>JARYZH020000022.1:1293750-2587500 GCA_030021035.2 Notholithocarpus densiflorus | reverse complement strand
AATTTCGTACACTTAAATTAAGATTTGAGATACTTTCCTTTAGTTTGACAAAATATTCACTTGCATGCAGCTAGATAAATGTCTCAATTGCTTTCTTGCTCTCTTAAGGTCATCGTATTTGAACGATGTTTTAAAAAAAAAATTGAATGGTTTTATCCAAAAGCATTAAAAAATAATGCTTTTTTTTAAATAAAATAAAAATAGCAATAAAATAATAATACTAATAATAACAATAATAATAGTTGCATGGTATTATAATTGTCAATTGAGTTTGAATTGTGCATTGTGAAGACCAAAACAAGCAAGCAAACCAACCAAGTAATCCAACACGAGTTAGTTAGATCGGGTCGGGTTGACACACAAAAAAGGGTTTGGTCACAAGTCAACCCGTTTTTACTACAAGTCAAAAAAATTTTGAATTCAGGTTGGATATTTTCTTTCAGATTTGGGTCGAGTTATCAGGTCAGGTCCAATTTTGCCATATCTAGCCTAGGCCCCTTCTCTATTAGGAAGACAAACAATGTCCCAATTGATTGATTGTGTGAAGTTTCCTTTCCCATTGTTCTTGCCCCCACCAAAAGGACCTCATGATCATGATAGAGTCCAATTTGTTACAAATGGTTTTAGGGACTCTAAAACAGGAGAATGTGTAGAGTGGTAAGGATTGTAACACAAAAGATATCAAGGTAGTTCTCCCTGCCTGTGAAAGCAACTTTGCTTTCCATCCTTGGAGCTTGAGTCACTTTTTTTCCTCCAAGCTTAAGCTGCAAATCTAAATATTTACTAGGTTGTTGAACAAGTTTAACATTGAGTTGTGTGGCTAGACATTCTTGATCCTCCTCAAGCATGTTAGGAGAACAATAGAGGTTAGACTTAGGAAAGTTGATACTCTAGTTAGAGATCTGACTGTACCATTTCAAGATCTTTTTGAGGTTTTGCCGAGAGTGCTTATCCCTTTTGAAAACATCAACAAAAAGAGGTGAGTAAAGGTTTGACCTTGCTTTCTTAATTAACATCCTTGACCTTCTGGAGGTTTTCAGCTTGTAAGATTGAAGTTGATAGGATGTTTGTACAAAATAGAAATAGATAGGGGGAGAGGGGGTCACCTTGTCTAGGTCCTCTTTGGGGTTTAAAGGTTTGTGTTGGACTTTCCTTATCAGGCAGAGTGTTTGAGACTGTGGTGTATATGATCCAATGAACCCATTTTGGAGTAAAATTCACGGCCATTGATAAAACTTTTAAGAAATTCCAAGTAACCCTATCATATGCCGCCTACTTCATATCTATCTTAAGGGCCAATTTCGTTGCATTTTTTTTTTTTTTTTTTTTGGTTGAAGGTTTCATACAGCTAATGTGCAAGAATGATATTGTCTATAATGGATGTACCCTTGATGAAAGCAATTTGGAATGGGGATATTAATAAATCCATGAAAGGTTTTAGTCTATTAACCAAAATTTTAGAGATGATTTTGAAAACAAAGTTGCAACAACTAATCAGTCTAAAATGAAAAATCTCTTCAGGTATATGAAGTTTATAGGGAAGAGTAATAAAATTATGATTGAGAGGCTTAAGAAGAGCACTTGAGTGGAAGAAGGGCCCTAGCAAAGTTACTTTCGTTGGAACTTTTAAAACAAATAGAATCTCACACTTGGAGGGAAAAGTAGTGGAAGTTGTTGGCCTTTAGGCTTTAGAGCATTCACATTAGTTTATGCAAAAAAAATTGCTTATTTTAGCCTAAAAACTTACTTTTTCTATTTTACATACTCATTTTTCAAAACACCACACATCAAATTATCTATTTTACAATAACATTTTTTCTTTCTCTTTCTTCACACACTACAACCGTTATTTACTCTCTTCTTTCATCCTTAAGATACGTAAAGAAAGAATAAAAAATTAAATGTAAAATAAATAGTGTCAGGGTAAATTTACACGGTTACTATAGCAACTTTACAAATTTACACATCTTTAGCTTGATTGATATGGATGATTTTGGGGTATAGATGTGTAAACTGAGTCATTGTTTATTTTGCATTGTCTAATGCAAAATGCACTGTGGTGACAAATTCCATGATCCAATGAACCCATTTTGGACTAAAATTCACAACCATTAGTGCAGCTTTTAGGAAATTCCATATAACCCTATCATATCATATGCCTTGTTTATATCTATCTTAAGGGCAACAAAGTTGAATTTCCTTGCATTTGTTTTTTTTTTTTTTTTTTTTTTGGAAGGTTTCATACAATTCATGTGCAAGAATGATCATATTGTTTGTAATGGATCTACCCTTGATGAAAGCATTTTGGAATGTGGATATTAATAATTGCATGAAAGGTTTTAGTCCATTAATCAAAATTTTAGAGATGATTTTGAAATCAAAGTTGCTAAGACTAATCAATCTAAAATGAGAAACTGCTTTAGAGATAAAGAGTGATAAGTATGATTGAGAGACTTAAGAAGAGCACTTGAGTGGAATAAGGGCATACAACTAGCAAAGTTACTTTGGCTGGAGCTTTTAAAACAAATTGAATCTCAATTATGAGGGAAAAGTAGTGGGAAGTTGTTGGCCTTTATTGCTAACATATTAGCTACTACCCTAACATCACTCTTAACTGGACTGGTAAGCTCTCTCCAAAATCCTTAGATAGATTCTGTGCTTGCACTACAAAAAAATTATCCTATTGTAGTGTTTTTTTCCTGGCGCTTTTAAAAACTGCCGTAATAGAGGAGCTTGTAGCAGCGCTTTTTGAAACCGCTGGTATAGGAAATCCTATTACGGCATTTTAACACCAGTGCTTCATAAATTGTTGCAATAGGAGACCTATAGCGGCGGTTTCCAAAACCGCTGGTATAGGAAGCCCTATTGCAACATTTTCAAACCGCCGCTATAGGTCAGAGTTACCGATTTTTTTTTTAAAATTATTTTCTAATTTGAAAAGATCCTATCCCGACACTTTAAATGTGCTATAATAGGTTAACCCTATCCCAGCGCTCTTGAAAGCGCTGGGATAGGATTACTCTATTCCCTTATGGAGGAAACCTATCTCAGCGCTTTTAAAAGCACTGGAATAGGATTAACCTATCCTAGCGCTGTTAAAAGCACTGGAATAGGGTTACACCATTCCATTATGGGGTATACCTATCCCAGCGCTTTTAAAAGCACTGGAATAGGGTTCACCTATACCAACGCTATAAAAGTGCTAGGATAGGATTACTTTATTCTCTTATGGGGGAGACCTATCTCGGTGCTTTTAAAAGCGCTAGAATAGGGTTTCTTCATTCCATTATGGGGGAGACCTATCTTGGCGCTTTTAAAAGCATTGAAATAGGGTTTACCCCATTCTCCTATGGGGTATACCTATCCCGACGCTTTGAAAGGCGCTAGACTAGGGATTTCTCATAATAAATTACCAATACCCCCCTAAAACTTGAGCAATGACCAAAGTACCCCCAAAACATCGAAAAATACCAAAATACTCTCGATTACTTAAATAAGACCAAATTACCCCCATAAATCGAAAAAGTGACCAAAATGCCCCCGTAAACGCAAAAAATGTCCAAAACATCCCCGATACCTAAAACAGGACTGATACACCTTCGAAACCTAAACAATGACTGAAATTCAAATACCCCCCAAAACATCGAAAATGACCAAAGTACCCCTTGTGCCTGAAACAAACCAAAATACTCTCGATTACTTGAATAAGACCAAAATACCCCCATAAATCGAAAAAGTGACCAATATGCCCCCATAAACACAAAAAAAAATGTCCAAAACACCGCTGATACCTAGAAAAAGACGGATACACCCCTAAAACCTAAAAAATTACTAAAATAACCCCAAAAACCTAAAAACTGACCAAAGTATACCCCAAAACATTGAAAATGACCAAAGGACCCCTAGGCCTAAAAAAGACTAAAATACCCTCAATTACTTGAATAAGACCAAAATACCTCATAAAGCACAGAAAAAGACCAAAATGCCCCTGTAAACACAGAAAATGTCCAAAACACACCCGATACCTAAAAAAAGACCAATACACTCCCGAAACCTAGAAAATGACTTAAATAACCCCCAAAACCTAAAAACTGACCAACGTACCCCCAAAATATTGAAAATAACCAAGTACCCCCCATGCCTAAAAAAGACCAAAATACCCTTGATTACTTGAATACAACCAAAATACCCCCATAAATCGAAAAAATGACCAAAATGCCCCCGAAAATAGAAAAAATGTCCAAAACACACCCGATACCTAAACAAGACAGATACACCCCCCGAAACCTTAAAAAATGACCAACATACCCCCCAAAACCTAAAAAAATAACCAAATACCCTTTAAAAATTAAAAATGACTTGAGTATTTTGCTAATTTTTTAAGTTTCCAGGTCATTTCAGTCAGGTTTTAGGCTTAGGATGTATGTGTGTAAAATTTTTTAATGCTTAGGGGGTATTTGGTCGTTTTTAGCTTTTGGGGGTATTTTGGTCTTTTTTTAGGCTTAGAGGGTATTTTTGGTCATTTTTAGGCTAAAGGGTACTTTGGTTTTTTTTTTTTTAAATTTCTAAGGTATTTCGGTCACTTTTTTGGCTTAGGGTGTAAATTGGTCATTTTTTAATGCTTAAGGGGTATTTGATTCATTTTTTGCCGTTGGGGGTATTTTGGTCATCATATTATGCTAAAGGGGTGTTTTTAGTCATTTTTAGGTTTCGGTGGTTTTTTGGTCTTTTTTTAGGTTTCAATGGTATTTTGGTCTTTTTTTAGGCTTCAAAGGTATATTAGTTCTTTTTCATGTTTCGGGAGTATTTCAGCCATTTTTTGGGTGGTAGGGGTGTTTCGGTCATTTTTTAAGTTTATCGGGTAAGTTGGCCTTTTTTTAGTCTTAGGGGTATTTCAGCTATTTTCAAGGATTATTAAATTATATTTTATTAATTTCGGTCTTCTTTTAGGTAACCAAGGGTATTTGGTCTTTTTAAGGGTTTAAGGGTATTTTGGTCATTTTTCATGTTGCAAGGGATATTTTAGTCATTTTTTGGGTGGTAGGGGTGTTTCAGTCATTTTTTAAGCTTATGGGGGTATCTTGCCCTTTTTTTAGTCTTAGGGGTATTTCAGTCATTTTAATGATTATTAAATTATATTTTATTAATTTTGGTCCTCGAGTTTCATCTTATATTTTTATTAATTATTAAATTATATTTTATTAATTTATAGTATTAAATTATATTTTATTACTTTTAGTGTAGGGAAAAATCCCTAAAAACTTATTACAGCATTTTTTACACCTATTACGGTGGTTTTAAAACCACTGCTATAGGTCTAAAGTAAAAAACCGGGCTTTCAAAATTTTTCAAAAAAATTGAAAATTTCATGACTTATTGTGGCAGTTTAAAGTCGTTGCAATAAGTGAAAAATTCGCCATAATAGGTTTAAAACTTATTACATCGGTTTCTACCGCTGCAATAAGTGCCATTTTCGTCACAATAAGTCCCTCGTACCACTTAAAACTTTCTAGACTTCCCACCACTTTGGCCTCTCATTTTTGGTCTCCCACTTCTTTACTTCAGATATTTTCCTCTCACCCACATTTTCTCTCCCTCTTTCTCTCTCTCATGGATCTTCCTTAACACACTTCCCCACCTCCTCTCTTCTTCTTTACTCAAAACCCACCATTTCATTTCCAAAATTTCAAACACAAAAATACTACCCAAAACCACAAACCCTACCCAAAGCAAGGTAAGCCTCTCTAGCTCTCATTTCTATATTTGTGATTAAGTAGTTGGTGTTTTTGTGTTGTTATCCTTAAAAGAAACACCCTTTTTTAATTTTTGGGTTTGTTGCAAAAAAGTTGATTTTTTCTGGTCAATGTTCAAAGCTTGCTACTTTCATTGAATTTTTGAGATTTTTCTGGTCAATGTTCAAAGTTTGCTATTTGCATTGAGTTTATGAAGAATATGGTGCAAAATATTGAAATTATGAGACTTTTGATGCATTTTATTAGCATCACACTTGCTTTTATTTAATTAAATTTCTGATATTATTATATTGTTCTGCAGTACTTTTACTATTGGGTTTCATAGATACTTTTTTTATTATTATTTTTTTTTCAAATTTGGTGGCTCAACTTGCCATTTCTAAGTATGATTAGTCTTATTGTCATTTGTCAAGTATGTTATTGGCTTGGAACTCAGAATAGGTAGAACTTGAAATAAGAGAAATAAAAGATATGACATTTCAGATCAGTGACTTGTAGACAATACTTCAAAAGTTTACCAAATTTATTGGTGTGTGTTGTCTGTCAATAACATCAGATTGGTCGAGGATGATGCTCTTTGAAAAATTGGGAATAAAATGTTATCTTATGGTTGCTATGTGCCTTTCAATTAAAAAAAAAAAAAAAAAAAAAGGAAGTTTTATGATAAAGTAACACCATAAATAATTCATTTGTGAGAAGAAGTGCTGATTGACCTTAAAACTTTTATTCTTTAAGGTGGATGTGGTTGAGACAATAAGATTTAAATGGGCTAAAATAACTAGCAAAAGTTTGTACGATAATTGTGTGGCTCAAATTGTGAACATAATATAGTGGCTAAGTAGCACGATTAATTCCCCATCATTTGGAGTAGCTTAGTGGCATGCAATTGAAATAATTGAGATTCATGATGTGTATGAGAATTTTGTGGATAACTTAATACAATGGAAGGCCTAATTGTTTTGTTATATTACACTGTACACATACATTTTGTGGTTTTTCAATTAGCTATTATTTAGTTATTTACAATTAGCTATATATATATATATATGAGAAAAAGAGAGGGGGGGGGGGGTCATTGAGGATATGGCTTAATATTTAGTATTAACTATTATACTAGGCCGGTATTACTATAATAGTATAGATTATAGAAGGGTAAAAGAACTCTAGGTGTTTTCTAAATTGTTATCAACTGAGAAGAATTAATGTAAAAGGCTCTGCAACTGTTCTGATTTATTTTGACACTTTTTAGTCATTTTGATGTTTTTTTTCATCAACAAGCATTAAAGGATTCTGTAGGTGATGCAGGTTGGTATACATTTTGTCGGTGACACCCAATTTTATGGTAATTAAGTTGCAAATACAGCAGCTGGTATGGATTCAATCCAAGGTAAAACTACTAGTTTTAAAGACAAGACTTGAGGTAGGTCAAATTCTTTTAATTGGTTAGTATGTATTTCTGGCTGTGAACATCCTGGTTGGTTTTATTTTGATCTTTATCCTAGCATTACTAAGTAGCTCATGAACTACTACTTCCTCTATTTTGGCATAATATGCTCTTTTCGATACTCAGCAGAGGGTCCAACTGCAAAGAACGTTCCTTATCTTCAAACCAGAAACTAGTCCGAATGTATAATTGTCGATTTCCAGATATTATGATATTCAATTATTTTTGACGAACTTAGCTATGGATTTAATCCTATTAAAATATTCATCTTAGTCAATCCTGGCAGGCAGGGGGCGGCTTCAACCTGAAAAAAAAAAATTATACTAATAAAAATGTTATAAACCCTAACTTGAAAATCACAAGAATTTGGGTACAACAAAAATAAGAGTAATGCTACATTCACAACAAATTCTATGTGTTAAGCTATTACCAATTTTAATTTGGACCCAATACTAACATAACTTTTTAACCTACCAATAACAGTTTGTCACATAAGATTTGTTATGAAAATATTATGGAATGTAACATTCTTCAAAAATAATTTTGGTCCCTCAAACATAATCCTTAACCTTTAAAAGAAAAACTTAAATAATTACAATAAAAATTAGCCCAAATAACAGCAAAAATAGCCCAAACAAAAATAAAACTAGACCAATAACAACAAGTGAACAAATTATTCAATTAAAAGCCTATTAAAAAACAAAAACATTAAAAAAAAGAACTTTAATCATTCAAATTTATAACTCGTCCAACTCATTATTTAAAAATAATCTCTAGTTTCATTTTTTTTTCTTTAAAAATGTTCCAAGATAAATATTGTGATTTTGAATTTTCCTTGACTGAGACCTGTAGTTATGCGCTCTTTAGCTTTGCAAATACAATAATTTTGCTCTTTTTAGCGACTCGGTTCACAGTTATAGCAAATATCATCTCTCTCTCTCTCTTTCTCCTATTTTTCTCTTCTCTAATATCATTTTAACTCTCTATCTCTCTCACTTTATTACTTTTATCTTAGCATTTTCATTTTCTTTTTATTCTATATCGGTCTCTTTTTTTTTTTTCTTTATTAGTAGAAAGAAATTATAATACTTTATATATTTGTATTTTTTTTTTTTTTTGGTAACATTGATATATTTAAATTATATCTTTATTAGATTTTGTGTAATTAATTTAAGAGAAATGATATGTCCACAACATTTTTACAACAAATTCTAAGTGGCAGGTTGTTACTAGTTGTTATTGTTGGGGCAAAAAAGTAATCTTAGTATTAGTTTCAAATTTGAACCAATAACAACTAACCACCTGTGATTTGTTGTAAAAATGTTGTGGACGTAGCATCTCTCTTAATTTAATTTAAGTTTCTTTCTTTGCCGCCACTGCTGGCAAGCAGCTCAGTACCTACATTGACTTGACTAGTCTTTTTTTTTTTTCTTTTTTTGAGAAGAACATTGACTTGACTAATCTTAATCCAATCACTGTATTATGTTTATGTGCTCCATTGATCAATCAAGCACAAGCTTGTTTATAAAAGGAAAATCTGAAAAGTTATCGTTGCTTAGATATAACTCCTACACCATGTTTATTCGATTTTTGGTTTGTTTCGTATTTGCTGTTGCTATTGCATCTGTAGATTGCAACTCGGAAGGTATGGAAATTTAGTTCATACAGTTTTCTTTTTAGTAATTTTGTTTTTTCAGATATCACGCAAATTGTGTGGATTCTTAAATTTTTGAAATGGGATGCTCTTTTCAACAGGGGATGCTCTTATTTCGTGGAAACTCAAATTGGTAGATCCTAACGGTGTCCTACAGAGCTGGGATCCAACATTGATCAATCCATGCACTTGGTATCACGTTACTTGCAACATCAATAATAGCGTTACAAGGGTGTAAGCATTCGTTAACATCTTCTTTTATTTTCACCAAGTAGCCCTACGAGCAGAATACAAATCTACTGTCCTACTTTTATTACACTCGGCCGCGTAGGCAATTTTTTTAACTAAATTAGTTTAGAAGTTTAAAATTTGTAGGGACCTTGGCAATGCTGGACTTTCGGGACCTCTCGTTCCCCAGCTTGGAACCTTGGCTAATCTTCAATATTTGTAAGTTGATTTTCACTTCCAGTGTTTGATTATCAAGAAAATTTTTACTGGAGAATATTTCTCACAAGAAACAAGAAAAAAAAAAAAGTAAATTTATACTTTTTCTTGTTGTAGTATTTTGTGTTTAAAGAATAGTTTATATAGGAAAATGTGGTGAAATAAAGAATAAAACTTATTCATCAAAAATACCGATAATAAAGAGTAATAAGAGCAGAAAAAAGTGTTTCATAAAGGAAATGGTAAGCAGTGATATCAGGAGATAACATATGTGAATAGAAAAGATTAATAAAAATTAAACAGAGCCTTTATATTTACTCCATTTAAAATCATCTTCTGAATCTGTAAGTATAGAAGCACTGATCTTTCATTATTCAGCTTTATTGCAAAAAATAAAATTTCCTGAATTTCGATGCTAAAAAATTTACCTATAATTCTATTAGACTGTCTCCAATTGATGCTTAAGTTGAACCATCTGTGTTAGAGCTAAGACCAAATAAATTATGCACGATGGTTTGTATATCACTGCCTGACTAAACATCCTTGGAATAATCGTGTTAATTTACTGGTAGAGAGGTATTTGGCAATAATCTTACTGGCACCATTCCAATCGCGATTGCTAATCTAACGAAGCTTGTTAGCTTGGACCTCTATCAGAATCAATTTAGTGGGCCAATCCCTGAATCTCTTGGAAACTTGGTGTCCTTATCGTTTTTGTAAGTACCTATCCATTTTCCTTTGAAGTTTGAACTACTTTTAAAGTAAAAATTAAATGGGAAAAAAATAATTAGAGGAATATTGTCTTCAACTAAGATTTTATATTGTTTGCAGGAGATTGAACAGTAACAAGTTTAGTGGCATATTACCAGTAAAGGTCATTCAACTCGTTCGCTATGGGAATTTGAGGATTTTGTGAGTAGTTATTCCAAGTTCTTGTTAGCTTGAATATGATATTTTCTTCCCATCAAAAAAGGAAAAAAAAATTGACATTTCCATTCTAATCATTTATATCTATTTTGAAATTTTAACTTTTATAAAAAGTTGACCATTTATTTGTGAGAAAAGCTGGCAATCAATTAATTTTGTCATTGATAGCTACCCACGCATTAATATACACCATCCCTCGCCGAGTTGCTCTTGATTGAAAAATTACTCAAAAGTATAGTTGTCAAATCTTGAATCATATCAAGAATCAATTTTTTTTTTTTTTTTTGGTATCTTGTATCATAAGATACACAAACATTTCAAAAATTAATAAAATGCTATAATTTTATATGATAAACACCCTGAAAATTAATAAAATACTAAAATTTCATAAAACAATTATATCAATATAAATAAATTAAAGCATTCATGCTCATTCACCTCTTACTCATTATTTTTAGTATCTTTTATATTATTTTTTGTATCTTCAAATTGGATTCCATTACCCTTTTTTGGTCAATTATGATAATTGATTGAAAGAAAATCTAGAATATTTTCAGTTTTAATCATCTTTTCTTTTTTTTCTTTTTGGTGTGTGTGCGCGCGCGTATGTATCTAACAACATAAGCACTTTGAGAAATAGTGCTATAGCCTAGATGTCTCTCATTCAAATGATGATAAAATCATAATACTAATGATGATTGTTTTCCTCGTTTTCAATTTTTATGTATTTATATTTTTCATTTTTTTTTTACTCTTTATACCATGTATGACATGGTCTTGTATGAAATCTTCTATTTTGTATTTCTCAATCATTTATATTTGTTAATTATATAGTATTCAAAGGTCGTAATATTGCACAAAACTCTCACTTTTTGTAGGGCCTATGAGAGGTGACTAGTAGGCCGCCTTACCTCTAATTTTTTTTTTGGACAGATTGATTCTCATATTCAAACCCAAAGCCTATTGCTTTTAATGGAAGGAACTTGCCATCGCACTAAGGCCTGACCAGAGACTCGATCTAGTGAAATTTCTAGGTTTGACTAGCCTAAAAAACATATCACCTAACACAAAGCAACTAAAGTTATGTCAAAAAGAACAAAGTTAGCAAGCATATCAAGATGGCACCCATTGGGATGTTACGTACTCCCCCCCAAAAGAGATTTGGTACTCAAAATCACACTTGTTTTCCTCAAATTCAACTCAGTCCAACATAAAAAATCTCCAAATCTGAGATCATTACCTACCAAAAACATAAAGATCTCCAGAACATTGTTAGAATCAGCCTAAGATCCAAGCCTAGACTTCACTCAAAACCTACTGCTCTGATATCATTCTGTCACAAAACAAGACTTAATCTGGTGAAATCTCTAGGTCTGACTAGCCTAAAAAACATCACTCACGCAGAGCAACAAAACATACATCACATCCTCAAATTTGGTAAGCATATCCTCCAGCACCCATTGGGGTGTTGCAATGCTAATGCCCCAATTAAATTAGCTTTATTATGAGGAAAAAAAAAATTTAAGAGCTTATAAAAAAAATTAAGAACAAAAAACAAAAAAATGTGAATACAAATAATGTAAACTAAGCATGACAAGTGCATTGCCTGAAACATTACATATCAAAATTACTTATCATAGTGTAAGATGCGTATGTTGTATCGTGCGATACACTAAGATTTATGATAGACTTATAAGATACATATCAAATTGGTAACAAATGTGAATCACATAATTTATTGTAAGACATAATGTAAACCAAGAATGACAAGTGCATTGCCTGAAACAATACATATCAAAATTACATATCATACCTTAAGATACATATGTTGTATCATGTGATACACTAAGATTTTACAACAACAATAAATTAAAAAATGGAATAAACTTCATCAAATTGTAACTAGCAAATATAAAAACACAATTTTAATTTTATAAATAGAAAATTAGACAATTGCTAACCGTTGATTTCACTCCATAACCAATTCTGAGCACACATCATTGCCTCTATAGTCTTGGGATGTAGCCTACTACGGTGTGGACTTAAAAGTCTCCCACTAGTGCTAAAGGCAGCTTCTGAAGCAACAGTTGTGACGGCAATGGCTAAAATATCTCTTGCAATCCTTTGTAAAGTAGGATACTTGAGACCATTACTTTTCCACCATGCCAAAATATCAAAATCTTCACTCCTCTTCAACACTCCCTCATCAATGAAATGATCAAATTCCATTCTACCACTCCCATGTTTCTTTGAACTACTTGAACTATTGTTCACAAACCCATCAAACCTTGACATTGACCCAATCAACCTAAATTTTATTTGTGCCACTTGATTTGAAGTACTTGCAGGCATATGAGAACTTCCTTCATTACCTACAGGAGACTCATCTACATCTTCATACTCATCAAGCAAATCATAACAAAGATTCTTAATTTTTTCAATCTTTAAATCAAAATTATCACCATAAATGTTAGGATAATAAAACTCCAATAACTTCATCTTATATCTTGGATCTAAGATAGCAGCAACAGCCATAACAACACTAACATTAGCCCAATAAGAATTAAATTTAGCAAGCATGCTTTTTGCCATCGTACTTATCATCTCACTTGAAGACAAACTCCATTCATTCAATGCAATTTTCAACTCACACACCAAAGCAAAATACATATTAGTTGTGGGGTGCTTACGACCAGAGAAAAACTCAGTCACACTATGAAACAACTCCAACCTCCCACAAATATCTTTGGCTACCTCCCAATCATGATCATATGGCAAACAAGTATAAGATGTTTCACGTTTAGCCAAACGCGCGAAAACATCTTTATAAATCAATGCAGTAGAAAGCATTAAGTAAGTTGAATTCCAACGAGTTTTACAGTCTAAAACTAACTCTTTGGTGCATTGAACACGTAATTGACGTGCATTTTCTTCAAATTTTTGTCTCCTTTTTGGTGATCCAGTCCAATAAATCACACTATCACGAATCCTTTCAATACCATCACCAATAAGAGACAACCCATCTTGAACAATCAAATTCAAAATATGTGCAGCACACCTCATATGCAACATAGACCCACCCAACATAAGAGAACTAGTATCAAGCTTATTCAAGAGAAGTCTTATCATGGCATCATTAGTACTACAATTATCTACAGTTATTGTGGATAACTTTCTATCAATGTTCCACTCTAAAAAACAATCAACAAGGACTTCAGCAAGGACATCTTTCGTGTGTGGAGAAGGAACATAAACAAACCTAGAAAAATAATATGAATAATTATAACATAACTCAATAAACATTCTAAATGTAAAGTCTTTAACATTCAATTTATAGATAAAAAAATTACCTTAAAACCCGGCTTTGCAACGTCCAAGTATGATCAATAAAATGAGCGGTAATGACCATAAACCCTCTCTTTTTGTTACTTGAAGTCCACATATCAGTTGTAATTGCCATCCTACTTCCATTCTTGTCCGTCATCTTCAAAACTTTCTCCCTCTCATTATCATAAATTTTAAGAATGTCATTCTTCAAAGTATTTCTTGTGACAAGTTTAAACATAGGTTGAAGATCAGTCACAAATTCTCTAAACCCAATGTGATCAACCATTGAAAGAGGATATTCATGTAGGATGACCATACGAGCAAGCTTATTCCTCACTTTGGCTTGATCAAATTGGTAATTATTTAAACTCACAGTTCCATCCACCTTATTTTGTTGTTTAATTAAGACTTGTTGTCGTATATCTTTAAACTTCATCCGTGGACATCTTGCTAAATGATTACGCAAATGGGTTGTACCTTGGCTAGGATCACCCAAGTAAAGTTTGCCACAATGATGGCACTAGGCTTTAACTTTTCCTTCAACTTTCTTCTTTGTAAAATGAACCCAAACATCTGAGGTAGTCTTTCTTTTTTTACTTGTATCCAAGTCCTCATTTGTAGGCTTTTGCTCTCTCTCTTCCTCTGTCCTTGGACTCCCTTGACTCCCTTCTTGTTCCTCTATCTCTAAGTCCACCATCGAGGATTTCGAACTCCTAATTGGTTCAGAAGTTTGGGAGTTAGAATCAAAACAAATTATCACAAATTTATTATTACACATACTCATTAATTAATTAATAGGCACAAATTCATAATTACACAAGTTCACAAATTAAACATGATTAACAACAAATTCAAACACTTACTCGTTGTTTAATGGGCATAAAGGTGATGGTGATCCTGAGGGTGAGCTGCCAGGCGACAATGGCGAGGGTGATCGTGAAAATGGCGAAGGAGACCGCACAGTTGGCAAGGGACAACGTCCGGTTCTTAAGGGAAAGCCACTTGGCGAGGAAGAACCAAATTTGTTTGTGTCTTCCATCTCCGTTTTAGGCTCTGCATTCCCAAAAAACACAAAAAACAGAGTTAACAGAGTTAATTTGAAAATCTCTCACAGAATACAACAGCTTAATAGTTAACAAACCCAATAACAGTATAACATCACAAACACCTTAACCCATAAACCAAACCCTCACCCACCCAAAACCCAAATAAACATTATTATTATCATCACAACAAATTCAATGAACCACCACACATAAGACATTAAAACTTCACATATCCTAATTATGTTAAATACACTGCAATTCCAATATTTCTGTGAAAAGCTCTAATGGGTTTGGTTTTATTTGCTAGGAGCCTAGGAATCGTCAAGAAGAACATGGGTTTAAGCGCTTAGCCTTGAATTTGTCCTTTTGATTAATTGTTTACCTGTTTTAAATCACATGGCATCATTTTTTTAGCCAACCATGTTTGGATAATAAGAGTGATAGAAAGAGGTGGTCTGAATATACTAATCTGTCTAGCCATTCCTTTATTGTCTCTTCTCTTTCTGTTTTAGACACACACATACACGGACAAAAATACATTAAAGTTCATGGGTCTGAATATACTAAATTGAATCTTTTCTCAAAAACTATGATAATGCATCACTGACAAAATGCACCAAAACACCCATGGTACACAGAGTACCACCAAAAATATATATATTTCATTACCTGAGTGTAGTAATAAACAATAGGTGCCCAATAAAGCTAGTGATTCCTGTTCGACTTGATTTAATATGGAAGTGCTAAGCCTTCTTGACCTCTCCTTTTCAACTGTACTAGCAGCAACAATGATCCTGCACTTAGCATAAATGCAATTAATGTATAGCCTAGGACTTGCGATGCTAAGATGCTCAGGTATCATATACGGTAAAGAATTATCTTAGAGACAATAAAAGTGCAGAGGAACAAAATTACAATAGAATAATCAAGAAAAAAAAAATTACAATCTTTGAGCCCTAGAAACAAAATTAAACAGCAAATCTACTCATCAAAAAAAAAAAAAAAAATCATTCAGCAATCCTACTTATAAAATAAAAAAATCAAACAGCAAACCTTTTAACAACACTATAAGTCTATAACAGGCCTGAGTGAACTCGAAAAAAAAAAAAAAAAAAAAAAAAAAAAAAAAAAAAAAAAAAAAAAAACCTCATAGAGACAAGATCAAATAGCATGAGTGAAGAAAAAAGAAAACCTAGATGCAAAATCAAACACAAGCATGGTTAACTCAAAACAAAATAAAAACCAACCCTCAAAACAAAATCAAACATTAATGAACTCAAAACAAATAAAAAATAGATTTAGAAAATACCCTAGAAGTCTTTGATACTTTCAGATTTAGTCCTTTATGAGGCTAAATCTCTTGAAACACCCCTGAAACCGAAAGTCCAAGATCCTCAGTGATTGCGGTTTGAGTAGGTGATGAATACCCAAACTGCAAGAAGAAGAAGATTGCGGTTTGAATAGCAAAAAGCTTAATTTGTTGCTTAAATAGAAGAAGAAGAACTGAAGAAGTAACTAATAATATAAAAAAAAAAAAAAAATGAGATTATTAAATGGTATGGTACCTAAAGGTTGAAGCTGATCCTCTTCCTCTTCGAGACTTCGACTCAGTGACTGAGGGAGTGTGTGAGTGAGGGAGAGGGAGTGTCGGAGTGACTGAGCTGAGGGAGAGGGAGGGTCGGACTGAGGGAGGGAGGCGTGAGGAAGTGTCGTAGTGTGGGAGTGACCGAGTGAGGCTGCTGAAGCGAGGGACTGTCGGATCAGACTGAGGGAGAGGGACTGAGCTGAAACGAGGGACTGTCGGATCAGACTAAGGGACAGAGGGAGGGAGGCTACTAAAGAGTGAAGAAATGAGGGATTAGTTAGGGTTAGATTATAGGTATATATATATTAGGGTATTTTTGTAATTTTGGGTACCGGGTTTTTATACGGGTTTTTATACAGGTCGGGTCTCGGGTCGGGTCTGGGTTTTTTTTATAAAACCCGGACCCGACCCGAACCCGTTTCGGGTTTTCTTTTTTAAATCCATACCCGACCCTATTTCTAATCGGACCGGGTAAAACCCGACCCATTAGGGTCGGGCCGGGCCGGGTACCCGCGGGTCAAGCAAAAATTGCCATCCCTAGCCCTGATTGGTTAATGTAGGAAGTTCATATCTTTTGCATGGCTCACTTTTCCTATTAACTTATGATGAGTGTACTATTAGGCTATGCCTAAAAATTATGGACTGGATGTTGGTTAATCGGGAGAGCCTTACAATAATTGAAGGGCGAAATCATAGCAAAAACCTTGGATTTCCATATTTGATCCACATAATGGTGTGATTCCATTGTTTATGAATGTCCAGGGATTTTGGAAATACATTTTATCAAAGTGAATACAAGGGCCCCAGGCAACTAGCAAACTAGCAAAGTTACTTTGGGTGGAGCTTTGAAAACAAATTGAATCTCACTGTGGCGAGAAAAGTATTGGGAAATTATTGGCCTTTATTGTTAACATATTGGACAGTTTGCATTATTCAAACAAAAAGATCTTTTTAACTCTTGCTCTTCCTTTTTCCAATCTTATCATGGTGATCTTGAGCCCACAGCAAACCTTGCCACTCAAACTCATTTTGGATAAAATATGCATATGCTGCCTCTCCTTGATTTTTATTTTCTATTTTTCCTTTCTTTCTTTCTTTCTTTTTTTTAAGTGGAAGGTATGGAGTACTCTTTGATCAGCAAGAATATATGAAAATATGACCCTTGATGGAATAGAATTGGAAAAGAAGTTAGAAGTTTCTTGCCCAAATTCAAGTCCTTGAGAATATAATTTTGTTGAAACCAATTGAGTTTGATGATCAGTGAACTAGGAAAGCAATATTAATGTTCATAACTTTCTTTCACAATTGGTAACCTAACAAATTATGATCAAAGCAATGTTACCTTTTTTTTATATATTTAAACATACGATTGCAAGAGATTTTACCAGTTGAGCCTGTAAAGTTGTGATTTACAACTATGTTTTATGTTGGCTTTATTCCATGACAAAAAGTGTTGTAATTGTTTTAATTTATTTCCTTATATTTTGTGGGATTTTACTGTATTGGGTTTAGTATTAAGTTGGTGAAGACTCGAGCTTAATTGAAGATCAAGTGGATTTCGCGAGAAGCTTGCAAGAAGCTAACTTGCGAAGTAGCCACGTGAGAAGCACATGACTGGAAGCTGAAGAGTTGTGCTAGGTTGTCAGTTTCGTGAGTGTCTCGCGAGGTAGTCGCGAAACATTCTGCCTGGAGGATTTTTAAGTGTGACTCTCTTACCCTTCACCCATACTATATATACCCTCATTACCCACAAATTTAAAGGAGACCATTCAGAGAGAAAAACCCTAGATAGGTTTTCTACAACACACACACCCATTTTTTAAAGAGAGAGCTACTCATCCTTAGTGAGAAATTATTATAGACTCTTCTCCTTCCTTCTCCCATTGCCATACTTTGAGAGGAGATTTGTACCCAAACACAACCCACACATTTTCAGAGTGTAGAGAGTGTTTTGGAGCTTGGAAAGCTTTGGGGATTTGCCAAAAGAAGCCGGTGAGGCTTGGCGGATGCAATCGGACGTATTACGAGATCCGAAAAGTTAGACAAGACACGGTTCCGAGAAGTCTTGTTGGAGTAGGAGTTTGGAGGGTTTAGGTACATTTGGTAGATTAGGTTTGAAGGGTCTCTTGCTATTCGTGTATCCTAACTTATTGTCTAGTAGATCAATTTACCGCTTGGAGGGCGGCGGAGAGGTTTTTCACCAAGTTCTTCGATTTCCTCTTCGATAACACATTGCCGTGTTATCTTGTGTTTGCATCTCTCTTCCCTTACTCTTGTGCTTTACTTTTATTATTTGTTGTTCATGTTTATGCACTAGAGTAGTATCGATTGATTGCGCTTCATTTACTCTTGTTTCCGCACTTAGATAAGTTATAGTAAAAGCAATCTAGCCGTAATTTTTATTTGGGGGTCTAAACAAGCTCTTGTGTTTTTAACACATTTTCGAGCTTTCAATACCTGCGAGACACTCGCGAAACTGACAGTCTAGCACGACTCTTCAGCTTCCAGTCATGTGCTTCTCACGTGACTACTTCACGGGTTAGCTTCTCGCCAGCTTCTCGCGAAATCCACTTAATCTTCAATTAAGCTTGAGTCTTCACCAACTTAATACTAAACTCAATACAGTAAAATCCCACAAAATACAAGAAAATAAATTAAAGCAATTACAACACTTTTTGTCATGGAATAAAGCCAACATAAAACATAGTTATAAATCACAACTTTACAAACTCCCCCTTTGACTATTCCGTGAGAAAACACCCTATAAGAGACTCTAGACTTAAATGTAAGTTTGGGAACAATGGCAAAACTCACTCACACCTAAATCTAGAAGCTGTGAAGCACTCGGAACATATATACTTATAACCTAAAACACTTGCACAAAACACATTAGACCCTTAAGATAAATCAAGTGATAAAAGGACAAGTATAATGTAACAAGTAAAATGCGATCAAATAAGCATGATGTGAAACATGTGAGCAGCTTGATCATACACCAAACAGTCATATGGAAATGACTATAATGATCATATAGCAAAGCAAATGATCATCCGAACATGCAACCAATAAAGCACAATAGCATAAGGATGTATGCATATCCAACACATAAGCACGATGCGATGAGAGCAACAAAGCACAGATACTAAATGTAACTCAAAGCACCATAAAGCAACGAGAAAACAAGCATAAAGTAAAACAAACAAAACAAAGTTTTCTCATAAAAAGATGTCTTCTCCCCCTTGGTATATGCATCTCTTCTATGGCTTTCTCCCCCTACGAATGTGCACGAGGTAGAATTTCTCCCCCAAAGAAAGTGCACATGAGTCATATAGAAATGACAATACACACCGGTATACTCTCCGGTATAGAGCCAATTGAAACTCAAAAGCATCACTTCTTTATAGACTTACTATTAATATCACTTTTATAAGTACAATCTCAACAAGTATAAAATAGAATGAGACAATGCTATATCCATAACATTTTCACGACAATTTCGCAACAAATCTTAAATGATAAATTCTTATTAATTCTAATCTAAGTCTATTACTGATATTTATATCCACCAATAAAAATATGCCTCCTAAAATTGGTTGTGAAAAAAGAAAATGATATTACGTACCATTATTCAAACAGATCGTGATGCGCCAATATTTGTTGACAATCAAGGATTTGGTGAGATTTCATTCTCACAGTCTATGTGTTGACAATGTTCATGTTTTAGACACAGGTTAATGATCAATCAGCCTATATTCCCTTTATTTTTTACCGTAGGGTAAATTGGCACTTTGGATAAACCCGTGAGGTTGTTGTTATACACTCAATTTAATGATCATTAATTGAAAGGAAATGGGAAGCTAGCAGTGTTGTGTTAGTGCTTTGGCTTAGTCAAGTCACTTCTTTTAAGGAGACGAAGTCGATCATAATATGAATATCTACATAAGATTACAAACAATGGCGTAGCCAGGATTTTTAGTTTGGGGGGGCCGAATTATATATTCATACATACATTTACACAGCTACATTTTTACCCCCTAACATTAAATTACCCTCTACTTTTTTTTCATTCAACATGTTTAGTCTAGATCAAGCATTGAAAAACAATTGAAAACTTAACAACAACAATAACAATAAAAGACTTAGTCCCAAATTGAAAATTAAATATAAAAATTATATGTGTATGTGTGTGTCCAAGAGAAAATTGCTTTTTAAGTATTGTCACTCCCTAACATTACATATCCTCATTATAGTTTTTTTTCATTTGATGCTTTGTGACTAACTAATTAAGTATTGACAAACAATTTGAAACTTAACAAAAACAACAAAAAGACTTAGTCTCAAATAAAATAACTCTAAGAGAAATTTATTTTATTAAAAACTTACTATCTGAACTCAACAAACAAAACTTACCAATTAAGAGAGGAAAAAACTAAAAATTTGAAAGTAACAACTATTTATGTTACAAGGTGGATAGTTTGTTGTTCTTAACAACTATTTTTTGGAACCCAACAATTATTTGTTCAATTCTTTTTTGCAGGGGCCGTTCTTATTTTTTGGAGGGGCCAAATATTGATTTTAAGGTCTAATATTTTAAACAATTGCAAAATATACATATATTATGAAGTTTTTAAAAACTTTGGGGGGGGGGGGGGGGGGGGGCATGGCCCCATTGCTAAGTGCAGCTCCGCCCCTGATTACAAAGGTACTCTGGCGCGTCCCACTAAAAAACCAAACATGCACATGCACATGCGCATCTACTAAGCCTTTGCATTGAATGTTGAAGTCAAAAACGAAGATAAGGACTCCCAACAACAACAATAAAACCATACGTTAAAAGACGAGTCTCTCACTCACATCACATGCCAATTACCATTCGACTTTCTATATTATTAATTAAGGGAAAGTTAAAAAATGCTGTAAGTGGTTTAGAAAATATTTTTAAAAATTTTTCATGGATAAGGAAAAATTAATTGATTTTTTTTTACAAATATTTTTTATAAAATGGTAAATAATTTATTTATAAATGTCTTAAGGAGACTCATTAACCAAACCTATTATTAATGGTCATGATCCTTCGTTAGCTACTATAGCAATGGATTATTGATAAAGGATATCTTTTGTTTATTGACTTTCCCTCGGAATGTCCGAGGAGAGTTACTATTATGGTGTGAAAACAAGATAATGCTCTCTTTAGTGTTTACAATGATCTCTCTTTTTCTCTCTTTTCCAACCAATCCCACAACATGTGAGATATTTTCCTATTTATAGCTCCAATGCTTCCATCGTAGTCATCCACCTGTAGAGTGGACGATCCTTCAAGCAGATACTTATCACATCCTTCCCCTCCCCTTCTTTTTGAGGCTGAGCTGAGTAGGTAACATGCTATTGGGACATTGTTCAGAAGGGTCATTCAGCCATTAATGCGGCATGCATGGTTGGTACAGTGCATTTAATGCGAAGAGGACAGTGGCTTCATCAGAAAGCTTCGTCCAAAGCTTGTTTAGACTAGTTACTATTCCTTTAGCCAGTCATCATTGTTGGCATGGCTTGACAATCCTTAGTCCTCTTCTTGATACCCCGAGCTTCTTTCCTTCCTCGGCTTAATCTTTGGACTTATACTTTCCTCTGATTACTTGGGCTCGAACCTTCTTTAGAAACGCTTCTATAGGCCCCTTTAGGCTCCAATCCAGGCCTAGTATTCTTTAGCTCATCCTGGCCCACACAGTACCAATAGGTCCATTTATTGCCTTGTTAATCTGGAAATATCCTTGTTCTCACTGTTTTAGGTAGTGCAGTTTTGCACTCAGAGTGTTATTTTAAAAATAATTTAAAGGATATCATGCTTATCACAATTATTGATATGATTTGTTGTATTTGAAGCAATATCATCTTTGATATTATTTTATTATACATCTATCACAACAGATCACATAAGCATCACCAACATATTGTTACTTTAATATCTACTTCTACATGGTAAAATTTCTATTAGCTTCTTAAAGTGATATTTTTATTTTTATTTTAAGATCTCAAAGTGGTTATAAAGCTTATTTTATTTATCTTAATTGTAATTTGCAGCCAACAATCTCCAAACTCATAAAATAAACAAATAATCAATTGAAGTGAAAATAGAAGCTCATATCTGCATCATAAAGAATTATGTACACAAAAAATCATTTTTGTTGGTGTTTAGAAAGAGGAACAAAAAGATGCAAAAATACCTTGCCCCAACTCATTTATCAATATGACGATTTGAATCCTATCAAAAAGAGATATATATATATATATATATATTTGTGATGATTCTAGAAAGATGGAGTTTGATAGGAGAGGGTTTTTTGCCTCTTTGGAATTGTTAATTAATGTCTCAAATGCTGATGTAAAACAGGTTTTTTGTTTTGTTTGAACCATTATTTTATTTTATTTTTAAAAGTTTGTTAGTGAAATGCTAATATGGCTTAATTTGAATCCTTATATTATATATACAATTATAAAAACAGATATTGAGATTTAAAAAACTCCATATCATAGAATTCTTTATGAAATATGTTATATTAATCATTCATTCTTATCGTTATTATTTAATATAAAACTTTACTCACAAGTTTATACCTACCGGCTAGGGTATCTTATTTAATGAAATTCTATGAATCTATGATTTAGAAAAAAATATATATATATTTATATATATTATATATAAACAAGACTAACCAGACCTTTTCGAGTATATGACTATTCACTTGGTCATGTGCAGTTCCCTTGTCCCACACACACCAAGTTATTATAAGGAGGAATACCTTAGGGGTGGCCCCAAGATGCTAGCAAGAAGTCTCATGGATATCATGAGACCTTAAGAACCTGTTAACGTGTAATAGACTTGTGGGCTTTTGGCTCACTTTACTTGTCTTGCTTGGCACACATACTTGTACAACACACTTGCCTACTATATAAAAACACTCTTATATATGTTATTAAGATTGTTATCACTCCAGTTGAACTTAATGCGCATCTGACTCGCCTACCTGGGAAACCACTTTCTAATTCCTCTTTTTACAGATGATTGGTTAGCAGCCTATTTTATCTCACTATCACTCGTCCAGACATTTCTTATATTGTTCACCAGGTGAGCCAATTTCTATCTGCTCCATGAATGACTCACTGTGCTGCTGTCCTACGCATTCTTCGATACCTGAAGGACACTTTCTTTCATAGCCTTTACTACTCTACATAGTCTCCTCTTATTCTTCATACATTCTATAATGCTGATTGGGCAGGAGATCCCACTGATTGAAGGTCAACCACTAGTTATTGTTTTATTCTTCGTTCTTCTCTAATCTCTTGGTAAAGCAAGAAACAAACCATTGTGGCCCGCTCCAGCACTGAAGCTGAATATCGTACCCTTGTCGATACCACATCTGAACTTCTTTAGCTTCGATGGCTTCTCAAGGATTTAGGTGTGTCCACATCCTCTACTACTTCTCTTTATTGTGGTAACTAAAGTGCCATTCATATTGCTTACAATGATGTTTTCCATGAACGGACTAAACACATCGAAATTGATTGTCATTTGATCTGTTATCATCTTGTCCATGGTGCTCTCAATCTCCTCTCAATATGAACTTTCAAATATCTTCATTAACGCTCCGTTTGTTTCGATGTAAAATATTTTTAGGAAAATATTTTCACATTTTACGATGTTTGTTTTAAAATAAAATATTTGGTCAAAAGTAAAATATTTTCAGTCAACTAAACCAACTAAGGCAAATTTGTGTAAAATATTTTACACTTGAAATATCGATAAAATATTTTACATTTATTGCACTCTCTCAGTCTCGATGCACTGCCTCTCTCTCACTTTTACACTTTCTCAAATTTCTCTCCACAACCCAGCCCACCCTCAACCCTTCTCTCTCAGCCATCACCGGTTCCACCGTCTTCATCACCACCCATCATCGGTTCCACCCTATTCAACACCACCCATCACTGGCTCTCCCTTCACCATTGCCACCCATCACCAGCTCCACGTCGTCGGCGCCGCCACCACCAATTCTCAAGTTCTCTCGGCGCCACTGTCAATCTTGTTCCTTCTTCAAGATTATTTAGCTGGGTTTCTAGAGGTTAGGTTGTGGTGGGACTTGCTTTTAGTGGGTCGGAGGTGGATCTGGTGATCAAGATTGTACAGTTTTTGGTTGATGGATTTTGGGTCTCAATTGTTTGATCTGGTGGCTTGATGGACAGCGTGGGTGGGGTTGTTTTTCATGGGTCTTAATCTTTCTTTTTAGTGGCAGATTTCAATTGTTTCTCTTTCTTTTCTTTTTTTTCTTTTTTTTTTTTTTTTGTGGGTAATTCAGCAAAATGAAGATAAAGCTACTCGCCAATTCAACTATGGTTCCACTCAATTAACTGCATCATGGTGTAGGCATTTCTTATAGAGTTAAAATAGTTGAAAATAAACCACAACTTGTAGCAACCAAAATTAAATATGGATGGAGATCAAGAAGAACAAGGAGGGTCTGATTCTCAAATTGTTTCTCATTTCTCATGGGTTATCGTTGTTTTTCAGGATGATTGTGGCAGATCTTGATTATTTTTTCCATGGGTTTGTGGCTTTGTATTTACCAGTCATCCTCTAATAGCTCCAAATAGATTTCTCCGATTTGGTTGGTCGAATATGCACTGATCCGGTGGGCTGTGAGTTAAAAAAATGTTCACATTTTATATTTAAAAAAATTTTGAAAATGATTTTCCTTGTACGCAATCAAATACGGTAAAATGAAAATATTTTCAGTAAAATATTTTACATTTGAAAATATTTTACTTCAAAACAAACGGAGCATAAGTCACATCCTAAGAGACGTCTTCATGCTTTAATTGACAACTTCATGTTGATCTCACATCCACCTTCAGTTTGAAGGGGGCTGTTAACGTGTAATAGGCCTGTGGTTTTTAGGCCCACTTTACTTGTTTTGCTTAGCACATATATTTGTACAACACATTCGCCTACTATATAAATACACTCTTATATATGTTATTACCGGAGAAATACAATACAATTTTCCAGTATTTCTAACAGAACTGAACCAAATGGCTCCTTAAATCAATGGACTAGTAAACTCCCTCCAAAATCCTGCAGCATATTCTGTGCTTTGAAGTTGGAACTGGAACGGGTTTCCTCTCAATACAATATGTTATGTGCTAGTTTGGAACTGAAAATGACGTTCTTTTCCTTCAAACTAGGAACAAGCCCGCATATATAATTTTCAATTTACAATATTTAATCATTTTTTTACGGATTAACCTATGGAGAATAGACTTACCTATTAATATATTCATCTTTTTCAATCCTGGCAGGCAAGTTTGTACATTAATTGACTTGAATAAAACATTATCTTTCTTTAAAAATACAAAGACTAAATCTTAATCCCATCACTGTATTATGTGCTCCATTGACCAAGCACAAGCTTGTTTATATAAGCGAACAGAAAAGCTATTCGAGATTATTTCTATAACGTTGCTTAGACATAACTCCTACATGATGGTTACTCGATTTTTGGTTTGTTTTGTATTTGCTGTTGCTATTGCAACTCGGAAGTTATGGAAATTCAGTTTATGAACTAGTTCATAAATTTTTATTTATTATTTATAATATTTTCAGATTTCCTGCAAATTGTGTTGACTTTCCAATTTTGGAAATGGGAAATTTTTATGAAGCAATATCAGGAAAATCATGTTTTTTTAGTAAACAGGAAAATCATGTTGTTTAATAATAAAAATAAATAATTAACCTAGAGGCCCTCTTATAGAGGTTGGTATTTGGTGTCATAAGATATAACTGTGACATAATAAAATAATTTTTCCTTTTATAGAAACATGTCTCCCAATCTCAGTTAATTTGCTTCATCAACAGGGGATGCTCTATATGGGTGGAAAGCCAATTTAGCAGATCCTTACAACGTCCTTCAGAGCTGGGATCCAACATTGGCCAATCCATGCACTTGGTTTCACGTTACTTGCGATAGCAATAATAGCGTCACAAGGGTGTAAGCATTCTTATCTTTTACCATCTTCTGTTTATTTCACCGATTAGCCTACTGGCAGAATACAAATCCGCTGTCCTACTTTTATGACACTTTGCCGCTCCGGTAATTTCTTTACTAAATTGGATTAGATATGTTTAACAACTGCAGGGACCTTGGCAATGCTGGACTTTCGGGACAACTTGTTCCTCAGCTTGGAACCTTAGCTAATCTTCAGTATTTGTTAGTTTATATTCACTTCCATTGCTGTTAGGGAAATATTTATATAATTGGCTAATTCTTTGACAAAACGCACTTTACTTGTAATTTGGTAGATCTAGGATGAGTTTAATACTTCAAAAAACAAGTGTTTAAGTATTGAAGCTATGCAAGTCTGACCAAGAAACAAGTGAAGGAAGTGTTGTTCATTAAAGCTCGATGGAAGTCTCGACAGAATCCTTTTTATCGAGATTTAATGTTGAAGCTCGACACAAGCTGTATCTATCGAGACTTACAAAATAAGAATTTCCAGATCTGATTTTCAGCCAATGCTTATGTATTTGTGTAGGGTTTTTTTTCTCACAACCCTAGACATATATAAGGATTATTTTAAGGGCCGTCACAAAGTGATGCAAAAATATAATACATGTTTTGAGTGACCGAATGCAAAAGTGCCCTAGTTCATTATTCTCTCTGTAAAATCTACCGCGTCTTTACGCCTAGGGTTTTGTGACCAAGGAGCTTCCTAATCTTCATTTTTGATGAACTGAAGAACTTTGCAGCCAACATCTTCTTCAAGTTGGTGAGTTAGTCACGTACTAGGATCCGTGCATCATTGGTTAGTTATGTACTAGGATTCGTGCATTGAACGAAGAGATTGCTGCTACAATACAAGTCCAATTGGGTATTGGGGTAAGGGTTCAACTGTAGGTTGATATTTCGAAATAGGCCAAAGGGTTTGGTAAGGTTCCTTATACTTGTAACCACTTGTGATTGATAATAGTGGATTCTCGGGAGTGGTGACCTTAAATTCACCCGGTGGAGTTTTGCCTCGGTGGTTTTCCCTATTCGTAAACAAATCACCCATGTCAAATTTTATTTCTGCTGCATTTAGTTATTTGGTGATCTGTTTGTGCTACCACATTATTGCATGTAATTTGACTAATTAATTAACTTGGGTAATTAATTAATTTGCAAAGGGTCAATTCATTTTAACCCAACAAGTGGTATCAAAGCAGACACACTCTGATTAGGTTTAATCATTGTTGTGTGATCCATTAACCCCTGTTGTCATGACTATAAGCAGCATGAAAAGATCTTTTATTTCAAATACATCTTACTTTTCTAATCTCTATTTGATTAAGTGTTTCAGAAAATGTAAATCTAAAAGTTATTTGAAAGCTATCTTGATGCTTGTTGAAAAAATTCTTAGCGTGACAAGGAAGAAACTAGATTGTCTCAAAATGAAAATGTGAAAAGGAGTTCATCTGAGAATGGTGAAAATTAAAAGTTATGTTCATAAATGGCAACTGAGAGAGAAAACCATTCCTACTGATATGTCAAGCAAGCACGAAGTGTGCTTTATGATGAAGTCTGCATTTAAAGTAATGGACACATGTTTGTGGTACTTTGACAGTGGATGCTCGAGACACATGACTGGAGACCATTCTCTCTTTAAGGTTTTCGAGTCTACGAAAGGTGGAAATGTCACTTTCGGTGATGGGAGCAAATCACAAATAAAAGGGAAGGGAACCATCTTTCTACCTGGACTACCAAACATTACAAATGTATTATATGTAGAAGGTCTCAGAGTGAACTTGTTGAGCATAAGTCAGATCTGTGATCAAGACTTCATGGTGCTATTCTTAAAAGGGAAATGTCTCGTTTTGAATGAGTATGGAAAGAAACTCATAAGCGGAGTTCACACTCTGGATAACTGCTATGGATTGGTACTTGATGCTGACATTGTGTGCAATAGTATTCGTTTGCCAAATGAAGACTTATGGCACCAAAGGATGGGACATGATAGTTGCAAACATCTGTCAATTGTATCTAAGCATGAATTAGTGTTGGGAATTCCAAAGCTCAACAGGGTTAGCAATGTTGTGTGTGGACCGTGTCAGCTTGGGAAACAGGCAAAAGCAAAACATCCAGGCACTCAGACATCAGCTACATCCAGACCTTTAGAGCTACTACATCTGGATCTCATGGGTCCAACTAGAACCAAATCTCTTGGAGGAAAGAGATATATCATGGTTGTAGTAAATGATTTCACCAGATACACCTGGGTCATTCTTGTAAGATCCAAGTCAGATGCTCCTGAGCACATTGAAGCTTTGTGTACAAGACTGCAAAATGAGAAGAACATGAAGATTGATCAAATTCGCAGTGATCATGGTAAAGAATTCGAGAACTCATACATGGAATCTTTTTGCACTAGATCTAGTATATCTCAAGAATTCTCTGCTCCTATTACTCCTTAGCAAAATGGTGTAGTAGAAAGAAAGAACAGAGTCATTCAGGAGATGGCTAGAGCTATGTTACACAATAAAGGTGTGGCCAGAAATTTATGGGGAGAAGCAGTCAACAACGCATGTCATACGATTAATAGAGTATATTTCAGACTCGGTACAAAGAAGACTCTCTATGAATTGTGGAAGGGAAGAAAGCCAAATGTAAAGTATTTCAGAATCTTTGGTAGTACTTGTTTCATCCTTAAGGATAGAGAAAATGTGGGAAAGTTTGACTCCCGAAGCAATGAAGGAATATTTTTGGGATACTCCTCCACAAGCAAAGCTTATCGGGTATACAACAAAAGAACCAAAAAGATGATGGAAACTGTCAATATTGTTATTGATGAAGCTTTAGAGTCTGGTTCTGAGAAAAGTAGTGAGGAAATACCTAAGGCAATTCTTCCTTCAGAGCCTAAGGTTGTTCAAGAAGAAGTTGATCAAGAGCCCGTTTCTCCAACTACTCCAAGTGTTGTAGAAGTCTCAGTAGATATTCCTACATCGCCTGAGTCTGAATCTCATGAAGAGAAAGGAACCTCCTCAAGGATCAAGCTGAATCACCCTCTTGAAGTTATTGTGGGAAATATGAACGAACTTACACTAAGAAAGTGTACATTTGATAAATGTGTTGCTAACTTTGTGTCTTATTCTTGCTATTTGTCGCAGGTTGAACCCACCAAGGTTGAGGATGCCCTCCAGGATGAAAGCTGGGTTGAGGCCATGCATGATGAACTGCTCCAGTTTCAAAGGAATGATGTCTGGACCCTAGTACCTAGACTAGAAGGAGAACACATCATTGGCACAAGTGGATATTCCGCAATAGAACTAATGAGAAGGGAAATGTGATCCGCAACAAGGCTCGTCTGGTGGCCCAAGGATACTCTCAAGTGGAAGGAGTGGATTTTGATGAATCATTTGCTCTTGTAGCTCACATGGAATCCATTAGAGTTCCTCTAGCTCTGGCTTGTCACCTGAAGCTCAAGCTATACCAAATGGATGTGAAGACTGCATTCTTGAACGGGTTTCTTAAAGAAGATGTCTATGTTGCTCAACCTAAAGGATTAATCGATCCACACTTTCTGAATCATGTGTTGTACCTCAAGAAGGCTCTATATGGACTAAAGCAAGCACGCAGAGCTTGGTATGACCGGCTTACAGAATACCTGGTCTCACATGGTTTCAAAAGAGGACAAGCTGATCAAACTCTTTTTATCAAAAAGAAGAATGGTGAATTGATAGTAGCTCAAGTCTACATTGATGATATCATCTTCAGGTCTACAAAGGATGAGCTCGCTCATAACTTCTCAAAACTTATGTAGACCGAATTCGAGATGAGCATGATTGGAGAGTTGAATATGATAGGCCAAGAATGTATTAACCCCTTGTGATAAATTAACCAATTGATTTAGCCAAGTTAATTAATTAATTCAATTAACATGCAAAATGCGTGGTAGCACAAACAAATCACCAACTAACTAAATATGCAGCGAAAAATAAATTGACATGGTGATTTGTTTACGAATGGGGAAAACCTACACGGCAAAAACCCCACCGGGTGATTTTAAGATCACCACTCCCGAGAATCCACTATTATCAAAATAAGCGGTTACAAGTAAAGGAATCTCAGTACCTTATACCAACCTACAGTTGAACCCTTACCCCAATACCCAATTGGACTTGTTTTGTAGTGACAATCTCTCATATTCAATGCACGGCTCCCAGTACGTGACTAACCAATAAATGCGCGAATCCCAGTACGCGACTTAATCACCAACTTGAGAAAGATGTTGGCTACAAAGTTCTTTAGTTCATCACACGATGAAGATCACGAAGCTCCTTGGTCACAAAACCCTAAGGTGTAAAAACACATCAGCTTCTTCAAAAGAAAGATGAACTAGGGCAAATTCTGTCTTCGGTCATAATTTGCATGAACACAACTTTGCTTCATACTTGTGCAACCTTTTACGGCCCTTAAAATAATCCTTATATATGTTTAGAGTTGAGAGAAACGAAAACCCAAACATATACACACGGATTGGATGAAAAACAGCTCTGAAAAACTGAATTCCATAAACCTCGACAGATAGGGTATCTATCGAGCTAGCTATCGAGCTTCAGGCTTCAGCAGCTTTTTAAACCTCGATAGATGCTAGCTGTCGAGCTAGCTATCAAGCTTTAAAATCGAGCACTTCTTCACTTGTTTCTTGGACAAATTTGCATGGCTTTAACACTTGATCTTGAAACCTTGTTCCTTGAAGCATTAAACACATCCTAGATCTATCCAATTACAAGTAAAGTGTGTTTTGTCAAAGGATTAGCCAATTCTAAAATGACATATGTTCCTAACATCAAATCACATATGTCCTAACAGAATCACTTCCTTGGATTGCAGATTCGTCAGCAAGAGTAAGGTATATTCATATCTCAATCTAAATATGCTAAAAATCTTGTGAAAAAGTTTGGTTTGGAGTCTACTAGTCCTGTGAGAACCCCCATGAGCCCCATTGTTAAACTCACTGTTGACTTGTTAGGCAAAAGTGTTGATTCTTCCTTATATAGAAGCATGATAGGTAGTCTCCTTTACCTTACTGCTAGTATACCTGACATTAGTTAGAGTGTGTGCTAGATATTAGGCAAACCCCAAAGAGTCTCATATAAAAAAAAATCATAAAATATGTCAAAGCCACTGCCGATTTAGGAGTGTGGTATAGCAAGGACACAAACGGTGTCTTAGCTGGGCATTCTGATGCGGACTGGGCTAGGAATGCTGATGATAGAAAAAGTACATCGAGGGGTTGCTTTTATGTGGGTAACAATCTTGTCTCCTGGATGAGTAAGAAGCAGAATTCCATCTCCTTATCCACTGTTGAGGCTGAATACATCGCTGCCGGTATCTGTTGCACCCAACTTCTGTGGATGCAAAAACTCCTTCTTGATTATGGTATTCATCAAGAACATCTTACCATCTATTGTGACAATACCAGTGCCATTAACATCTCCAAAAATCCTATTCAACATTCTCGAACAAAACATATAGAGATACGACATCATTTCATTCGGGAACTTATCAAAGATGGCACACTCACTCTTGAGTTCATCCACACTGATGATCAGAAGGTCGACTTGTTCACTAAGCCTCTTGATAGCAAACGTTTTGAATTCTTACGCCAAAACATTGGTGTAATCTCCATGGAGTGATCTCTCTTATTTCTCCTCCTTTCTCATGCATTTGCATCTAGTTTTATGTTTTGTTTTGTTTAACATGTTTTTGTTTGTTGTTTTCAGTTTTGTTTTATTTTGTTTTATATAAAAATATAAAAAAAATGAAAAATCAGAAAAATTCAAAATAATGTGTGTTTGTGTATATTGATACTTGTGTACCTTGGATGGCCATTGAAACAAAGTTTTCTAAACTTTGTATCTCTTGTAGCTTAGATGAGCATCTTAATGCACAACTAAGCAAGTGAGCTTTATGGCTCGTGTTTGTGATGAGTACGATTAAGATTATCTCTTATATCTTAACACTCATATCACTCTTTTTGACGGGAAGGACTAGAAAATCCTAAGAGAAATGCATAAATAACCATCTCACCACTAAAGCCCGCCAATCATGTATAACTTCTGTATGCTTCGGTATTTATTCTCTCTCTTATATGCCCATGCATGCTATGTTTAAAAAGAAAATATGCAAAAAATACAAAAGCAAAAAGAATCAAAATGCTTTTAAAAATGATTGTAAGCGTGTTTCTAGAAGATGTGGGAGTTATATGATGTACCTCAAAGGTGATAGTCCTTATCAAACAGTTATGATTGTGTATAAGTGTATTAGATTTTCTCATATCTCAAATCGTCATAATATGAGAAACTTATGCACTCTTACTATGTTTCACACACAACACACAAAATTCTTTGCTACTTTTGATACATGTGCAGGTACTATGTGATTTAGCCATCACAAGGAATATATGTATTAATATATGTTCACTAAACTATCTTAACTTGTTTTTAAAATATAAAATTAGTTAGACTTGTTTAGTGTGTGTGTGTGTGTGTTTGTGTTTTTGGATCTATGCTTTGCATATATGTTAAGAGATGTTTTAAGAGCTTGGCATGTTGATTGGATCCTTGTTTGAGTAGCTTGCTTGTTGCATTCATCTCTTTAAGTTTTTTCTCCTAGAAAAACTCCTTTTTCTTCAAGCTTGACAGCTTCTCGACAGATCCTCGACAGATTCTCTTTCTATCGAGCCTTCTTTCTCTTTTCTCAATAGATCTCGACAGATTCTCGATCCATCGAGATTTCTGGGTTTCTCCTCAATAGATCCTCGATAGCTTCTTCAATCCATCAAGACAAATTTCTTATCATTCTGTCTGCTCGATAACTTCTCGACAGATTCTCGATCCATCAAGGTGAGTTTTGTCGTCAACAGATCCTCAACAGCACCTCAACAAATTCATTTCTGTCGAGATTTAGTGCTCGACAGATCTCGATAGATACTTCGATCCATCGAGATGTGTTTTATATATAAAGTTGAGGCACGATTCAGATTTCACTTTTCTCATTCTTTCTCAACGGAAAACATTTCTCTCTCGCCCCAAACACTCTCCTCTCACTCAAATCTCTTTACCCACTCCTTTTTTGGCCTAGATCAAGCCTAAATCACATGGTAAGTTTTCTAAATCCCTTCATTTTCATGCATTCATGCATTTTAGACCTAGGTTTTAGGGTTTTTGAAAATTTTTGGGGTTTTGGAGATTTTTGTGAATTTTTTGGGTTGGGTTGTATTGTTTTGGTAATGTATGCTCATGCATTGCATTCTCATTGCATTATAACAATATTTCATGCATTTTAGATGTGTGATTGATTATTGTTGTTTGAGAGCTGGTAGGTTTGGATTGGGTTTTTACCCATGATGCTTTTAAATTTTGCACGTCACATGTTCATGCATTTTTCATGCATACGTTATATCTTTTCATTCCTTTTCTAGTTTGTGATGTGTTATACTCTCTCTTTCTTTCTCTCTCTCTCTCTCTCTCTCTCTCTCTCTCTCACACAAATAGACCGCACCATGGCACTCAAAGCACGCAAATCCACTCCGGCTTGGAACCCTCTTCATGGTTCCAGGTCATCCTCTTCTAATCCTCTATTCCTCTCATATTTGGTTCCATGATAAAAAGGTCAAGACGAACTTCTTTGAGAACTTCCAGAACCGTGGCGTTCATCCGGAACACCAGGTCATTCTGTCGAACTTCTCCAACATTGCTCTACCCAAAGTCATTCAGACTCGGGGATGGGAGTCCCTCTATGGGAAACCCGAAAGGTGTCCAGTCGTGTTCATTCAGGAGTTTTACTCCAACATGCACGGCATTGATACCTCTGTACCTCGTTTTCTTACCACATTTCGAGGTACACGTATCGTAGTTACTCCGGATCTTATATCCAAGGTATTACACGTTCCCAGGGTAGCGCATCCTAACTACCCTGGCTGTGAGCATCTTCGGACTATGTCAGAGACGAGCTTATCTCTCACTTTTGTGAGACTCCTTCTATATGGGGCGGTAAGCTAAACACCTCATGCTCGGGCTTTGCCAAAGGCCCGAGGCTCCTTAACATGGTGATGACATTCACTCTTACACCTTTGTCTCACTATAACTCCATTATTGAGTCTCGTGCTTGTTTTCTTCTTTCCTTAATGGAGGATCTTTCCATTGACTTTCCCTCTCACCTCATCACATCTATTATAGATGTGTATCAAGATACCACTACCCGTGATAAGATCATCTTTCCATCGGCTATCACGCGGATCTTTCGGCACTTCTCCATTCCTATTCCTCTCTCTCCTTTTTTCACCATTATAGGTGCCATCAGCGTCGGTTCTGTTCGGCGGAGCAAGGCCCATCTTCGACCGAAGCGGCCACGAATGGAGACGGATGATCCTGCAGCTTCTGCTGTTCCACCTTCTTCTTCAGCTCCTTCCACCTCTGCTCCTTCTTCCCCGGCAGCTGGTGTGACTCTTGATGCTATCATGGAGTAGCTGCAGCAGATGGATGCTCATCTTGACTATCTCACTAATGAGATGTGTCAAATGAACACCCGTGTAGGTCGCATCGCACACAGACAGGCTCACATGGCTGGCTTTGCTCCTTCACCTTCTCCTTCTCCAGAGGACTCGGGTGATGAGGGTGATGATGCTGGTGATGATGAGAATGATGATGCTAGCTCTTCCAATGATGACAAGATGACGACCTCTCAGTGACTTTCCCTTTGTCATTCGTGACAAAAAGGGGAAGTAGTTTTGGGTTTGAAAGTAGTCTTGTACTTAGGGGGAGAGTTAGTATAGGACATTTTTTGATAGGGGGAGTGTTTATACTTTTTGAGGGATGTAGTGAGGTTTACAAGTATCTTCTCTTTCTTTTTAGTTATAGCCTCTTGTACACCGGTCTTGTGACCATTTATTGACATACATTGTACTTTGTTTTTTCATAAATATGATGATGTATGTTTTTCTTCACCTATCTCTCCATGTGTTGTTTCTTTTCTCTCTTTATACACATGTTTCTTTATGTATGCAATCTTTATTTCTGTTTCACACATAATGCCTTGATGAGTTTTTGTTTAAGTGTTTCAAAAAGACAAGTTGTGAAAGTCTACCATGCCATGCACTCTTTTCTTGCAAAAATTTTCAAGATTTTATGTTAAGGTTAGATTTTTTTGTAATCCAACAAGTGGTTATGAGTTTAGTGATTTAAGACTTCTCTCATTATTCATTTGTTTGTTGTGGTTTTGTCACGGATTGCCAAAGGGGGAGATTGTTAGGGACATATTTATGTAATTGGCTAATCCTTTGACAAAACGCACTTTACTTGTAATTGGGTAGATCTAGGATGGGTTTAGTACTTCAAAAAACAAGTGTTCAAGTTAAGTATTGAAGTCATGCAAGTCTGACCAAGAAACAAGTGAAGGAAGTGTTGTTCATTAAAGCTCAACAGAAGTCTCGACAGAATCCTTTCTATCGAGATTTAATGTTAAAGCTTGACACAAGCTTGACACAAGTTGTATCTGTCAAGACTTACGAAATCAGAATTTCCAGATCTGATTTTCAACCAATGCTTATGTATTTGTGTAGGGTTTTTTTTTTTCTCACAACCTTAGACATATATAAGGATTATTTTAAGGGCCGTCATGAAGTGATGCAAAAATATAATACATGTTTTGAGTTACCGAATGCAAAAAGTGTCCTAGTCCATTATTCTCTCTATAGAAGCTACTACGTCTTTACGCCAAGGGTTTTGTGACCAAGGAGCTTCCTGATCTTCATTGTTGATGAACTGAAGAACTTTACAGCCAACATCTTCTTCAAGTTGGTGAGTTAGTTACGTACTGGGATCCGTGCATCATTGGTTAGTCATGTACTGGGATTTGTGCATTGAATGAAGAAATTGCCGCTACAATACAAGTCCAATTGGATATTGGGGTAAGGGTTCAACTGTAGGTTGATATTTCGGGATAGGCCAAAGGGTTTGGTAAGATTCCTTATACTTATAACTGCTTGTGATTGATAATAGTGGATTCTCAAGAGTGATGACCTTAAATTCACCCGGTGGGGTTTTGCCTCGGTGGTTTTCCCCATTCATAAACAAATCACCTATGTCAAATTTTATTTTCACTGCATTTAATTATTTGGTGATTTGTTTGTGCTACCACGTTATTGCATGTAATTTGACTAATTTATTAACTTGGGTAATTAATTAATTTGCAAGGGGTCAATTCATTTTAACTCAACAATTGTGTTTGATTATCAAGGAAGCTTTGTTGGAGAATATTCTCATGAAAAGTGAAAATAGAAAGAAACTTAACTTCATAATTTTTTCTTGTAGCCTTATGAGTTGAAAGAAAAGTACTAAATAACAAAAAAGAAAACCTATTCGATCTATAATTCTATTAGAGAGGTATTTGGCAAATAAATTATACAGGATGATTTGCATATCATTACCTTACTTAACATCCTGGTTATAATCGTGCTAATTTACTGGTAGAGAGGTATTTGGCAATAATCTTACTGGAACTATTCCAAGCTCAATTGGTTACCTAACGAGGCTGATTAGCTTGGACCTCTATCAGAATCAACTTTCTGGGTTGATCCCAACATCTCTTGGAAACTTGACATCCTTAAGGTTTTTGTAAGTACCTAACCATTTCCTTCAAAGTTTTAACTACTTAGATAAAAGAAGGGGCGAAATAGTGAAATTTTGTCTTAAACTATGATTTAAAATTGTTCGCAGGAGATTAAACAGTAATGAGTTGAGTGGCTTAATACCATGGGAGATCATTCAACTCGTTATGTTAAGAAAAAAGACTCAGGATGCAATTGAATTGAAGAAGGGTAAAACAGAATTGAAGAAAGGAAGTAAGTGTGATTTGAAGAAGACTATTGCAGAAACAAAGCAGTGTGATCAAAGCAGAAACCAGAAAAGGCTTAAGGTGTGGTTGAAGAAATTACTTGTAATCTTGAAGAGTTAAACTAAAGCATGTGAGCTACACGTTTGAGAAAGTAGTTAGTTAGTTAGGTTTAGAGTGACACTTGTCCTAATCTTATTGGAGGAGAGATTTTAGGGAATTCTGTTAGAGTTTGTTAGAGTTTTCCTGCACTTTTTGTTCCTCTCTCTGATCTGTAACTGTTAGTATAAATAGTGCTCAATATGTGTAATTTAGTTAGTCTTTGTAATTCACAGAAATATAGCAACAAAGTTTTCTCTTTCACTCAGAATTTTCTCTCTGTTTCTCGAGTTTTCTTGATCTTTCTGTGATTTGCTTTTCTTGATTTGAGGCTTCTTGTTTAGCTTGTGATTTTAACATGGTATCAGAGCATTAAACAAGATCAGATCAAATTGTTTTTCTTTTCTTTTCCACTTGAATTCTCTGAAATTCATCTTGTTCTTCTTCAAGCTTCGAAGCTCTATCAATGGCGTCCATTGAAGAAGTTTCAAATAATCAATCTTCTTCTACTATAAATGAAGATTCTGTCAATCCATTCTTTCTTAGTAGCAGTGATAACAACACAATTCAACTAGTGTCTCAGAAGTTGATTGGAGGAAAGAACTATTTTCCATGGGCCAGATCAATGATCATTTCACTCACTGCTAAACACAAGATTGGATTTATTGATGGTACAATACCAGTACCAAATCCAGATTCTCCACAATTTATCTTGTGGACACAATGCAACATGATAGTTCTGAGTTGGATCATCAATTTAGTCTCACCTGACATTGGTTCTAGCATCATGTATCTAATACTATATATAAAAGCAGAAACTTTTTCCTACAATTAAAGAGGTGCTGCCACGTTAGGAAAAAAGACCACTTAAAAAACACCCACGTATACAGTTTAATCTTTAAAATACCGTACGGTGCATTTGGAAGACTCACTTTCATCAAATGTATATCTATAAAAACACCAAGCCGCTTATCCAAAAAAAAAAAAAAAAACGCAAACCCTAAAACGCAAATGCCATCATATTTCCCAGTGCAAACTCCACTCTAACTTCCGTTTCTCCTCTTTCGAATACTCTCCTTTCGCTTCCTTTTGACTTTCTTAACACCGATGCTTATGATACAAAGATAGAGAAGGAGGAAAAAATAAACCTTGTGATACAGAGATGAGAAGGAGACAGACGTTGAGAGAACTACCACCGGTAAGTTTTTCTTTTTTTCAATCTTTCTTAGATCTGGGTATGGGTATGAAATATGAATTAGTTTTGAGAAATTTGGTTGGATTGATTTTTATTTAGGTATTTGGGTTACATTAGGTTTTGATTTGATTTTTTGAAATTTGGGGTTATATATGATTTAGGTTTGGAGAGGGAAAAACAGAGAAATAAGATAGAACAAGAGTTCGTTATTCGGAAAGAGCAGAAACCTTTATCGGTAATTGTTTTTTTAAATATTGATTTAAACGTTTGAGTTGATTTAGTCTTAGGTTTGGGTATTTAATTGAATTGATTTTGATTCAAAATCTGCCTTCCTTTTTTACTTTTTCCCCTTAAACTACAATCTTAGATACCATTTAGAGGACAGAAAAACAGACATCTCCTTCCATTAGAGAGCAAGAGGGAGATTGAAGAAGTTTGAATTTTTTTAATTTGATTTTGATTGTCAATTTGTCATATACTTACTACTACAATTATTGTTTCTTCACGTCTTATTGTTATTTCCTTTTATGCATGTTTTGATCTCATGTTTGGTTAAAATTATAGGAAAAATTAATTGTGTTAAGTTCTTAAAATTTTCTATTGCATATGACTAATTGTTAACAATGTTCTATTCAGTTTTTAGCTATTTTAAATTACTTCTAGGACATATTTTGTTTGATGTTTCTGAAATGATTTCAAACTGTAGAGTGAATATTTGTGGTGTAAATTCAAAATTATTTTATAGGATGTTTAAACTCTCAGTGTGATTCTGTTTTTGAAAAATTATCTCCTCAAACTAATTTTCGAACAGAATAATAACGAAAAACATCATCTTTTAAAATAGTATTTCTCACAATCAAAAATATGGGTAAAGCCTTTTTGGCCTTTTGACACTTTAGTAAATAGTAGTTAATCTAGGTGAAATATATTAAGTGGTTATAATATTATTTACTTGAATGGTTTTAGATAAATGCTTTCACATATTTATATGTTTAATATTTAATTGTAGAAGAAAATCATATAATAACATTATTGCAGTAGAATAAGCTATTACTTTACAATTTGATTCAAAATTTAGTAATGAAAAGTGAAAAAAAAATCATTAATAGATATTGATGAAAGATCATTAAAAAAAAACTTTTATTGTGATTCAGTTAGCAAAGAAATTTTTTTTATAGGGCTTTTAAAAAAAGAAAATTTCATGCCCTGTCATGGTTATTTCTGTTATGAATATTTATATGAAGAAGAAGAGCATCAACTTTACTAAAATATTATAGTACTGTTACAAATTACTAAATTATATGCATATAAAAATGCACTTAGTAGTTTGCTATTGAAGAAACAAATTACATAGTCTTTTTTCAGTTTATGTAATGTCTTTAACTTCTCATTCCCAACTATTTAATGCTACGAAGGGCTCTCTCACTGATAAGACCATTTATTATACTTCAACATGAGTTACTGAATTAATTTGAAAGGTCAGAATTGCTTCATTTATCTTATGTTGCACTTATTTTTAAATTAATTTCTATTTTGTTTGTTACTGCCTGATTACTGAACAAATAAACAGAGAATAGAGTCAGTATTTGGCTGTCTTCACACTAACGTCAAGCCTCTTGCCACAATCATGCCAGAACCACTACCAGTAATTTTTTCTCTTCACTTTTAAGTTTGACCATGAAATAAGATCAGAATTTGATATTTGTTTGGGTAGTTTCGATTTAGGTCTTTAAGTTATATTTTTCTTTTAGCTTTTTAGTTTGTGCATTAAATATGATCAAGTTTTTTTATATTTGTTTGGATTGGTTTCAGTTTAGGTCTTTAGGTTATATTTGGTTTTGATTAAGGTATTTGAGTAAAAGTGATTTTAGTTTAGTTATTTGTGTTAATTTTTTCGTATTTATCTATCTATGGTGGCTGGGTTAAAACAGAGGAGCGGATTTAAAGAACTTAAGTGAGTCTTAGTCTCTTTCAGGCACTTCGAATATTGAAATAAAGCAGGAGATTATTCTAGAGAAAGTTATAAGCTATGAAGCACGGGTGCGTTTTGGGACTCGGGTGCGGGTGCGGGTGCGAGACTCGGCAATTTTTGAAAACGTAGGGTGCGGGTGCGGCGGGACTCGGTGATTAAAAAATTATTAAAAATATTTTTATTTATATTTTCTATATATTTTTACTATTAAAATATTTTTAAAAAACACATTACTATGCCTTGATTCACAAAACAAAGAAAGAAGAAGGCAAGAAACACATTACTATGCCTCTGAGGTGAGAATTTCGGGTTTTCCAGCTAGATTCAAGGCCGATTTCGGCCTATTTCGGCCATTTCGGGCCTGTTTCGGCCGTTTCGGTCGCCGGCCGATACGACCCGATATGGCCGATATGGCTCGATTCTGGCCGAATCAGCCCGGTTCGATGCGAATCGAAGCCAATTCGGCGCGAATCTAGCACGTCGGCGCGAATCCGAGAAAAAAAAAAAAAAAAACTCAGACGTAGCACCGACACGCGGGCAACCGCGTCAGACGCCGCATCGGACTTGGGTGCAGCACCCTCCCAGCCGCGTCCATGCTTTCTAGGTTATAAGCAATACAAATCAAGTGGGAATGAAAAAGTAAATTAGGAATTTTCCCTAAGTAGTAATGTGAATCTCTGTGGAGGGAAGGCTTTTCAATTCTTTAATTTCTTTTATTTTGTTGAAGAATGAAAGAATAGGATGATAAATTCAAAGAATAGGTATGGGTCATATTCAGTGAAATTTCTTTTAGAATCATTTGGGCATTATTTATGATTTAGACTCGGGTATTTTGGTTGATTGGTTATGATTTAGGTTTGTCGGTTAGGAATGGTTTTGTTTAATTAGTTTAAATAGATGGATTGAATTTAGTTTTGATTAAGGGATTTTGGTTAGAAGTTTTGTTTAGGTTAGCTGGCTTGGCATAAATTGGTTTTAGGTATCTAGAATTAATTTTGCATATTTGGGCAGCTTTGATTTTGAATTTGCCTTCTCATTCAGAGTAAGATGAAGATTTGCCCCGTCACTCAAAAGGCTAATCTTTAATAATCAAAACCATACCAAAGTTTTATTTTAAGCGTGTGTTTGCGAAGTGTTGGGATGAAAATGTTTATGCGTTTTGCTGAAAAATGGTGGGTCCCACGGCACTATTCATGGACCACCAAACTTAGCAAAACGCAGATTTCTAGGTAAAATTGGGTCTCACAGCACTATTCACACCTTTAAAATTTATTATGCTACAATGTTTTCAGCAATAAGTTTTCAATTTTCAACAAATAAGCGGTATCCAAACAGACCCTAAAATTTTATTTTTTTGGGTCTGCTGTTTCTAAAAGGTCCCTTTTTAAAATCCCTTTTGGCTTGAGTATTTTGGCCGGATTGGCTTTAATTTAGGTTTGATTTTAGATTTAGGTTTATATACTAAGGTATTTGGTTTAGAATTGGTTTGGTTTTGCATATTTGTGTTAGATTTGGTGTTGTTTTGAGTATTTGGGTAATTGAGGTTCGTTTTTCTAGAATAGGTGATTGTTAAGGAGGCTTACATGCAGATAATTCACTGTAAAATCTACAAATTTTGTTTTCAAAGCTATGTAATTGTTACTATTGTTTGTTTTAAAGCTTTCTTATGATTTTTTTTGTTCTGTTAAGGGTAACTGGAAATCTCTCATATGTCATCTTGATCTCTTCAGGGGTTATATAGGATGCCAATAGAATAAATTAATTGCTTTATGGCAGGTGCTACATATAGATCTTTTTTTTTTTTTTGAGGAAGACTACATATAGATCTTAAATATGTACAATTCCCATGTCATCTTCAATTTGCTTATGTTATATGTAATTCCTTTACACACGTTCTCTATTGTAAAAAACTATTTTTGCCGTATAATATTGAATTAGATCTATTATAGAGAAGAAACTCTACCCTTAAAATTTGATTGAAAATATGAAATATTTTAATAGTAAACTTAAGTCTTAACCTTCGTAATACATATATAAATTCCATATAAACATTTCTAAGCCTTAACACACTAGAAATTTGGACATGGTAATAGTTTCCTAACCACAGTGGGAAGGTTAAGATGTATACTCTCTTCAATCTGTTGCTTAGTTCCATGCTTTGCCTTCTCAACCCTCTTTTTTGTTTTAAAGAAAGATTAGATAGATGTTAGCAGATTGAGCACAAGATTCTTTCTTCAATATCTCTGCTTAATTTTGGTAGAATATTACTTTAGCCACTTATAGTAAAGAATTAAGAAATCATTTTTGTAACTGAACTTGCATTTGAATAGAAACTAAAAATGCTCATATATAATTTCTCAGCAAAATCTCAAAATTAGCATTTTCTTTGTCCATTAACATATAGCTAATAATTTGGTTTATAAACAATATGTTTTGTGTAGTTTTTTGGTTGGTATGTATGTTATGCATTAAAAAAAATGCATATAAGTTTAGACTTCAATAGGAATTTTTTTTTTTCTTTGTTAGTTAGTATGGTTTAGTAGGAGTTGTGAAATTGAATTAACCATCTATTGAATGGATAGAGTATGGAGAATATGTGTCTAAAATTAATAAGGTTGAGAAAATTTATGTCCTCAAGTAGCTTAAACAAAACATAGATTATGATCAAACTTTGTGGTTTATATGCTTTTTTTTTTTTTTTTTAAGTTTCTTATCAAGCTTCTAAGATACATTTACTTTGTGCAGTATATAAATGTTGGGGTTGAACGGAATCTACAAAGGTCTATATTTATTCCTCACAAAAGGGACATGATAGGCGGAAAATAAAAAGGGGAAACAATATTTGACCGATTGGAAGGGAGCGGGAACAAAAAGAACAACTAAGATATGAAGTGAGCATGGAGCACATAACCACACAAAAAGCAATGTAGAGGCACATTGGAATTCAAAAGAAAAAAAAGTTAGCTGATGCTGAATCAGCATCTTCAAATGCACTTGGTTGGATTGTTTTAGATTTAGATATTTGAGTTAGATTTTGTTTTAATGGGTTTAAAATAAATTTTGTTTTGAGTATTTGTAATAGATTTGGGCTAAATTAGTTTTTGGTATCTGCCTATGGTGTTTGTAATTAGATTTGTAAATGGAGATATGTGTTGGGTGTTTAGTACGTGGTAAAAGTGTATTTAAATATTATTAAAAAAAATTCTTTTCTAATAAATGTAAATAAAAAGGTTCCCGCACATAATGCGAGTTAAAAAGCTAGTATAGATAATGCTAAAGTAATTTGGCTTAATTTGCGTCACAGGTTTTCTCAAAAAAGTGGACCTAGAATCTTTGAGCTTCAGAAGGAATCAGCCTATCTTGTACAAGGTTAATTCTCTATGGAGGCATACTATACAAATTTCAAGGCTTTGGTTGATGAATTGGCTAACTACCAATCTGTTCCTCTCTATAAGTGTCCTTGCACTTGTAGAGCTCAAAGGATCACTTCAAATCTTAATGATCGTGATCAAGTAATGAGGTTCTTGATGGAATTAAATGATTCTTGTTCAGCTATTAGAGGTTAGATTCTACTGTATGAGCCTTTGCCTGATATTAACAAAGTTCTCTCTTTGATCTTGCAAGAGGAGAAACAAAGAAGCTTCAAGAATGGTGAATTCACTGGTCCTGTCATAGCTCATCCTATTGAAGCCACAGCATTGTATTCCAATGCAGGATCTGGTCCAAAACACAGTCACAGTGGCAAAGGAAATTTCAAGAAGGAAGGACCAATTTGCACTCACTGTGGGAAATCAGGACATACAGTAGAAAAATGCTACAGGCTACATGGTTTTCCACCAGGATTTTAGTTCAAAAACAAATCCATGGCAAACTAAGTCTCTTGCAATCAGGTAGCAGCTTTTAGGACTATCAATTTTGCCCAAACTAGTGAAGAATCTGCCTTTTCAACTCCACAGTGTCCAATCTCTAAGTCACAATGTGAACAGCTTTTAGCTTTCTTGAATTCACAGTCAGTTGGTGAAACTACTCAGCACTCGGCTTTAGCTTCACAGCAACCAGCTAGCTTGACCACTGCAGGAGCTAGTACTTCACAGCCTTTGGCATTGAGTGCTTCCACTTCCATTTACCTCAACAATTTCTTAGGTAAAGTTTTTTGTTCTTCATCCATTACAGTTCCAAATTCCACTATTTTCATTGCTGAAGTGGTAAATAGATCAGCTTTTGATAATACAGATTGGATCATTGACATAGGGGCCACTGATCACATGGTCCATTCTGTCTCAGTCTTTAGTTCCATTGCTTGTGTTTCTAATTCTTATGTTTACTTACCTAATGGTGAAAAGGTCTTAATGACTCATATTGGAACAGTACATCTCACTGAAACCTTGATTCTTACTGATGTGTTATGTGTTCCTTCTTTTACCTTTAACCTCATATATGTTACTCAATTGAACAAATCAAAATATTGTTGCCTTATTTTTCTTGGATCATTTTGCTTTATTCAGGATCTTGCTCTCTGGAGCACGATTGGTCTAGGTAGAGGGCAAAATGGATTGTATCTGCTGGATAACAAGTACAAGGATTTGTCTTCTATTCCAGCCTTTACTCACTGTCATTCAGTTTCCACTCATTCTGATCTTTAGCATTTTAGACTAGGACACCCTTCAAGTGGTAAACTTGACCTTGTAAATAAGATTGTGCCTTTTGTACAGTGTAATAAGACTGCTCATTGTGACATTTGTCCAATAGCAAAGCAAAGAGATTGCCTTTCTCTTCTAGTACTCATGTTTTTTATTTACCTTTTGATCTTGTTCATTGTGATTTGTGGGGTCCTTTCTCTACTCCTACTGTGGATGGATACAAATATTTTCTTACTATTGTTGATGATTTCTCTAGATGTGCTTGGATTTATTTGATGAAAACTAAATCAGAAACTCAGGTTTTAATGCCACAGTTTTATGCTTTTGTTGAAACTCAATTTAATAAAAGAATAAAGTGCATAAGAACAGACAATGGCATTGAGTTTCTGCTAAGAGATTTTTTTAAATCCAAGGGCATAATGCACCACTTGAGTTGTGTTGAAACCTCTCAACAAAATTCAATTGTGGAGAGAAAGCATTAACACATTCTAAATGTGGCTAGAGCACGTAAATTCCAATCAAATATTCCTTTAGAATATTGGGGAGATTGTGTGCTCACAGCTGTTTACCTTATCAACAGGTTGTCCTCTTCTGTTCTTGCAAATAAGACACCCTATGAAGTTCTTTTTGGACAACTACCTTGTTTTTCACACCTTAGGGTGTTTGGATGCCTTTGTTATGCATCTACACTTGCACACAACATGCACAAATTTTTACCTAGAGCCACTAAATGTGTGTTTCTAGGATATCCTTTTGTGTTAAAGGTTATAAAGTAATGGATCTTGCTACACATTCAGTGTTCATATCAAGAGATGTACACTTCTATGAGTCCATTTTCCCTTTTCAATCTCATGTTCTTCCTCAGAATCTTAATCCTTTTAATTCTGACCCTTTGACAGAGAAGCTTACTCCCTTAGAAATTTGTCACACCTCTCTCCTTAGATTCTATTCCCTCACCTTCCTTTTATGATGAGAATCAAACTCTTCCCATTATTGTTGGTGATTCTGCAACAGATACCATTGCTACTGCAGATTGTGTTCCTATAGATGCTCCTATAGATGATGTTAATTCTCAATCTCCTCTACTTGATTCCCCCATTGATCCACCTCTTCCAGTCACTACTATGTCTTCCACTCAACTTAAAAAATCCACTAGGGTCCATAAACTGCCTTCTTACTTACAGGATTATTCTTGTTCTTTGCTCACCACTAAACCAACTTTAGGTAGTCCTTATGATATTGCACGGCACCTTTCTTATGCTAACATTAGCACTTCTCATCAAGATTTTGCTCTTGCTACGAGTACTGAAGTTGAACTTAAGTTTTACCATCAGGCTATGCTTTCAAAGGCTTAGCAGGAAGCAATGGACAAGGAGATTTCTACTTTGGAGCTCAATCATACTTGGGATGTTGTTCCTTTACCCCCTGGTAAGGCTCCAATTGGGTGTAAATGGGTTTATAGGATAAAATATAACTCAGACGGTTCAATGGAGAGGTACAAAGCCAAGTTAATGGCTAAAGGGTATACTCAACAAGAGGGGCTGGATTACTCAGAAACCTTTTCTCCAGTTGATAAATCAGTCTCAATTAGGGTGTTGTTATGCATTGCTGCTATCAAAGGTTGGCCTTTGCATCAGTTAGAAGTCAACAATGCCTTCCTCCATGGTGACTTAGATGAGGAGGTATATATGTCTTTACCCCAGGGATTTCACAGCAAGCGGGGCTGCTCTACTAATGTTGCTGCTAGGCCTCCTGTATGCAGGTTGAGGAAGTCTCTTTATGGGTTGAATTAAGCCAACAGGCAATGGCATGCCAAATTATCAACAACAATCACTAAGTTGGGATTTGTATAGTCCAAATCTGATTATGCTCTCTTTGTACACTCAAAAGGTTCTTGCTTCATAGCTCTTTTAGTTTATGTTGATGACATATTGATCACTGGAAATGATTCACAATGTGTAGCTTATTTGAAGAAGCTTTTGGATACTAAGTTTGGGATAAAAGACTTGGGCGCCTTGAAGTATTTCTTGGGATTAGAAGTGGCCAAAAATGAGAAGGGTATAAGTCTTAATCAAAGAAAGTATGCACTAGAAGTGCTAACAGATTCAAGAATGCTAGGTTGCAAGCCCATAAGAACTCCTATGGAACAGCATCTCAGGTTGTCCAAGGATGAGGGAGAGTTAATTGCTAATCCTTCACAATATAGGAGGTTGATTGGAAGGTTGATGTACTTAACCTTGACTAGACCTGACATCTACTATGCAGTGAACAGGTTGAGTCAATTCTTGAACAAGCCTAGGCAACCTCACATGTTGGTAGCACTCAGGGTTTTGCAATACATTAAGGGTACTCTAGGGCAAGGTTTGTTTTTCTCAGCAGAGTCAGATTTCCAATTGAAAGCATTTTGTGATGCAGATTAGGCTAGCTGTCCTGATACAAGAAAGTCATTGATAGGGTATTATGTATTTCTAGGGGATAATTTGATTTCTTGGAGATCAAAAAAAAATATATTGTATCCAGATCTTCAACTAAGGCTGAATACAAGTCAATGGCTTCAACTTGCTGTCAAATTACTTGGCTTTTCTATTTGCTTGAAGATTTTAGAATTGAGCATTCTAAAGCTGCACTTCTCTATTGTGATAAAAAGGCAGCTTTACATATAGCTGATAATCCTATGTTCCATGAGAGGACTAAACATATTGAAGTGGATTGCCACTTGATTAGGGAGAAGATATAAGCAAGTATGATCAAAACTTTTCATGTCAGGACTAATTTGCAATTGGCTGATGTATTCACTAAAGCACTTGGTGTACGTGTCTATATGGACCTAATAAGTAGGCTAGGCTTGATCAACATTTTCAGTACCAGCATTACTTATCCAAAGTCACTCCAAGACACAGAAGCTATTTCTACTGCAAAACTAGCTCTAGTCATTGGGAGGGGGGGGGGGGGGGCTGTTAAGAAAAAGACTTAGGATGCAATTGAATTGAAGAAGGGTAATATAGAATTGAAGAAAGGAAGCAAGTGTGGTTTGAAGAAGACTATTGCACAAACAAAGCAGTGTGATCAAAGCAGAAACCAGAAAAGGCTTAAGGTGTGGTTGAAGAAATTACTTGTAATCTTGAAGAGTTAACCAAAAGCATGTGAGCTACACGTGTGAGAAAGTAGTTAGCTAGTTAGTTAGGTTTAGAGTGACACTTGTCGTAATCTTATTGGGGGAGAGTTTTAGGGAATTCTGTTAGAGTTTGTTAGAGTTTTCCCATGCTTTTTGTTCCTCTCTCTGATCTGTAATTGCTAGTATAAATAGTGCTCGATATGTGTAATTTAGTTAGTCTTTGTAATTCACAAAAATTCAGCAATAAAGTTTTCTCTTACACTCAGAATTTTCTCTCTGTTTCTTGAGTTTTCTTGATCTTTCTGTGATTTGCTTTTCTTGATTTGAGGCTTCTTGTTTGGCTTGTGATTTTAACACGTTAGCTATGGGAATATGAATATTTTGTGAGTTAACTCATTCTGTATATAGTAATTCCACAATTCTTATTAGCTTGATGAATTTGATATTTTCAATTTAATCATTTATATCTATTTTCACTTTTATAAAAAGTTGACAATTTATTTGATGTTTATATCTAGGAAAAGTTTATCTCTAAACTAGTTTAGAAAAAAAATCCTCCAACCCACTACTTGTCAATTGATAAAACCATCCACAAGTATTTTTAGTCATATGACCTATTTAGTGTCTGTTTGGAAATAGTTTAATTAGCTAAAATTGAATATTTTTTGCTGAAAATACTATAGATAAAGCTAAAAGGTAGCTGAAATATTACAGTAGAACTCATGAATAATACCAAAAAGTGCAATGGAGCCTATAAATAATAGTAAAAATAAGCTGAATAGTAAAAAAAATTGACTTTTTAAGCAATCTCAAACGCACAATTAATGAGTTATATGACTTATTTAAATAATAAATATAAACTGTATGGGTTAGAGGAGATTCCTCCAAATTAGGTTGTAAGAAAACTCTAATGCTAATTTACTCCAAGCAAATGAATTTTCACTTGAGAACTTTCATTTTTTTTTTTTTTGTCTATTTTTTGAATGAACATTAGATTAAAGTTTTTAATTAATTGAGTACCTTGGTCCTTTTTTTTTAATAGTAATTGGAATACTATGTTTTTATCAGGAATGTATCAGATAATCAGCTGGTAGGAACTGTCCACCGTACAAACACAACTGGTTCACGTACTAATTTCCCATTTGCTTATTACCTTTTCTTTTTAATTCACATTTTAATCCTATATCCAATTTATTAATCTACAACTGTGACGTTTTCTTTCGTGGGTTGTAGGGTTTGCAGTTACTGAAATAATACAAGATCCAAGGGCTCAGAAGTAAATAAGGATTTGGATCACAATACCGTATGACTTTTTTAAAAAATTGGGATTTCTGAAGCCCAATAAATTATGGCAAATAATCTCTACATCTGTTTTGCATTGAAGCCCATTATTTTTGTCAATAAATCTATATATACTTCTTTTCTTTTTTACCCTAAATTATGATGTCCATAACATAATTGCTTTTTATTTCTAATAAAATACCTTCCCTTCCCTCCCCCTAATTTTTGCAAGGGCGACATTGGTAAATTCATTTTTAGTGTTTTTGGGCCCTGATTGGTTAATGTAGGAAGCTCAAATCATTTGCTTGGGCTCACTTTTCCTATTAACTTATGATGAGTGTAATATTAGGCTAAGCCCAAAACGTATGGTCTGGATGTTGGTTACCACTCTGGAGGACCTTATAATAGTTGAAGGGCGAAATCATAGCAAAAACCTTTGATTTCCTTATCTGAGTGATCCACATAATGGTGTGATTCCATTGTTTATGAATGTCCATGGATTTAGGAAATATATTTTTTCAAGGTGAATACAAGGGCCCCAGACAACTAGCAAACTAGCAAAGTTACTTTGGGGTGGAGCTTTGAAAACAAATTGAATTTCATTGTGGAGGGAAAAGTAGTGGGGAATTATTGTTTACATATTGGCCAGTTTGCATCATTCAAACAAAATCATCTTTTTGACTCTTGTTCTTCCTTTTTCCAATCTTATCATGGTGATCTTGAGCCCACAACAAACCTTGCCACTTTGGATAAAATATGCATATGCTGCCTCTCCTTGATTTTTTTTTTTTTTTTTCCTCCTTTTTATTTTTAAGTGGAAGGTATGGAGGACTCTTTGATCAGCAAGAATATATGAAAATATGTCCCTAGGTGGAATAGAATTAGAAAAGAAGTAAGAAGTTTCCTTACCCAAATTCAAGTCCATGAGAATATAATTTTGTTGAATCCAATTGGGTTTGATGAGTGAACTAGGAAAACAATATTAATTTTCATTTTGTTTTCACAATTGGTAACATAACAAACTATGATCAAAGCAATGTCATTTTATATATATTGAGACATACTTTATATGCTCAATTATGTTATATTAATTATTCATTTTTCTTATCATTATTCAATGTGGGACTTCACTCACACGTGTATACTCAACAATCTCTCACTCACATGTGAGTCTCTGCCTCTTTGTGGACTTCAAGACTTCTCCTTAGGCCATAAATAAGTCCTACTCGCTCCCCCTTGCCTCATGAGCTTTTTCCTTCACTAGTGCCCCCATCCATGGGCCTTCACATGTCACCTCACACATCTTTTTATCATCCATGTGAACCTCACACCTCACCATTGTCTAGAACCATTGGTAATAGTACTCATTTATTGGCCTTTTCCAAGATCATTTGTGTGGGCTTGATAGGCTTGCTCGTCCCTACTCCAACAGCGAAAGGGATCTGCCATGTTCCACTTGCAAAAGAGTTTCAAGTACACACACTCTGTTCCTGCTCCAACTGCAAAAAGAACCTAGATAACCATGGGCTCGATACTAGTTGTTGGGGAGATAAACACTTTGAGGAGTTTCCTTGAATAATTAATATGACATATAGAGACACACTTTAACCCAAAAGGCCTAAGCCCAATGGATATGTACTCAATTATGTTATATTAATCACTCATTATTCTCGTCATTATTCAATGTGGAACATCACTCACATGCGTATACCCAACTAGTAATGCTACATCTAAAATATTTTTACAAAAATTTCACAGCATATCCTATGTGAGATTTTAATTGGTTCTAATCTAGGCCCTGTACTATCATTATTTTTTTTATCTACCAATGATAGTCTATCACTTAAAATTTGTTGTGAAAATAATATTTATACTATTACTCGTATAGATCGTGATGCACCTATACTTGTTGACACTTGACAATGAAGGATTTGGTGAGATTGATTATCATAGTCTATGCGTTGACAATGTACATGTTTTAGAGAGAGGTTAGGGTCAACCAGCCTACGCTGCCTTTACTTATTTACCGTAGGGATGGGAACTTGGAGAAATTCGTGAGGTTGTTATTCAAATACACACAATGATCCGTATAGAAAGCTTTTATCTTTGAAGAAGAAGACCTTTTTAGTGTTTCTTCCACTCTTTTCCCAATTTAATGATCATTAATTGAAAGGAAATGAGAAGCATTGTTTCGTTAGTGAGTTGTGTTAGTGCTTTGGCTTAGTCAATTCCCTTCTTTTAAGGAGACGAAGTTTTTTATAAAGTTTTAAGGATACGAAGTTGATCATAATATCTACATAAGATTACAAAGGTGCTCTGGCGTGTCCCACACCCATTAGAAAACCAAACACGCGCACATGCACATGCACATGCACATCTACTAAGCCTTTGCATTGAATGTTAAAAGAGTTGTGCTAGGACTATAAAAAATAGCACAACTTTGTGTCACAACTCGCCATGTGGCGAGTTGTGACCGGTGAAGGAGTGTTTGTGAGTCATGTGAGGACACACCTTCACCAATTACAACTCGCCACGTGGCGAGTTGTGGCACAAAATTATGTCATTTTCGTCAATCTCAGTGGCGAGTTGTGACCGGTGAACGAGTGTTTGTGGGTCATGTGAGGACACACCTTCACCAATTATAACTCGCCACGTGGCGAGTTGTGGCACAAAATTATGCCATTTTCGTCAATCTCAGCATTTTCTATGTTGAAATAAAAAACGAAGATAATGACTCTCAACAACAACAATAAAAGACTTTAAAAGACAGTATGTTACATGCCAGCAATTTTGTCAACCAATGCCTAAAAGCATTGGTTTATTAATTATTTTTAAAAACTTTTTACGAAAAAAAATAATTAATTGATTTTTTTTAGGTTCAGCTTATCTCAAGTACTTTTTTTAATTGACCATTTCCTTTTGTTTTAAATAATAATGGCAAGATGTAGTGGGTTTTAATCTCCATCTTTTATTTAGTTAATGGATGATTTGGCAATTTCACATTAAAAAAAAATTCAATTAAAAAAATAAATGGCGAGTTGTGGCACAAGGTTGTGCCATTTTCGATAGTCTCAGCATTTTCCATGTTGAAATCAAAAACGAAGATAAGGACTCCCAACAACAACAATGAAAGACGTTAAAAGACAATCTGTTACATGCCAACAATTTTGTCAACTAATGCCTAAAAGCATTGGTTTATTAATTATTTTTAAAAACTTTTTACCAAAAAAAAATAATTAATTAATTTTTTTTTAGGTTTGGCTTACCTCAAATACTTTTTTTAATTGACCGTCCCCTTTTGTTTTAAATAACAACGGCAAGAGTTAGTGATTTTTAATCTCCACATTTTATTTAGTTAATAGATGATTTGGCAATTTCTCATTTAAAAAAAAAATTTCAATTAAAAAAATATTGAATTTAAGCCAAAATTTTCTTTTTTTTTACAATTTTTTATATTTCTCATAAAAATTTTATCAAATTTTTTTTAAAATAATCCACTAATAAATGTTTTAAGAGAACCCATTAACCGAATCTATTATTGATCGTCATGATCCTTCATTAGCTACCATACCAATATGTCCATTTACTGCCTAGTTAGTCTGGAAATATCCTTCTTCTCGCTATTTTGGCAATGCAATTTTGCGTTCAGCGCATGATTTTAAAAATAATATTAAAGGATATCATGTTTATTACTGTGAGGGGTAACAATCCCCATCGTGTATTGGGCCACTGGCCGAGGACCCAATAAGGACAACACAGACCGGGCCTAACCCATGAGTCCACGAGTTGGCCCAAGGAGTTCCCTTAGATCCAAGTGCATTTGCTGAGGAGACCCTGTCAGAGAAGATAAGCCGAGTCAGCATCCTCTATCTCGGATGACGAGGCGTGCCGAGAATAGGGGTGGCTCTACATTGATGCCTGGATGGTCACAGGACCACTCTAATCTTGAAAAAAATAATTATTATATATAAATTTTTAAAAATTTATGACATTTTTACTTTTTAAAAATAAAAATTTGTTACCACTCTAAATATTTTTAGACCCAACATAATTAAATTTTGGACAAAGTTTGACAATAAACATGATTGTAAACTAAAGTTACAACTCCACTTAATTTTTTTATTTTTTATTATTGAATGTGAATATTGACAAATCCATCGTTAGAATGCATTTTCTTCGTATATCTTTCATGCTTACAAAATATCAATAAAATCAAAGCTCAATAACTATGTCATCAATCAAATATTTAAATTTTGAATTTTTATAGTCTAGAATTATACATAAAAAATAAGTTTATGGATTGAATAATAAATAACATCTGATTGACATGAAATTTGACATTTTTTTAAAAAACATAAATAACATGCAATTCAACTGTTATATTTTCAAAATATGTAGTCATTTTAATTTGTTTAGTATAAGGCTACAGCTAAGGGGTTAAACTTACATCTAGTACTTTTTTAACTAAACATGTCTTTTTTGTTTTAAATATACAATGGTAAGTGGTAGTGGGTTTTAATCTCCACCTTTTATTTAATTAGTGGGTGACGTTGCAATCTCTCATTAAAATAAAATGAGATTACAATTAAAAAAGTACTTGAGGTAAGCCAAACCCACAACTAAGTTTGTAGCCAAACTTTATTCTTAAGCTTATGTCCCTTTAACAATATATTAGACCCTTACAAACAAAAAGGAAAAACCCAAGAAAATTTTTATTGAACTAAAATTTTGAAAGATATGTACCTTGTAGCATTAATAATAAAACTATCATGCAACAATTTCAAAATAAGAAAACTCGTAAAATGAAATTGTAAGATTTCATATATTTGGGTGTTTTTTTTTTTTTTTTTGTCAATAAATAAAATTTTCTTTTTATTATATTTTGTATAATTTAAGTTTCAAAATGACTACCCTGAAAAAAATTCCTAAAACCGCTACTTGCCAAGAATGCAGGTACGGTAAAAATTACGAGGGACTGTCAACAAGTCACAAAAGGCAACGTCAGAATGGGGCAACAGTGACCTCCGCTTTAATTGTATAATGATTAGCCTGAACAATATCACAGACCCAAGATCTCACTCAAATCCATAAAAAAGGAGGAGGAGACACTTGATGGGACAGCCACCACCTTACCTCCATCTTCACATCCCACTGAAGATGGAAAACTCCACCACTATAAATAGGAACTTACCCCCAATTGAAGGGGGTTTAAAAAAATTATTAGGAGAATAGTGAGAATTTGGTGAGAGTATTGTAAGTTCCATAGTGATCCAAGAAGCCCTAACTATAACTTCGGATCTCCTTATGGCCTGTTTGGAAGTTTAGAGAGGGAGGAGAGTAGAGGGGGAGTAGAGGGGAGGAGAGTAGTGGGGAGGAGAGTAGAGGGGAATGGTTCTCCTCCACCTTGTTTGGATGTTTTTTAAATTAGTAAGGGGGAAGGGAGTAATTAGCCTTTCCCCTTATTTGGATATTTTAAAAATTAGGATGGAGATGAGAGGAAATAATTAAAATAGACAAATTTACCCCTATTTGAAAATGGACTTACAACATTAGTCGATTATTAATTTAGAAAGGGTAAATTGGGAAATTTATCTAGTCAATAATTTTTTTTTTTTTTTTTTTTTTTTTGAGAAGAGATCTAGTTAATAATTTATCTACTCTACTCTCCTTCCAAATCTCTCCAATTTGGGGGAAGTAAAAATGAGAGGTTAGAGGTGGTTGAAACTACTCCAAACCCCTCCAAACTCCTCCCCCTCCTTCCTTAAAAAACTTCCAAACAAGGTAATTGAATTACTCTCCCTCCCTCTACTCTACTCTACTCCCCCTCATTTTTTAAACTTCCAAACAAGCCATTAATTTTGCTCTTGTTGAAATATTATCAGAATCTTTTTATCCTTTGGTTTCTAGGTTTTTTTCCTTAGTTCTCCTGATAGACATACTGAAATCTGTAGTATTGTATTTCATAATTAAAGAATATACATCAGTGCCTTTATATAGGAGGCATATATGTACGGTACAAGTAAAATGTAGTACAAGTACAAGTGTGCTATACAAGTAATCTAACTGGGCCTAAAGCCCATAACATAATGTACGTTAACAGCCCCCCTCAAACTCAAGGTGGATGTGAGACCAGCTTGAGGTTGTCAACCAAATCACGAGTGCGTCCCTTAGGAAGTGACTTGGTGAAGATATCTGCAAATTGATCTTTGGAGGAGACTGAGAAAAGCTTGAGAGCACCATGGACAAGATGATAACGGATAAAATGACAATCAATCTCGATGTGTTTAGCCCGTTCATGGAAGACATCATTGTGAGCAATATGAATGGCACTCTGGTTGTCACAATAAAGGGGAGTAGCAGAGGATGTGGACACACCCAAATCCTTAAGAAGCCATCGTAGCCAAAGGAGCTCAGATGTGGTATCAGCAAAGGCACGATATTCTGCTTCAGTACTGGAGTGGGCCACAAAAGTTTGTTTCTTACTTCGCCAAGAAATCAAAGAAGAACCAAGAAAAAAACAATAACCTGTAGTGGACCTGCGATCAGTGGGATCCCCTGCCCAATCAGCATCAGAGAATGCACGGAGTACAAGAGGAGACTGAGCTAAGTAGAAAAGGCCATCGAAGAGAGTGCCCTTTAGGTATCGAAGAATGCGCAGAACAGCAGCATAGTGAGTTGACCGTGGAGCAGACAGATACTGGCTCACCTGATGAACAGCATAGGAGATGTCTGGACGAGTAACTGTGAGATAAACTAGGCTGCCAACCAATCGTCTATAAAGAGAAGGATTAGACAATGGTTTCCCCCCAGAGGGTGTCAAATGCGCATTAAGTTCAACTAGAGTGTCAACAGTCTTGCTGTCAGTGAGTCCAGCTCGAGACAAAAGGTCAGAAGCATACTTGGCTTGAGTAATATAAAGACCATCTGTGGAATGAGTAATTTCAAGACCCAAGAAATAGCTGAGATGTCCAAGATCTTTCATCTCAAATTGCTGACTGAGAAAATCCTTGAGTTCTTGAATACCACTGAGGTCATCACCAGTTATGATCATATCATCCACATATAGAAGAAGCAAAATGGTGCCTTTATCAGTACGACGAAGAAATAAGGCAGAATCATACGGACTGGCAGTGTAACCCAAGCGAAAGATAGTGGAGCTGAACTTGGCAAACCAAGCTCGTGGAGCTTATTTAAGACCATAAAGTGCACGTCGAAGATGACAAACCTTGTTTGATTCAACAGAGAAACCAGGAGGAGGTTGCATATAGACTTCTTCACTCAGATCCCCATTAAGGAAAGCATTTTTAACATCCATCTGAAAAAGATCCCATTTACTAGCAGCAGCAACAGCTAAGAGGGCACGAACAGATGAGATACGAACAACTGGAGCAAATGTCTCTTCATAATCAATCTCATACTCCTGTGTAAAACTTTTTGCAACAAGACGAGCCTTGTAGCGCTCAATGGACCCATCAGAGCGAGTCTTGATCTTATAGATCCACTTACAACCAACCACAGACTGTCCAGGAGGGAGAGTGACCAGATCCCAAGTATGGTTTTTGGTTAATGCATCAAGTTCCTATTTCATTGCAATCTGCCATAAAGGGTCAGTGGAGGCCTCACGATAGGTTTGAGGCTCGTGAAGTGTAGCAAGAGCAGTGTAACAATGATAGTCAAGTAAATGTGTAGGAATGGATCTTACCCGGGTTGAGTGGTAAGGTGGAATGTCTTGTGGAGGATCTTCAGGCGGAGCAGGAGCAGGGGACCCAGGCTCAAGGTGGGGTAGCTCGTCATCAACCTGTTCATCTTCAACCTGTCTAGGAGAAGCATCAAAAATATCTAGAGAGAAGTCCAAAGGAGGATTAAAAGTATTTGTAGAAGGAACAAGAGACTCATCTGGAAAGATTTCTAAAACAGAGGAGGTAGTCAGGGAAGAACGAAAGTGAGAGAGTTCAACAAACAATCGGTGTTCCCAAAAGACAACATTACGAGAAACACGAAGACGATGAGAGACAGGATCATAACACCTATACCCTTTTTGAGTTTCGCCATAACCAAGGAAACAACAAAGTCTAGATCGAGGCTCAAGTTTTTTGTCCTCATGAGGTTGAATAAGAACGAAACAAGCAGATCCAAAGGAGCGAAGGTGATGATAGTCAGGAGGTGACCCAAAGAGACGCTCATACGGAGTCTGATTATGGATGACAGCACTTGGAATGCGATTAATCGCATGAACAGCATGAAGAGCAGCTTCACCCCAAAATGGGGCAGGAACTTTGGCAGAAAGAAGAAGAGCACGAACAGTGTCAAGAATATGACGAAGTTTTCTTTCAGCTCGACCATTTTGCTGAAAGGTACCTGGGCAAGTTAGATGATGTACAGTGCCATAGGAATGTAACAGAGCTTGAAACGCATATTGAGTATATTCAAGAGCATTATCAGATCAAAAAATTTTGATACGTTTGGAGAATTGTGTTTCAACCATTTTTGCAAAGTTGCTGTATATTGGTAAAATTTCAGAACGAGATTTCATAGGAAATGTCCAACTATAACGAGAATAATCATCAATAAAAACAACAAAATATCGAGATCCACCAATGCTAGCAACAAGAGAATGTCCCCAAACATCAGAATGAATTAACTCAAAAATACTATTAGAAATAGATTCACTGTTATTAAAAGGCAAAGCTGGCTATTTTCCTAACTGACATGAAGTACAATCAAAATTGTCTTTGGACACAGAACCCAACAAACCCTTAGAAGCTAACTGTTGTACCCGAGAAGATGGTGCATGACCAAGATGAGAATGCCAAAGTGCGAGAGAAGGTAAGGAAGAAACTGCAGCAGCTGCAGCAACAACAGAAACAGGAGTAACAGGTGGAAGATGAAGATTGTCCATAGGAAACATACGCCCAACTCTAGGACCGGTCCCAAGCTCCTGCCCTGTCCTCGGATCCTACACAATACACCCAGAATAGTCAAAAATAAGGCGATAACCTAGTTTAGATAATTGTCCCACAGAGCACAAATTATAGGATAGGTCAGGTATATGGAAAACTCCAGGAACAGAAAGGTTGGAGGTTGAAACAAAACCTAGACTATTCCCATGCATGGTGGAACCATCAGCTATATGAATATTTAGAGGATGTGGTGCATGGTCAAGTTTGGAGAATAAGGACAAGTGAGGTGTCATGTGATTGCAGCAGGCAGAATCAAAAAGCCAAGTTTGAGACTTACCGGGTAGAACTGAGAGAGCAGTGGAAAGAGATGCATTACCAGCCATATGAACAGCCTGAGCTATGATCTCCTGTAGTTCAGTGGGGGAGAGGTTGATAGTGGATCCAGAAGACTGAGACTCAGCTAAAATGGAAGCCATTGGCGGCGTAGGCTCAGTATTAGCAACAGTAGCAGTAGATTTGTTGCGACGGTAACAAGTCTCAATGGTGTGGCCAGGACGCTTGCAATAGTTGCAGAACTTTTTGTTGGTCTGCTTGCGACGATTGCTAGAGCTAGAGGAATCACCTGATTGCTGAGGTTGCTCTATGAGTGGAGCAGAAGGAGTAATAGCTAGAACATTGAGCTTATTCTGGGCTTGAAGGGTAGCAAGACGAGCTTCTTCTCTAACCAAATCGTTCACAGCAGTATCAAGAGAGGAAGCAGGACTGCGATTCAGAAGCTGACCTCGAATGGGCTCAAAGTCCTTGTGAAGTGACATCAGGAATTCATAGAGGCGAAATTCATCTCTAATGGTAGCATATTGCTGAGCATCCTTTGAGCATGCCCAAGTTGGATCAGAAAGGTCAATTTGGTCCCAAATGAAACAAAGCTGATCATAGTAGTCATTGATGGACTGCCCTGGTTCTTGCCTAAGTTGATGCAATTCAACCACTAACTGATATTTCATGGATCCGTGAGTAGTGGAGTACCTTTTGGCCAACACATCCCATGCAGATTTTGCATCATCAAAGCTGCCCAATAGATTGGAGATTGAGGGAATGGAAGTATTTCGAATCCATGTGAGGATCATGTGGTTGTGACTATCCCATTCAATCATGCGACCAAGGAAAGCAGCATCTTCTTCATCGGCTCCCTTGACAGGAATAGTGATTGCACCAGTACAAAAATGCCAGAGCATGCGACCCTTAAGAAAACTGCGCATAGCTTGAGACCAAGATAAGTAATTCTTATTCCCCTCCAATATAGTATTGATGGGGCGAGGAAAAAAAATATCATTTTTATCCATTTAGAGACACAATATGCAAAAACAAACTGCAAAAATGAAATCTACGCGAAAAACTGGGTAAGGAGAACCTGGACTGCAAAAGTCAACCCTGAAGAAAAGTCAACAGCCGGTCAAAGTCAACGGTCAGCGGATGACGTGGCGCTGACGTCAGCAGATGACTGGATGCTGACGCAGCTAGGGCTGACGTGGCACGGATGACGTCACGGGTGACGTCAGCTGGAACTGAGGACGGCGCGTGGGACGCTGACGCAGAATCTTCAGGCGGCGCGTGAGGGCGCGTGCGGTCTCCGATGACTGAGAGGCTTTCACCGGCAGTTAGATCGGCTCAAGACGATCTCAGTGATGCCTCCAGAAATGTGATCGGAGCAATATTCGCGACGTTGATGACACGTGCAGTGATCTGTGCGGTGTAGGACTCCTCAACGACAGCAGCTGCAGGTCCGGAACCCAAAGACAACGGCTGGAAGACGTCAGAGGTTCAACGACGAGAGGCTGCAGACTGTTGTGATGGCGGAAGCAATTTTGAGAATGGAGTAACACCAATAAAGACAAGACTGCTAAGAAAATGTCAGAGCAATGGCTCTAATACCATGATAGACATACTGAAATCTGTAGTATTGTATTTCATAATTAAAGAATATACATCAGTGCCTTTATATAGGAGGCATATGTGTGCAGTACAAGTAAAGTGTAGTACAAGTACAAGTGCGCTATACAAGTAATCTAACTAGGCCTAAAGCCCATAACATAATGTACGTTAACATCTCCCATTGTAAACTTATTTTCCCGTTCCCAACATAATAGTTGTGAAGATTAATTTGTCCTCGGATAAAACAACCCCCACAATTACAATTTTGATATATTTTATTGTATTTGAAGTAAAATCATCATTGACATTGTTTTATTATACATCTATCATAATAGATCATATAAGCATCAGCAACATATTGTTCCTTTAATATCTACTTTTGTAAGGTATTAAAATTTTTATCGGCTTCTTAAAGTGGTTTTTTTTTTTTTTTTTTTTTTTTTTTTTTTAAAGATCTTAAAGAGGTGTATAAAGTTTGTTTTGTTTATCTTAATTGTAATTTTCAGCCAACAATCTCCAAACCCATAAAATAAACAAATAATCAAATAAAGTGAACGTAGAAGCTCATAGCTGGATCATAAACAATTATGTAGGCAAAAAGTCATTTTTGTCAGTGTTTAGAAAGAGGAACAAAAAGATGCAAACATACCTTGCCCTCAACTGATTTATCAATATGACGATTTAAAGATTTTAACTTGTAGAAGATGACAAAGATAACCCAAAAGTTGAAAAAAAAAAAAAAAATTAGATGATTCTAGAAAGATGGAGTTTGGTAGGAGAGGGTTTTTTTTTTTTTTTTTGCCTCTTTGGAAATGTTAATGTTTCTAATGTTAATGTTGAATAGGGTTTTTGTTTTGTTTGCACCATTTTTTTTTTTTTTTGATAAGATTTTTATTTTTAAGTTTGTTAGTGAAATATTGAGATTTAAAAATCTCCATGTCATAAAATTCCTTATGAAATATGTTATATTAATCATTCAATCTTATCATTACTATTTAATACTATAAAAACTTTACTCTTTTTTCTTTTCTTTTTTTGAGAGAAAGTTTCAAACCCCAGATCTCTTATACAACCATCAGAAACTTTACCAATTGAGCTAACTGAAACCCACTAAAAACTTTACACATTAGTATACCTAACGCTAAAAAATCTTATTTAATGATATTTCATGAATCTAAGATTCAAAAAATATGACATTACAATGTAACGTAACACTACGGAACCAAAAGCCTCCATAAATCAATGGGCTGGTAAACTCCCTCAAATTCCTGCAGCATATTCTGTGCTTGGAAGTACTAGAACGGAAGTACTAGTTTGGAACTGAAAATGACGTGTTCTTTTTCTTCAAACTAGGAACAAAAAAAATTATTTTTTGGGACTTACCTATGGAGTATATATGGACTTACCTATTAATATATTCATCTTTTTTCTTCTCAAAAAAAATATATATTCATCTTTGTCAATCCTGGCTGGCAAGTTTGTACATTGACTTGAATAAATCTTAATCCTTCTTTAAAAATACAAAGACTAAATCTTAATCACATCACTGTATTATGTGCTCCATTGATCAAGCACAAGCTTGTTTACATAAGTGAACAGAAAAGCTATTCGATATTATTTCTATAACGTTGCTTAGATATAACTCCTACGTGATGGTTACTCGAGTTTTGGTTTGTTTCGTATTTGCTGTTGCTATTGCATCTGTTGATTGCAACTCGGAAGGTATGGAAATTATTTATACTTTTGTTTCAGATTTCCTGCAAATTGTGTTGACTCTCCAATTTTCGAAATGGGAAATTTTTATGAAGCAATATCAGGAAAATCATGTTATTTAATAATAAAAAATAAATAATTAACCTTGAGGCCCTCTTATAGAGGTTGGTATTTGGTGCCATATGATATAACTGTGAAATAAAATCATTTTTGCTTTTATAGAAAGTAGAAAGTTAATTTGCTTCATCAACAGGGGATGCTCTTAATGCGTTGAAAACCAATTTGGCAGATCCTCACAACGTCCTTCAGAGCTGGGATCCAACATTGCTCAATCCCTGCACTTGGTTTCACGTTACTTGCAATAACTATAATAGCGTCATAAGGGTGTAAGCATTCTTCTCTTTTACGGTCTTCTGTTTTTTTCACCAAGTGGCCTACTGGCAGAATACAAATCCTCTATCCTACTTTTATGACATTTTGTCGCTCGGTAATTTCTTTACTAAATTGGATTAGATGTTTAACAATCGCAGGGACCTTAGCAATGCTGGACTTTCGGGACAACTTGTTCCTCGGCTTGGAAGATTAGCTAATCTTCAATATTTGTAAGTTCATATTCACTTCCATTGTGTTTGATTATCAAGGAAGCTTTATTGGAGAATATTTCACGAAAAGTGAAAAATAAAAGAAATTTAAGTTTATACTTTTTCTTCTAGTCTTATAGTTCGATCTATAATTCTATTGGGCTGGTTCCAAATTGATACTTAAGTTGAACCATGTGGGTTAAAACTAAAACCAAATAAATTATACTCATGGCGTAGTATAATGGCGGCACAAAAGATTGTTCAAATAGGGTGTCGATGGCAGATTGGCAGTGGTGACTCTGTGAAAATGTGGAGTGATAAATGGTTGCCTATTCCGTCCTCTTACAAACCTACAACTTTTCCTCATTTTTTCCCTGTTGATGCCAAGGTTTCTGCTCTCATTAATCCGGAAACAGCCATTTGGAAGTCTGATATTATCCATGAAGTTTTCCTCCCTTTTGATGCTGAAGCTATCCTCTCCATTCCCCTTAGCCCGTCACTGCCTGGAGATAGGCTGATCTAGGCTTCTACTCCAACAGGTCAGTTTTCTGTTAGTAGTGCTTATCGAGCTACACGCACAGCCATGGTTGATACTCAACAGAGTGAGAGTTTGACTCCCCACCATTTGGCTTCTTTCGGGAGGTGTATTTGGAAGCTCCCTATGCCTAATAAGATTAAGGCTTTTGCTTGGCGAGCATGCAGAAACATTCTGCCAACCTGCATTCTAGGAAGGTGGCTCTAGATAGTATTTGTGAAGAATGTGGAGTAGCAGTGGAGTCCTCGGGTCATGTCTTTTGGCACTGTGCTAGAGCTCAGGAGGTGTGGTTAGCTGCTAATGTGGAGCTTGGGGCTGAGGTGGGGGAGGTTAGTGAGTTCCTCGATCTGGTCTGGTATGCTCGGAATGTGAAACAATGGTCTACCCAAGCTTTGGCTTGTTTGTTTACTATTGCTTGGGGGATTTGGTCCAATCGAAGTGAAATAAGGACAGGTGGAGCTCGCAAATCGGCCTCAGCTATTGCCCATTGGACTATGGACTATTTGGAGGAGTTTCAAGTGGCGAATCATAAGCTTCAAGTAAAGAAACCCGTGACTGAAATTGGCTGGACTGTTCCTCACCCTCCTTATCTTAAAATAAACGTGGATGGTGCCGTTTTTGAAAGGCAGAGGTGTGTGGGTATTGGGGTGGTTGTTAGGGACCATTCTGGAGTGGTTCGTGCTGCTTTAAGTAGGAAGTTTCATGGCTTGTTGGGGCCTATTGAAACTGAAGCCAAAGCAATGGAGGAGGGGTTGCGGTTTGCTTGGGAACAGGGGGTCAGTGCTGCAATCTTTGAAGGAGATTCCATGGTGGTTTTTAATTCCCTCACAGGTTCAATCACTCCTCCTTCTAGTATCTGCAACTTGATTACAGGATCCTTACTTCAAGCAGCCCGGTTTGGTAAGTGTAAGTTTTCTGCTGCGCCGCGGAGTGGTAACAGAGTAGCTCATGGGTTAGCCCAATTTGCTAAGAATTTATCTGACTCTTGTACTTGGATTGGAGATATGCCTCCTTTTCTAGAGCAGTTAGTGTTCCAGGATGTACTGTTTTCTTCCTCTTCTTAATTAATTGAAGTAGTTCGCATCAAAAAAAAAAATAAATTTAAAAATAAATTATACATGATGATATGCATATCACTACCTGACTTAATATCTTGGTTATAATATATCATGCTAATTTACTGTTAGGGAGTTATTTGGCAATAACCTTACCGGAGTCATTCCAAGTGAAATTGGTAACCTAACGAAACTGATTAGCTTGGACCTCTATCAGAATCAACTTTCTGGGGAGATCCCAACATCTCTTGGAAACTTGGTATTCTTAAGGTTTTTGTAAGTATTTATCCAATTTCCTTTAAAGTTTCAACTGCTTAGATAAAAGAGCAGGGGGTGAATTAGAGGAATTTTGTCTTAAACTATGATTTTGTTTTGTTCGCAGGAGATTGCAAAGTAACGACTTTAGTGGCACAATACCATTAGAGGTCTTTCAACTTGTTCGCTATGGGAATTTGCATATTTTGTGAGTTAACTCATTCTGTATTATTCCAATTTTTTGATAGCTTGAATTTGATATTTCCATTCTAATCATTTACATCTATTTTCACTTTTATAAAAAAGTTCACAATTTATATGATGTTTATGTCTAGGAAAAGTTTTAACTCTAAACCTGTTTAGAAAAAAATTTCTCGAAACCACTATGTTATAATTGATAAAATTATCTACAAGAAATTTAAGTCATATGACTTATTTAAATAATAAACATAAATTGTTTTATGAGTCGTTACATAATGGACTAAAGGAGATTCTTTCAAACCAGGTGAGAGAAAAACTCTGTCATTTATCCTATATAAGCTCGGCAAATAACCCAACAAATACATCATAAATACTTTGATGTTATTTTACTCGAGTCAAATGAATTTTCAGTTGAGAACTTTCTTTCTTTTGTCTATTTTTTGAATGAATATTAGATGAAAGTTTTTAATTAATTGTGTACCTTGGTCCTCCTTTTTCTAATGGTAATTGGAATACTATGTTTTTATCAGGAATGTATCCGACAATCAGCTGGTAGGGACTGTCCACCGTACAAATACAACTGGTACACACAATAATTTTCCATTTGCTTATCACCTTTTCTTTTTAATTCACATTTTAATCCTATATCCAATTCGTGGGTTGTAGGGTTTGCAGTTACTGAAATAATACAAGATCGGGCTCCGAAGTAAATGAGGATTTGAATTACAATACCGTGCGGCTTTTAAATAAATTTGGAATTTCTGAAGCCCAATAAATCATGGCAATAAACCTCTACGTTTCTGTTTTGCATTGAAGCCCATTATTTTTTTCAATAATGGACATAATAATTTAGGGCCATTATTTTTTGGCCCTAAATTATTATGTCCATAACATAATTGTTTTTTTTTTTTTTATCTCTAATAAAATACCTTCCCTCCCCGTAATTTTTGCAAGGCCAACATTGGTCTATTCTTATTTAGTGTTTTTCGGCCGTGATTGGTTAATGTAGGAAGTTCATATCGTTTGCATGGGCTCACTTTTCGTATCAACTTATGATAAGTGTAATATTAGGCTAAGCCCAAAACTTATGGACTGAATGATGGTTACCTCTCTGGAGAGCCTTATAATAGTTGAAGGGCAAAGTCATAGCAAAACCTTGATTTCCTTATCTGATTGATCCACATAATGGTGTGATTCCATTGTTTATGAATGTCCATGGATATAGGAAAAATAATTTTCAAAGTGAATATAAGGGCCCCAGACAACTAGCAAACTAGCAAAGTTACTTTAGGTGTAGCTTTGAAAACAAATTGAATCTCACTGTGGAGGGAAAAGTAGTGGGAAATTGTTGGCCTTTATTGTTAACATATTGGCCAGTTTGCATTATTCAAACAAAAAGATCTTTTGACTCTTGTTCTTCCTTTTTCCAATCTTATCATGGTGATCTTGAGCCCACAGCAAACCTTGCCACTCAAAACTCCTTTTGGATAAAATATGCTGCCTCTTTGATTTTCTTTTTCTTTTTTGCTTTTTATAAGTGGAAGGTTTGGAGGACTCTTTGATCAGAAAGAATATATGAAAATATGACCCTATATGGAATCGAATTGGAAAAGAAGTTTCCTTGTCCAAAATTAAGTGCTTGAGAATAAAATCTTGTTGAACTCAGATAAGCTTGATGAATGGTGCTAGGAATACATTAATTTTCTTCCTTTTTTTCACCATTAATGATATGACAAACAATGATTAAAGCAAAATCGTCATCGTACAGAATTACTATTAACATCACTTTTATTTAATACTATTACTAACCTACAATCTCAACAATTATTAAAATAGTTTGGTTAATAAATGTTTTTAGAGTATTTCTTAATGGACTATTTTAAGAAAATTTGGATACTACTTTTATAGGAAATATAAAAAACCATTAAAAAAAATCAGTTACTACCTTTTTTTCCATAAAAAGTTTCTAAAAGAATTGGTAAGAAAGAGTGTTATGTATAATATAACTTATCTCACCTTTTCTTAAAAATAATCATAACTTTTAAATGGAAAGTGAAGTTTACAGTATGATTTTGTGTTAGAAATTAGACTTATAACTCATTTCTTTCTTTCTAAAATGTGCGTTTGTTTCTAAAAACAAACCCCAAAAAATAAATATAAATAAATAAATAAAAAATCTAAACATCCGTTAACTTTTCTCTAGTTAAAAAGATTGTGACCCGCCTATACGGCTATACATGTTGAAAATCAAAGATTTGGTCGGATTGATTCTCACGGTCTATGTGTTGACAGAGTAAATGTTTTTACAAAGTGGTCATTAATGGTCAACCAAACTCCCTTTTTATTTTTTTTCCTGTGGGGATGGGACCTTAGAGAAATTCGTGAGGTTGTTATTATACACTCAATGATCCGTATAGAAAGCTTTTTTTATCTTTGAACAAGTAGAAGAAGAAGAAGAAGAAGAAGGCCTTTTTAGAGTGTTTCTTCCACCCTTTTTTCCCAATTTAATGATACATTAATTGAAAGGAAATGACAAATGAGAAGGAAGCTGGGGTAGTGTCAAGTGCTTTTGGCTTAGTCAAGTCACTTCTTTTAAGGAGATGAAGTTAATCATAATGTAAGATTACAAAGGTGCTGTGCGTAAGTGTCCCACTCTCCCACTACAAACATGCACATGCACCAAGTCCAACTAAGCCTAAGCCTTTGCCTTTGCCTTTGCCTTTGCCTTCGCCTTTGAATGATGAAGTCAAAACTAAGATAAGGACCCCCAACAAAAACAATAAAACCATTCGTTAAAAGACGAGTCTCTCATTTCACATGCCAGCAAAGCAATTACCGCTCTACTTTCTATTACTAATGGTCCTTATCCATCATTAGCTACACTACCAATATGTCCATTTATCGCGCAGTTAATTTGGAAATTTCCTTCTTCTCCACTTTGGATTCACTGTTTTTGTAGTGCAATATTGCGCTCAGCGCATTATTTCAAAAATAGGCAAAAGTTAATGGTTTTAACTTTTTCCTATAGAAAGGAAATTAGGGGTGTTTGTTTAAAATGATGTAAAAATTATAATTTAAAAAGTGTTGTAAAAATACGTGTTTCCAATATTCATAAAGTAAAAAATGTGTTTGATACTATGTATCAAATAACATATTTCAGTGTGTGAAAAAATATAATTGTGTGTTTGGTATGTTTGGCCCCTTGATTAGAATTGAAGAATGAAGTTTTATGTGTCGTCTAATCAAATGGGTCCATGGTTTTCAACATATTTACAAAAGTTTCATTGAACAACGTTGTTTGAAAACTAAAAACTGGTAAGAGGAGTTTTCTAAATTCAATATTTAAACACCCTAAAATAGGCAACGTAATTCAAACACTAATAAAAAAAAACACCCTTACCAAACGCTTTTTTTTTAGAACCATAGTTTTCAGTATTTAAATATTGAAAACGTTGTTTGGAATCACATACCAAACAAGCCCTTAGTTTTAGAAATGTTTTTAGAAACTTTTCATTGAAAAAAATAAAAATTGTGGTGATGCACTCCACAACAATTTTGGGTTTGTTAGACCTGAACCCCAATTAATTTGTATGTTGCTAAAAGATATAGTCCACAATGAAAGATTCCAAAAAAAAGCTTGGCTAGAAGACGGTGGTAATAAATGGTTGAGGTAGTTTGTTGCTAAAGATCCGACTACCCAAGGAGGATTTCAGATAGCCGAAGTACCCCTTAGGCGTCCCAAGCTAGGCCACCTTCCCCAAATATTAGTTGATGTTTTTCTCTCTTTTTCTCGTGCTTCTCTCCCCTCAAAATGTTCCAACCACCTTCACTCGCCCCGTCCTCCTTTTTTATACCCTTCTATTAGTAGACCCGTAATAATGAGAGAATATTATGTTGATATGTGGGTCCCTCCTATTGCGGTGCCTAGGTGGCCCTTTAGGTCTAGGCTACTATTCCAACGTGTCGAATCTTATGCCAAGTAGTGGGACCCATTGTTCTGCTACTAAAATAATTTCCTAGTAACTTGAGCTTGACGCCGAATCTCGTACTCAGCTGGAGAACTTTCCCAAGACATTATTTCCCTTCCCTAAGGGACATATAAGGTCTGTTTGGATGCCATAGAGAATGCAACGGCGTAATCTAACTCGAGCCTCCTGCTTGTGGATTGGCCTGGGATTGTTGGTCCTCGACCTAAGTTTGGTATGGGCTGAACTTTATCCTCCCACAAAGATTATAGATTATATCAATAATTGTAAAAAATGTTATGTCTATAGACTTATTTGTCATTTTAATATCTACTTCTATGTAGAAGGTATTTGTCAAAACGTTAGCACAAATTTAGGATGAATGAAAATGTTCTCACTCTCACTGAGAGTAGAGCAATCAAATATCTATAATACATTTTTAGGCTTATACATGATGAGATCAAATTACAAACATTTGAATTCCTATCTAATTCCCATCGCCTATTTTGAAGTTGATGATTTTGATTTCGAGAAAGAATTTTTTTTAGATAGTTATAATATATTGCTAACTAAGCAACTCGAACTGTTTTCTATATAAATCTCAAGCACTTTGCACGTAGGAATATGTCAATTAAGTTACAGGCTCTTAACAATTTTATAGATAAACTTGATCGTATTGTCTTGATAAGACTCTTGAATATTGATTTGAAACTTATGGTGATCCAATGGTATAAAAATTTTCTTGGCTTCCTAAAGTGGCATATAAAATCTGTTTTATCTATCTTAATTGTAATTTGCAGCCCACTTTAATCGATTGGATTAGATTAGATTATGGTTGTGGATCAGCTAGCCCGGTAATTACTACCATTAGCATACTGGTTGGCATGGGAATAGTTTTTTTTGGACCGATTCCAAGCTATTCCCCCAATACAAATTGGTTGACTTATTGTATTGATACTCGAATTTTGCTCCTTTAAAATTGGGCCTCTCAATACCGAATCTGTGTATCAACTAAATATTAAAATCAACGGCCAGAACAGGAACAAAATTATATTGGGAGATAATAAATAAATAATGTCTGCCCGACCACCACAAATATCCAAGTTACATTATTCGCAAATGCCCGTGCAACTTTATGATTTGTCTGGACTCTAATTTATTTATTTCTATATGCTTTATTAATAAATAAATAAAAATATTGGTATGAAAAACATTGAAATGCGTCAAAGTGGGCAAGTGTCAGTTTGCAGATGCCTGGTTCTCAATTATTATGATCTATCAGTTTTGGCTCCGACAAGGTTCAAAAGATTTTTGGACCAAAAAAAAAGAGTTCAAAGGATTTGTCTGGATTCTCCCACCCAAATTCCCTTTTCAATGCACGCAACCCCTACTATCTTACATTGTCTGTAATTTTTAAATTATATTTTTTTTAAAGAAAAAAAAAAAAAAAAAAAAAAAAAAAAAAGCACAAATGGCCAAAGATGGTGGGATTTCATTTGAGAAAGGAAAATATTTTCTTCTAGACTTACTACTAAACAATCTGCTCCCTGAAAGAACATATTAAAATGACCAACGTAAGTGATACAAATTTTTTTTCTTTTTAACAACCATGCATTTCACATCTTGTCTTCTAGTAAGTGTGAATGGATAAATTACTATCATTTTTATATGGGATCACAACTCATACCAATTTTATTATGCACCAAATACATTAGTAGTTATGGAAAATTGTGTCCTTAAGCCTATTGAATTAGAATAATATCATGTAAGGAAAAAAAAATCAGTTAGAGTGTAAATTATAAAATGTTAGTCCATAAAATTTTTTATCACCATTTTCAAACCAATTAAATAAAAACATAAAAAAAGGGGCATGTTTTGGAAGTATTTCATAAAATTTTCACCGTAGAAGTTGGGACTAATTTTTAAAAAATAAAGAAAATAAACTAGGTAAGAAGATATCTTTACCTATTTTTCACATGCCATTAACTGTAGTTCTTTCTGCTAGAAGAAATTTGTCTCACCTAACATGACTTTGTTGTCTAATCGCCTCTTAAGCAGTATAGACGAGGCTTACGGCTGTAGCTTCGCTAGCCATAAGAAAAGTTAATCTCATTCTCTCTCTTTTTTCTTTTTTTAATATGAAATGGTGACTAAAATGTCTTTATTTGCTATATATATATATATATGAAACCGCAATCAATGTGTCCATAGCGCTATTTATTACACACAATTCACATGTTCACATTAAAAAAAGTAGAAGATTTATAAATATTTTGTTATATTGCATACATTGCTCAGCTGTCGATTCATACTTTAGAAATAAAAATAGTATGGTTAGCAAATAAGTAGTGGTCTAGAGTTTTGGAGTTCGACTTATTCGTATTTTTTGGTGTTTTAATAAAAGATATTTAGGGTTCAAATTCTTACTCTCATTATCGAATTATCATTAAAAAAAAGAAAGTAAATAATGTAATATGGACATGCAATGCAATATTTTCTTAATTTAATTACAAATCATACCATTTAATTAGTTAAGTCCTTTTTCACATTCATTCCTATTGTTTAGATATTTTTCAATTTCGTCATTCAACTTTTCAATAACTGTGTGCAATACAGTTCTAAAATATAAAAATTATTTTCCTTTTAAAATCAAAACATGTACAAAACCACGTCACCTACTATCTCCATATTTTGATTCAAATCTTGGTATTTCCAATATATCTAGGGTTCAAATCTCCTCCTCTCGTTCCCCTCAATGTATCAACAACAAAAATGCACCAATATTATGCTATATATATACATATATATATATATATATATGCACCAAGGAGAGGGTAAATTGTTCAATTTTTTCAACTAAAAAAAAATTTGTTCAAATCAAAAGTCTAAGGACCAAATTGATATTTACATTTTGTAAAAAAAAACACTTAATTTATTAATTAATTTTTCTTTTTAATTTTAGAAGTGGGAAAATATCAAAATTACATCATTTCATGAGATAAAACCATAATGATCGAATATAAGTCAAGAAGGGTATCATTTATCACAACATGCTAACACAATAATTGTGAACAAAATTATATACTAAAATTCAATTTAGCCCCTTAACCTTTACTTCAGTTGTCAGCTACAACCTATGTTTAATATTTTGTCAATTGGGTCCCTCACTTTGTAAAAATGAGTCAATCTAGTCCTCCCATCCAAATTTGCTAATAAATAACGTAGTTTATAACTTTTTTAATTAAAAATTAAATTGAAAATATTCATGAGATGCATCATTTAATAGATCATATTCTTTGATGAGTTTATTTAAAATAATAATAATAAATATATTCAAATGATTTCATTTACTAACAAATTTTGATGGAAAGACCATGTTAACTCATTTTGACATGGACCAAACAAAAAATAAACCTTAGGAACTAATTTGATAATTGAAATATAAGTCAAAAACACTAAATTGAATTTTAGCCAAAGAATAAAACTTAGATATAATTTCTTAGGCATTATATCTTAAATTCTCCAAGTAAATTAAATCATATAATTGTATTAACAAATAAATTACTTAATCGAACCTTTAAAAAAAGATAACATTGTTCCTTAAAAAAATAATATAGTTTTTATTGCATTTATAAGTACAAAGTAACTAATTAAATTTAATGAACAAAACTAAGGTGTACCTAAATTTTGTCCTTTAGCCAAAAATATAAAAAATTTCCCTATCACTCTACTCACTTGAGTTTCCCATCCCGTTAATGATATGGACGTGCACGTTATAGAGCCAAATAATAAGATATAATAAGAACGATGAGTCAATGACAAATTGACAATACCCAGCAGAAAAAAAATATGTATTCAACTTTGCCCACCTCATTAAAACTTTGGCACACCCGTACCAATAATATTAAAAGTATTGGAACCGTTGTTTTGGTTTGGGTACACAACACAACTAGCAGTCCTTTTAGTTTTATGGGCTCTATAAATCTCCCACCAAAGTTTTGATTCCTTGCCTCCTTGCTAAGAAGAAAGTGGCAACTCTCTCTCTCTCTCATTCTCTCTCTCACACACACATACACACTGTATTCATAAGGATCTTGACTCCTTAAGTCCCTTAAGGCTCTTGAGAGTTTGTCTCTGTGTTATTCATAAAAATCTTAACCTTTGAGGACCCTTTTAAGGCTCTTCTCAAGTTTTAGCCACAGCTAGCTTTCAAGTTTTGCTATTGAGGATGAGGGCAATGTTTCATCTTCTTACTGCTTTTCTTCTCTTATCAACCCTTTTAGCACCTGCAAATGCAAACTTAGAAGGTACAAAAAGAATTTACAATCTGGGTATTTTTCATAATGATTTATTTATTTTGAACCTAGCTACTTTTTCTTGGTTATTGTTCAAAATGATTTATTTATATTGAACCTGCTTTTATTGGTTATTATGCTATATATATGTAAGTTCTTAGTGGTTTTTATGGCTTTGAATCAACAGGGGATGCTCTGTACGCGTTGAGGAGATCTGTGAAGGATCCAAATGGTGTTTTAGAGAGCTGGGATCCGACTTTGGTTGATCCCTGCACTTGGTTCCACGTTACTTGCGACAGTGATAATCGAATTACCCGACTGTAAATCATATATTTTCCCTATACTTTTTTTTTATTTTTTTCAATGTTTGTTCAGTTGATTGTAGCTTGTGTTTATTTAATTATTTTGACTGGTTCTTTAGCTGTTTTGAGTTTTGAATGCATGTCTTAAATTTGTATCTAGTACTATATTTGGCTGTAAAGAAGCTGGTATTTATTTCAAATGATGGTATATGTAAAAGTAGTATGAATTGTCATAAAGGAAAATATCATATTTATTTATTTTTAATTTCTCCTTATGTGGATGTACTGCTTCCCTTCTCTTGAAGCTAATAGCTCTCACCCGTGAAAACTCAGTCTGATTTGTTAGTAAAGACAAAGGACAACTTGAACTCTTGACTTTGACCATATTTTCCATATATGCAAGTTTATGAGCTTTAGAAAAGGCCAAGTTTTACGAGTACTTTACTCTTTCAGAGCTTGCATATACTTTCATACTCTTCCTAAATTTTGTATTAAAAACACAGTAAGTAATAATTTGAAAGACACCTACATCACCTTTGTGCAACATAAAGAATGAATTTTATTAATATATATATTTTTTTAAATAATTACTCATTTGGAATTCAAGTCATATTTACTTTGGTGGTATGTTTTTTTTTTTTTTTTTTTCAGTTTTGGTCCGAGGTCCTAGGTGTTTAACTTTGAATCATAAATTTATATGGAATCTTTATCCATAGAGTTTAATTGAGTATATGATATGTGCAGTGACCTAGGTAATGCAAAGCTGTCAGGCAGTCTGGTTCCCGAGCTGGGGAATCTTGAGCGTCTTCAATATCTGTAAGTACAACTATAATTTTATCCAGTTCTTAATAATATTAATATTTATATCTATCTCACTCTCACCAAACCAAAAGGTTTATAATTAATTAATTAATTATATATAAGTTGAAAATTTTTAATTTGCTAGTGATAATTAAAGTCTGATGGTTGCCTCGGCAACACTTAAAAATAAAAATAAAAATAAAAAGTATGCAGATATTTTTTTTTTTTCACAACAAATTTTAAGTAGCAGATTGTTACTGGTTGTTGTTAGTGAGAAAAAAGTAATTTAACAGATTGATTTTTTTTTTTTTTTTTTGGGAGAAAGAAACTAAGAACTTTATTAATGAAGACCGGCTATATCAGCCTGAAGTACAGAATAAAACTAGGGAAACCTCCTCCATTCACACAACATAATCCGAAACATTAACAGAATGCTAAGCTAGACTATGAGCTAATTTATTACCATCTCTCCTAGTATGAGAGTACAATAATTGATTAAAAAACCTAGAAAAAATCCTTTGCATTTTGAATTAGAACCAGTAACAACTTATAACCACATAAAATTCATTGTAAAAATATTGTAGACAAAACAATTCACTTTTTTTTTCTTTTTTTTTAATTCAAAATGAGGATGTTAAATGGTCCAATAAATACAAACAAAATAATTAGCTTGTAAGATCTGCTATATGCACAAGTTTGTTGGATACTATAACTGCGAAAGAATATTTATATTGTCACCTACTCTACCAGCCAGTCAGTACCAATGTAACATCACCAATTGGATTACATATTAATTGGACTGGTGTTAAATTCCTATGGTTCATGATGTATGGTGCTGCATTTAATAAAAATTGAGCTGGTTTGTATTTTGTTCACTATTATGCAGGGAACTGTATTTGAATAACTTGACTGGTCCCATACCAAAGGAACTTGGAGGATTGAGAAGCCTCGTTAGCTTGGATCTTTACCACAATATCCTAACTGGGTCCATCCCAGCCTCTCTCTCTAAGCTTTCTAATCTCAAATTCCTGTAAGAATTTTACTGCTCTCTGATCATAAATTATGGTTGGCCCATTATTGTGGGACCAAAAAATTGATATAAAGTTAAACATTCTTTACTGTGAACTGTAAATATGAACTGATTTTGTGACTGGTTCACGTAATGTCCATGCAGGCGATTGAATAGCAATAACCTGACTGGAAAAATACCAAGGGAACTTACCAAACTTGGAAGCCTCAAGATCTTGTAAGCTATTTATAAAATAAATGCCTGAAATACACTTCTCTCTTTCCTTTAGTTTTTCTTGGCTCTAATAAAGTCCATGTGAATCTTGCAGTGACGTGTCAAACAACGATTTGTGTGGAACATTTCCAACCTCTGGATCCTTTTCTAAGTTCTCTGAGGAAAGGTAATTGATCATTTACACAATCTATTCTAACATTAAGAGAACAATAAGAGCTCTATTTCTCTTTATTTTATTTCAAGATTTAATTTGTGGTTTTAATTTGGATGCAGTTTCATGAATAATCCAAGACTTGAAGGACCAGAACTGATGGGATTTGTGAGATATGATGTAGGAGGAAGCTGCTAATGATGTACCAATTAATAGGCGATAATGTGTTGCCATTCCACCTGTCTAATTTCTCTTTATATGGGACGAGTTTTATGTTTAACTAATATAATTATTACCTAGCATAATTACTAATCACCAAGAAAAAGCCTACTTATATTTAGTGCAGAGATTTTCCATCTCCATGTTTTCTTTAAAATTTCAACTTTCGACCACCTATTTTTCCATTTTGATGATGTAAATCTATGTATGTTCTGCTCCTTTCTTGGAGCTATCAAGGTGGTTTGGTTTTGTGCAAGCACGTTGTATTGTACCGTTTATATACATATATAGAAACCAATGAAGTATGAACTTTTGATTCTCCAGTTTGTGTAAGTACATTATATTAGTTCCCAATTAAATTCAAATATTTAGCTATATTGACCATTAAGATAAGAATTGTATTATCTTTTTCAAAAATAATTAAATTTAAAACAACTAAGTGTTTGAATTCAATTGGAAAACTTAATATAATGGATGTATCTAAGTGTTACCCATCACGTAATATTAAATTCGTGATATCCAAAACCTTATAATTCCACTTATAAGAGATGTCTAGAATACAAATCTCCAGCTATTTTTTTTATATATATAAAAAAATATTAAAAAATACAAAAAAATAACCTATAGAATTGTCAAAAATGCAAAAATCTCAAATAATACTAAGCATGGTCTATCTTGTAAGGCACTGCATAGATTGATTACTTTAAGTTACAAAAGAATTTGTCGTCTAAAAGACGAAATTTTCATATCTGCCTGTCTCATGCGCCCAATGTGAGACTAACATATGGTCCCTTGCACGTGTTAATCTTACTTACAGTGCATGAGACAAGCACAGAAGATACCTTCTTGTCCAGAAGAGCGCTAACTAGCTTTTGGAAAAAATGATGCTAACTGATAAAGTCGGTCAGCTTTGTACTATCTTTCCAAAATGATTGTCCTTTAAACCATAGCTTATTGGATGATTTGTGGGCTGGGCTAGCCCTATTCTCTCTTGAAAATAAGAATAACAAATCATGGCTTTGCTTTAAAAATTACACTCTTTTAACGTTCTTGGCTTTGCTTTAAAAAACAAATCATTTAAATAGGTGCAAGGATGCAAAAGCATAATTCCATGTCTTGATGTTTAACCATTCTGATTTTGTACGTCCAAACTTCTAAAATTTTTGGAATTCCGCAAGCAAGATGAGCTAATTTTTGCAGAATCTAAATGATTGAAGCAGAATGACAAAATAGAAATGTCCAGTTTAGAACCACAAATTTAGACTACTAAACAGGTTGGTTACTGTTAAAAGTAGAATTAAATTGCTAATATGAGCAAAAAATTTCCTTTAATATCAGGGTACATTTTCTCCATAGTTTCATGCTCTAAAAGCTGTAGAGTGTGCAGTTGCATGGTGGTACTTTTTCTAAAGCATTCCAGTCTCTTCACGTTTAGCAGGTCACTTACATTGATTGATCAAGTGACGAGGACAAATTGGCTTTCCATAAAAAATAATAATAATAAAAATTAAAAATTAAAAAATAATAATAATAATAATAAAAGCATTCACACCAGGCTCGGTGAGAATTTAGCCAATAAAACTATTTTAACATACTCATTTGTATATGCCTTTACATCAGGCTCAATACTCTATTATTAAAATATTATTCTTTTATTATTTATTGTTCTCTCTCTCAACCTAGAACACCTCACAGAGAAGAACACCTCACACAGAAGACAACACCACCATCGCACCAACAACACCACACCACCATTATCATTGCAGCAACACCACACCAAAGACCCACTCACACCACCGCCAAAACCCTCCGTTTGCTGCCGTGATTTCCCAACCTCTTTCACAACACTACCGCTGACCCATTTACACCACTACTGCTGAAACCCCTCTCCCTCTTTGCTTGCCGCTGCGATGTGGGTTTTGGATTTGATGGGTTTGATGTTGGCAGTGGTTGTTTCTAATGTTGGGTTTGATGTTGGTGGTGGTTGTTTCTAATGTTGGGTTTGATGATGGTGGTTGAGAGAGAGAGAGAGAGAGAAAAAAAAGAAGAATAATTTTTTAACATTGACGATGAATAGTATCATGCCTCCAGTGTAGTTTTTGTGTGTTTTTAGCTATATCTTGTTCTGTACATCATCTTTTCTCAAAAATCTCCACTATGAGGCCGTTCAACAGGGCAGCCATTATCACAACAGAAACAAGGACATTGGATAAATTCCGAGGAAGGAAAAAGAAAAAATTCCACTTCCCATTAGTTTATGGTGTTGATAGCAGCTTTCTTTAATGGGGCAGATTCATGTTGTTAATAGCATAGCAATTATGAATGGGGCAGATTCAAATTTCATGCAACAACAAAACAAGCCCTAAGACTACTCTTGATTTCTCCATCCCTCCAGGGAGTTTTTGAAACATTCAACTCTCTATATATATATAGGAAAGATTCAAACCCTGGTCTCCTTACCAGACAAAGACACTGAACAACTAAGCTCTTGACATGAAATTCTAGATTCAAGTTGGGGCCAATGCATCAATTGCTTCTTGTTGATAATGAATAATAAATAATAAATAATATGCCCACCTAGAAAACACTAAATTAGGCAGAAGATCAAGAGCCAAGGGAGCCAACATGGTTTGTAAGAGGGAAAAAAGAAAAAAGAAAAGAGCAATTGGCAATTAATTGCGTGGAAGATACAAAATTTCTCAAATGATGAAAAATATTAGCATTTATTAAACTAATCTACCCCGAGTGCCCGCCCATCAAACAAATTAATTGGTGACTATAACATATGAAAAAAAAATAAACAAAAATTATAGATAAAGGACATATTTACATATCTGCAGCTGTACGATATGGTGAAACAATTTGCTCCCAGGACTTTGGGTTGCCAAATCAAAAACAAAAAATTATCACCGAAGATGATTAGAATCAACCTGCACCTGCATCCAAATTTATCAACACTAAGAAAAAGAAGAACAGGAGTTACACCCATAGCAGGTCGAAAGAGTACTAGACACCCAATAAATTTTCAACACTTACAAACACGTATCTTTAGCTGACTAAAGTTCTGAGTATTTGTAATTAAAAATAGGTTCACAACAGGAGACAAAACAGGCAGCTTGTAGACATACATAGGCTGATACAAAGCTTGCTTAATAAAATATCCAAGTCATTAAAGCATGTGTCTCAACATGAAGTTGAAGATGGTTTAAGTGAGAAAACACGTAGGACTTATGTACTAGAAATGAGTTACTTGAGTTAGTTGTTGATATAAATAGAAGGAACTTAGCTCATTGTATTTTTTAAAGATAAAATTAGGTCACAGCCAAAAGAAAGCCATGTTATACAGTGTTATGATCATCTCATCAAATGCTTACACGGATGTATCTATCAACTACTGTGTCATCAGTTTGTTCTTATGCGTCCCTAGGTGTATCACACACGCGCACACACACACACATTCATAACTCATAAGTAATATTTAAGCACAATATTACTTAAAAGGATAAGTAAAATAAAGGAACAGGTTTCTAAATTACCTCTAATTTGAACAGCCCGAGTGACAGTCTCAAAACCAAGTTGATGGTGGCTAGTTGCTAGAAAGGGTTATTGGCGTCAAAGGGGGTGAAGTAATGACTTCAGTCATCTCTGAGCTGTGAGGAGTTTCCAGGGGCTTGGATGCATTTGAATTCATTGCCTCAGGAGTACTTGAGGGAATGGAGAAACTACGTGCTACGGTTTGAGGAGGTGTTGGAAGCGGAGATGCTGCATTTAATACAACTGATTTATTTGTAGTAGAAAGCACTTGATCCCTTGACCCCAAGGGGGCTGAATGTCCAGTAAAATCCTTAGGTCTTGAAGACTTGGGGGTTGAACTTGCAGGGGGCCTTGGAAGTTCATGAAGCTCACTTATTTTAGGTGAAGACATAAAAGTAGGAGAAGTACTTGGAGAAGCTCTTGGTGAAGTTGATGGAGGTTGAGACATTGGATTTCGCAGAAGAGGTCCAGAATACAAATGGCGACGATCCGCTGAGACAGGCTTTGTAGGCCATGGCTTACTTGTCAATGGACCAGAAAAGGCATATCTTTTGAGTTTTTTTGGTTCGGCAGCAGCACGTGTGTCATGCCATGAAAATAAAAGCCCATCAGCCAAAGGAGGGGGTAACCGAGTGGATGCAGAATTGTTGTTGCTCTCTTTGAGTACAGACTGAGCATTTCTAACAGTGGGTCCAGAAACTTTCTCATCTACTTTAATTTTTTCCAACTTATTTGGTTCCAGTGGGGAGGAATGCCACAACTGCTGAGTACGCTCTGTAACAGTAGTTTGTGTTTTGTGAAGCACTGGATTACCTGATCCTGTAGAAATTGAACTCCTTGTATCAACTGGAGTGGGTAGTACATATGTGTGCAACTTACGTGTTGATGATGGCTGCATCTGTCTTGCCTTTTCAGTAGAATCAAATTTATACTCAGCAAAAAGTGGGGCTGATTGGCTGCTGGGCCTACTACTACCTCTATAGGAAAAAGAATTCCTACGGAACCTACCCATATTTTCCTGCAAATATGAAAGGAAGCATATGCCTCATAAGTAACCAAATGTTGTTTTCTGAATCTCAAAGATCAAATAATTTAAGAAGGTAAAGTAAATGTAATAAATGTCCAGGTCCTGGAGTCGCTTCATGGGACAGACTGCATTATATATGTATGTTTTTCTTAACCAATCCAATCCACTGAAAACTGATTTAGGAAAACAATTTTCAAATCCTCATCCATAAGTTTGACTAGATATGTTATCTGACTATACACATGCATATACAACAGTTACTTTTGTCATCAGATCAAGCATATACAGATTGTTAGCAGAAAATTATATTGCAACAACATAAAAAATTCACTAAATTGCAATGTATATATTGGTCACTGTGAATGAATTAATTAGTGACAGATTGGGCTCTTTACCTTCACAGCTTCCATATTCGCAACCTGGGGAAATGTAATGTCCACCTGATCCAGCAGCATAAAACATTTTATGATTATATAACAAGTTAATATGAGATCCAACTTTGTGGCAAAATGTAATGCTGCAGAAATTTGACAACCAAAAAATAAAAAAGGGGGGCAAATAGTATGGTCACTATCTATTTTATTTTCATATTAGTGCATTGACTGGCAAAAAATGAAACAGTTAATCCTCAAACCATTGCAGAAGCATTTCACTACGTCACAGCACAAGAGTCTAAGAATCATAAGAAAGATTAAAGCATCTATGCTATCATATGCATGGCATAGAAGCTATCATTAGTTAGTATATGCTCATATACAAAATTATTGTATGTGTGCATCATGTGGATGTAATGCATCAATGTAAGTACATATACATGCTACCAAGTTTTTTTTTTTTTTGTCCAACACTTCTAGATATATTTCAAAAGGTGAAGAGACATCTGTTTAGAATTTCTCAACCAGAAGCAGAAGGAAATAAAGAGTCACCTCCATTGGGTTTTGTGTCGTAGAAACATCGTGCTCCTGATCATCTTGTCGATAATCAAAACTCAATTCCCCATTATCACGCACATCGTTGTCGTCGTAATCCTCATCATCCTCATCCTCATCATCATCCTCATCTTCTTCTTCATCGTCGTCATCGTTGTCATCATCATCATCATACTCCTCCCCATCATCAAGTCCACTGAACTGGTAATCAATGTGTTGCTGTTCAGTTACCAATTTCACATGCGGTTCTACTGCCTCAAGAGACTTAACTGCCTTCTTGAAGAAGCACAACTGTTTTCAAACAAAAAAGAGAGCATTATGCATCGTGAGGAAAGACAAAGTTTTAAAGAAACAGACAGTCAGAGAAGAAAAATGGAAAACCTGAGCCGCATGGTGGCGAGCTGCCTGTGTAAGAAGACTTCGAGCCTGTCCTTGCTTTAGAGATTTCAACCGGAAAACAAGCAAGGTTGATTCTTCATCATACTCATCACGAGCCATTTGTAACTGCTGCAAAGAAAAACTCTCTCCTTTTCCACTTTTCGATCGCCCTTTCTCTCTCTGTCTTGTCATCATATAATCATATACATCTCTGTAGATCACATACCAAAATTAGAAGAAATTAATTCCCCATTTATATATGTACACACACAAACAAGCACACACATTTATGAATATGTGTATGGTGTATATTTATATACATAGAATTGAGAAAGTATAAAGTTTTGAACCTTTTCTCATCACATTGTCGCTTCATTTCCTGCATCAATATGAGAGGGAAAAGCTCATTGACTATTATTTTATATGGCCAATAAAAAACATTAATGCAATTGAGAAGCAACAAATACAATGTTCAAATTCAGCCCATGGAAAACTACACATTTGGTACAGATACTCATATTCCGAAAAAGAAAGCAATCGCTAATAACAGAAATTTACAAAAAAGGAACAACACCACCAAAAAAAGAAAATTTAAATCCAATTAGTCTTAACAATGCAATATTTAGTCAATAACACTAATCTGAATTTTTATACATTTAAACAAGGCTTGAAGGACAATTTGCAAAGTAAGCCTTTTCAATGTCAGAAGCATCTGAATTCTTTCAAGGGTTCCATGGCTCATCAAAATCGTTTTTATGTCTCTCCAAGAAAAGGTCCATTGGTTGGTAGCATACTTTGGAATGGATAAACACCAGCATTACATAGCATTTTTTTCTTTTTCTTTTTCTTTTTTTTTTTTAATTAGAATTACAAAGCATTGATCAGGTCCTATCCCCTTTATAATAACATGAAGCTCTATTGCAGCACAAGGTCCCCTAAATGGTGCATTTCAAATGACAGTTGATCCTTATTTTTTTTATCAGCTGGTTAAGCTGCCATACATTCATGCTACCTCTAATTAATTCCTGGCTTTACTGTTTACATATTGAGATTAAAAGACCAATGACGCCTGCCCCACCTAGGTCAGACTAGCCATTGTGTTCCCTCAAGCTCAAGTATGGTTCCCTCTTTTATTTTCTCATGTTAAAGGAGAGGTAATAGAGCCATTCATTGAGTTGCCACTTCCTTCATAAGAAGGAAGCTTCAGGTTCTGTCTCCTTCCCTCATTGGTTCTCTCTACAATCCTCTAGTCAATCTTCCAAGTTTCAGTATCTAGGATACAAAACAGCCAGATAATGCAGAAATTATGCATGGCACAAGAACAAATATAAACTTGTCATAAGCTGGTTAGATCCATATGAACAAACCTCAACGGTTCGAAGTTCATTAAGAAGAGACTCTGATGGGATTGTGACTGTCTGGAATATATGAGAGCGCTGTAATATGCAAAGCAATAACTCATTACCAAGGAAAAATCAAAGAGAGATTTCTTCAATATTTTACAGATAAGAATAAGGACTCACATAGCTATCAACAAGTTTCTGCAATTCAAACTGTATTTTTCCTAGCATTAGCAGAACTCTGCCTGCAAAAGAATAAAAACAACTAAAGATTATTTCTCCACTGATTGGGATAAAACAACTACATTGTAATGGTCTGCATTTCTCTGAAACAAATTTAAAAAAATTTAGTTCAAGTAATATATATGATCAGAATCAATAACCATCTTCTGTGTGAATTACCATGGGATATGCAGAAAAACAAAAATTAAAAGCAGTATGAATTCCTATAGAACTACACAAAACCAAGTTTACTTTCTGAGTACGCTAACCACACAAAACTGCAAGTCAACCTCGTTGAAGTCATAATGTAAAATAGCAACCCAACTAGGAGTCTGTATGGCTCTGCATTAAGCAGGATCCTTAAGAGCTTCATATACTGTTCATGCTTTATAAACCCAGCACTTTAAAGCGCTGTTCACCGTAATTTGCCAAACGCTCTAAATGCTAAAGATATTTGCAGTTAAAACTCTACATCGCAAAAGCTCTGCCACTAAATCTTTACAATTAGAGCTCTACTTCCTACAACAATGCCAAACAGGTACTAGGAGAATTATATTCTAAAAAAATCAAAGAAATTAGTTGAGACATAAGCTAGAGTTTCTAAACTTCAACATAAGTTTTGAACAAATTTTAGACCAAAACAAAATCCAAAAGCAACATTAAAATCTTGCCTACATGGTGGTGTGGGCCTGGGGTATGTCTTATTTTCAAATCTTGCCTACGAAAGAAAAAATAAATTAGTTAATAATGTTTTCCCTTGACTTACCACTCTCTTCATCATCATTATTCAATGCAGTTTTCTCAAGAAGACAAGCACCCAATTCCCGCAACGACTCTGAGAATTCTGAAAAATAAATGGGATTACATAAGTATACTACTTGAAAACAAGACATCACACACTAATTCAAATTTTAGTATGAGAAAATTCACATTTCATCCTGCTAAAACTCAAATTCAAAACTTAAAATACTGTGGAATCATGGAATCAAATCATTCCCATCATCATTTTACAAACACAATTAACATAAAAACTGTCATACCCAGTGCACAAACCACTTTTTATGAGGTCTGGGAGAGATGATTGGTAAATAGCCTTACCCCCAAATTTTTTTTGGAGAGGCTGATTCCCAAAACTCACCATATATGCTAGTTCATAATACTAACAGCCTCCGAGGAAGAAAATAAATTTGGCGTTTCTAGACATAAATTATAGAAAATTCAAGCCATTTTTATACAACCTCCAAAACTGATGTAGCTTTGCTCTAAGTCATGTATTAATACTAAATCAAAGGTCTTAAGGAAAACTTAAACTCTAGTGAATGTCATCCTAGCAACACACCACAATGTACTGCAACATCTACCGAAACTAAGAGGGCGAAAAGACAATGTAAGGCAACTATATTATCGAATTCATTAGTAGCAACCAACAAGACCACTGCCCGGCCTTGTAAATGCATTTTACAACTAAACTAAAATCGGAGCAAAATCCATGTTAAATCAAAACCCAATTGCCAATTCATATCATCATGCTAATAGATAATGTGCATCCGTAAAGACAAGCATACAATGATCATTCCCTTCTCTACTGCATTTCTTTAATGATACACACAAAAAGCATATTCGACGCTCAAATAAAAAACCAAATGAAGTCATGGAAGTACCATAAGCACTGTTTGCAGTTGCCGCAGCCGCAGAAAGTAAGCTGTCATAGCAATCTCTCATATCCTGCATATCCTGCAACCCAAAAAAAAAAAAAAAAAAAAACACTATAAATTATAAGCAACGAAAAAATAAAAAATAAATCCATCAGAAAATAGCTGCTATTATACATTTCCTAGTTCGGGCAAAAGAGCATCTATATCTCTATATGTTATAAAAACTTGGTTTTGTGAAAACAAACAAAGTTCCAAGCTTTATAGAATTATAGTTCTCCAATCTCAACCAAATCAAAAATTGAATTCGTTACAGCAATTCATTAAAGCCCTAGAATTTGGGGTCAAACGCTGAATTTAGAAAAAGTAACCAGTCAAACTGAACGGCGTACAAAGAGAATAGAAACCAAAAGAAACCCTAGCAATACGTTTGGCTGCCGAGAAACCATAGGAAAATGAGAACAAACCTAAGGAATTCACAACAGGCAAAGTCGGAAATACGAAATGGTTATTCCGATATTCATACTTCCATTTCTTTTCTTTTCTTTTTTCCTTTTTGTTAGTTTCTCAGCAACCAAACAAAACACAAACAAAGAAAGAAAGACGATGAAGAAGAAGAAGAAGAAGATAGCGAACCTGAGAAGCCTGAGCGAGCTCGTCCAATTTTGGCAAAGGCCGAATATCTCTTCGCTCCTTGGCATCGTTTTTGTGCAGTGCGAAACCTCGCAACTTTTTCAGCGAAGTCTTCATCGCTTTCGTTTCGAGCTCTGCCAATTCAAAACTCAAAGCCTTTCTCTCTCTCTCTCTCTCTCTATCTCTCTCTCTCTCTCTGTGTTTTTTGAGCTCTGCGAATTCAGTAATTGAAAAAGCGTATTTTATGAAAAACAAAAAACGAAGAAAGATTCTCAAAAATGGAATAAAAAAACAAATAATATTTTCTTCTTCTTCTTCAGCTCTTCCATTCTATTCTATATTATGGTTACGTCAGGAACAGAGCGATGACCATGATAGTTTAATCAAACAAGTTTTTTTTTTTTTTTTTTTTTTATAAAGTATTTTATTATTTTTCAATTCCTTTTTCTTTTTCTCATAGATAGACTGGTAAAAATACTAAAATTGAAACACTTTTTGTTTTTACTTTTGGATTTGTATATATATAAAATCGAATGCAGCGAAAATTTAGTAGAGTTTTTACCGGTGTCACGCATTATTGTTGAATAATCAATGAAATTTTGCCACGATCTCAACCTTTTTTTATATATAATTAAAAAAATTGGGGTCTTCGGAGTTGACTAATCGATCTCACGCCACATAACAGTAAAGATAATATCACGTGTTTTGTTTAAGAGAAATGTTACGTTTACAACACTTTTACAACAAACCTTAGATGACAGATTGGCAAAAAAGTAATTTTAATAGTAAATTCAAATTAAAAATCGTAATAATCTGTCACCTAAAATTTGTAGTGAAAATATTATAAATTTGTAAAATAATTTCTCTTTGTTCAAAAATCATTATTAGAGTTCAGTTTATTTTTATTGCCCCAAAGAGCACTTGCCATTCTGGTCCAGCTCACTTTTAAATTTCATGTACTAGACATCATGTTTCTTGTATTTTAATTTCTTGCCTCGTAAATGGAAACAAAAAAAATTCCCATCTGAAAATGTTATGGTGGTAGGATTTTTTTTTTTTTTTTTTTTTTTTTTTTTGGTGAGGAAAAAAATTGAATCATTGAACTCAAAAATTGGTAAAATTAAGATTAGGGTGGGGAGAGAGTGACCATTGTTTTTTCTTTTGAATGAGTAATCCAATAAATTTCACCAAAAAATAAATAAATATCTAAATAACAAAATTAATTTAATAAATTTTGGCAAATATCTTTCTATTCTTTTTTCTTTTTTTTGGGCCTTTTTAATTTAAAGGAGTAAGGTACAATTTATTTGTTAGTATAAAACCGTGCCACCGATTTGCTGAAAAATAAATCTTATATTTGAAACAGAAAAGTTAGCATCAAAAGTACATGAACCATTGGTTAAGATGAATTTCCTGGCATTTGCATGAACACGCTTCTTAACCCGTCCCTTAAGAACTGCTTTACCTTTACACATAATAATTTGGTTGGCCTTCAAAACAACTAGTGAGCAGGCACTTTCGATTTTTGATACCCTAAAATACAACCCAATTGAGATGTCGACTTGTGGTAAAAAGACAAGTTAGATAAATCTTCTCTTTAAGTTAATGCTAAACCTTGTCACGCGCTTTTTATTAAACACTCCTTATGAAATTGTGTTTTTAATTTCTATTAAAATTATGAAATGAAAAAACACGATTTCACATTTTTTTAACTAAAACACATATATATATATATATATATATTCACAGTTTCATTACCCGTGTGTGATAATCATTACCAGTGTATTAAAATATAAAAAGATATTGTTTCTCATTCAAGGACCACAATGTTGACCAATGACCACTAATTAAAGCCCAATGGTTTTTTCTCACCTATAAAATTATTTTTGTTTTACTACCTTTCTCATTCAAGATGGCAAAGTAAAGTACGCAGTAGTGCTGCGGAGATGGTGGTAGTTTTGCCTTTTTTTTTTGTGTGAATGGTTTTTTTCTCAATTAACGGTGTCGAAATTCAAAAGTTTCTCTATGGTGATGGTCCCATGACTATTACAATGGAAGAAGACGAAATTCCACTTGTAAGAACAAAGTGGGGAAGGCACAGGCAGACTTTGTCTGGTCAAGTCAACAAAGCGTGTTCCGTGAGGCCTAAGTTTCTCTCCCTCAGTCTCCGAGTATTTACTTATACACTTCCTTCATCGCCCAATGGCGGCCATCTAGAGGTTTCAATCAGTTTGTTGAGGGTGTTTAATTAATTATTTGGGATGTGGACCATCCTAATTCCCTAGTATAGATTTTCACTACCATGCCTATATGATATGCTATCTAATTTTTGGCACAGTGGAATGTATAATATCTAGTTAGGTACTTATGACTTTAACCTTAGTAAGTTGGGTTTCAATCTATGCAAGCAAAAGCCCAATTTTTTTTACCCTGTGGTCTGTAGGTTTCAGGTTGGAAGTAGGAGAGCCTTGACAAACTAAACACTTCAGCATTATCAAGAACATCAAAATCTTATTTCTTATAGTTTGCAATTGGCTCCAATATCATTTGTAGGAGCAACATGCTTATTTGCATTTTCAAATGTAAGATATTAATGGCTTATATAATTCAACCTGCATATTGGATTGAATTATACTTACAAGAAAAGCAAAACTTTTGTGTTGGACGCACTTGCACACACAAAGGTTTAAGAACAACCTTTTATAAAACCTCTCATTTTTAATCAATCAATAAAAGATTAAATTCTATAAGGATGGGAAGTTTTACACCCCTAATTCCAACATGCCATATCATCTTATCACATATTTAAGAATAAGTACAATCACACTCAATTAATTCTAATACCTATATATAGGCCCTTTTGGATATTCACCACTCTAAGTTTCTTTAAAAACCTTCTCCCTTCTCCCCCATGTGTGTGTGTGTGCGTTAAAAATATTTAGTATTCTCAAAAAAAAAAAAAAAAAAATTCTAATACCCATATATAAATCCAACCAAATTAGGAGTTTATTGAGATGTTATTAAGTGTAGTAGGATGTATTAAATTTTATGTAAAAATCTGATGTGGCAATCTCTTATTGAATTGTGTAAAACATGGGTTTTACACCTCATCCTTACCAAATTTGAACTCAATCAAAAAAATCTCAAAACAAGCAAAATATGTGTTTTGATAGTGTATTAAATAAGTCATTAGCTTGATCAGATAATAATAAAATAATAGATTAGCTTACAAAAGAAGCTAAGTACAACTTAGCCAAAACCAACCGTCACGAACTACTACAAAAGCCCAAGAACAAAAAGTATTGAAAAGAGAGAAAAATAAATGGGCCAAGGTAAAATTTATCCAGATTCACATACGTGAGATAAGACAAGATGGAGCGAGGCGATCATATGTGATAAAGATAATACTCATGTCCACTCTAGACCTCATATCTTAAGCTATCAAAGGAAGTTCACAGTAGTTTATAAACACAAATATGAGTACTTCCTATCCAATGTGGAACTCACAGCAAAGACCAAGTGTTTGGAACACACTCACACCAACAATCATTCACATGTTACAAACACCCATTATGAACAAGAAACTCAAGAAAACATGCATCACTATGGTACTAAGGTTTTAACATACCTAGGATAGATAAGTATGAACTAGATTAGTCATGGTGAATTAGATAGACCCTTTTAATCAAGTCATTAGGTATCTTAACTTATCATCCACATAACTTTCTTTACTAAGGTTAATCTTTAAGCAAGTTGGCACCTTATACAAGCCATGCGCCCTTCGGTTTCATAAGATCTCTAGAGACCTACCTAATTGTCTCACTGAAAGCAACACCACTTACACTTTACATAGGTAGCATTCATCAGGAGTGCTTGTAATTAACACCCCATCCCAACAGGTAGGATTATGGATCCATCAAGAGCTTAAAGCTCATCCTCAATCACTTTGCAACTTAGAATTGTCTAACTTTATAGGGATGGACTCATCATTAATCTCCTTAGAGATAGGGCAAAACACATAATAAAATGACAATGATTTCACAAGGATCACTAATGACTTATACCCATTTAACTTCCTTCATGATATCACTAATCACATAGGTTGGGCACCAGCCACAATGTCATAGTTTGGGTATCAATCATATCTCCCTCAATATTTCACTCACTAGTGGCTTAGCCTTTTTACTAGTGGTTTAGTCTAAGGATTGGCCAAATTTCTTTTTAACCTCACAAAGTCCAAGACATAATGTCATTATCAATAAATTGCTTCACAATAATTTGCATACCTATTTAAAATAAACAAACAAATGATAAAAACAATAAATAAATAAAAAACAACAACAACAAAAACAACAACAATTTGCTAGATCAAAAGTGATTATCTATTGTATTGACTAAGAACTCTCATAATGGTTAGTGATGTAAAGAAACTTCATTGGCAATCTTGAAATTTTTTCCAGGATTTTTCACTTGAAAAAATTAATTGTATGATAAGAAATTGGAGCATCTCTTTTTAATTTTGTTTGTGTTTTCATAGATTTGGTTAAATAGTGTTTGTAATTAATCAGCATGGTTGTTTATATGTTGCAGCCAGGATATGTTCAGCTATGGAAAAACAAAAAAAAAAAACAAAAGAACAAGAGCAATATTGTGAGTAGTGTATGAGAGAAAAATTGCTAAATAGAGAAGCAAAGATGACCACCTCTATGCAGACAAGGACAGATTTGTGACAAGTGCTTACAAAAAGAAACTTGAAGAGCAGAGAAAATGGATGGAGGAAGAGGGTTTGCGTGAACGCAAGAGGCAAAGGAGGATGTACGTCTAACTTTTGCCTAGTCATGTTTTGATCTTACTCAACTGGTGATTAACTTATCATGGTTCTTGTTTATGTTACTTTACATGTGTTCTATGGTTCAACTTGAAGATTGCCAGTTTAGAACTTTAGATTATGCATTATTTCTTGCATGCTCGTGTTCTATACTAATTCTTTTTTATCCTGTTTACTGCACATTGGCATTTTCTTTAGGTATTTCTTAACTTTGAATCCTTATTAATCATTTATATTTGCGTTGTTGTTTAAAGGTTACAAAGAAGAGTGACTTGAGTGATTTTTTACTTCAAAATTGGAAAAAATGTTGCTTTCGGTGCAAAAGATGTTGAGGTGAAGAAACCAGATGTTGAGGTGAAGAAACCAGAGACGCAGGTTAAGTCAAAGAAGCCAGTGAAACAGGCCGAGTCAAGGGAGCTAGAGAAGCTTAAATTAAAAGGCTCTAAGGATACATCAGATAAAGGTCATTCACCAGATGCATTATATTCACCTTCGGAGGTTTCAGGCATGGAAGACAAATATCAAGGTGAAAGTCCCATTTTGCCTAAGAGAAGCTGCATATCCTCAGATGCAAAGCCAGTTATAAACAGTTTACAATCAGCAGAACAGCCTAAGCATGACCATCATAAGAAGTGCCCTAGCTGCAGCTAGAGAACGCTTTTTGGTACGGAAGAGGGAAAAAGAACAATAAAAGCTCTATCTTGGAGCATTTAAATACAAATTTTAAGAACTAAAAGTTTTTTTTTTTCCTTATTGTGATCTGGAATACCTGTTAAACGTTCTATCAGGAGACAGGAGCAGATTGTGGATGCCATGTTTGGTGTGTGCACAACCTTTTTGTTGTCTCTGCATCTTGGCCTCCCCACCAAGGAGTCTGTAAGTTTTATGAGTGATTTTATGTCTAGTATCAGGCTTAGCAATCAAGAAGTTGAAGAAAGAAAAACATGAAAAACCAAGGTCTTGGTCTCTGTTGTTTTATTCCAGAACTGATTTTATCTAACTTGTATAGGAAGCACCTTGTAGCCAATGACCTTTGATGCATCTCCAATATTAAAAAAATTATTCGAAAATACTGGGTATTTTTTGTTTTCTGTTTTGTTTTTTTTTGCTAAACTTTGTGAATTCCAAGAGGCAAAACTGAGGTATATGAAGCTTCATATTGGGATAGAATATATGAGTTCATTTTTGTCTTCTCCCCTTACCCTTCTTCTTCTTGTCTATTCTATTTTACCTATTTTTTTCAACCATGTGAATAGTTCGAGTCATGTTTTTCTTTTGTCAAGTACTGCTTGGAAGGTAACCTTACAGGAAATAAATTTCGCATGAGTGGATGAGACCTGCAACTATGTTAAGGTTGGATATGTTTTATCCAATGAAGATGCATTTTTACTTTCGCTTTCCTTCTTGTGCCGGGGCTGGATCAATTTTTACTTTTCACCAAAATGATACTTTTTTTAAGTGCTTTCTACTATGATTTCATTGATTTGGTTTGCTCAAAATAACTGCTACTTCTAATATGACACTAATAATAGCCGCTGACTGGAGATGGACTGCCTTTTCTGGTCTGCTCATCAAGTTGTTCATCTTTTTCATCTTCTTTTTTAACATTTAACTTTCTTTGTTCTCTGTTTTGTGAATGGAGCAGGTTGATTGTTACAAAGGGATATACAAGTGTTAAAGTCTGGCCAATGTTTTGAGGCTTATGAGTGGTGCTTGACTATTCTTTTGATCCCTTGAACCAAGACCACGATGGGACAAAAGCCTTGGAACTTGCGGGCTTTGATTTCTTGGGCCTTGCTCCTGAGGGTGGCCAACGAGTTCAGTCTTTCTTAGTGCAAGCAGCAGAAGCTCTTGTTGAAGGTGAGTTTCTTTGCATTCATGTCCCATTTTTCCTTCAGCCTATTCACACACAATATAAACCTTAAAATGTAGTGTTCTAGAATCCCTTCTAATGTGCATGAATATATGTTTACATTTTATCACCTACAGCATGTCATGGATTCGAGTATGGTATGAATCACTTATGTTTATTCATTCATCCCTAGGAAAGGGATCTTCACACCAATGAACTTCCTGGTGCGATAGCAACTGTCTTCCACCCAAAACAGCATGTCATGGATTCAAGTATGCAAATCCGCCTCAAAAAAAAAAAAAAAAAAAAAAAAAAAGGGTTAGGGGGGTGAGGCTACCTACCAATAACCTCTTTCAAACTCTGCAAAAATGAGAGTTTTGTACATAGGTACAATATTTTTATAGTTTATTCTTAGAATAGGGATCTTCACACCAATGTATTTCTTGGTCCATAAACTTCATTCATAGCCCAGAATTTGTCAGGTGCAACTGAAGCTTCATAAAGCTTATGATGTGTTATTCATGTTACTGCCTTGCTTGAACTCTTGTAACAAAAGATTGACTTCAACAAATTACAAAACATTTTGTGTTAGCAACAGAAAAATAATTAAGTAGGTGTGGTGGGCCTTTTTTACAATGTTGGACTGGGCTGCCTCCTACGGTACTGGGCCCAAATGTTCTGAGTAAAGGAGTTAAGACCGGTCCAACTGCAACTCAATTTGGTCCGACTTGTGCGCAAATTATACCTCATTTGCCAAGAGCATGCTTACGGCAAGCAGAGCTACTTTAGATGAGTTGTGGCAAGCAGAGATGTAATAATAAATAAAAGAAAGTACTTTGGCTTTTAATCAAAGTGAATAAATAATCCCCGATAAAAATGATAATCACAAGCACTTTTGTAAAGAAAACAATGGGAATAAGTGGGTAAGACACGAGTTAACAAAAGAAGGAAATAGGATCAATCTGATGTACCAAGCTGTGCTACAGGACCAAAACCAAATAGGGAAGAACGTTTCTTCTCAATGTGAATAATCTCTCGGGGAAATCCTGCCGTGGAAATTAATCACTTTGAGGGAAATGGACATGAATGGTTGGTGCCCAATAGAACCCTTTGCTTTTGACAGAGAGCAGGACTTTGAGAGAGAGAGAGGGAATCAACCTATTGGTGCACGCCCGCCGTTCTAAGTTCTCTCTTTTTTTTCTTTGTTTTCTTTCTTTCTTTCTTAGTGCTTACTCCTGTTTTTATGATTTTCTCCTAGAGACCGTGATCGTGATCCCCCCTTTTTCTGTGCACGACAAGGGCCCCTTTTTATAGTGCCTGCCGTGACCAGATTTTACTATTTTAGCCTTTAACCACCTTTGTCTGGTCTGGGTGTACTTGCCGACCACCACTGGTCCGTCTGTGTTGGCTATGCCACTCCCCATTACCAGACAAAGAAGGCTATTTTGTTTGTTTGTTTACCGTGACACCCTTACCTGCTACGATGTGGGTGCTCTCTCTTTCTATTCCTCATGGCATGCACCTAGTGATTCCAACTCATCCTTACTTCTTTTGGGCGGTATGTCATCCCAGCAGGACATTTCCCCCAAAAAAGCCTGAGCAGGAACCTTAGAATAGGTTTTCTCCTCTCCCCACCGCTAGACCATGCCCTCTTACCTCTGACCCATGACCTCACGATGTCCTGTATTGGTTGGGTACAGGCTGGTGATGTCTAGGCCTTGCGCGTGCCTCACTTCTATGTATGTCCAAAATCTGCCTACTGCTCATGCGTTCGCCGTGGTCTGGAGGCTCGTTTGCACAGTCTGCCGTCCGTTTTTGACTTCTTATGGCGTGAGCTGTTTTCTGATTTCCCATTCTTTTATGGCTTGCTCCCCTTAGGGGCTGGGCTTTATTTGATGGTGGGCTTTGCCTTCTTTCAGCCTACTCTTTTACTGCTATCATTTCCTGCCATTTCATTCTATCATTCCTGTTGTGATGTTATTTGACCCAATCTTGCTAAGCCTCTTTGAGCCTGCCGTTTATTCTTTCCCCAATGGCTCAGTATGGTCATTGGTTCTTTTATTACATTACTTGCAAGCTCCAGTGTCCCATTTGCTTCCTCTTGGGCATCCTTTGCCCATTTGCTTTCCCTGGGCTTCCTTGGCCATTTTCCCTACTCTGCATTCTCATAGGCTTTTACTAACTCCTTTGGGCTTCTCTGGCCCAATTACCTTATCCCTCCTCCTTGGGGCTCATGAGCTTGCCATCAACCCCTTACTTTCTTTACTTGCATTTCTTTGGGCCTACTGTGGCCCATTCTCACTTTTCTTCATCACATACTGCCCATGAGTTTGCTACTTCTCTCCTTCCGGGCTCCTTTAAGCCCGTTTGCTTCCTCAAGACCCATTTATTTATTTCATGTACCTGTGATCCATTATTCCTACCGCTTAGGCTTAATAGTTTTTCTATCCTCTTACCAACCCTTTTCTGCCTATGTTGCTGGGCTTCTTCTTTCTATTCGGATTCCCATAATGATCATCAACAGTAGGCAGAATCAAGGAAATTGTCTTGTGAATGATATAGTATTCCTGAGTAAAACTCATATATTTTCACCACCTTACCAGGAACTGGAAGGCTAAATATCTCAACTAAAAAATAATCTCTTCGTTTTAGAATCTTATCTTATTCTTCTTTTTCTTGAATAATGAAAAGAATATTATTAATAAAAAGGAAAAAAAGGGAGAAGAAAAATAATCTCCTAAAGAAGAGGGCAAAACAAAGCTCGGAATGGTGGGATGGGAATCCTTCCCTCCTAATTACAACCAAATGCCCACCCAACAATGAAGTGGGCAAGGGAGTTAGTAGATCTCAGAACAAGAGATGCTCTCCATTACATTTAGAAGGGAAAATCCTCATCTTTCAAAACTTGGACCACAATGATTGCAATTTAGCTCCAGCCCACATCTTCTTAGTTGAAACTCGAAACCAACACCACCTCCACATTATGATCTCTACACACCATAGCTAGTCACATTGAGTAATTTCCTCCGCCGCCTGGGGTTTTCAAAATCAATGTTGATGGGGCGACATCTGAGGATGGGCGAAACTCTAGTGTTGGGGCTGTTATTCGTGATTCTTGTGGTGCAATAATTGCGGCTTGTGGAAAATTCCTGCAAGGCCAGTTTTCGGTTGCAGAGGTGGAAGCTCTTGCTATGGAATCTGGAATTCTGCTTGCCCGAGATATGAAGCTCACTTAGATTATTGTTGAATCTGATGCTATATCAATTGTTAATAATATTAATGAGAAATTCATTGAGGACAGTCTTGGCCATCTATTTCAGGGCATCCTTGCTCTGCTGTGCTCTTTTACTAGTTGGAAGGTCAATCATGTGAAACAGGATTACAACAGAGCTGCTCATGAGATAGCTCATCTAGCAAGAAGAAGTGAAGATTCGCAGGTGTGGATAGGAGTTCTTCCTATGGTAGTGCAGGAAATAGTCCAATCTGATTGTATCAAATAGTGTCTGCGTTTGTCTTCTCTGTTAGTTCTGTTGTATTTCCTTTTCTTTGCTTGATTGAATATAATTGTAAGCTTTACATCACAAAAAAAAAAATTAACCTTTACTATTCACGGCCACAAAGTAGTCCAAAATCCAAAGAAATATTAATGTCTAATTGCTTCCCAGGCCAATTTATGGGATAAGTATACTTGTTGGATGTCTTGAGCAAGGGAGGTCGGATCAATCGCTTAAAAACTTTTAAGGGCCATTCCGACAAAGACTGCGCAGAAATATAGCTTGGTCTTTGTTGGTGGTTCTATTGCTTGTACCATAATCTTTTCCTTTTGGTATGGGTTCTTCTGTTCTACTTACCGTACATCAGTTAATCTTATTTTGTGCTTGAAATATAGCATATACAGATTTTAAGCATATTCCATTCTTACTTGTTACAAATTTAGACTTTTCCTAAACCATCGGTATTAAAAAGATCACATCTCTACGAAATGAATCACAAGCAATATGCAGCGCTCGACAATCTTTAAGACCAGAAGATCGTTATAGATTACAAAAACATAAATCCCGTACCAACCAATTATTGCAATTGCACATAGAAAATGTTTTTTTTTTTTGGGTTAAAGACACAAAATGTTAACCTTGGCATTTCATATGACATTTGATTCTTTGCCTAACAAAGAAAGGTTCATTAGGCTCTGAGACGTAGTGAAGTGTGTTGCCTACCACAATATGCTCATAGAAATGGTAACCTTGAACTTAACATGACTGACTAATAAACATCATCAAAGAATAAAGATTGCAAAAACTCCAAACTTTATTGTTTTTTTCTTTAACACCCCACTTTATCATCCATGCATCTAACATCCCTAAGGCTAAGGGGTGTATGCAACATATATAAGACCATTCCAGCCAGAGAGTTACCAAATTAAACAAACAATGATCAGAAGACAAACGCTTAAACAGTACAAGAGGCGTTGCAAGAAAGCAATGTATTGGATGGAAATCGAATTTGTTCCAAGTCCACTGCCAAATAAAAATGATAAGTCACAAAATTTCCCGCCTTTGTGTCAATGTTCTCCAAGTTATTTCAGCGAAGTAGCTTCTTCCCATGTGATGAGAAATGAAAAAATGTACACTCTATATCTCCTGAAAAATTCAGCAAGTATTCATGCTAATCAGAAGCTTTCTAAACTAAACACCAAGTCATCCAATGAACTATGAAACTCATCTTTGATGAGAGAACTTCTAAACCTAAAAGCTGTTATTATACACAAGCAGCAACCAATAGAACTATCACCTGGATTCGGAAAAGTTTCTGGATGGGATTGGTTGAATTAAGCAGCCGCAGCCATTGGTACAGATCTGTAGCATGCTCTCTTTGCCGCACGAACAATGTCTTCAACCTGCAAAAACCCATAAACCAAGAAAAAAAATTAGTGCACAATCATAGTTAGTACTTATACCCATAGTTGTCAAAACATGAATTGTATCGTAAATAGATTTTTTATTTTTCTATATCATGTATCGTATCGTGTATCGTAAGATACACAAATACCTAAAAAAAATTATAGATATACATATATAAAAGTTGTATTTATTATAAATTCAAAATATATTCAACCAATTTAGTCACTACTTATGTAATAACATTTAACAACATTAACTAAATAAATCAAATTAATATATGTTTATAACATACATATTCAAATTGATTAAACTCATAAGTGGGAATACATGATAATTTCTTTTCAACATATTGCCTAATCAACTTTGTTTTTAAGTCTATGTTATCATCATGTTCATCATCTTGCAAAATTATTTCCTCATTGACATTTTCTTCATCATCATCAACATTTACTATCTCTTTTCTTATACTTTTATTCTAATAATTTTTTCTTTATATTTCTTCTTGGCATTCTAGCTTCTTAGACTTATATCAATAATAACAAAATAAAAATAATTATATTTTCATTAATACATTTCATAGCATATGATGCAGGAAACCAAGATTTTATGTTTTAATTTGCAATTAATATTGTTTTTGAATTTGGTTATTAATGTTGAGGGTTTTTAGGGACTTAAATTAGATGTTTTCCATATTGGTGTAATCTCCTAAACCCTATTTAACTAGTACTCCTATAATGGTGAAAGACAAATGAATTTGAATAAGATTAATTATTATGAGTTGAGAAATGTGTCCTCTCCTCCCTTGTTTTCTCTGTTTGGTGGTGATGCCAAACGCCCGTACGTGATGATGCCTAAGGTTTGCAGGTAGATTCTAGGTGGTGAAGCCTAGGGTTTGTTCTGTTGTTACTTTTGTTACTCTTTTATCTCCTATTTCCTATTTGTGCTGCATCAACTTGGTATCGGGGCGTAAACTCGATCCAATTTCTACACAGCCAAGAGAACCTTGTCTCGCCAGCACCCATCAAAAAAACCCACCAGAAAATTTCATACCACAAACCATCAATCAAAGCCAAAACTTCTGACACCCCTAATCACCAGATCCACCACAACCAACCCAAAAGAAACCACCGTTCAGAACCAAGCCCAACCCACATACTCTGACCACCGCCAAAACTGACCACCATCGAAATACCCATCAAGTCAGTGGCCGAGATGTACTACAGCCCGACATTACTCCCCAGCCGCGCCTCCAAGGACGATTCGAACCCAGCAAGGCCTTGCACCACCGCTGGCCATCGTACCTCCTGCATCGATTAAAGACCTTCCCCACGGTGACCTACTGTCCGATGAGCTCTGTTTCTCATCGTGTGAATGTTTTGATCCCCTTTTGTGTCAGTTTTAGATTTTGAGTTTCAGTTATGTACTTCTGCTATTTGTATTTTCACTTCATTTAAAAAAAGAAAGAAAAAAAAAATCATGAGCAGTGTTGTGCCAGCCCATCCAAGTACTTGGGCTCTTATGTTATTTGCCCCACTGCCCAGAGATGTGAAACTCCTGTTTTCACTTAGCAGCCCATGCACCAGCAGCAAGGTTGGCAGCCTACTTGTGCGCTTCAGCCAGCTTGCAGCCCAGGTCAGCAAATCCAAGTTTTCTTACAATTTTGGTTGAATATTATACTAGTGCACAATGGTGATTTTAGAGGCACTTAGTTTTGATGGTCGACAAGACCCATGGTTCTTCACTGAGTGGTTATATGAGATGAGTTTTTTGAACAAATAGGTTTGTCATATGTGAGAAGGGCTAGGTTTGCCAAAATGAAATTGATAAGTAAAGCTAGGGACCATTGGCAAGATGTTGAAGACCTTTGCATTAGAAAGGGTAAGCCTCCCATAGCTGATTGGGAAGAAATTAAGGAAATACTCATTGAGAGATATATTCCCCCATCCTATGAGCCAAGGAGAGAGAGAGAGATATGTTTCCCCATCCTATGAGCAAAGGAGAGAGAAATACGTTCCTCCATCCTATGAGAAAAAGAGAGAGAAATATGTACCCCCACCTTATCAAAAAAAGAGACAAATACGGGATAACCATGTATCTCAATTTGAAAATGAGATGAATGTTCAATCTCAATCTCAATCAATGGGATAGACCTGCACCTGGCCATGTATCTCAATTTGAAGATGAGATGAATGCTCGAACAATTTCTAGTCCTAAGCCTAATGTGACTTTTTGTTCAAAATCTGGTCCTAAGCCCAAGGTGAATTTTTGTTCAAAATCTGGTCCTAAGCCCAAGGTGAACTTTGGTTCAAATTCTAGTCCTAAGTTCACTCCAATGCTATCTTCCATTGAAGTAGAACACAAATTCACAGAAGTAGAACACAAATATACCGTAGTAGAACACAAACTTGAGAATCTCATGAAACTAGTTCAAGATTACTTTGCAATGCTCAAGAAACCTGAAGTTGGGTTTGATACTTTACATGCTCACCACAAGCCCTTAGTGTCAACGGAGGTTGCCTCACCTATACGACAAGAAGAACCTACTAAGGAGCCTAAACAACAAGGTGAAATATCTGAACCATGTGTAGCAGATTTAATTCAACCTATTGAAGTGTCAGATACATTGCCCATAGTTGAAAAGGATGATTCTGTTATCCTTGATGAAGAGAAGGTTCCACAAGGAAGTGTAACATTAGAGGGTGCACATGATGTGAAAGTTGATGAATTTTCTTTTGATCAACCTTTCATGGTGCATGACGACAAACAGTTTGCTAAAGTAGAGAAAGTGGATACCTTGGTGCTTCCAATGGTTCAAGATAATATTTTGATTCCACACATTGATTCTGTCATCCCAGGAAAGTTTACTGATGTGATGGAATGCAAAGCTTCATTATTCTTGTGCTTCCAAAACTGATTATTGTATTGAGGCAAGTACTACATACTGGAGTTCTAATCCTACTTCACTTTAAAACTCGAGGTCGAGTTTTCTCCAACCAGAGGAGTATGTTGCAGGAAACCAAGATTTTATGTTTTAATTTGCAATTAATATTGTTTTTGAATTTGGTTATTAATGTTGAGGGATTTATGGATTTAAATTAGATGTTTTCCATATTGGTGTTATCTCCTAAACCCTATTTAACTAGTACTCCTATAGTGGTGAAAGACAGATGAATTTGAATAAGATTAATTATTATGAGTGAAGAAATGTCTCCCTCCTCCCTTGTTTTCTTTATTTGGTGGTGATGCCTAAGGTTTGCAGGCAGATTCTAGGTGGTGAACCCTAGGGTTTGTTTTGTTGTCACTTTTGTTCCTCTTTTATCTCCTATTTACTTTTTCCTATTTGTGCTGTATCAGCATAGAAAATAAATTTGCAAATATGAAAGTGAAGTTTCAAGTATATGGTACAAATTTTGTAGGAGAAATAGGAGGGAAAAAACACTCATGGACATGTTATTTTATTGGACTCAATTAAGTATCCCAATAATTTTGTGTTGAAAAAAAGTATAACAAGTTTAAATCAAATAAAACAACAAATTTTAAACAAACAAACAAAAACTCATTTTAAACCCACATGTCTATGTATCATAAGATACATATGATTCAATGATACAATACAATCCATACGATACGCACCTATGTATCAGACAATTCATGAGCACTTACAATACACCCTGACGATACAAAACTTTTTGTACACGATATGATACATATCGCGTATTGTACAATACTGACAACTATGCTTATGCCCACAAACCAATAAAACTTGTGAACATTTAAACTTAAAACACTATCAAAGGCATAAAATCTCATATCTCACAAATCCAGCATCCCTAGCTATTGCATCTATCAGTCTTACTAAAAATTGTGTTATTAGTAGTATGGACCTTAAGCCCATAACCACCCATCATATTGCACTAATGACTCATAATAGATATCAAGCTTAAAGAATCAGAATATAACTGACCTGTGGGACAGCCAATCTCTCAAGATTAGCTGCATAAGGCATAGGAACATCAGCCCCAGTAATTCTCTCAACTGGAGCATCAAGATAACCGAAGCTTTCCTCCACTACAGATGTGCTGTTTAAAGGAAGAAGCACAATGTAAGATTGATGGTTTCCAGAAAAACCGATCACCCAGAGTAGATATATCAGTGGAAAGAGATAAACCAGATTTCGGCTCCAACACCATGCTGGGGAAAACCTTCTTCGACTGTTATGAGTCTGTTGGTTTTCCTGACAGAAGCATTGATTGTGGATCTATCTAATGGCCGGATTGTGCGCAAGTTTATAACCTAAAGTGATAGGAATAGTTATAAATATGTCCATAACTAAAATAGAACTAGTTGTAAGAATATTGTGATCATTCTTTACCTCAGCACTGATTCCTTCCTTTGCAAGAATCTCAGCTGCCTGAACATAAATCAATACAATTATTTGCAGTCGGAGGCACAAATCACAAAGAGAGTGAGAGAGAGATGAAATCTAACTACAGCCTATAGATTATTTTGATACAACTTAGAGGAAATTATAAGAAAAATTACATCCCCTACGTATAGTGCACAAGTCGAACAAAAGAAAGTTCCTGCACACAGTTGAGTACTTGCAAATTTGAACAGTTGAGAAAGTTCCCGCAAAACCAACAATTCAGGGAGTGCAGTCCTCAAAAGAGAAGTGGGACATCATAGTACAAAAACTAACACCTTGCAACCAGAATCAACTCCAAATATTCAAGGGATATGCAGAACAACTGCATATCTTGGACAGGAATAGGGACTCTTGACAAAGCAATAATCAATCCAAAGGATGCTAGAACCCAGAACACCCAAGAATTGTTTCTACTATGCATTTGCAACAGTAGAAACCATTACACCAAATGCAAAATTTCACAACTAACTTCACTTCTTTGGGAGTACATTACACATTTCTCTCTCATTTTCTCATCTTACTACTCATCGTACAACTTCCAGGTCAATTTATTTCTCACAAGAGAAAAAATTACATTAAATCATATCAGCTGGGTTGGTATAGCAGACAAACCTTGAGAGCATAGCCCACCATTTTTGAAAAAGCTGTAATAGTCACATCCTTTCCTTCTCTCTCAATCTGTGGACAACAGAAAATTACAAGGTGAACAACAATTATAGTATCAAGGGAACATAGTAGAATAATAGGGAAAAAAAAAGAACAATATTCTTGTAGGTAATGTTTGAAAGTCACCTTAGCTTTCCCTATTGGTAAGCAAAAACTGGAATCAAGAACTTCAGCTGAAACAGGGAATGACTCGCCATATCTGAAGCACAAAGTTCCCATCAATATGAACAATGTTTAACAGGACATGGGCAATCCAAATAAATCATAATCACAATCTACTTACAACAACTCATTTTCAAGAAAAACAACAGGATCCGGATCTCTTATGGCAGCTTTTAGCAGTCCACGAGCATCCTCAGATGAGTATGGGGTTAACACTTTCAACCCAGGGCAGGAGGCATACCACGATGCATAACACTGCATATAAAAATACATAGAGCATTGCCAAATGTTTGTTTTTCTAATACTGTGAAATGAAAACTGAACATGCTGTGTCATACAGGACAGAACCAGGACCAAATCGGAAGGGCATCACACAGAAGAAAAGCAGGTAACAAAAAAGAACTAGGTACAAAAATAAAGCCTGAGGAACCATACATGAGAGTGCTGGGCACCAACACCAGCAGCAGCACCATTAGGCCCTCTGAAAACTATAGGAACAGATATCTGGCCAGAAGACATATAGTTTGATTTTGCAGCAGAATTAATGATGTGATCAATTGCCTGCCAACCAAAGCAAGAACTGATACTCAGTAAAGGAAAAAAAGAAAAAGAAAAAGAATTATAATATTTAGAAGAGACAAAACAGGCACAACACTGTAGAAATAATACAAGAAAATCAAAGAATGAACTCTTCAAGTTACCTATAAACTAGAGAATGCACCATAAATAAATGAACCAAAAATTGTGAATAAATATATCAGCAATTTTGAATTACCACAGGAGGCAATCCACAATATCCTTCAATTCAACTAACAAATGACTTCTGTGTGTCTGTGTCTGTGTGTGTGTGTGTGAGAGAGAGAGAGAGAGAGAGAGAGAGAGAGAAACAGAGAGCTCAGAAACTACATTATCCTGATATTATCTTCTTTGGAACAAAAAAGGCCTAAATGGCTTAAATACGTTGAACTCTACTAGATACTTGAATAGATTAAGATACTATTATAGGGTTTTGGAGGGTAGTTGAAGAATTAAATCAATTGAAACAGCACCATACAACACAAAATCCATATTTAAAACAAACACCTAACAAGCACTCGTATCCCATCCAAACTTGACCATTCAGATCAAGATATCAACTATAATTCTGACATCAGAATATCTCTTAGCATAAGGTTTCAGAAAATTGTATACAAATAGGAAACCTCTAACCTGCATAGAAAAGTTAAATGTCATGAACTCAACAACAGGCCGCAGACCATGGTAAGCAGCACCAACTCCAATCCCAGTAAACCCAGCCTGCAAAACGTTTAACACAAAAAATGCAATGAGCCAACTGTTACCAAAGAATATAAACAAGAATTCTCATCTACTTGACTGACCACAGAAGAAACCAAAGAATCAAAGAATGGTATGAGCAGCTCAAGTAATAGATATAACCTCAGTGATTGGTGTATCAAGAACCCTCTCAGGACCATACTTGTCCAAAAGCCCTTTGGATATCTACACAAAACAAAGATTAAGACCCGATTTATAGACAAGTGTATAAAAACAAATTCTGGCCTTGAAAGGTAATAGAAATCTGCGAAATTCATCTCTTCGATTGATAAAGTCTAACCTTGTATGCACCTTGATATTCACCAACCTGCACTCCCAAAAAATAAGGGGGAACATAAGTACAGAAAGAATATCAAGTTTAGGAAATACTAGTAATTTCTTTCCATTTATCCTCACCTCTTCACCCATCAAAAACACTTTTGGATCAGCAGACATTTCCTCATCAAGTGCAGAATTTAGAGCATCTCTCACCGTCATCTGTACACAATTATCATTTCAAAAGTAAAATTTAGTAAGTTTGTAAAGACTAATCCTTTATCCAAGCAAACGAGACAGCTTTTCAAATTACTATGACAACAATCAAGCCTCAGTCCCAGAATTTTGGAAGCTATTCATATTACTACAGCACCAAAAATGAAAGGTTTTCAGGTTCCTAAAGGTCGGGTCTTGGTGCGATGCCAAGTTCCTTCCACCCGAAGCAGCATGTCACGAATTCAAGTCCAAGAATCAGATTCTCCACACACACACACAAAAAAAAAAATAAAAAGGGTGTAAGACTTCCTACCAATCAACTATCCCAAGCCCCGCAAAAGTGGGAGCTTTATGTTCTGGCTACAACCCTTTTTTTTTCTTACAAATTCTTACCTTTTTTTTTTTTTTTTACAAGGTCCCCCATTAAAGAATTTCAATCATATCCCAGCCTCCCGGGAAAATAATTGGGACATGCTCAAACATCATACATATATATTATATAATATAATATAAGCTCAGCACTGGTATTAAAAAAAAAAAGAACCAAAACACAAACAGACAAGGAGTACTAAAAGTAGTCTAATAAAGCCAACTGAAAAGCATAGAATTGATACAAAATCCACCATTACCTCTTTTCCTGCTGATGAGTAGCTTCTCAATGCCGACACGGCAGAACGTGTCCTCTGTACAAACCAGCATTACAATTAAGCAAATCCAAGCTAATTACAAACAAATCAACTATATATATATATAAACAAAGATTTCATTTTCATTTTCATTTTCATTTTCATTTTTTATTTTCACAACAAAAACAAATAAACAGCTAATGATTCGAGAAATCGTACCAGAAGAGAAGCGCCTCCGGCACCTACTTTTTGCCTTATAATCCCCAACATCTTTGTCTCTAAATATTGCTCTAAAATCAACCAAATCGAAAATCACAAATCAGATCCTACCAAATCACAGTGCTGCTAGTAGACATTTAACAAAAATTTAAATAAAATAAAATAAAAAAATGAATGAATGAAGGAAAGAAATGAAAAACCTTAAAATTTCAGAGGAAATTTATGGAGAGTGAGATTTTGGGTTTGAGGAAAAAAAAGAAAAAAAAAAGTAAGGACCTTGGAATAAGAATGGTGTGGGATCCGATCTTATTAAGACGTTCGATGTAGAAAATGAAAATGAAGGCAGCCAGCCAGCCAAACAGGGCTTTTCACTATAGTCTAATATCTGTCTTCTTTTCTTCTTCTTTTTTTTTTTAGACCATGTATATTTTTTTTTTTCTCTTGATTTTTTTGTGGGAATAAATATATATATATATATATATATTATATTATTATTATTATATTACTTCAATAATATAGTGCGGCGAAAGAGGAGAGAGACTACAATACAATTTTTTGTTTTTGTTGCGATGTGACAGCGATAGGCTTGGTAGGATAGGATGTGGTTAGGTTTTGTTGTATTGTGGTGTGCCGAACAAGTGGCCGGGTGAGGTTTGATTGCAAAAGCGAAACCGAGGGTTAGGATCATTTGGTGTGGGTTGCAGGAGGGTCCTCACTCCTCCCTCCTCACTGCTTTGCCTGAGAGTGCGAGAGAAAGAAGTAATAAACATGCAGCAATTTTTTTTTTTTTTTTTTTAGAAAGAAGCAATTTTTTTTTTAGATATATGAAAAAAAATTTGGTTTTAAATATGTTTGTAAATATTTTCTTCCAACTCATTATCTTATTTGTGATTTTAGTTATATGATTTTTTTAATAAGTCATATGACTTATTTAAACTAGTCTCATTACACACGCTTCATGCGTGCGATGAGGCTTTTTTTTTTTCTAGTGTCATAATTTTTCTTTCATATCAATTTAGGGTTTACATATTTGTCCATTAATATCACACATTTATGAACAACTGATTAAGCCAAAAGTGCCATGATGCTAACTCCAAGAAATGAACAAATCCACTTAGGAAGCGTCATTTCAGTGTTTATTTTTTTTAAACTTGCCTCATGACACTTCTAGATGTATCAGTAGTTTACAAATGCATGATATTAATGAACAAATGTGTAAACCCCAAATTGATATGAAAGAAAAATTATGACACTAAACCCAAAAAAAAACCTCATCGCACACGCAAAGCGCGTATGATGAGACTAGTATTATTTTAATGCGATAAAATATAAAATTGAAATAGGATGCAGATATATTGTTAGGTAGGAATGTAAAATAAATAATGTAGTGTTTTGGGATGCAAAATGCATATGTTTTCCAATACAAGGATGGGAATGCTTTCATGCAAAAATCAATCTCTTTATTCTAATCCACTAGCAACTTTCATGATGTTGTTTGGTAGCCACAAATTTTTTTTCTTAATAATACTTAACAAAAAAAAAATCTATGTTTTTATTTTATATATATAATTTTTATTTTGAGAATCTAATTTATAAGTAAATAAAGTAATTTTAAAATCAATAGGAGAGTGGCCCTATTTTTTAGGCAATGTTTTAGTGGGAGTTAGAGTTGTATTTTTACCGAATTGTCTTTTAGTTTTGTCTCTACTTAAACATAGGAGTCTAGGGGTTTTTAACCAAAAAAATGAGAATCCCAAACAGAGGAAGCCCCTTAAATAATAGTATAGATATATGTTTTTTTTTTATGAATAATATAAATATATGTTAGCAGCTTAGCACTCGTATACATGTATCACATAAAATTATAATCAATATTGACTGAGGGTAGGGATATTTATTTTGATGTAAAGACTATTGAATCACAAAATATAATATACAAAAAAAAAAAAAAAAGCAAAAATTATATGAATCCTTGATATTCAACTATATAAGTTGTTTTTCAAAAAAAAAAAAAACTGGATAAGTTCTTTACACGCATGAAGGACTTGCTATTTGCATAAGTGCATTATTGTCCTAGCACCTCTATCCATTTTTCAACCACCCAATCCACCAAAATGAAGAAGAAAGAAAGGAAGATGTGTGTCTAACTGTCTTTGATAATTTGGTAGAGCAAATCTCAAACCACTCTTCTAAATCTAACAAATCAACCTGCAAATAAATTAAAAAGTGAGTTAGTAATTAACTGTTTTGGCTGCTGGAAAAAAAGAAACCTCAACAATTAACTAAAAATAAATATTTCAAATTCCATTCATTTTCCATGATTCTTAGTCACCTAAAATCAACATAAATCCAAAATTCCAAAAATAAGTATTATAAAGCAATTAAAAGAAGTAAAGAAGATATAAAAAATTGGAAACAAATTTACTTACGCTCTGTTTGTTTCGCTGTAAAACCTTTTATAAAAATAGTTTTCCACATTTTCTAGTGTTTGGTAGCACAAAAAAAATTAGTCAATGGAAAACTATTTTTAGTCAATAGAAAACCCTGATAAAAATAAGGCTTATTTTCTATAGGTTGTTTTCCAAAAAAAAAAAAAAAAAAGGAAAACAATCTCTCTCTCATGCGTTACATCTTTTATAAATATTATCTTATTTTATAGCCTCTATAGCCGCGAGAAACAGAATTTTTTTGGGTGCCTTCTCTCTCTCTCTCACAATAAGCTCTCTCATTTTTTCTCTTCTCATATTCTCACTGTCACTCTCTTTGGTCTCTTCTCTTCCCATAGATCTCTCTCTATCTGTCTCTCTTTTCTCTTTTCTTCATGTTTCTCTTCCCATGATGGAGAATGCCTGAATTGATTGTTGATGCAAAAATTGATATAGGAATAAACCAAAAGGAAAGTTTAGAAGACAAATAAACATAACCACAATTTGGAAGCTCCACTGTTTTGGAACTTCAATAAAATGGTTATATAAGAAATGATACAAAACTTTAGCATAAGGCCTCTAAAGGACTATCAAACAAACACAAAACTATATAAAAGAATTTGGAAAATGTAGTAATTCCAAATTATAATAGAAGCAAATTATTAAAATTTACCCAAAAAAATAGAAGAGCCTAGTGTTTTTTGTGTGTATTGGAATTTGGTTTTCTAATCTGTTTCAGAAGGGAAAATTTACATTTTTGAATTGGGTAATTGAGAAAGTGGAGAACATGGTTTGGCAATAACTGTCATAATTTTATAAGTTTTCTACTAATAAAAACAGATAATTGTATAAGTTTATCTCTTAAAAAGTTTGAATTTGATTTATAATTTGTTGTAAAGGAAAAAAAAAATTGAATTTAGTAATTGAAAAGGTGGGAAACATGGTTGGAAAATTAAAAGCATTTTTTTTTTTGGGAGTAAAATATGGGAAGTGAAATTTAAATCTAATCGGTTGTAAAAGAAAAAAAAATTTTGAATTTGGTAATTGAAAAAATGGAAAACGTTGTTGGCATATTAAGTTTTTTTGTATACTTACGTTTTTCTTTTTTAATACAAGTTTCTATCTTTTCTATATTTAAAAAAAAAAAAAAAACTTTTTTAAAAGTAAAACAGGGAAAGTGGAATTCAAATGAGTATTTACATTTAAGTTTAAATTAAATTTTGTCCCACCCTCCCTTAAAAGTTACCATGGCTTTTGAGTGGAGTTGTGGTGTGTGTTTATGTTAGAACCCCTTTCCCTATCCCTTGTATGTGTGTGTGTTTGTTTCTCAAAAAAAAAAAAATTTAATTAAATTTTTCTCAAAAAAAAAAGTTTAAATTAAATATTTATAGCTTAAATTACTTGTATACACTAGTTTATTTTTTGTTTAGAGTAGTGCTTAATAAATTTTAGGGGTATTTTAGATATTGTAGGTAGATGGTAACTAACTTTCTGAATCCTCTTAATATATAGAGAAGAGATAATACACATAGATAATCTTATAAATTGTCATGTAATGGGTTAGAACTTAGATAATATAACTTCAAACATATTTAGAATCAAACTTTGTCTATTGTGTATATTTACTGAGGTAAATTTTATTAACCTACCCTAAAGTTTGGGCTAATGCCCACAAGGTCCAATAGATTTCAAAATTGACCAACTTGATCCTTAAAATTGTTAGTCCCCGTTAGTCAATTTTCCTCCTCTCTCTTAGACCTATCTATTCTCTATCTCTACTCTCTCCATTCTTCTCTCTCTCTCTCTGACCTTCCTTTCTCATCCTTCCCACCCACCCACCAATCAAAGCTTGGGTTTTGTAAGAAAGGCAGCAAGTAATGGATCTCCAAATGGAATGTGAGTAGATATGGATCAGGTAGTATGTGGTGTGGAGCTTAGTGGCAGCACTTAGTACTTTAAGAAATTTGTAGGATTTGGGCGACTTGATGCGGTGGTGGCAATTATGTAACTCAGCAACTTGGTAGGCTTATCGTTTGGTGTATTAGGTTTGGTTTTTTGTTGGTTTTTTTTGGGTTGAGATCTGTAAGTGTGTTGTGTTGGGGATGGGTTCCAGCGAGGTGGTTCACAGTGGTTTACAAGTTTTATGGGTTTTTTTTGTGGCTAGAGTTTTGGTGGTGGAAAACACGATGGTTTTTTTTTTTTTTTTTCTTGGTTTTGGATTGACCACAGTGGCTATATTGTTCAAACTGAGAGAGAGAGAGAGAGAGAGAGATCTGTGAGAGGAGAGATCTGTGAGAGGAGAGATCAATGGAAAGGATAGAGTCACAGAAAGAAAAGAGAGTGAAGATACAAGTTTGAGAGAGAAGAGGAAAGTGACTAACAGGGCTAACAGTGTTTAGGATCCAAATTGGGTTTAGTGACCAAGTTGATCAGTTTTGAAATGTTTTCAACCTAATTGGTATTAGCTCAAATCCCATGGTAAGTTAATGAAATTTACCCAATTTACTAGTGTCCTAAATTGGATATGGTAAACGACATCTGTAACCAATATCCACTTTCTTGTGTAAGTGTGAATCTTATAAGTATGAGTATGGGTGTTCACCAAACCGCATAAACCGCACAAATCGCAAAAACCGCACCAAAACTGCCCGCAAAATAGCGTAACCGCACCGCACCGCACCGCAAGTAATAATACACCGCACCGCACCGCACCACATGGTGCAGTGCAGTTTGCAGTTTTATAATAAGAAAACCGCACAAACCGCACCGCACCGCACCCTCTCTATATATTAATATATTTATTTATTTTTAATATTAAATGTATTATTAATAGTTTAATAACCCTAGTTTTCAAAAAAAAAAAAAGTTTAATAACCTTAGCAAGTGTTGACTAGAAAAGCCAACCCAAAATAAAGAAAAACTAGCTCAATAATTTAAAACTTGGCCCAAAAAAAGGGAAAAATTAGTTTTAGGCTGAGTAGGAAAAGCCCAAAATTTGAAAAATATTTCGACTTCAAACCGCATCTTATATATAGTATCGCACATGTGACCGCAAAAATGAGGTGCAGTGCGGTTATGGTTTTGGCTAAACTCTAAACCGCACCACACCGCACCGCACCGCACATGTGACCGCAAAAATAAGATGCGGTGCAGTTATGGTTTTAGGTAAACCGCACCGCAAAGTGTGGTGTTAAAAATGACCCAAAACTGCACCGCACCGCACCGCGAACACCCCTAAGTATGAGAATCATTCTTATATGAAATGATGGTTATACAGGTTTTTCCTTAGACTAGGTATCAAAATTCAAAATTCAATTCCATCTTCTTCTTTTTTCATAAGTGCAAATGGTTATAGGTGGGGCAAGTGTAACACGGGTAATAGTTAAGGAAAGTACGCGTGCATTCTCATAGTTTAGGGTAGGGGTGTGCAGAAAACCCGCCAACCTGCCAAACCCAACCCAACCTGCCGGGTTGGGTCGGTTTTTAGGGCTTGGTGGGTTAGGTTGGGTTACAATTTTTTTTATTTTTTATTTATAACGGGTCGGGTTGGGTTTGGGTCATAAAATTACAAACCCGCCAAACCCGACCCAACCCACCCAAATTTTAATATATATTTAAAATATATTATATATTTAATAAATTTTTTTAAAAAACCAACTGTAGAGCACTTCCTCGGTTCCTACTATCATATATTATATAAAATCCTTTTAGTTCTTTTAATATATATTTAAATATATTATATAATTAATAAAAAAAATTTAAAAATTTAGATATATTTTGTTTATAACTGAGTTAGGAACTCATGTATATTTTGTTTATAAGTGAATTATGATACTAGTTCATTTATTTTTTGTTTATCAACTCAGTTGGATACTTAGACATATTTTGATTACAACTAAGTTGGAATATTAATTTATATATTAATGTATATTTATCAACTCAGGTGGCAAGTGTGATATATTTTTTTTGCTCAATTTAATAATAATAGTAATAAAAAAAATTGTCCAACCCGACCCAACCCAACCCTTGTGGGTTGGGTTAGACTTATGTGATGGGTTGGGTTGGGTTGAATTTTTTTTAACCCACCATGGTGGGTTGGGTCAAAAAATCTCCTCAACCCATGCACACCCCTAGTTTAGGGGGGTAAGAATAACAAGGGTAAAGTGTGAATTTTCATAGTTTAAGGAGTAAGTGTAAAGTGAGGTATAACTTAGGGGGTAAGTGTAATTTCCCCTTAGTAACTTAAGTGCGTAATGGGATTAGGTTCGGTCTTTCAGGTACCTAAGGTATAAAACTCAAACCCTAATAAGTTTAAAAATTTAAACCTAAACCCATTAAAAAAAAAAAAATCTAAAATTTGGTTGGATCGTGTACAATTTTTTAAATCATTGTTTTTTCTTGGTAGAGTTGTACTTTTACACAACTTATGTTTTAAACAAAAATAATCCAATAAAATAAGCTCATCTAACAACACTCTAAATTTGATGCATTGCCTTCCCTAAATACAATCAATGATTTAGGGAGAAAATTAAATAAAATATTATTCAAGAATAATAAAAAAATCATCATTAGATTCATTTAGCTCAACTAATAAAGAATTTAAAGTACCTCATTATTAAATAAGAAACATTGGATCAAATCACTCCTATTTAAAAAAGTAAATCATTAAGTGTTATGGCATAAGGGTAAAGTGTAATAAAGTAATCATCATAGAGCCTGTGAGTTCAAACTTCTTAATAGGATTTTTTTTTTTTTTACAGAATTCATTTGTGCAATGCTCTTTTCTAAAATAAGTTGTTGTTTGGACACTTGATATGTAAGAGTTGCAAAAAAATTCGATCGGGTATTTAAAGGTTTGTAAAAAATTTAAATTAGCAGTTACAACTATGGATTTTTTTTTTTTTTTTTGATGAACCAGTTACAACTATGGATAAATCATGGGAATGGTATCAAATATATTTAAGAGATTTATTTTTAATTTGACTATTTTATTCTTTTTCCTTTTTATTTTATTCCAATTTTTCAAAAAAAAAAAAACCTAAATTGCGTTTTTGAAAAAATAAATCACCAAATTTTAGGAAATAGTGAAAAGTGGATACTAATAAGCCAATATTTTATAGAGATAATAATAATAATAATAAATTTGATTTAGGAAAATTTTCATTTTAACTTAGGGTATAACAAATTAAATTCTATAGTTTCAAAAATAAGAAAATAAACCCCAAGATTTAAAAAGTAAAAAATAGTTTAGAATTTAAAAATTAACAAAAATTTTATTGGTTAAAAATAACAATTAAATCTTGAGATTTAAAAAATATATATAGAACTCAAAAATACAATCCATTAAAATAATATAAACAACCCAATATATTAATTTATCTATAACCTCTCTCTCTCTTCCTCCCTAACCCATGAAAATAAATGAATTAAATAATAGTAGCAACAACATGCTACATTGGTCTACTACTAATAACATATCAAAATTATTAATTTTACACCTTTGATATAGCATGTATTTTGGTATTTGAAGTGCTAAAAATAGTTGTTTTAGTGATTTTATAACCACAACTCATTTACTAGATTTTTTTTCCTGATGGATACCCTACTTAACGAATTGGCTGACTAGAACCACGTTATAGCGTTTGTCAATTGTTTCACTTTCTTTCTTTTTTATTAAATGTGTGGAGGCATATGTCATAGATTAAAAATGGTAGAGAATTTAGCCAAAAAATAAAAAGAGCGGCTGTGGTTGGCGGTCAAATGGAGGACTGGAGAATATGAGAATTGAGAAGTGACAATCTAGAGCTTGAGGGTCGTCGCAACTCACAAGCCACATAAGTCTTCGTTCTAGTTGCAAAAGAAAATTGACAAGCTTAACAACCTTTGTTAAACTATTATATAATTTAGGCGAAAATGCATTTTGGTCCCTACATTTTAGGTCAATTCCCATTTTAGTCCTAAAATTGATTTCGTTACTAATGTCATCCTAAAAAAAGAAAATCAACTCCACTTTGGTCCTTGCCGTCAACCCACTAACGGACACTTCCTATGTAGCAGACGGAATGCCTTACTTCCTAATGTGGCGCTGACGTGGCTATTAAAATACTATTTAAAAAAATTATTTGGAATTTTTTAAATGGCACGTCAGCATTTTAATTTTTTTTAAAAGTCATGTCAGAAAATTTAAACAAAAAATAAATTAAATTTTTTTAAAAAACCTTAAATCTTTTTTTTTTTTTTTTTACTTTTCATTATTTTTTCGTAAGAACATAACAGTTTGTTCTTCATGTTCTTCCTAAATCTAAGAAACAAACCCAGCAACCAAATCCAATCTCCATCAATGCCAGGAAAACAAGAAATAAATCCAACAAACCAACCAATCTCCAGCAAACCCATAAACTCATAAATTTCACATTCAAATTATCAAATTCCTATTCCAATTTCATCTTGATCATGAACACACAAGAACAACAAACCCAGAATATTCAATCCCAAAAACAAAAGAATAGAAACCCAAAATATTCCAAAATTTGTACACAAATTCTTCCACAAAAACCAATTATACATTCAACCAAAAATTATTATCCTAATACAATATTTCTCATGGTGGTAGTGTTGCAGTGGAGTTGACAGCATCATCGTCCAAGATCCACAACCCAAATCACCCAAACAACCACCTATCAAAAGCTCTGCATCACTCGAAACCCACCATCTCCCTCGTCAACCCAATCATATGGGTTTGAGAGCCACTACCTAGGGTGGCGGCATTGGTGAACGGCAGGGGTGGAGGTAAGGGTTTTGGTCATGGCTGTGATCGGGCCTGAGAGAGGAAAAGAGAGGGTGAGGTAGAGAGAGGTTTCGCCATTCATGGTGGCTTACCTGGCACACAGAGAAGCCGAAGAGGGAGTAGTAGAGACGCCGAATTGAAGAGGGGTTCAGAGGTTCCTTCCCTTTTGATCTGCTCTAGACCACTGCTGGCCTCCTTGGCCTCCTTCCCCTTGATCTGCTCTAAACCATCGCCGGCCTCCTTCCTCTGGATCTGCTTCAAACCACCACCGGCCTCATCTCATTATCTCCTTATCTCTCTCTCTCTCTCTCTCTCTCTCTAAACCCAAATCAAGGGTTCAAAATGGGCTAATGAAAAAAAATCGGTTAAATTAAAAACAATTTCTGATTTTAGATTAAAAAAATTAATTTAATTAAAATTTAAAAATTTAGAAATTCAGAATTTTGTTTTTAATTTTTTGTGATTTTTTTAATTATTTAAATGTTTTTAAAACTCTTTTGCCCAAAATAATTTAAAAATTAAAATGCTGACGTGGCATTTAAAAAATGTCAAATAATTTTTTTAAATAATATTTTAATGGCCACGTCAGTGCCAATTAGCAAGCAGGGCATTCCGTTTGCCACGTAGGAGATTTTGGTTAGTAGGTTGACGGCAATGACTGAAATGGAATCGATTTTCTTTTTTTAGGGACGACATTAGTAACAAAATCAATTTTATGACAAAAATGGGAATAGACTCAAAATGTAGGGACCAAAAGTGCATTTTTGCCTATAATTTATAAATACATAAAATTAGAAAAACAAAGTGACAAAAACTTTAAACGTAGGTACTACCGTACCAGGAAAAAACCTCCAAAAGAAAATGAAAATAAAGAGTAGAGAGAAAAACAAAGAGTGGTGTGCATGAAGTATTACTAAAAGGAAAAAATAAAATAAAATAAAATAACTAAAAAAAAAGCTATATATAGGTACCAGAAAAAACCTCCAAAGAAAATGAAAATAAAGAGGTAGAGAAGGACAAAAAAAAAAAAACAAAAAACAAAAAACAAAATTTTTTTTAGAAGAATAAAAAAAAATATTTTTTTTTTTAGCTGAGAAACAAATTTAAATATATAGAACATATATAGAAGTAGGTGTAATGTTATGGTTATGGTTATGGTTATGGACACGAGACATCATGTTGTTTGTGTACACCCACCTACCACCCAAGTAGTGATTGCAATTATTTGGTGGAGGAAAACTGCCGCTACCTCCCCATTTTTTAGGTCCCAGCGTGACATGGATGACACAATAATTTCACCTAACACTTGGTTTCCTTGTTTGGTATATTTTATGAATGATGTGGTAGAAGCTGGTTTTGACTCTTGAATCAGCTATTCAAAATTGGGAAAATAATAAGAAATTATATTCAACAATTTTGGGCTTATTTGTTTGTTAGTTTGTAAAACGTGTATTGAAAATTTCTAAAAAAAACTGTTTTTTTGAGATAGAAAAAAAATGTTTTATTATTTTCAAAAAAAAGCTTTTGGAAAAATGTCACTCAGAAAACTGATTATAGAAAACAAAAAATTGAGAACTTGTTTGTTAAAAAAAAAAAAAAAATTGAAAATTGTTCCATAAATCTTTACTTGTATATATTATATATAAAAACACCAAGTTGAGTTTTCTTTATGCTTCAGTTTGGTGCCGTGAGCCTTATTAATGCATGATCCACCGTGTTTAATCTTTTTCTTTAGCACTGATATCTAGTATATTGAATCTTGACTAATTGTATCTGCTCAACGATACAAACATTTGATGGCAAACATGTGTGTTTGCTAATTGCTTTAGGTTATCTATCTATCTATCCATTGTTGTCATGGTCTGTTCAATAGTCTTCTCCATAGTTGCACTTCGTAATTAATGGTCCGTTTGAATTAAGGGAGAAGGAAGGGGAGTAGAGTAGAATAGAGTAGATTTAGCACAAAATTAGTTTATTTTTAGTCAACTATACTCTACTCCCCCTCCTTTCCACCTCTATCCAAACAGGCCATAAATGCATTGTACAATTTGTAAATTGCAAAGTTCATAAAGGAAAACCCTCAAACTCAACCATCAAACTTACTTTTCGGTCAAAATGTTGATCTACACTTTGACCATAATACCATTTTGGCTCCAATGTTGAACTTTGGGCAATTTTAGCTCAATTTTTAAATTTGATGGAGTATAATTACGAATTTTTAACCATTTTGAAATCACTTAATAATCAAATTAGTATCTTTCAATATATTTATGTTGGACAAAACTTAGGTACAATACTTAATGATGTTCCTTAGGTTCTTTTCTTAAAATTTTGTCATGTGGCTTTTTTTTTAATGAGAAGAAAGTATATTTTTTTAGTTAAGTAGCCACATGGCTGAATTTTAAGAGAGGAATTTAAGAAACAGCACATAAGGTACTATACATAAGTTTTGTACATTTATGTTTTTCAAATTTAAACTAATCACATTTTTATAAAATATATAACTGATTAAAATATCAAAAATCATAATTATATCGAGGATTCATATATTACTTTTATAACACTATTGTCTAAAAATTTAATTATTTAAACTAATGTGATTTTTTGACATGTAATTGATTTTTAATTAATGAGTAAATTACAAAATTAGTTCCTATTCTTTACACTATATTTCAATCTAGTCTCTAAGAGCATCCGCATTAGTAGATGCAAAGTCTTGCAAAATACAAAAAGCACCTCATTTTACACATTTTGACTAAAAAAACACCCATATCAGTGAGTATAAAATTGTGCATAAATTCACAAGTGCTACAGTAACTGAGCATATATGCACGGTTACTGTAGTTCTTACATTTAATATTTTACTATTTTTTCTCTCTCTCCACCTCACTCTCTCTGTTTCTCTCTAGTCTGACTCTCACCTCACACTCTCTTTTCCTCCACTGATCTCTGCTACTCTCTCGAGTCTTGCCATAACCGTGCCACCGCCGATCACCTCACTCGCCACTGCTCACGCCAATCGCCGCTACCTCGCCGATCACCTCACTTGTCGCTGCTCACGCCAATCACCGCTACCTCGCCGATCGCCGCTACTTTCGCCAATCGCCGCTACTTTCGCCAATCGCCATTGCTATCTTTTTTCTCTGTTTGATGGTTTTGAGATTTTGATCAGTGGGTTTTGATGGTCCGCTACTCCGTTGCTCTCTCGAGTCTCGCCACTGCCGTGCCACCGCTGATCACCTCACTCGCCGTTGCTCACGCCGATCGCCGCTGCCTCGCCAATCACCGCTGCTCTCGCCGATTGCCGTTGCTATATTTTTTCTTTGTTTGATGGTTTTGGGATTTTGATCAGTGGATTTTGATGGTTTTGATCAGTGGTTTTGATGATTTTGATTAGTGGGTTTTGATGATTTTGATTAGTGGTTTTGGGATTTTGATGGGTGGGTTGATGATGGAGGCTGGGTTGATGATCGCCCCTGGTCTCTTTTTTCTTTGTTTGATCGTTGATGGTGGCTGAGTATTGAGTCAAGAATGAATATTTTATTGAATAAATGTGTAGAATAAATAAACTGATGTGAGTGTTTTGTAAAAGTAAGTGTGTAAAATAGAAAAAAACATTTTTTTTTTTTTTTGTGCAAAATGGACAAAAATTATGCATCTACTGATGCAGATGCTCTAACCTTTCAATTGTGTCAATTTGGTCTTTAACCTTTTTAGTGACGTGTTGATTTAGTCTCAGTCGTTATCTTTGGATATAAAAAGATGATGTGTCAAATGGAACAATAAAAAAATTATTTTTCATGACATGACAACTACCAACTCGTATTATTAAAAAAAAAATACAAATTAAAATCTGCACGTAGAGTACCTAAGACCAAGATATCTTTTCTTTTCTTTCATTTTCTAGGAAACCAAAAACACAACAATAATCAAAGAAAATCTCAACTACAACAAGAAACATGGAGATCCTAGCTTCAATTTTACATCACTTTCTTGACAACCAAACACTATAAAAAATTTAATCTAAAAAAAATAGAGAACTCAATATATACCAAGAAAATCCACCATTGTCAAATCAAACTTTTTTTTTATCAAAACTACAAAATTTTCAAATCTCCCAAATTCAAAACACACAAAAAAAAAAAAAAAAAAAGATTTTGGAAAGAAACAATAAAGTTTTAACGGTGGTTGCCAATTTGCTTTTCTTTGCGGTGAATTTGATGTGGTTGAGGTGAAGCAAATGTAGAAGAGAACGAGTTGCAAAAGTTGTCCTTGAGATTGATGCTAATTTGTTCTTCAGGTTCATCACGATGGCTGGGTTTGGAAAATGGGGTTTTGGGTTAATTGTAGATCCATGGGTTTGGTCAATGGTGTTTTGTTTTGAGTATTAGATGTGTAGTTTTGTAAGTAGATCATGGTGGCTGTAAATTATAATTAATTTTAGATGTGTTTGGCAGCCCAAAAACTGAAAGAAAAAAAAAATTGCAAGTTGATTTTTATTGGGTAAAGAGTTGGAGATTAAATATTAATAATTTAATAGACCATAAAATTCATAGGGTATAGAATTAGAGCCAGCTTCAAAAACATCGGACTCAAACAAAGCCAAATTGATGGTCTTAAAGAAGCTATTGGTGTGCTGAACTTTATAGTCTTTGTTCGAATCCCTTCAACTGAACCAATCACCTCTTGCAAAGGCCTCAATGTCTTCATTATAGACCAAATACTCGAATCAAGCTTTATCTCAACTAGGAAAGTGATGGCAGGAAAAGTGAGGAAAGCTTTGTATTTGGAAGCTTTTCATATATAAAAGAAGAAGAAAATGTTCATTAGTAGATACTGACTAGTGATTAGCAAGAGAGAGAGAGAGTTAGGGATTTTAGTGAGATGATAAGTGCAAATTTTAATTTGGTTTTTTTTTTTTTTATAAATAATTTGACATGGCGGTACAGTTGGCAGTTAATATGGCATGAAAAATAATTTTTTATTATTCTGTTTGACACATCAACTTTTTCCATCCAATGGATAACGGTAAGGACTAAATCGACACAACATTGAAAAGGTTAGGGACGAAATTGATACAATTGAAACGTTAGGGACAAAATTGAAATATAGTGTAAAAGATAAGGACTAACTTTGTAATTTACCCTTAATTAATTCATTTAAGAAACTATCAAAATTAGTTAATCAAAATCACATGGATTTAATCCAAGATTGCAAGAATGTGTATTAACAATTTAATCTTGATGTGGCTTGGTCTTTTGATTGAGCGGTCCGATTGCTGCATTCAACATGTTGTTTTAATTGTTGTGAACTCCGATGCATTTTGGAATTAATTTTACTAGTTGAAGGCCCGTGCATTGCATGTGTTTCATACATATGTAAATTTATAAATATAATAAACAAAGATGTTTTTAAAGAAGTATTAGAAGTAACATAAAAAATTTTAGTGTGATAAACATTACCTTTTTGCAAAAAAAAATTAATTTTTACACACACACATATATATATATATATATAATGATTAGGAAATAAAGCTCATGTAAAATTTGAAGTATGAGAATCATTTTGTGATAAAGATATGCTCCTTAATTTTTAAGAGATAGAGGAGTTTGGATAAATTTGTGGGGTCCACTGTTTTCAATTTATTTACAACTATGTCATTAAAAACATTTTCTGTATCTTGGAAACATCCTCTCAGCTGTTTTCAAAATCCTGTTTTGAACAGGGAAAATATGAAACAATTTTCTGAAAACTGTATTTAGAGAACATGAGCCAAACAAGTCCTAAAAACATGTTGTCTAAATATTGTATTAAAAAAAAAAGTGCATTTAAATCCTCTTACCAAACAGGCCCTAAATATCCCACAATCTTGTGACTTGAATGCTAATTCTCTAATTATCTTTATCAACATCGTGCACAGGAAGTAGGTTGTTTCCATCTTTCATTTTTTGTGATGTTGAGCCTATAGAATATTCATTTAAATTACTAATAAGAATTTATTCAGAGAAAAGTAAAAGGGTCTGGTTCCCCTTCAATTCAAATTCCTCACATTCTCTCCTTTTTTAACACAGATGAAGAACAAATGGCAAAAAAAAAAAAAAAAAAAAAAAAAAAACCTAATGCTTAAAAATTAACCACATCACAACATAATTTCCTCCCCTCTCTCTTAACCCCTATCAGCAAGCTCCCTTAGAAAAACCACTGCTTATACACCAACTGATTTTGCTTTGTGGTGATCTAAAGTCGACATAGGAGCTCATCATCTTTTTGTTCGTGGAGGTAACTTCATTGGATTCATTGACTGTGCAACTATGGGAATAACAATGAAACCCAAATCTAGAAGTTTCCCAAATTTTCGGATTTGAGTTACGAATCCCAATTCATTTTGTTGCTTAAAATCACAATACCCATGGCTTAAAATTTCTGCAAAAGCAACAAAGAAAGAGAGAAAAATTATTAAAAAAAAAAGAAAGAAAAAAAAGAATGAAATTTTGAGCTAGGAATCAACTTAAGATTGGTAAAAATCGAATTGGTTAGCTGCAAAAGTTTCAAAGACTTTTGTGGAAACAACAAACAAAGAGAAAAGAAAACACTCAAGATTGTTAAAAACCAAATGGGTTTGTCGCAAAAGCTTTAAGGACTTTTTCTCTTTTGTGCTTAAAATCACAAACCCATGTTTCAAAATTTCAATAAAAACAACAAAGAAAGAGCAACATGTTAAAGTGGCTGAGATTCTAAGTTTGGGACTTAGAGGGAGAGAGAGCAGCAAATTTTGGTTAAGTGGGTTCGTGATTGTGTCATCGGCGACGATTCCCAGACTCCCGTGGAGTCTCCAAAATAAATTTCGATCGATCTTTGCCAACTGCTGCCGAAGGTGTTGGTGTAAGGGCTATGAGTGTTGAAGCCCAAAGGTGTGAAAAAGTCAAGAATTAATTGTGTTGTCATATGGTTAATTTTTAAGCGATAGAATTTTTTTTTCTTTGCCACATGTTCTTCATCAATGTAAAAAAATGGAGAGAATGGGAGGAATTTAAACTGGAGGGGAGCTAGACCCAAAGGAAAAATATATTCACAAAAAACTATTAGCGCATTCACATCAAAGGTTCTAAATTTTTTAGCTTTTAACAACTCAAAAAATTATTTGATCTATTTTAACACCTCACTCTACAATATACCCAACGTCAAAGGTTTTTTAATTTTATTTTTTACCACTTCATTAAAATATTCTTTTTTTATTCTCCATCTGTGTCTCTTTCTCTCTTTCTCTATGCAAAAACAACCAACAAACCCACCATTCACCACTCACGACCACCGCCAGCCACCACAACCATACCACCACTGCCACCCACAAGCTACAACCACCTATCCAACCTAGTCATAGCTCCGCCAAACTAGCCACAGCCACAGCTCCACCGAACTAGCCACAACCACCACCTATTGCACATTGTAGAAAAATCAAAGTCCACCCACTACACAAACCAAAACCCACACACGGCACAAATCGAAACCCACACATGGCACAAACTGAAACACAAGCCACCACACATGGCACAAACCAAAACACAAACCACCACACACGACACAAACCAAAACCCACCCACTACACAAACCGAAACACAAGCCACCACCCACGACACAAATCGAAACCCACCCATCACACAAAACGAAACCCAAATCAACCAATAACCAAACACAATAAGAAAGAGTGAGATTTTCGGGCATAGCAAATGAAATTTTTAAAAAAAAACAATAGAAGAAAGGGAAGAGGAGCAGCAGCCATCCATTGCCGATCTCAACCACTAGAATGCCACCGTTACCGATTTCAACAGCCACCACAAGCTCACGAACCGCCACCACCACAATCTCACATTTTGCTAAGAGGTTTTGAGTTAGAAGAGGTAGAAGCTTAGGAGAGAGAAAGAGAGAGAGAGAGAGCACTGAACAAATGCGAAAGCGAGAGAAAAGAAAAATATTTTTAGGGAAAAGAAGAGAGAGAAGAAATAAAATATTAGTTTCTATTATAAGTTTATAGTTACAGTAAGAGCATTCCCATCAAAAATTGTAAATATTTTAGCATTTAGCATCTAAAACACCAACTTTATAACATATAACACATCACTTTACAATATCACTTATATCAAAATTTCTATTTTTTTAACACTTTGTGAGAGTCCCTTTTTGGACAGTGTCCAGGCCCAAGTTGAAGCGAGGACCCCGGGCCTTCTTATTGTAGTTTGAAGGGACTGAACTTGGTTCACCGCAGCTAAATGAGCTGTTTACAAACCAAGTAGTGCACAGAGCAAGAATCCTACAATACGTACATACTAGCAAGCAAGAATATAAGTATTGAACAGCAAGAAAAACAGCAAAGGAAAACAAAACAATGTAATAAAGAAACACACGAAATAACTGTTAAGGATCCTCAAATCAGTATGAAATATTTCATTATTTTTCTAAATTGTGGATTACAATGTGCTCACTAAGACATGTTACAAGGTCCAAATAAGCTCAAAAATTACAGACTTAGATGGTTATCTAAGCCTCTAAGACTTGCAAAGTTTGAATCCCTTTGAATCCAAGTATATTCTATAGTGGCTGTTTTTGGGATATCGGGTGATATTTCCCTACTTTCTTTGAGTTTTTAACAGAGTTTTCTCAATGATTCTATTGTGATTTACTATTGCTGAAATTGCCCCTCCAATGTTGGCTGCTTCCCCCTTTTATAGTGTCACTTTAGGGTTTCGAGGTACCACTGATTCCCCTCCTCTGCTCCCCTGGGTACCAGAGCCCACGTTATGCCAGTCATTTTGATGACTGGTCCTTTCCTTGTTTCTCATAGTTTCCTTCTTTTGGTGCTGTTTCCTTAAAAGCTTCTTGCTGACCTTCCATTCTGGGGTGTCCTTGGAGGGCTGACCTCCAATCTCTCTTCCCTCAAGGCTTCTAAACCTTACCTTTTCAGGCTCAGCTTTTTGGCTATCCTACTTTTTTGTCATTTTTTCCAGGTGAGCCGAATCTATTCCTGCCAAGTTGAAGGTTTTCCCGGCTATTTCTCTTTATAGTTCTTCTTTCTGGGTTGCCCGAGGTACCAGCCCCCTTGGTCATGAATTGTCACTCTCCAAACCTTCTGGTTCTTTGCTGCACCACTAGGTGCTTGAGAAGGACATATCTGTTCTTCGTTTCTTGTGTTTCGTGGCATCCCTTTTGAGTTGTCTTAATCCCACTTTAGCTGTGCTGCACGTCTGGAGGATCCCGAGCCTCTGGCAGCCTCTGGGTATCCTGACCTAGTTCTTTTACTGGACTCCTTTTGATTTTCTAATTCTGGATAGGTTGGGCTTTTTTCTTTCCTCCCTTCATTTCATATGCCCTAAGGCCTGTCCCTTCATGGGTTTTGGGCTTCAAATCTCTTGGGCTTACCATCATTTTCCCTTGTGGTGAGCTTGACCCTTTTAATGTTACTTTTCTCTGGGGTTGGCCCATTGTGCTATTTTTTTTGGGCCTTGGTGTTATGATTTTTTAAACCTCAACATTTAGCCCCTCGAGCTCGTGGGTTGCTTGCAGTCCACGCGTGAGTAATTCAGAGTTTTAATTTTAGTAAGACTTTCTTCTTCACTATTTTGATTAACTTCAGGGTTTCCCTTCTCTGTTCTTCAAGATCTTGACTTTCCCGCTACCTTCGGGTATCCTGGTCCACTTTCTGTGTTGCGCTTCCTTCTTTTGTAACTCCCCCCTTTGCACGGGGCGTGGCAGTTGAATTTTGGAGTGAAAACTTCCCCCACCCACTTTTTACGTTCCCCATAACTCCCATTAATAGCTGTCAATAACTCTCTTCTTTAAAATTTAATCTTTTGGCAACTGGAGCGCCTTTCCATACATCATCTTCTCCAACTGCTCTTTGTGCCATTATTGCAATTACTTCATATTTTCCTTTTACTTCCCAGAGTCTTCCATTCTCAAGTTTATCTTCTCCCTTTCTAGTTAATCTGCTTTTCTGTTTTCCTTTCCCGTATTCTTCGTTCTCTCAACTTCCCTATTTTCAGTGTACTTGCTGCTCTATGGCTTCCTCTTCCTCTCGAAAAAGGAGGGAGCGTACTTCTAGCCCCTCTGAGGGTGAGAGTTCTTCTGATTCTGCGTAGGGTGAGTCACAGGGGGTCATGGAGCACCCGGCTTTCCCTTTACGAGACCCCTGGTACACCCCCAGCCTATTCTTTCCTCTAGTGTCCCATGGTGAGGCCCTTCCGTCCCCTCACGCCTGGGTATTTTTCGGCCAGGTGGGTTTCGCTAGTTTTGCTCAGGTCCCAAACCCAAGAGAGGTTTTAGATCTCCAGATTAAGCGGGGATCTCGGGAGGCGGTTCCTATTTTCTTCGACTTCGTTCTTGGGAAGATCACTGGTTGGCCTATTTGGGTGGACAGGGAACTATCCAACGAGGAATTTGTGGGATGTCTGGAGCGCGTTGGGATTCTGAAAGCCGTGGCGATTTCTAGGAACCTTGGGGGTTTCAGAGACGCTAATGGTCTCAGGCACTTGGTACGCTGTTGGTGTCCCTCTCTTCATACATTCTTCTTCTCTGTTGGTGAGCTCACGATCACCTTGGAGGATGTGGTCAATAAGCTCATCCTTCCGGTGTTTGGAGATGAGAGTTCTTTTGACATCAACCTTTCTGACGAGGATCTCGAAGTAGAAGACAAAATGTTCAGTCATTTTGGCGGGCGTATTGCTTCTTCTGGTGGGAAACTGGCCAGAATAGGTAGGTGGGTCCTGAATCTTTCGCGAGAGAAAGACAAGGTAGTCAAGCGAGCTAGGTTCTTGGCACTCTGGCTCAGCAAGTTTTTGTTTAGCGAGTACCCCAGGTACGGGGTTAAGTTCGTTTTCTTCCCATTAGCAATCAGATTGGCCCGGGGCGCTCAGTATCCTCTAGCCCCCATGTTCTTGGGCCATGTTTACTCTCAATTGGATTTGCTTCACAAAGATGAAGTTGAAGGCGATTCTTGCTATGCGATCACGTCGTCCCTCCACTGTGCCATTCTCCAGGTATTCATGTGGGACCGTTCTTTAGTTACTTTAGGAAAATTTAGAAATTTGAAGTTTGTAAAAGATAAATTCCAGGGATTTCCTTAGGGGTGGCAATTCATGTTCGCGGGTCGGATTCGTGTCGTGTCGAGCTATTAGTATTCGGCTATATGGGTTGACTCGAACCCGACCTGTTTAGTAAACGTGTCAGGAATCCTCAACCCGAACACGACCTGTTTATTAAACAGGTCAACCCGACCCGACACGTTTAACTCGTTTAATTAACAAGTCATGTAAAGGTCAATACAAATGACCCATTTAATAACCTATTTGATTAATAGGTCATACCAAACCTATATAATTTTTATCAATTCCCATATATCTAAAATTAAAATACAATTACAACTATAAATATAGTAATAAACATATAAAAACAACCATTAATTAAGCAATAATATCAAAATAATTAATAATTTTATAAGCTAAACGGGTCAAACGGGTCAGACGGGTTCACATGTTGAACAGGAACACGACCCGTTTATTAAACGGGTTAACCGTGTCAACCCGAATATGACCCGAACTCGTTTAGCCTCAACCCATAACCTATTTATAAACGGGTTAGTCGTGTCGGGTTCGCGGGTCGTGTCAAATTTTACCACCCCTAGATTTCCTGATGTAATCAAGGGTCTGTGTGGTAGTTCTACTGACAACCACCCTATTATTTTTCGTTGGGCTAGTTTGAAAGGTGGTGGCCTTAATCTGGTTGAGTTATTTGATTAGGTAGGGCACTTAAATTGGTGTTCTCCCCGGGAATTTAGCTCTGGGTTTGCTTGTGACTTTGTATTGGCTTCTTTTCTTAACTTTCCAGGAAATACTTTTGAACTGCGTCCTGGTGATGAAAGCAGTTTGGCCTACTTGGCTTGTGTTAGTCCTTCATGGCTTCCAATGCCCTCCTCAGGTGGCCCCAGGTATACCCATTACTCAGCACACCGGGTACTCCGACAGTTTGGCTTTGATCAGGACATCCCACCAGTGAGATTTCACTGTAGCTCAATGCTAAATTTTTTAAGATTTAGCATATTTGATGTAGGTGTGTTTTTATCATTTAAGGTGCTAAAAAATAGCATTTAGCATTTTTAGCACATTTGATAAGAATGCTCTAAGTTGCCAAAGATGGCAACTTACTGTAGCTCCATTTCCTTTTCTTCTTTTTTTTAAGTATAGCACATTTTTTGTAGTTTGCATTTTAGTGTTTTAGTTGCTAAAATAGCATTTTAGCAATTATATCTCATTTGTTGCGAATGCTTTAATAGTTATAATTTGAACTCACCACTAACCTCACTTTTTACTCCCAGTAATAATCTATTATCTAGGATTTATTGTGAAAATGTTGTAAAAGTGTTGTAGACCTAGTATTTCTTTTTTAAAATCTTATAATTAATTAAAATAAATAAAATTCTCTAATAAAAAATAAAAAGGCTAACAGAAAACTTTTTCTATTTTGCTGTCCTTTATATTCTGAAACATGTTCTTTTTTAATTGCAGAATCATGCATAATGCAACAGAATAAAGGCAACCGTTAAGGTTGGAAATTACAAACTTTTGTGTCGTAACTTTGACTTACACAATGTGTAATAAATTATGAGTAATGGAGAAAAACTTATGAATTTATGTAAAATTACTCAAGTCGAGAAGGTATCTTGCTGGAATGCACCTGGCTTTTAATAAGCAAAGTTGCCCATGTCAATTGTCAAGACAAAATTAATAATTGGTCTGTACTAAGGCCCATTACTTTCTTGCCGAGCCCAACCAGAGGTTTCTCAATGGCATATGAATTCTAATAACTAAAAAGAGGTGACAATAAATTTTATGAGCTAATTGATTTATAATATTATCAATTGATCAAAGCTCATGTGACAGTTTGGCCGAGTGGTCTAAGGCGCCAGATTTAGGCTCTGGTCCGAAAGGGCGTGGGTTCAAATCCCACAGCTGTCAGCAATTTGTGTAAAATAGTATTCACATCTAATGATTATGATGGATGAGCTATCTGCCCGTATGGATTTTGCTAAAACATTTACTGCGATTTTTTTGTTTCTTTGTTGGAGAATCAAACATTAGTGCGACTTTTTTATTTTTTGGAGAATTAAACATTAATTAGTGCGACTTAAACTGGGTCAAACAATTATAACATACCAAACTAAACTGAGTAACAATAAAATAAAAAAGAGACATGAAAGCAATACAAAAAGGAAGGCCAAAATAACGTTTAGTAGTTAAGTTTCAAATGAGTGAGTGCTATATTGATCCTTCCATTAGACATATAGGTAAAAATAAAAATAAAAATAAAAAAACCTAGCGAACATTGTTGGTCTGCTCGCTAACTTCCATTAGTTTCTTTGTCTATGTTTAACAGAGTAATAGCACTCATTTTTAAAACTTCAAGGACTAACTAATAGTGCTGATTTTTAAAATTTCAAAAACTAATAACACTCATTTGAAACTCCAGATACTAAAAGCGTTATTGGTTCTTAAAGTTTCAAATAAGCGCTATTGATCTCTCTATTAGTCGATACATAGGCAAAGAATTTTTCAAGTGAGCGTCATGGCCTCATGGGTCCCTTCGTCAACTAACCTGTAAGTTTCTTTGCCTTTGTGTTTAATAGAGCAATAGCGCTCATTTTCAAACTTCAAGGACCAATTAATATTGCTAATTTTTAAAATTTTAAGGATTAATTGCGTTCACTTGAAATTTCAAATATTAAAAGCACTCGTTTTTTAAATTTTAGTTATTAAAAGCAGCCAAAATAATTTGAGGTTGACATTTTCATAATATTGTGCCATGTAAACTTTTGAGACTTTATAATTTTACACATCATTAATTTTAATATTTTTTTAATTAGAATTATATTATATTCTATATTTAAACCCTCTATTAGCATCTTAACACGTGATATTTTCATTAAATAGTAAAATATGTAGACAAACACAATCAAAGTAAATACCTAATGCTAGAATATATATATATTTTTTTTTGAGATAGAATATAAAATGTTATATATATAAATATATATAATGCATATTAATTACTATTGTAATGATCAAATTTTATATTTATACCAAAATAAAAAATAAATGAGAGAAATAAGAGAAATGTTATGTCCATATCATTTATACAAAAAATTTTAAGTGGCAAGTTATTACTTACTGTTATTGGTGGTCAAGAAAACAATTCCACTAATGAGTTCAAATTAAATCCAATAACAACCTAGCAAAAAAGAAAAGAAAAAGGATTATAACAAATTAACAATGGGAGCAAGATAATGGAAATAAGAGAATTTGAGCAATAAAAAGTGAAAACACATTAATTAATTGGTAAATATGCATGAAGCCTAACTCAGTACTACAGCAACCAGCTTCCTTTCATAAATTTTCATCATCCACTTTCCATTCATACATGTGTGTGTCCGCAATTAGAGCATGCCATTTTCGACGCACACAGCGTGGCACTATCACTCCTTCAATTTAGATTTGATGGTGCCACGCCAATGTGCGTCTAAAGATCTTGGACTTACTCGTGTTTTTCTCTTCCCCTGTCAGCCTCGATCTCTCTCTCTCTCTCTCTCTCTCAACTCACACACAAATACTCATAACCATAAGAAGGTATCCATATGATCGTGGAGTGTGGGGATTGCTCTATTTATAACAGGCCTCGTGACTATTAAGAACTTGGAAGCGTTGCAACATATACAGTGAATCAAGCTGTGCATTCTAATGCTGGAAAAAAAGTCGGTATATAATACTTGAAAAGAAACAAAACAAAACCTGCGCATTAGGAATATTAAAAAAAGTTGATCGGTGATGATATGATATAATCCTATCCTTTGACTAGATACCAACTGGGGACACCAAAGGGACACGCGGCTACCTATATGCGGTGAAGGTTAGCTGGTTAGTCACTTAGTCCTATATTCACTCATGTAGGATTCTGACTCTTTTTGCCAGCTTTTTGCGTTTGGGCGCCAAGTGGCCATTGAATAATAGCTGCTTTACTATGAAGGAATCTGTACAGCTTACAAGTGGAAAAAACAAACAGTATTGTTTTTTGTTTTTTTTTTTATGGTGATAAGTGCTGGCATATCCGCAGATTGAACAGTAAGTTTAGGTCAAATTAGAATGCGACAGCATTGAATGAATGTAAACGGTGCTAGATATGGTCACATTATGACCGCAGAACAGAAAAATATAGGAAGTTTAGTTTAGGCTCTTTAAAACCCATGAAAGGCCATCTATTGCCAAATGGCCTTTTCATCCAATTGGCCCATGCATGTCCAAATCCCTATGGTGGAACATGTCGGGGGGATTGAATCCTCTCAAACCTTCACGGATATGGACGGACACCTTTTTTCTCTCCATTTTGAAAAGAAAAATATAACTTTTAATTTTTTAACTATTTATCTTTTAACTCTTTTCTGATTTTTTAAACTTTTTAAATTTTCTCCTCAACTTGTATTGCATCAAATGCATCTGTTAGGATTAACCCACTATACTAAAAGTTATAGTCGATGGTAAGGGCATAATTTTATTCCCTTAAAGGGTGGTAGCCTAACATCAACGAGTTGACTGAGGCTTAGCTCATTAGGCCTCTGCCCAACAATCTCACCTCTAACATTTGCACATGCACACCAAGGAGTTGAATATGTGACTTGGCTCTGATACTAATTGTTAGGATCAAACACTTACTTACTACACCAAAAGCTATAGTGGATGATAGTGGCCCAACTTGGTCTCCACCTCTAGCAAGATGTTGACTTTAGCTCACTAGGCCTCCACCCAACAACATCAAGCTGAATCCAACCTCCACTTGACAAGAACTACGAGATACACTATAAGTACAATTACATATTAAATTAACAAATTTATAGATATAATAAATTTCCCAGATTTTTAACATGACATTTAAGATGAAAAATTGTGATTAGTGCAATATTATTTCAAATGGTACTATTAACATCACTTTTATTACATATCTTTTTTTTTTTTTTTGGTATAAAAGGGAAATATCAAAAGACTAACCAACAAACACAGGCTCAGAACACAGCCTTTTTACAAACAGACCATGGCAATCAGCCTCAAAAATAGAAAGGATGTCCACAGGTGGACAAGAAAAAACAGCAAAATCAACATCCATTGATGACCCTAATTTAGCCAAATAGTCTGCACATCTATTTGCTTCTCTATAAACATGCCTAAACCTCACTTGAGGGATTTGGGTGGCTAAATGCCTGCAATCATCCATGAGAGAAGAAACAATAATGTTGGATTTTCTCTGATGAGAGAAAGCATCAACTATGACTTTGGCATCCATTTCAATGACTACTGCTTGGACATGAGCTTGTAAGCAATGGGAAAGTCCATCACGGAGAGCCCAAAGCTCAGCAAGGAAGCTGTTAGCTGACCCAATTTTCCTGGCATAACCAATCACCCACTTACCCTCTTCATCTCTAAGCACTCCTCCACCTCCAGCCAACCCGAGAGAGCCAACAGAAGACCCATCCGTATTAAGTTTCATCCATCCAGTGTTGGGCTTTTCCCATCTAATATTTTTCCAAATCAGCTTCTTGGTTGCCGTGTGGCTGCATGCACAGTGGTTATATTCCATAGCTCGAGCCAGAATCTCTTTGGCAACATTTGGATTCCAAGTTCTAGCCTTGAAAATGTATAGATTTCTACTCTTCCAAATCAGCCATATAGCAAACAAAAATACCTGAAACCACGGGAGTTGACCAGTTCTGAGCTTCGGATCAGCAGTGCTGTTAGAATACAGCCAGTCCTTAAGATTCTCAACGAAAAAGGAGGGGTCTGATGGTTGCACTCCGAGCTTGTGCCAGGTGGCTTTAGCCGAGGGGCAGTCACGTAAGGCATGAAGAATATTTTCTGGACCATTCTGACAGATGGGACAAGTATTGTCTATTAATATACATCTAGCCGAGAGGCACTCCTTGACACCAATGCTCTGATGCATACACTGCCAGACAAAGAATTGGATTCTAGGAAGGGTTTTTAATTTCCAAATCCACTTCCCCTTAAAAGAAGCTTCCATACCAGGCTCTAAAGACAATAAATATGCTGATTTCAAGTCAAAGTCTCCCTTCGGGGAAGGTTCCCAGGCCAACTTATCTTCAACTCTCGCTGCTAAGGGCATGGGAATGGCTTGGATGACCCTTTTGATACTACTTGGAAATTCCATCTGAATCTTCTCCCAGTTCCACCCACCTGGATGGCTGACATCCTTGACTTTCAACCTAGCAGAATCTTGAGTCAGGGGACCTTGAATGGCAAGTCTAAGAGGGCCAATTGATGACCAGTTATCATTCCAAAAGTCCAGCCGGCTGTCAGACCCGGGCACCCATCTTATGCCTTTCTTGAAAATGTCCTCACCTTTCTTTAAACTCTTCCACACTCTAGAACTCGGCAACTTATTTCCATTCCTAGAGTTCACTCGTTGATGATTGCAATACTTCATTCTAAGCACTCTTGCCCATGGGGCATTTTTCTCAGTGTGGAATCGCCAATTTAATTTTGCAAGTAATGCGGTGTTCCTTCCCTTAGCCGTTTGGAGACCCAGCCCCCCATCTTCTTTTGGTCTTGCAACCTTCTTCCACCCCACCCAATGCATCTTTTTACTACTATCTGAGGAGCCCCAAGGAAAATTCTTATTAACTCTATCAATGCCCTCTAGGACCTTGCCGGGAAGCATGCAGCTTTGCATAACATAAGCCGGAATGGTCGAGGATGAAGCTTGAATAAGAACAGACCTCCCTGCCTTAGAGAGGAGGTTTGCCTTCCACCCAGCTAATTTCGTCTTCACTTTATCCAACACGAAGTTAAAATCCTGATTGGACCCTCCACGATGTTTAATTGGAAAACCAAGGTATTTCCCCAAACAACTCGTAGATTGAAACCCGAGGGTTGAGGCAAAAGCCTCCTCATCAACCTGTTCAATGTTCGGGGAGAAAAGAACTCTCGACTTAGCAAAACTAATCGTCTGGCCAGAGTCCTTACAAAATCTATCAAGCACCTCTTTTATGACCCTACAATTCTCCATAGAAGCCTTGGCAAAGAAAACCAGGTCATCGGCAAAAAAGAGATGAGAAAAGGAGGGGCCACTTCTAGATGCTTTCACTGGTTTCCACAGACCCTCTTCGCATTTGTCTTGGATTAATTGGCCTAAGTATTCCATACACATGATAAAGATGTACGGGGATAAAGGATCACCCTGCCTTATACCTCCAGATGGGGAAAAAGCATCTAAACTACCCCCGTTGAAGAGGATGGAGGTTGTAACAGAGGTGATGCAGCTCATAATAATCTCAATGAGGTTCTCAGGAAGATTGAATCTAATCAGCATGCTTCTAATAAAACTCCACTCGAGTTTATCATAAGCCTTTTCTAAATCAATCTTGAGGGCCATATAGCCCACTTTTCCTCTCGTTTTGCCTATAGTATGAATGACTTCTTGAACTATAATCGCATTATCCACCCCTCTTCTCCCTGAAACGAAGGCTGCTTGACAAGGGGAAATAAGCTTATCCAAAAAGGGTCTGATTCTTCCAACCAGCACTTTGGAAATAATTTTATAGACAGAATTGCAAAGACTTATAGGGCGGTAACTCCCAATAGTCTCAGGACCTTGCACCTTAGGAATAAGAACAATATTTGTGCTGTTAAGATATTCAGGAATTTTCTTTTCCCTAAACACCTTCTTGACCTCTTCCTTAACCGAATCCCCCACAATGATCCAGAAACGCTGGTAGAAACCAGCATGAAGACCATCTGGTCCTGGAGCCTTAAACGGCTTTAAGGACCATAAGGCAGCTGAAATTTCCTCCTCAGTCACCAAATGGCTAATCCCATCTTTCTCTTCCTCCGAAAGTTTAGCCTGCCATTGAGAGTGATAGTTCAGATCCCATGTTGCCGAGTCCTGGTTGGTTGTATACAATTTATAGAACCCTTCTCTAAAATAATTCATAACTTCCCTTTCATCCAAAATCCAGTCTCCTGCCCCATTTTTAACTGACGTAATCTGATTCCGCTTCCTCCTAGTCAGAGCTGAGATGTGATAGAAGGAAGTATTACGGTCCCCCAACACCATCCAATTAATTCTGGCTTTTAAAGCCCAAAGCTCTGTTTCTTGCCCAATCACCATATCCAATTCCATGAGGAGCTGATTTTCCAACTGGATTAGAGAGGGAGAGGGATTGTTTGCCATTGCCCTTTGAACCCCATCCAAGCGAGCCATGAGTCGTTTTTTCTTAGCAAAAATATTCCCAAAGTGGTTCTTATTCCACAAACTGGCCTCCTTTGCAAAATTTTCAATATTCTCTGATAAATTCCTAGAGTTCCTCCAAGACTGATTAACTATTTTCGGAAAGGATGGATCAGAGAGCCAAAAGCTTTGAAATCTAAAAGGCCTATTAAGATGAACCACTCTCCTAGGCAAAGTTTCCAAGAGCACCGGGCAATGGTCCGAGTGACATCTCGTGAGGTGGGACACCCTAGCTTCTGGGTACAAAAGACACCAACTTGGGTTCATGAAATATCTGTCTATTCTTTCCTGAATGAAACAATTGGCATCTCTTTTATTTGTCCACGTGAACCTCGGCCCATTAAAGCCTAAATCCACCATATTACATCTGTCTAGACACTCCTTAAAAAGAAGGGACCTGTTGATGCTCACTGGTCTGCCCCCAAGCTTATCCTCCCCAATGAGGGGTTCATTGAAGTCGCCAGCTATCACCCAAGGTTTATTATGCAACTCTGCTACTTTTGACAGGTTATTCCACAAAATGCCTCTCTCTTCGCTTCTAGGACTTGCATAAATCGCAGAAAATAACCAAGAAAGGTTAGAGGAATGTACCTTAACTTCCACATGAATCTCTTGCTCCGTATTAGCAAGCTGATCAACTTCCACCATATCTGAATTCCACAAGAGCCACAGACCTCCAGTAAAACCGATTGTCTCCGTGTGAATTGCACCGTCGAAAGGAAGTCTGTCTGTAATCTCCCTAGCTCTTTCTCCTCCTAGGCGGGTTTCCATAATCACCATAATAGCAGGGTTGTGATTTCTAACCAACTCACTAACATGTTTCTGAAAATTGGGCTTCAGAACGCCCCTACTATTCCATACAATAATATTCATGGTAAACTGATGGTTCGGGGTTTGGGTACTTATCGAGATGGCGCATCAACACCGCCTTCCTCCTCAAGAACCATCCCATCATCGCCAATAAGAGCATTTCTCTTGCTAATATGAGTAAGCTGAAACCCAGGATCGTCTTGGGCACTTGAGATAGCTTGATTGCAAGACGAAACCACATAGCATAAATGATTATTGGCTGGACTTCCAACTTCCTTCTCTCCACTACAGGAATCATCTCGCATGAGGGTATCAACGGTAACTTCCTCCAAACTGCCTTCTGCTCCTCCTCCGGTGATCGTCCGTCGGTCTGAACCTGCCCCCACAACGGTATTGTGAGAGAAAGAACCCCCACTTCTACGCTTTCCCCCGTCATCGGATAAATCAGCTTCCACATCTCCTTCCGCTTCCTGACAAACCAACCCCTTATTTACTACGGTTTTGCTCTGATCTCGACAATCACTAACACCGGCTTCTCCACTATTCTTACCCTCAAGTTGAAAGCCTACTACAACATGATCAGAAGCTGTAAACTGAAAGGGTGTATCTATCTTTCTCTTGATACCGTCAGCGCTTCTCCAGGACCAAGTCTGATCATTATGAGAGGAAGGTCTTAAGTTAAGGTCAGTGGCTGACTTGGTATAAGTGTTAGGCGCCCTAGTCCGTGCTATGCCTTTTTTGCCCCTCACGGATGGGCTTGACTGAATGGAAGGCTCAGCTCCACTCGATGCAAGGCCCATACAGTTTGGCCCACCTTGGATATTCTTCTTGCTGGGTTCAGCGCCAGCTATATTTAAGTTTGTGGACTCCTTCGCCCAGCCCATCTTATTGGCCTTAATAGAAGGACCTTGTCCATTAGAATGAAACTTCGCTGCTTTCCCCGGACCTGTGGGACCCTCCGTAGCCGCGAAATTCCTGGAGATTCGTTGTCCTGACTTCTTGCGAGTCACAACCATCCAAGGCCCGTACAACGTGCTTTCCGTGTCTGCTCCACTACCACCTGACGTGCCACTCCCATCTGTAGTACTATCTGTAGCATGCAAGGTGCGTGACCTTGCTGAATCATCAAGCTCATCGTTATCCCCTCTCACCGGCGAACCCGGTTTCCGGACAAGGTGTGGGCAAGCATCCTTCTTATGCCCAATTCTGCCACAGCCGAAACACAGTTTATGGATACCCTCATACACCACCTGTTGCTCAAACCTACCAATAAGAACAGTATTGATGAGCGGTTTGTTGACGTCTACTTGGATACAAAACCTAGCATACTTTCCCCTCGCCTCTAATACTGTGTGAGCATCTATTCGGAGAACCTTACCCATGGCTTCTCCAATCTGCTTTAGTACCTCAGCTTCGTAAAGTTCCATAGGGAGCTGATGAAGCCGAACCCACACCGCAATCGAAGAGACGTTAGCCGTATCTGGTTTGAAAAACGGCTCCCATGGTCTGATGGATAAAAAGTGTCCCCCAATGAACCAAGGGCCTTTTTCCAAAACTGAGTTCATATCCTCTTTCAGGGAGAAACGGACCGAGTAAAAATCATTTCCTAGGTCGACGCAATCTAGTCTCCCTGTTGGTTTCCATAAAAGGTTGAGCTTGCTTTGGAGAAAATTGAAACCAACCGATCTCCCAAATAGCTTAACAATCAGAGTTTGAGCCCAAGGACCTCTAATCCGCAACTTAGTTTCCCTAGAAAGCTTTACGGCTGCTAGTCCTTCCCGGAGGTCAGAGATCTCGTCGTCAGATTCAGCCTCAGCATCCATTATATCAGAAAAATCAAAAGCATTTTTGAAAGCTCCTGGCATTTCACCCACTAGTTTCTCCTTAAAAGAAGCTCTAGCAGACCCCCATGCATTTTGATGACTCTGAGAATGGCCACCGTCGCTTGCACAGTCATTAAAATCAGCATGGTGAACGTCCTTCACCTTCTTTTTACTACGCGATAGTTCGACTTCCTCTTCTCTGGAGAGAACCCGGTGCTTAGAGAGAACCATATTTTTATTTCACTTTTATTACATATCATTTACAACCAATCACATCAATAGTTATGAAATTTTTTTTGAAATGTGTTGTCTATCTACACTTACTGATAAAGTTAAAGATGGGTTAATTTGTTAAATACGTACTGGGCCCAAGTATATTATAAGTTCAATTAGGGTTACTTAGACTCATATATATACTCACCTTATGGTACATTATATACACAATTGGTCACAATAAATAAGTACTTGCTTAGTCGTTCTCCTGTGGATGTATGTCATCATGTCGAACTATGTCCATTTATATGTTCTCTCTTTTGCTTCCACTTCTCTCTTTAATATTATATATACTATTTCTATTAGATTTTAACATGGTATCATAGTTAGGGTTCATCTTCAATCTTTCCTCGTCCATAATGCCTCCTCCTAACACTAGTTTCATCATTGTTGAAGCATTGTCCTCCTTGGAAATTGACATTTTGTGTCTTCTTTCGAACCTCCCAATATATTGTTCAAAAGAGCTTAGGCCAATCTACATGACATCGCAATAATCCACCTAAATTGAGCCTCCACGTGCCCTTATGTGCCACCATAAGTTTTGGTGCGTCGATCACGTATGCGCTTCCACGCACCACCAGATCTCCCCACATGCCAACAACTTCACTCACAAGCTCCCACGTGACACGCACACAATAGCTTTAGTATACATGCGCCTTAGGCACAAAGCACTCTATGCCTCTTCATGTTGTACCTTGTGTCACATTATCAACCACGTCATGCCTAGGTATGTCAATAATCACACCAGTAATTGCATCATGTTAGCATCTCGAGCCATGACATCATTAGTGCCACATCAACAACTAATGTTGTTCTTCATGGTTTAGGTTGACCTGACCTGACCTGACCTGACTTGACCTAGGTCCAATACTTCAATCATACTTGCTAATCAAACCACTTAATGAAACTGTTGACCAAGGTTGATGAGAAAGCTAATCAAACCATATATTGACCAAGGTTTTTTTTTTTTCAATTGAGTGTATCTTACTTAGTTTTTCGCTTAAATTCCTATTGTGGGGTTTGTTTTCTTGTATGAAGCTCTTAAGTCACACAAATTAGCCAAGATACCAATCTTTTTGGGTTCAACAAATGTGAAATTTGCCAACTCATTCACGTACCTTATCTTGACTGTTGATATTATATTTTGTCCACACTCAATTTACATGTAAATATTTTAAATTGAGCCTAAGAAATATATAATTTATATTTTTTTATTTGGAAGCCAAGGGAATCACAATGATTAAATCGATTTGTCCTAATTGAATGCCAGATTGATCAATTTTATGAATTGAAAGCTAAAATTACAAAATTATCCAAATTTTAACCAAGTTTGACTGAAGGTCAAAGAAGCCCGAAATTTCACTAAAACGCCAAATTCCATCTTATCACCTTTTGAAACACTTTTACCAAGTGTTTTAAGTCTAGCAACACTTGACAATTAAAGAAATTTTGAAATGGTAAGTTTTAATTGGGACTTTTAGGAAAAGACAAAAAGTTGTATGGATAGAAAATTTTTTAGATACTCCCGGAGTATGGATCTAAGAATTACTTGGTTGGACATTTAGTTATTGTTTTTTTTTTCCTTAAAATAGGAAAACTTTTTCTAAATTTGTATTGAAACTACTTTTTATATAATAAACTACTACTATTATATACGAATTTTTGGGGAGCTTGAGGTGGCAATGCTCACTTCTCCCCTGCCCCCTTAGCCCCACCATTGATGAAATCTAATAGTACGATTGTACGAGTATAATGTCCCCACAAATGTACAAATATGTTATCACAAATAAATTATCAGTCCATCAGATGACGGAAGATCTGATGACTTACTAGAGTGACAGATTTCCAGGAGGAAATATTGCCCTCACAAATACTTTATTTATGAGGGTATCTATCTTATTGCAAATTAGGTATTTACAAGGGCATCAATCACAATGTAATTAGTACCTTTGCTCTAGAGTCTTGCAAAAAATCTAATAATAATAATAATAATAATAATAGTAATAATAATAATAGTAATAATAATAATAGGTGAAATTGAGAGAAAATCAAATTAGAATTCCAAATTAGAGTTTCAATTTTGTGCCATGTGTCCTAAATTATTTATTCTCAAAAAGTTTTATTTCTTAATTTTAAAATCAAATATGGGACCACATCATAAATATTCATCCAAGTGAGTTATTAAGTACAAAAACCAAAGAGTCTAGAATAAATGAATTGTAAAAAAAAAAAAAAGTGCTTCACAATAATTAAAAAAAAAAGACAATTCACATTTTATACTTAATAATATCCTTACAAAATTTTTTAAAGAGTTAACAAAATACAAAAATGAGTATCAATAGTATTTAAATTATATATATATATATGAATTATATTATGCATCTTATTGTATATCTTTAAGTGTATCCATGCATATGCATGGGGTTACAAATTAGTTTACTATAAATCAAATCTCTTTTCATGCAAATTTGATTAGTGAGACTCTATTATTGGTTAAAATTCATGTGAGTTTATACTCTTGGTTGTTTGAATTTATGAGAAATTAGATCTTAATGTTTGGTAATTTTCATGAGAAACTAGTTTTTATAAATTATATGAGAGTTTAATGTAGATTTTTTGACTAACTAGGATTTTATTGAATGGAAATATCTTATATTTTGTGACTCTACACGTAAACAAGTACACTTGCGCGTACGTAAATATTGAATTTCATCCATAAAGGAAAAAATATCACAAAAGGATAATACTAATAAATAATAATATGAGACTTAAATATATGTCCATTATCAAAAAATTCAAAATCAAACAAAACTACAAATAAATCTATTTCAAAGTCAACACAAGTATAAATTATTTCTTTTTTTTAATACAAAATAAAATTTCTACTCTATCACTCAAAATAATGAAGGCACTTAGTAACCATATTCTCTTTTGACCTTCTTGCAACAACCCCATGAGGGTTTTTTTTTTTTTTTTTTTTTTTTTTTTCATATAAATATGCTGTGGTGAAAATTTCTTGAAGCTTAAGCCACAATATTTTATGCAATTTATATTTAAATAAATTTATTCTATAAGTTCATAATAAAAACCATGTAATGCATGGGTCTTCAGTTAGTACATATATATAATCGATTAATTATATTATAGTTGTAATCTCAAAACGATAAACTGGAGCCGCAATATTTCATTTCCTTAGCAAAATTGAAATGGACCTCGGTACTATATTGATAATTTGCACTTGTGTATCGTTGCAACATAACCAAGTTATTAGGCTTGCTAATGCTAAAGTTTTCTAGTAGATGCAACCCACCACATTTTGTTCATCGACTAATCAAAGGACTTATTAAGGCCCCAAACATGAGGTACATGGCTTAACACTGTATCATGTCTAGCATTTCACTTCAAGCCGTTAGACAAATGAGTCTTCACATTATCGCTTACTTAGTTTAGGTGCAAGAAAAGAAACAAGCCTGGGCTTAAACCTAAGAATGAAATGACCTAACAAGTGAAGCATCACACATGGGTAGCTTAACCCACGCTTATGCATTGCACTAGGATTGTGCAAAAAATTGATGCATCGAATGTATTGACTGAAACCACATTAATTTGACATGTTTAGGCATTTTTGTTGTTGTTGTGCGGTGCAGTTTATTTATTTATTTAAAATAGATTTTGGTTTTTGGTGAGGATGTGGCCATGTGGGGTTTAAAAATGCTAGACCAAACCGCATTGAAATCGACTGACATGTATTAGTTTAAGCACAACGTGACACTTACAAGTGCATGTAACTTGGTGGTTATAGCCTTATTTTTTCAAGCCCTTGTGTCACTTTGACATCTCCGTCATTAAGCTTCATAAGTTTGCCTTTTCATTCTTATCATTATCATTTTCTTAGAGAAAATGTTTGTTTTGTTCTTGAGCCTAATTTACTCGTTTGTCTCGATGATTTCCTTTTCTTTTCTTTTCTTTTTTTCAATCATAAGGGTATTTTGAGTTTTTCCATATATTCACTTTGTTTTTTTTTTTTTAATAACTTTTGTTTCTGATCACTTTCTTGGATTTACTTATATCTAAAGTGTTTGTCGACCGCATTGAACCATGACTTTCACGTTAGTATGATGTGGTTTTGTTGGTGTATTGGTCAGTTTTGGTTGCCAAAATAGAAAAACTAGGAGTCTCGGTTTGGGTTGAAAATTTTCCTTAACACTAACCGTATTGCACCGAACACACCTCTACATTATACTCTGAAAATCCTCAAAAAGATAGAAAAAAAAAAAGAAAAATTACATTTTAAACCCTATTGTTTTAAAATTAAAGCAATTAAACCATAAAGTTTGAAAAGGTAACAAATTCTCATTAAAAAAAAAAAAGTAACAAATTAATCCGTACGCAATTAAGTGGTATTACATTGTGTTTGAAATTTAGCGTGCATTTGGATTGGGCGTTTTGCTCAATCCATGTATTTTGCGTTTTTTTAGTGGATCTCATGGATACCGTTTACAGACCACCAAATTCAGTAAAACGTAGATTTTTAAATAAATTTAGGCCTCACAATACTATTCACACTTTTAAAAATTATTTTGTTACAATGTTTTCAGCAATAAGTTTTTAATTTTTGGCAAATAAGCGGTATCCAAACAGATCCTTAATATATGGATTGAGAGTTTATTTTGTTATTGAATACTCAAAATTTCATTCGTTACTTTTGAAACTATAATAAGGTTTAATTTATTACTTAAAAAAAAAATAGGTATAATTTTTTAGGTTTCCCAGCTAAACTATATGGATTAAAATGTACTCCAATTCTTTAAAAAAAAAAAAAAAAAAAAAAAATGAAGGTTTGGTAAGCAAACGGTGTCGTTTCACCTTGTAGTCGTAAACTAAAAGCTCCAGACTTGTGCAGTGTAATGAACACAGCCAAAACCCAGTTGATAGAGAGAGAGAGAGAGAGAGAGAGAGAGAGATGGGTCCTGGAGCATTCTGGGGGACGAGAGTGATGGAGATAGTGAAGAAGCACGACTCGGGAGGTCTTGTCTGGAAGCGAATCAAGCTCACCACCACTCGTAAAGCCAACGCCAAGAAGCGCCTCCTCCGCGTTTGGCAGGTCCCCCCTTTCTCTCTCTCTCTCTCTCTCTCTCTCCCATTTTATTAGGGTTTATTTATTATATCACGGTTTATAACTTTCACAAATGGGTATAGATTGTGATTCTGAATTTGAAATTATAGAGCATTTACTTTGATTTCCTACTTTATGTGAGATTGTCAAAAACAAAAATGGTGAATTAGTTTTCGAAAGCATAACATTAAATAAGGGATCGCTATTAATCATAAGAAATAATTAATTTTTAGTTGAATAATTTAAGATTATCGGTTGTTGATTTTATTGGACAATGTAACTACTTCATAAACTAGTTATTGTATATTTTGTACTGTTACAGAAAATTTGTTTTTGCTTTCTATGTTTTCATCCTTAATTTTTGTTCCTTCTATCATTTGAACTGACTTCTGACCAACCCACGAAAAAAAAAAAAGAAGCGTGTCTTTAAGTTGATAGATACATTCTAGATGTCTCTGTGCTTGGAAGTGGTAATGAGGTGGGTGCTTGTGCCAAGAATTTCAGTGATGTGGAGTTGTTGTAGAGAACTTAGGTTATTTATAAACTTAATCAACAGATTAGTAGCAAAAAGCCGTATGCGTCTGTGTGCACGCGCACATGTATATGTAGGGGTTCAAATTGGATATGGTGTAATTTTTCCAAGTTTCCACCTTATTTAATCCGTCAATTTTCACTAAATCCAACATTTCGGAGAAAACCTTATTTAAACTGCCAATTGGATATGGTCTTGATAGTAGATTTGAAATTAGGTTTGCCAAGTCTTATGCAAACTAGATTGGGAGAAAACCTACGACCATGTAAACTAAAAGTTTTTTATTTGATTGTTGGTCTGATGTAGGTTTGGGGAGAAATGGAAAAGCTGGATACGGTATTGTATATCTAAAGTGAGATTCCAATTATGGTGAATGGTAGTTCTAGCAGGTTCTTTAATAGCTCCAAGGGTTTACATCAAGGGATCCTTTTTTGCCATTATTATTTAGTGATGGAAGCACTAAGAAAGCTGCTGGATAGAGCAGTGGATAGGCAGTATTTATCTGATTTCCAAGTGGGGTAGTAGCTCTTCTGGTCAGCTTATGGTATTTCATCTTTTGTTTACTGACGTGTGATAACAACCTTGAGTCCCTGAGCAACTGTGCAATTTAAAATGTGTGCTATTATGTTTTGAGGAAGTTTACAAGTTAAAAATAAATTTAGGAAAATCTGAATTGGTGCCAGTTGGTACAGTAGCAAAGGTGGAAGCTTTGGCTCAAATTCTTGGATGCAAAATGTCCAAGGTACCATTGAAATATTTGGGGTTGCCTTGCCTCTGGGTTCTTGATTCAAATCTAGTGAGTTTTGGAACCCAATATTGGAGAATATGACGGAAAATCACCTGGGTGGAAGGTGTATTTGTCAAGGGGCAGTAGGCTCACTTTAATAAAGAGCACACTTTCTAGTCTGCCTAGATTTTTTCTTTTTCTCTATCATGTCCCAACTTCTGTTGCTAAATGGATTGAGAAGTTGCAAAGAGATTTCTTATGGGGTGGTTTAAGAGATGATTTTAAATACAACCTTGTTAATTGGAAGAGGATTTGTGAAGGTTTGTCACAGAGAAAGATGCTCTTTGGAGGCAAGTGGTGGACAAGAAGTACGGAACTAGGTGGGGTGGATAGTGCTCAATGGCAATCAGAAGCCCCTATGATTTTTGTTTATGGAAGCATATCAAAAGGGGTTGGGGTAAATTTTCTAAATTCATTTCCATTGAGGCTGGTCATGGTCTCAATATTTGCTTTCGCATGATGGGTGCTGTGGTGATGGAGGTCTGAAAGAGACCTTCCCAGTTTTATATAGAATTGCTCAAAATAAGGAGGCTACTTGTTAGGAATCCGGTGGTTCCTAATGGGATTGGATGGGAATTATAGGGAGATTGATGGGAATTGTAGGGAAATTGACTTAATTCGAGGTAGTCACCCTCCATAGAGAAAGAGAGAGATTAAGAGAGAAAGAGAGATGCACTAATGCACTAAGAAATTAGTTTATTCTTCAATTGATATCTAATGTTAAATTACAATCATGTATTTATAGGAAACTAGCTCTAATGCCATTGGCCCACATGGCTCAAGATAATTGGCTACTTAATTCAGCATGTGCTCTATGAATTAAGCCATGTGCTAAATGAGCTACGTGTGCTCAAATCTTAACTAACTCATCTTAATCTCAACCAACTAGCTAACTACCTAACTAAAGGGATTACAACAATTATTTCATATTACTAACATTTCCCTCCCCTTGAAAACACCTTGTCCACAAGGTGTTGTTGTGAAATGACACCTTCATTAGGGGAAACCGGACACTAACCCAATACGCCAAAGCATCTTGACCGTTGATTACACGAACAGCTCCAAAGCAATTAATCACAGCCCATGACATAGGAGCATAACGCAAAGCAGTTGTATTGAACTTAACCTTCAGCAATATAGAACTCAATTTCTTATAAAAATTGTGATCATCTCGGCTATGGAATCCATCATTTATCCCACAACTACCACCAAGAAAAGAAAGCATCTAGTTCCTTGGCTTTGTGACAGCCACTAATGAGCAAGATGTGGCCCCCATAGCAAAGTCCAAATTCAATGGAATTGCCACCAACATGAATGACTCTTAAGTCCACGCCTTCATTCTTGATTACATGAGCAGCCCCATTTGTTGAAGCATGAGTTTGGCCAACATCAAACACCATTGGATCACTTGTATTCACACCAACAGTGTGTTCTTGCTCCACACCAACAGCAACAGGTTCATGTATTGTGGATTCTTGGTCAGTCGAATCAAGAGATTGTAGCTCCTCTTCCGTCATATTCTCAAGAACCTCTTGCAATCTTGAGAGCTCTTCATTCATGGCCTTGTTAGATTCAGCCAAGACCTTGACTATCTTTGAAACAACCTTGTGAGATTCTGTCAAGGCCTTTACCTTCTCTGAAACTTCATTCACCATTTGTCGTAAGTCTTTCAAGATTTCTTGCTGGTCGTATTCATCTATCTCAAGATTGACGTCTTTGATACCAAATGTTAGGAATCCGGTGGTTGCTAATGGGATTGGATGGGAATTGTAGGGGGATTGATGGGAATTGTAGGGAAATTGACTTAATTCGTGGTAGTTACCCTCCATAGAGAAAGAGAGAAATTAAGAGAGATGCACTAATGCACTAAGAAATTGGTTTATTCTTCAATTGATATCCAATGTAAATTACAATCATGTATTTATAGGAAACTAGCTCTAATGTTATTGGCCCACATGGCTCAAGATAATTGGCTACTTAATTCAACATGTGCTCTATGAATTGAGCCATGTGTTAAATGAGCTACATGTGCTCAAATTCTAACTAACTCATCCTAATCTCAACCAACTAGCTAACCATCTAACTAAAGGGATTACAACAATTATTTCATATTCCTAATAGCAAATTATATGTGTTGGAAAGCTGGTCATCTTTTTTGGAATTTCACTTTTAATAGGGATATCTAGGACCGGGAACTTACCACTTAACAGATTTCCTCTATCGTATCTTCTCTACGAAGGTCAATAGAGATGCTAGAGAATATTCGGGGGCGACCAACAAAGAGCAGTTTATTTGAGGTAAAATCTTATTGTTGAGAGCTTAATGCAGGAAGTGTGCAGTCGTTCCCTTGGAAAGGTATTTGGAGGGTCAAAGTTCCTGCTAAAGTAGCTTTTTTTTACCTCGAAACCGGCCTTGAGGAAAATTTTGACATTAGACAATTACATTGAAGAAATATTATTGTTGTGGAATAGTGTTGCATGTGTAAAAAGAATGGGGAATCAGTGGATCATTTGCTTCTACATTGTGTTGTGGCCATAGTGTTATGCATATTCAGGTTGTACTGGGTCATGCCTAGAAGGGTAGTTGATAACATTGGCTTGTTGGAAGGGGGGAGCTTTGCTAAACATCAGAATGGTGATATTTGGGCTGCGACTCCTTTGTACATAATGTGGATTATCTGGAAAGAACAGAATAGGGGGATGTTTGAAGGAGTCGAACATACTATGTTAGAGCTTTAGGTGATTTTATTTTAAAAATAAATTGTTACAGCTTTAGGTGATTTTATTTTAAAAATAAATTGTTACGTACTTTGTATGATTGGATGACTGCGCTAAGTGGCCATTCTTTCTCTTCTTTACTTGATTTTATAGATTGTTGCTCTTTTAGTTGACCTTTTGCCATTAAGTACACATCCCGTGTACTTGTCTGTATTCTTGGTTTTCAATAAAATTCTTACCCGTAAAAAAAATCTGAAATTTCTGCATCTTCCCTCTCTTTCAAATTCGCTGCCCGAGTGTGTATTGGTCCGGCAGTATGTATGTGTATGACTTGGGGTTATAACTTATAAGTCAAAGAGTATTTACCAATCACAGATTTGCCCCTCCACCCCCCTCAAAAAGTCTAGTGCCACAAAAAGTGGCACAACTTGCCTACGTGGCAAGTTGTGAGTGGTGGAGAAAAAAGTGGTGGGTCCACAACTCCATCACTCACAACTCGCCACTGGAACGGGGGAGGCGAGAACATCTTGATCGAAAGCTCTACTGTTCTGAATAGTGGGCAAGTTGTGGCAAAAGTTGTGCCACTTCTTGTGGCACTAGACTTTTTGCACTCCTTCCATTGTATGGAGTCAATGACAAAAAAAAGTAGCAAAATATTGAGCACACTATATTCATTCCTTCATCTCTGTCCTTTCCAACCAAACAGTTATTTCCTGTCACTTTTCATATTTTCATCTTTTGTATTTCTCAAATTCCTACCAAACCATATTGACAAAAAGTTGACACCATCAGCCTAAGGAAGTCCAAACTGAGATGAACATTTTTAAGAAAATGAAACTCCCTAACAAAGTACGGCATAAGAAAATATTTGAAAAGAAGAAAAAAGAAAGCTCCTCAACCCCTATTTATTGGATGTCTCCATTGGAATATAAAGAACATGTAATCCAATGGTGGAATTTTCAAAATACTAATCCAATAAAAATTTATTTTGGTGTTGACGTGTATTTCAGTTGCAAATTGAGTTTCTCCTGGATCAAGGCAGCCAATTCAATCGAAAATGCACCTTTATTCTTTCATACTTACTTTCATAGCTCTACCAGTTGCTTGTTTAAGTTGATTTTTCTTCCATTTATGCACGTGATGCTGGGTGGCTCCTATGAATATTTCCTTAAAAGCAGAAAAGAAAAAGAAAGATAGGTTTACATAAATGCTTTGTTCCATGTGCCACTGTATTTACGGAGCCTCAATGTGCATATTGCCTTTGCACTCCTGATTGTGTTTTGGGATTAAGCATCATGTTTTATGGATTTTGAGATTATTTTCAAATTGTCAATGACTGAAATCATGGATATGCTTCCCCCTCTTTTGCAGAATGAGGCTGTCCTAAGGGCATGTTCTGAGCCGCCTCCTTCAAAAAATTCTGGGGGTAGTACTGATGTAGCTGGTGATAAAGACAGCAGCAGCTAAGTCAGGGAATGAAATGAGTAAGAACAATAGGCAAGCCTGAGAGGAGTACTTTGGTGATTCATGGCTTTGTAGTGCCATTTTTGATTCATTTGAAGTTTACCATTTAGACTTCACGTGGATATTATAACTGACCACCATTTTGATCTTTCTTTATATAGGTTCATTAGTGTTGTGTGTATCTTGAAGAAGAAATTGTTTGGAAGCTTTTTAGTTGGTTAAAATGCAAAGTCTTATATGATCTTGGGTTTTGTAAAGTCAATAAGAATATCTGAAGCTCGCTTGCTAATGATGTGCATCACAGTTTGAGCACATAACTGAGAATAGTGGCCTTTCTTAATTTAGGTTTATTATAACTGACCACCATTTTTATGATATAGGTTTGCTAGTGTTATGTGTATCTTGAGGAAGGAATTGTTTGGAAGCTTTTTAGTTGTTAAAATAAAATGCAACTAGAGTCTTATATGATCCTGGGCTTGGAAACTTGATGAACTTCAGTTAGTCAATAAGAATATCTTTGAAGGACACTTGCTAATGATGTGCATCACAGTTTGAGCTTACCAGTTTTATGGTTGTTTAGCTGCATACTCTATATCTTTGTGTCGATGACATCATGAGCACATAACTGAGAGTAGTTGCTTTTCTTAACATAGGTTTATTATAACTGACCACCAGTTTGATCTTTCTATGGGTTTATTACTGTTATGTGTATCTTGATGAAGGAATTGTTCGGAAGCTTTTTAGATGTAGGATAAAACGCAACTATAGTCTTATATGATGCTGGGCTTGGCAACTTTTGATGAACTTAAGTTACTGAATAAGAATATCTGAAGCTCGCCTGCTAATGATGTGCATCATGGTTTGAGGTCTGCCAGTTTTATGGTTGTCTAGCTGCATACCCTATTATCTTTGTGTCAATGAAATCATGAGCACATAACTGAGATTAATTGCCTTTCTTATCTTAAAACTACAACTGGATCACATATTTGTCTCTGGGACCTAGTTTTAGGTTGTTTTGGAAGACCATATATAACTGAAAGTTTTACTTTTTGAGTGCAACAGCTGCAAATTTTCTGGTGGAGTAAGCATTTCCGTTGATGTCAATTGCAGAAGTAACTTTGCTTCTGTATGATTGTTTTGAATCAGAGTTTTCGTGCCTCATACAAAGTTTAGTTGCTTCACAGATATATATTTGGTGCCATTTTCTTGTCAAGGAAAATGCCCTCCTAATTTGAAGGCTAAGATGAAATCTTATGCTTTTTTCATGGGGAATCCCAATCATAATAGGTAGGACAAAACTGAATCTTGAGGTTCGTTGATGTGGTCCATTTTGGTGTTGATGAAAAATGCGGTTAGATAGATCATAGATGTGTGGACACGGAAACCACCGAAAGAAAGGTTGAAAATTCCCACCTAGTCCCCTTCTATACGTTGAAGACTGATCTTGACATTCATAAAAATCTGAAAAAATGGTTTTATTTATTTATTTATTTTTTGATAATCTGCAATGTTTTAAGAGGACTAGGTGGTTTTAATTTTCAACTGTGTGTCACTATAGCTCATAGGGTTTCTTGAAAATTTTCTGGCTATTCTTAAGCAAGTTTGCACTTTTACACGCAACCCCCTACTAGTACTACATGCTTATTCTAGAAAACTTGTTCATGGGTTCTTCCAATGTTAACTTTTTGTCATTTCACATGAGATGTGATTTCAGCAGCTTGAATATTGAATATTGAATATTGAATACTGAAGACTTTCGACAACTCCACATGGTTGTGTATTTAGGGACCTTGTACTGCATATGTAGCTACTCCATCAGAAAGTAACTGTTGTTGTAAACACCGCATATAGAAAGAAACAAAGCGTTTCAATAATGCAGTTTATTGCTCTACCATGCACCCATCTATCAATGAGCTCAGCATTCTGACCCTTCAGTGCTTGGGAGTTGGGACACCTCTTCTGAGACAGCAGCCCAAACATCATTAATCCATTCATTTATGAGTAAATGCTATTTACGGCAATAATTTTACAACAAACCTAGATAGTAAGTTGTTATTGTTATTGATTCTAAGTCTATTATTGACATTATTTTTTTATCGACCAATAATAACTTATTGCTTAAAATTAATTCTTACTGTTCGGACGATTTATATCTTTCTGACAAGTTGGTTTAAGTAAATTTTTATGAAATGGCTGATGCGTTTGGGCAATTTTGCCCTGCTGCAGGGAAACCCACAAATTTATTGTTATAGTTTCGTACAAGTTCTTGATACTTGAGTCCATAATCATAATTTGTGAGGTTCTTATTAGGCTTTGGATACCTTTTAGCTGTGTAAATTGGTTGACTAAGATTGACAAGCACGTCCGATGGTTGTTGTAGAGATGGGGGAGTCTTAAAAGCCTTCAATTGCAAACAGGGCCCGCCACATTTATATTATCATCAGGTAGATTCATATATGTATATTTGATCAGAGCATATCACTGGGAACGTGGTTAAAAAAATGGGGATGTCCTTGTTGCAGAGATACTAAGCAACCTTTTTAAAACTAAAATTTGTCCAAACAAACTGCATTTAAAAGTGGTTGGTTTCGGAACCAGTCAACATAATTGATAATTCATTCCCTGTCTATAAGGCAAAGGTGTTATGAAAATGTCAAAATTGCCCCATTGCATATGATGCCCCACACATTGTCTTTTCATTTCATAGAAGTATTTGTAACCCAGGTGGGGTTTCTTTCTGTGATTGACCTAATCAGGTGAGCCTACTAAAGTTTGAGCTGTGAGTATGTGGTCTACCATGACGGGCTGCCCACGTGATTGACAATATGTAGCCCAAGTCAGCAATCCACAACCCAATTCTCACTCACTCTCTCTCTCTCAACTTGTTTCTGTCATGAAAATGAAATTTTATATATAAAAGGTGACGTGAAGAACTCCAACAGCCTTAGGTGATTCTGAACCACTGTCACAAGAAACTCTGGTCGGCTATTTTTTTCATTATCTTATGTAAATTTAATTTCTCCTTCCTGTTATGGCATAATAAGCTCAATAATACAAAATCAAACTTACATTCAAGTTTCAATCAGGCTTGGGCTACACATTTTGTCACAACTAGTAACTAGCCGTGCATGTCTCAAGCGCTAATTGAATTAATTTTTACAAGTATCAATAGTGGTTTTCATGTGTAATTGATGGAATCTAATCACAAGTTAATAAATGTGCAAATTGTGTGAAAGCGTGTGTCCATAGAAGAACTAAGGATTGGGACACGCCGTCCTTCCTGTCCACTAGGCACTCACATATAGGATTTGTGGCCTGCCATTTAACTTATCTGGAACTAGAATATATGAATATGATATCATCCTTGTAGTTGTTTGAGTGCGGGGACAACCTAACTTATAGGTTTTGTTATACCATATTTTATATATATTACTTGAGTTAACAGATCCTTAAAAAAAATGGTAATACATAATAAGTATCTGATGATGATTATCATCATTTTGATAAGTCGTGTTTTCAGCATAAACTATATATTGATGATTGGTGAGTCAACTACAGCCATGTCGTGGCCCATGCATGTATGCCACGTCCACGACAATATGAACTGAATTTATCTTTTTTATTCTTAAAGTATTGTATTAGATGTATTATACATTAATGTAGTGGTGAGTATTTTACACTTTATTCAGGTCAAAGTTGCAGTCTAGTTGGAAGATAGAGAATCTCTCTGCAGATATTGGCTATATATTGTCTAACAAATTCAATAAGGAATATCATTGGAGAAATGCCTCTACTTTTTTCCTATACCAAGAATATTAAAAACCATCTACTATGTATGATCCTATATACTTCTCTCTACTTACTAGAGCAACACTGTTCTAACCCTTCAATTTAGTAGAGTGATCTTATTATAAAACAACCGCCCTTAATTCCCATTTTTTGGGTTCATTTATGAATTTTTAACAAATTGGGAGAGGATTTGTTCCAACCTTATATGCAGCAATTGCTGCATACTGGGTAAGGTGGCACCTAAAGAAAAGTGATAACAAATAAGTTAAGCGGGTTATGTGCATTTTATATGACTATTGAACACTTGTCACTTCTTTTTGATTGTCACCTTATCCTACGTGTAGCTAGCAATTGCTGCATATAAGGTTGCAGCAAATCTTCTCACTTCACTCAATTGATAAGTCATTTTTTATTGTCTTCACTTTTCACTAATGTTATTTTGGACTTTTCTTTGACTTGTTTTATTCTCGCAACTTGAATAAGCTCACTCTATCTTATCGTGCATTAATCGTTCTCTTTCGAACATTACCAAATAAACTCTATAAATTGAAATGTTGTTACAAATGAGAAATAATAATTCAATCATTAATTTATTCTTTTATTAAAGTGACACCCATAAGTTTGTAACTTCTTACTAAGTAATGTTAGCATTGGCTCAACAAATTTAGTATAGATTAATTTAATTCAAACTTACAGGAAGGTGCAAGAAATCATGTACTTTTAGTTTTAGGAACCGAATGCCATTGGATCAGTTTTCAAAGCTAGGGACCCCCAGTTCATTTTCAAAAGCTGCCGTCTCTGCACAAGAATCCATTAATTTCCACTCTCTACTTTCACCTACTGGTCTCGTAGGTTCAAATTTTAGTTAACCATGTTTCCCTACAGCAGCAATAGAGTAGTATACCTACCCTGCACGTTCCTTGTACTGGTATAATAGGAAGACAATTTGCAACAAATGTTGTGGAAAAATACTTTCAGGTTGTCTGCTTTCTTTGAAAAGGAATCAACCTTGCAATTTTCAATGATCTTGGTTGGAGTATTTAAGCATGTTAGGAATTCGTCCAGGATGTCTGATTCTTTGAACAAGATTACGCCATTTTTCCAATGATATGGATTTGAGTATTTATGAAGGCTACGATTTGGACTTTGGAGATGGGTTTGAAATTTTTTAGAGATTCCATCTATTTGGACACAAGGTTAAGGAATTGGTTCTCTTAAGTGTAATTTTACCTTTCCCTAAAGGGAGAATGGGAACCACGTGCGATGCTGATCTTGCAAAGATCATGTTCTTATTCTTGTGCTTCCCAAAATTGGTTTTCCTTTTGATAAAGTTCATATCACAGACACATACACACATGCCTTCTCTTTCCCCTCTTTCTTTTCCTTTTTCTTTTTCCCCTCTCTGATAGTACTCCCTTAAAAATCATTTTAACTTTTGATAAAGAAATGCTTTTGCATGGTGGTGGGCTAAACGTTGCCAAATCATGATTTTTTTTTTGTTTGAGATAACATGTTTCAAATGCAAAATACAGATTGATACCCTAATTTTGAAGATTTGGGATTTGATTACAAAGTACCAAGACGTTAACATCCATTACTCTCGATGTTTCCAAAGACAATTTGATGCCGGTTAAGTGATGATCACATATAGGAGACATAGAAACTTACTGATATGAAATCAGATTTGCCCAATTTTACTTACTGGTACAAATAACTAGTAAGAAGATTTATAAACTAGTTGGTTTTCTTCTAAAGTAGGGGATACTATTGCAACTACTGCTTTCTTCGTGATCATCTGATTCATTAGAAGAGACCTCGGTGACTCCACTTGAACCTGAAGAAGAGGAAGCAGGGGCAACATTCAAATCAGTCCTCCCCTTTGTCATGAAGTCATAGAAAACAGGCTTAGTAGTCCTGAGTTTTCCAACAGTGTTTTCGTTCCCGGTTTGCACATTGTCATCCTCGCTTTTATTACTTCTTTTCTTCAAAAATATGCGGCAGAGAACCCAATTCTCCATTGGAACCACAGAGCTCTGCAGGACATGGAAATAAGATTGTTACATTTACTAACAATTTCAGCTTAATTGACATGACCAATGCTGGTGGTTTATATAGCATAATTTAAAGAGTTCTTTTTGAAATGGGTTTGTTGCAATTTGTATAATTTTGGTGTTATTGACACAATTACAAACCTTATGCCATTAATCATGCAGAGAAGAAATCTTAAGTAACTGAAGTAAATAGAAGTGAAAAGTGAGAAAACTCACCTCGGTTGAGGTCTTGTTTTGTGGGGCATTGGAGGGTGAGGTTTCAGCAGTAACAAAGCGATACTCATGCATAATCCAATCAGTCCTAGAACCATGTGGGGGTTTTCCTCTATAAAAAACCAGAGTTTTCTTCATCCCCACAACTTGGTTGCCCCTTGAAGTTACAATTTGCTTGTCAATTCCGGTGGCTTTCCAGTAACCAGAACCTGTGGCTCTGTTGGATCGGTTCCCATTGGGATACTTGGCTTCCCTTGTGCTGAAGTAGTACCTCTCTTGCTCCAAATCACCTGAACCCACAAACCCCATGTATAAGAACTAGTACTTCTCTTCAAAATTTAGCTTCTTTTTTTCTTTTTCTTTTTCTTTTTTTGGTGCTAAAGTTCATCACTTTAGCTCTACAGCTGTTTCATTTAGTACCATGGGAGCATACTATTCCTCAAAATGTTACAATAAATTTATTTTCTATCCCTATGGCATTGTAGTTTGGTTACATCTTAAGATTCCAAGAACCCACCTCAATATGTTGTGTAATTGAATAAATATATGAGATTTTTACATAGCTGTAGTTTTTTTACAATTGTGAAAAAAGAAAAAGTTCCAAAGCTTTAATAATTAACTTGTATGTATATGTATGTTAATCTACCTGGCAAATCCCAAGGATCAAACTTGCAAACATCAACTTCAGGAATGATAGAGGCAGGTAAAGGGCACGAAAACACCTTGCGCTTCAAGTACTGAACAACAAGCTCTTCATCTGTGGGGTGGAATCGAAATCCAGGAGGCAATCTTAGCACACCATTCTTAACAAAGTTAAGCTTCTCCATCTCTTAAAAACCAAAAAAAATAAATATAAAAAAAGAACAAAGACCCTTAAAAAAAACCTAAAACTCAGCCTTCAAAAAACAAACTTATTATATAGCCTTCAAAATAAACTTTAGCCTATTTTATCTCTCAATATATTTTAACTCAACCCAACTGAGCTACAATTGAAGCAACTCAAGCTGACTTCTTATAGCCCAATAAAAGTGTGGGGGGGTTGGGAATAATAACAAAGGTCATCAACAAGGACAAGAAGAAACAAGAAGAACAAGAAAGAAAAGGGTGAGAGAGAAATTTATTAATAGAGGCACAAAGCCCCAAAGCAAAGAAAAAAAAGGTTAAGAGAGGAAGAGTGGGGTGTTTTAAGATGTTGTGAGTTTGGTTTCTTTTATAGTAATGGGTATAAGAGAGGATGGGAAGAGAGAGAGAGAGAGAGAGAGAGAGAAGAAAGAATAGAATACGACGACACGTTTGGCGTAAACAAGACTCAAACTACTTTCCTTTGACGGACGCTATTTTAAATTTTCAACAAACGTATAAGAGTTTCATTTGGGCCTCCACGAAAAGGTTAAGTTTTTTATTTAAACGAAACCGAATGCATCTAAAATATAAGCCTAGTGGCATTCGACCTTTGTGGAATAACCGAAGCTGTTCAAGCTCTTTTGAAACATTTTTTTTTTCTCTATTCTTTATACGATGGAACTTGAGAAAGGAAATGAATTATCATTAAAATTTCATACCAATAAAAAAGATAGAGATTGGTGATTATAAAATTATTAGAATTTTGGTCTAACTAATGACCATACCACCCTTTCTTCTCGATTAGCCTTAATTTTAAAACAATTCGATTAACAAGTGGTAAAATGTATTGGTTAAAGTTGAGTTTTTTAGTGTAATTGAACGAGTGTTGAAATATATTGGTTAATGATGAGTTTTTTAATGCAATCGATTGAATATTTTAATAAAGTCCACTCTTTTATTAAGTTTTGCTATTTCTCAATACAATATGATGAATTAGATTCCTCATTGACGAGTGCTGATTGACACTCGTTAGCAAAAACCCATTTAAGAATAAGTAGTATTTTTTATAAATATGTTAATACAAACACACTTTTACACACTAAATAAAAAAGCAACATATGCGCAACAAGTTTTTGGCTTTAAAAATAGGATTTTGTTAGTAGAAGTTTAATAGCATTCGTCTAGGAAATATTTTTACAAAATTTTTATGGAAAAGAAACAAAAACAGCAGATTTTATGGAAATTTCTTAAATTTTTTTTTATAAAAGTTATATCAAAACTTGATTAAAAGATTCCGGTAACCAGACACTTAAAAATAATGGAGGAAGAGATTTATGGACAATGGTGGGGGGCAATTTGGTCTTGTAAAGGATGAGAGGTGTAATATGGAGAAAGTTATGGGGTGTAATGGTAATTTAGTAAGTACTTGGAAGAGTCTCAGTCTCCTAGAAGTGAAGTCAGCTTATGTCATGCTGACAGCTGGAGGTCACAAATGGCTTGAATGGGATTGCAAAAGTACAAACGTAACCTCTAAAACACATTGATGGGTAAAGGTGGAAGAAGGTAAGTACGGAATATATAAATGCCTGCGGTTCTGTTATGTATGGACTATGGACTAACCGTACCAAAAACCTTCTTTGCAAACTCCGAAGGTACAGAGGGTACTATATGGTCTAGTAGTAGTAGTAGCAGCCTAGTAGGACTGGTATTAACTAATGTTTCTTCTTAAATACCACCTAGATACGTATTACTCTATTCCATCGGTATTTAACGCAGACAAATCGGACTTTGGGTTTTTTTTTTTTTTTTTTTTTTTTTTTTTGTCTCAATGCAGAATATACCGTATCATACACACACTCCAAAAATGTATATATATTTTTTATAATAATTATTGTTAATTGTATGAAACAAAAATATTATAAACATATAAAACACCTATTAAATTTATATAAAAATACTCTAATATAATTTTAAAAAACAAAATTTATGTACAGTATATTGTGTGCTATTTTTTAGATTTCTCCTCTTAAAATTTTGACATGTGGTTACTTAACTAAAAAATACACTTTCATCTCATAATAAAAAACGCCATATGACAAAATCTGAAGAATGGAATTTAAAGAACGTCACCTAAGTACTGTACCTAAGTTTTGCTCTAATTTTAACAGGCTTATATTATAAGTATTATAATTGTTTTTGTTTTTTGGTAAAAAATTGCAAATTGCGCCTAGATAAGTTTGGGTGAGGTTTGGGTCCATTGCACTGGATGCACTGGACCTAAGCTTCACCCAATAAGTTTGATTCAAATTCACTTCAGTCTTTTAACTTTACTTTTGTTTAGTTGAGTCATTTAAATTTCAAGTTCATTTAATTAAGGTATTTCCATCAAATTTCATAAATGTTGCTGTTAATTGTCTAAATTTTTGATTTTTTTCAAAAAATTTAAATTAAAAAAAAATAATTATTGAAAAAAAAATTTAACTGAAATTGATAGAGAGATTTTAATTAAATAAACTTGAAACTTAGAAAACTCAATTGAATTTAAATAAAAGCAAGGGTAGATAATTGAAATGAATTTTAGTCTTGCATTCCACCCTTTTTTTCCTTCTATTTGTTGTGTCAAAATATATGTTATTAAATCATTACATCTCTTCAAAAAAAAAAAAAAAAAATACATGCAATAACACAATTATCAAAATCAATATTTGTAACATGAGAAAAAAAAATCAATAATTTTAGTTTTAATTTTTTTACTATTTATATTAAATATCAATATTTTTCTATTCTTATATAGAAACTATAATCTTGAGTTGTTTACATGTTTGCCTTCTTTTTAATTTTTTGTATTCATATTTGTATGTCATGTTACTAATATTAATATGATCTAATTATAGGGTACACGCATGGGAAAGCGTGTTTAAATAAGTAATTATTTTCGTAAAAACGATGAAAGAAGATGCTCTCTATATATATAGTGAGTGAGACGGAGGGGTCATTGACATTGACAATGCATAGGAGATTCTTCATAAAAATGAGAGTGCCCTTTGCCTTTGGCATCTCTTTTTACCAAAAAATTAATGCCATATCTTATCTTTATGAGATGGGAAAAATACATTTTTTGGTTGATTTAGGGGGAGGGGTAGTTTGGTAATTTTGCGAAGTAATTGTGGCCTCGTGGGAGGGTGGGTGAGGGAATAAAGGTTAGGGACCTACTTGCCCCCAAAACGACGGGCACCCACGTCGGATTTAGGGTAACTGACAAAAAAGCCACCTTCAAATGATGCCCCATTTCAAGATTTCCTCAATCTTCTTGTCTCACAGTTTTAGATCAGATGGAAAGTTTTTAGGATAAATCGTCCAAAGAATCTCTCCTCCTATGAAAAGACAAACCTATCCTTTCTACATCAAAGTGTGTTAATTTTTGCCTATTTTCTTTCTTGATAGTAACTAGCATTGATTATTTTCTTTAAATCAAACTTATTTTATTTTATTTTGCTTTTTCTATAAAGTATTTATTTGTTATTACGTGCAGCGTAATGAATATCGCAACAGTCTTTTTTGTTTTGGTCAAATTATACCCTTAAAATTTAGAATAATTTTAATTTTATTCCCTAAAATTTTGATATTTAGAATTTGTACTCTAACATTTTGTAACATATATATATATATATATATATATTTTGGAAAACATTTCATAACATATGACCATTTTATTCAATTTGTTAATTAGATAAATGCCACATTTGCTAGTTGGTTCAATCAAATCATGTCACGTCAATTTAACATTTTATGTAATTAAATAGCCTAGAAATATTTTAAAAATTAAAGAATCTAAAATATTTAATTTAATTTCTAATCAAATCATGGTTTATATATACATATATTCATATTTCTCATAGTTTATAAGAGCACTCGCATTTGGTTTTTCAAAATTTCTATAATGAGAGAGAGAAATTTTATTTAAAAAGCTTCAACACTTAGTGATGGGTAAAGAATGACACCCGTTATAAAGTTCTACCCAAAAGGTTGTCCACCTTAACGGACTACCCTATAATTAATTGAGCCAAAAAAGGTAATTGTCAAAAAAGCAATTAATGCATTGAGTTACTTCGTGACCATTCCAATGGTCACGAGTTTATTCAATACCACGACCGTTACAATTAGCATTAGCCGACCATTCTCTAGATATGGAAAGATGCATTAATAATGTGAGGATCCAAAACAGAAGATTTCTTAAGTGGGGTGAAATTAGAAAGAACCAAATCTTGATTGAGTCCCATATTGCTTTAGGCAAGTGGATCTTATGCCTTATATGGAATGCCTTGGACTCTAATTAATATGAGACCTTTTCTCATAAGGTTGTGTGTCACGTTAGGAAGCACAAAATCATGTGGCCTATGTAGCCAAAGCAAACAATATCTTGCTAGTTGGGAGTTGGGGCATGATAGAATAGTATTAGAGCAGACCCTTATGCATGCAATAAGATGGTGGGTAGGTTCTACACGGGGATGTGTGGCCCTTAAGGAGTTGGGGGGGGGGGGGGGGGGATTGTAAGTATCTAAAAGCCAAAAGACCTCTTAAGTGGGGTGAGGCAAGGGAGAAACCAAATCTTGACTGAGTCCCTCATTGCCTAGGTAGGGGGAGGTCTATGTCTTAAATGGAATGTCTTAGACTGTAATTAGTTAGAGGCCTTTTCCCACAAGGCTGTGTGTCATGAGAGGAAGAACAAAACTGTGTGGCTTGTGTGGTCAAAGCGAACAATATCTTGCCAGTGGGAGTTAGGGCAAAACAACTAAGGCCAACGGTCATGAAGATAACCTATATAAGGATAGCCAACCCCATTTGCAAAGGTACAAGAAAAGTTGAGTCTAATTCTAATTTGTATTCATTCTTAGTTCTTTGAAGTTTCTTGACTTAAGCATTAGAAACTCTTAGTTCAGTACCATACTGGGGCCTTTGGATCAAACTTCTCCTTCTTGTAGGAACTAGAAGATCTTTTAAAGTTCTGTATTTGAACTAGTAGCTCACTGAAGATCCTTACATCATCACTTGACATTGTTAACGAGCAATGTAGCTTTTTGTAAAATTTGGAATAGTAATATAGAGTTGGGTGCGGAGCTTTCTTGTGTGTGTTTGATTCATAACCACAATACTCAAGTACTAAATAATTTAGCTAACAAAAAACTTTTCCGAGCCAGATAATGAGTGCTTTTTTATTTATTTGACCATAATGAGTGCTTTAATACATCACAAGAATAGAATTTTAGGGTTTATTCCATAATGCATGTGCTCTTTAATTTTTGTCAATAACATAATGCATCCTTTTAATTTTCAAATCTTATACTCCATATGCAAAGGGAAACACGGCATCTACTAGACTACTACCATCTTTTTTTTTTTTTTTTACTGATTTGAAAATAGTTTCACAGGGATTCTAATGGGGACGGCACCATTTTAAATTGTTTGATAATAACTTATCTTAATAAGCATCCAATAGTAAGTCTTATTACAACGCTTTACTCAAAAATTTGTAACAAAAACCCAAGACTCGGTGCCAGTGATTGACTTAGCAAAATTGTCAACCTAAGTTTTCATGCCCAACTTTTGCGAATGGATGAACTTTTTGAGTTAGGACAAATATCATTCTAATTGAGTGTGTGCATAAATTTTCGTGTTTAATAAGAAAACGAGAATTAGTGTATCTTTTTGCGAAAACGAATTGATAGACATTTACGGTAACTCATAATTATTCTATTTTATTAGGAAGTGGGACGTAGGAAGTAAAAAGATGTTTTACCAAAATTAATAAAATTTATAGTTTATACTATTAGATTAAATTATTAGAAAATGATAGTCCTTATCTTATTTATAGGTTTTTTTTTAAATATATATATAAACAATAGAAGAATCCAGAAACCGTACCAAAAAACTCAATGAGTGTTATTGTGACACTAGAGGACCTTCAAATTCTTGACCTCTTTCAAATTTCAATTAAACATTTTACGGCACTTAACCCCAAGAGAGATTATTGGTACCCTTTTTTTTCAACTATTTTTTTTTTTTGAGTAAACAGTAATATTTATTAGAACACACACGAAAATAGTAATATTAGTATTTTAAACCGAATTTATAATACATTATATAATCAGAGTACAACTACAAAAGGATCTAACCTTTATAGTTGTAGACTATTTTTAAATGCACAACAACAAGTAAATTACCCCATATATTTCTCAATAGTTGGTTACTTAATATAAAAGTTGTTCCGTTCCCCCCAAGAAAACGTTTGACATTTTTTTTTTGTTTGATGAGTTTGAATATAAAATGTAGGAATGTGAAAGTAAAAGTCTTTGCAAGAACTACATATATATCACGAAATTTACAATATATGAGCTTTTCGAGGTCCTCTATCAAATGGTTGCTTAAAACATTTACGTTTAAGTTAGAGCTCCTATATTGATTATATTAAAATATACCATAAATATGTAAACTATGATTGTAGAATATTATGAGTTACCACAAAGTTACAATACCATATATATATATATATATGTTAGGTCCGTATTTTTAGGTTGGCTAATTATAAACAATTATAATAGTTTAAACTTAATTTGTCTTGTTAATTGGTATCATTTGAATATTTGTTGAAGACAAATCAAGATTCAAACAGTGAAAGACTCAAGAATGCAGAAATAGAATTACTACTGTACAGATTCTCGACTGCAGCTCGACGGGTTGAATCATAAACAATTGTAGCAGGTAGAGCTTAGTTTGTCTTGTTAATTGGTATTGTTTAAATATTTGTTCAAGACAAATCAAGATTCAAACAGTGAAAGACTCAAGACAAATAGAACTACTACTGCACAGGTTCTCGACTGCAGCTCGACTGGTTGAGAGTCACTTGACTCGACTAGTTGAATTGCACATCTCGACTGATCGGGATTCGTGCAGATTGGTTTTTGAGCAGTTCTTCTCAGCCATTGGATTTAAGGTTTTGTACCGCTCAAGTACACACACACACACTTTATATATATATATATATATATATATATATTTATATAAACCCTAGAGCACGTTTTTACATATACAAGAGAGCAGTGTTTTGTACATAGATCTAGAATTTTCTAAGTCATCTTGAAGTATTAATCGGAGACCTACATGCATAATAAAGATTTGCTGATCAAGTGAAGTTGCTGCAACTAATTTACAACATATACTAGAAAAATCTTGAGAGTGGATCTCGGAGTCATGAATTAGGAGTTCGTATGCAACAAATTAGAATAAAAGAGTCCGTGGATCTCAGAATTACGTGTGGCCACGTCATTAGATTATGACAATTGGGTCCTAAAAGCCTAATTATATATATATATTTATAGACACACACCCTGTTGGGTTCAAAATTTTAATAAATTCTTTTAAAAGCATGACACTACGAAATCTTGAGTGCTGAAGAAGGAAGATTCATGAAAGCTCGGTGAGTTTTTAAATGTTCATGGTCGAAAAAGGTTTTGTTTCTTTTAAAAGAGTTAATTGCTTAATTTTAAAATGCATTTAGTTAGAGATCATGTAATTTTCATATTACACTATCGATAATGCATTGATGAGTACTTCTTGTAGTTCACCTAAAAAAAAAGTTCTGTTAATTACTTCGAACTTTCTAATAGCTTTTCGTTTTGTTTGAAAGTCCAGGAATTCCTTAATTTTGAGTTATTCAAGCATTCTTCATAGTTCAAATATAGAAAGTATATATCATGATGGGCCTCGAATGATTTGAATAATTGGTTGAATCAACATTACTAATCAAATATAGTACATTACAAACTCGGTAGTTGAGGTTAGACCATTTTGTAGTTGTACTCTGGTTATATAATGTATTATAAACCCCGTTTAAAATATTATTATTATTATTTTCGTGTGTGTTTCTAATAAGTATTACGGTTTACTCCAAAAAAAAAAATTATATATATATATATATATATTTAAGGACGCAATTTGAGTCCTAAACCCAATAGTTAAAAGGATATAGGCCCAAAGAACCCAATACAATGAATTTATAGAGAGTGTGTTGGAAAACTAGGCTCTAATGAGTTGGGTAATGATTATAGTGGATCTAAATGACAATAAAATAAAAATAGACTGGTCTTATCTAAAGAAAATCGTCCTCGGCACAATCCGAGGAGATCAGTTCTTGTATATAATTTTTGAAGTTGATTACAAGTACAGTTCTTATTGTTACAAAATTTCTCCCTCAATTCTCCGATCCCCTTCTCTCAGGGCTTTCATTCTATTTTATACTCTCTTCCTCTTTTCATCTCTGCCCTCCACGTGTAGATTAGATTGTTGGTGTTAATCCTTGTCACATCAGCATATTCCTGAAATCTTTGGGGAGTAGCTGTAAAGTTGAAAACTACTGTTTAGGTATCATTTCCTCATTAATGCGGTCAGAGAGTTAGCTGCAGAGCATTCAATGCGGTGGTAGCAGCTTTCTCTTAGATATTTCATAGCCTCCCTCTGTCCTGTTCCTTCCTGATACTTATCCTCAACAGTGGATTTGTTCGAAACATTGCTCTTAATGGCAAACCGCACCTTCTGACCTCGGCTTTGCTCAGCCAAGGAAGCATTCTTCCTCGGACCGCCCTCTTGGACAATCATGATCAGACCTCACCTCCTTACTCACTAACATGGATTCTTATGACAATGTTTATCCGTCCTCGGACTATTTAATGTCTTTGAATTGAGCCCCCGGCCCAATATATACATAGATATATACCATTGGGCTTATCACCCCTACAATATATATATATATATATATAGTACATTACAATAGCTATCATTTTAAGAGTATTCTATAATGATAGCACACTACTGTACACAGTATGCCGTATCAAAATATAAAATTAGAGTGGAGGATTTTTTGTGTCCAATGAATATTTTTTTTTAACACTCATATACATATATATATATATATATTTATATATATATTTTTTTCTTTCCTCCATTTCACTAGTTGTTTAAACTTCAAAATATAGACTCACAGAAGGACAGGACAACTACATAGACATTATCACATTAATTACGACTGCAAAGCACACTAATATCACTGTTTCATGCAAGAAAATAAAATACTCAAATTAGGTCATTTTAGTCATTGAACCTTCCAATGATTTAGTTGAAAAGGTAGTACAAAATTGATTTAAACCACCGAGCACTCAATTTATTAAAATAAAGAATTTTTGAGTTATTGGATCCCATGTCATAGATGCACTCTCATGCACCCAATATTTTGTTTTTAAAAATACATTAAGATATTTATTATTCAATTATATATATAATAAAAAAGAAGTCTAGAATTGAATTAACTATTAAGAAACCAATGGCAATTTTGGAGTTGTGCATGAAAATCAAGGATGGTTGTGGAAATACGAAAATCGAAGTGGGAGTAACGTGGGACGGTTGAGATTTTTAGTTAAACTGGAGCCTCAAACATTGACAATTGAAGAAGCCTGATTCCGTAGGGAGAAGGGAAACTCTTTTTTTCCACAATAATTATTAAAAATTCCAAGGACTAAATTGGAAATAAATAAAATAAAAGGATTAATAGGATGAGATTCCCACAAGCAATTGCACTCAACCCACTTGTATAATAGTATGTAAGGAAAGAAAAGTTGGATTTCGTAAGCCAAATTGCGGCTATGATATTTCTATTTTCTCCAATTCCTTTCTCTTTCTTTCTCTCTCTCCCTTTCTCACTTTATTATTATTATTATTTTTCTTTTGTTGGGGTCAAAGGAGTTTGCGTGTGGGTGTTGAAGAGGGTTTTAGGGGAGAAAGAGAGAAACGTCAAAGGCTGCAATTATTGTGTTTTGAGTAAAATATGTTGTTAAGTGGAAAATGTCTTCGTGCTTCTTATGATCTCCATGCCCCTTTTGTTTCCTGTAATAATGTCACTTTGGTTTACTTTTGGGCCTCTCAATTGGGTTTCCATCTTGCCCTACTCACTCTTTTTTTATTTTTTATTTTTATGGGACTTTTTTGTGTTTTTCTAAATGTGTAGTTAACCTTTTGGGGTTGCTGTTCTTTGAAGCATCAAATAAATACCATGACTTTGGTTTACACTTAACCCCTTCTTCTAGCATTTTCACATTTGTGGAGAGAAAGATAGCTTTGGAATTGGATGAGTGGGGTTTTACTTGTATTTGTTTTGTTGAAAATAATGAAAAGTTATTCTTGGAAGTAAAAGAAAACCTTAAAGAGAGAAAGAAGATATTTTTTTTGTTGTCCTTTGGCAAGAGAAAAGATAGATGATCTCTTAGGAGAATATTGACTTTTTTTTTTTTTTTTTTTTTTAGAAAAGAATAATAATAATATAAAGGACTGCTCTCTTTGCTCTTCAAATAGTATATGGGAACCATGTACATAATTAGCTAATTTTTTTACTTAATTATAAGCTAAAAAGAGTTCCGACTTGCAAATGAGTAAAAGGGAGATCGATGTTGAAGAAGAAATAGTGCTCGGTCCTTTATGTCAATCATATATGTATCATGCCCCCTTTTTTTTTCTTATTCATCATTTGCCATATTTAAAGTGGTGTACCACGTTACAGTCAATTTAGTTTTTATTTTCCTTTGGTGACAGTATGAGAAACTATGATTTTTATCCGGATATTTCCTTCTCTTTTATTTTGTGTGTGTGTGTGTGGTGGGGTAGGGATATTTTTTTTTAATGAAGGGGTGGGATGGGGATTTAAGATAATTAAACTGTAATTAATTAGCCGAGATACTAGAAGATCAAACTCAAGATTTGATTTCCTGATGTCGTAGAAAAAATAGATCAATATAATTCTATATGCTACATAAAATAATGCAGGCAACTAATAACTATAATATATATATATATATATATATATATATATATACGTACACATTAAATATCTTCGCAGAGAAATTGTGTGTATGAATATTTATTTATACACACACACAGCAACAAGTAACCTATTCAAAAAAAAAGTAACCTAATTAATTTCCAATGAAAGACTTTCTAGAACAAGAGTAGAGAAATTCAAAAGTGACCATAGATTTCATAGTTGACCCATTTCTTCTTATATGATGCATGTGCCTTCCAGAGGTCATCAACTTCAGCCATTGAGATTTTGAACCCATTTCTTCATTTTAAAGGCACAATTTTTGTCAACTCGTCTGGAGTATGCCATAAGAGGATATATGTAAGCATAAAAAAAAATAATAATGAAAGAGAATGTGATAGTTGCGTTTCTTTGGTAATAGGCAATAAACGTTATAAAACTGTTCAAAGCTCCTGGTCCTAATGGCTTACATGTCAGGCTCTTTCAGAGTTTTTGGTAGTTGGTGAGGGATTCTGAAAGGAAGGAAATTGATAATATTTTTGTGTCTTGTAAAATTCAAGAATATTTGAATTGAACTCTTACTATCTTAATTCCTAAATGTAACAATCCTATACATCTTTGTAATTACCGGCTCATTAGTTTGTGTAACTCTGTTTATAAGACTGTTACTAAGTTAATTGTGGTAAGGATTTGTTCGTTCATGACTGATTTAGTCTCTCCCCTCCTGACATCATTTGTTTCGGGTAGGAAAGGAGGTGACAACAGCATTATTGTCTACGAATTAATCCACTCCATCTCCAAAATGAAGGGGAAATTGGGGCTCATGGCTATCAAAACTTGAATGGAGCTTTATTAGAGACACTTTGACCTTGTTTCACTTTTTCAGTCACCATGTCTCTTTGATTATGAGTTGTGTGTCTTCTTCGACTATCTCGGTCCTCTTTAATTTTTTTTTTTGGGGGGGGGGGGGGGGGGGGGGGTGCTTTGACTTCTTCCAACCTTCCAAGGCATTAGACAGGGAGACCTTCTATTTCCGTATTTATTTATTTTGTGTATGGAAGTTCTTGGTTTCTTTATTGTTGAAAAGTGTGAAGCTAAGCTTTGGAACTCGATTAAGGCAATGCAAGGAATGATTCCCTTCTCCCATGTGTTTTTCATAGGAGATCTTGTTCTTTTTGTGAAAGTTGATTGGAAAAATTGTATTGTTGTTAGGGATGTGCTTGACTCTTTTTGTGCTCTCTCAAGTAAAAAAATCAATAGCGTTAATTTCTGGGTATTCTTCTCTCCAAATGTTTTGATTCAGGATAGAGAAGGTTTTTGTGATATTGGGCTTTCACCCTATCCCTAACCTTGGGAAAGCAAGCCTCCTCTCCTCAAGATTTTAATTTTATTGTGGAAAGAGTCCAAATTAAAATCGCCTAGCAGGTTGGAAAGATCGTCTCCTCTTATTCACTGAAAGATTGATCCTTACTCAATCTGTTACGTCTACCATTTCTAATTACGTTATGCAATGCTCTGCCCACCTATCTAAAATCCTCCATAATGTAGATAGGTTGAGCCAAAAAATTTTATGGGGATCGTCAAATAGTAAGAAAAAGCTCCACCTTATTAGCTAGAAGAAGATTTCTAAACCAAAGAAGGATGATGCTTTCGGTCTGTTGGCAGCAGAGGCTAAGAACAATGTTCTCTTAGCTAATCCACAAAGAAAAAACAAATCTCTTTAGGCCACGATGCTATCGTATAAATACACAAATCAAAGGAGATGGACAAATCCTAATTTCAAGAATCATGCTTGTTCAAAAACCTGGGAAATTTTGCAGAAAGGTAAAAATGTTTTTATCCAGGTAACATTATGGATTGCTGGGAAAGATAGTATGCTCTCCTTTTGGTTTGATAAGTGGCTTGATAGAGGTCCTTTAAGAAGTCTGCTTGTTAGCTCCTTAAATAAGTGGGAGGAATCCCTCCTACTAAAGGATGTTGTCTCGTTTAAAGGGTTAGGGTAGGTGTTCCATCATCTTTCCAAATGACTTGTTGCTAGAAATCAAAGCTAGCTTGATTTTGTTTTTAGCTCAGAGTGAAGATCGTATTTCCTAGTATTTAGTTGCAAATGGATCTTTTAATCTTGAGGAGGCCTACAGATTGGCCCTCGTGCTGATTGGTAATGTTACTAATAACTCCTTCAAGGGTGAATCAGTGTGGAAAGTTATGTCATCACCAAAGAGATGCTTCTTGTGGTAGTGCTGCCACCTCAGTATTCCAGTTTGATCGATCCTTACATCTAGGGGCTTTAACCTCCTTGATCTCTGCACTTTTTGTAATGATTGTTTAGAATCTATTGTTCATTTATTAAGAGGTTTCCCTTTTGCTAGGAGCTTTTGGAATTCTTTTCCTTTCCCTTTATAACAAAATGTGTTTTATGGTACAAATTTGGTGGATTGGCTCAGACTTAATTGCTACAACTCAACATGCCATAGGTCAGCTGGTATTTCTTGGAAGATCAATTTTTTTTGCTAGGCATTTGGAACCTTTGGCTTCATAGGAACAAAGTTGTTTTCAATAATGTTCGACCCCAGTGTGATTTGAGATCTACTGTCTTGGCGCAAGCAACAGAGTATGCCTTCCTTGGTAGTAATACCAGAGCCTTTCTAGCCTAATAAACCATTCTTGACAAATAGTCATTGCCTCCCTAGAATTGGTTCAATATAAATTCGGATGGGTCGTCCATGGGTAACTTAAGTCGTGTTGGGGCTGGGGGTTTGATTACAGATTCTAGTGGAGCTTGGGTCAAAGGTTATGCTCGAGACATTGGCATAACTGCAAGTGTGTTAGCTGAACTTTAGGAGTTGAGAGATGGTATTAGGCTATGCCTATCCCTTAATCTTTTAGTAGTGGAGTTTGAGCTTGATGAAATGTTAGTCGTTGATTTCATGAGCCAGACATATGATCCTACTAACGCTAATGATGCTATCGTAGCTGATTGCAGTGAAGGATTTGAAGACATTTCCATGGTTAAAATTTAGCATTGCTATTGAGAAGTTAACAAGTGTGTTGATGCAATTGCAAAATGTAATGTAAACCTTTACTAGGATTTTGTTATTTTTTTGGAAACCCCGTCAAATGTTTTACTTTTGCTTAATTTGGATGCTTTCGGAGTGTTCTATGAATGCTATTTGCCTTTTTGTATAATTGCATCTATTCTTTAATCTATGAAAGTTCCTCTATTTACCAAAAAAATTAGTTGTATTTATTATAAGTTCAATTAATTCAACTAGTAAAATCACTTATCTTTATTGATATTTTGGTTTAATAATAAAAATAATCATGAAGCGAATTCAATAAGATGAATTCTATCTATAAAAAAAAAAAAGTTGTATTCATTAAAAAATATTAAAAAAAGGTAACCAAAAAAGTTTGATGACAAAATAGTAAATACACATAAATTGAGACCCTTTTATGTATCTATTAGCTCTCTTACCTGAGAAAATATACATTATTTTGAGTGTATGCTTTTTCTCTTTCACAAGCCGATGAGACCCATAATCCCCACCAGGGAAGAAACATACACCCGGGTGCATTTTCTCCTCTTGCCCAATTCAAATTGAGTACGTAAAGCTTGAATCAGACCCGTGATGGCTTGTAACATAGGGTTCCACGCCCATTTGGCTACATGTCGGACGCGCCCTAGCAACTTGCTAAACCCAACAAAATTTACTGGAAATTGTACTTTCGTTTTCTTTTTCAGTGGATATTAGTTTAGCTACGCATGTTAAAAAGTACATGTTAACTATTTTTTTTTTGAGAAACAGTACATGTTAACTATATATGTGAAAGACAGTTATGTAACTCTACCAAGCCACATTAAATGCTAATATAAGCTGCAGAAAATGCTAATATTATAAATGGCCCAAATACAGTAATACTGTTTGTGTTGTTTAGTGAAACATTTATGAGAAAATTCCACTCAACTAAAATCAGCTGGAATTTCAAAATTTTTTTTTTCTTTCTCTGTGGTGAAAATACCTGATTGGAGTGCAACAATTTGATGTTTACGAACTCCACGCTCCTATTAACATCATAAGCTCTTGTCTGAGTGACTTGTCCAATGTCCCTGATTAATACTTTTACGTATAATCGTACATGTAACGTACTTTTCATCTGTATTTGCTGTTTTGAATTGCCAAACTAGAAAAGTTGCTTTCATTGTTTCGAATCTCAAGCCAAGCTTTGCACACTTCAAAGAAACTTCCTTACAAAGCCCATCAAAAAACAACAAAAGATCGGTGCCTTTGGGCATGTGATCCAAGTGGCCCGCTTGATACCGTCACTTATATAAAGATGGGTCTTCAACTCTTGTTCTACGAAACTTACAAGGTACAGATTCTACTCTTACAAGCAAATTTCATCGTCTTTATACTTTATTCCTGCTGCTAAAGGGTTCTTGGATGAAGCATATTAATAAGGCTGATTGTTAAAGCACTAAAGTAAAATTCATTTCTAGGCAAAATTTCACCTTTAACGTTTTTTTTTTTTGAGAACAATTTCACCTTTAACGTAAAGAAAGAAAAAAAGAAAAAGAAAAAGTAATGCTACGACACAACAAAAAACTCAACATTCTCAAATTAGTATACAACATCATTAAAAAAGAAAAAAAAAAAATTTTAATTAAAGATTGTAATGGGCTAGTGTATGAGTTGGCATGCAAATTTAAGAATGTTGTGAAATTGTTGTTTTTTATTGTATTCCTAGCATTACTCGAAAAATAAAAACTATAGATGAAACGTACTAATGCAAGTATACATGCTAATTTTGAAAAAAACATTATTAATGCTGCTAATCATATTTACTCAAGTACTAGAATTCATCCCCAAATGAAGGTTGTATAAGTAGCTATTGGGTCCCTTTTTCAATCTTGACATGTGTAGGATTTCAGTTGGCTTGTCCTCTAGACCCACTTTAAGTTGGGAAAGTTTAGTCCGCTACTCATGTCAATGTTAGAGGTGAAGACGCTATTGGTGTGTTTCCTAACATTGCCTGATTAGCATGTCAGCAAAGAGAGGGTTCAAGTGATAGGCTGATAACCCACCGGTAACTATCAACAAAGAGGAGAAAAAACGAAAGAGACAAACTAACCATGAACAACGATCTATATTATGATTAATCCTTAGTTAAGGGTTGAATGTCAAATATAGAAGTTTTGATTTGAGGAAATTAGTGAAAAATGTGGTTAGGCGTGTTGAGTTCAAGTTCATGTTCATGTTAAGAGTTGTTTTATTTTTTGTTTGATTTAATTTTATTCCCTATAGTAGTTTTGGGGGTCCATGGAAACAGGCATTAATTGTGATTAGGCTAGCATTTAATGTAAATTTGAGGTTATGGGTGCCAGCTTACATCCAACAGATGCAAACATGTCTCTCGTGCCAATGGCCTTTTTCATAGCACACTCACACTGCTTTTGAACTTATTTTAGCACCCCGGTCCCAATTACAAAATTTTCCAAAAAACTTAAAAGTTAAAACAGGTAAGAACTATCTTCTTTCGTCAAAAAAACAGGTAAGAAAAATAATATCTTGTCCTCTAAACCATAACTCCATTGTTCCAGTGGGCTTGGATCACATTGTGAAAAGTGGAAATAATTGCTCGTGTTCAACCCTAGGTTATAAGCTCATGGAAGGAAAAAAAAGACAAGTTTTAGGCTTCGAGATTTAGTAAATTTTTTGCTCCATTTTGTTTAGTAAGTAGCCTTGACTTTTGTTTCATCTATTTCGTGCTTGTTTGGCTAAAGGTTGGGCTACTTGCTTGTCAATGCCAGTTCATCTAGTATTATGGATTGGGCCTTCAGTAAAGTTTGAGCCCAAAATGTGTGATACTTATTTCCCTAGGCTTACATGCATTAGACTAAAAAACATTAGCCACAACTATTTATGCTACATTGCACATGTATAAGTAATTCATACAGAGTCTCTTGTGGGTGCATTAGGAGAATAAGCAAAAATTTAAGGCTATTAAGGGGAGTCTTTTTAATCAAGTTCCATCAAGTAGTTACTACCTATAAAGCTTTTTTTTTACTAGGAAATTTGTCCTCTTGAAAACTAACTGAGTTGCCTTTAAGCCCAAAGTGCGATCTTTGATACTTGACCTTGAACACCTTTTCCGAGTGTATTAATCATGAAGCCGTGGATCCCACCATGAAGGGTATTTTTATGTGGATAATTCTTATGAATCTGAATCTGCATGAGTGCCAAACTATTGTGGGAGATAATGGAGTTTCGGGTCCATCAACGGGACCTTCTGGTTGTTCCCATCATTTATTTTTTGGCTCCATGCGGCCATTTAAATTTTTAAAAATGATGGGTCAACACCCAAATTTATGCCGCAATCTTGATGTCTAGAGAGTTGGAAATGTATAGATACATTTTGGGAAAGACAAGCATTGTGAATGAGTGTTTTGGTGGTTCCCACGCCTTAGTGGGAGGTCGACGTTCTTAAATTGCATGATGAATTCAATGCTTTAGTTTATGAAACAAATATCTGGGTTTGTCGTGAGGCATTTTTCACAGTACAGCTTCTGTCCAGTGTCTTTTTATACTAAACAATAAACATGGTACAATTTAAATACGTATTTAGTTTTAGACACGTTTCCACTTTCTACTGGACACACGTTTCTGCATCTTAGCGTGTCCAATGCAAAAGAGCAAGCACTGGACACAAGCAATATCCTTTTTCATGTATGAGCTTAGTAGATAACATTTTCAATGAACTCCCTTCTTATGCCATTAAGCTGGGTTGGAGGGCCTGGTGATAGCAAACCAAATCGTTGATGGTGGTCTTCAAGGGCGTGACCGAAGCCAGCAGCCATGCACAATGGTCAGAATAGCCCATAGAATCAATCCATTTCTGGTAAACAGCTCCTCTTCATCACTCTTCTTTTCCCAAAGTTTTGCACATCAGCTCCCTTTCCCAAAGAAGGCCACCCAATAATACAATATATGTCAGGGAATTGGGCACTACCTTGTTCTCATCCAATTCATCAAATACCTTTTGGGTATTACTCAAATTACCAATTCTCTGAGCTTTGTTGGGTCGTTAGAACAAGCAAAGCTGGCAATAACAACATTACAGGTACGCTTGTTGGGGGCGCAGTTTCAAGCTATAGACAGTAGATCGACGATGGTGGTGGGATTCGGAGAAGCAGTTGGAGTGGCAAAGTGAATTGACTCACTCGAGTTGCTCATGCTCCGAGGCTTCTCTGATATAGTTGAGTGCTTTTTCCCCCTTCGACCTGAGTTTGAATGCAGTTAAATAATTCACAACTAGGTGCATTCATGGGGTGCTCAGTTTATGATTTTGTGACGGCTAAGAAGACTAGAGAAAGACTTGTATTTGTATCATTCTTTTTTCTTACAAAATTACAAATCAAAGCTTCATATTTACAACTTCTAGAGACACTCCTAACAGTACTACCTCACAACCTACGATCATTTGAGGATTTGGACAATTAAACTACATCTGGTAGTAAAAGACTAGAGACAGTGGTCATTGCAAAATTAAGCATGAGATGACAATCTCTATACAGAATTTCTCAATGAGGGAGGGGAGGACAATATAATAGTTGGAGAAAGTTTCATCTTTGGGAGACAACACTATATATAGTATGTATTATTGCTTTCAAGATTGTATCAACTCAGGTGAAATTTTCAGAAGCAGCAAAGAGAGTTCATGCTGCGTGAATTGGGGCTTTGTTGTCTCTTGCTTCTCTGCTTCCTCTACAAATAAGCTATCTTCATCATGGTCCTTAGCTGGTTTGATGTAATCAGAAATTGCCTCCGTGATTTCTTTAATTAAGTCAACAATCACTCCCTCAACACCCATAAGATGTTGCATGCATGCCACCTCTGGCACGTTGCTGCAAATGCACTTGTGTTTCATTAGTATATTGGTGAAAGAGTGGTTTTAGGACCATAAACTATTCCACAACTTTGACATAGTAGATTGTGAATGGTTGCTTATTACATACACATGAACTTATCATTTTTTCTTCATTGCTTATACTCTGCTACATCTCAATTGTGGCAAAAAAGTTGTGTAATAGTTTATGGTACTAGATATTTTTTTGGCAAAAATCAGTAGTGTTTCATTAGTGTATTGGCAAAAATTGATCACAGTTCTAAAAGGATATAGACAAAATCGTGGAAAAAACATAGCTTACTTCAATTGGCCGTAAGTTATGAGGCAAAGCTTGGACTCTTTAATTCTAGTCACTGCTCCTGGATTTCTAATGATAGCTCTGACTTCAGACACAATTCCTTGCAAGCTACCTGTTAAGCACACCCTAATGGCCTCTTCCAAGGAATTCCTTCTTATGTCAATGTAAATTTCGGATCCTCCATTAGTGAGGAAGAACACCTGAATCATAATATTGGAAAAAAATATTTAAATCAACTCAAACCACTCAAAACATGTTTTATATATTTTTTTGGATAACGGAATGAACCTTTCTAAAGAGGAGCCCTTTGAGCTCAAATCACTCAAAACATTTCCACCCAAAAAAAGAAAATGAAAAAGAATTCCTTGCTTAAATCTTTTCTACTAAATTTTTTTATTCATTGCTTGAGTTTTCTCTTGAAATAATCAGTTTTCAGTTCTCTCTCTATTTTACAATGTTTCAAGAAACGGAGTATTTCATTTTCATCTTTTATAATTAATACGTGAATTCGTCAGATCATCTACTTTGATATGAAAATTTTCCTTTTTTTAACCATCATAAAACAGAGGAAACTGCTGGCCCAAATGCATCCAAAGCATGGACTTTTTGATTTGTCAGTAAATTAAAGGTAGACGTAGAACAAAAAGCATGGACTTGATTACACTTATAGCTGTCATCATATATTGCTCCTAAGCCTCATTCATGTCTAACTACAAAGCACTATATAATAAGAGAAGAAAGTGATCTTACAGGGTAGGTGTTCTGCAAGTTTCTGATCAACAGTGCAGCATCTGGTTGAAAGCTTGAAAAGATGATAGGTCTATCATTGGCATACTCGTTTACCACCTGTCTCAAAAAGTTTAGTTAATATTACTATTTCCATAGCATAATAATATATAAAGCATTTTCAACAACATATAACGCAAAAACCAGATTTTAGGAGGAATACCTTCATGATTGCTTGAAGAACATGAGTGAGTTCTTCCTCTGTATATACCATATGATCATCGAACTTCACTTCAATATTGAAACCTATAGAATGTTCTACTTTCTCGAACGCCTCTTGCAATGTGCATAGAGGGTCATCGTTTTGAACCCTCCACTCAAAGATTCTCCCATCTTTGGTTTTTCTTAAGAGATTCTTCCCGACCTGTTTTATCAATAACAGCAAACTAATGAACATAATATAGAAACAAATTTAATAGTTTTGAAGAGAACCAGGCAGCATAGGAAGATGTTGAACAATGACAATTACATTTCCAGGCTCTTTCTGAGGTCCGTAGCAAAGAAATTCAGCTAGAGTGAGATCTGTTACTCTTCTCTCAACAATGGCACCCTAAAAGCAAGACGCAATCAGAATTAGACAAGGGATCAGTGTAGTACAAGAGAGACTCATGAGAGTGTGTATTGAGTAATAAAACTAACCTCGTCTTCAGTGAGGATGAAGTTGTCATGGAAAATGACAGGGCAGTCATCTTTAGTCACCTACAAAAATAGGTTTGGTTTACAGTTTCCTCTAAGGTTTCTTCCATCACCCAATCGTATAAGAAACACAAACAAAGTAAGAGAAGTAAACAAATTAGCTAGTATCCCTAAATTCAGATAACAAATTGACATTAGTGTGCAAAATACTAGTAGTAAATTACTCACACACGCACTCACTCAATATGAGAAGACTAGATTGTACTTTTTGACCCATGTTTTCATTTTAATTCCTTTAAGTTTGAGATTTTTTTGGTCCATCACATATTATGTTGTTTTCAAAATGGTCATTTCCTCCATTTCCATAACTGATCTAATTTTTAAGTACCAACAAAATGGATTTCTTTGTTCAGAGCTAGCTTGATATAGTTTGAGGCCTATGATAAATTTAAGTGGAGCTTTTTATATTTAAATATTAATTAAAGACATTATTTACTACCAAGGTTTATTTGAAAATTAAATCACATAATTCAAGCATAAAATTTAACAAAAAGAGATAAAAATTTATTATTATTTTATATAAAAGTTTACTTTATCGATGCATGATTAAGTAAAATTGTATTCTAATATTCAATTTTATATTTTGGTATTAAGATAGATATAAATATTATTTGGTGTGTGGTTATGTGGGAGATTAAGTGGGTAATGTTGACAATTTACCACATAAGATATTGGTTTACAAAAATTAGAGTGTCAAGTTATCCGGAGAAGTTAATTATCATTGATGATCTAGCACATTTACAACATTTTATTTTCAAATAGTTTAGAGTTTCAATTGGGTTAGGTTTTATTAGTCTAGTGTATTTGAGGCCTTATCATTAAAAAAAAAGAAAAAAAAGATGTTAAAACTACTACAAATTTTATTATAGATCATTATAAATTAACATAACAATTAATGTGATCGGTGAACTTTAAAAATAATTAATAAAATTTTGATTTACTAGTTTATGATTAGTGATACATTAGTTTATAAGCATTACAAATGAGAAAAACAATACACACCATTTAAAAAAAGAAAATAGTTATTATCATAAACATTTGAGTCTTTTTATAAAATTATATTATCTATCTATACGAGGATTTTTCTCTTTTAACTGGACTTTTTTGTTGTTTAAAAATACCCTTATAAATGAAGGGTAACTTCATTTAGAAAAAATGTCATAAATGTTAAATAACAAATTTCATTTTGAATTCAAAAAGAGAACTCCTAAAATTTAGGATTTTTTCCCTTCAAGTTCAAAAAAGAAATTACGGTTACTGCTTAACTCTAAAGTTTATTATTTTTATTTGTTTGAAAAAAAAAAATTTCTAAATTATAATAGATGCAAATTATTAATTTTTACAAAAAAGAAGAAGAGCCTTTGAGCACGCGTCTGAGCGCGTGCTTAGAAGCTAGTTATATATATGAGAATTATTTTGTGAAGAGGTGGGTCCTTAGAACTAGGCCTTGGGCCGGCCTGGTCTTTCTCTCTATCAATCTAATTAGTTTTAAACATAGCCAAAATTATCATTTTTAAAATAAATAAAAATGAGAGAATGGGAAGAATTAGTTTGATGAAAATTACTTAATTATCCTTTCCCCTCCCCCAAAGTAAATTCACATTAAAATTTTTTTTTGGGTTCTTTGCTCCTTACATTGAACTCTTTTTTTAGGTTTGGGTTGTTTATTTTATTCCAAAACAATAATTTATTTTTCCTTTATAAAATATTTATATAAAAATAATTACTCTGTAGGTAATAAGAGTGTAAGAATAAATTTATACAAATTCTATATTTTATGTAATAAAATAGAACTTATACAAATTCTATAAAAGAAAAGAAAATGATAGTAAAAACTCCTATAAAAATGGAACAGAACACGTGGAACTATCCATACACGTGGCCATGCTAAATCTAAGTTTGTTCGCGGCGAAATGAGACAGGCAGAAACGATCTTGTAAAGCATAGGAAACAAAAAAAGAACTAAAATCTTGGAATTTTATCCGAATTGACTGGTAACATACTAACATCCCAGAAACTTGAACACATCTTTCTTTTCTTAGAAACCAAACAAGAACATTTATAAAAAATAAAAAAAGGAAATACCTGAACGTCGAATTCAATGAAATCAATAGGAAATTTAGAGGCTGCATTGAAAGAGAGGATGGAATTCTCTTGGATGGATTTCATTCTTGGGTCACAAGATTGCAAAATGTTCATGCCACTACCTCTGTGTCCAATCACCATGAATTTCGGGAGATTATAGCCAAATTTTACTTCATCATCACCATCATCGTTAACGCCTATAACAACAAAACCAAACCAAAACACATTAAGACCCAGAACTTAATATAATTGAACTGGTAGAGAAAAAAAGAAAAAGAAAAGAAAAGAAGAAAAAGAAAAAGTTTCTAATTTAAACAGTGACCTTTGAAAAACCGGGTGGAGCATAAGGCTAATGTGGGGTTCTCTGGAACTTGATCAAGATTGGGAACGTCAGAGACATGGACGGCTTTGAGAGCCATTACTTATCTTCAAGATTTTTTTTTTAAAAAAAATAAAAAGACAGGAGATCATAAAATATTTTTGAGGTTGAGCTAAAAAAGAAAGAACACAGTCACCGAAAGCGAGGACGGGTATTTGAAATTGAAGGGATGGGCTTCAGCCTAAAAGCCCAAAACGTAATATATAGCAGAGCCATTGCTTATCTTCAAGATTGTTATTTTTTTGGTTTTATAAAGAATAATAGAATATTCCAATTATTTTTATTTTTATTTTTAAATTGCTTTAGCAGAAGGACTGACCTAGAGACTTCTTCTCCCCCAAAAAATATAAAAGGGAATGACCCCAAAAAAAAAAAAAAACACTACTTATCTACCAAAATACCATTACAAAAAATTGGACCTATAGTGGTGTTTCGCAAACACCACTATATGTCCAAAAAACACCGCGATATAGACCTATAGTGGCGTTTATAAAATGCTGCTATAGGTCCAATTTTTTTAATTAGGCTATAGCAGCGTTTTAAAATGCCACTATAGCCAAAAACCACCAACAAAAAAAATTTGATTACCAAAAATTAATTTTTGGTAATCAAAAGTTTTTTTTTAATTGTAATTAAATTCAAATTACAATTTTAATTAAATTAAAAGATACAAAACAAAAAAAAAAACATAAATGAAACAAACCCACCTAAAAAAATTCAAAATCAAACACAACATGCTTACATCCAAAAAAAAAAAAAAAACAGCAACTCCACCCCAATAGATTTAGAGACCTACAAAGCAAAGTTGACAGCAAACAAGAAATAGACCAAAACTATTATAAAAAAAGGAATAGACCAAAACAATCATTAATTTTTTTTTAAAAAAAATGCTTACTTGCAACTATACAACCAATCGCATCAAACACAATAGCACTCCTTCTTCAATCATAAATCCATAACAGTAGCACCATCTACAAATTTGAACAAAATCAACTATTTGCAACACCATTTTCAAATCCAAAACCCACTAACATTAACACCACCACAAATAAAACATGGGAAATAAAATTAAAATGGAGAGGAAGAGAAAAGAATAAATTCAGGTGTGTAGCGAAAGAAGAGTGAAAGAAAGAAAAAAAGAAAGAGAAAAGAAGAAAGACGGAGGAGTGGAGATAAGGGAGAAAAAAAGAAAAGAAAAGAAAAGAGAGAAAAGAAGTCTGAAGAAGCTAGCTGGGAAAGTGTGGAGATAATGGGGGTATGTGGGTTTTGAATTTTGAGTGAAAATAATTAGGGATGGCAATTTCTATCCGGCCCGGCTTGACCCTAATGGGCCGGGTTTTACCCGGCCCGATAAGGAATAGGGTCGGGTTTTTGTAAAAACCCAGCCCGAACCCGGACCCGACCTGACCCGGTTATATATATAATTTATAATTACTAAAATACCCTCCTATATATATATTATTATAAACCCTAAAAATTTTATTCCTCATCCTCATTTCATTTCAGCTCACACAGGCCACAGCCCGCCTCTCTCATCTCTATTCTCTTCAGTCTCACTCACACAATCTCACTCTCTCACTCACAAATCACAATCTCACTCACTCTCAATCTCACTTTCAGCCAACTACCCAACCTCTCACCATCGGTCCAACTCTTGCCACCGTCCCAAGCTTTGTCAGTGTCACCGCTCTCCTTCAAGCGACCTCGCCGACAAGCACCTCAAGAGATCAAGCACCTCTCCTCATGGACCTCACCTTGCCGAACCCTCCTCCACCTCACAATAAGGTTTTCAGACTCAGACTGTTCATTGAACAATAAAAGGGAGAGGTTCAAGGTTTTTGAGGTTGAACTGAGGTCGAACCGAGGTCGAACTATAATGACGTCATAATTAATTTAATAATTATTTTAATATAAATAAATATATTAAATTAGTATAAATAGAAAATTTAACTAAAATAATCCAATTAAATATAAATATCTATATTTCAAATATATATTTTCATATCATAACTTTTACAAGACAAATAAGAAATATCAAATCCTAAGCAAATTTAAATATAACATCTATTTATTTATTTATATATTGATTGGTTAAACTTGTAATAATAATAATAATAATAATATTATTATTATTATTAGAAAGACACTCAAATAAAATATTTAATAATTTTAAATTGAAATAATTATTTAAAAATTATTATATACTTAACTGTAAATATTAATTAAAATTAGAATAATAATACCATAACATTTTATACAAATTTTGTCACAATTTACCACGTGACAATATGTGAGTGGTAGAGATGTAGACCCATAATATATATATATATATATATTTTTTTTCATTACTCACACTTTGCCATGTGTCAAATTATAGCAAAAAATTGTGTAAAATATTGTGATACTACATTACTCTTAAAAAAATAATGCTAGAGATACAAATTATTTTACAAAAAATTTTACAAACTGCTGATGTGGTGAGTGATTATTGGTAAATAAAATGTGATATTAATGGTGAGCCTGGATGAAAACCAATAAGAGGCTGACCATATCAACATTTTGTAAAAATGTTTTTTTTTTAGAAAAACATTTTGTAAAAATATTGTAAAATAATTTGTGCTTGGAGCATTACTCTTTTTAAAAATACTTAAAATATTTAATGCACCTACCAATGCATGTCACGTCATGTTGGGCAGCTGAAAAAAAGATCTAAATCTAATGGCTGAAATTTTTTTGCTTTTTTTAAAAAATTAAAACCTTTCATCATTCCAATGTTAGCCATGTGAGGGACTTAGGAATTCAAAAGGAGTAACAAAGTAAGAAAAGAAAGAAAGAGAACACATAGCAGTAGTATTCAGTGAAAAAGAGGAAATTACAGAGTGATCTCCATCAACAGAAAAAAGAAAGAGAAGAAGAAAAAAAAAAAAGAAAAAGAAAGAAAGAAGAAGAAGCAACAACAGAAGACGAAGGCATGATTGGTGTTTTTTTTTTTTTGGAGGAACTTGTTTTCTTCTTTTTTGGTTCTTTTTTTTTTTTCCTTACAAATCCCTTTGTTCAAGATCTAAAATTATCAGATCTTCTTCCGATCTTTGTTCTTATTCATGTTCTTTCATTTCTTCTAGATCTGATCATAACTTCATACCGGTGTATTGGCCAAAATTCACTGGAAAAGCTGAAACAAAAAAAAAACCGTCCGAACCTCAAAAACCGGTCACGGTTCTAAGAACCGTACGGTTCGACCACAGTTCGCACAGGTCCTTGCTTTTTTCCCATAGAGAGGTTCTTGAAGCTAAAAAAACCGCAAAACTGAGAGGTTCGCGGTTTTTCCGGTCGGACCGTACGGTCTGGTCTGGGTTTCAAAACCTTGCCTCACAAGGCCACAACTCTCTCATCTTTCTCACCTTGTTGTGAACTTAAGCTTTTGCACTGAAAATCGTTCATTTTGTTCAAAGAATCAAATTTGTATTTTCTAGTTTAAGTGTTATTTTTGTTGAATAGGATCAGCTTGTTTGATTTGATTTTGTAGGGTCTATATGTTAATTCTTGTTTTTACTTTTGATGTGGGAAAATTTTGTAATGAAAAAAAAGGGTTTCCAATTTGTTTAGATCTGGATTTTCTTGAGTGTTCCCTACTGTTTGGTTGTTGAGAAAATCAGTATCAGGCAAACATTTTTTTTTTGATTGGGCAATGGAATGGGCCCTAAAGTGGCATGGCCCAACGGGACGGGTCTGGGCCCCAGAAAAAAATCCGTTTAATAATCGGGTCGAGTATTAAAAAACTCAGTCCGTTGCCATTTCTAAAAATAATGGGGGTAGGTGGAAAAGTGTGGGAATTGGTTGATTTTCTTTTTGGACCTATAGTGGCGTTTTGTAGACGCTGCTATAGGTCCCTTGTTATTTTTTTTGTGTTGGGGTATAGCAGCGTTTTACAAAACACCACTATAGGCCCTTGTAAGGCTAGGACCTATAGTGGCGTTTGAAAACGCCGCTATAGGTCACCCATTTTAATTTTTTGTGTTGGAGTCTTTTTTTAATGATGTTATTTTTGGTGTTGCGTTATAGCAGCGTTTTACAAACGCCACTATTGGTCACTTGTTTTAATTTTTTTTTCTTTTTGTTGTTGGACTCTTTTTTTAATATTTTTTTTTTTGTGTTTGGCTATAGTAGCGTTTTACAAACGCCACTATAGGCCCTTGTAAGACCAGGACCTATAGTGGCGTTTGCAAACGCCACTATAGGTCCCTTATTTTTATTTTGTGTTCGGCTCTTTTTTTTACTTTTTTTTTGCCGGGCTATAGCAGCGTTTTATAAACGCCACTATAAGCCCTTTAAAACGCTGCTATAGGCCAGTGTTAGAAAAATGCCACTATAGACCCCAATGTGGCTATAGATCTGCCTATAGCAGCGTTTTTTAGAAAACGCCACTAAAAAAAACGTTGCTACAGGCAGCTTTTTTTTGTAGTGTACTGGGGACTTGAACAAAATATTCCATTAATGAGAGGGTTAATTTGGTTACTCACTACTTGTCTATATTGTCAATTATTTTTTTTAAAAAATACTAAGTATTTTTAACACACACATGGGAGATGGGGGAATGTCTTAAAGAAACTGACAGTGGTGTATTTCGACATACCAAAATACCTTCACATAAATTAACGAACTCTATAAATTACTCTAGTTAACTAATTTAAAATGAAAAAAAAAAGTTAAAATCGTAATTTACTATTTTAAAAACTAACAAAAACTTCCTGAATTTAAGAGGCTTCTTCTATTTGAGATAGATATTTTACGTGTTCTAAAGTCCTCTCAAATACAACTCATGTGACCTTAAAAAGTTTTAAATAATAGGGTTAGATGGGTCAAATTACTACTTTTCAAAACTCTTAATATCAAATAAATTTTCAAATATCTAAACGAGCCACTCTCCCATATTCTTCAAATTCAAGAAATCTAAATATATATATGATGGTGTTGTTGAGAAACCTTTGGTGGTGGGATGGAAACTCTGAAGGGTTTGGCCCTTTTGGGCTGAGATTGAGCCGAGGGAGAGGTTTGAAGGTGAGGAAGTGAGAGCCACCGTTGCTAATGGTGATGATGCCTGGCAAGAGGCTAAGTTCTTGGAGCTTGGCCATGGAGGCTTGGGTGAGACAAAGAGCTACAACTTTAGAGAGAGAGTAGAGATGTGTTGAGGGAGGAGAGAGAAATGTTAATAAAATAGGAATAAAATTTTTAGCATGGTTGTCCGTATCATTCCAATGGTAAGATGGTACTGTAGCAAATGCCAAATTTATTTAGCATATGGCCGTTGTTTTGAAACTTGGAAAAGCCACAAACAAATATTTTTTAAATAGTAAAAATATGTTCATTCATTTAGACATATGGGTCACATGATAATTAACACTTAATAGTGGTTCTATAAAAATTGATATATTGTTGATCCATACAGCTCATCTACATTTTGAAAATGACGTATGACGTGGCTGTTTGTACACTAGATCTACAAAATAAAATCTAAATTGCAAAATAGACAAAATGAACAGGATTTATAATAGAAAGGATCCTTTTTTGTTTCATCCCGCTTTGTACCTTTCATTTTTTAGTTTTGCAAATTACTTCTTTACACATAATCTATATATATAATAATAGGTAAAGCTGAGAGAAACTCAAATTAGAATTCCAAATTAGAGTTCCAATTTTGCGCCATGTGTCTTAAATTATTTATTCTTAAAGAGTTTTATTTCTTAATTTTAAATCAAATGTGGGACCACATCATAAATATTCATCTAAGTGAATTATTAAGTACAAAAACCAAAGAGTCTAGAATAAATTAATCGTAAAAAAAAAAGTGCTTCACAATAATTAAAAAAAAAAAGGAAAATTACATTTTATACCTAATAATATTCTTACAAATTTTTTTAAAGAGTTAACAAAATATAAAAATGACTATCAATAATATTTAAATTATACATCTTATTGTATATTTTTAAGTATATCTGTGCATATACATGAGGTTACAAGTTAGTATCTATAATTTAATGTGTGATGTCCCCAAATTTTGTTATTAATGTTCATATTTAAAATGTAAAATCAATGATGTGTAGGAATGATGTGCACTAAGAAAGATGCGTGAATCAATATCCTTAATTTAATTCTTACGTAGATATAGTTTAGCTCAAGAGGATACTATCGAAACTTTGATTGACACAAAACATGAAATTGAAACTTTCCCAAGCGTCTACGACTTTGTATACCTAGTAATCAATGAAATTTTTTTTTTTCATTAATTTACATGTTCTTGATTTGACGGTACCATTATTGAATCATGTGCTAAAAATATCAAAGCTGACACTTCCGATGTTGCTCAAAATCCTCATCATGGTGTTCCTTATCCCACCTTTTTTTTGAGAAGAATTCCTTATCCCACCTTATCCTTGTGCAATATTGGTGATGTCCCAGAGCAACAAAAGTAGGGAATTGGACACTAGAACAAGACCATTATTAATCCTGATGTCTTTGACTAAAATGTGAACAGTTGTACTCTTCTATAACAGAAGAGTGTACCCTATTCAAAGAACATTGGGCTTGCTGAGCTCAGATAGGATTCTAAATATTTTGAATCCGATCAATGGCAAAGGTTGATACCCACCCATGGTGCCATGGCGAATGAGGACCAGGAGGTAGCTGATAAAGATTTATTTTTGGCGAAAAACACATTTTAGTCCCTACATTTTCATGCGATTCTCACTTTGGTCCCTAACTTTTTTTTTCATCGATTTTAGTCCCTATCTTGGAAAACGCGTCTTGTTTTAGTCCCTGACGTTACATCAGAAACGGAAATTGCACAGCTGGCAAGCGGAAAAAATTAAAAATATTAAAATAATGCCCACTGTGTCCATGTGGCTTTCCACGTCATCCTCTAAATTAAAAAAATTAATTTATTAATTTTAACTAAATAAAAAAATTAAAAACAAAAATAAAAACCAAACCCAGCCGCAAGAACAACAAATTTAAAACCCAAGAAGAACAAGACACAAACCCAGCAAGAACAAGATCAACAAAACACAAACCCAGCAAATTTAAAACCCAAAAAATTCCCATAAACCCGATAAAACTCCTCCGAATTACGACCCTCGCCATTCCCAATCCCACCATTTCTTGCCTCAGTTCTGGTCTCACGAGTTCTTCTATCTCTGGAAACAATGGGTTCTACCCAACGATGCTGTTTTGATTGAAGGAGAAGGAGAGGAAGCTGAGATGATTCGTGTTGGCTTGTATGAGAACCAAAGGGTGAGTGTTTTACGCCTTGTTTCTTTACATGATGATGATGATTCTTCTGTGTTTCGGAATAGCTATGTTGTGAAGGTTATGAATTGTTTGAGTGGGATGAGAGAGGAGGAGAGAGAGGAACTGGGTTTGATTCTGAGAGCTCAGAAGAAGTTTGTGTGTAAAGTTTTTGGCTTGTGGGGTGATTTGGAAGGTGGGTTTTTGAGTTTAGTGTGTGAGAGGCAGAATGGGAGTTTGTTGGAGAAATTTGATGATTTGGGAGATAGGTTTTGTGGTGAAGATGAAGTGGGTTTGAGTAAAGATGGGATTTCTGGTTTTGCGATGATCGGTGCGGGAATTTGTGGGGCTGTGATTGCTTTGCATTTTGAAGGATTGGTTATTGGGTGTTTGGATTTTTCGTGCTTTAGTTTTGATGATTTTGGTTGTGTTTGTGGTGTGGGGGTTTGAAATATGGGTTTGAATATGAGTTTGAATTTAATTTTTTGGGTTTTAAATTTTTTGGGTTTGTGTTTTGTTGATCTTGTTCTTGTTGGGTTTGTGTTTTGTTGATCTTGTTCTTGCTGAGTTTTAAATTTGTTGTTCTTGCTGGGTTTGGTTTTTATTTTTGTTTTTAATTTTTTTTATTTAGTTAAAATTAATAAATTAAATTTTTTTTTAATTTAGAGGTTGATGTGGAAAGCCACATGGACACAGTGGGCATTATTTTAATATTTTTAATTTTTTCCGTTTGCCAGCTATACAATTTCCGTTTCTGATGTAACGTCAGGGACTAAAACGAGACATGTTTTCCAAGATAGGGACTAAAATCGGTAAAAAAAAAAGTTAGGGACCAAAGTGAGAATCGCATGAAAATATAGGGACTAAAATGTGTTTTTCGCCTTTATTTTTTGTTGTTGATATGTCGGATTGATTGATTGATAATTATTCTTATCTTTGATCTTTCAAATGTATGACGAAATCAAACCAAAAAATAATGAAAAAAACAATTATATATATATATATATTTTTATTGCTTCAATCAGGCATATATTTCATGCTAATTTGTATCATGGCTTCCTTATCCCACCTTATCTTTGTATTAAGTTGTGAAATGGAGTTGTAATAAAGTGTCAAAAGTTGGGAATTAAATTTACACTAGGACACGATCACTAATCTTGATGTTTGCAACCCAATTGATAAATGGGGTTGAATAAAATATGATGATGTGTAATTTTTTATTTTATAAATATAATATGTTCCTACTAGTCTCTTCACACTCCTGTTGCGCGTGCTTAGAGTCTTTTCAAATTTTTATTTTTTAAATATTACTTTTCATTCATCTTAATTCGAGGTTTATATATTTGTTAGTGAGATTTATGTGTTTTTTAATAATCAAAACACCTAGAAGTGTGATATGATGTATGTGTTTGTGTGAATGATAATTTTTTTTCATACATCATATCACACTCTAGGTGCTTCAGTTATTAAAAAACATATAGGAGTAAATCACAATAACAAATACATAAATCCCAAATTTAGATAAATGAAAAATAATATTTAAAAAAAATAGAAAAACATTTCAGCACAGGCAATTTTTGTGGTCTTTTTTTTTATTATAGAGGGATGAGGAAGTTGCTAGATATTTACTATGATTGTTTTTTTTTTTTGGCGAAAATGTGATTGGGGCCTTTCCAAGTTGTGTGTGACGCGTTACAGCGAAGGAATAAGCCGATGAATATCTGAAGACTGAAACGGTGTACCTGGAACGTGTCCAAGAAAAATGTAAACATATGGTTTTTTTTGGCAACGCCACTCTCTATTTTGTTATTCTTTTTCTTGAGGAAAATTTGATTGCAAACCAATTTCTAACCAAAAACTTTGGAACCCAAACCCAAAAGTAAAAAAGAGTAGCAAGAGAAGAGACCAAAGGCCGAAATATGTTAGGCCAACCTTTAAGGCCTTCGGCCTACCTTTAAGAGTCTCAAAGCCAGGTTTCCAGAGGATGATCATTGATCACGAAGCAAGAACCAAGGAATAATCCATGAGGTGGTAGTATATATAATAAAAATTGAGTTCTCTCTTTTACTAATCAGGAATATTCGTGAACCATCCCCTTGGCAAGCAACAAGATATCAAGACCTATTTATTCATTTTATGGTACAAAATGCTAAATGAATATTTTTTAAACTAGCCCCAAGTTAAAAACTGGTGACTTCAATTATTTTTCTTTTTTAACGTATCCATCATAATCACTTGGTACGTCAAATTTAGTTTTAGATTGAACTAATAGAGTGCTTTAAAAAAATCTCTGAAAAATAGCCATACTTTACACATTTGCTATAATATTTAACGGGTTCAGAGTTTACATCCAAAATGACTATTCATGTGTAATTTTAGTCATAAAACTTATTTAATGAATCATGAGATTTTATACACATGAATTGTTTTAGGTACTCTTCGCCCTTTTGGGTTTGAACATTTATTCAGACGACTTAGTTTTAGTCCTGAAAAAATTCTGACATGATGCATGGAAATAGCTGTATGTAATATTTACAGAGACTATATATATTACTTATTACAAGGTTGAGACGGTAATCTAGCCAGCTTCCAATTTAAATGTATAGAGTATAGACACATTAATTTGGACAGTTACGAAGCTTTATTATTAATTCTTTAGCTGAAAACATAAATAGATAATACAGTGAAATGCAGGCCTTGCATGCACCATCAGAGCTTTGCAAAAACAGGCTTTCTTTTCTGGGTGTATGCTGAGATTGCCTCCGTTAAATCATCAGACAACAGCATAGCCGAGTTCCAAGTGGCAACATAATCCAGCCCTTGTTCCACACTCATATCCCTACTTCTTAGTAACACTGCTTTTGTTCCCGTGACAGCTAGGGGAGACTTGGAAGCAATATCTGCCATAAACATTATTAGTACTTAAAGAGTAAACAAATGCCATTTGCTTAAAGAATATTTTTAAGATAATAATTTTGGGAGAGTGACAGAAAAGTATTTTGAGCACTGAGAACGAAATGCTTACTCTACTCTGCATTACCATGTACATCTGTTTCTATTTCATCTTTCCTTTTCTCCTAAACAATGTAAAATTCATTGGAGTTCTGCTGCCTCAATTTCATCTTGTTCTTCCTATTTGCGAAAATAAATGTGCTACTAAGATTTTGAGTATTGCATAAGACTAACTCAATTGAGGACAAACAAAATTAAACCAAAAGAACTAGCATGAAACTTGAGCACACAAATATTCCCCCAACAGCCAACTCATTGCCATTCCGCACATGATATTCTAATTCTGAACATCTTCTACTAACTTGAAAGAAGCGATTTGATGGTTAGTTATCTTTTGAAAGGGCGGTGGGGAACACTAATTAACCATCTATATACATGGTAGATCACATTCATAGAAGTCCATAACTAAGTTTGTTTGATTTGTGTGTGTGTGTGGGGATAAAATAACTAAGTTTGATTTTAGTCCTAAAGATTCCGTTCCTATCCTAATGTATCTAACTATGGACATGAGGGATCTCAATTGCGAATTCATATGGTGCTTCAAAATGACAGTAGTAAGTTTCTCATTCCTTACACTAAGCAAAATTTCAGTAGCTAAAACGTACCAAGGGTGATAACTCTGACAATTGGAGTGAGAAAAGTATCTTGAGCAAGAGGCACCCATACACATATTCTACTCCTCATTTCTATAAACTGTCTTTCCTTTTCTCCTAATCAAAGTAAAATTTATCAAGTAATGCTGCCCTTTTTCATTTTTTTCTACCTGTTTCTAAACAAAAAAAAAAAGTTCTAATAGGAGCTCTAGATCAAGCCTCACAGGATGAATTTGTAACTCACAAATAAAAAGAAGTGCTAATAGGATTTAAATTACTGCAAACTGAGATCAACGATGAAAGAATCCAAAACCTTATTTCCTATATTGTCAACATTTAGATTTGACTAGCACAAATCATTCTTCTCAACATTAGTTCTATTGATAGTTCTGATAGTGCATGTAGATGCAATTGGTTGCATCCGCATGCACTATCTAAAACCTCATTTCACTTCTTTGTTTCTTCTAATCAAAATAGTTAGCCTTTGAAAGGTAGCCACACGAAGTGTCGCAAGCAAATTAGAAGAGTAATAAATGTATGACCACATTAAAAGGAAAACAAACCCATTCCAGCACGCCTAAGATAAAATCAGCAATCTTATCCAAATTGCTAAGAAGATAATGTGTAATTTTATTTTTTATTTTTGGTTGAAGAAGGTAATATTATTCACAGCCATTTATTAATATCCCTTTGGTACCATATTTATATACATTTTTTAATTAAGTTTTATTATTATTATTATTTTTTTTTATAAAGATTTTCAATCTATGAAGTCGAAGACATCAATCGGTTTTTGGTATACACAAATATTTGACCCATGCAAGAAAACATATTGTGTATCTGACATTTGCATCATCTCTTTCTGTTGCTCATAATACGGTGGATCCTACTCAATTATGAGGGAGAATACAATATACATGTGATAATTATTGCTCCCATACGTTACAAAGTGAAAGTGAAAAACACGTTGATTTCCTTTAAGTGAGTGTTTGGATTGCACTGAAATGATACCATGTTTGCGTTTGTGCGTTTTGCTGAAAAAATGTGAGTCCCACGGCACTGTTCATGCACTCACAAAAGTCATCCAAACACAGATTTCAATATAAATTTGGGTCCCACAATACTATTCACATATTTAAAAATTATTTTGCACAGTATTTTCAACAGAGTGAAACTCCTGATAATTCATCACTTTTTTTAAGTCGAAAGAACCGTTGATTTCCGTTAAGTGAAACACGTTTATTGTTGATTTGTTTCTTTACATCACGTGAATTTCCCATCATCAATAACAGCATTCTAAGAGCATCCACAGCAGATGTGGTATTTGTGCTAAATGCTATAATATTTGGCATTTGGCACACTAAACACAAAAAATGGAGTTTTATCAGATGTGTTAAATGTGTCAAATTTTTGTAACATGCTACAGTATTCTTTCAATTTTGACACGGTATGGATAGAAATGGTATAACGATTTAATATTTTTTTATTCTCTTTTCTCTCTCCTCTCTCTCTTCACTTTATTCATTTCTCTTCTCTCTCATTCTTCCTCAAACATCAAGCCTCTCCATTCTTTTCTTCTTTCACTCTTTTTTCTTCTCAATCTCGTTGTTTTTCTCTATTCCTCTCAGACATCACCCTCACTCTTTTCTTCTTTCACTGATCTCTGTCGCTGTGGTGGTTGTTTTTTTTTTTTTTGTTTTTTTTTTTTTTCTCAGTGATTTTATACCTGGTTCGGCAGTGGGTGGATTGAGATGGTGATTGGCGGATCACTGGTGGTGGGTTGCGATGGTCAGATTCAGTGGTGGGTGGGTTGGCCTGTGGGTGGGTGGGTCGGCCTGTGATGGGCGAATCGGTGGTGGTGGGTTTTGTTGTGCGAAATCGATGGTGGAAGGACCGGCCTGTGAATGGGTTCCGAAGGATGGGTTGGCGGTGGGTGGGTTGGCAGCGACAGTGGGTGGGTGTGTGGGATGCAGTGGGTGGCGGTGGTTGTGTTTTGATTTTGGTGGTTTTTTATTTTTATTTTTTATTTTCTAGTGGTTGTGGCTGCAACAAATTTTCTGATTGTGGTTTTATTTATTTATTTATAAGGTGGTGTTGGTGATGTAGGTTTGTGCTGGTGGTGGCTGTTAGTGTTGTTGTTGATGATGTGGAAGTAGTTTAATATATTATTTTAATGTGTTGTAAATATTATTTTAATGTATAGAATTGAATGATAAAACATCTGATAAATGAGATGTTGTAAAATGATGTGATAAAATAATAAAGTAGGCTTTTAATGTGTCAAATTTACCAAATCACGTGCAATGTTCTAAAATCACATACAAATTTACCAGACAGTAAAAAAGTAACTGTGAAAAGACGAACTTACCCTCAGCGATAAGTCTCACTGCTTCATCCATTTCCCCCTTGGATCCGAAACTTCTAGAAACCAAACCCAACTGCTTCGCCTCCGAACCCGAGAACCTCCGACCCGTCAGAGCCAGCTCCATAGCGTTACCGTACCCGACTATCGCCGGCAGCCTCTGAAGCGTTCCGAGATCGGCGGTGATCGCCAAATCAACTTCCTTCACCGAGAAGAACGCGTCGTCCGTACAATACCTTATGTCACAGGCGGTCACGATATCAATTCCACCGCCAATGCACGCCCCTTGGATACTAGCAATCACCGGCTTCCGGCACAGCTCGATCGCGGTGACCGCGTCCTGGAGGTACTTGATATGTCTCCGGAGCTTCTCTCCGCCGCGCCCGCGGTCATCGGAGTCGGAATTTTCGGAGATCGAGCCGAGGGTTCCTACGTCGATCCCGGCGCAGAAGTGGTTTCCGACGCCGGAGAGGACTACGACGTTGACGTTAGGGTTTTGGTCGAGGGAGGCGAGGGCTTTGGGGAATTCGGAGAAGAAGTCACGTGAAAGTGCGTTGCGATGAGATGGACGGTTCAGGTAGAGGTGGAAGACGCGGGAGTTTGGGGTTTTCTGCAAGATTTCTAGGGTTTTGAATTTCTCCATTGATGTTTATTGGCTTATTCTCTGTTTGGAAGGTTGGAGAGGAAAATGAAAGGAAAGTGATGGAAAATCGGAATAGATAAACGAAAAACAGTTCTGGAAAAAAGTTACTGGTTTTAAAATCGCTTTAAAAATTTTATCAAAAAAAAAAAAAAAAAAACTTGGGAAAATTATTATTAAAAAATAAATAAGAATATTGAGGTCCTACCGGGAGTCGAACCCAGGTCGCTGGATTCAAAGTCCAGAGTGCTAACCACTACACCATAGAACCTCTTTGTTGATAATAATGTTTACATTATTTTATTTATCGTAGTTTATGGTTATATTTTTTTTTGATGGGAAAAAAAAAGAAAAAAAGAAAAAAGAAAAAGAAAAAAAAGAACTGAATGAGAGAAACTCTAAACATCTCCCTTAGAAGCATAGAGATTAGAGAGATGCCAATTAAATGACAAAGTTCTTGGCAATTGTCATTATTGTTGTAGCATTAGTTATTGAATTAAGTTAAGAAAGTTGTGTACGAAAGATTTTAAGTTGAATTATTTTCAGTTATCATTATATATCTCATTTATGATACATCACTTAATTATATATCGTTCTATCAATAAGCTAATTCTTGCCAAAAGTCTTGTAACTCAATAGACACATTTTGGTGATTTCAATTGAGACATTCAAGATTCAAATCTCCTAACTCTCACCAACTATTGAATTATTAAAAAAAAAAAAAAGAAAAGGAAAGGAGGAAGATGATTCTCACTTTGGGGTAGAGTAGACTCTTTTTATGTTCCAAAATACCTTCATCAACAAATAATGTTATCATAAAAATGTTTTAATAATAGGGTAGTGATACTTTACATGAAAGGTTCGAGGCTCATGGCCAATGTTGTCAAAATTAAGATCCTACATAAAATTGTGGGAGGTAGATGAGATCGTGAATCGTAAAATCCTACTTATTTTCATATTTAAAGGAAAAAAAAAAGATAGTAACTTTAATTTGTATGTTGAATAATCACGTAGATTATGATTCATCCATAAAAAACAAATATTTGCATCATATGATGTAATTTGCATAGCATACATCACTATGTTTACACTAACACTAAAGTTTCAAAACAACTATTTAAGTTATAACACCCAGCAACAATTACAGAGCATGTTCAAAAAATAATAATCAATCAATATAAATATACAAGAATAACTAATATATATATATATATATAATTTTAGTAATATCTAAATATAAATTAGTATACTAATCAAACAAACTTAAGAATATTATAGCTTTAAAGGCAGCAAAGTCAACATCAAATTCTTAATTTATAAATGATTAAGCGTAACATGAATTTGACAATTACAAAGCTCTCCTTCATTTTGATTATAAGTGAACTAGAAACTAAAAATCACTTGCCTATAATAACATAATTTTTTAAAAAAACAAAAAGATATACCATAGCAACATGGAAAAATAAAAAACCTTAAAACTTCGTCAAAATCATATACACAACAACATAGAATCAAAGTTCAAATAAATGATAATTAAAAAAAATTATCCAAACGGTAGAAAGCTCATGGCGACGCCTCAAGGAAGCAAGGGCAGCAGCCTACTCTATGTTATCAAGTAATCCCCCATCAAACTTTTTGTAAGAGGAGATGCATGCATGTGTGTATTTAAACCTTAGTTTAGTTCCCGTTTTAGTTTAATTTTGAAATTGCACAATATGTTGAAATTTGATGAAATGGACTAACATTTAAGTATGTTCTTGAGTGAAACTCTAGCATGATGATTATGAAATGCTTATTTATAAATTGAGAATATAATGAATAGCATGCTAGGGTTAGGTGATAAATGTTATGATGAACATGTTTAATTTTTCCAATGATGCAGGATGTGAGGATGAAAGGAATGATTATGTATTTCATGAATAATATGGCATGATAATTAATTCCTAATATTGTTGGCTGCATAACTACCTTGAGGACTTGATCACCCATCAGTTTTGGGACCTAGTACTACTGAATAGTGATTAATTGAATACAACTATGAAAGCTGAAGCTTCCCATATTATATTGCAAGAAATTCACATCATGGCTTCCTTATCTTACCTTATCTTTCTACTAAGCCAACAGGTAAGGATTCACCATCTTGTTTGATTGATAATTCTTATCTTGATGTCTCAATGACATCATGACGAAATCAAACACCAATTTAGCAGCAAGTGATAAAATGATGAGAAATATTCTTCATTATTATTTTTTTAATGAATATTTCTTCATTAATTTGTGAAGGTTTCTACGTATATCAAACCTTTATAAATAAAAATCAAGCATGGTATTTATCAGAGATGATGTTGAGAAAGCAGTAGTTCCATGTTCATCAAAAAGGAAAAAAACATAAACAAGATAATTCCATGTTGGGGTGCTGAAGAATAACCCAATATATATAATTCATGTCAACTATATGTATACAAATTAAGGATTAAACAACGTAGAAAATTATAAGACTCCAATCGTACAATAATTGTATACTTCCTCCTCTTACAAGAATAGCGAGCTCTTCTATATATTTAATTAGTGAAATCTACTATTGTGTGAAAGAAAAAAATAAGTCATTATTTTACACTCAAAATTATGTGTAATTACTTCTTAAAAAAGCCACGAACAAATATTTTTTAAATAGTAAAATATGTTCATTCATTTAGACATATGGGCACATGATAATTAATACTTAACCGTGGTTCTATAAAAATTGATACATTGATGATCCATACAGCTCATCTACATTTTGAAAATGATGTGCTGTTTGTACACTAGATCTAGAAAATAAAATCTAAATTGCAAAATAGACAAAATGAACAGGATTTAAAATGGAAAGGATCCTGTTTTGTTTCATCCCGCTTTGTACCAGTCATTTTTTTAGTTTTGCAAATGACCTCTTTACACATAATGTCCATAATTTTATGTGTGATATCTCTAAATTTTATTAATGTTCATATTTAAAATGTAAAATAGATTATGTGTAGGAATGATCTGCAATGAGAAGGATGTGTAAATCAATATCCTTAATTTAATTCTTACGTAAATATATAGTTTAGCTCAGGAAGATACTATCGAAACTTTAGATGACTCAAAAACATGAAATTGAAACTTTCCCAAGCGTCTACGACTTTGTATACCTAGTAATCAAAGAATTATTTTTTCATTAATTTACATGTTCTTGATTTAATGGTACCATTATTGAATCATATGCTAAAAATTATCAAAGCTGACGCTTCCGATGTTGCTCAAAATCCTCATCATGGCCTCATTAAAAAAAAAAAAAAAAAGGAAAAGAAAAAGAAAAAGAAAATCCTCGTCATGGTGTTCCTTATCCCACCTTATCCTACTAATTGTGCAATATTGGTGATGTCCCAGAGCAACAAAAGTAGGGAATTGGACACTAGAACAAGATCATTATTAATCCTGGTGTCTTTGACTAAAATGTGAACAGTTGTACTCTTCTATAACAGAAGAGAGTACCCTATTCAAAGATCATTGGGCTTGCTGAGCTCAGATAGGATTCTAAATATTTTAAACCCAATCAATGGCAAAGGTTGATACCCCCCCAGCGTACTAGGGTTGTATACGAGTCGAGCTTTGTTGAGTAGTGAATGTTCAAGTTCAGCTCGATAGCAAAAGTGGAATGTTCAAGCTTGGCTTGAGCTTGATACGAGCCTACAAATAATGTTCAAGCTTGAGCTTGTTATAAAGTATAAAAACTTGAGCTCGGCTTGGCTTGACTTGGTTCATTAGTCAAGCCAAGCTTGAGCTCTATATCAAGCTCAATATTATGTTTTTGAGCTTGAGATCCAACACAAGTATATTATCAAACCTATATCAAGTTTATTATCTAGCCTATATCAACTTGTAATTAATTAAAGTCTTAGAAGGATATGAGTTTATATGTCAAGCTCATATCAATTTTATTACCAAACTCATAAATAAGTCTAGGCTCAACTTGTTTTGTTACTTTTGTATCGAGTCTTGGTATTCACGAATTTGTTCATGAACAATATTTTTTACTCAAGTTCGGCTCGTTTATTAAACAAGCTTAAAACTAAAGTTTAAACTTGGCTTGTTTATAAACAAATAAACATGAATGAGCTTTTTATTAAAACTAAACCCGAACTGTTTATGAACGGCTTGATTCATTTACAGCCCTACAGGGTGCCATGGTGAATGAGGACCAGGAGGTAGCCGATAAAGATTTATTTTTTGTTGTTGATATGTTGGATTGATTGATCGATAATTATTCTTATCTTTGATCTTTCGAATATATGACAAAATCAAACCAAAAAATAATGAAAAAAACAATTATATATATATTTATTTATTGCTTCAATCAGGCATATATTTCATGCTAATTAGAAAATTGACTTAATTTTGACAGTTTAATAATAAGAAAAAAAAGGGTATACGAGTGGTCCAAAACACACATCCATATCCCTATTTTTTCTCTGTCTTGCGTTGGCAATGTACACGTGGCGACTTTTTATAACTTGGGTGGGCGAGTGGATATGACGTGGCTAAAAGCACAAAGAGCGACACTCACAGTCACACGCACACACACCCACAAAAGACTTGTCTCATCCTCATCTAATTCTAATCTATCTATCTATCCAACACTTAAAAAGCAAATAGTTTTAATTAAAAAAGTATCATTCTCTTTCTCTTTCTCTCTCTCTGTAACAAATATATCAATATATGTGCGAACAAAATATAAGATCAAGCCTCATTAAAGCATCCGTATCAGCTGTTGTAAAAATTATGCCATTTTGTCACACTAAAAGCCTACTTTATTATTTTACTACATCATTTTACAATATCTTATTTATAAGATATTCTATATTTTTACCAGTTCATTTAAAATAATATATACAATACTTTAAAATAATATAAAAACAATCTCCACAAAATCCAATAGCAACAGTCACAGCCACCTCTGCCACAGCACTACCAGCATCAACCTCCACTGTGGCAACCAAAATCCACCACACGAAAAAAAAAAAAAAAAAAAGGGCCCAGCCACTACCTTCCTCTTCCAAATCACAAAACAACCACCATCACAATCACAAAACCCAGATCAGCGAGAAGAAAGAAGACAATCACAAAACCCAGATCGGCGAGAAGAAAGAAGACAATCACAAAACCCAGATCGGTGAGAAGAAAGAAGAAAGACAGAGAGGCAAATCCATCATGCCGGCGAGCAAAACACCAAGCAAAACACACACACACACACACAAACCCACCACAACCCAGACCTACAACCCAGAGACCCACGCCGATCACAATCCGAAGTCACAAACCCACAACCTAGAGACCTACACCCATGCCGATCAAAATCGAAAATCACAAACTCACAACTAGACCCACGTCGATAGGCAACTTTGAGATAGAACAGAGAGGAGAGAGCGAACAAGAGGGGAAAAAAAACCGGTGAAGGAGATTTTATAGATTAGTGATGATGGAATTTGTGAGATGGTAGAGAGGAAATCGGTGGTGGCTCATGATTCATGAATGGGAAGAGAATAGAGCAAAAGGTAAGAGGGAAGAAGAAAGAGTATGGGAGAGTGGAGATGAGGCGGTGAATAGCTGAAGGAGAAGATGAAAGAGATATGAGAGAGAAAGAGGAATAAAAAAATAATAAATCCATATGCTACACCCGTTCGTACCGTGACAAATTTGTGACTCTACTGTAGCATGTTGCAAAAAATATAAGATTTGGAACATCTGATAAATGAGGTTTTTTGGTGTTTGGCGTGCCAAATATTTAGCATTTGGCACATATGACGCAGCTGATACGGATGCTCTTGAAAGGCAAGAAGAGCCATTGTTGTCAACTATTTTTTTTTTGAATGATTTCAAATTCCCTGACCACATTAAAAGGTAAACACATATCCTGTTCAGCTTTGCCTATATGATTCACTAATGACATTAGTGGCTCAACAAATTATACATGTCCATGCCATTTCATAGCATTATTGGTGGCCAATAAGACGTGAAAGTGCATATTAATTACTTGGTAAGCAATACATCATAAAAATAAGGAAGCGCATCAGAAAGCATCATATTCACCAAAACTAGCCTTTTAAGAAAATTATATATTGCGATCATAAAAAAAAAAGGAAATTATAAATTGCATATACTAGTAATTTGCGTCAGGTACCCAAACAACTCTTTAAAAGAAGGTGATGACTCTACCAAAAGGCAAGAATTCATATTGTGACTTGGAAAGAAGAAAGAAGACAGTTGATGGAGCCATCCCAAGAGGAAAGAATCCCAAGAGGAATGAAGACAATTGATGGAATTTAAGTTAAGGTGTGACTTAAAGAATGGGTAATTGTCTCACATTGCTTAAGAAAATGTGTTGTGTGAAGTATAACTTGCCTTGCATTTCTTTAAAAATTATCATGCCTTTTGAGTGAAGTTATGATGTGCTTTTGTGTTAGAACCCCTTTCCCTCTACATTGTGTGTGTATGTGTGTTTGTTTCTCCAAAAAAAAAAAAAAGGTTAATGTGTGACTTGGAAAGTTAATTGGGTTTCCTACTTGAGGAAGAAAAAATTAATTTACGTATTAATTTAAGTGTCCTTGGTGTGGAAGGAAAGACTATCCTTATTAAAGAAGTAATATATGCACTCTCCAAGAGGGAATAGACAAATACTCTTATAAATAATATAGAGCTTAAAACTAAGAGAGAAAAAAGTCTCACATTGAATAAAGATTGTTGGGTATTAATTTAGGTTCCCTTGGTGTGAAAAGAAAGACTATTCCTTATTAAGAAGTAATATATTCACCGTCCAAGAGGGAATAGACAAATAGTCTTATAAATAGACAATGCCAAAAGAAATTTGATTGTTTTGGCCCAATGGTCCTTCTTATAGGGAGAGTGAATATAGAGCTTAAAACTAAGAGAGAAAAAAAAGTCTCACATTGAATAAAGATTGTTGGGTATATATGTGTGAGTATAGTCCCACATTGAATAATTATGAGAAATTAAATATAGTAGTTAATATAATAATATAATTATACTCATACGTATTAGGCTTAGGCCTTTTAGGTTAAGTGTGTCTCTATATGTTATAATTGAACTTATAACTATTGGGTTTAAGCCTTTGAGGTTAAGGGTCCGTTTGAATACAACTTATTTTGCTGAAAACTGAAAACACTGTAGCAAAATAATTTTTAAATGTGTGAATATTGCCATGGAACCCATTTTTAATATTTTTTTTTCTGAATAAAGTGGTTGTGGGTCTCGTGAACAGTATATGAACAGTGCGTGAACAGTCCTCTGTCTCCTGAAACGCGTGAATAAAAAAAAAAGAAAAAAGAAAAGAAAAGGAAAACGCCAGACGCAGACGCGCTGGCTTTTTCATCTGGATCCAAACATACACTAAGTGTATTCCTATTTTTGGATTTACACATCTCCAAGCGTGGAGCTATAGCAAGGCATGGCCCCCTCCAAATTAAAAAAAAAAAAAAAAAAATTCTTTTATGCTATGTATAAATATTAAAAACTTTAAATATTTAGTTATAAAAATATAAGTTGTCCCCTAAATGTTAATACCAAAATTTGGCCCCAAACAAAAAATCCTAGTTTCGCCCTGCACATCTCTCCCACATCAACGTTAACTAGCTATTCCTTTCACCTAGCATGCACATTGAACACTGATAAAAAGAATTAGCAATTAAATCTCTATCTCTAAAAGTGTTTATCTCCCTCACGAAAACATTAACTAGCTATTGCTCCACTTAGCATTCCAAAACAAAGCTTAGCCAGGTAAAAAAAAAAAAAACAAAAACAAAGAAAGAATAACATCTGAACATCATCATTGTTAATAGCTCATCAATTTTTTGTCCTATACCACCCTCATATAACCGCATGAACACAGGGTCCTATAAGATAAATGTCAGATACACTCTACCACACGAAACCTAACCCATTGATTTAAGGGTACCGTTAATGTGTGCCCTAAGGGCACACATTAATGTGTGCAACAGTGCTATCAAACAAAAGCAAGCACATAAATATTTAATGAAAATGAAGGAATGTAATAAAAGCTTATTTATGAACATTTATATGTGTGTTAGAGCTGGAAAGAGGTGCCAATGACATTTAGGGCTGACGCGGCGAGGCGTGTTTCGTTCGAGCCATGAGAGAAACGAGAAATGGCAGTGTTTGGAGAGCTCACGTGAATCGACCTCTGCTCACGACAGCTTTGCATATTAATTTTTATGGCAGTAACGTAAAAAATTCTTGCTCCCATTCAAGCTCCTGTCACGCTTTTCCTAATGCGCGTGGGGTTTTCGTCAAATTTAGAATGATTCTTTTTTGCTTTCATTCCTAGCAATCAAAAATAAAAATGTATAGAAGGCAATTTCTCTGGATCTTATATGCTATTTCAAACTTCAAACAACATCACTTCAAAATAAATTTCAATTTTTTATTTATTTATTATTTTAGCATCTAAAATGGATTGTGATTTTAGTAGAACATCATTATTTCATTAGACCACTATTACTTTCAAATAATACCACCAATCATAATATCATACCAAAAATTATATATAAAATAAAAAATTGACATTAATTGTGTATCTAGATTTGTTGTAGTGCAAAAGCACCAACTTAGCAAGAGGAAAAATTTGTATACATGGGTATCAAAATCTGGGTCAGCTCAATAGAGTTTGAGGCCTAAGGTAACATTTAGTTAATATTTAAATATTAGAAATTTATTGTTCTTTCTTTTTAATATGACTAATTCACCTCACGGATATTTATGAGTTTAAATTTCTATTAATTCATTTTTTTTTTTTGGTTTTTTTAAGAGTAAAGGTAAAATACAATATATATTTGAATAAAATAAAATAAAACTCATTGCCGCCACATTTAGGGTGCCTAAGCCATTGCATTGAGCATAGTACGTATTATATACTTAATTACTAGTTATATGTTATTTGATAAGAATTTTTTCTCACGCGACTTGGGTGCATGTGGGTTTGGGGATTGCAGTTAAGTGAATGATTTTGTGCTAGGCTACCTACTAATGCTCCACCTGTCATGCAATGCAACAAGAATGAGTTCAATACGCACACACTCTTATTTTTCTCTCTTCTTGTGTGTATAAATGTGCCTATATATATGCAGCTCCATGAGCCTACTACTCATCCTCACCTCTCTTATTTTTTCTCTCTCTGCATGACATTGTGGGGTTAGCTCAAAGAGAAAGCTAGGGTTTCACTTTAAGGCCCTGCTTTTGTTTTATCCATAGAAAGAGAGAGAGGAAGGTTGGGTTTTTCACTGTTTATCTGGGATATGGCAATCATGATCAGTCACCACACATTGGCATTTACCTTTGGGATCCTAGGTAACACTACAATAAACTCTCATAGTTTTTGCTGCGGCATTCACCTGCTTGGTTTAGTACTTTAATACCAATCGGGTCATGACCAATACTGTTTATAAGTAATTTCGGTATTTCTTTTATGGTGAGGAAATGAGTTTTCTTCTCATTTGTTCCAGATTTCTACTTCTTGTGCTCCTGTTTCTTCTTCTTTTTTCTTTAATTAAAATTTATGGTTGATAAATTTTTAGTTGCCCAAAGAATTGAAGTTCTTAGAAAATGTGAATCTAATCATTTAAATTTAAACTAATATTCTCTTTTTAATTTGTGCATGGGTTGCTTGACCTGCCCATATTAAGTTTAAATGGGAGGAATGGTGGTGAGGAGGGATTGAACTTAAAACTTGTTGTTACGATATTATAATAAATTATCATTTGTTTCAAAAATTTAAACTATTAGAAAATAATAAATTTAATTATTTAATTTAAAAATGATCTATGGTCTTTTACTTGTCTAGCTTTGATCACCTTCTTCATCTTTAGTGAAAGGAGCTTTCAAAAAGATCTTAAAACGGAAGAAAGAGAAAAACTTTTTTTTTTTTTTTTTGCTAATACGGTAATGGAATTAAATAATTAATAATATGATTGACTTTGAAATTTTAATATACTCCTCTTCTGAATTGGTAAGTATTTCTCACGTTGTTAAATAAATTAAGGATAATTTAAATGTAATTATCTAATTAAAGGTAGAAAAGGTCTATGAGGTGGGACATGGTTTAAATTTATCTTTTAGGTGTCAAAAAATTCTTTGCCTTTTAAATTTTCGGAGAAAGAGCTGTTGATTAGAAGGAGAGTTATAATATTGTTTCTTTATTTGTATATAATTAACTTGCAGAATTTGAAATGTTTGAAAGTTGTCACATTCACTATTTATTTTTTTCAAACATGCCATTTTTGCAGGTGCTTTCTTTCGTTCTATTTTTTGTTAAAAAAAACTTTTATTGATCGATGTAATTAAATAAACAATTTTTATATTTTCTCATACTTTGTAATTGTTTTAAAGAATTTTGATAATTAAGAAGTTTTATATATGTTGTGACTGGAAATTTGTTTAAAGTTTTTAGACTTTTTAGTTACTATTTTATTTATTATAAATTTACTAGATTTATTTATAACATTATATGAAGCTCCATAGGCCATTTACCTAATCTTTGTCCTTCATATTTTTAAAACCAAATGTGACTATATATATTCTTCTAAAAAAAAAAGTGTCTATATAGATAATGCTCCATAAGCCTATTACCCATCCTCACCTCTCTTATTTTTCTCTCTGCATGAGATTATGGGGTTAGCTCAAAGAAAAAGCTAAGGCTTTACTTGAGGCCCAGCATTTGTTTTCTCCATAATTAGAGAGAGAGAGAGAGAGAGAGGTTGGGATTTTTGAAGTTCATGGGATATGGCAGTGATGATCAGTTACCTCATAGGTTTCACTGCGACATTCTTCTTGGTTGAGTACTTTGTTTGATACCAATTCGGGCAATGACCAATTTTATTTTTAATTAATTTCGGTTCTTCTATTATGTTGAGTGGATGAGTTCTCTCATGTATGTTCCAGATTCTTACTAGTTGTGCTACTTATTCCTTTTTGGAAAATCTCATTTATGATCTATTGTCTATACTTGTCCACCTTTCATCATCATCTTCCTCTTTGATTAATCCATATCCGGAGTCCCGTTTTAACTTGAACTTTTATAAGTTTTTATGCCACTCTTCCCTAACCCCTTTTTTCCCATATTTTTCAAAATAATTTAACTTGTTCTATTGCACATATATAGCATAAGTGAATAGATTGTCCAAATTGTACTTTTAGTTAATTTACAGGTGGGTACGAACTAACATTTTAAGTAGCAAGGCTAACTTCTACTACACTTTTGTATGAAATTCGTTCTGATCTATTTGCTGATCCACCTTCCTCATCCTAGGACAGAAAATATTAGTATTTTATTTGTTCAAGTGAATATCATTAACTATTAAACTCATTAGCACAGTATGCATGTTCTTGAATTTTGTTCAGCTATATTGTTGCCAGTGAAAAGTTGTTACCCTAGGTTATTTATTTGATCACAAAAAAGCAGTAATAGACTTAACGAATTTTACTAATGATTTAATTAACTTATATTCTCTTTACTGCCAGGTAATATTATTTCGTTCTTGGTATTCTTGGCTCCAGTGTAAGTATTAATTTCAACTCGTAAAGTTTATTATCATCACTACACTAAAATAAGTCTATTATAGCAAATGTTAATACAACAACATTAGTATAATGGTATTACACAAAATATTGCATCTATAAGTAAAAAATCGTTGCAGTAATAACTTTAAAGTGGTAAATTATCGCATTTACAATAATTAGTTGCAATAACTTATAATTATTGGTATTACGTTAGGAAAATTTGTTGCAATAACTTAAAATAAAAATTTAAAATAAAGATATCATTACAATAACTTGATAACAGTTATTTTTGCAATCTATTACAACAAAAATTTCAAAGTGAAAATTTATTGCAATAAAGACATCATTGTAATTGTTCGATATCAATTATTTTACAATCTATTTCAATGACAAACATGAAACGAATATATCATCGCAATAACCTGATATCAGTTATTTTACAATCTATTACAATGACAAATTTGAAACAATTATTTATTACAACGAATATATCGTTGCAATAAATTATTTATTGCAGCATCATATATATCATTGCATCAAAGTTATCGTTAAAATATCTAGTGATTATTGCAATGAAAATTTTTGTTATACAAACTTATTACCTCAAAATTTATTGCAACAACTCGCATCAACTATTGCAATAACTTTGATGTTATTGCAATCATTTTTTGTTGTTGTAATAAACTTTTTTTTTTTGTAGTGCGTTGAACAAAAAATCTAGAGTTCAATCCCCACCTATACTAAAAATCAATTGGTGTTTTGATTTGATGATAAAGAATAATCATCAAGAGCAGCGTTGAAATTTAATAAGAAAAAATTACATCCATGCTTTAATTTTTCTTTTCTCAATAATGATATAAGTAATGTGTATATAATGATTATTATATTGTAGGGCAACATTTTATCGAATTTTTAAAAACAAATCAACCTAAGTTTTCCAAACGGTACCTTATGTGGTGGCATTATTCAGTTCAATACTTTTGTTGTACTATGTGATGTTTAAAAAAAAATGCTATGCTTCTCGTCACAATCAACTCATTTGGATGTGTGATAGACATGATATATATCATCTTGTTTATTACTTATGCACTAAGGGCTCCAAGGGTTAGTATTAAAAACATATTAGTTGAGAAACTATATGATTATATTAACCTAATTATATATATGCTCTAACTTAATTAATGTTGTATTTTGATTGCAGATCTCAACTCTCAAAGTATTCGTTTCTATGAACATGAGTTTGTTCTCCTTAATCCTTCTTGTTGCACACTTTGCAATGAAAGAAAAATTCCGTGTCAAATTTCTGGGATAGATTTGCGTTGCCGTTTTTGTTAGTGTTTTTGTAGTACCCTTAAGCATTGTGGTAAATAAAATAATTAAAGCATTTGAACTCAAGAGGTTTGGATACTCTCATTTTTTTCTTTAAGGAAAACTACTTGCAAGTATTTTACTTTTCTTTCCTTTTTGTAGGCACAAAAAATTTGAACTAGGAGTGTGGAGTTTATGCCATTTAATTTATCATTTTTCCACACATTGAGTGTTGTAATGTGGTTTGCATAAGGTTTGTTCCTCAAGGACATTTGTATTGCTGTAAGTAATCTCCATTTGCAAATTCTCTCACTATTTAAGATACTTTCAGCCATTAAATTTCAGCTTAATTTCTTCTTGTTGTCTTAATTTTCTAGATTCCAAATATCGTGGGTTTTGTCTTGGGGCTACTTCAGATGCTGCTATATGCAATATACAGAAACAACAAGAAGGTTATAGAGGAAAATAAACTGCCGGATCAACAGCTGAAAAATATTGCGATCATAACCACTTTAGGGACTATTGAAGTGTTTCCAGTTGATACTCAATCATATGCTAATGGTGAGAGTGTGAACAACGATGCAAAGGAGCATGAACAACTAGAGGAGCTTGAGAAAAGCATGGAAACCCAGAGTGACCTTAACCCAGTTGAAATCCCAGTTTAATTCATATGTACTATCATAATCTAGTTATTTATTAAGTTTATTGTTTAGTATTCAGGCCAAAAGTGCCTTCCATGTTGCATTTCTTGTTTTCCTCTCTCTTTGCTTGCATGCATAACACATGTCGATATTGTAATAGAACGTATATGAATCAAAGAAATTTGTTCATCGTTGTTGATCTTATTCCACATTAACGTGCGATGTCCAATTTTAACTTGAAATTTTATAAGTCACTACAAGCAAAAGTTTTATTACCAAAAAAAAAAAAAAAAAAAAAAAAATCATTGTGATAATATCTAAAGTCATTGCAATAGTTGATGTGAGTTGTTGCAATAAATTCTGAGGTAATAAGTTTGTGCAACAAAAAATTTCATTGCCATAATTACTAGATATTTTAATGACGAATTTGATGCAATAATATATATGTTGTTGCAATAAACAATTTATTGCAACGATATATTTGTTGTAATAAATAATTGTTTCATATTTGTCATTGCAATAGATTGTAAAATAATCCATGCTTGAATTTTTATTTTCTCAATAATGATATAAATAATATGTATATAATGATTATTATATTGCAGGCCAACAATTTATAGAATTTTTATAAAGAAATTAACCCATGGTTTCCAATTGGTACCTTATGTGGTGGCATTATTCAGTTCCATACTTTGGTTGTACTACGCAATGCTTAAAAAAAATGCTATGCTTCTCGTCATAATCAACTCATTTAAATGTGTGATGGAGATGATATATATCATCTTGTATATTACTTATGTGCCAAGGGCTCCCAAGGTTAGAATTAAAAGCGTATTAGTTGAGAAACTATATGATATTATTCACCTAATTATATATATATACTCTAACATAATTAATGTTGAATTTTGAGTGCATAATTCAACTCTCAAAGTATTTGTTTCTATGAACATGGGTTTGTTCTCCTTAATCCTTCTTGTCACACACCTTGCAGTGAATGAAAAGTTTCGTGTTGAATTTCTGGGATGGATTTGCGCTGCTGTTTCTGTTAGTATTTTCGTAGCACCCTTAAGCATTGTGGTGAGTTAAATAATTAAAACATTTGAGGTCAAGAGGTCTGGATACTCTCCTTTTTTTCAGTAAAAAAAAAAAAAAATGATAAAAAGAAAATGAAAACTATGCGTAAGAATTTTACTTTTTTTCCCCTTTTTGTAGGCACAAGTAATTCAAACTAAGAGTGATATTTTATTGCAATAAAGACATCATTGTAATTATTTGATATCAATTATTTTACAATCTACTTCAATGACAAACATGAAATGAATATATTATTACAATAACTTGATATCAATTATTTTACAATCTATTGCAATGACAAATATGAAACAATTATTTATTACAACAAATATATAGTTGCAATAAATTGTTTACTGCAACAACATATATATCATTGCATCAAAGTTGTCATTAAAATATCTAGTGATTATTGCAGTGAAATTTTTTGTTGCACAAACTTATTACCTCAAAATTTATTGCAACAACTCGCATCAAAGTTGTCGAATTTCTAGGATGGATTTGCGTTTCTGTTTTTGTTAGTGTTTTTGTAGCACCCTTAAGCATTGTGGTAAGTAAAATAAATAAAGCATTTGAACTCAAGACGTTTGGATACTCTCATATTTTTTTAAAGGAAAACTACTCACAAGCATTTTACTTTTCTTTCCTTTTTGTAGGCACAAGTAATTTGAACTAGGAGTGTGGAGTTTATGCCATTTAATTTATCATTTTTCCTCACATTGAGTGCCGTAATGTGGTTTGCATATGGTTTGTTCCTCAAGGACATTTGTATTGCTGTAAGTAATCTCCATTTAAATGTGAAAATGTGAGTTTGAACTCACTCACCAAACAAGCCTTCAATAGTTTAAAAACAATTTGACATATTTATATAAAAAATGAAACATTTTTCAATAGTTTAAAAACAATTTGCATATTTATAAAAAGTGAAACATTTTAATAATTTAACAACAATTTTCATATTCTTCAAGTGAAATATATTTAATAATTTAAAAAAAAAACTATTTTCTAGAGTTTAAAAATGAAAAAAAAACTTTCTATAAAATATAGAGACAAAAATTATGTTTTAGCCTTTTATTTGGATAAAATATTATTTTGGTTCTTAAATTTTAGCAAAAATTTTCTTTTCATTCCTAAACTTTAAAAAAAAAATTATCCCTAAATTTTGTAAAGAGATTTTCTTTTTCTTCAATATATTAGAGTTAAAAAAAATAGAAGGAAAGAAATATTTTTTTAATAGTTTAGAGATAAAAAAAAAAAAAAAAAGTTTAAGGACATAAATTGAAACATTTTCAATAATTTAGGTTTTTAGGGATAAAAAAATAAACTTTTAGTAAAATTTAATATATATATATATATATATATATTAAACTTGAGAAAAATGTAATACTATGTGAGTGTTTGGATAGAAATTATCATCCTGCGTCTGCATTTTTTTTTTTTTTTTTGACCAGCGCCTCTTGCATTGTTCATGAGACATGAACAGTGCATTAAGGCAAATGAACAGTGTTTTGTAAGTGTGAACAGTAACGGAAAATTATTTTTTTATTATTTTCAGCAAAATAAACGGTATCTAAACACACCTTATATATCCATTAAAAAAAGTGATATTATAAATTGACAAAAATTGTGAGTTTCTGTTAGTTTAACTAGTAAAATTTCTCATGGTTAAATAAGAGATCTGGGGTTCAAATGTTTATTCCCAGCCTACACCAAAAAGCAAAAACCAATAATATTTTGGTCTGATACTAAAGAGTTATCATAAGGAGCGAACGATAAATTATAAAACCATCTCAAAAAAAAAATTGACAAAAATTATACCATAAGATTAATTTGGTTGCTTGTTGGCCCATAAAGGCCCATAATGTCATTCATTCATATTCAACGTTTTGGACAATTGGGCTTCTAGGCTCTAGCCTCCTTTCTCATCAAACTCAGACAAAAACGACAGCGTATCATTCCATCCATCTCATCCCCCAAATCTGAACCCAACATTAATCTGTGCTCACTTCTCAGCCGTTGGATCACATCTCTTGCCCACCTTATATATAACACACTTCCCCCAAAACACAAAACCCTAACCCTAATCTCTCACGCTGTGTGTGCTCGCCGGCGATTCCATCAGAGAAAGAAGAATAAGAAAAGCACTAAGAAGACTCATCCATGGGTAAAAAAATATCTCAACCCCTCTCTGAATTTCTCTTTATTGTATAATATTTGCTTAGATTTGGGTTCGATAATGGAGTAATTGAAATGGGTGTGTGAGCAGGTAAAGTTCACGGATCGTTGGCACGTGCCGGAAAGGTGAGAGGTCAGACACCAAAGGTGGCTAAGCAAGACAAGAAGAAGAAGCCACGTGGCCGTGCCCACAAGCGCATGCAGTACAATCGCCGCTTCGTCACCGCCGGTCTGTTTATCACTCTCTCTCTCTCTCTTACTTTTATTAAGGATTTGAGTTAAACCCATTATGTTTTATGTAACGTTTTACTAGTTACAATCTATTGCAATGACAAATATGAAACAATTATTTATTACAACAAATATATAGTTGCAATAAATTGTTTACTGCAACAACATATATATCATTGCATCAAAGTTGTCATTAAAATATCTAGTGATTATTGCAGTGAAATTTTTTGTTGCACAAACTTATTACCTCAAAATTTATTGCAACAACTCGCATCAAAGTTGTCGAATTTCTAGGATGGATTTGCGTTTCTGTTTTTGTTAGTGTTTTTGTAGCACCCTTAAGCATTGTGGTAAGTAAAATAAATAAAGCATTTGAACTCAAGACGTTTGGATACTCTCATATTTTTTTAAAGGAAAACTACTCACAAGCATTTTACTTTTCTTTCCTTTTTGTAGGCACAAGTAATTTGAACTAGGAGTGTGGAGTTTATGCCATTTAATTTATCATTTTTCCTCGCATTGAGTGCCGTAATGTGGTTTGCATATGGTTTATTCCTTAAGGACATTTGTATTGCTGTTAGTAATCTCCATTTGCAAATTCTCTCACTATTTCAGATACTTTTAGCCATTAAATTTTAGCTTAATTTCTTCTTGTTGTCTTAATTGTCTAGATCCCATATATCGTGGGTTTGTCTTGGGGCTACTTCAGATGCTGTTTCAGATGCTGTTATTTGAAATATACAAAAAAAACAAGAAGGCTATAAAGGAAAATAAACTGCCAATTCAACAGCTGAAAAATATTGTGGTCATATCCACTCTAGGGACTGCTGAAGCATTTCTAGTTGATGCTCAATCATATGCTAATGGTGAGAGTATGAACATTGACGCGAAGGAGCAAGAACAATTAGAGGAGCTTGAGAAAATCTTGGAAACCCAGAGTGATCTCAACCCTTGAAAGCTCAGTTTAATTCATATGTAATGTCATAATCTATTTATTTATTAAGTTTACTGTTTAGTGTTCTGGCCAAAGGTGCCTTCCATGTTGCATTTCTTGTTTTCCTCTCTCTTTGCGTGTGTGCATAGCACATGTTGGTAATGTAATAGTACGTATATGAATCAAAGAAATTTGTTCATCGTTGTTGATCTTATTCCACATTAACGTGTGTAGACACCACATTTTGTACCCTTTACAACTTAAACCCCCGTTCCCCAATGATACTAAAATTCTAAGGCCTAAGGTTGGTTTCAGGCCCAATCAAATTCTAAATTGGTTTGAGAAATATTAAAATGGAAAATATAATTTTTTATGAGAAAATAAATCTATTTTTGTAAAATAAAGGCCAAGGAAACCCTCGGCCTGTGTATGCATACACTCATATGCGTACGCAGGTCTGATGAATGCGTACGTGGGCATGGACCTACGTACGCAGCTAGGGTTCTAGAGAGCTATGAAAGGAAAGTTTTCTACATTAAGGAAAGTTTTTTGCATTAAAGTTGAAGTTCGGAATGAATCCCACATCGTCTGAGAGCCATTCCAAACCTCCATTTTTCAACTATATAAAGCCTTACATGGTATATTTCAAAAAGAAAGAGAAAATACTAAGAGAAAACACAAGATTCACTAGAAATAGTGAATCAAAGGGGGAGTTTTTCACAAAACATCTTCAAGTCAATATTTTTTTGCTTGGGGCCTTTTCTGGCCTTGATCTTTGAGTTTTAAGATTACTAATCACTTCCTTATTTGATTGTGAATAGATTTGACTGAGGGAAACGGTTAAAATCAAGCCTAGGAGCTTTTGTTTTGAGGCTCATTCTAAGCTTTTCTTTTCTTTTCTTCATTTTAATTCTGTTTTAATCTGTTTTCTTGCTTTGTTTATATCTTAATATGCTTGTTTAGCCTAGGGTTTAGTAGTTTCTATGTTTTAAAGCATGTTAGGTTGTTAGTTTCTTTAATTTTTGTTCTTGCTCTGTTTTCTGTCTTAAGTTTTTGGGTTAGGGTTTTTGGGGCATGTTTGTGCACACATAATTCTGTATGCGCATGCAGGCTTGATGTATGCGTACGCATACAACTAGCCCGCATACGTAGGCTTATGTATGCGCACACATACTTCAGCTCAGAAACCCTAATCCAAGTTTATCTGCTTCAATTCCTTGTTTCTTTTACATCATATGCCTCTGTTTTGTCTTATTTTTATGTTCTTGAGTTGCTGTTTCTCTGTTTGTTTGTCCTTAACATGATTAGATTAGGGTTTTCTTATGTTTTCTTTATTTTACCATGAACATGCATATGATATGTCCATTCATTGATGCATAGGTGTTGTGATGCAGTAAGGTAAGTAAGGTAAGCCATGTATTCACATGAATATGCATTTGTTTGTTATAGAAGCTTTATCTTCTTTTGATGGATATGTATATGCAAGGTTCCATGCCATGATTTGAATAGGATAATATGTTTGATTGTTGCCATGTTTGGTTTCTGCCATGATTTATTTGCCGTCTTGGATGTAATGAGATAGGAATATGCTAGGGTTTATATGATATAATGCCATGGTAGATGCATGTTAGGGTTTCGAGATGATTGATGCCATGCTGTATGCTTAGATGTATGCTAGTGTGCGTGTGAGTTAGAATAACAATGTTGGATATGCCTTTAATAGGATTAAGATGTAAGACATAATGACTAGAAGTCGACCCACCGGTTGGGCGGTTTTGGGTGCCTAACACCTTCCCAAAACGGTACCTAAACTCCGAACCCATACTCTGGTAGTAAGACTTAGTCCTTCCACGTAAGGGCGTTATTAAATGGTTCCTAGACCTAATCTAGGTTGCGACTCCAATCTTTTCTTCGCCCTGATCCACTCAGCCGAGGCGTACTCACCCCCTTTTCCTAAAGGAGGAAGCCGTTGCGCTCACTATGGCGACTTCATTGGGGATAGAGAATTTGATTCCAATGTGTCATATTTCTTAATTTTAATAAGGCTTGTTCAATACTTGTTTGCACACACTTCACTTAGTTCTTTTGTCCCTTTTAGCCCAGTTGGTGATGCGTGGGAAGATGAGTGCGCTCCATTCGAGCCAAAGTCTTTCGAAGTTCATTCCACTAACTCACAATCTGTGCCATTGCCTATGATGGGCTCTGAGTACGCTAACGGTTTGTCACCAATCCACAAAGGTCCACTTAGGCCCTCGGTTGGAATCATGGCCCATCTAGTTGTAAGTGACTTACTGATCTGTACTTTTAGCTTTAAGGAGCCTACCTACACTTATCAAAAAGAGGGTACCCTTTATATTTCTTGTTTATTCAACCATATATCTTGTGTTCACCTAATTCTAAAGGACAAATAAAGATAAAAGATGTAAAATTAAAGGATGACCCAAAAGTTATGGTATACCCTAAGATATTTGGGATGAAAGAAAAGAAGTTCTCACATATAAGAGGCTTATCCCAAAGTTCAAAAGTATATCTTAACTTGAAAGGATCATAAGACCATAGCCTAATTGCTATTGTAAGCCCAAATCAAAAGGCCTTTTGAAAAAGAGGACCTTGGGCTTAAGGTAACAAGTATGCTATGGACTTAGCATCCAACATCCTACAAGTCAAAATGAAATTCCCTAATCTTGGGCCTCGTTGTATGCCAAGGCCCAAAATGATGGGAACCTCATGGACTTCGAGGGGAATGATACAATGTATTCTGGCTAGATGGCTACTTCCAAAAAAATGATGATAATAAAATGAAAAAAGAAGATTCCAAAGGTGATGAATACATTGTAGGCCCATATTTGAGACAAATGGTTGAAAATCTCTAAGTACATTCTAATGAAAGCTCACAAGAGTCTGATGAGAGCATTATTGTAAATGGACTAATGCCCAAGTGAAACAGGGGGCAAAGTTCATGAGAGGAAAGAGAGTGATTTTGTAATTGGTCTTTCATTAAAATGAACTTAAAGACTTTTCTAAAAAATATCTAATAAAAGGGCTTTTTGGGACATGGACTTAATAAAATAGAACTTCTTTTCAGGCACCATTGCACCACCAAGATCAAGAAAGCACGTCCCCACTTCTATTTGGGTCCGAGAAAGACACGGAAGACGTTTGATTAAGATCGAGGACACACATCAAGAAGAGGTATTTCAAGAAGGAGAGTCATCTCAAATGACAATGGCTGCTCCAATTGACGATCATACCACATAAAAGTTGTTCAAGACAATAGAAGAGCAAAGTGATGTTCTCAAGAAGATGGAGGGGGGCGTGTTTGCCATCACTGATGAAGAACCAAGCAATCCTTCTACCTTCATCATGCCGGCGGTAGGACACCTCAATAATTGGACTTGGTTTGGGTTCTCTAACAATGTGGGAAAGAAATTTTGTAATGCAAGCTCCAATGTACTTTTCAACATTTTTAATAAGATGAATTCTGATTCGACTTATTTTGATGTGTCCCATAATATTGAAATTCTGCATTTAAATGATTCTAATGAATTTGAAAATAAAATTAATAAACAATTGGAAAAGAAAATTGAACCTATGGAACCAACTTTTGAAACTCTTAATTTGGGCAATGATGAGAATTCACGCTTAATTAAAATTGGCTCAACCTAAGATGAAAAAAAAGAAAAGATCTCAAAGTGCTTCTCACAGAATTTCAAGAAGTGTTTGCATGAAGATATGCCTGGTATTGATCCCGAGATAGCTCAACACCACATTAATACCCATGCACACATGGTACCTGTTAAGCAAAAGTTGAGGCGTATGAGAACTGAATGGCTTCTAAAGATCAAAGAAGAGGTCACCAAGCAATTGAAAGTAAGGTTCATCAAACCTATGCACCAAGTTGAGTGGATAGCCAATGTTGTGCCCGTACCTAAGAAGGATGGAAAAGTAAGAATGTGTGTGGATTTTAGGGATTTAAACAAAGCTTTCCCTAAAGATGATTTGCCTCTCCCTCACATAGACGTCCTAGTGGATAACATGACCGGTAGTGCCTTGATGTCTTCCATGAATGGTTTCTCGGGATATAACCAAATCAAGATGGCTCCTAAGGATATGACTAAGACTACCTTCACCACGGAATGAAGGATCTACTGTTGGACAGTAATGCCATTTGGGCTCAAGAATGGCCATAGCTTTGCTACACGACATGATGCACAATGAGGTAGAGGTATATGTTGATGACGTAATCGTAAAATCCAAGGATAGAGAGGGCTCACATCATTAACTTGAGAAAGTTCTTTGAGAGGATCAAAGAGTATAGACTAAGACTGAATCTGCAAAAATGCACCTTTGGGGTAACTGCTGGGAAATTGTTAGGATTTTTAGTAAGTGATAGGGGGATTGAGGTTGACCCACCAAAGATCAAAGCCATATTGGAGATGCCTCCACCCAAGAGCGAGAAGGAGATAAGGGGATTCTTAGGTCGATTACAATACATCAACCGATTCATCGCCAAACTTACCTTTACTTGTGAGCCCATCTCAAGCTCCTATGGAAGAATGAATCCTATGTATGGAATGATGAATGTCAGAAAGCTTTTAAGCTCATTAAGGAATATCTCCTCCATCCACCTGTCTTGATATGCCTGAAGCATGGAAAGCCATTACTCCTATACCTCTCTATCATAAGGAGATGCGGTCGGAAGTATGCTTGCATAAGAAGACGATGATAAGAATGAGAGAGCCGTGTACTATTTAAGCAAAAGATTCCATGATTATGAGATTAGATACACGCCCATATAAAAATCATGCTTTGCTCTTGTATGGGCCGTGCAAAAAATGAGACACATCATCTTATCTTTCCAGATATGGATTGTATAGCCAGAATGGACCCTTTGAAGTATCTATTCGAGAAACCCACTTTGAGCTGAAGACTATCAAGATGGTTGATCCTCTTAGCAGAATTTGATTTCAAGTATGTGGCAAGGAAAACTATCAAAGGGAGCATTGTGTTAGATTTTTTTGTTGAGAACCCCGTAGAAGGAGAAGATGGTTGAGAGGACTTCCCAGACGAGGATATTTTGGACATTGAAGTAGGGGCATGAAAAATGTACTTTGAAGGAGCCGTGAACCAATATGGGAATGGAATAAGAGTACTCTTAATCATGCCTGATGGATCTCACATACCTTTGGCAGTCAAGTTAAACTTTAAGGTAACTAATAACATGTCATAATATGAAGCTTGTATTGCCGGAATGGAAACTCTCTGAGAATTGGGGGTAAAAGAGGCAGAGGTATTTGGAGATTTGACCTTGGTTATAGCTCAAGCCCAAAGATTGTGGAAGGTGAAGGAAGAACACTTAAAGCCTTATCAGCAATATTTAGAGGATTTAACCAAAACCTTTTATTAGATTGAGTACACGATCATCCTTAGAGCTTAGAATCAGTTTGTAGATGCCTTGGCTACTTTCGCCACCATGGTTGAAATACCCAAGGGAGTATGGACACGGCCCTTAGAGATTGAATAGAGTTATGGATTGGTACACAAGGGGAAGGGTGAGTCTTCAGTCTTGGCTATAGAAGAAGAAGGGGTTCCTTGGTATTATGACATCATGAAATTCTTGGAATTGGGAGTGTATCCTGACGGTGTTGATAAGAGGGAATGTCATTTGATTAGGATGATAGCTATGCAATATATCCTATGTGGAGGATAGCTTTATAGGAGATCTTATGATGGTATACACCTCCGTTTCTTGAAGAAGGAAGAAGCCGAAAAGGTCATGAGAGAAGTTCATCAAGGGATTTGTGGTCCTCACATGAATGGGAGTGTTAGGGTCATACTTTATTGTAATTGGCTAATCCTTTGACAAAATGCACTTTACTTGTAATTGGGTAGATCTAAGGCGGGTTTAGTACTTCAAGAAACATGTTGTTCAAGTCAAGTATTAAAAACACGAAGATTGGTCCAAGAAACAAGTGAAGAAAAGTCGTTCACTAAGTCTCGACAGAAGCTTGCTATCGAGACTTAATGTGAAGCTTAATAGATAGCTCGATAGTAACTCGATTTATGAGAACTACGATTTCAAAATTTTCAGATTTGAAATTTGGTCCAGTCTTGTGCAATTGTTTAGGGTTTCTTTTCTCACAACCCTAGACATATTTAAGGCTTATTTTAAGAGCTGTCATATATGGATACAGAGACCAAAAGACTTATTTTCTCTGTGTGAAGCTACTGCATTTGTACGCCATAGGGTTTTGTAATCAAGTGCTTCTTGATCTTCATTGTTGATGAAGTGAAGAACTATGCAGCCAACAGCATCTGTTCAAGTTGCTGGAGTTAGTCACGTACTGGGATCCATGCAAAGGGTTAGTCACAAATTGGAGGTTTGTGCATCAAAGGAAATAAGGCTACTACAAGATCAAGTCCAATTGGGTATTGGAGCGAAGGTTCAACTGTAGGTTGGTATTTCGGGATAGGCCAGGGTAGTTGGTAAGATTCCTTATACTTGTAACCGCTTGATTATTGATTAGTGGATTCTTGGAAGTGGTGACCTTAAAATCATCCGGTGGAGTTTTTGCCTTGCAAGGTTTTCCCCATTTGTCAACAAATCACCATGTCTAATTTATTTTCCGTTGTATGTAGTATTTTTGGTGATTTGTTGGTGCCTTCATGATTTGCATACAATTGAACCTAATTAATCAACTTGGGTAATTGAATTAATTAACCGGGGTCAAGCTATCTTAACCCAACAAGTGGTATTAGAGCGGGCACACTCTGATTAGGTTTTAATCCTTACTGTGTGATCCATTGATCCCTGTTGTTATGGATTGTGGGCAATCCCTGATTATTCCTCATTTATTTGATGGTACTAACTATGCATACTGGAAAGTACGCATGAAAGCCTTTTTGCAGTCTTTAGATGAGAAAGAATGGCTTGCAGTTGAAGTAGGTTGGACGAAGCCTGAAGAGCCACTAGCCATGTGGGATGATGCAAAGATTAAAGCTGCAAATTTTAATAGTAGAGCACTGAATGCTCTGTTTAGTGCTGTGACCAATGAAGAATTCAAGAAGATCTCTTCCACTGACAATGCGAAGGAAGCATGGATTATTCTTCAGAATACGTATGAGGGTACAAAAGCTGTTAAAAACTCCAAGCTCTAAAGGCTCACTACCAGTTTTGAAGAAATAAGGATGAATGAGGATGAGTCATTCGATGAATTCTATGCCAAGCTCAAGGACATAGTGAATTCAGCCTTCAATCTTGGAGAACAGATTCTGGAGCCCAAGATTGTCAAGAAGATCCTTAGATCTCTTCTAGAGATATTTCATGCCAAGATCACTGCCATTGAAGAATCAAAGGATCTTGACTCTATTCCTTTGACAGAATTGATTGGGAACTTGCAAACCTATGAACTAGGGTTGGCAAAGGTGGTAAAGGCAAGAACATGGCCTTGAAGACTAAGAATGATGATAATGATGAGTTGTCTGATGATGAAGATACCAAGTTGAAATCATATATCACTAGACAATTCAAGAAGTTCATCAAAAATGTGAATGTCAAAGCAGGTGATAAGGATCGAAAACAGCCTGCATTCTCTCAATTCAAGTCCCAAGACAAAGGCAAGAGAGAATTCAAGGATGCTGGTCAAGGCAATAGTGTTCCTGCTGGACCAAAGTGCTCTGGGTGTCAAGGATTTGGACATATGAAGCAAGAGTGCCCACATATCTCAATTCCAATGGCAAAAGCAAAGCCCTAACTGCCACCTTGAGTGATACAGAACCAGAAGCAAGTGACCAAGACGGAATAGTAAGTGCTTTCATAGCTACTGTTGAGTCTACTGAGGAAGTAGTAGACGTAATTGACGAGGAAGAAAAGCTGATGGAATCAAGTTTGAGAAGATGAATGATTAGGATGACATCCACACCGCCTACACAAAGCTGTACAAGGTCTTTGAGAAGCATGAGAAGCTCTACAAGTTGGCCAAAAGAAAGCTTAGTGAAATGGAGTTAGAACATGAGGAATTCTCCACCAAGGTTAATGAAGCTAATCATACCATTAGAGCAATGAGGTTTGAGAACAACCTTCTTGTTGAAAAGACCAAGAAACTGGATGCTGAACTGTTTCAGGTTAGAGCACAATTGGAAAGGACTTCTAGTGCCAAGTTGGATGAAATGCTAAATGTTCAGAAGTCTGCATCTAACAAAATAGGTCTCAGGTATGATCACTCTCTCTCCTTTTGTAGTACCTCTTCTAATGCTTTAAATCTTATTTTTATTCCACCTGATAATAATGAGAACTCTGAGGTAACTGATCCTAAAGCTGAAAATGTGAGTGAGGATAAGAGTGATAAGGGAAAATCGATTCTAGGAGCACCACTTAAAGTTGGTAAGAAAGAGACTAAGCAGAATAATCATCGCTTTACCAACAAGAAGTCTCAACCAAAGAAGCCTCACTTCTGTCACTATTGTGGAGCATTTGGACACACTCGTCCTAATTGCTATAAGTGGTTAGCCAATCAACAAAGCAATAGTGTGTCATCTCTGGGGAACCAAAATCAACTCCAACTCTTTTTAGCCCCTCTTGGAGAACTTCTTAAGGCGGTCATGCTTCTTTCGAACTTCAATGGTTTCAACTCTCCTCCTTATCCACCTAAACAAAGGTTCATGCAAAAGAAATGATCTCCATCCAGGTCTCCCATCTGGAAGGAAAAAGATTCTAAATGATTTCTTCTCTTTTCTGATCTCTTGCATGGTTCATGTTGTGGTTTAAGTCAGTCCAGTTTTGATGCTTTGTTTGTTTTTGGTTTGTTTTAAGTGTTTTTCTAATAAATAAAAAAAGGAAAAATCAGAAAAATACAAAAATAGTATGTGTTTGTGTATACTGGTACTTGTGTACCTTGGATGGCCTTTGAAACGAAGTATCTCAACTTTGTATCTTTTGTAACTTAGATGAGCATCTTCATGCACAACTAAACAATGTGAGCTTTATGGCTCTTTTATGTGATTTGTATGATTTAGTTGATCTCTTATCTTTCATATCTTAAATCACTCTTTTTGATGGGAAGGACTAGAAAATCCTAAAAGAAAGGCACAAATAACCAAGTCACCACTAAAACTCGTCAATCATAAGACATCTGTGTGCAATTCATAAAAGCTGTGCTCGGTAAGGTGTAGCACTTGCAAAGAAAAATAAGGATGTTCAAGCTTACATAATTGGGTATTTGCTTTTCTCTCTTATATGCCCATGCTTGATATGCTTAAAAGAAAAATATGCAAAGAACATGAAAAGTAAAAAGAAAAAAAATGCTTTTAATATGGTTGCATGTGTGTTTTTAGGAGATGTGGGAGTTAAATGATGTACCTCGAAGGTGATAGTCCCCATCAAACAGTTATGATTGTGTGTGAATATTTTTTGATCCTCCTATATTATTATTGTCATATGATGAGACACTTATGCTTTCTTGCAAAAGTTTCACACACAACACGCATAGTCTTTGCTACTTTTGATACTATTGTATAGGTACAATGTGATTTGGCCATCACAAGGAATACATGTCGCAGTATATGCTCTCTAAACTGTCTAAACTTATTTTGAAATAAAATTTGGTTAGACTTGTTTAGTGTGTTTTGATCTAGTAATGCTTTGCATCTAGAGTTGAGGTTGTGTTTTTGTGCTTAACATGCTCTTTGAGTGCTTGCTTTGATGGTTATCTTGGTTGCATTCATCTTGTGTTATTTCTCATTCTTGAAAACTCTTCTTTAGGCTCCTCGACAGATAGCTTGATACCTTCTCGATACCTGCTCGACACCTTCTCGATACAAGCCTCTTCTATTGAGATTTCTGGGTTTCTTCTCGATACCTCTCGATAGATAGCCCGATCCATCGAGCCAAATTCTTTGGAGTCTCTGTTTGCTTGATAGCTTCTCAATACCTTCCTCAATTTATCGAGAATTTTTGGCATCGATACCTCTCGATCTATCGAGATTTTGTTCTCGATAGCAACTCGATACCTTCTCAATCTATCGAGCTGCATTTTCTGTATATACTTCTGAAGTCTGACCTGGTTTTGCATCTTTTCAAATATCTCAATCTTTCTCACTTCTCTCTCGATCCAAAAACCTTATTCTCACCAAAATCCCTCCTTCCATCAAGTTTTCGGCCTATTCCTTGTCTAAATCTCTTAGTAAGTGCACTAAATCTCTTCTTTTTCCCTTTATTCATGCATTTCATGCATTTTTGTGACCTAGGTTTTAGTTTTGGGAAATTTTTTGGGGGTTTTTGTGTTTTTGTCAAAAATTTTGGGTTGGGTTTTGTTAAAATGATCTCACATGCCCATGCATTGCATTCTATATTCACTATAACAATGTTTCATGCATTCTAGGATTGTGTGATTGTTTATACCTTGTGAGTTCTGTTAGGTTGGATTGGGTTTCTACGCATGATGCAATTTAGTTTAGCACGTAACATGTTCATGCATTATCATGCGTTGCACGTTTCTTTTTATTCTTTCCTGTGCCTTATCTTCTGTTTTGACTCAATGTCTCTCTTCTCTCTCTCTCTCTCTCTCTCTCTCTCACATTTAGTCTCCTTATCATGGCACTTAAAAAATCTGTTTCGTCTAAAAACCTGATTCGTCGTGGTTCTTCTTCTTCTTTTTCCACTTCTATTTCTTCTTTTCCCTTTGATTCTATTTGGTTCCATAATGAGAAGGCACGAGATGACTTCTTTAAGAACTTCTCTGACCGGGCGATTCATTCGAAACACCGGGTCATTCTGTCTGACTTCCCAGAAACTCCTCTACTTGGTGCGTTTAGCTTTTGGGGATGGGCTTCTCTATGTGAGAAACCCTTGAGGTGTCCTGACGTGTTCATACAGGAGTTTTACTCCAACATACATGTCATCGATACCTTTATACCTTGGTTTACTACGGTATTCCATGGTACACGTATCGTAGTCACCCCGGAGCTCATTTTCGAGGTACTACATGTCCCTAGGGTGGATCGTCTGGATTACCCTAGTCATCGTCGCCTCTCTTCAATTTCTAGAGACGAGTTGACCACACTCTTTTGTGAGAAGGTCGTGTTGTGAGGAGGTACTCTAAATTTCTTAACAACTGAGTTTGCTAAGGGTTTACGGATCCTTAATATGGTGATGACCTTTGTACTCATTCCATGGTCTCACTATAACACTATCACCGAGCCTCGTGCTCGTTTCCTTCTTTCCCCTCATGGAGGGTCTTTCTATAGACTTTCCATCACACATGATAGAATTTATTATAGATTGTTATCGAGACACTACAACACGTGATAAGCTCATCTTTCCTTCGGCTATCATGTGCATTCTCACACACTTGCATGTCACCATTCCTTTTTCTTCTTTCTTCTATGTCATGGGTGCCATTAGGAAGGGATCTATTTGGAGGAGTGTGGCGTAGCTAGCTACGAAGCGGCCTCATGTGGAGCCTTTGGATGCAGCCCCCGTAGACCTTGCAGCCCTTTCCTCTCGACCCTCTTCCTCATCTACCCCTTCTTCCTCATCTAGGGTAGCTGTCTCCCTTGCTGACATCATGGAGCAACTTCAGCACATGCGTGCTGATTTTGGTAGTTGTCTTGACCATTTATCCGATGAGATGTGTTAGATGAACACCAGAATCGATCGCATTGCTCGCTGCCAGTCTCGCCTTGGTGGTTTTGCGCCCTCACCTTCACCTGAGCATGCTGAGGAGTCCTCTTCTGGTGAAGATAATGATGATGATGCTTCTGGCTCTGAGTATGATGATGAGATAACGACCTCTCAGTGATTCACCCTTTGTCACTCTTAACAAAAAGGGGGAGTAGTTTTGTAGATGAGACTTGAGAGTAGTCTTTTTGTTAGGGGGAGAGCTAGCATAGGATATACTAGATAGGGGGAGAGTGTTTTGAGTGTTTTGAGGGATGTAGTGAGGTTTTGGTGTACTCTTTTCTCATTACATGTACTATTTTCTTGTGACTATTTTTTTTTACATACATTGTATTCTTTGATATATATATGAGATGATGTATGCTTTCTTCACCTTTGTCTCACATATGTTGTTTCTTTTCTATCTTTATGCATATGTTTCTTCTTGTATACAACTTGTCTATGTTTCACACGATGCCTTGATGAATCTTGTTTAGGTGTTTCAGATAAGACAGGTTGCAAGTCTATCATGCCATGATCTCTCTTTTTGCAAAGTTTTGAAGAGTTTGTTGTAGTATTAGACTTATGTACTTTTGTAAATTATGGGATAGTTGTGTTAAGACTTCTCTCATAATTGCCTTTTGTGGTTTTGTCTCAGATTAACAAAGGGGGAGATAGTTAGGGTCATACTTTATTGCAATTGGCTAATCCTTTGACAAAATGTACTTTACTTGTAATTGGGTAGATCTAAGGCGGGTTTAGTACTTCAAGAAACATGTTGTTCAAGTCAAGTATTAAAGACTTGAAGATTGGTCCAAGAAACAAGTGAAGAAAAGCTGTTCACTAAGTCTCGACAGATAGCTCGACAGAAGATTGCTATTGAGACTTAATATGAAGCTCGATAGATAGCTTGATAGCAGCTCGATCTATCAAGAACTACGATTTCAAAATTTCCAAATCTGAAATTCAGTCCAGTCTTGTGCAATTGTATAGGGTTTCTTTTCTCACAACCTTAGACATATTTAAGGCTTATTTTAAGAGTTGTCACACATGGATATAGAGACCAAGAGACTTATTTTCTCTGTGTGAATCTACTGCGTTTGTACGCCATAGAGTTTTGTAACCAAGTGCTTCCTAATCTTCATTGTTGATGAAGTGAAGAACTTTGCAGCCAACAACATTTGTTCAAGTTGTTAGAGTTAGTCACGTACTGGGATCTGTGCAAAGGGTTAGTCACAAATTGGAGGTTTGTGCATCAAAGGAAAGAAGGCTACTATAAGATTAAGTCCAATTGGGTATTGGAACGAAGGTTCAACTGTAAGTTGGTATTTCGGGATAGGCCAGGGTAGTTGGTAAGATTCCTTATACTTGTAACCGCTTGATTGTTGATTAGTGGATTCTTGGGAGTGGTGACCTTAAAATCACCCGGTGAGGGGTTTTTGCCTTGCGAGGTTTTCCCCATTTGTCAACAAATCACCGTGTCTAATTTATTTTCCGCTGCCCTTAGTATTTTTAGTGATTTTTTGGTGCCTTCATGATTTGCATGCAATTGAACCTAATTAATCAACTTGGGTAATTGAATTAATTAACCAGGGTGAAGCTAACTTAACCCAACAAGGAGAATGTTAGCCAAGAAGATCCTAAGGATAGGATACTATTTGAATACGATAGAGACCGATTGTGTAGACTTTGTGAAAAGTTGCCATGACTACCAAACACATACGAATTTGAATCATGTGCCATCTAGTGAACTATACAGCATGACCTCTCCATGGCCTTTCTCAGTCTGGGCATAGATGTGATAGGGAGAATAGCCCCTAAGGCCTCAAATGGGTACGAGTACATTCTAGTGGCAATCGACTACTTCACCAAGTGGGTAAAGGCGGCCTCCTACTCCATACTAAAAGCCAACTGTGTGGCACAGTTCATAGAGAATAACATCATTTGCCAAATCAGAGTACCGCAAGAGATCGTCTCCGATAATGGCTCCCATTCTGAGAGGGAGGTTTGAAAGATCATGGGGTTATACAACATTGAGCATCACAAGTCTTCACCATATCGACCGCAGACTAATGGAGCCATAGAAGCAGCCAATAAGAACATCAAGAATATCCTAGCCAAGATGGTGGTGACATACAAAGATTGGGCTGAAAAGCTTCCGTTTGCCTTGTGGGGTTACATGACTTCTATCTGTGCATTGACTAGGGCAACCCCTTACACTTTGGTCTACAGAAGCAAAACGATACTTCCCGTTAAGGTGGAGATACAATCTTTGAGAGTGCTAGTGGAAACCAAGGTCCTAGAGGAAGATTGGATGAAAGAAAGATATGACCAATTGGCTTTGATAGATGAGAAGAGAGCTAGGGCACAATACCATGCACAAGGGTACCAAAAGAGGATTGCTAGAGCATTTAACAAGAAAGTGAAACCTAGAAACCTTAAAGAAGGGGACTTGGTCCTAAAAGGGCTTAGAGATGAAACTTTTGATCTAAGAGGGAAGATGAAGTCAAGATGGTCTGGGCCTTTTATTATCGAGAAGATCCTGTTAGGAGGTGCTACAAGATTTACAGATTTGGATGGAGAAGAGATGCTTTGCCCAATCAACATGGATAGGCTTCGAAGATATAACATTGAAAATAACATCTACCATTGCCCGGGTAGGCCAACCCTCCAGGACCATACATGCTCTTGGAATACTTAGTTAGCCTTATCGCTTTGTTCCAATGGGTGAGATTGAATGCATCACTGGAAAGCACATAGAAGGTTTTCCTGGTTTTGGACTTGGGTGCCATTGGAGAGGATGAGAGAATATGGAAGAGGGAGAGAGTTTCAGATGAGAGAACATGAGAGGGAAGGATCAAATTGTGAAGAAGAATGAGAGAAAGGCAGGGTTTTGTAGAGAAAAGATGAAAGTTAGAGAGTCAGAGGGAATGTGAAGAGATGAGGGAGATCAAGAGAATGAAAAGAGAAAAAAAGAAGCGATTAGTAACCGTTGGAGAAAAATTAAGAGGTGGGAATGCATCTGATGGCTAAGTTACATGTAGTTTTGGCCCCCCACTAAACTACGTGTAGTTTAATAAAAAAAAATTAAAAAAATTTGTCAAATATCCCCTAATGGGTTCTCGGAAGGTAGGAAGTGCAAAAGAAAATTTAAGAATGCATAAAAAATGATAGAAATACCATTAATTGGGTAAAAGACACAAAGACCCTCAAGGCATCCCCAGTGGATTGAAAGCATAAAAAACATCTCTCAGTTGATCAGAAGTCGCCAAGGAAACTCCCCCGTGGGTTTAGATCATCAACCAAATCCCGAATAAAGTACAGTATCATGGAAGGACTTCCTCACGGGTCCACGGCACAAAGGCAACCCCTTTGTGAGTTGTGAAGAAAACTTCCCCATTGAGTTGATAAAACCACCTCGTGGGTAGAATCAACACAAGTTCCCCAGTGAGCCATAAAGAAATAGAAGGATTTTCCCCAGTGGACTGCATACTACCAAAGACTTCCTCGTGGGTCAAAATCACCACCAAACTTCTTAGCAAGTTATCTTCCCAAAGTGAACTACATACCAAAAAGACTCCCTTATGAGTCACCAATACACTTCTTAGCAGATTATATTCCCTAGTGAGACTTTCATCATCCCCCGTGGATCTTTCACCCAGGACTTCCTCGAGAGTCGGAACACCAAGGCCACTCGTGCACATATCCTACGGGAATTGAATATACAGGCACGGGCCACATACTATTCAAGCAAGTCAGAATATATAATTTGTACACATATCCTGAGAGAATTGAACATGTTTGCACAAACCCTACATGACACAGAACTTGGGCACATATCCCGAGGGAATTGAACATGCAAGCATAGTAGAAGAGGTAAAGATAGAGACAAATACCAATGTCACCCCGAGGCAAGAGCCTCACCAGAACAGGTAGGGATAGAGATGGAGAAGATAAGTATTACCTAGAGGCGCAAGCCACTTGGAGAAGTTTGAGTCAAGAGCCTCAGATACACACCATAGATATGTATTCTTTTAACTTCGTAAGAGCACCTTGTTTGTTTGGTTGATGGTTGCGGCCGTTGGCCTTGTTTGTTTTTCTTTTTAACTGACTCTAGGATAGTGAGTTGCTCACCTTTTGATTGCAATTGGCAAAACAGGTTTTGGGATAGTGAACCTGTCATTGCTTGTTTCCTGAGCAACAAAGGTGGGAATTCGGACATATGAATCCCACGCGACTCTGAGGAGTTGCACCCCGCCCTATGTATGCGTGCTGTGTGTCATGTGCGTAGGTTGGACCCGAGTCGTACGTCGAAACAAAATGTTTTGTCTCTTATTATTTTGATTCTATTAGCGAAGCTCACGAATCAAAAGAGGGGCATTTGTACACACTGCATTCTGTATCCCTTATGACTTAGGCCCTTGTTCCCCATTGATGCTGAAATTCTAATGCCCAAGGTTGGTTTAGTGCCTAATTAGATTCTAAATTGACTTGAGAAATGTTAAAATGGAAAATATAACTTTTTATGAGTAAAAAAACTATTTTTGGAAAATAAAGGTCAAGGAAACCCTCGGCCTGCGTACGCAGGTCTGATGTAAGCATACACAGGCACAGACTTGTGTACGCAATTAGGGTTCCAGAGAGCTATGAAAGACAAGTTTTTTGCATTAAATTTGAGGTTTAGAATGAATCCCACATCGTCTAGAAGCCGTTCCAAACCCCCATTTTTCAACTATATAAAGCATTACATGGTATATTTCAAAAAGACAGAGAAAATCCTAAGGGAAAACACAAAATTCACTAGAAATAGTGAATCAAAGAGGGAGTTTTTCACAAAACATCCTCAAGTCAATATTTTCTGATTATGACCTTTTCAGGCCTTGATCTTTGAGTTTTAAGATTACTAATCACTTCCTTGTTTGATTGTGAGTAGATTTGACTGAGGGGAACAGTCAAAATCAAGCCTATGAGCTTTTGTTTTAAGGTATTGAGTTCTAAGCTTTTCTTTTCTTTTCTTCATTTTAATTATGTTATAATCTGTTTTCTTGCTTTGTGTATATCTTAATATGCTTGTTTAGCCTAGGGTTTAGTAGTTTCCATGTTTTAAAGCATGTTAGGTTGTTAGTTTCTTTAATTTTTGTTTCTGCTCTGTTTTCAATCTTAAGTTTCTAGGTTAGGTTTCTTGGGGCATGTCTGCGCATGCATAATTCTGTATGCACACGTAGGCTTGAAGTATGCGTATGCATACAGCTAGCCCGCATACGTAGGCTTATGTATGCGCACATATACTTCAGCCCAAAAACCCTAATCTGAGTTTTTATTCTTCTGTTCCCTATTTTTTTTACATCATATGCCTCTATTTTGTCTTGTTTTTATGCTCTTGAGTTGTTGTTTCTCTGTTTATTTGTTTGTTTATCCTTAGCATGATTAGATTAGGGTTTTCTTACGTTTTCTTTGTTTTACCATGAACATGCATATGATATATCCATTCATTGATACATAGGTGTTGTGATGCAGTAAGGTAAGTAAGGTAAGCCATGCGTTCATATGTACATGCCTTTGTTTGTTATAAAAGCTTTATCTTCTTTTGATGACATGTATATGCAAGGTTTCATGCCATGATTTGAATAAAATAATATGTTTGATTGCTACCATTTTTGGTTTCTGCCATAATCTGTTTGTTGCCTTGGATGTAATGAGATAGGAATATGCTAGGGTTTATGAAGATATGATGCCATGGCAGATGCATGTTAGGGTTTCGGGATGATTGATGCCATGTTTTATGCTTATATATATATGCTAGTGTGTGTGTGAGTTAGAATGACAATGTTGGATATGCCTTTAATAGGATTAAGACGTAAGACACAATGACTGGAAGCTGACCCACGAGTCGAGCGGTTTAGGGTGCCTAACACATTCCCAAAATCGTACCTAAACTTTGAAATCATACTCTGGTAGTAAGACTTAGTCCTTCCATGTAAGGGTGCTATTAAATGGTTCCTAGACCCAATCTAGGTGGCAACTCGAATCTTTTCTCCGCCTCGGTCTACTCGGCCTAGGCGTACTCCCCCCCTTTTCCTAAAGGAGGAAGTGGTTGCGGTCACAACGTGCGATGTCTAATTTTAACTTGAACTTTTATAAGTGACTACAAGAAAAAAATGTTTATTACAACAACAAAAAATCATTGCAATAACATCAAAATCATTGCAATAGTTGATGTGAGTTGTTGCAATAAATTCGTCATTAAAATATTTAGATATTGCAACAACAAAAATGCTATGATTCTCATGATATATATCATCTTGTATATTATTTATGCACTAAGGGCTCCCAGGGTTAGTATTAAAAGCGTATTAGTTGAGAAACTATATGATTTTATTCACCTAATTATAAATATGCTCTAACTTAATTATTGTCGAATTTTGACTGCAGAACACAACTCCCAAAGTATTCGTTTCTATGAACATGAGTTTGTTCTCCTTAATCCTTCTTGTCTAACACTTTGCAGTGAAAGAAAAATTCCATGTTGAATTTCTGGGATGGATTTGCATTGTCGTTTCTTTTAGTGTATTTAGCACCCTTAAGCATTGTGGTGAGTAAAATAACTAAAACATTTGAGGTCAAGAGATCAGGATACTCTCATTTTTTCCAAAAAAAAAAGAAAAAAGAAATGAAAATTAAGCGTAAGCATTTTACTTTTTTTTCCTTTTTGTAGGCACAAGTAATTCAAACGAAGAGTGATATTTTGTTGCAATAAAGACATCATTGTAATTATTTGATATCAATTATTTTTAAAATCTATATCAATGACAAACATTAAATGAATATATCATTGCAGTAACTTGATATCAATTATTTTACAATCTATTGCAATGACAAATATGAAACAATTATTTATTACAACGAATATATCATTGCAATAAATTGTTTGTTGCAACAACATATATATCTGTGAGAGACTGGGAAAATCGGGTATTCTTAAAAAAGAGATTTGGGTGCTTTTAAGGGCACCTCTCTTTTTGGGTAAGTGGTGTGGAGTCGCCACTTATTTTTTTATACAAATAAAAAGAAAAAATAAATACAAATTACATGATCAAAATATTTCGAATGTCATTGATTGAATAAAGACAAGTACAATTTTGGTAAATTAAATCTTACAAGGCTTTGGGTCCTAGTTACAATCTATGCAAAAGAATACAAAGCTTTGGTCCTAATTACAATCTACCAAAATTAAATGACAAAACACTAATCTACCTATCCAAAAACCCTAAGCTCGGGGGCTAGGTTACGGAATGGGAAGGTGTTAGGCATCTATTTCGCTCAGACAGAGTCTGGTCTTCTAGACTCTAATGACCAATATACCCTTTTTTGCATGATATTGAATGATATGTTGAACATACATGACAGACGCTTGACAAAAATTAATTTAAATGAATCTGCCTCGTGAATGTGTCCTCTTTTCCAAGAAAATTCAGATCTATTTTTGTGAATAAAAAGTTGGATTTGTAAAGAAAATCAGATTTTTTTTGTGAATAAAAAAAATTGGATTTGTAAAGAAAATCATATATGTTTTGTGAATAAAAAAATTGGATTTGTAAAGAAAAACAGATCTGTTTTTAAGTAAAAGAAAGAATAAGATTTTTGTTAAAAAGTATTAGATTTGTTTTGTGAATAAAAAAGAAATAAAAAAAGACTTTTTGAAAGAGGATCCACATTCATGATATAAATTTATTATACATGCATCATATATTAAAAAAACAAGACTTCAATCTAACTTTCAATTCCTTCTTTTAAATTTCAAACTCTGCAATTTTGTAATAAAGAAAACTTTTTCTAAAAAATCAGATCTATATTTAATGAAAGTACATATAAGTTTTTGTGTTAAAAAAGTTAGATATGTATTTAATGAAAATACAGATAAGTTTTTGTGTTAAAAAAATCAGATCTAAAAAATACAGATCAGTTTTTGAACTAAAAAAATCAGATCTGAAAAATACAGATCAGTTTTTGAGCTAAAAAAATCAGATCTGAAAAATATAGATCAGTTTTTGAACTAAAAAAATTAGATCTGAAAAATAAAGATTAGTTTTGAGCTAAAAAAAATAAGATCTGAAAAATACAGATCAGTTTTTGAACTAAAAAAAATCATATCTGAAAAATTTAGATAAGTTTTTGTGTTTAGAGAAAATCAGATTTGAAAATACAAATTAGTTTTACACTAAAAAATCAGATCTGAAAAATTTAGATCAGTTTATGGTTTTCATAAAAGAATTTTTGTTGGCCATTGCAGATTTTGAAACTTAAGAAAAAGAGTTAAAATAAACAATCACCTAAGCACATGTTAAAGAAAATTCTAACAACGTATTTAAGCATGGTAACCATATCAAAAACAGAACATAATAAAAATATGTTAAACATATTCATGCATAAAACAATAACCAAAATTAATGAAAGAAGAAAAGAAAGAAGAAAAACAGAATACCTTTTGCATGAGCGTGATCTTCTAATGAAAGAATATTTTAGGATTCAAAGAAATTTGTACACCTCTTTGAAGCCTAAAATACTTTACTTACAAAAAAGAAGTTCATAAAGCAAAAGCATCTAGAACGTCTTTAACGTAAGGGGAATTGAAAAGTCAGAAGAGAAGAGCCCCTAATTTTGATTTGTTTCCTCTATTTATAGAGGTTGGGATGCTTTAATGAGATCAGAACGAATTGGGATGCGTCCTTATCTCTAAAAAATCGTAAAATATAGGCCTTATCTCAATCAGGGAGTCCTCGAGCCGTGCCAACAATTTGGGCCAATCGGCACTCCAAGAGTGCCGAATGGCCCTCTTGGGTGTTGAGTCCACGTTTGAGTTTTAGTCCAATTTGGACTCCATTTTTGAGTATTTTTGAGCTGAGAATTGTACTTTGACGCATTTTTAATCTGTATTCTAAAAATTAATCCCTTTTTCTGGATATTCAGGTCTTTAAAGTGATAATTATCTTATAGATAAATATTCCAAAAAGTCTTGATTATTCACAACTTCTTTGTTATTTGATTATCCACTTTATTCCCATGCAAACAAGTCTATTTTTGACACTGACCAACAACCAATCACAAAATTATTTAATTAATTTTAATTGTTTAGCCAATCAGAATTAATTTAAATTAATCATGCGTGGTCAGTTCCACCCAAATAAAATGCATGCAGATCGTGCAAACTTGATCATGTGATATCTTTCAATTCGACAGTCTAATTTGGAAATCGGACACACCGTCGCAACCGTTAGAACCTCAAGATCATTTTTATGATATGCAGTGAATGAATTAATGAATGTAATGCAACTTTAAATGTCGAGTATTTGAATGGTTACTCTAGTCATCTTCCTTAATTAAATTATGGGTGCAAAATCGAGTGTCTACAATATCATTGCACTACAAGAAAAATCAATTGGTGTTTTGATTTGATGATAAGAGTAATCATCAAGAGCAGTGTTGAAATTTAATAAGAAAAAATTACATCCATGCTTTAATTTTTATTTTCTAAATAATGATATATGTAATGTGTATATAATGATTATTATATTGCAGGCCAACATTTTATTGAATTTTTAAAAAGAAATCAACCCAAGGTTTACAATCGGTACCTTATGTGGTGGCATTATTCAGTTCGATACTTTGGTTGTACTACGTGATGCTTAAAAAACAATGCTATGCTTCTCTTCATAATCAACTTATTTGGATGTGTGATAGAGATGATATATATCATCTTGTATATTACTTATACGCCAAGGGCTCCAAGGGTTAGTATTAAAAGCATATTAGTTGAGAAACTAAATGATTTTATTCACCCAATAATATATATGCTGTAACTTAATTAATGTTGAATTTTGACTACAGAACTCAACTCTCAAAGTATTCGTTTCTATGAACATAGGTTTGTTTTCCTTAATCCTTCTTGTCACACACTTTGCAGTGAAAGAAAAATTCCATGTCAAATTTCTGGAATGGATTTGTTTTGCCATTTTGGTTAGTGTCTTTGTAGCACCTTGTTGAGGGCCAAAATATTACAAGTATTGAAATCCAAAACTAATAAGCCCTCAATAATAGGAAAGGCCCAATACGTGAGCCAATGCCCATTTAAAATGGGTAAAAGGAAGCCCAAGCTCATGAATGGGTAAGCCTTGGGCCTTAGAGAAGGAAGAAAAAGTAGAGGAAGCTTGGCCCAGCCTCTGTGAGAAGAACCCCCAAGGAGCCCAGAAAGAGACTGGACCAGGATATCGAGGAGCTGCCAGAACCAGGGAAGGGATCCTCGGGAAGTGTAGGAAACAATTAGTTGGGAGTTGGACAGCTTAGGGAAGCATGCTCATGGGCACAAGGAACAAAGAAAGATATGTCCCATCAGTCGCCTGCAACTCAGAAGAAAAGACTTTGGAAACAGCTGATGACTTAGGAACCAGCACCTATGAAGGGAAGCTTGGTACCTCGGGAAGAGCAGTAAGGTGAACCATAAAGTAAGGTGGTTGGGGATCTTTCAGCCTAACAGGGGGGAATCTGCCTATTTAGAAAAAAAGACAAAGGATGAGGATGCCAAAAGAGGGATTTTGAAAAGCCTCTCTAGAAGCCTTGGAAAAAGAGATTAAAAATCAGCCCCTAGGACCCCCCCCCCAAAAAGGAAGGTCAGCTGGGGACTTTTTGGAGGGAAACCTCAAAAGAAGAATATAGTGAGAAAATGAGGAAAGGACCAGCCACCAATGTTGCTGACACAACATTGGTTCTGGTACCCAGGGCAGCAAATGGAGGGAATTAATGGTACACCAAAAACCATAGGAAGGTACTATAAAAGGGGATCAAGCCATCAGCAAAATTCATTCAGTACTAAGGAATTAGAGCAAAAAGATCTTTTGAAAAACTTCTTTAAATCTCAGAAAAATAGAAAAAGGGAAAAACACTGTGAGGGATCTTAAGACAGGCACTAGAGGATACACTTGGATTCAAGGGGATTCAAACCTCACAAGTCTTGGAAGCCTACAAAGAGCTATCTAAGTCTGTGACTTTTAAACTTATTTGAACCTTGTGACACATCCTAGTGAAAAGAAGGGTCCAATGTACTAAAACTTAATATAATGAAATATCATTCTATTTTTTGAGGATCCCTAATGTCCATACCTACTTTTTCTTTATTTCCTTACTGTTCTTTAGCCATTTATTTTACAATGTGTATATGTTTGCATGTATGGATATGTATGTGTTGTAGGGCCCATGTTTTGTGCACAACTTAGTTCATAATCAGCCCAATATAGCTACGATGAACCAAGCCCAGTCCACCAAACAACAAGTATAAGGTCTAGGATCCTTGTTTCTACTTAGGCCTGGGTACTGTCCAAAATAAGAGCCCACACACCCTTAACCCCTAGGGAAAAGCAACTATGTTGTTTACACATTAGATTATACCTAAACCCTAAGGGTTTCCAACCCTATAAGGGCATGCATGGATACACTAATGGCTTTGTCATGTAAATGTGTAGAGATAAAATTTGAGGCTAGTAGTTGGAACTCCGCATTAAGGATGACATTGCCAAAAGTTCAAGATCTTCGCTAAGAAGGTGAGGCCCATCCAGAATGAAGCCTCTGCATTTTGTAAATTTGAACTTCCTTGTATTGTAAAAGGCCCAGTGTTGGAGCCATTGTATATAGCCCAGTTTTGGGGGCATTGTAAAAAGCCAATATTTTTAAAAGCATTATTTTCTTTGTAATGAAAAGAGAGGGGTCCATCCTGCAATTTCAAGCATGATGTGAAAGTTCCAGTTACTTGCCAAGCTTATGCATTAATTTTGCATCACTATAGAAACTCACCTTGATAAAAACCCGCTTAAGGGTTTAAGCCAAATTTCTGAAAATGATAGGAGCATGTCCTTGAGCATTTCGTTTGCAGGGGAACAATTCTCAAATGAACGTATGAGCTTTGCCTGTTTGCATAACATTGAGAAACTCTAGGAGAGACGGTTTTAAAACCGCTCGTGCATTAGTATCCACCTGAGCCCTATGGGTCCCCAACCCTACAAGGGCATGCATGCATTTGCTGATACCTTTCACCTAATTGTATAGATAAAAATTGGGTGACAAGCAACCAGATCTTTCCATAGAGACATGCAAGAAGCCAAGTTTTTCTTCAAAAATTGCCAAAGGGATCTAACTTTGTTTTCTTTGTATTAAACATGCCTTTGTACCAAAATTGATTTCTTCGTCCAAGGATCATGTGAATATTGTATCAGAAAAAGAGCTTTATATATGCTTTAACTATTGCAAAAACCTTTGCTATACAAACTGTGACAAATTTTTCCTAAAAAAGGACAAGGTGTTGTACCCTAAAATTTTCATTGTGAAAATGGGGTTCATCCCAAGATTTTTTAAAACCTATGCAAATGTTCAGCTGCTTGCCACAAAGAGGTTATGTTAAGTAAAGTTTTGCATCACTTTAGAAACGTATTCAATAACAAGAGGTCCAAATCATGGAACTTCTCCCTGTTAATTGCAAATTGAAATAGGGACATGCTTAAAGCATTTGGACATAAAACTAACATGGGTTTTGGTTTTTTGTTTCTACCATGTAAATATCTCACTTGTAATCCCGATTCCTTGCTATCCCATTCCTTCTCGAGGTGTGAGACAAAATGTGGGAAGTTCAAGATCCTTGCATCTCCAAACTTGTACAAAAGGATCTATGGGAAGAATGAAGAGCGACTTAAATACTGAACAAAAGCAATGGACCATTTCAGTTGAAAGCCAACATTCTTTGGGGGATTGCAAAATGGGAACCAATTTTTGTCATCTAGTTGCAAACCAAAGTCTCGGTTCATGTACGAGCTTTTCAAGATGGTTTGGTCAGACCTAATGCCACATTGAATTTGAAACTAGAAAGGAATAAGCATGAATTGCTATTGAATTCCTGTACCATCATTGTCTCTACATTATGGTAGCTCATTGACATTCCAGTTGATAGAAAATGGAAGAAGAGGATGGGGAAACTTTCAAAGGAAGTACTTAAAGATGAAAAGAGAAAGGGACACCTTGGTGCATTCTCTGAAACTTGAAAATGAGATGATCAAGATATTCCTAGAAATGTCTAAGGCTCCAGTTTACGGGAAGATCAGCAGGACCCAGGTCCATGGCTTTTGCTAGTCTCATAACCCTAGGGGAATGAGCCAAAGATAGTCTGAAGAGCAAGAAGCTTAGGAGATGTTCTTTGGTACGTCATGCTTCAAGTGATAGATTGAAAATGCTGGTGCTACTAAGAAGACCCTTGATTTTTCTTTCACAATCCAAGCCCATTGATTCATACCATTAAGATTGTTTAGGGAAGTCTTTGGAGTTAATTCTTTTGAAATGGCTATCAATGGGATAAACTCCTAAGGGTGCCTAACCCTTCCACCGCTTGTCAAGATGATTTCATGACTAGTTTGGATTTGACTATTCTCAGCATTGAAGAAAGGACTTTCAGAATTAGCCCTTTGGGCACGCACACCATCACTCACAAAGTCTCAACCAAGAGGTCACATTGAACCTAAGGTGGTAGAAGATAGATGAGTCAGGTATGGCACGCCCCTATACCAGGGCCGTTTTTGTTTGGTTCCCATGCCTTGTGAGGAGACCTTTGTCAAATCTTGTTAATCACAAGTTGGAGAGAAATGATCTCAGGAAAAGATACGAGTTATTCATCTCAAATGGATTTCTTTTTTTAGTAATATTTCGAGAAAAACTATGGAACTTCCCTGACATCACTTCCAAGTGTGGAAATTAAGACTCGATGGTGGGCTCTTGAGATCAAGCCTATATGTAGTCGATCTTTTCTTGTATTGCTTCTTAAGGGACCTTGACTTCACTCCCAAGGTCTAGTTGATGTTATCAACCAGATAATGGTAACATGAATATTTGGACATTATCATATAGTCCATGAGATGCATAGTATGTGATTTATGTGATTTAGTCACAGAAGATATAGATCACAAGTTCTTTGTAAATGTTGGGAAATTTAGATCCCGGTTGATAGAATTAACAAGTTTTAAACCCAAGTTGTTAATTAGGTTAATTATGAATAAATCTTGTTAAAACAAACAAACATCAATATCATGTCACAAATAAATGCAACGGAAAAATAAATAAGACAAGATATGATGACCCAGGAAAACCAATGAAACAAACTAGTTTCACAGTAAAAAACCTAGGGGGAAACCTTCCTGAAAAGCAATCCATTATAATGAAAAGGAGTTTCAGATCTAGTACAAAACCTTTGTCCCTAGACTCTACAATCCCCGTAGATGAACTTACAGCAGAAACCTTCTACCACTTCAGAACCTTTGAACTCTTCAATATATGAATGCCACCCTTTGATGATGCACGAATCCCAGTACGTGACTAACCAATTGCAAGGATCCCAGTACGTGACTTCAATCACCAACTAGAAAAAGATGTTGGCTGCAAAGTTCTTCACTTCATCAACAATGAAGATCAAGAAGCACTTGGTTACAAAACCCTAAGGTGCAAAGACGCAGTAGCTTCTTTCAGAGAGAATAAGGCATCGGTCACCTTTTGCATATGTTCTCCTTGTATTCTCTTATGTGACGGCTTCTAAAATAAGCCTTATATAGGTCTAGGGTTGTGAGAAAAGAAACCCTACACAAACATGTCAACATGGGCCGAAAATCAGATCTGGAAATCTGAATTTCGTAAGGCTTAGTAAATCTTGATCGATCGAGGAGGTGTCGAGCAGGTGTTGAGGGGATAGGAGATATCTCGATCGATCGACCAGCTGTCGAGAAGCTATCGAGATTACGATAAGAAAGAGCTTAAGAGCTCGATAGATAGCCAGGTGTCGAGGAGGTGTCGAGCAGCTATCGAGCTTTAAAATTCAGCACTTTCTCACTTGATTCTTGGACAGACTTGCATGGCTTCAACACTTGAACTTGAAACAAGGTTTCTTGAAGTATTGAACACATCATAGATCTACCCAAATACAAGTAAAGTGTGTTTTGTCAAAGGATTAGCCAATTACATAAAATATGTCCTTAATAGTAAACTCAGAATTTTAGTTCGTAGTCGGTGATGAAATTGGGCATTTCATCTGCGAAGACTATAACATATCAACTAAGATGATTTGTCTTGATCATGAAAGTGGAGACTTCTAGTTGATTTGTTTTAAGAGTTAAGACATTGAACTGGACCGCTGTGAGATTTATTATTCTCCTAACGACTGTCAAATGAATAATAAATCTCACGACTTTAATTTACATAAACTCTCATCCTGAGAGGATAGTGAACCTGATCATGAAATGTAGGTTGTTTTGATATATCAGGAGTGAGATCTAATTCAACGATCAAAACCTCAATATGTTGGATAACCACACGTAGTGCTAAAGGAACACATATCCTCAAGATGGAATTCATAGTCTCTTTGTAGAGATATAAAATATTCCCTTGAGATAAGTTTAATGAGTTTGGTTATTCAGAGTGTTAGGCTTGACCACTTTAGTAAGGAGTTACTAAAATTTATATTTAATATTCTCAAGAAACCTCTAAGAATAGGGAGGATGTTGAGGTTCAACCCAGTTTGAAGACTTTTATGAGATCAAGATCTCCCTTAGAGGAAACCAAGCCGTCATGGTTCATCTTAGCTAAGAATCTTCAAGAGGCCATTTAGATGGTCAAAGAACCGGAAAAATGCCATACTCGGGTAGAATTTTTCTTGATTATTATCCCGTGTAAAAAGGGATGAAGCTGATGGCTGTGAAAGCGTCATGAATTCCTATGAAAATCTCACATGGGGTCGCCTCCACGAGACCGATGAGTCTTCCATGTTCTTCGTGATGTAGCCAATATTTTAGGCAATGAAGTTCACCTCAATTGAGGTCATGACAGAAACTTGTGGAACCATTTCTGAATACACGAGCCATGAGTAGATCATTCAAGAACTCATTCCAAGGAGTTGAAGATTGCAATAAACCTACTTTAGGTTACCTTGTGGGTGTAGCATCTCAATCAACCAACATGAGACACCTATATTGAACATGGGAGTAGAAAATTAAAAGGATGCATGAGGCCACTCAATTGGAGGAGGGCCTAGGTATTTCCAATTTTTTCGGATCCTTTCAAAGCCAAGATTCCTAGCTAACCTCAGTTCTTTTGAATTTCTTTTCAGGAACTTGCTTCGGCCTATCAAGTATCAAACAAGTACTCCAATAATTTTGACCAATTTCCTTTATGGAAGCCACCAAGGGCCCTAGATTCCCTATCTCAAATTTGAGAAGCAGCCTTGAGGCATTAAAAGAGCAATCAGTGAGATCAATGATCCACAAGACGTCCATATGGACTAGAAGAAGCTCAAGCCTTTAGGTGCTCTAAATATGATACCAGGGTAGTTTTTTAGTGGTCTCATTCCTATAAGACCACTAAAAATCCATCTTGTGCAGCCCCCACATTATCCATGAAGACTAGCTACTGCAAGTCTAAGAGAGGAATTCAGCCGGAAGCTGGAGTCGATTCGTATAGCTTGCAAGCTCTTTTGTCAAAGCATCCTAAAAGGGTAAAAGGAACCCAACATCTCTCAAGGATGATCAACCAGCTTGAACTTGGTTTTCTTTAGCTTTCCTCAATAGGTTTTTCCTTCGGGTCTTCCTCAAAAAAAACTTCCACCTTTGGGTAGTCTAGAAGTTTCCTTCGGGTATTCCCCAGATAAGATCTTCTTTTGCCTTTGGGTAGTCTAGGAGGTTCCTTTGAGTTTCCCTTAGAAAATATTCTTTCACCTTCAGGTAGATTAGGTGGTTCCTTCGGGTTTCCCTTAGGCGAAATCTTCTTCTTTCTTCAGGTTGTCCTTAAATTTCTTTTCTCCTTCGGGCAATCTAGGTGGTTCCTTAGGGTCTTCCTAAACAAAATCCTCTCTTTCTCCAAGTATCTTGGGATGTCTTTGGGTTTCTTGATATGTGAATCCTCACACCCTTCAGTTAAAAATCTCACCAAGTTGTGAAAGTGATTGAGAGACCATGGAAAATGCCACACTGGGACAACTTTTATTGCACGGTCTCTCCCCTTCAAATGGACTTCTGGACAATAGTCTTGATAGCATCTTGAGCTTTAACAAGAGCCATAGTCGCAATTTCTTGGCAAGATCGTTAGACGATCTTGTAACCAGCTTGAAGCATTCCTCGGAAGTTTGATTGCCAGATTGATAATGGAAGAAGGCAAACCAAGCCTACATTCAGGGAGAATTGTAAAAAGTCTCCAATTTTATTGGATCTTGTTAGGAGCAAAGTCTTTGTCTAACTTTGTCCATTTCCTTTTCAGGAACATTCTTCACCCGGTAATTTTCGGAGGCTTGAAAAATCAGTTTCGGCTACTTCAGTGATACAATGTCAAAACTTGCTCATGATGAACGCCAACCTGTGAACCATGGTGGAAGAGTGAAGGGATTAAATTTGTCCACAAATGAGGGCCAAAATACTTCCAACTTTAATGGGTTTGGCATGGTCTTGATATGTCACTAACCCCATTTAATTTCCTTTCCAGGGACGCGCTTTAATCAAGCCAATGGGATGTCACTTGCACTGCATACTTCAATGAATAGTGATAACAACACCTGACCATTGTTGATAATACAATCAAAGAGCCACTCGCTTGCTCAACATCTGGGAAATAGTGCCCCATTAAAATATCAGGGAATTGCATTAACATCTGTTCTTGTTGTTCTCATATTGCCTTTCTTAGGTCCCTAATGTGGCATGTTGCCTTGACAGGTCATCTCAAAGATTGTCATGAAAATGAAGCTTGTTACTTGTACTTCACAAGAATCTTCACCGCAGATCAGAAAATCTTCATCCAAAAGATGTGCACTAAATATGGAATTAAGCATCTAAGGTCTCTTTATGAGGTAGAGATCTTCATCCCCTATGTGGATCTTTGCAAGAGCTTCTAGATATTGGGAATACCATTCATTGGAAACATTGGAACCCAAGTTTGGCCTTGTCACCTTGTCCTAGACACTATCCCAACAAAACCTTCTCTCATCTCGGTTGGCTTTGCTTTGTTGCAATCTTGTCCATGCTTTTCGAAAAGGGTTTTCCAAAATGAAATAAAAGTATAAAGTTTCAAATCAAAATATCAAAACATAAAAATATGTGTTTTGTCTTTTAAGAGTGGTGTTCAGGGCCTTTTTGGAGCTCGGCCACGTGTGGTTCGTTGGAGGGATGACCTTACTAGGCCCGAGTTCTTTTTGGGGAGTTGCGTCTGGAACTCAACATTGGGCCACGTGGTCCAATGGCTACCGACGTATTTTTAAGCCTACGAAAATCATTAAAGCCAAAGTCCAAGAATCGTGATAATGGTCGAATAAATATGTAATATGCGTTTGATATGATAGCTTTGATTAGTAGTTGTAATGATAGTTGAAATAAAGTAGTATTTATTTAGAGGTAAAGTAATCATGTACTCAATGATGTAAATTTAAAGATATGGAAGCAAAGTCACTTATCTTTGTATGGTTTATAGCTCCAGCTGTGTAGCATCAGTGAGCTGATAGGATTACAACAGAATGCCAGCGATAGAGGCTAGTTAAGCTTGCCCCTCTTATCATGCATTTAAATGAGTTTAAGCCTTGGTTAATAGTTGTAATAGTAGTTGGAATAAAGTAATATGTATTTAAATGTGAAGTAATCATGTACTCAATGATGTAAATTTAAAGATATCGCAGCAAAGCCACTTATCTTTGTATGGTTTGTAGCCCCAGCGGTGTAGCATCAGTAAGTAGACAGCATCCCAGCAGAGTGACCCCAGCGGTAGAGAGGCGGTTTGCCATGATAACTTCAAGATTGAGGGGGAAAAATGGGTGCAACTGGAGGGAGAGAGAGTATGTCCAGCTGTGTGTAGGGGCTAGTTAAGTTTGCCCCTCTTATCATGCACTTAAATGAGTTTTCCTCTTGACAATGCTCTTTTAGTTGTTGTAAAGTTATGAATAGTGTTGCCTTCCATGAGAAGGGCTTTTGTATAGAGTATATGTGCCTTCTAAGAGAAGGGTTTTATGTAAGAAGTAGTTTTGCCTTCTAAGAGAAGGACTTTTGTAAGAAGTAGTTGTGCCTTCTAAGAGAAGGGCTTTGATATGAGATCTTGGTACCTTCTAGGAGAAAGGCTTTAGTAATAGAAGTTCATGCATTCCATGAGAAGGGCTTTTAGCATGAGTGTTTGATATCTCTTGAGAAGTGTGGAGATGGTAAAAGATATAGATGTTTTGTGGGATGTAGTATTTGTAATATGTATGAAATATGGAAGTATGGGAGATATAGAGATTAAAGATAGTAAAAATATGAGATTATAACTGCTGAAGAAGTTGTAGAGATTGTTTTCCAAGAGGAAAGATTTTGTAAGAGAAGAGCATGGAGATGCGTTTGGGTATTTGGAGATAAGAGCAGTAAGATAGACATATTTTTTGGATATGGAGAGTGAGAGAATGAGTATAAGAGAGTAATGATGTTGTAGTGTGTTTAGCAATGTTGTTGGGATTTACTGCTGGGATCTTTTGTTAGAGGAGTAGTAGAGATTGCTTTCCAAGAGGAAAGATTTTATAGGAAAAGAGTATAGAGATGTGTTTATGGGTAGCAAAATAGTACGATTTCAGAGTGAGAGAGTATGAGAGTAATAGTGTTATAGTGTGTTTAGCAAAGCTGCTGGGATTGTATGAAGGCTTATGAATGGCATTTATGAGCTAAGGCCTGAAGAGTTTAGTTCCTAATTTAGAAACTAAAAAACTCAGAAGTTCATCACTTCATTAAGAGCTTAGGAAGATTATTAGAGGAAGAGAGAATAGAGAAGTTTCATGAGAGAGTTGTTTTCCATTGGTGTCCCCCTTTGAGGTGTTCATGAAGGGTCCCCCTTTGAGCTGAGTTTAAGGGGGTATTTTAGCAAATAATATCAGCCAAAATCTGTCCCAAATAGGAATGAATTTTCAGAGAATCCATCTTAAGATTTGGCCAAAAATGGTATGTTTAGCTTTAAGGTATTCTTGTTGTTTCGGGTAAGAGTTGCTGGGGAAAGAGTAGCAGAAAAGGAAAGTATTTTGGCAAGAAAAATATAGTTACTTTAGTTGGTTTTGGTTTTAGCCAAATGTGGAAAAATCAGTAATGCTCAGGCTTCTAGGTCAACTGTTCTGAAAAAGCTGTCCCAGCTGTCAAGGAAAAGCTGTGATAGCTATCCTGAGACAGCTGTCACAGCTATTATAAGACAGCTGTTTGCTTTGGGCAGAAGCAAATAAGGTCAGTTGGGTGATTTCAAACTGCTGGAGAGGATATTCAGCATTTATTTCATGGATTTGGCTGAAAAATAGTAAGATCTCTTTCAAGGGTATCTTGCTATTTTGGGTATAGCAGCTGGTTATTGGGATTTCAGCATTAAATGGCTGATGATATCACTTCCAGCCAGGTGTCAAGTGCTGAGTACACTGCTGGGGTTCAGCTGGAAATGTTTCCTTCTTTGGGTGTTTGTGTTTTTGGTGCAAGGTTCCATTACAACACATTTCTAGTAAGTAATAGAAGGATTTGTTAAAAGTTAATGAAGTTTTAGAGATTTAGTCAAGGCCTCATTGTGTTGTGACATAATCTTGGTGAGCAAGAAGAGTATTTAATGCTCTGCTCTAGTAGCTGGAAGAGAAATATATGGTCTGATTGTGATAGACAGCAGCTGGGTATTAAAGATACCATGAATATTTTGTATATATTTGGAGATAAAAGATAGCCAATCAGATTAGGCCATGAGTTTGAGTTGGATTTTAGCTGAAAGTAGTAATGAGATTTATGTAGAATAATATAATGAAGTTTCTAAATTTGTATAGCAACAGCTGGAGATTGAATGAACAGTTATCTTCCTAGCAGTTAGATGGCTGGAGATATTGAGTATTTGTCACATGATGAAAGTTAAGTTTTAGGAAAAGAGCAATGGGGAATTTTTATCATCTAAAGTACTATGTGATAAGAGATGCTTACCATATGTTATCCGCTACACACGGACTCGTTAGAGTTCAAGGAGTTAGAGAAGACATGCCAAGCAACATGTCTCTTTTATCAACTTTAAATCGCTGGAGTTTTACTGAACATACCTCTTGGCCCTCCAAACCACGACTCCCGAAGTTTCCCCAAAGAGACTTATGAGCTTGGATCATAAGCCGAAGATGAGATGACGTACCTCGGGTTTTGTTGTCATTTTGTGTAAATATGGGCTCTTGTTGAAGGAGCCGCTTGCCATGAGTGTAAGAGAGGTAATATGGGCCGTGAGCTTTGATACATTGCTTAAGCCCAATCCATATGTTGATGTTGATGATGTCGTGGGGTTATGATCCCAATTGATGAAGAGGAAATGTGGACCATGAATCCACCTTTTGAAGTAAGGATCTCGCGGGCCATGTGAGCCCAATCCATGTAGTTGAATGAGATATGAGCTTATTTTGGGCTTTAAATAGATTTACCCAAAAAATAAATAATATGTTGACATGGGTTGCCAATGAAGTAATGCCACGTGGGCCAAAAAATGGTCCTCAACAAGTGGCAAGTCAATGCCAAAACTCCTTTTGTGGGGAAAAAGTTGTTCGAGTGAAGTGGTTATTGTTGGTTAAATACATATGCAGCGGAAAATTAACGGATCTACTTCATTCGCAATTGATAACATGCACTATGTAAGTTTCAGAATTCAAGAGTAAGAGAGTGTACCTTGGTATGGTGAATTTTAAAACCAAAGATCAGAAGTTCTTAAGAACACTTTCAATCTTCACTCCAATTCTACTTGTACCCAAGAAGTGTGGTCTCTTAAGCAGTTATATGTGTGTGTTCAAGAGAGAATGAAAGAGTGTCTAACATCCACATACATACCATTTCATGTTCTTACAAAAATTCTGTATGTTTATCTTCTTATAACTGATTATTTAATTGGGCTAACTTTTTGGGCCTTTCCAATTGGGCTTTAGTATGTGACTTGGAGTGGGACCAAAAGGGAACAAATAAGACACTAGCTCCAATGGGCCTTGGGCTTTTCTGTCAACTCTTGACAAGTCCAAAGTTACCATTAATTATATTTAATACCATTATATAAATATAATTGCACTCTAGGTCTTATTAATAAATTATATCCCAAGACTTTATTGTACATGCAACCCCTTCATAAAATATTCGTAGTAATACAAAGTCATGAATGAAGATTGTCACTTTGTAGATTACTATATCTTAATCCTTGAGTACTCGATTTAATCCTTTTAACTTATTCATCATATATTTATGAAATCCAATTTCATAAATATATACTTTAGTAATTTCTTACCAAAGTGGTTAGGCCTAACTCTTTGAATAACTGAACTCATTAAACTTATCTCAAGGGAATATTTTATATCTCCGTTAAGAGACTATGAATTCCATTTTGAGAATAAATGTTCCATCAACACTAAATGTGGCTGCCCAACATACTGAGGTTTTGACCGTTACTTTATATCTCACTCTTGATATATCAAAGCAACCTAAACTTCATGATCAGGTCCATTATTCTCTCAGGATTAAGAGTTCATGTAAATAGAAGTCGTGAGATTTATTATTCAATTAACAGTTGTTAGGAGAATAATAAATCTCACAGCGGTCCAATTCAATATGTCTTAACTCTTAAAACATATCAACACATCAACTAGAAGTCTCCACTTCCATGATCAAGACAAATCATCTTGTTGATATGTTATAGTCTTTGCAGATGAAATGCTCAATTTCATCACCGACTACGAACTACAATTCTGAGTTTACAAAAAACTTGTGATTTATATCTTCTGTGACTTTTCACATAAATCACATACTATGCATCTCATGGACTATATGATAATATCCGAATATTCATGTTACCATTATTTTAGATAATAATAAAGCAACTTTATTAATCACAACATTAAGTCATACATAATGTCATACATAGCATTATACAATAGGATTTAAGGGCACTAATCCTAATAGTTATCCCTTATAGGGATGAGGGGTACGTGGTCCCCAAACACTCATATCATGATATCTCATCTCAACACCCTGCATTCATAAAATATTCACTACTTTTGCAAAGTGTCATATTCAATTCTCTTCTTGACAATCAACCCTTCAGGGAGGTTGAATGTTCAAATAGTGTGTAAAACACCTTGAACGTTTAGACCTCCAAATTACAAATTACCAATTCAAGCTTATTATCAAACAATGTATGTGCAGAATATGAAAATAAGCTAAAACAGAATTGATAAAACAATCTAAACCAAATAAAATCACAACCACAGCAAAAATTAAATGGCAATGATTAAGGGAAGAGAGATGCAAACACAAAGACAACACAACGACGTGTTTTCGAAGAGGAACCCGAAGTCCTCGGCGTAAAACCTCTCCGTCGCCCTCCAAGCGGTCAATAATCCACTAGAGAATTGAGTTGGGATACATAAACAGCAGAAGACCCTCCAAGCCTAATCTACCTAGTGTACCTAAGCCTTCTAAGCTTCTTGCTCCAACGAGGTTATGCCGAACCTTTGTCTTCTCTAGCTTACCGGATTCCACTATAGCTCATAGCATCAACCAATATCAATTGGTCCCTTCCTAACTACTTCCCAAGCACCAAATAGCATTTTCACAAATATGGGTATGGTGAGATAAGGATTTGGCTAATGTACCTCTCAAGGATGTATCAATGGAGAGGGTGAGAGTAGAGGAATTTGGAAAATCAAAGGATGAAGATTGTGGATGAGTCAATCTTGTTTTTCTCTAGGGTTTCTCTTTCAAAATTCTCTCAGGAAGCTTTTTACAATACATGGGTATAAGGGGTATTTATACTGGTGTGTGTTTGGAATGCGAAAGGTCAGTTTTTCCCAAACAGAGTGGTCTGGTGACTTGACCTTGCGACTTGACTGAGTCACGAGTCTGAGTCGCGAGCTAATTTCCTGGCCAGACTGGAAGTTTTGTCCTGTAGTGCTCCAGTTGGCATGACTCTTCAGCTCCTCTACATTCTTCACACGTGTGCCTCCATTGGCAACTTGCTAGTCGCGAGCCAGTCGCAAGGCCCTGCTGAGTGCACACTCTTGAGCTTTTCTTCACACTCTCTCACACACTACTCTTACATGATTCCTACCTAAATACAAGGTTTCTAAATGCTGAATTACAAGCAAATTGGCACGGAATAAAGCCAACAAAATGCTTGATTAATTTCAACCTTACAATCTCCCCCTATGGCTATTCCGTGACAAAACCCTATAACAAACTCTAGACTTAACATGTGAGTTGGGAACAGTTGAACAAAACTCACTCACACCTAACTCTAGAATCCGTGAAGCTCTTGAACCATACATACAAGTATATCCTGAAAACAACAACACATTATGATCATTGTATGCAGAAAACTTGAAATGCATATGGAGCAAGCACAATGGGACCAAGCAATATGGAATGAAGCAATAAAGCATGGCTTGACCAAAAACAAACAATCACTATAAATAGTGACCACAATGCTTATTCACACAAGGAATGAACATTCGGACATGCAAGCTAATAAGCTCAATGCAAAGTATCATTTGCATGTTCAACACTCAACCGATACAAAAACTCAAAGTAATTGCATCAAGGGCCTAAAATCCAACAAGGGCACAAGAGTGATGTACTTAAAGAAAATGCATAACATTTAACAACAAGTACTAGGCTACAAAGCATGGGTACAAAAATAAAGTAGTGAATTAAATAGCTAAGTATAATCAAGAACTATGAACAAAGCAAAAACATAGTTAATATAACATAAAGCTCTTTCTCTCTTTCTCCCCCTATCATATCACTCCCCCTATCATGAGTCATAGGAGCTATGATGAACTTGGAACATATATACCTGTAACCTGAAACACTTGCACAAAACACATTAGACCCTCAAGGTAAAGCAAGTAATAAAAGGAAAAATATAATGTAATAAGTAAATTGCAATCAAGTAAACATGATGTGAAACATGTGAGCAACTTGATCATACACCAAAACATTCATAAAGAAAAACAGACAAAACAAAGTTTTCTTATTAACACAATGTCTTCTCCCTTTTGGTATATGCATCTCCCCTATGGAATATCTCTCCCCTTACAAATGTGCACGAGAAATAAAATTTCTCCCCCTAAAGATGTGCACAAAAGCCATGTAGAAATGACAAAAACTCTCCGGTATACTCTCTAGAGTATACTCTCCCGCTTTTTGTCACAAATAGACAAAGGGTCAAGGAGAAACGAGGGCAAGAGATGAAGGTACGAACAATGATAATGATGCATGAGGGGTGCGAGATGAATGAGAAAATGAAGCTCAATCCTAAGACAAAACAAAGTTCTACAAAGCATAAGGTAAACATGACATGCTAGGATGAACAAGGTATAGACCAATGCATGACAAGGGTAGCAAAGGTGTGTGCAAGAGGTGGCTATGTGCAATGCATGACCAATGCATGGAAAATGCACATGTGGTGCAAGGTGTGTTAAACACACAACCAATGAACCAAACATGTTCCTTATGAGGAAACATGAGAATCTCCAAAGTTTGGTACTCATCGGAGTCCAAACAAGTGAGAAAATGCCTAAGAGGCATTTTATCAAACACCTAACGTGCACACTATGAACAACAATGTAAAACAATGCATGAACATCATGAAATCCACCCTTAATACATGTTCTTTTTGCCACAAGGGGCCAACATCCAAAGAAAATCATCAAAAGAAACCAATCCTATACAAAAATTTGACAAAAATTAAGTCTCCCCAACCCCTATGATGAAAATCCCAACCAAGAGAACAAAAACTCTCCAAAACATAATCTAAGGATCAAAATCAAAGAAAAGAGTTTAGAATTACCTTAGAGATGTTAATGGAATGAAAAACCATTCAAATTGATTGGGTTTTGATGTAAAAGTATTGAAAGAGGGGTTTAAGAGAGGATGGGAAATGTTTAAAACAGGTTTCCCACGAAAAGCTCTTTAAAAAGCTGTTTCTGGGCATTTCGTGACTAGCAAGTCGCGAGATGAGTTGTGAGTGAGTCGTGAAACCATTCTATGTAAACTCGTGACTGGGTGAGTCGCCAAAACGAGTAGCCAAAACTCGCAACTTGCGAGAGTAACCAGAATGAGTAGCCAAAAATTCTAACACCTGTTTTTCAACACAAAACATGCTTAAACAATGAAAAACAAAGTAAGCATAAGACATGAACACAAAGAGTGATAAAAATCACTTCGAAATACATATAAAATGATCAAAAATCTTTTTGGTTTGATCCATATATAGATGAGCACACACACATCACATTTAAACAAGTACAAGTGAACAAATGAATAAGGCATTCATTGAACATTAGGCATGTGCGTTGTGTGTGTGTATCAAATGTGGAATAGTCCTTAGTCTAGAGTGAAGCTTCAATGATCAATTCAATCAAGTCATACACAACTAGTACTAAGTCAAGTGGTCTATCTGAATTGTAGAAATATGCATATATGACCTCTCACAAAACTTGATAACATAAATTTGAATCTTTTCATTTGGCTTCATACACATCATATCATTTGATCATTTTGAATCAATACATCTCATTTTGAGATCGTTGCCTAAAATTTTTGATATTTCAATTTGATGAACAAGCCTTTGGCTTTTGGGCATCATACATTTTCAATGCAAGTTGCTTTCCCTTTTTCCTAGTCAAATACTAGTAAGTGCGATGGCTTTTGCAGCTCATTATCTCTTTTCATTTTGAGATTTACATTTGTTGAGCTCTTGAAGCAAAAACAATAAAAAGTGTGAGAAGATATATAGGCACAAGTCTATGCAAGTATCAAAACCATCAAGACTATTGACCAATCATTCATGACAAGCTTGAAGATCGATTTACAACAATCACACTTAGATTTCAAGATTTTTCTCACAAAAATAGATGTGCATACATAACAAGCTAAGCTCGTAAATGCACTACGCCATTAGTACGAAGGTACTAGGCCAAACTCACATGTGAAATGTGCTTAAACATATACGATCAAACTTTTTAAATTTTTCACTTTTTATGTGGTTTTAGATTTTTTTACCCACACAAAACTAAAACGTAAAAGTAAGATCAAAACAAAACAATGCAAAAAAAAAAATGCAAGATGCACAAAATGCATGAAGATATGACATTTAATGCAAGAAGGGTCCTACAAAGATCGAAAGAATTAGATCAAGGAACAAAAGAGCAAAAGCTTAACCATAAGAACCCTTCCTCATCCAAACGGAACGATTGTTTGGAATGAGTGTCTCATGAGAAGTGAGACAAGGGTTGGAAGAATGAGAACCGGAGATGCACATAGTCAAGGAGTTAAGAGCATTAAACACTTTCTTTAACAACATGCTATTTTCAGTCAAATCCGGTTTACTCTTTTTAGCACGACTTCCAAGAAGCTCAAGTTTCTCTTTTCTTTTGATTCTTTTAAAGGCATGAAACTTAGAGCATTGAGGTCTTAAATGACCAAAGGCACCACAATGGTGACATATAATGTGTTTAGGTCCACTAGGCTTTTTGGGAAGGGATCTAACAACATGGTTTTATTCTCTTTTCAACTTATGACATTGTGGTCTTATATGACCAATCACACCACAATGGTGACAAGTTGGAACAAACTTAGATCCATACAAAGCCTTAGGTTGAGACCTAAATGGAGGCTTTGACTTAAGAGCATTTCTCTCCACCTTTTGATTTCTTTTGTGTGGAGGAATGTACACCGATTTGTCCTTTGAGGTAGAACATACAATAGGCACAAAATCGAGTACCACAACATGATTGCAACAAATATTTTCATCATTTTTAGCAGTAGGTTTAGCAATCAAACACTTGGTATGCATCTTAAGAGATTCATTTTCACATTTTAGCTCATCAACAAGTTTGTTAGACAAAACAAGTTTAGCATCCAAGTCCATATTCAAACATTCAAACTCTTTCAGCTTTTCAAGAGAATTTTCAGCAAGTTTCTTATATTTTTCAACCAATTTGTTGGATTTATTGAGCTTAGCAATCAAATCATTCTTTTCACAAAATAACTTGCTCAAATCCTTATTAAACTTCTTAGCCTTTTTCTTCAAGAGTTTGATGTTAGGAATATCAACAACATCCATAGATTCAAGTAACACAACATCACAATCATGAGGATTATCACTCATAGAGGCATTTTCACAAACACGTGGCATGTTACATTCATCATCAACCAAAACATGCATAGAGGCATACAAAGCACTATCCATGGCAAATAAACACAAGGGGTCAAGGATCACACTTAGGTATTTAAACCACAACAAGTGTACCTGCTCTGATACCAATTGAATGTTCAAATAATGTGTAAAACACCTTGAATGTTTAGACCCTCAAATTACAAATTACTAATTCAAGTTTATTATCAAACAATGTATGTGTGGAATATGAAAATAAGCTAAACAGAATTGAGAAAACAATCTAAACCAAATAAAATCACAACCACAGAAGAAATTAAATGGCAAAGATTAAGGGAAGAGAGATGCAAACACAAAGTCAACACATCGATGTGTTATCGAAGAGGAAACCGAAGTCCTCGGCATAAAACCTCTCCGCCGCCCTTCAAGCGGTCAATAATCCACTAGAGAATAGAGTTGGGATACATGAACAGCAGAAGACCCTCCAAGCCTAATCTACCCAGTGTACCTAAGCCCTCTAAGCTTCTTGCTCCAATGAGGTTACGCCGAACCTTTGTCTTCTCTAGCTTACCGGATTCCGCTATAGCCCATAGCATCAACCAATATCAATTGGTCCCTTCCTAACTACTTCCCAAGCACCAAATAGCTTTCTCACAGATATGGGTATGGTGAGATAAGGATTTGGCTAATGTACCTCTCAAGGATGTATCAATGGAGAGGGTGAGAGTAGAGGAATTTGGAGAATCAAAGGATGAAGATTATGGATGAGTCAATCTTGTTTTTCTCTAGGGTTTCTCTTTCAAAATTCTCTCTGGAAGCTCTCTACAATACGTGGGTATAAGGGGTATTTATACTGGTGTGTGTTTGGAATGCGAAAGGTCAGTTTTTCCCAAACAGAGTGGTCTGGCGACTTGACCTCGCAACTTGACTGAGTCGCGAGCTAACTGCTTAGCCAGACTGGAAGTTTTGTCTTGTAGTGCTCCAGCTGGCATGACTCTTCAGCTCTTCTGCATGCTTCACACGTGTGCCTCCTTTGGCGACTTACCAGCCGTGAGCCAGTCACGAGATCCAGTTGCGAGGCTCTATTGAATGCACACTCTTGAGCTTTTCTTCACACTCTCTCACACACTACCCTTACATGATTCCCACCTAAATACAGGGTTTCTAAATGCTGAATTACAAGCAAATTGGCACGGAATAAAGCCAACAAAATGGTTGATTAATTTCATCCTTACAGAGGTTCTACCCAAAATTGCTATAGACCTTGAATCAGTGAATGACCATATGTTCAAGTTTCATTGACCAACTGATTGGATTTGAAATGATAAAAGAATTTGTTTCAGCTATCCAAACAGTTATATCGCTTGACAGCCCCTTTGAGCTTGAAAAAAATATTATTTAAAAAATTACCCGAATTTATAATTTGGCACTCAAGCTCCTTAGGCTAAGAAGTAAGTGCTTAGGATGACGGAGAAAGATATTCATTTCACTACTGTCCCACTTGCAGAGAAATATCCCTTACTAGCCCAGCTGAGCCTGTTGAATTCTTTTCTTGTTTAACCAAGCTAAGGATTACCTCCCACACTGGGGAAGTTTAGATGGTTACAAGAATCTCATGCTAGGTGACCTCCAATATTTAAGTCTATCAAATGAGTCCCTAATTGAAAAAGGAAAAGAAAAGAGCCCAAATCAATCAAATGACAAAGTTATGGGCCAATCAAGTCAAATGAAGCCCTAAGCAAATAGAGGGAAAAAGAAAAAATTCAGCCCATAAAAGTCAAGAAATATGGGCCAAATAAAATCAAATGAAAGCCCAAAAATATGAAAATGGGCAAAGTTCAAGAGATGGACTCAAATTGAGGATATAGCCAAGCATGAGAGGCAAGCAAAAAGATTCTCGATGAAGTGTAATCCTCAACTTTAGGAAACCCTTCAAAGAATTTCATAGCCAAAAAATCCTCCCGTAAGCCTAGGAAAACCACATCCTTACATTATGGTCCTAAGGAAGTCCTTGATTGAGAGCGACTACATAGTCTATGGATCTTGCGCCAAGGAATCACCCACATGTGGAAAGTTTTGAGTATGATATCCTTCATTTCATGCACCCAATTAACCCCAAGGCCACATTATAACCTAATGAAAGACCTCACTGATCACTGAGGATCGGTTGGTCATGGGACATTGAACATTTGGTCAATAATTGATGATGGAATCATCCGCATATGCCAAGGCATGATGCCTTAAAAAGGGTAGGGTTCTCTCCCAACCCTTGCTTCGAACCCGAAGAGTTCAAAAAGCCAAACACATCATTCAAGTCCTCCCTTCATGAGATTAAAAATGGGAAACCCATGCATAATCACTTTGCAAAAAAATCCTTGCTTGTGAACATGTTCCCTATTCAGGGTAAATGGTAGCCATCGAGCACATACACTCATAAACCACATAGGAAACATGGCCTTATTGAGCCTCTCTTGTGGTACATGCAATCAACTAGATTTTTATGATCATGAATAAATTTCCAAACTTTGAATCAGGTTTTTAGAACCAATTAAAATAGAAAGGAAAAATGATGACCCTCAAAGATTTTAATTGACAAGAATTTCAGATCCTCCAAACTTTTCAAGTCCAGAAAATCCTTAAGGGTTATTCATTTCTTCCCAAGGTATTTCTAGAAAAATGGGGTTTTAAGATTGGAATAGCTTAGGCAAGCCTCTCTTAATCATTACCAAGCATCTTCAAAAAGACCTGAACCCAAAAGATTCAATTACTCAACCCCAGGATCTAAATACCATTCGAGCATCATTGCCCTAAATACTTTCTGAGCCACTCGAACTCATCCCAACAGAGGATGCCTGAGTCATTACTTTAAACATGACCCCAGTGCCCAAAGGTCGGCCATAGTCTCAATCTTGATACTAGGGCAGTTTTATTTCTGATATTTTCAAACCATGGATGATATTACCTTTATCCAGTGCAATTCAAGATATCCACTAGGGGAAGGAGAAATCTCTCCTCATGAGGGCCTGAATAGGTGCCAAGCATGCACAAAGGGGATCTTCGAGGCAATTCTTTATGCAGTTATGATCAAGAGTCTCCGCATTTCTGAAAGGGGATCTTCCCAAAGCATTGAATCTAGAATTCAGCAAATCAAGGAACCTAAAGAGCCTGCAATGGGGCAATTCTTCAGTTCTTTTAAAGACTTGGTTGGTGTCTCAATGATCCAGTACAACCAACAAACTCCTTACCTTCGGGTAGTCTTTAAACAAATTTCTTTCGATGAAATCCTTCACCTTCGGATAGTCTTCGGATGCGTTTCTCTCGTTGAAACACCATCACCTTTGGGTACTCTTTAGACCAGTTTCTCTTGTTGAAACACATTCAACCTTAACTAGCCCCTAAAGTGTCTCTTTTAAACACTTTCACCTTCGGGTAGTCTTTAGACCAATTTCTCTCATTAAAACACATTCAGCTTTAATTAGCCCCCAAAGGGTCTCTTTCAAACACTTTCGCCTTCGGGAAGTCTTCGAACTTGTTTCTCTCGTTGAAACGTTTTACACACTTCCACGGTGTAGGAACTACTCCACACTTTGATGGCGTAGAAATCTTTTATGGTACCCGATGCATAACAACATGCTTAGTACAACCCTCCTCACTTCCACGATGTAGGACCTTTTCCACACTTCCATGGTGTAGGAACCCTTCTATATCTATCATTTCGAGATTCCAATTCAGTAGTGGTCATCTAATCTCATTAGGATTCCAATTCGGCGGTGGTCATCTAATCCTATCTATCTTTTCGAGATTCAAATTTGGTGGTGGTCGTCTAATATCATGAGGGTTGAAATTCGATAGTGGTTGTCTAATCCTATCTATCTCATGAGGGTTCAAATTCAGTAGTGGTCATCTGACAAAGGTCCATAATTTATTCCAGGATTCAAATTCGACGGTGGCTGTCTAATCCTATCCCCCTTTCTCAAGTATCTTTTAGGATTCAAATTTGACAGTGGTCGTCGAATCCTATTTCGCTTTTATCTCAAAACGTCAAGGTTTTCAAAATGCCTCTTTCAGGATTCAAATTTGGCAGTGGTCTTCTAATCCTATCTCTCTTTTATCTCAAAATTTCAAGGTTTTTAAAATGCCTCTTTTAGGATTCAAATTCGATGGTGGTCATCTAATCCTATCTCGCTTTTATCTTAAAGTATCAAGGTTTTCAAAATACCTATCTCAAGATTCAAATTCAATGGTGGTCGTCTAATCCTATCTCACTTTTATCTCAAAATTTCAAATGTTTCAAAATATCTCTCTCAAAATTCAATTCAATGGCGATCGTTTAGTCTTGATTTTTATCTCAAAATGTCAAATGTTTCAGAATGTGTCTCTCATGATTCAATTTGACGGCGATCGTTTAGTCTTGATTTTTATCTCAAAATGTCAAGTGTTTCAAAATATCTCTCTCAGGATTCAATTCGACGGTGATCTTTTAGTCTTGATTTTTATCTCAAATGTCAAGTGTCTCAAAATGTCAAGTTTTTCAAAATGTCTTTCTTAGGATTCAATTCGACGGCGATCGTTTATTCCAAATTTTTATCTCAAAATGTCAAGTGTTTCAAAATATCTCTCTCAGGATTCAATTCGACGGAGATTGTTTAGTCTTGATTTTTATCTTAAAATGTCAAGTTTTTCAAAGTATCTCTCCCGTGATTCAATTCGATAGTGCTTGTTTAGTCCAACATTTTCAAAACTACTCTCCTTCTTTAAGGTTTCCCCTTTAAATCAAAGTTGCATCATCACAATATTTTAAATCTCCCAAAATCTTCTGTTTTATCATGCATAGTTTCTCATGTCTAACTAGCATTACTCCTAGTTTTTCGTTATTTTTCTGTGTTTTCATAGCATCCAGTATTTGCATGTTTGTCTATGTTGTCTAAAAAAAAAAAAAAACAAACAGATAAAAACAAAAAAAAATGCCATACATCCGCAACTATGTCCATAATGTGTAGCAGGTTTGAAGTGAATTGTGAAAGGCGAAGAGGAAGCTCAAAGCTAACTTGCCATTTGGAAATCCATCAGTTAATGCCCAGAGATCCTAAGGCAGGTAAAAGAGGTAACCGAGCGTAAATCCATCTGATGATTCTTTCGAAACTTGCCTGATTTTTGAGATGCCGGAAAAATACAACATCTTTATTCTTTATCCAACACCCCTAATTGCAATCGAGGTATTAGATAAAGAAGGGGCAGCTACAGATACCGTATTTTGTCTGACCTTGAAATTGGTTAGGAACCCAAAGGTCTTGAGGGTTTATTTTAACATGACTTTAAACTTGTTGGAATTCTCTTCATTTTAATATTCAAAGGAAAAGAATCATGCTTAAGTTGATCGGATTTTTGTGGAAATGAGAAATTTGCCAATTTAGGGTTTGCCATTAAAATGTGCTTTATTTCTTAAATTGAAAATTGTTTCCCCTTTGAGATGCTTTAAAGATCATATCTGACATATTACTTGAGTTTTTAGGATTGCTCTAGTGAGTTTCATTTGAGATGGAAATTATTCTTGGAATGAGCTTAGAATTACCACTAGATGTAGGATTTTAGCTAGATTTATCAAGAAATGCTTGTCACTAATTTTAATTGGGTCTGATAGTTTCACATTTATTTTAATTTGGTCCCATGATGTTTATCTCTTGATGAGTTTATCTAAGTATCCTAACATTTTATTGAGTGTGTTTAAGGTCCGTTGATTATTGGTGAGTGTCAAAAATGAATGGTGGATTGATGAGAAATGACTTGTATTTGGTTCTAGAGTATTCTCCAAATAGCCAATTTTGGACTTATCTGCCACGTGCCAGCACACAATTCATGCTTGGAAAGCTCACAATTTGTGCTTGGACAGCACACATACTTCCATACAAAAACCCACTACAGACCTCAATACCTCGGACATACACACACGGCTTGGGCATCCTCTCTGCCTCTCCCCCATCTCTTCCCATCTCCCTTATGATTCTATCATCCAAAAACCCCCCACAAATATCCAGAAGATTCCCCAAAAGAAAAATCAGAAACAACTATCCCAAAATGCCCAAAAAGCAACTCAAAGACAGTCTGAAAAACCTAGATAAACCCATTGAAAAAACCAGAAAATAGACCAAAAAAATAACCCCTTGAACCCACAAAAAACCCGGAGAGTAAAGAAACCAAAAAGAAGTAGATTTAGAACATCAATAGATAGGGATGGACCCACGTTGAGCCCAAAGGGGGCCCGGGGCCCCCCTGGGCCCAAAATTTTTTTTTTTTAAGCATGTAAAATTTTCAAAAAACAAAATAAAAAGGGCTTGGGCCCTCCTTAGTTTTTAGCTTGGGCCCCCCTCCCAAAAATCATGAACCCCCCCAGCCCATCATTCGGCCAGTCTAAGAGCCCATGACCATGTAAATCTATTAAAAAAAAAAAAAACACTTAGCTCTCAGCAGTCCAAAACCAAACGGAGAAAGCAAAAAAATGAAGGAAAAAAAAGAAAAAAGAAAAGAAAGGAAACTGAGAGAGACAGAGGATAGAGAGGCGAGACAGAGAGTGAGAGAGACCCACTCACCCATGCCAACGACGCCGCTGCCCACGCCTACGCCTTGTCGCCGTGAGTCCGTGACGCTTGAGAGACAGAGAGTAGAGCTGTAGAGATTGTAGAGATTAGTTTTTTCTTTGTTGACTGGTAGTTGGGCATAATAGGGACAAGTGGAGTTGGGCAACGGGCAAGTGACAGAAAAAAAAGGTAAAGTTAAGAAAAGTTTTTGTTAGTAGTACAGGGAATAAATTTATAGTGTCGGTAGTGGGATTCATTAGGTTAGTGGGTCAGTGTCAAAAGGATGGAGACAACCCAAAGACATAAATAAAGGCGGACCAAACATAAAGACATAAATAAAGGCAGACCAAACACAAAAAGAAAAAAACAAATCATATATTATAAAAAATTGTCACACAAATTTAAGAAAATAACGATGATTCTTATTTTATTTGTAGATCATGAAAAAATCAACTACAATGCTTGATTTTTTCAAAAGAAAAGGTTCAAATTCTTCCGAAGTCAACGTGGGATTGCCAACAACTAATGTTGCTATTCTAATTCCAGAAAATGTGGATGCTCCAATTCTAGAAAATGTGCATTTCCCAATTGTATAAAGAAACAATAGTGTTTCGTGTCTTTTGTTTTTGTTAGTAGATGATTGTATCTTAATATATTAAAAAGCAATGATTTTTGGGTATTTGTCTTGGTTGATAGTTTCTTAATACTATATAGATGCGTATTTGAAATTTTATTTTTTCGCTTATCTTCAACCCTCCAACTTAAAATCCTGGGTCTGTCCCTGTCAACAGAGAACCCAAATACGAGTATGAGCCTTTTCTCTTTTATTTCTTTACTCATTTTCTAGGTTTTACCTTAGATTGAATCTAACTCTTTTATTGTGTTACCCTTTCAGCTAGGCACTAATCGAAGCAACTAGAAGACAGAACCAACAATAACAAGAACAACCACAATCAAGCATCAAGTAAACAGTGAACAGAAGCTAAAAATAAAAGCAGAGAGAGTACATCAAATGGGTAAACCAGAAACCCTCTCCCTCTTGTCTAATTGAACACCTTTTCCAAATAACAACAAATATAAAAAAATTTAGTTAGTTGTCACGTATCAAAACAATACTGAAAACTAGCATCTCGAGTGTCTAAAACTTGAGTTCCAAGATAAAACTCGAGTTTTTAAGTCTCGATTTGTAAGAGGATGGGTCTGATTTGGAAAAAAATCCACGTGAAAATCGAGTTTTAAAGACTCGAGTTCCATAAATTGCAGAAAAATGCCGCTATAGGGATTTAAAACGTCACTATAGGGCTTTAAAACGCCACTATAGGGCTCCTTAAACCTGGTATGGGGTGATCACTTATAAAAAAAAAAATTGTAGGAAAACGCCGCTATAGGGCTTAAAAACGTCACTATAAGGCTTAAAAACGCCACTATAGGGGAAAATTTTTTTGCATGGAACTCGAGTCTTAAAGACTCAAGATCTATGTGGCATTTTCAGTCCCCAAATACTCACAAAGCTAGTCTTTGAGAGTCGAGTTTTAATATGGATCTCGAGTTTCTAAAACTCGAGATGCTACTTTCCATTATTGTTTCAAACGTTGCCTAACTAACCATATACAACCCCTTTACTTGTCTATTTTGCACATTCCCCCTGTCTAACTCCTTCCTTTCATAGCATCTATTTGTCTCTCTCACACACACACACATACGCACACATTTTGTGACTCTGATTTCTGCGAAGGTTTGACACATACACACTTACATGCTCACAAAGCCTCAAAACAACGAGCACACAAACACAAGGACCCAACACTTGCTCTCTGTTTTGCACACACTTGCTCATGTGCTGCTCTTTGAGTTCACACGCCACCACTGCCTCAGTGTTTGGTAGATCTGTGAGGCCTTTAACTCTCATATCACCATTTTGTGGTTCACGCGCCGTGTAGGGCACTCTTAGCTTGTAGATCGAAGAGTGGGTTTTGAGATTGAGAGTAAGCAAGCAAAGATCAGAGATTGAAAGACTCGGTGAGATTTTGGACTTCAGGTTTAAGCCAAGAGAAGGTCGAAGTGATGAAAGGAAACCACCATCGTGGTGGTGCTGGTGTGATAAAAAAAAAAAAACACATACCAAGGCATATTAACTCAAAATAGTATTATAAAAAAGATTCATCAACCTAAATTAAAATTTCAATAAAGAATAAATAAATTTTATGTATATATGTGTTTGTAGAGAGAGATAGAGAGTAATCACATTTTTCGGGAGAGAAATAGAAAATAAAATGAGAAGAAGAAGAGTTTAAAATAAAAAAATATAGTCATGAGTGAAACACCAAATTATAAGTCATGCTATACAAAAGATTGGCATTATATTCTTATAAACTATTTTTATATGCAATAGGATAACATTTAACAACCATAGAGAAGAAAAAAAGATAATAACTAAAAAACACAAACTCAAATTGCATCAACTCAAAGTAGAGTTCTAAAAAACATATAAATTCATCAATCTAAAGTAGAGATACAAAAAATAAAAAATTCACACAAAAAGAAAACACGAGAGAGAGAGAGAAACAGAGAGAGAAAGAAACAACAATTTTTGTGTAGGAAAATATATATAGAATGAGAGAGAGAATGACAAATTTATAGTAACAGAATGGGATAAGAAGTGCCAAAATAAAAAGAAGAGAAAGATATAGATGAAGAGTGACATTAAGGTTAAGAGTAGTGGAAAGATGAAATGGTAAAAGGAATACCATGGCTGGAAATAGTGGTGTGAAATGGTTGAAAATAGGTAGCTGATATGGCCATTGATGTGGCTCAGCAGGAGTGTAGTAATAATAAATGTTACACTTCAGTTTATATATAAATATATATAAATATATATATATTTATAGGGTTGGGTTCAAGTTACACCTGGTGTAACTCTAAACAATGTTACACCAATCAATATTTTTTAATTGAATGTGAATTTTGACAAATCGACCGTTGGATTACATTATCTTTGTATATTCTCCATGCTTGAAAAATTTTAAGGTGATCAAAGATCAATAGTCATGCGATCTATCAATTGTATAAATTTGAGTTTTTATAGTTTAAAATAACGTATAAAAGATGAGTTTATAGATCAAATGGTAAATAACATCCGATTAATATGAAATTTGGCATGCATGTTTAGAAAATATAGAACATGTAATCCAACGGTGGAATTTTCAAAATATAAATTCATTAACAAGTTATTAGGTAGTATGACATTACTTAGAGTTACATCAATCAATATTTTTTAATTAAATGTGAATTTTGACAAATCGACTGTTGGATTACATTATCTTTGTATATTCTCCATGCTTGCAAAATTTCAAAGTGATCTATCAATTGTATAAATTCGAGTTTTTGTAGTTTAAAAGGAATTTTCAAAATATAAATTCATTAACAAGTTATTGGGTATTGTAACATTACTTAGAGTTACACCAGGTGTAACTTGAACTCAACCCATATATATAAATATATATATATATATATATATATAATCATTTGGCACGTGATTTAAAATTACAAAAATTGATAAAATTTTATCGTGGTACTATTAAAACAATTACTAGCCATTAAGAATAGTCCACCCTCACTTAAGGTATAAAGTTCTTACAGTTTTCTACGTATTTTTTAAGTCTGTCCATGATCTCGCTTGAGTGGATTGCATTTTGCTCAAGGTAACTATTCGAAAATTTTGATAAAACCTAATGCAAAATTTTTTCTTCTACTCGCCTATAATTTTTCTTAAACAATCACTTCACTTGAGTGAAATGCGAAATACTAAGAAATAGTCTTCTTTATTCTTTGATTATCAAAAAAAAAAAAAAAGTCTTCTCTATTCTTCATTTTTAGACTTTTAAAAAAATGAGACTAACAAACATACTACAATATAGATAAAATAATCCCGACTTGTTTTAGCACGAAATGCGAATTATCAAGCTTGTTTTTGCATAGATAACTCAACCTCTTATTTTGCGCAAAAAAATGACTCGAAGGTATGATATTTTTGTACAAAATAAGCTTGACTTGTTTTCACAAGATATATACATTTGTATATATAAAACACAATTCATCACCAGGTTATAATATTCATTTTCAATTTAGATTAATTACATTAAAAACAATAACTCCACTCCTATTGAATTCTATTGGAGAAAATGGGCAAATGCCCTTTTTGCGCAAAATTTTTAGCGTTTTGCCCCATTTCCCAAACTAATTAGGGAAATGCCCCTATTTTGTAATTTGATTTTTTCAAAATCGAGTTTCAATGTAAAACTTGATTTGTAGAAAATCGAGTATGGGGTGATCAAACTTAAAAAAATAATAATAATAATAATTAAAAAAAAAAAATTGCATGGAACTCGAGTTCATGGAGCTCGAGTTCCATAAAAAACGCCACTTTAGGTATTTAAAACGCCACTATAGGGCTCCCTATGGAGTGATCAGACTTAAGAAAAAAACTTGCATGTTAAAACGCCACTATAAGGCTTTAAAACGCCACTAAAACGCCACTATAGGGCTTTAAAACGCTACTATATGGCTTTAAAAAATTGTATGGAACTTGAGTTCATGGAGCTCGAGTTCCAGTATTTTTTTTTTTTTTTTTAATTTTCAGTTTGCTATAACTCGATTGTCCAAAAATCGAGTTTTAAATTGAAACTCGATTTTTAGAAAATCGAGTTTCAAAAGAGGGGCATTTCCCTAATTAATTTGAGAAATGGGGCAAAACGCTGAAATTTTTGCGCGAAAATGGCATTTGCCCATTTTGGCCAATTCTATTTATTGATTTAATGTTATAGGCATATAAATTTTTATTGGTTAAATTGTATTATATTTCCACCCAAATTAATAGAAAATTCCCTATATACTTCTGAAAAGAATCCACAATTACGTATTTAGTAACTTACTCGGATTCTAAACCATTATTTTTCTCCAAAGTAAATGTAATAATATTCTTAATATTTGCAATATTTTGTTTGGCGATGCACAAGGCTATAACTTCACATAAATTTTCTTGCCTAAAACACAATCATAGGAGTAAAAAATGAGTTCCCCAGTCAAAAGTCACAATGCAAATTCAACATTCACTTGGAAGTCATCCCACTTTGCTATATTTTCCTTGCCAAAGGTGATTGAAGTTCGATTTTCTTGGTTATGGGATAGACATCTGCACATAAACTAAGACAAGTAGGTAACACCTTAGAATCCTTCATTGAAACAATTAAAATAAAGAAATGCAAACGATTTATTATATAAAATAAAGGAAGAGCCTATGAACACCACTATGAACACTACTATAGTGCGTGCAAAGATGCCAGTTTTATTTAAAGTCTTTTTACAAGCACCGAATAATACATAGAGAATTTACTATAGTCTCACAAACATTAATTTTCAATGCATTTAGACTTCCCATTTTATTCTTTATTGTGGATACATAGAAAGCCTGAATTCAAAACGTGGAAGCCTCCGTCTATGACAAGATTATGTCCACTCACATATTTTGAGTCATCACTTGCAAGAAAGAGTGCAGCGTCAGCTACATCCTCTGGCTTGAGATCTTTACCCTTGAGGTTGCCATAAAGACGGGCAACTCCACCCTCATCTAGATTAAACAAATCCACTGTCAAAGGTGTAAGAACCACGTAGGGTGACACATTGTTTACACGAATGCCAAAATGTCCGAGCTCAACTGCTGTATTTTTCATTAATCCATCCACAGCATGTTTTGAGCTTGTGTAGGCATGCGGTGCAACCGCTCCTATGATTGAGCATACGCTAGCAGTATTGATTATACATCCTTTGCGAGCTGGAATCATCACACGGGCTGCATGTTTGGTACCAAGAAAAGCACCTACTACGTTGATTCTAAGCACATTCTCAAAATCAGCCTGAGTGTTGTCAAGGGTGTTGAATTTGGATTCTCCACCAATACCAGCATTGTTATACATAATGTCTAGATTGCCGTACGTGGAAACAGCATGGTTTACAGCATTTTCCACATCAGTTTCTTTGGTGACATCACAATGGACAAAAGTTGTGGATTGAGGATTTAGTTCTTTGCATACAGAGTGACCCAATTCATCTTGCATGTCTGCGATTACAACTTTAGCTCCATGTTTGGAGAATAGTCTTGCAGTGGCTGCACCAAGGCCGCTAGCCCCACCTGTAATTAGTGCTACTTTTCCTTCTAGCCTGTCACATTTTTACATAATATTATCTCTCACTTTTATTTGTCAACAATTTGGATATGACACGTCAATTTGTAAAAGTTATGTAATAAAATTTGTATTATCTCTAACACTGCTCATACATAAATTATTTACTTGGAAAGAGGACTTTTTTTCATAGAATATTGTTCTTTAACAAATTAAACAAAGAGGAAAAAAAGCTAAAAAATTTTCCATAGCTTCTTGCTTCCGGTGGGAGTATTGAGAAACTTCCCATAGTCGATGGAGTTGGAATTGCTAACATGCCTTGACCTGGCTAAAGTAGCAGGGGCTTCATCAATAGTCATCCATAGTGATTCACAAGTCATCATCGGACATGTTAACGGGGATTACGAGGCCAAAGGGGAATAGATGAAAAAGTACCTTACTCTTGTCAAAAGGCAAAATATATCATAATTTCATAGCAAAATTCGTGCAGATCTCGAGGGAAGAGTAGAGCAGGCAGATTGCCTAGCTAAAGTAGCATCCGTAGGACACATGATCGTCGGCAGTCAGGTACCGTCCTTCACACAGCACTCCCCTGCTATTGAAGAAACAAAAGTGCAGGTAATACCTAATGGAGCTGACTGGATTGCTCCAATCATCGCTTACCTCAGAAATGGAATGCTACCGGAGGACCACAACGCTTCCCAAAGGATGATGGTACGGGCATCGCGTTTTGTGCTAAAAGGAGACGTGCTTTACAGAAGAGGTTTCTTAAGTCCGTACCTAAGATATTTAGTTCTTGATGAGGCAGACTACGTCATGAGGGAAGTCCACGAAGGGGTATGCGAAAACCACATGGGGGAAAGATTGCTGGTTCACAGACTTATACGAGCAGGCTACTATTGGCCTACAATGCAAAAGGACGTCCAATCTTACGTAAAGACGTGTGACAAGTAGCAACATTTCAACAATGTTATCAAACAACTATCGAAACAGCTCACTCCGATAAGCGCCCCATGGCCCTTCGCCCAATGGGGACTCCACATTATGGGACCTTTCCCTACAGCAATGTAGCAACTCAAATTCCTCATCGTAGGAATTGACTACTTCACCAAGTGGGTGGAAGTAGAGGCACTAGCCACCATCACTAAAAAGAGTGTTCGAAGCTTTGTCTGGGAAAGCATAGTTTGCCAGTTCGGAATCCCTAGGGTCTTTGTCTCTGACAATGGGAAACAATTCGATAACGACACCTTCAGAGACTTTTGTCAGCAACTAGGGATTAAGAACCATTATTCTTCACCCGTTCACCCATAGGCCAATGGATAGGTTGAGGTTACAAACCGATCCTTGCTCAAAATAATCAAGATTCGGGGTAAAGGGAATATGGGCATATAGAACAACGGCGTGAACGCCAATAGGGGACACACCCTTCCGCCTTTCGTTCGGAAGTGAGGCCGTCATTCCAGCAGAAGTTCAGCTAGCAAGCTACAGGATAGCTCATTAAGATGGAGAGAAGAACGAAGAAGGGATACGTCTACATTTAGACATGCTGGATGAAGTCAAGGTGACGGCTGAACAGCGGTTGGCTCTTTACTAGGACCTGATGGCTAAGCACTACAATACAAAGGTTAAACCTCGGCGCTTCAACATAGGAGACCTTGTCCTGAGGAAGGTGACGACGACCACCAAATATCCCGCATAGGGTAGGCTAGGCCCTAATTAGAAAGGACCCTACAGGGTCGTTGAGTGCTATATAAAGGGCACCTACCACTTGGAAACACTTGACGGGCAAAGACTACACCACCCTTGGAATGCCGAACACCTAAGGAGATACTACTAGTAGTACAACAACTTCAAACTATGTTATTGCTTTTCTTTTTCATAAAAGACCATTCGAATTCTTGTTTTTCTTTATTTTATTAAGGTTATTTTTAATAAAGAAACTATTCTCGAGAAATGGTGCGTACAACAAAGAGTTTGATAAAAATGATAAGTCTTACCTACAGGATGGACAAACGACTATGGTCACCGACGAGTGCTTAGCCATTCCAAAAAATAATAGTCATACCTACGGGATGGACGGACGGTTAGAGACACCAATGGGTGCCTAACCATTCCAAAAAATAATAGTCCTACCTACGGAATGAACAGATGGTTAGAAACACTGACGGGTGCCAAACCATTCAGAAACATAATACAAGTCCTACCTACAGGATGGATGAACGGCTAAGGACACCGACGGTTGCCTAGCCATTCCCAAACATAATACGAGTCCTACCTACAGGATGGACGGATGGTTAAAGACACCAATGGGTGCCTAACCAGTCCAAAAATATAATACAAGTTTTTGGGTTAAGATAGCTTAATCCCAGTTAATTAATTCAATTACCCAAGTTGATTAATTTGGTTCAATTGCATGCAAATCATGAAGGCACCAACAAATCACCAAAAATACTAAGTGCAGCGGAAAATAAATTAGACATGGCGATTTGTTGACAAATTGGGAAAACCTCACAAGGCAAAAATCCCATTAGGTGATTTTAAGGTCACCACTCTCAAGAATCCACTAATCAACAATCAAGCAGTTACAAGTATAAGGAATCTTACCAACGACCTTGGTCTATCCCAAAATACCAACCTACAGTTGAACCGTTGCTCCAATACCTAATTGGACTTGATCTTGCAGTAGCCTTCTTTCCTTTGATGCACAAACCTTCAATTTATGACTAACCCTTTGTATGGATCCCAGTACGTGACTAACTCTAGTAACTTGAACAGATATTGTTGGCTGCAAAGTTTTTCACTTAATCAACAATGAAGATCAGGAAGTACTTGGTTACAAAATCCTATGGTGTACAAACGTAGTAGCTTTACACAGAGAAAATAAGTCTCTTGGTCTCTGTATTCGTGTGTGACGGCTCTTAAAGTAAGCCTTATATATGTATAGGGTTGTGAGAAAAGAAACCCCAAACAAATATACAAGATTGGGGCAAATTTTAGATCTAGAAATTCTGAAATCGTAATTCTCGATAGATCGAGCTTCTGTCAAGCTATTTATCGAGCTTCACATTAAGTCTCGACAGCAGGCATCTGTCGAGCTATCATTCGGGACTTGATGAACAATTTTTCTTCACTTTTTTCTTAGACCAATGTTCATATCTTTAATACTTAATGAACAATATGTTTCTTGAAGTACTAAACCTATCTTAGATCTACCAAATTACAAGTAAAGTGTATTTTGTGAAAAGATTAGCCAATTACAATAAATTATGACCCTAACACAAGTCCTACTTACGGGATGGACGGACGGTTAAAGACACCGATGGGTGCCTAACCATTCCAAAAATATAATACAAGTCCTACCTATGGGATGGAAAGACGGTTAAAGACACCAACAAGTGCCTAACCATTCCAAAAATATAATACAAGTCCTACCTACAGGATGGACGGATGGTTACTTAAAGGCATCAACGGGTGCCTAACCATTCAAAAATATAGTACAAACCCTACCTAAGAGGTGGACGGTTGACTAAAGACACCGCAGGGTGCTTAGTCACTAAAAATCAAGTCCTATTTTACAAAGTGTACCGACGGACAAGGTCCCTGATGAGTACCCAGTCATTCGAGACATGTTAAGTCCTATCAACCAAGTCCTATCCATGACAGACAACCAACCAAGGACAGTGATGGATGTCAAGCCCTCAAAGTGAAAACGACGGGCACTTGGCCCCTAATGGCCTCCAGGCACCTGACGGGATTAGGATAATGGGTAAGCATTTGATTCAAACATAAACGATAGAAACATAAAAAAAGAAACGACAATCAGAAAAGGAAGGGAAAAACCCGACAATTAATTAAACATTGTATTCATGCCAAAACAAGGCACCCTAATCGTTCTCAAATTAAAAACACAAATAGAAATTACAAAAATATACTAAGTAGAAGAGGCGTCGGCTGCAGGCGGACCGTCGGTAATGGCTTGACCGTCAAGTGGAGCTTGGCTGTTAGTCATTGAACAACAATCTCTCCCTCGGTAGTATCATCGGCATCGTCCTTAAGATCAACGGCTCTGTCACCTCCGTGAGGGGTTATTGGAATAGACGTATCAATTTGAATAGAGGAGAAGACCAAATCAAGGTAAAGGAGGATGACCTGCTTGCGAAAGTCCTCGAAGCCCTCACCATACTGAACCCCCAGCAAGTCGAAGTAGGGTTAAGAATCCTTGAACCCCTTGACGACGTCGGCCTTAGCCTTGTCAACTTGTTCTCGAAAAGTGGCAACCTCAGTCGTCAGGTTGGTGTTGGATTTGGTCAGCTCTTCGACCTAACGGGCAACACCCTCAAGTTGGCTCACTTTGACCTTCTGGGCATTAAACTCCCTATTAAGGGAACAAATGGCCTCCTTGTACACCTTCAACTAATCCGCCCCCTCAACCAGACGAGTCCTCAGATGCTTAACAACCGCCTCTTGGGCGACGCACTTGATTTGAAGGGCCCGTATCCTCACTAGAGGCTGAAGAACGAGGGACAATTAGTTACACTTGGAAAAGACAAAAGAGAAAGTAAATGAATAAAGCAGAAGGGCTTACCCTCGTCAAGTCAAAAAGACTTGCATCCCCCGAAGGCTCCGTCTAGTGCTCGGAGCATTCGTTGAGGTTTGCATCCCTAACAAGGGATTGGACCACCGAGATGGCATGCTGCTTGTCCTTCACAAGTAGGGGGACGGGCGGGGTAGCCATGGTTTCGACGTCAACAGTCAAGGAAGCGACGGGGACCTAGGAAGTCATCAAGCTTTTACCCACTCCATGACAAGGGGGGTTAGAGGTCTTCCACAAGGGGCCTATGCCAGCACCTGACAAGGGGTCCGTTGTCCTCTTTGGAGGGCGCTCTCCATCACCCAAGTTTTTTCTCTTCTGCCCCACCTTAGTCGAAGGGGCAGATGAGCCGCTAGACTTGAGCTAGAGGGCCGCTGCCTTCTTTGCCTCTGAAGACCCCTTCTTCTCTAGATCCATCTCTAAAATGTCAACACAAGTCAACAAGTCAGATAAACCCCGATGGTTTAACTAAAAGGGATGAATGACAATAAACTTACATAAACGGGATTGAGCGTCTAATCTTCCAGCCTCGTCCATCGGGACTGGTTCGCCACAAAACGTATGCAAGGTGTCGAGCGTAACTAACTTCTTCCAAATCCTCTCCCCTATAGGAATGGCAAGAATATGCTGCAAGAAGTCTTCCTAGTCCCCGCTAATCGTCAGGCGCACCTGAGTTGAAAAAGAAAATAACGAAAAATTAGTAAACAAGAGATAGACGCCGACGGACCAAGCCCTGCATAAGTACGACGAATCAAACTATGACAGACAACTCACTAGCCTCGTCTAAAACGCCCCATGTGTTATCATACTCTTCTCCTATGCTATCCCATTCATCGGGCCTACATACCCAATTCAAGCCTTGAACAAAAAAGTACCTACTTTTCCAGTTACGGTTGGAATCAGGCACATCTGATACCAAATTTAGCGATGGCTTATGAATGACGAAATTAAAGAAACCTTTCAAGCCTGAGATCTGATGAGGCTTATAACAATAGAAAAACTCTTCAAGGGTAAGTCAGCGGCAACCCCCACTCATCTGCCCCCGCAGCACCTTGGCCCCAATGAAAATCCTCCATACATTGGGGTAGATTTGACTGACGGATACACTTAAGTAGTCAACCAACTGTCAGTGAAGCTCAGTTAGAGGCAACCTCAAACCTGCAATGAAGACGGCCTCATAAAAGCCGACGTCTACAGTTTTACCAAAATAACACTTCTCTTTCTTTCCTACCTTCCTCAAAGGTATATCCTCGGGTATTTGAAACCGAGGATGAAGTCTGCCAAAAACGTTGTCGAACATCTTGGAGAGAAAGTCATTCACCAACCAAATCTTGGGGAGGATAAATGGCTTATAGTCATCGCCAAACGAACCAGGAGCCTCATCTTCCTCCTCTCCCTCTTCTCCTCCTTCACCTTCATCCTCTTCCCCGTCATCTTCTACACTTTCATCCACTCCCTCATACTCATCATTATCATCCCCCTCTCCGTACTCCATCTCCTCCTTAGAGAAATGGGCTGAAGGTTCTCTCTCTTGGGAACCCGTCAGGTACTTCGTCATTAGGGTGTAACCTGATGAACGAACCTCATCATCGCCCGCATCCAGACAGATTGACAATGAGCAGTCACTCATCTATCACCTATCACCAGACATCCTACAAGCGACGAATGAAATCTAAGCATTCACTCACGAAGGCTATGTACTAGACAGATGGCCGAATTAAAAAAAAAAAAAAAAAAAAATTATCTATCTATCTATCTATATTTATGTGTGACTATAGTTTCTTATTCAATTTTGGTGAATGGTGAGTTTCAGGGTTTTATTCATCCAACAAGGGGTTTACGGCAAGGGGATCCTCTTTCTTCTTTTTTATTCCTCTTTTGTGCAGAAGGACTGAATGCTCTTCTTTCTAAAGCTACTTGTGATGGTGATATTTGAGGGTATTATATTTGTAGAGCTGGGCCAAGAATTTCCCATCTTTTCTTTGTAGATGATTGCTTGTTGTTTTGTAGAGCTACTCCCTTTGATTGTGCTAAAATTCAGAACATCCTGGCTTGGTATGAAGCGGCCTCTGGTCAACAAGTTAATTCTGATAAAACTATGGCCTTCTTCAGCAGGAATACCTCCGAGGAGGTTCAGGAAGAGCTGAAAGGTATGTTGGGGGTGCCTAACATTAAGAGTTATCTGGGGCTTCCTTCTTTTGTTGGGTGTCAGAAAAAAGCTTGCTTTAATCATATTAAGGAACGGATTTGGACTCGTATGCAAGGGTGGAAGGAGAAATTACTTTCTCAGGCCAGTAAGGAAATCATGATCAAGGCGGTAGTTCAATCTATCCCTACTTATTCTATGAGCGTTTTTCGTCTTCCTATTGGTTTGCTTAAGGATATTGAAGCTATGATTCGAAAATTTTGGTGGGGTTGTTCTGAGAACTCTAGGAAAATTCATTGGGTTCGGTGGGAGACTCTTTGTTCTTCCAAATCAGTTGGGGGTATGGGGTTTAGGGATCTTCGCATGTTTACTGATGCTATGCTGGGGAAGCAAGTTTGGCATTTGTTTTACGATAGAAATTCCTTGGTATATAAGGTGTTTCGGGCTAAATATTTTCAGTTCGGTAACATATTTGATGCTAAAGAATCCACGACATGTTCTTTTGCTTGGCGTAGCATTTTGCAAGCTAGAGAGGGAGTTTTGAAGGGAGCTAGGTGGAGGGTGGGTGATGGGAAGGACATTTCAATTTGGCAGCATTGTTGGCTGCCTATAGCAGGGGGTGGTCGTGTTCTGACTCCACAGCGGGATCCTTCTCTTCAGATGGTTAGCGATCTGTTTTTGCCTGGATCTAGGAGATGGAATGAGGAGTTAATTGACTTAAACTTCTATCATTGGGAGGCCGAAGTTATTAAAGGTATTCCGGTGAGTCAATTTGTGAATTTGGATACACTTGTCTGGCCTTGCTCCTCTGATGGTGTTTATTTGGTGCAGTGTGCGTATAGATTGTTGTGGAGCTTCACAGACAGCACCTACCTAGTCCTTCGTCTTTAGAGCTAGGTAAAGGACTGTGGAAGGGCATTTGGAGGCTTAGGGTGCCTCAGAAAATTAAGCACTTCTTGTGGAGAGCAGTTGGAGAGGCGCTGCCCACAAAGATTAACTTGTGTAAACGGCAGGTGGTGGTTGATGGAATGTGCGAGCAGTGTCGCGATTCAACTGAAGATAGTATTCATGCACTATGGTTTTACGATTCAGCAAAGCCCATATGGATGTCAGATCAGCGTTTTTCCTTTCTGCGTTCTAATAGGTTCTCTAAGTTTGAAGATTTGTTTTGTTTCCTATATAGGGAGGCTTCTTCAAAGCTGGTGGAGTCTTTTGCCATGGTTGCTTGGAGTATTTGGGAGCGGCAAAATCGGATTAGGGAGAGACAGAGGGTGTGGGGTGTCGATGAGGTGTGCGCTCGGGCTTCTGAGATGCTGAAGGAATTCCACGATATGCATAGGAAGATTCCTAGGTTGGTTGTTCGTAGTGGGGACATTCGATAGAAACCACCTGCTTCTGGTTTGTTCAAAGTCAATTTCGATGGTGCATTCTTTGAGGAGCAAGCATGTGCAGGTCTTGGGGTGGTCGTCAGGGATTCAGCTGGGTTAGTTATTGGTGCGTTGAGCCAGAAAATTAGATATCCGGGATCTATGGACATGGTGGAAGCTTTGGCTGCCCGAAGAGATGTTGTATTTGCCCAGGAGCTGTGTCTTCAAGCCGTGGAGGTGGAGGGTGATTCTTTGAAAGTTATCCAAGCCCTTGTTGCTGCCAAGCCTTCAAGGAATTTGTTTGGAAATGTCATTGCTGATATTCATTGTTTAGTAGCTAGTTTTAATTGTAGTTTTTTTCATGTTAAGAGGGAGGGCAATAAGCTTGCTCATGCCTTTGCCCGTAGAGCAGTTCTATCTACAGATTTGGATGTGTAGTTAGAAGATCTACCACGTGACTTGGAGGATGTTTTTCAATTTGATTTGCCTTAAATAAAAGTTCTTACCTGATTCTCAAAAAAAAAAAAAAAAAGATAGATAGATAATAGGCGAAAAGCACATTTTAGTCCCTACATTTTCAGGCAATTCCCATTTTAGTCCCTACATTTTATTTTTACCGCTTTTAGTCCCTATCCTGAAAAACACTTCCTGTTTTAGTCCCTACCGTTACATTAGAGACAGAAAATGCACACGTGGCAAACGGCAGAATTAAAAAATATTAAAAATATTTTATTTTATTTTAAAATAAAATAAAATTTTAGTTATCAATAATTTTAAAATAAAAATATTAAAAATTTTAGTTAAAAATATTTGTTCTTCATGTTCTTCCCCCAAGAACATGATTGCCCAGAAATTCAAGATTTTCTTCTCTTTTATTTCATTTTCTTAGCATCCAAACAAGCAAAAACATATACAAAACCATGATAAAACTCAGATACTCTGACACAATCAACTAACAACGATCCGAAAAAAAGAAAAAAAAAGAAGAACAACTGACAACGCCATCAGCCAAATGCATATCAATATTGCTCAACGAAAAAAAAAAAAAAAAAAAAAATTAGCTTCCAAAATCCACACCATAAACCCCCAAATCACTTCACACTAAACCATGAACACAAAAAATTCCAGAAACCCAATTCATTTGAATGACACAAGCCTCCTTCTATATCACCCACCCACCAAACTCAAAAACCGATCCACTTCAACCATGAACATCGAAATCCAAATGGTACTTGGGCCAAATTCAGACACAAACCCATCCCGATTCACCAAACCCACACCCAGTTCAACTATCTGTTTCGTTGGTGGCCAGATCTGAAACATCACACCGAGATAGCTCGATCTGGGTTCATTCACCGATGACATCACACCGATGACAGACAGAAATGAGGAGCTGCTTGTGGGTTCATTCACTGTCACCAGACACTTCACCGGCTGTACGTTCCACTCCTCGACGAGAATCGCCCTCGCCTGATCGCAAAGCGTTTTCACCTCCGCCTCCTGCAATGGCTTGCACTCCATCAGATGCTTGATCTGACAGTCCAGATCCGCGTGCGACGGCATCGTTTCGTGTCTTTTTCAATCACTCACTCACTCTCCCTCTCTTTACGATCAGATCTGCACCGTCGAGATCGCCGATTTCTCATAATTGTGTTTTGGTGTATTTTATTGCCTTGCTCTCCATCATCACCATCGTTGCTCTAGTCCTCACCGATGTCTATCTCAATGTCCTCGTTTCGCTAACTCTAGGCCGATAATAATATGTGGGACAGCTTAAGTGTTTTGGGTTTTGTTAGTTAATTGTGTGAGTATCTGAGTTTGCTCATGGTTTTGTATATGTTTTTGCTTGTATGGATGCTAAGAAAATGAAATAAAAGTGAAGAAAATCTTGAATTTCTGGGCAATCATGTTCTTGGGGGAAGAACATGAAGAACATGAAAAACAAATATTTTTAACTAAAATTTTTAATATTTTTATTTTAAAATTATTGATAACTAAAATTTTATTTTATTTTAAAATAAAATAAAATATTTTTAATATTTTTTAATTTTGCCGTTTGCCACGTGTGCATTTTCCGTCTCTGATGTAATGGTAGGGACCAAAACGGGAAGCGTTTTTCAGGATAGGGACTAAAAGCGATAAAAATAAAATGTAGAGACTAAAATGGGAATCGCCTGAAAATGTAAGGACTAAAATGTGCTTTTCGCCTAGATAATAAGCCAATTGATGCACTTAAATAATAATAATAATAATAGATGGTAGCATTGGTAAGTCACATGTGACCATGATTTTAAAAATCGGATCAGTCAATTCAACTAGTTAATCGAGAATTGGACCTTAATCAATGAACCGGTCTAATTTGACTAGTTATGGACATCTATCAACCATGATAAAAATGAAGGTGTTTTGGGACATCAAAACTTACAACAATGATATGTTTGCAAAGAAAGAGAAAGTGGTAAAGCTTAGAAGGTGATATATGATAAAATTTTGAGATGTATTTACTTTGTGCATCTTTACATTCATTGATTCTTAATCTTGTAATTTGCTTAAAACAAAAGAGAAGAAGAAAAAGCAGATTCATACATTAAAGGAGATATTGAAGCTTTAGGTGAAGGCTATTCAGAGCATTCACATTATTTTCCTCAAATATTTGGCTAAACTAATTTAGAAAACTCCACTTTTTAGTTTACCTATCTTTTGTTTTTATACACATACATCATCTTCAATACTATATCACTCTTTTATTTAAATATTATCTTTTTTCTATTCACATTTTTAACACCAAAACCCACAGCCATCCGGCACAACCCAACCTAGCCACAACCCAGCAAATTTTACTTGCAATCTTCCCTGGCATCATCGTCGGAATCATTATTCGGCTTTCGCCTCTCAGAGCCATCGCTTAGCTCGATTTGGGACTATCAATTGGATCTTTGCCCAACAAATGAGTTTTCTTTAACTCGGTGAATCGCATTTGGAGTGTTGATGAGGGTTTTTGAAGAGGGTTTCGAATCTGAAGTGGGTTTTTGGTGAGTTTCTTCAACTTGGTGAATCCTTTCAGATCTTATGGGTTTGATGGTTCACTATCCTCCCACTACCCAATCGCAAGGCTATATTGTTTTGATGAGGAATATTTTGACTAACTCCATAACTCCTCTTTTGGAATGCACTACTCTTCCCAAATAAGTTGGTCTTCAAAAAAGCATCTACTCACCAAAAGCGGAAGACCAAACACGACCAACGCGGGCATACGTCATGACCAAGAGCTGACGAGTGAGACCAAACACATTGAAATCATATTGCAACTCCAACATCACCTAAGACTCTCCTACATACACACTGTTGCCGGTAATGGGATAACTCTTATCTCCTACAAATCAGTTAAGGGATAACTCCTCACTCCCTACAGATTAACTATGGGAAGTTCTCAACTCCTACATGTTAGCTGAGGGATAAACTCATATCCCTACAATTCAGCTATGGTGATCATCCATAGACCCCTATATAAAAACTGAGACACTCCAATCTCAAGGTACGCAAAAAATACTATTCGAAAACTCCTCTAAAAAAAAAAAGTTCACTATCAATTTCTGACTTGACTTTCGGAGGGTCTTAGGCTAGCACCACACCGATGCTCTTTGAAGGTGTTTCTATTTTTTGCAGGTTCACTATGCTTCACCTTTCACTGAAGACTATGGGTTTGGGTGATAGACCTACTAACAATTTTGAGCATCATCAAGGTTTGTCATCACTAGTCGATAATTCTTCTTATTTTCATATCTCAGTCTGGCCCAATTGTGCCAACTAATTCTAGGCGTATGAAATGCCTCCATTCCTTAGCCAGAATAGCTTAACTTTGGTGGTTGGGAATCTGTTAGCTTGCAAATCTGGAGACATGTTTTATTGCGTGCCCCCACATTTTTGCTTCTTCCCTTTATTTATTTATTTATTTTTTCCGACACTTGCCTTTCCATTCTTAAAATCAGATTGGCACTCAATTTTCTATTTTGTCAATCGTGAAGAGTTGTTGATTTAGATTTTCATGAACTAATTTAGTTTTGAATTTAGTATATTTCTTATTCTTGAAAGATAAAAACTCTTTGTTCTATTTTTTGGCACCCTAAAGATGAAATAGAAATCCTAGTCCTATCTTGGTCTCAAGCGCTAGTGGAGCATATATATCGAGGCTAGGTGCGTTACTAGGGTACACCCTCTAATTAGTCGAGTAACCTGCTATGTGAGATGTGTAGCTCGATCTCACTCGTTAATTATTCTTCTTGTTTTCATACATTGGCCACGTCCACTCTCTAGCTAAATTGCCAACTATTTTCAAGGGGTATCAAAGGAGACAATGGGTTTTTGCCCTTTCTTTTTAAAATATCCAGCAAAATGCCCCATGTCTAAAACTAATTAGGGAAATGTCATTGTTTTGAAACTCGATTTTCTAAAAATCGAGTTTCAAATGTATAATTCGATTTTTGGAACATCGAGTTTATAACGAACGTGGACTTAAAAAAAAAAAAAAATTTCTCTAGAACTCAAGTTCCATAAACTCGAGTACTTCACATGGAACTCAAGTTCCAGAAATTTTTATTTTTTTTATTTTTTTTTATTTTTCAGTTCGCTATAACTCGATTGTCCAAAAATCGAGTTTTAAATTGAAACTCGATTTTTAGAAAATCGAGTTTCAAAACAGAGACATTTCCCTAAATAGTTTCATATATGGGGTATTTTGCTAGATATTAGGAAAAAAAAAAAAGAAAAAAAAAAAAGAGCCCATTTTCTATGGGTATCAAGTATCAACCGCTATTTTGGTATCTAAATACAAGATGCAAATTATGGACAAGCATCTTTTAGACAAGGGATACCTTGCCTTGTTGATATTGCCTTTATCTATAATAATATATACAAAACCGAAGAAATTTGACTTTTGTTTAATCTCATAATTTCTTGCTACATAAACTTTTGAGACTTCACAATTCCACACGTTTTATTTTAATATATGTATATATTAAATTGATTTTAAATTTTATTATATTTTTATACTTTCTAATAGAATTTTGGCATAATATTTTTTGGCAAAATTACATTGTTGGTCTCTAAAGTTTACCTCCTAAGCGCTTTCAGCCCCTGAAGTTTCAACTGAGCGGTATTAATCCTTTAAGTTTCAAAACTAAACACAATCATAATAAATGTTCAATGGTAGAATATTTAGTTACAGATATAACCAAAATTTATAATAAATAACGTTTGAGAATAGCTTATTTAGCTGAAAGTGAAAACTTTTTGATGAAAGTGCTGTAGATAAAGGTAAAAGTTAGCTGAAATAGTACAGTGTGACCTATGAATAGTACTAGAAAGTGCAGTGGCAACCATAAATAGTAGCAAAAATAAGCTAAATAGTAAAATAAGCTGACTTTTTAAACCAATGCCAAACACAATCCTAGTAAAAAAAGAAAAGAAAAAATTACTATGCTACATTAAAACTTTTTGTACATTGTCCAAGTTAACAACTAGTTCCAATAGAAAGTTCATGGCCCATTAAATTAGGTCTCTCCACATCTGGACAGTCTAATTTTGATAGACACATGGGCATGACTGGTTAGTACGGGTGGCAAAATCAACTCAAACCCATTTGCCCACCCAATTAAATCCAATTAACATTAATATATATTGGGTTTTAATTGAGTAACCAATTAGACCCAATTATAATCCAAGTATCATTTCTACAAATCCTCCAACTCTAAAATACCCCAAAACCACTAAAAATTACTAAAATACCACCTAAACCTAAAAAATGACCAAAATAACACCTAAACCTAAAGATGACCAAAATACCCCTAAAACCTAAAAAAAAATACCAAAATACCTCTTAAACCTAAAAAATAACTAAAATACTCCCAAAACCTAGAAATTGACCAAAATACCCCTAAACCTAAAAAATGACCAAAATAACCCCGAAACTTAAAAAATGACCAAAATACCCCTAAAACCTAAAAAATGTATAAAATACCCCCCAAAACCTAAAAAAATTACCAAAATACCCCTAAAACCTTAAAAACGACCAAAATACCCCCGAAAACCTTTAAAATGACCAAAATATCCCTCTAAACCTAAAAATAACCAAAATACTCCTAAAACCTTAAAAAAAAAAGGGACCAAAATATCCCCAAAACCTAAAAATTACCAAAATACCCCCGAAACTTTAAAAAATGACCAAAATACCCCCAAAACTTTAAAAATGACAAAAATACCCCCGAAACCTAAAAAATGACTAAAATACCCCGAAACCTAAAAATCACCAAAATACCCCCCCCCAAAAAAACCTAAAAATTGACCAGTCATTTTTTTTTGTTTAGGTTGTATTTTGGTTAATTTTAGGTTTCAAGAGTGTTTTGGGAGTTTTTCGGTCATTTTTTAGGTTTCGGGAGTATTTTGGTCATTTTTAGGTTTCAGGAGTATTTTGGTCATATTTTAGCCTTCAGGGGAATTTTGGTCACTTTTAAGGTTTCGGGGGTATTTTGGTTTTTTTTTTTTTTAGGTTTCGGGGGTATTTTGGTCATTTTCTTAGGTTTCGGGAGTATTTTGGTAATTTTTTGGTTTCGGGGGTATTTTGGTCATTTTATAGGTTTCGGAGGTATTTCGGAAATTTTTTAGGTTTTGGGGGTATTTCGGTCATTTTTTAAGTTTCGGGAGTATTTTGGTAATTTTCAGTGATTTTTGAGCATATTTGGTCTTTTTTTTAGATTTAGGGGTATTTTAGTAATTTTAGAGGATTTTAGGAGTACTTTAGTCATTTTCAAGTTTAAGTGGCATTTTGGTAATTTTGATTATTGAGTAATTGGGCGGGTTGGGGTTTACCCATAATAATTGGGTTGGGTTGGATTTGGGTGAGGAGTAATTAGTTAAATGGGCAATAAATGGGTAAATGAGTTTTATGTACCCAACTCAATTATGCTCACCCCAAACCCACCCATTCGACACCCCTACTAATTAGTAATTGATTAGTGATTGGTCCACTTTTATGAATTAAGTTTATAATGGACACATATGCTTGTTGGCTAATCCATGTGCTGATGGGAAGAAGCATATTTCAAGTGAGGGATCAAGTATTTAAGAAAAATGCTAAGAGCCTAAAGACTAAAAAATTACACAATTTTTACCTCAACTCGCCATGTAATTTTTTATGAACACGGTGAGTTGTGACAAAAATTGTGTAATTTTTTATGGTTTTAGGCTCCTAGCATTGTTCAGTATCTAAAAATAAGAAATTTCAAGTCATTATCAGCGAATCTAGTTTTTGCTGTCACAATTTTATCATGTTCGTTATAGAGAAATGCCGAGTCCACAACAAAGATATTAAACCTGACTTGAAGTTGATGATAAGAGATTTAATATTTAAAATGGAGCACTGCAAAAAAGCTAAGAAAACAATAATTAACATAGTCATTTGCTGTTGCTAGGGACATGGTGGCTTTTCTTCTTGCTGCAGCTTGCAATTGTCTTTGTCCCTCTAGATGTTGTTATAGGGCTAAATAGAATAACTAATTTTTCTTCTAACAATACTACAGATTCATGCATCAAAAGTACACGTGGAAAAGTATACATTTCTTTTAGTAAATATACTATAATTAAAAAGCTCATTTCTTTTCTAAAACACACCATATTACATCTCTAGATACTTTATTATATACATTCCTAGGTCAATTAAACTCATATGGAGATCTTTAAACTTCGCTATAGTTCTCAGTAGATGTCTAAGAAAAATACTTCTATTAGATCGCACTAACATAAAACCAAATTAGTTATCTCACTATATCTCCAAGTTTCATAATCTAAGAAAAAATATCATAATAATTTATATAGTTTTGAATATTTCATTTGTTTTTGTGTATAGGTATTATTATTGTTCCTCCACTCATTGGGTATTTTGTTATCACTCAAGATCTTATTAAAATTGTTTGTCAATCATCCTACACCCATGTCACCCAAACACTTCCAAATTTTCTTGAGAACTTCATCTAGTCCCATGATCTTTCCCATTTTTATTCTCCCAAATGTGTCCTTTACTCTACCTTATTTATCTGAATTCATCGAATAAATCTACATCTATCTTCAATTGGATTTTCTCAATTCGCTCAAATGTCTTGCTTGATCTCTATTAAAAAGCTAATCAAAATAATTCTTCCAACTTTCTTTTTAATATCATGTTCTAATACTAGACACTTTTATCTTCTTCCTTATTACACTCAACACACTTCAAGTTTCTTACTTTCATTTCCCGTTCTTATACTAAATACTAAATACACCTCATCATAAGCCTTGGATGTAGTCTCTCACATAGCCATTTTTGCAATAGAGAATAATTATAGTGGATGAGATGGAGAATATAAGGATAGCATATAAGTAGCACATGGTACAGACTGGAGTGTGTTACATTATACATTTAACATTGACAAAGTAACTGAGTCCATTAGTTTGATTTTTTATTTTATTTTTGAAGTTGGTGAAGAAGACTACATAGTACAGAGTAATAACAGGCATTGTTTTGTTCAAAGAAAACCTACAAGAGCCAGAAGAATCATATCGACACAGACATGTTTACTCTAAAATTTTTTAAAATACGTCCTGTTCTTCTGCTCCCACTATCCTATCAGACAATGTACACTCTCCATAATGCTTTTTTTCTTTTTCGCCTTCACGTTTGATAAAAAGGAAATGGAAAATGGAAATTTTGAGGGAAAAAGAAAGGGAAAGAAGTTAAATTAGAAACATGCTAAGCACCAAGTTCTCTTACAACAACCCTCGTATCTCTCCCTCATTGGTAAGAAATGGCCAAGCACCTTGAACATACCACCAGCTAAAAGGAAACATGAGATGAGATTCCAACATTTTTTCAGCTTGTCTGATGAGTCAGCCGGAAAGGAGCCAAGGTGGGGACATGGTGCCCTGAATATACACTGGCTACCCATTGTTACCATCAAAACTACCTTGGGCACTTTGTCGTCTTTTCTCTCGCCAGTTCTCTCCCCACATCTTGGCCTCAGCAACAGCTCGTTCTCTATCTAAATCCCTGTTTAACATCCTTGCAGTTTCTCTTGGGGAGTCATCTTTCTCAGACCCTTCAAAGTCCCATCTCCGGCCAGATCCTCCGCCTTCCTCATTCTTTAATATCCTTCCTACTCTCTCATCTCTGTTTCTTTTTTCATCCTTATCACCTGAGCCTCTGTGGCCATGCCCGGTATTAGGATCATATGCCTGGTTTGCCAGATATGAGAGAGCAGTGACCACATCCCCAATGAGAGGACGGGTGGCAGCCTGTTCTTGGATGCACATGGATGCCACAGCTAGAGCCTGGTATAGACCCCGCATAGGGTACCGCCCTTGTAGTTGTGGATCTGCCAATTTTGAAAATTTTCTACGGTCATTGAACAGTGGACGTGCCTGCACTCAAATAAAAACACCATGACCACTTGATTATCACATAAGTGGAGGAGCATAGACATGCTAGACCCACACAGCCAGTATGAGAGAAGAAAAAGTTAACTAAACAACAAAGGTTTAAGAAGATTACCCATGTGACAAGGTTCTGCTCCCCATGGGGTCGGGTGCTATCAATGGCCTTACGTCCAGTAATCAGCTCTAAGAAGACTACCCCAAAACTGTAAACATCAGACTTCACTGTCAATTGTCCAGTCATGGCATACTCAGGAGCACAATAACCATAAGTGCCCATTACCCTGGTGGAAACATGTGACTTGTCTCCAACAGGACCAAGCTTTGCAAGCCCAAAATCAGAAAGCATTGGATGGAATCCTTCATCCAATAATATGTTGGATGACTTGAAGTCCCTATAAATAACTGGAGGATTTGCTTTGTCATGCAGGTATTCCAAACCCTTTGCTGCACCAGCAGCTATTTTCATCCTTGTGTTCCAATCTAGTGGTTCCTTATCAGGAGGGAGATCTGCAAACAGATCAATATACTATTGATGACATCCCTAAAATTAACAACAATTCTATTTTTTTTTTTTTTTTTTTTGTAGTAAATAGTGTAATTCTATCAGTCATAAATAAGTAAAATACATTAAGTTGCTTAAGCCCCTCCGCTAAATGGTTTTACTTTTTTAATTTAAAAGAAGGAAGATGAGAAAGCCGAAATTGTGCATTTATAACTTCATCCAAAAGCATCAAACAGAATTCATACTCAAGAGCTCATAATTAAGTTCAAGCAATTAATATAGAACTTCCTATTTGGATCCGGTACTAATAAGAAAAAAAATCTTGCTACACCATAAAGCATGATATTGTAATCCTTTTGCATATAATACATTTCCTTAAAACACTTAAGAATGAGACAAGAAGACAAACATGCGAGACAATGTATGTAAATACTGAAGATGCATTGACAGCACAAACGAGTTCAGAAAAGAGAATAAAATGAGTGTCAAAGTCAAAGCAGAAAATGAGCACACATAAACTGTCATTCGTCTCCCCAAATGAAAAAATTCCAGTTGGACACGCACCAAACAAGTTGTGAGCCTTGAAAAAGAGTTCTTCAAGATAACAACATTCACACCAAAGTTCTATTTCAGCACCAAAGAGCCCATATGTATCAAGGAAAAAGAAAATCACTACATCATCTTTACACTGAAATTGGTTTTGAATTTTTTATTGAACCAACTCAACTACCCAACTCACATGATTTCCAACAGTCCAATCCCTTCTCATCTTATTTTATCTTTCCTCCTCAGCAACAGTAAAGAAACATAGTTTCTAGTTGTTCTATAAGCACGTTCAGAATTTATACTCTTCCTATTGTTGAAAAATCACCTCAGGAAGTATTTTAAATCATGATTTCTCAATAACAATATTCTTCATTGGATGCATGAACACAGGCAGGGCACAAAAGCTCAGTTTGAAAAAAATAAAAAATAATTTGAATCTATTTTTCTGGGTAACTCAACAATCATTAAGTAGACATAATAAACCAAACAAGTGAAAGAGGACAAATCTTCTTATCAAAGAAACAGAATAATATGCAACAAGATGTTACCATGTAGGTGATCTTCTAGAGAACCCAAGGGCATGAAATCATAAACAAGAAGTCGCTGGTCCCCATCAGCACAGTAGCCAATCAGATTCACTAGGTTAGGGTGATGTAGAAGGCTAAGCATCAGAACCTCCACTAGAAACTCCCTGTTACCTTGAAGACCATTTCTATCCAATTGTTTAACAGCAACGATCTGCAAATGACAAGAAAAAAATTCTTTAAGATTATTTTTTAATTGGTAAGTTACATGCACACTCAGTCTCTCTTGACTATAGGGAGAAGGAAGTACTAGTTAAGCTACAACTAGTTGGCAAAGTTAAGGAATATGTAAACCGTGTTCTCATTCATAATCTCCAAACCATGTAAAATTGAGTTGCAATTCCTTACGTAAACAAGAAAATAGGCAACTTCCAAAAGACATCAGAAGCTGCTAGAATGGAGGCATGTTTTGCCATATTATTAGGACCTCGGCATTTCAACCATGACACTAATTTAATCTTAGCCAAACATATCGAGATTAATTGATTAAAATACTTTCTGTATTTTGTGTTATTTTTGCATTCAATTACTGTATCTTGAGATCATTATGACCAATTCAAATTAAGAATTTCTTCTTTTTTATTGTATTAAATATGATTATCAACAAAGTTTCTCCAGAATGATTATATCATCCCATTAGTATTAATAAGGGACAACATCAAGCAACAATTAAGGAATTTACCTGACCAGTACTCTCAAGTCGACCCTTGTATACACGTCCAAATCCCCCTTCCCCCAAGAAAGACTCTGGCCTGAAATTCTTTGTTGCAGCTGCAAGCTCACGAAAAGTGAATGTTTGAGCAGCGATATGGACACCGGGAACAGGTCCATCCTTGGGACTTGGTAATTCCTTTTTGGTCCCTCCATTGGCCCTTGATACAAGTCTGTCAGCTCCTACAAATTCCATCATAACAAAAACGCAGATCCGTAAGTATCACGCAATTTCCAACTAAACACTCAGGGACCAAGCTGTATATAAGAAATAAACTCGGGAAAGATTCTGAAGACCACAAAGATCCAATCATGTTGGAAAAACAAAGGGAACTCCATTAAGCTATAACCTCAACCAATATGCAATCACTAAGATCAAGCTTGACTGCCAAACTCTGTGAATAATTTTACTAAATTCAGCTATGCCTTATATTGTTACACCAAATTATGGGCATCCTCTAATATTAGTCATTCAGTTACTATTTGAAGCCAATCTTTCAACAGTACTAACAACCATCAGATCAACCAAAGCAATCAAATCCATCATGAGATCTTAATTTTCAATTTAAAAAAAAAAAAAAAGGATTTAACTGTATCGAAATCTGGTGGGGTCTACTAAAGACAGCAAAAAATGAAGTTCATAATCCTCATCGAAATAACTAATCATCAACGATAAACAAGAACAAAATTTAAGAAAACAAGCATCATGAACATGTACTTTACAAACATAAATAAATCAGAAATACCCAGATCAGATCAAGAAACAACATGGCAAAAACATAAATATATTATACAAATAAAATAAAAAACTGAAAAGAAATGTTAAGAACAAACCAGAAGGCATTCTGGAAATGTTAGAAGAGACCATGGGAAGAGCTTGCTTTCGATCATCGCTGGGTTTCTGGGTATTCAGCTTTTCCTCCTCCTTCGAATCGAAACACGAAAAGCAACCCATTTCCCCAAATCAAACAAAGACAGCTCTTTCAAAATCGAAAACAAAAACAAAAACCAGATGTATCCAAAACTCAATCCAATCTAGCTGTTCATAATTCCAATCCAATTATCAAAAAAATCCCATCACATAGACATCCAGAATTCTCGGCATCCTCATCTCTCTCTTTCTCAATCCGATCAGGTTGGAGACGATGACGAAGATGTCAAAACACACAAAAAAAGAAAAGAAAAAAGAGACAAGACAAAAGCAAGCGAATCCAAGTTTCGTAAACACAAACAATAACAATAACCAAAGAGAAACAGATAGGAAATAAATAAAAAAATTTGGTTTAAATGAAACAGAGCTGTGTGAAGAAGCCGGCTTTGTCTTCGCCTTGGTTTACACTTCTCTACATGACACAAAAAACACGCACACAGTCTCTCTCTCTCTCTCTCTCTCTCTCTCTCTCTGGCCTCAGTTCCCCACTATCTCTTTGTTTGACCAAAATAAATATGGGAATTCTTCGCGTTGTCTCTCTGTGTGTGTCTTTCTCTCTCTCTCTCTAGATTTTATCTTTACTATATCCTAATTAGAAGTTACTCCTATGTAGTAGAAGTAGACTAGGTAGTAGTAGTAGTTTAGTATTTACCAGAACGGTTTACCTGCTTCCATCCAAAATAATAAATTAAAAAAAAAAAGAAAAAAAAAGCAGTTTACCAGAAATTTTTTTTTTTTTTCTAAATTTTTTGTATAGCAATGTTATAATACAACATTTTTCATAATTTTTTATATAAGTTGTTGTCATTAGAGTGATTCACCTTTTTATTAGACACCAATCACAACATCAAATCTCGTTAGTAATTAAGAAAAAAAAGTTATAAAATTAATTTCTTTTAATTGTTATAATAAGTAGGGGATGTTTCTTATCGTAAAAGAGATGAAACAATACCACTGAATCACGAGACTATTTGAAAAAAAAAAATTACTACATGTTTTTTTTTTGATAGAATAAATACTACATGTTAGTGTAGCATTCTAAAGTTTTCAATAGCTTTTTGCTACATACAAAATAATAAGAAATAAAAAAATAAAAAGTTTATAAGTTAACTAACGGATTGACACTAGCTTATTTAGCTTTTTACTTTCTTTTTTTTTTTTTTTTTTTTTGTGGCTAAAAGTGGACTAAAGTATAATTTTACTTTGAGAAAGTAAGAAAAAAAAAAGTTTTAAAAAAGTATATATAAACAAAATAAGTTCAAAATTAAACGAAAAAGATAGTTGTAAATAGAAAGTTGGCTAATTTAGAATATTAATAAAGAGTTTTAAAAAAAATTAAAAATTCTAATATTATTGCTTAATTATTTGGTAAAAGGTGAGACAAAAAATTTAAAAAAATTGCAAAACAAATTCATGTTCTTAGAACTTTTTTTAGCAGAAAGTAGTCTCATAACTAACTATACATGTGGTGGGATATAGGCGACGAATAATAAATGGTAGGCAAAACACATCACTTTTATTATGTACTAATTACAATAAACCATTTTAATAATTATAAGTACTAATAAGATGTGATGGATGTAAAATAATATCTCCCCCACTATTATGGTTAGATCAATGCATTTTATGGTCCAATGCCACAACTTTTAATGGGATCTTTTTTTATATTTAGATTTTTTTTTTTTATATTTAGATATTAATTGTTATGTTCTAAATATTTAGATATAAATGAATAGGTTCTAAATGATTTCTTAAAAAAAAAAAAAAAAGGTTTTAAATGATTTATTTGTTGGCAAACCTTGTACATAAACTTGTCTAGGAATAGATCTTAGTGTCAAGTGTATTAGACATTGCTCAAAGTGCTACAAGTCAAAATTCAAGAACGTAGAAGTTGTAGGTTCAGGAATTAAATTTCAGGCTGTCTCGACCGATCGAGAGAAGCCTTCGATTGATCGAGATGCAATTTGCAAAATTTTAAATAAAGCCCGTTAACCCATCAAACGTTTAGGGTTTCAATCCAGAGTTATTTGGAATATAAGGAAAACCTAAAACATATTTTTCAAGTCTTGGAGAGCTACTTTTTTTAGATTTGAGAGATTTTGTGCCTTCTACTCTTTCAAGCATTTACTGGAAATCAATCTATTCCATAAGTACCGGTGGAACAAAGTTGCAGCCCAAGCTTCAGATATCAAGCGTACTGAAGATCTAAAGCGTGAATTAGAGATTCATGTTGGAGCAGATCCACATCAAAGAAGTCTGAGAGTTTTAGAATTAGGTTTGATAATCATAGTTAATTTTACTATGAATTAAATATTTTTTACTGTAAACTTCTATTTGATGGTAGATTGTTCTTGGGATTGTTCCCCCTAAGTTTTTTACCTTAAAATTGGTTTGTTTTATTGGGTATTCCCAAGTCATTATATCTTGTTGTTTAGATTTTCCACTATATGATATGATTGATATACTGTTAAACCTAAGGCTTGCATAATTGACCTAATTAATAACTTGGCCTTAAAATCAAGTAAAACATTGTTTGTTCAAGGGTCTAAAATCTAACATTAATTAAGTAATATTTATTTAAATTTAAATAATGAACGATTTCATAAATAAATTTGTCTTGAAGAAGTCCCGTTATTTAAGTGCCTACCACGTAATGAAAGTTGGATTTCGGTAACTATAATTTGTTTGGAAATCTATTAATTCTTTTTTTGATTTTGATAGACCGGAAATGGAAAAAGTTTGATCATCTTCCAGGTGTTTTGGAGATTGAAAATTTTACACTTTTAAACTAACACAAATAGAGTAAAATGCAATAATAGAGTGCACAACATTTGAAGAGAGGATCATTTTTTTGATATAATTTTGTTGATTATTTTATAGTTAATAGGGGGGTCTTGTAAAATTGGTGGCAAGTGACCTTGACTTGCCGGAGAATGCCCCTTTGGGAATAGCCATTACGTTGGAGACCATATGGAATCTAAGGAACCAAATTCTACGCAACGAGCTCAAGGTCAACTTTTTTTTCTTTTTTCTTTTTTCTTTTTGAGGAACAGCTCAAGGTCAACTTGAATTGGCAACATGGAACACAGTATATTGGAGCATATCTGATCAACAAATGGCAGGTTCATCAATAGATCCTTGTGTTCAGTGAGATGGCAAAAACCACCTCCGGTACAATCAAAATCAACATGTTGCAAACCCAGATTTTACAGTTGGTTGCTGCTGTGGCAAGGGATGATAGAGGGGAAATTTTAAAAGCTTGGGCTAAGAAACAAGAATATTGTGATGCTATTGAAGCAGAGGCGGCTGCATTCACTTGGGCGTTGAAGTTGGCTTCCTTGGGAGGGTATCAGAAGATCATGATTGAAAGTGACTCAAAGCTTTGTATAGACGAATTAATGGTGACCGTGAGAATAGTTGCTAGAACATTAGAACCTTTCTTGAAAATGTATTATATCTTAGGAGTTCTTTTCTTAGTTTCTCTTTCTCTTGTGTTAAAGGGGAGTTAAATTATGTTGCTCATGCCTTGGGTAAGGCTGTCTCTCCCCTCAACCCAAGTTTTTGCTGTAATATTTCTTCCTTGCCTCACTTGTTTTAAGTGCATGGAAGATGGATTTGGCTTCCTTTTAGTTTGATGGAAATTTTTTTTAGCAAAAAATAATTAATAGAGGTCTTCTTCCATTTGAGGGCTTTAACCATTGCCAAAGTGGCCTAGGGTTTGAGCCAACCTTGCCTATTATAAGGTGTAACAAATGCACGCCTAAAATTTCATCCATAATGGAGGTAGCTATGCCCCTCGATATGGGCTAATTATGTTCATAATAAGGACCATGGCTAAAATTAAGGGCAAGATAACAAGAAAATGCTTATATATTGGGAAATTCAAACCATAAATAGGTATGTGAATAACAACCCCCTCCCCTCAAAGTACTATTTTGACAGAAAAATACTATGGGTATTGACTTAATCATTAGTGACTTATCCCCACTAGAGCTCACCTATGTGAGCGATGTGGGCTTCATCATCTTTTGTGTCTTTTGGTTCCCCCTGTCACGCGGGTGAGATGCTCAATTTGCTCAACCTCTCTTTCTGCTGTTTGAACTCATTATCAGCAATGAACTTGAGAGCACGTAAATGCCTTTAAGATAGTGGCATGAAAGAAGTTGTTGCCTAGTTATAGGTCTAGGAACTATTTATTAACTCCAAGATGAAGGTCTACATACTTGATTGAATTATGAGTTAAGGTATGATCACGGGGAGATTAGGCACCCCAGATTGCTCAACCACAACTAGTCCTCATTATTATCATTGAATTGTGGTTAAAAGTGATTTACTTAATAGGCCTTAATGAATGTACACTCACATCCTAATCCTAAAGTTCGTCCATACTATAACTAAATAAGGAATTATGTAAAGAAAATGATACAAGAACAAATTATCTCAACTTTGACACTTAGCTCCAATTAATGGTTAAGTCTCATGCAGGAAATCCTTAATTGAATGAATTGAATGATTGTCTTCATTTAACTTTAAGTATCTTCTTGAAGAATTTGACTTACCTCTAGTACTTTTTTAACTGGACATCTCTTGTTGTTTTAAATATACAATAGTAAGTGGTAGTAGGTTTTAATCTCCACATTTTATTTAGTTAGTGAGTGATATACACTACAAAGAAAGGTCCTATAGCCGCGTTTTTAAAACACGGTTATAGCTCTTGAAAACGTGGCTATAGGACATACTTTAGCTGCGTTTATAAAACGCAGTTATAGGGGATAGCTACAGCCACATCTTAAAAATGCGGCTATAACCTTTTTGTTTTTAAAACGCAACTATAGTTTTTTATTTTATTTTTTATTTTCCTAGCTAGATGGAAAATGCATTGGATATATATGTATTTATGTATGTAATACAATCAGAGCTCAATGGTAAAAGTTCTAATCTCAACATAACTGACATAACTGCAACCAAGAATAGGGATTCTTAGCAAAACAAACATTCCCCCAAAAAATATTGGATATATAAACACATAAAAAAAATTAAAAAAAAAAAAAACACATAAATACATACAAATATATCTTAAGGACACATATTCTCGAACAAGTGAAAAGATGTATTGCATTTCAAAACTTGCCAACTTAATAGCAACCACACTTATTGTTTTGATAATTCACACACCAGCAACAGTAAAGCTACAACAACAAAACACATTGTTTGCAATTGTCTACCATTAAAACATAAGTTTAAAGTACCTAACCTGATAAAATAAAACAAAAAATACCATACAATAACTCGGAGATCACTTATAACAAAACTTAACTACATTGACTTACTAAACAAAATTACAAAAAACCATACAACTGTAATTTTCTTTTGGTCTTCATATAATAACTTTGGAATATTGTTTGTCATACATTACAACAGAAAAAGGCATTGAATGAGGTAAGTAACATTATAAAATAGATAAATAGTACCTAAAAGATGCACTAAAGAAGAATAAATTACTTTATAATTGTGCACTATCTGATCTCTTCAGCAGTTCCATCTCCTCCTTATTGGAAACTTCAGGCTCAATATAGCACAACTGGAAGTATGAAACAAAAACAGAATATCATGCCCACTAGCAAATTGTAGTAAGACCAAGTACCAAAGTATAGACATATAACCCCTCTATTTATGATAATTTTCAATACATAAGAATATTAAAGGTGGATTATAATATTCAATATATTACCTACAACCATCCAAAATTCATACTTTTAAGAAACGATAATATGTATTTGTACAATGATCATCTATTCTTCATGGTTAGGATTAATTGTCTTTTGTCAAGTGGAATGTTCAACAACAATTGCAGCTCTTCAATTTTTTTCTCTTCACATTTAAGTGTCAAAGAAACTTTTAAAAAAAAATACATGAGAATATAGACATTGTCCATCACCAACAACTTTAACATACCCCTGTTTTGTCCTCTATATTTTTGTGAATTTTAAACTTGGGCAAGTTGGTACAGGTATACATTAAGGAATTTATGAGGATATGCATATGTGTAAACTTTTGGTGGAGAAGCACTGATATTAAGAGTGGATATTTAACACTTCTAAGAGGCATAAGAAAAACTCAATAAATCTTCATGTTGGTCATGCCAATATGCGCTAAAAATATGAAATAAAATAACATTTTAAAATAAGATAAGTTTGAAGAAACAATTAATAGTGTGTGCCAATTTTTCATTAAAACAAAAGGAGATTCCAGTTAAAAAAGTACTAGAGGTAAACTAAACCCCTTTTTGAATTAGTCTTCTCATTAAGCGTGATCTCACCCTTTAGATGATTCATTCTCAAATCAATTAATCATTAATATCCCTTAGTGTTAATCTAATTTGAATTTGAATCTTTTAGGATGGGTTTGATTCCAATGATCATTATCTATTAATCACTTTCCTAATTGGCTCTTAAATTCAAATTTAAATGAGATTAATTGGAATAATTGAATGTTTAAGGGATGATTATCTTAAAAAGATTTGAATTGATTAGGATTATTGAGGTTTAATGAATTGTAAATTTTGTAATCTTAATCATTTAAATTTGGTTGATTATAATCTTTCTTTTTTAGAAATAATTACAACACGCTACTAACCTCGTAACTCAAACTCTTTCCCCCCTAGACCCCCAAGCATTTTGTATATGGAGAGGTGCCAATTTAGCTACAAGGCCTTTGGCAATTTGGTTGATTATAATCTTGAAGATTCATTTCTTGATTTAATCACCTAAACTAAGGTAATAATGATCTCAAAACATGTTCTATCCTTAATTATGTATTTAAGGCTTACCTTTCTTAAAGATGGTTAAATTCAAATTTGAAACTTAGTATAAATTGTCTTTTATGCTGCATGGAACTTCTTGCTACAATTAATACCTTTAATACTTTCTTTCTTCCTAGAACATAGTTTTAAAAACCGGATTAGACCATTCGGTTCTACCAGGAACCGAACCCTTAATCGTTCCAGCAAAAATTGGTGGGTCGACTTGTAAGAACCAGGAATCGAATCCATTTTAGATACTTTGACCATTCTAGTTTTTAAAACCATTCCAAAAACAATTGAATTCGGACTTTTATATATGACTAACCTAATCTTAAATTTGAAAAGTCTATCTATAAAAAGGGAAAGTAATAATTAAATGCTAAGAAAAAGAGAGTCTTTGAATGTTTTGATATTTTTGGATTTTTATTAAATTAGACACCTAACTTTATTATGTAGCATTAAATAAGATAAAAGACAACTATACAACTAAAGAAAATAAGTAAAAGAAATTCAAATTAGATAGTCTACCCAAAGTAGTGTACGCCACTTATTATTAGGCTTCATTTAGGAGTTCATAAGGGAATTGAATTATCATAAGGGAATGGAAAAGAATGGAATAGAATGGAACGTATTTAAGTAAGGGAAAAGAATGGAAAAGAAATGAATGGAATGAAATTAAGTAATTTTGTTTGGATGTTTTAAAATAAAGGAATGGAAAGGAATGGAATGTAAGTAACCTTGTTTGGAAGTAACATAGAGGGAAAGGAATGGAATCATTTTATGATAATATTACTATTAGACCTCTATTTTAAAATAAATGGTTGAATATATAGGGGTATTTTGGGAGTTTTAGTAAAAAATTCATTAAATCTAATTTCATTCCCTCCCATTCCTCTCAATTTCGGAGGGAATGAAAATTTAAAGTTTTAAGGGAATAGAGAGGAATGAGTGTTTCCTCTTACCCATTCTATTCCCTTCCACTTAAACTCTCAAACAAAGAAATTGACTTTCCATTCCCTCCATTAAAACTCCCAAACAAGGGGAGGGAAGAATAGTCTAAACTTATTCTTTTCATTTCTTTCTATTCCATTCCATTCCCTCCTCCCAAACGAGGGCTTAGAGTACACTAGTAGACTTTAAAGGCAATTCCAAAAACAACATGTGAACAAATAGGAACAAATTTGGGGATTTGATTGCACCATATTGGCGTACACCATCACATTATTGTGTACACTTGTACCAAAGTGGCATACACGTTATCATATTAGGCATATGCCTATCAACATTTTGAGAAAATTAAGAAAACATGAAATTAAAAGCATATTATCAATCATCACATACGAAATTAATGTAGAAACATAAAAAAAAACTTGAAAAACGTCATAAGAGCATGGAGGAGATTCATACCTCACTTTGTCTACAATTGACTATGAAGTTGATGACCAGTCTCTTGATTAAAATTTGCTACCACAACAATCTGGGTTTAGATCAACAGTTTGGAAATGATTTTGGGCAAGCTTATGGCCATCCTTGAGGGGAATGATGGAAACCAATGATGGTACAATAGTGAAAGTTGGAAATTGTGAGAGAAAGATTAGATTTCTAACAATGGATAGTCAAAACATTTAATCTAGTACCCATAAACCAGTCATTGATAGTTGTGACCTATGAGTTTAAGATACAAGTCTTGGGCAAGAACTATTTGGAGTGGTTGAAAGGTGATGTGATATTTGGATATCTCGAGTCTAAGGAAGCTCGAGAGATTGTAAAGAGCTAATATGTGATCCCTGTAGGGAATATGACCCGAATTCCCAACCTGTGAGAAACAAAAAAAAAAATAGAGAAAACACATGCCAAAGAAAACAATCACATGCACAAGACAGTATTTACGTGGTTCGGCAATTTGCCTACGTCCACGGAGTTGCAGGAATTTCACTATTATCAGAGAAGAATACAGAGTACAAGTTGCGGCTACAATATTTTCTTCTATCATACTCAAGAATATGGTAACAACAACCTATAATCTTATAAAACCCTAATCACGGCAAAGTCAGTTTATATATATGAAATGGGCCCAAAACCTGTCGGCCCAAGCCTCCGCTCCATGGACTAAGCCTCAGTAAATCTCTCATTAAAAACCACGCAATATTATTCGGGCCGGGTCGGGTCGTTAACCGGATCAAACATAAACTAGGCTCCACAAAGCCCAACAACCAGAAAAAAAGGTGAATATGACTTTAAGAGCAAGTTGGTTCTAAAGAGGTGCAATAAAGTCAAGAGAGGCAAAAAGAAAAGGGAATATGACATTTATTTTATAGATTGTAAATAAAAATAAAAGTCATTTAATTTTAATAATCTTAATGATGTAATTTCAAAGTATTTGATAAAGATGTAATTCATGAAATTTTCTTAAATTTCGTCTTAAATATATTAAGTCCATTGTAAATCCATCTATTTAGGGGACAAGACATTGTTAATTGAGTAACCATTTTGAGGGCTCAACTGCCTCTCTGAGACATGGAGCCTCATAGCCTGGAAAAGCATGATCTCAACAAGGTTTTTTTACAGCTCATGGATTGTGTGAGTGAAGTAGATAAGTTTGATGATCAGGATGTGGTGGTTTGGAGAGAATGTTGTAGGTGATGATAGAACGGAGATAAAGGTCTTGTTGATGGAATTATGGGGTTTTAGAGAAGGAAGAGATAAAGGGTAGTTTTGAAATGGGAATTTTGAGAGAGAGAGAGAGAGAGAGAGAGAGAGAGAGAGAGAGAGAGAGGGTGGTTGGGATTGTGATTGGTTTCAGCATTTGGTTAGCTTTAGTGTTGATGTTCTCTACCTCTACAGTCTTATTTTGGAGGGGATTGAGCGGTGGATTAGAAGATGAACTACATAGTGGCGTCGAAGGTGTTCTTGGAGTGCTAGAGAAAGAAAGAAAATAAAGAGTGAATTTCTTGTATTTTTTAAATTAAAAAACGCAAGTAGAATTTGTTAATATAAAAACTGGGGAAAAGGCCAAAGTTATTTTTTTTAAGGAGTTTAAGGACATGTTTTTAATAGGGTGAGACAGAAGGATCACATTGGCAACAAATGTGAACTTTAGGGACTAAAATGACAAAAATGATATTTTAGGGATGAAATGACAATACATCCAAACTTAAAAGAGTGCAATTTTTCCCCTTAGTATTTTGTACAGCCCAATTTCTTAACTATTTCCTTCACAAAAATATAATATTTAGTGGGTTAATGGCTTTTAAAAAAAATATATTTCAAGACTTAAGAATGCATTCTCCATTTTTTTTTTTTTTGTTTGGTAACTCTATCATGAAGTAGATTCTAAAAAGAAATATTCTTTTTCTTTTAAGCTATAATGAATGTTAGGTTCTAAAAGTTTAGAACAATTGGCAAACCGTGAACATAAATTTATATAGATATAGATCTTAAAGTCTATAGGATATATTAGACAATGCTCAAAGTGCTGCAAATCTGAATACAAGAAAAAGGAAGCTGCAAGTTCAGAAAATTAGAATATGCCAAGTTCGACCGATCAAGATTGAGCTTCAACCAATCAAAAGACGGGTTCTGCAGAATTTAATTAAAGCCCATAAGCCTATTAAGCTCATTAAGTGATTAGGGTTTCAAATCTAATTCTCCTAGTATTTAAAGGAAACCCTAAGGCACTTTTTTTTTAAGACTTTGGAGGTGCTCTTTTGAGATTTAAAAGGTACTATGTCTTCTCATTTCAAAGTCACTACCGGAAATCATTTTCATACCATTAGAACTGGTAGATCTAAAGTTGCTACTACAAGATCAACAATTGCTGATGATCTGAAACCTTTGAGTGGGATCTCAAAGTCACAAGTGTGGGTGTTTGTGTTCAGCAAATTCAAGACAGAAGAGTCTGTGGAGTCAGAGTTTCACGTGGTCGTGTTAGTAAGTTCTAAAAGAAGTAACTTTAGATTTTAGGTAGAAAATCTATTGTAAACTTACATTCTGTCATAGTGAATTTGTTTACCTTGAGGATAAATAGGTTAAATCCTCCTTAGGTTTTTTACCTTGAAACGGTTGGTTTCATTGGTTTTTCTAGGTCATCCTATTACTGTCTTCTTTACTTTTCCACACTAAGTAATATGATTGCATGAGTTTAGCCTAGATCTGAATAATTAACCTAAGTAACTACTTGACTAATTAATTAGGTTAAACGAATATGATTTATAGGGGTCTAAACAAAACAAACAATGAGAATCCTCAATCATTCTATCTTAAAATTGTGATTTGTGCTAAATTTATTGGGTTTACATGTAGTTGCGGTTTTAGGATTTTTTTCTAAGCAGTCAACAAGAACTAAGAAGATGAATCTTGAGTAAGAGATGGATTTTGCAGTTTATGTGGTTTTCTTATTACGAATTTGTCCATAGTGCTAGAAAGAGAACAAAAGATAAACTATAAGTTCATTTGACACATTAATTATTGTTGCTAAGATTAAGTTTTAGAAGTTATCTATTGTTTCTAAATACAATAAACATATTAATCACTGTTGTTATAAGTGAACTTTAATTATTATTACTTAAAATGCTTTTATCTATTAGTTTATGTCTTGACTCATTACAATTATTTTATTTACCAATTCAACTCAACTTTGACAACTAATAAGGGTATTTTTGTCTAGTAGGAGTTTTCGTTGTTCATCAATCCCAATGACCCTTTCGAGCACAAGGCCCTTTTTTTCCATCTAGCCAGGTACTCACAGGGACCGACGGTCCCATCCGCACCACCCCGACAGACGACTTGCATGACCTACCAACCATGAGCCTGTTGTAATAAAGGCCTTGGGTCCGTCATGATAAAGTGCTCCTCGGGTCCGTCGTGATAAAGGTCCAAATGGATGAATATGCGGCGAACAGATACCAACGAACAGATGGTCCTCATCTCCTCACTTGCATACCGACGAACGGATGGCCGTGTCGACGGGCAGAAATGATGGGCCCCACAATCCTTTACGTAGTCTTCACGCATATATCCTCATATGGAAATATCTTGCGCACCACATCCAAAGACCCTATTACATGCCATATCTTCCCCATATGGAAAGACAACCTAAAATCTTGGAACCCTAATTCCAGATTTTCTCTACAAGGAAAGATCCCTACATTAAAGGGATCTTGGTTTGCTGTTCATCACTATATAAGCATCAGACCTCCTCTTCTCCCAAGAACGCAAAAAATCCCTAGGTCTCTCACTATAGAGTTCTTAGAGATTTCTTATTCACTGACTTAACTTTCGAAGAGTCTTTGGCCAGCATTCCACCGGTGCTCTCTGTTTGGTTCTCATTTTCTTGTTTTTCAGGTACCCATTGGAGCGTTCGAGGACAATCAGCTCACTGACAATTTTTGTGCAGCATCAACAACTATTGGTCTTTATAATTGTATTGAGAAAAATTTTGTTGTGTTAACATTTGCATTTATCTTCACTCAATCATTCCCTTGTCCCATGCCCCTTGTCTATTTTCTATTTTTTATTTTTTAGAATCACCCATGTCTAATTGTTTAATTACTTTTTAGTGTAACATTTCCTATTTGAACTTAAAAAAAAATTGGGTTAGGGGTTCAAAATTTTATTTTAAAGGATCAAAACAAAATTATTTAAAATAATTATACATAATTCTTTCTTTTTTTTTTCCAGCTCAGGGGGTCATTTGAACCCCCTAAGCTTCACTTGCCACTGCCCTTGTTTACATGCAGACTACACGATAAGCCCAACAACTATTTCTCTTTTCTCTTGGGTTTTCCCCTCTCTTTTTCTTCCATTGGTCATCCCTAGTTAGCACTTAGCACCTCTCATCTTCTCCCTATTCTTCTTGCGACATCTACAAGTGCTGATCACCCCACCCACTCGAACTCATCTTTGCAAGGATCGTGGGTTTAATTGTAGTGCCAATAAATAGGGAACAATTCAAACTAGTGACCTACATTACGTATGCATGGTCCTTTGGTGATTGTGTTACCCCTTGTAGTTACCTTCAGAGGTAATATTGATTAGAAAGTATTAAAGTAACATGTAATAGACATGTTGATTTTTACACCTTGTAAATAATTGTGAAGTAACTAAGGTTTTGTTTCTTTTGGCAGAATATTTTTTTGAAAAATGTTTCCACATTTTTTGAGGTTTAGCATTCTAAAATTGCAAGTGAAAGGAAAACATTTTTATTGTCTATGAAAAGTGTTTTCTACCTTTTAAAAGTGGAAAACGTTATACAGAACGTTACGTACTCATCAAGTGCCATTATCAATAAATGTACGTCACACTAGCAAAATCTCTCCTAATAGTAACTTTCCTCTTCTTATATCAATCATTAACGATCGATAGTTAAATTTTTTCCAAATGACATTTTTTACTCAAATAAGTTACTTCCCCACTCAATTTGTTGTGTAGATTTTGAATTTGGGATATGTTTTCCCATTTGAGACTCTTTTTTTGCACAAAAAATATAAATTATCTTACCATTTTAGGTCTATTTTTGCGTATGAAAATCTCTCTTTCATAATAATTCTTTTAAATTATAAGAAATATTAATGGTTTTCCATCTAATCCAAAAAATAGAAAAAAAAAAATGGCTCACTGTTATGGATTTTAAAACACCCCATTTTCCAACCAAGGAATCCATAAAGGGTAAAATCGGTATACTTAAACATTCAAGAAGTAAAGTTTTCATTTGAATCATTCAATGAACACAAATTCCACTTTAAAAACTAATTAAGTTCACCACGATCAAAATGACATATCATACACAACGATCGGACCACCTAATCGATCAAGCCACATTGAAATTCAACCGTTGATACATATTTTTATATAATATGTAATAAACTATGTGATTAGGAGTACTTAATATTGGTTGGTCCTAAATTGGGTTAATTATAATTAATTTCATGTCAAAATCTCATTGGTTTAACTTTAAGAAAATGATGCAAGATTTTTTCTCTCTAGGTTTTCTTTGAAAACCTTGAGGTGAAACTAGGGCTTGCCGTTGGGCAAACATCTTCTCTCCATTTAGGCGGTAGAACTCACTCAAATAGCTTATTCTCTCTCACAACACCAATCCGTATGGAGGAGATCACGAACCAGTGTGCAGGTTTAAAATTATCAAAAAGAGAAGGGAATGAGGTGGACCTGGCACCGATAGCGAGAGAGCATGGTTATGTCCTGGCAGGAAAATTCTACATGAAGAGACGGGTGAACCTGGAATTAGTGGCGAGAGTTTTGAAGACAGTTTGGAGAACAGAGAAAAATTTCGAGGTGTATGATATGAGTGACAACAAGGTTCTCTTCCAATTTGGTCTAAAGGAGGATTTAGATAAAGTGCTTCTGCTGGGTCCGTGGTCTTTCGATAAATATCTTCTGATTCTCCACAAACTTGATGTAGGGGAAGTAGTGACAAAAGTAAAGTTCGACAAAGCATCCTTCTAGGTACAAACCCATGGTCTTCCTACCATGTGCCAGACAAAGGATGCAGGACTACTAATTGGTGGGACCTTGGGGATGGTGGAAAAGGTGGATGTGGATGACAAAGGTTTTTGCTTGGGAGGCCATATGCGCATCAGGGTGTCAATGGATGTATCTGTTCCTTTATGCCGAGGAAGGTTAGTTCGTCTCGGCGGGCCGTCACTGACATGGGTGGACTTCAAATACGAACATCTATCAATATTTTGCTACTGGTGTGGGATGGTAGACCAAGATGAGCAAGACTGCATCCAGTGGATTTGGAGTAGCAAAACTCTCAGGGAGGAAGAGAAACAGTACTGCCCTTGGTTGCGCGTTGCCTCGGAATGGCTACAGAAACCACAGTTAGTTGTAGCAATAAAAGGTGACTGGGGTGGGAGGAAACCGTAAGGAAACGAAGAGAGCCCAAGCAAAGAGGAGGCTCGGGCATGCAAGGTGGTGGCGGTGGAAGTGGATGACCGAGGCACGAGGTCCGAGACAGCTTGTGGGAAGCAGATCCGAGAGATAGATGAGGCCATCACGGGTGGAGCGGTAATTTCGAAAAATCTATTAAGTGCAGAAAGTGTGCCGAAAATTTTGGTTGATCTGCAGAACACGGTGCAAAGCACAAGGGTCAACGAAGGGAGTGACAAGCGGGAAAATGAGGTTGAAAGTTGGGCCGAGCTTAAAGAGGATTTGGGCTTAAAATATGGGCTTCCGAATTTGACCACTACTATTCCTTATAAATTGAATATGACCATGACCCATGAAACAAAGGGAGGCAATTTTGTTATGGGCCAGTAGACTCCCAGGTCTCAAAGGGTTAATAAGAATAGAACGTTGAGGGGGCCCACTCAAAAAAAGAATAAAGTGGGTCATAACTCTGTAGGGAAGGAAAATAGTGCAGGTGGGGCTCGAGGTCAAGTGCATGGGGAGAAAAAAGAGGATGATACGTCAATGGAAGTGGAAGCAAACGACGTAGGGGTAAAAAGGAAGGAAAGAATACCTTTGGAGGAGATATCTTTTGATGATGAAAATGGAAAGAAATAGAAACTGGAGGGAGAAGTCATGGCTCTAGGGAAAATCATGGCACAATACCTTGGATCAGCGTTGGCTGCGGGGCAGCCACGCTGTGAGCAATGAGTGTTGTATGTTGGAACTGTCAAGGGCTTGGAAACCCCTGTACAGTGAAAGCTCTCCAGAAGCTTGTTTTGGAGGAAGATCCCACCTTGGTTTTTCTTATGGAAACCAAGTTTGTAGTGTTTGAGATGGCACGTATTAAGCGCAAACTAGATCGGCAATAGAGTCTAGTAGTACCTAGTGTTCGGCGTGAAGGGGGTTTAGCACTTCTATGGAAAAGCTCTATGAAAGTGGATGTCCAAACCTATTCACCCCAACATATTGATGCAATTATTACTGATAAACAGAGTAATAAACAGTGGAGATTCACTGGTTTCTAAGGCCACCCTAAAACTAATAAACGTGAGGAGTCTTGGAGACTGCTAGAAGAGCTAAGTAAAAGAAGTGACCTACCATGGATTTTTATGGGAGACTTTAATGAGATAATGCATGGGAGGGAGGAAGGTGGTAACATACGTCCAGAGTGGCAAATGAAGAATTTTTATGAAGCGGTCAATCGATGCAACCTGAGAGATATAGGTTACATAGGGTTGGACTTCACATGGTGCAGGAGGGTGTTCGTGGATGGGTTAGAGAAAGACTCGACAGAGCTTTGGTGTCCACAAACTGGTCTGTTACATTCCCAAATGTGAGCCTACATCATGTAGCATCTTCCACGTCGGATCACTGTATGTTGGTTTTGAAGGCTCCCCGAGACAGACAGCGGAGAACTCGAAAGAAGAAGCTATTCAGGTTTGAGTCCATGTGGCTGAGGGATGAGGGGTGCAAGTAGGTAGTGTCTGAAACATGGGACAAAGCACTGAATATGGGGGGCCAACACCCATTTTCTCAATGCTTGGAGGAGTGTAGACAGTCTCTGACAGTATGGAATAGGAATACTTCTGGTCATGTAGGCAGGAAAATAGCAAGGCTTCAGGAAAAGCTTCAAGGGATGGAGGGTAGGAAAAGTAGCAATAACGTTATGGAGAAGATCCAGGAAACAAAGTTGGAGTTGAGTAGAATGCTCTTGGTGGAAGAGGACATGTGGCAGCAAAGATCAAGGAACTGTTGGCTGAAGTCGGGTGACCGCAACACATCCTTTTTTCACACTAAGGCTTCTAATAGACACCAACGTAACATCATTACTAGGATCAAGGATTCGAATAATGTTTGGCAGGAGGATGAGGAAATAATGGGCAGAACTTTTATGGAGTATTTTACACAATTGTTTACTTCATCCTAGGTTGGAGTTAGTACAGAGCTGATTGAGGCCATCCAGGTCAAGGTGACAGATAGAATGAATACCATACTCTTGCAAGAATTTCATGCTTATAACGTGGAAAAAGCACTGAAGCAAATGCACCCGCTAAAGGCGCCCAGTCTAGACGATATGCCTCCCATTTTTTACCAGCACTTTTGGTCTAATGTGAATTCTATTGTTATAAAAACGGTGTTAGACTTTCTTAACAATGGTGTAGCTTTTCCTAAGTTCCATGAAACGCACATTGTACTTATCCCTAAAACGAAAAAACCCGAAGAAAGTGATGGATTACAAGCCGATCAGTTTGTACAACGTGGCCTACAAGCTTGCATCCAAGGCGGTGGCAAACCGTCTTAAACTGGTCTTACAGGACATTATATGTGAAAATCAGAGCACTTTCGTTTCAGAGAGGCTCATTATAGACAATGTCCTGGTGGCTCATGAATTAATGAATCACATCAACAGGAAGAAGAAAGGTAGTAATGGAGAGATGGCCCTAAAATTATATATGAGCAAGGCATATGACCGAATGGAGTGGGGATGTCTACAACAAATCATGGTAAAACTAGGGTTTCATGAAAGGTAAATAAGTCTAGTGATGAGGTGTGTCTCTTCAGTGACATATGCAGTGCGAATTAACAGTCAACCATACGGCCATATTGTCCCAACATGAGGGCTACAGCAAGGGGATCCTTTATCACCTTACCTATTTCTCATTTGTGCTGAAGGACTGCTAGCACTGTTGCATAAGGCTGTCCAAAACAAGACCCTCAAAGGTGTGGCTGCCTCGGCTAAGGGACCTACTATCTCCCATCTATTTTTCGCCGATGATAGTTTAATATTCGGAAGAGCCATGGTCAGGGAGGGTGAGGAAATTCAGTGAGTGCTCCAAGTATATGAGGAGTCCTTTGGTCAACAACTCAACAGAAGCAAGACCTCCCTCTTTTTTAGCCATAACATTGACCATAACACTAAGGAAGCAATAAAAGCAATGTTTGGAGCACAAGTCATCAAGCCACATGAATCCTATCTGGGTCTGCCTTCGCTGATGGGGAAATCCAAACGAAACACGTTTGCACAGTTGAAGCAAAGGGTGGCAAACAAGCTTACATGGTGGAGGGAAAAATTACTGTCTAATGCCGGAAAGGAGGTATTGATTAAGGCGGTAGCTCAGACAGTGCCATCTTACATGATGAGCTGTTTTAAGCTTCCTAATACTCTATGTGAGGAGTTGACTGGAATGGTTAGGCAATTCTGGTGGGGACAGGTAAAGGATGAAAAGAAATTAGCATGACTAAGTTGGGAGAAAATGTGCCTATCGAAAGAGAGGGGCGGTATGGGATTCTGGGATTTGCGACTATTCAACCTTGCTCTGCTGGCTAAACAAGGGTGGCGACTCCAAAAAAATTCCTCCTCACTATTTTACCGGGTCTACAAGGCAAAATACTTCCCAAGTTGCAAATTTGTGGAAGCTGGTATGGGGTGTCAACCTTCATATGCATGGAAGAGCATCATGGTAGCCCAGCCACTGGTGCGACGCGGAATGAGGTGGCAGGTGGGAGACAGTAAACAAATTAAGGTCTGGAAGGACAAATGGATCCCAAGCCCAAGAACATATAAGGTTATTACGCCTAAGAGAACACCAGGGCAAATACAGTGGGTCAGTGATTTTATTGACGAAGATAGTAAGGAATGGAAGAGGGACTTAGTCAGCCAATGTTTTCTACCCCAGGATGCAGATGCAATCCTAAGCATACCCTTGAACGTCACCAGGGCAAGGGATAGAGTGATATGGGCCGAAAACAAGAATGGGAGGTTCACGGTCAAAAGTGCGTACAGAATGGCACAGGAGGACCAAAGGGATAAAGAGATGGCAGAAGGCTTAAACCAATCAACTATGAAACAAACTTGGAGAAGACTATGGTAGATGAATGTACCAAACAAGGTTAAGCACTTTGCGTGGAAAGCGTGTAAAAACATCCTAGCAACGAAGGAAAATTTATGGCAGAAGAACATCCCAAAAGATAGCACATGTGAGGTCTGTAGGGAGCAGGTGGAGTCCGTATGCCATTTATATTTAGCTCTGTGATCATGCGAAATAGGTGTGGTCCTTATGCAAGCTCTCCTTTCTGTTTGAGATTCATCCCTCGTGGGATTACATGGATGTTATATGGCACTTACAAAAGTGGGAGGAGTCACGGCCAGGAATTTTGGAGCAGACTGTCATGATTTGCTAGGGGATATGGAAAGATAAAAAATGAAGTTAGACACGAGGGCAGGCTTCGGAGTGGACAGACTGTGACGAGAAGCTCTCTTAGCTTACTTAAGGAATTCCAGATGGCGAACGAAAGACCAGCAACTACTACAGAAAGGAACCATTTCGTAAAGTGGGTCCCTCCACAGGTGGGATGCTATAAGGTGAATGTTGACAGGGCCGTATTTTCTAAAAGGAAGCAGGTTGGCATGGGAGTGGTAGTACGGGATGGCGCAAGACAGGTGATAGTAGCGCTATGTAGAAAACTATACACTTCGCTGGGGCCACTGGAGACTGAGGCTAAGGCTATAGAGATAGGGGTCACTTTCGCGTTAGAGGTCGGGGTCAGGGACGTGACCTTTGAGGGTGACTCACTAGTGATATGCAATGCTATCCACGGTCTAATTGAAGCAACTCCATCGGTCTAGAATGTAGTCACAGGAATCCTTAAACATGTTCAAGATTTTCGCACTTTTGCTTTTTCCCATACCAAAAGACAAGGGAATGCCCCTACCCACGTACTGGCTTAACATGCAGTTAACGTGGAAGACTTTGTAGTTTGGCTTGAGGAATGCCCTGACTGTATTGAGCTGATGTACTTTCCTTTTCCAATTCTGAATAAAATATTGTGAGCTTTCCCATCACAAAAAAAAAAAAAAAAAAAAAAAATGATGCAATTAAGAAGAATAATAATAAAAATATGAGATGAATCTAATAATTTTTTTTAAAAAAAATTTTAAGTTTCTCTCCTTGAAAGATGAGGAATAAATCAATTTCTTTGAGTGTATATAGCTAAATGTATATGTGCAAACTAATATCTCCTCTTAGTCTTTTCTCTCGGAATTTCTACAGCACCTCACTACTTTCAAATTTTTAATACGCTGTTGCGCTAGATAAAGTTGAAATCCATTAATTTAATCATGTGTGTGTGTTGGGGGGGGGGGGGGGTTCTATTTATAGAAATTTCATGATTAGCATTTAAGCATGTAACCATGTAGTATCACATATTGAGTGAATTAAGTGCATACCATGATTACCGCTATCAATTTTTTGAAAGCCGATCTACAAATTTGGCGGTATGGGTGTCTAACACCTTCCCATCTTCGTAACCTAGTATCTGAATTCAAATCTTTAGTTTGAAAACTAATTCCTTATCATTTTTGCTTTATTTTCTAGATTGTAACTAGCAAGAAAAGCAATGTAATTTCCTATTTTGTAGATTGTAACCAGGATCAAAAGTCTTGTAATTTTTTTTATTAGATTATATCTAGGACCAAAGCCATCTAATATTTCTTTCTTTGATTCATTAATGTAATTTATTCAATTATCAATAAATACATACATTCATGAATGGTTTTCTTATTTTTTCCTTAAAAAAATAAGTTGCGAGTTGCAACTCCATACACATACACACAACACATGAACAATTTTCTATGAGATGATCTAGAAAAACATCTCTCCATAACATGTATGAGATCCACTCATGTAGATCTCACATATGAGAGGCAAATCACATGAGATACCTTCTCTACAACACACACCCTCTAAGATTTTCAAGACCCCTAGTTTTAGCCTAGTTATGCAAAAAAAAAAAAAAAAAAAAAAGGATCCCCACAAGAATGCTATAATACAAAAGAAAACAAATAAGTTTCCCACAAAATATTTTCCAAAAATCAAGTCATATCTTAGAAAACTTTTTTCTTTGAAACAAATAGAGCATAAGTTTGACAAAGGAGATAAAATATAGTTTCCTCCAAAAATTTATTTGAGTTTTTCATACAAGCCATTTCTTCTATCCTCATCTTTTTCTTCTTTCTTCTATCATTAAAACCCTCTTTTCCTCACCATGGTTGAAAGTCGCTTTCTCTAGCCTCTTCATTATTTTTTTCCTTGGAATTTGTGTGTGTGTGTGTGATCACTAGGGAATGAGGATTCCTTTAGGTTGGTGTTTGAATTTTGGAGTTAGGATTGGTGATAATTACGTGGCCACTGTGTGTGATGGCTAAGGTTTGGTTTGGATGTGGGTGTTTCTATGGGTTTTAAGGGGTTTGGGTCAAAGACTTTTTTATTTTATTTATTTTATTATTATTTTGCATATGATGGTTTTTTTTTCTTGTATTTTTTGCTGGATAGATCGTGGTGGTTGGCTAGATGAAACTTTGGAAATTTTGCAACAACAATTACAAAGTTTCGGGAGAAGAAAGAAAGTAGAGAAAGGAATGAAGAGAAAGGAAAGAAAAATATATGGTTAAGAGATATTGGGCGTTAAGTCTAAGATTTTGAGTGGGTCACACTCACACACATTATAGGAAAAAAAAATGAGAAGTGGAATGGGAAAGTGGAATCCTTATATTTGGAGATTTTAAGCCGTTCTTCAAAAAATGAGAAATGAGAAATGTATTCTAAGTAAAAAGCATTTGACTAATCCCGGAATGCTTACCAAACACTTAATTAGTTTTTTAAAGCATTTTGTATCTAAAAATTTGTGTAAGACGTTCTCCGAAATGCCAAACACAACCTTAGATCATCAGCATTGGTGGAGGCAAATTTTTTAGATTTTAGCAACTTAAAAAACTACTTTATCTATTTTGACACACCACTTTATAACACACCCAATATCAACGGTTCTATATTTTTTAGGACTTCATTTAAATATTCTTTTTTATTCTTCATCTCTTTCTCTCTTAACGAACACAGGCCACACAAATCGACAAAAACCCACAAACACATCAATGATCACAGGCCACACAAACTACAATCCGATCAACGATCATAACCCACCACATAGGCCAATCAACAATCCACCACATCCACAGCAACCCATGGCCCAATCAACAAACCCACCACCGCCGCAACAACCCACAACCCAATCAGAACCCACCCCAACTGCCACAAACCGACCCACCACACCTGCAACAATTTACAACCACTATGACCAAAACCCATCCAACCCCACCATTGTGACCAAAACCCATCAAGAAAAGCCCAAGCATGACCCACACAACTTAACCCATGGCGTGATATACCATGAAGAGACCCATGGTGTGACCCATGACATGATCCACCTTGAAGAGACCTGCGACGGGACCCACGAAGACATGGTGTGAGTTTGATCTAAGATGATAGAGAGAGAGATTTAGTCTAGTTTGATCTTGAGAGAAGGGAGGAATGAGAGAGAGAGAGGAGCTAAAAGAAAAAAGAATAAAAAAGAGAGGAGCTGATAGAAAAAGAATAAAAAATGTATTAAAAGCAAGTAGCAACTTGCTATAGTGAACTGGTATTATAGCAAGTTGTCAAATTTTTTTTAACTATGGCACCACCAATGTAGCACAGTTTTTGTAGTTTGTGGTGCTAAAAATAGTATTTTAACAATTTAACACCATCAATATGGATGCTCTTAGAACTAAAAAGTCTCCCATCCCAAATATGTACTCAAATTTAAACTAGAATCTAGAAAGATTTTCCGTTTTTATAAATAAAGAACCTATGATAGTACTTACTAGTTGAGTACATGAGTGTGATTTATTGAGAAATTTAAGTAAACTTCAGAGCTAGAACTAACATATGAGTATATGACCAAGGTATGACTCCCATGAAATATTAAAATTTTTTAGTAGTATGTATAATTATACATGATTTGCAAATTTGACAAAAAAGTTATAGTTTCTCCTCCCTCCCCTCCACGAAAAAAAGAAAAAAGAAGAAAGAAAAAAAAACAATTGAAAACTAGCTCACATGCATTAAAAGCTAGCCTAAAATACCTAAAAGGAAAATGTCCACTTGGCCCAAATCTATAGCCCGGTTCCTCCTCAACAAAGGGCAACAGTCTCATTTTTATAAGAAAACAAAAATAAATCCATTATTAGAGCAAAAAAAAAAAAAAAAAAAAAAAAAAAGCTTAAATTAAGGGTGATTACACTTTTACCACTCTAACCTATATCCTAAATTACACTTTACACCATAATTTTCAAAATGAATGGTTAGCATCCTAAACTGTGACCCGTATTACACTTTGCGCCCATTGTCAATTCTGCTATTATCTTGGATGGAAAACTAAAGTTTAGGGTGCAAAGTGTAATCGAGAGTATAGTTTATGGTGGTAAAATGTAATTTCTCATTCGTTTTTAAGGGATTGAGAAGAGAGACATTTGGGTTCTTTTCATGTGGTGTCATCTAAGATAATTGCAAAATTGATGGCGAGATGTAAAGTTTAACACGGGTTACAGTTTAAGGTACTAACCGTGCATTTTGAAAGTTTAGAATGCAAAGTATAATTAAGAGTATATTTTAGGATGGTAAAGTGTAATTTTTCCTTAAACTAAAAACTCTAAGCTAGTTATTGTCCCAATAAGGTTGTGTTTGGCATTGGCTTAGAAAGCCAATTTTTTTACTATTTAGCTTATTTTTTCTACTATTCAGCTTATTTTTGCTACTATTTATGGGTTCCACTACACTTTTTGGTACTATTCATGGGTCTCACTGTACTATTTCAACTACCTTTTAGCTTTATCTACAGTATTTTTAGCAAAAAGTTTTCAGTTTCAGCTAAATAAGCTATTTCCAAACAGACTCTAAGAAGAGTAAAACAAGTGAAGACCTATAAGTTGTCTACAATTATGGACCTGGCTCCTTGGTAGCCCGTTCATCCCGACTGCGAATATCATAAAAAAATGAATAAATATTTTTGAATGGTGTCAATGATGATTAAAAATGAAATAAATAATCTATTAAATTATTTATAGAGTGTTTGTATTTATACTTATTTTTCTAGTTTTTACTACAAGTACAAAATGAGCATTTTGAGCCATAAATATTTTCAAAACTAGATTTTGAAACATAGTTTTCTAACAGATGATAATAGTATATTAGATAATTTCTATCATTTTTTTTTTTTTTGAGAAGAAAGATAATTTCTATCTAACTCTTTAATTTTGATATATTGAAAAGGAAATTACTATGTATTTAACATAAAAAATAATCATAATAAATTTAGGGATTTAAAATAAAGTTAAATTCCATTTTAATAGATCACAGACGATTTAGTTGCAATGTCTAAGAAACGTTTATTTTGTGTCTCTTTTCTTTTACTTATATTTTGTTTACACCGAATAAATACTAGTTTTATTTTTATATATATATATAAATTTATTTTTAAAATATAGCATATTATTTTAGTCCATACTTTGACCCCCAAAGAAAAAATTTTGGTTCTGTCATTCTTCGACCATTTTCTCTTCTGCTGGAAGCCTAAAAATCAAAATCAAAATCAAAATGATTTTTAACCTTGGTTAATACTACTAACTTACATATCCATTAGAAAGTGGATGAAATCGGGTATGATCATTTGAGCATAAAGCAAGAACTGACTTGGAATTAATTATGTGCACCTCCTTTTCTGCTTACTAGTTACTACCACTCGTCACTCATCAGCCTTCTCTTTTCACAACGGTGAAATATGTGATAACATTCCCACTAAGAATAGAACAAAGAATCATTTTTAATGAAGTAATTTAGGTCAAAGTAGTAATGATGAAGATCCTATTAAAAAAATTAAAAAAAAGTAATGAAGAGACAAATCTTTTTTTTCTTTTGATAAGATGATGAGACAATTTTAACTCCAGAGAAAAGCTTTTATTTTTTATTTTTCTTTATTGGATCGGTAAGTTTGGGGAATATTAATAAGGCTATTGGTAAGAAGAAAGAAGGAAACTAAGATAGTCACTTCTCCAAAACTTAAATTGTGCACAAGTTACATCATTCTAAACATATTATGGAAGGAAGGGAGAAAGTTTAGTTATAAAATTAGTTGTAGTATAATGTTACAATTTTTCTCAATAAAATAAATATTACTACACATATTTTGAAAATCTAGTGGTTGAATTATATGATTTTTACGTTCTTAATACACATGTCAAATTTTGTGTCAATTAAATATTATTTACTATATGATTTATAAGCTTATATTTTATACATAATTTTAAACTACAAAAACTTGCAATTTAAACAATTTATTGATAACATAGCTATTGATCTTTAATTTTCTAGAAATTTTGCAATTATGAAAGATATAATAAGAAGATGTAATTTAATAATGGATTTATCAAAAGTCACCTCTAATATAAAGATATTGAGTAAGATTATAATTTTAGGTTATAACAAATTTTGTAGCTAAACTTTGTCTTTATAGAAGTTACAAGAACAAGTTGAGAAGTAAGAGCATGCGTATTGACTAGAGGTCCTCCCTTTTTTAAGCATATATTTCCAGCACTGAAGGAATATTCTCCCAATTAATTGATAGGTCATGAGGATTGGAATGTTAAATTCTAATGAGTGGAAAACCCATGAAACTTTTTGATAGGGAATCTTAAAAGGAAAAATCTCCAAGTTCAATAACCGAAAACCAATCATGAATTCTAGTTGAAGAAATTAATCACTCAAACCATTTTTTCACAAATCAAACCGGAGTTGGACATTTATCTACATGTAGGTGTTTATATTTAGAGTAATGTTAGGGATAATAAAATTTTACTACATCAATCTTACAAACTATTGTATCATTTTTTTAAACATACAGGAAAAACAAGTAATTAATAAATTCATTTATTTTGTTATTAATATGACAACAATCAAATTTATTAACATGTTAATTTATAAATTTTTGTAATAAAATTGATAATATCTTTCAAAATTTTCTTATACTTATAATGTATCAGAATTAATATTAGATGAATGTTTTACAAGTTCCACATGATGAAATAGTATGTTCTCTCTTTTAGGTGGGATGTGAGAGAATTAATATTAGATGAATGTTTGACAAGTTCCACATGATGAAATAGTATGTTCTTTCTTTTAGGTGAGATGCGAGAGAAATGGTGAGGGGAATAACCTCGCCAAAGAGTTTACGTGGTTATGTGTTATACACAACTTGAATAAAGACACTATAAGAGGTTTTAACCTATGACCCTAACCCAGTCTTTGAAGTGTTGGGTTGATCTAAGACAATATTATTTTCAATTGCCAAAAAATAATAATAATAATAATAATATTGTCTTTTTTCTTCCTTCCAATAAAAATTAGAAGGCAAATAAAAAAAAAACTTAAAAATAGAGTTTTTTTTTTTTTTTTTGAGAATACTAAATATTTTTAACACACACACAAAGAGAAGGGAGAAGGTTTTAAAGAAACTTACAGTGGTGTATATTGAAAATGGCATAACTCTTGAATATCCAAAAATAGAGTTATATAATACATAAAACCATAAGTTTAAATAGAAAATGGTTTAATAATCTAAAATTTTCAAGCTTTTGGCCTTGTGAAGAAAGACCTTGATATTGTTTGTGAGAATAAAATAATTATATAAAAAAAAAGGAAATAAAGAAATGAGTACTAACCGAAAGTGTGAAATATATTTGAAAATAGTTAGAAAGCCAAAAAAAAAAAAAAAAAAAAAAAAAATTCTTTTGAAAAAACAGGCTAACCCATGTGACCAGTAGGTTAACCTTACCCAACCTACCATTTCAAGAGGTCGGCTATATATGGGTTCCCTATTTTTCACATGTTCTAAATTTCCTATCTATACCCATATTTTTCTTTCAGGGTTGAAGGGGTTATTGGGTTAGGGTTTAATTTTATTAGGTTTATGAGCTTGTTATGTGATGGGTCTTGGGTTCGGATATTTGGGATCGATTCAATTTCAATGGGAAGAGAAGCAATGCGGTGGTAGTGTTGTTGATGTTAATGTAAAATCTTATCATTTTTTTTTTTTTTTTGGCTTCAAATATAAAATCTTATCATTGGTATATATTACAAGAGATTCAAGAATATTTAACAAAAATAAAATAAAATATTTAAGAAAGAGGTAGAGGGCCGTAGAGCAGAAAGAGTGATGGAAATAACCTCACATTTGTTTGTTCCATTCAAAATTCTAACCTCAAATTAATTAAGTATTGAAAATGAAACAAATCAATAAAAATTAAATCACATTGTATATCTATTTCCTTTTTTTAAGCTATCATTTTCGATTAATACCTTAAACAATTTATAACATAAATATCAATCAAATTGCTTAAATTACGTTCCTCGTTGCAATTTTTATGGAATTCAACGAATAGGGTTGGTGGTAAGTTGGTCAACAGGTCATAATTACTTAAAGAATATGCGTGGTATATTATGAGTCTGTGTTTGTAAGAAATAGCACCTTGACATCGGCACAATTTATGTGACAGACAAATTAACAAGCACAAACTAATTAGTATCAAGTGCAAAATATTCATATTTCATTACAAATATAATTTTATACCTTTTAAATAAAAATCACGTCATTTTCTCAAGTATGAAAGCCAAATAAATTATGCAGAAAAGTCTTTAGGCTTGTCTTGGAATTTCGGATATGATCAATCTTGCACACATATCTTTCAACAAACATGTGCTGCATGTTCCTTCATCAGTTGCGCTTGGGATCTAACATTTTTTTATTAAAAATATCAATAAATTCCGCATGTATAAGAAAATTTTTTCTGGGAACTGTTTTTATTAATTTACTTGCTTTTTATATAATCGTCAAAATGAAATAAGAATTTTTTTCTTTTTTTTTTGAGAGAGATGAAATAAGAAGTTAGGATGGTAGATAAGTCAAGTTAAATATTAAAAGTTTAGGCTTTTATATTTACTTTGATTTTAAACATGAGTCAAGCTCAAATTCATTACAAATAAGATTACATATTCAAGTTTGGTTCAATTTCTTGTTGAACAAGCTCAAACTTGTTCACAAACTTCTTGATTAACTTTTTTTTTTCTTATATGTAATAAAACCATGACAAAATTTTCTAACTCCTTTATAAATCTATGAATTTTTACTATGAATGAACTGTTTACATTATCAATAAACTATATATAATAATTTGATATCATATGAACCTATTTACAAATTTATATAATCCAATTTCAAGCCTATATAAGTATATTAATAGACAAGTATGCGTGGGTTCCAGTTAGGTCAACTGGTAAAGTCTCTGAAATGAGCATAAACAAGGATTTTCTTGAGCCCAGCTTGAGTTATTCATAAACAACTTAGTTCATTTATAGCCTTAAAAGAAGTTGTTGATAACTAAACTGATGGGGCACTGTTGGTTTAGTATGTGTTTAGAATGACTTAATTTCCAGTTTAATTGATTAAATACAATTTATATAAAACTTCACTTTTCTTTTTGTTTTTCTCTTGTATTTTGAGGAAAAAAAATACACCTTTCTGTAATTTAGTTTTATCTAATTTAAATTTTTAGCCTAATAAACCAATGCATTTAAACTATCCTAAACGGCCACTAAAGAAAAGTCCAAAGCCTTCAGAAAATTAAAGCTATTTCCTATAACTTCTCAATATCTATTTGGTTTCCATCGAGAGTCATTGATCAAGTTGTAGTTATATTCAAATTCTCCCACATGGATCAATATCATTGGCTTACTAATTCTACATGTGCTCATAAAGATTTACGTGTACATGTGATTAATGAGATACATGTACTTAAACCATAAATAGCTGAAGTTAGTCTATCTCTTAGTGACTGATTTGTTACTAACCCTTATTATGTGCAACTCTTGTAATCATGCCCATTGAGCTCTTGGTTGCCAAATCAAGTTTGATTCACATGCACGAGAGTGAGAGGGAGTTGCCACAAAAATTCTAGACCATTTTTCCAAGGGAATCACTCTATGCACGGGTGGGAATGCTGATTGGCCCCCTTAGATCGAGTGCCAATCGACACAACATTACCCAATAACTAGATGAGTTGAAAAAGTAAATGATCCATAAGGGCCACTCCAAGTGGGTTCAACTATAACCTAATTTGAACCCTACCTCGATGCTAGTAGCATAGGTGATCGATGTATCGATAATTCTAAGCAAACTGGCATAATTGTCCCAGTGATCAAACTTAGAACCTACCCCAATCAAACGACATGATAGTAACCCTTTGTTGCTAACCACTCGTCCTCAGACTTTGTCCTATTATAAATACTTTTAATTTTAATTGATAGTTGTAATCTTAAGTGTGGGTGCAAAAATATGGGTTTAATGAGCTCAACTAGTTGTGGGTGGTGGGATTCATTTGTGGTTAGGAAGGCTCGCATAATAAGAGGAGAACTTTTGCTTTAAACCTGCACAACACTAACAAACGTACACCACGAGGTGGAGAACTTCTACTTTAAACTTGCACAACAAACAAACACCATGAGGTGAATAGCGGTCCTTGAGGGACCTCCAAAAATCACTCCGATGAGCAAATTAGAGAGTTCTATGGAGATATAAATATTTTCTAAAACCTGTACGATATGAGAAATTGAGGTATTTATGATTGTAATCCCCACGTTTCCTACTCAAATTCATCATTACCTCTGTTAAGCTTTTGGTAGATATGATCCTATCTTTCCTAATTTGCCGTTTTGGGATATTTACCCATATGAACTATGGGAATTCTTGCCAAGGGGACATGCCACATCCTATTTGATGTGAAGTAAGGTTGTTGGTGTAATTAATGTGATAATAACCATTTTTGACCATCCGACCCATCTTTTGAGGAGAACCTCTAAGATGGGTTATCCCGATGAAGAACTAATAACTACTTAATAGATGAGACTGTTCACCCGGTATTGTAAAACCGTTCTACTCGTAAATCTTCACACTACTGTTCTGGCTAATCCCAAATCAGCCTTCTAACATCGCTCTTATCCCCCATACTATAAAATTTTTTGTCCTCAAATAAGAGACTTATGTTTGACGGGTCCTACCTATACAAAAAATTAATTAGTATCTTAACCTAATGATAAAGAGAAGTTATCATAGAGATGACACCATATAACATCATATCTATCATATCCATTAAAAAAGTTGCAAAATAGTGAAATTATACGTGTTATTGAGGTTTGGACGTCTTCTTTTGTGAGGTTTGTATCAATAATGTAATTAAGGTTCTCCATTTTTTTTCTTATATTTTTTACAGCAACATAAGACTCCATTTTTTTAATTCAGCAAAATAAAAATAAGAAAACATATGACTCCTTTTATTATCCCTACTGGCTACTGTACATTTGTGTATGGTAAAATAATTCCGGATTGTGTGAGGCTTAGCTGCTCTTACCAAAAAATAAAAAATAAAAAATGTTTAGAAAACACACTATAAATACTGGGGAGGAGCCAAATCTTGCTAGCTATTTTACAAGTTTTGCGCTTTTGCTCTCTTGACCATACATTTACATTGTTTTTTTTTTTTTTTTGGTTTTTCATGTGCGACGTTCACAAGATCATTAATTAGAACTCCTATAATATTAGATTTTGGTCTCCAATATTTCCATCTCTTTTAGCAGTCACAATGGCAATGACAATTTTAGGGGGTCTAGTTGTCTACTAGCGTTTGCATTGACATCACTACCATATAATAGCTGTCGTATTTAACCACAACTCACAAGAAAAAAGTAATTTGGTAAGTTTGGACTTTCGAGGTCAATATGGAAATGCCACACGTTTTCCATTCAGACTTTTGAACTGTTTTTGAGATTTGAAATGTGCCATGAGATGGAATGACGTGCCACCGACAATATTCCTAAAGCAAACAATGGGAATTAATGAACGTGGATTCCAGGATTGTTCAATTGAAAAAGTCTCTTGGGGGCGGAATAGATCTTGAATTTTATCCCCTTCACCAATAATCAACAAGGTGATAAAATAAGGGACGGATTCATTATTTTAAGTTAAAGAGGTCAAAGATTAAAAAAAAAAATGTTTTATTTTTTAATACTAGGCTAGCTATGTTTTTTTCTTTTTTTTTTAAGTTAGAGCATTTACAACAGTGGTATTAAAAAATTTAGGTTTTAACAACTCAAAAAACTATTCTATTAATTTTTACTACCTTATTTTACAATACACCAAACATTAAATATTTTATTTTTTTTACAACTTTATTTAAAATAATATAAATAACTCATTAAAATAATAAGGATGAGAGAAAATTTGAGTTTTTTAATTGAAAGAAGAGAGATAATCTTAATAAAATATTGTATTTTATTTTTAACAACTTGCTTCCGGTCAACTAGTATTTATAGCAGTTTACTGTAGTTGCAAAAAATTTAAACTTTGCTTCTCCAATAATACATGATTTTTTGGTGGTCAAATAATTTTTTTTTGCTAAGATACAATCACTATTGTAATACTTTTATTGTTTTTATTAAGTTTTTTAGTTTGATAGTTGCTAATTGTGCTAGGCTGGCTAGGCTAATCAAGGAAGAGGGGGGCCTAAAGTTTTAGAAGAGGAGGTAACTGCAAAAATGAAAAATAGCATAGGTAAAATATATAAATATATATATAAAATAAAAAATAGAAAAGGCCAAGGGGCCAGCCCCTTTGGAATCCACCTAAGTCCGTCCGGGTGATAAAAGGCAATTATCAAGAATCGGTGAATGCCATAGATTGAAAATCACTCAAAAAAAAAAAAAAAGCAAATGGGAATTCATAATTCTTCTAACAAGATATTTCCATTGTCATTGTCAATCACAAAAATATTGAACTTGAATCAGCACTTTCAACTCTTAAACTTTATATATAATCATGACAAGTTGACAACAATTAAGGTGGGAACCATTGCCCACTTTATCTGGAAGAACGCTTCTGAACTGTAATAGCAATAGAAATGGGCCTCGCTTTGCAATTGTCTTGAACTATCATTGTCCACTTGACTTTAAGATGACCATGCCATTCTTCTTCTTTTTTTCAAGTACATTGGATTACTTTATTTCATGTTTGGTACATCGGTGCCTTTAACTTCTTCTGTAAGACTTAAAAGGTCAACCGTATTTTAGGTTTCTATACTTTCTACCTTCCCTCTTTTTTTCTTTTTCTTTTTTTGGCTTTTAATTTTTGTAACCAAAATTGTGACCTGTTTGGTTACTATTTCAAAAGGCAGTTCTTCAAAACAAAATAAAACACAGAGACGGAGATAAATCTTCAAGATTAGAGGACCAAAAAAAGTATTACAAAATAACAAATTTAAGAAAGTTATGTAGGAAATACAAAAAATAAGGAGTTCCATACATAGACTTATTGCAAAATTTAACTAAATGCAAAGATATGATTTGAATTCTTGGAAAGTTTGGGGGCAATGACCCCTCCACACCTCTATGTAGCTCTGAATCTAATAGAACAATTTTCTAGATGAAAAGAAAATTGTTTTTCGCTGTTCTTAAAATAAAAATTGGACTTTTACCAAACAAATTCTACCACCTATGCATGGAAATATCATCTTACAGAATGGTTCTATGAAGTGACCTACTCATCGTATGTGGGATCCACGGGTCAAAATTTTCTACATAGGCCAAACCTACCATGAATACCATGACCTGAATCAGCAATCAAGAAAATTCTTTTTATTTTCTTTGAGAAGGGCCAGAAGATAATCAAGGAAATTCGAATTCAAAGCAATCAAGGAATTTTACTTTCACATTTAGTCTTTGAACGTCCTATATATGACCCTTCTTACAATCCTACCGACTGATAGAATGTAACACGGTTTCACACTTGATTAGTTTCATCACTTTGAATAGAAATTTTTGTTCCATATTTTATGTTTCACTAATCACAATTATTCATGTGTTTGATTCTTATTTATTTATCTTTTCATCTTAAACCTTAATAATTTTATAAGAAAAGAAAAATATATTTACGATAAGTGGTAATTTATGGACTTTAGAGTGAAACACAAAAAATAAAATTGATGATTATAATTTATTAATTTGTGCGTTGGGCATATATTTTTTACAAGGGCATGAGGTAATGAGTAATGACCCATATTTAAAAAGGCAATTTCTTGATTTCTTAATGAAAAAAATATATATACTCGTGCTAAAAATAACAAAAGGAAATGAACACCGTGTTACATTGTTATCGTGAAAAAAAGGCTGTCTTTATTAATTAATGACTTAAAGGCCTACAGAATTGGTGAATGACTCATAAAATGTCCCTGCTGACTTAGACGATCGCACCAAATGCTGTACCAATCTATTTGCAATTTTTATGATGCGTAGGCCAGAAGTTGTACCAATCAACCAAAATTATGTATGTCTTCTACCAAAGAAATAAATAAAGTATTATGTATGTCCACTATAGATGGTGGACTTTAGGTCCAATGTCATTTGCACAATATGTTTCTCAGTCTTTGGTGACTGGTGAAAACTCTAATGCAAATGAATAAAGGCATTTTAATGTGATGTGGGTTAGAGCATTAGCATTGAAAAATGCTACCCTATTTTATTTTACCATCTTAAAAAACTATTTTATCATTTATACCATACCATTTTACAATACCTCTAGCATCTTAAACTTTTATTTTTCTATTCTACCCATTAAAATAATATATTTACATAATAAAATAATATATATCAAAGCCCAAATAAAAACAAAAACCCAAATCTGCAACCATCTGCTACCACCACCACCACAAACAACATACCCAAACCGAAACCCATGGCCACGCCACCACCCCACGGCAAAAATCCAAACAAATGAAACCCACCTTTGCCGCCACAACCAGAGACACCACCACGGCAACAACACACCCACCACCACCATGCAAAGAAACCCACAAAAAATCAAAGAAAAATCCATTCAGAACCCCCACCAAAACCCATCATAAGCTGATCTCCACGCCTCCACCGGCGTTGTCTCCATAACCACGACCCCAAGCAAGATCAATACCCAGCCACAACCACGGCCCCATGCCGCCATTGCACCACCACGACCCAAAACATACTCCCACAAATCAAAACCCCACACCCACACCACCGGACCCCATTACAAATCACAGAGAGAGGCCATAGATGACCGGAAGGTACCCATTGGCATCGACAGCATTGCCCACCTCCTTGGCAATGGTCTTCATGGCCTTGGAATCGTCGTTGGAGGTGGCGGGGAAGCCAGCCTCGATTATGTCGACGTCGAGCTTGGCGAGCTGCCGGGCTATTGGGGATGTAATTGGGGTGGCGGTGGGGGGAAGGTGTGGGTGTGGGTGTGGGTGTGGGAGTGGAGTTTGATGGGGTTTGATGGGGGAGAAACAGGGAGTGGGAGACGAAAATACAGAGTGGGAGTGAGGGAGAGTGAAGTGAAATGAGAGACAAAGATGAGAGATGAGAGACAGAGATGAGAGAGTGAGAGATAAAATATTAATTTTTTTTTTAACAATACTGCTACAGTGCAATTCTATCTTTAGAATTGCACTATAGCAGTATTGCAAAATTTTTTGCAATACTTGCCTTTGCAATTCTTTGATGCAGATGATTTTAACGTTGCAAATGCCAAATTTCCCTTAGATATGGCATTAGCATTCTTCAATGCTAATGCTCTTATAATTATATTTTATAAGTCTCCCAGACAACATTGTGAGTATTGTATTGTTAACTACTGTATCCCATTTTTTTGCTTTATAAAAAAGAAAAAAAAGTTTTTTACTTAATCAATCTTTGATGTTAGATTAGAGACACTTAGCTAACGTTCAATTCTAGTTAACTCTCAACTAGTAAAGTTTTTTGTTGTCGAATAAAGAGTTAGTTCGAATAATACCTTTACTGAAAATCAATTGATATTTTAATCTGATAATTAAGAGCAATCATACACCATATGTTTAAATTCTATTTATTTAGGCAAGAAAAAAAGCATTGGTCCAGATATTAAATTTTTTTTTTTAAAAAAAGACTACTAAATTAAATACCTACGTCTAGAAGCAAGATATCATAGATATGTACCCAGTATATACATGCATGCATATACAATCATATATAAATTAGTATTTGTCTGCCGAATTCTTCATTTCATGACATTGTATGTGACAATGCCTCCTATGGCATCACACAGAAGGCATCTATGTCCTATGATATGATTCAATAGGAGTATTTGGATTATATATTGCCTCAATTATTATCGTGATCTCACTTGGTGTACTACATAAACATTTCTAGAAGAAACGTATTTTAATTGGTTGTAATGCATGTCTACAACATCTCCATTGGCAAACATATTGCAACAATTTTATTTATTTATTTATTGAATTGATGGAATATGCTTCACGCTTAGGTTACAACCAAAAAAGGGCCTGCTGCTTCGTCCATGTAGATCTTATCATGTAAATCATGATGGTGTGTTGTTCAGGTTTTTTTCTTTTTCATAAACCATGTGGCAACATTATCTTATTGAAAAGCCTGCGCCATATCAGTAAAAACACCAGCAAAAATTTCTTAATATAATGCAATTTGGAATCATGGACCAAGTCTACAAAAGGCCGGTGCCCAAAAAAATAGTCTTCAAAATGCCTAAAAAAAAAAAACAGAAAGCCCAAAATGCATTCCTCGGTCTACACTAGTTGGCCATTTGTCCAAAGGAATACCAATTTTCTAAAATATTGGCCGAAATTGGTTACTACATGGGATGGACTGGAAGCCCAAAATCTAGCTATGACATCGGGCGGGCATAAAAGCCCAAATATCCTTGGTACAGGAACTAGGCTTGGAGGCCTGAAAAATCTATAAAACCTTGTCAAAACCCAAAAGTCTCTCCCAGGCAAAATGGACACCCAAAAGATTAACTGGCCCATCAAAAAATTTAATAGGTCATTCAATCCATTAAGGTTTCATAGCCCAAACTCCATTTCAAGTACAAAAAGGGGAAAGCCTATCCCACTCGGTAAAAAACAAAGGGGAAAATGGGGTAAAGAAGAATAAAAGAAAGAAGAAGAGCAACAGCGTCTAAGCCCACTAAGGCTCTGTTTGGTTGGAGTGATAATAGAAGAGATAAAAAAGAGAGAAAGAAAAACATGGGAGAAAGGAAAACAAGTGAGAAAATGATGTTTTCCCTTATTTGGTTTAGGAGAGAAAACCCAAAGGATAGAAAACAAATTTTTATCCTCCTGATTTGGGAGAAAAACTGAGAAGAAAAGAGAGAAAAGAGGGACTTACCTCTTGAATTACACATTTACCTCCTCAAAGTTGACATCTTATATGTGGTTTTAAAAAATAAATAAATATTGGAGTTGTGTGCTGGTCAACTTAGTCCTTATTATTATTATTATTATTTTATTTTATTTTTAATTCCTTTCTTTTGTGTTCGTCCTTTCTTTTCACAAATTTTTTAGTTTTTTTGGGTTTTTTTTTTAATTTTTTTTTTTTTTTTGAAAAAAAGTTTTGGGTTCTTGAACTTCTTATCCTTTTTTTTTTTTATTTTTTTTTAATGAAGTAATCATTCATACATAAATTTGTAATAAAAAAAAAAAAAAAATTTTTACCTAAGTTGGATATAATGGTTAATTTATACAAACTCTATTTTCTATCCTCACATTTTTTTTCTCAACCAAAAAAAAGAGTTTTTTATCCCTCCACTTTTCTACCTTCCCAACCAAAACATATATGAGAAAAAACTAAATATTTTCTATCATCGCACTTTTCTACTCTCTCTTCATTTTCTGTTCTCCCACTTTTCCACTCATCCAACGATTCCAACCAAACAGACTATAAAAGCTAACCAAACAAACAATAACTCATCAAAGCTCTGGTGATAGACTTAGTATTACCCTTACCATCACATGGCGTGGAGTTGATGAATCCACGCCAGAGACCATTCTTTTTATTTAGCAATAAAAGACTAAAATTAAAATCCGTTACACTATAGGATAAAAAAAAGGATATAAATAACCCATTTTCACTAACAAGTCTCTTGCTACTAGTTCATGGAAAAAGACAATATCAATCTTTTGTTTTTTGTGTTTTTTTTTTTTTTTTTTTTTTTTTTTCATAACTTTTCAACACATTGTGAAAGCAAAAAGCAGCCCTATTTGTATTAGAGTTTTGACCAAAGCTTGGAGGAGCTATGGCTGAAACTCCAAAAGAACCTAAAACTTGCTATTTCTCTCATCTACACATGACTTTTCCAAAGAAAAAGCATCAAAAAACCACAAATTCGTAAGCTAAGCTCATCAATCTTTATAAGAAACCCAAGAATTCTTGGTTTGGAGGGTCTAAGAGTATGTTTAGTAAGCTCTAGTAGTTCAAGATTGATGAAAGAGGCTTGGCATGTTATCTCCAGCCTCATTGAACCTCTTATGAGCTAGTATGTAATAGGTTTACATTTGATCAACATCCTATGCACTTGACAAGTCTGAGGAGTGGTAGAGTCATAAATTTATCTATTGGGAGGGCAAATAAAAAATATGAGATAATCAAATATTTTTTCCTCTATATATTAATTATATCCATGCTATGTACAATAATCTAAATTAGTATTGTAAAGTCAACACAATTCAACATACAAGTTAAGTTCTTCTCAAAAGAAATATACAAGTTAAGTATTTTATAACTCAATATGTACTACAAAAAGTGTATTTATGAAATGTAAATGATCATGAGACAAGACTGACAAAAATATTTGGTATCTATACTCATAAACAAACAATAATATAAAAGTTAAGTATTTTTATTCAGAATTGTAACCTACACTCTTTTAGAGAGCTAAAGTCATTGATTATTGAATTAGAATATACTTTCTCAGGCAAAAGGTATTATTTTCCGAAATACCATCTTTCTTTCCTTGAAGAATGAATTAGTAGTTTTGAACTTACCCATTAATTATAGTTCTTAAGATAATATATATATATATATATCTATATATATATATTTATATATATATATATATTATTGCTAAAAAGTAGACAATCAATCATTCAAATTTCATTGCATGCACCCAAAAAAAAAATCAAAAAACCAATAAGGCAATTACATATTATATTAATCTATAAATACTATATAACTGAAGTCTTTGACTTTTTGTTGACTTTATGAGAGCTTGCTACATTAGCTTTGTTGCTTTCACAAATTTCCACATCAGTAATATATATAAATATATATATATTAATTATTAACGTTTTATTATTTAAAAAAAAAAAAAACACAATTTGACTCTTATCTTTCTATCTATATTATCTCAAAAAAAAAAGAAAAAAAAAAACCCAAACGTCTCTCCCGACTCTCCCTCTTTCAATCTCGACTTTCTTTCTTTTTGATTCTCTACTCTTTCTTTTGATTTTTAAAATTTACTCCTACGAGCACAAAACTAAAACTCTCAAAACCCCAATGCAGAAGATAATTCCTACTTGAACGGTGCCTCAATGCTATTGCCAAGCCAATCCTACTCCCACACTCAGACCCTAAAAACCCTATTGCCAAGCCAATCATACTCCCACATTCTCTTCTTGAATGTAAAAAATCTTATTTAAACGCTTAGCTTTTATGGGTTTGACTGATTCCTGCTAAGTATTAAAATTTGGAGTTTTTATGGTTGATTTATGTATAGGTGAAGTTTTATTCGTAGGTTTTTAGACATTTTTTATATTGAGATTTAGATGATCTTAGGTACCTAATTGACTCAACTACAAAGGTCAGGATATAATCACTCTGCAATATCTAAAACTGACTGACATTTATAATCACTCAGGAGAATGTGATTATTTTTCTTCTTTAATACTCTTTATGCAGTAAATTGTTTATATTGATCCAAATTAAACCATATTTGATAGGCCAAAAATGTATTGACCCATTTTGGTAAATTAATTAATTAATTACCCAAGTGAATTAATTAAATCAATTTAACATGCAATAGCGTGGTAGCACAAATAAATCACCAACTAAGTTAAATGTAGCTGAAAATAAATTTGACATAGGTGATTTGTTTACGAATGAGGAAAACCACCGAGGCAAAACCCCAACGGGTGAATTTAAGGTCACCACTCCCGAGAATCCACTATTATCAAAACAAGCGGTTATAAGTAAAAAGAATTCCAGTACCTAATACCAACCTACAGTTGAACCCTTACCCCAATACCCAATTGGACTTGTAATGTAGCTATATTCTCTCCGTTCAATGCACGAATCTTAGTACGTGACTAACCAATGATGCACAGATCCCAATACGTGACTAACACACCAACTTGAGAAAAATGTTGGCTGCAAAGTTTTTTAGTTCATCCAACAATGAAGATCAGGAAGCTCTTTGGTTACAAAACCCTTGACGCAAAGACGCAGTAGCTTCTACAAAGAATGTGATGAACTAGGGCAAGAATGTCTCTGGTCACAACATGCGTGTATCAACAATTGCAACAACTTTTTTTATTACTTTGCATCACACGTGATGACCCTTAAAATAATCCTTATATATGTCTAGAGTTGTGAAAAAATAAACCCTACACAAATACTCATGGATATGCGTGAAATCAGATATGGAAATTCTAATTTCGTAATTCTCGACAAATTCAGCTTCTGTCGAGCTTCAACATTAAACTTCAATAGAAATGATTCTATCGAGACATTTGTCAAGCTTTAATGAATAACACTTCTTCACTTGTTTCTTAGTCAGACTTGCATGGTTTCAATACTAAACTTGAACACTTGTTTCTTGAAGTATTAAACCCATTCTAGATCTACCCAATTACAAATAAAGTGTGTTTTGTCAAAAGATTAGCCAATTTAATCTCTAACAATTCCCACATATGTTCTAACAAGATTGTTGTTCACTTTAACCTTTACAACGTTTGCTTATACCTTTTGATTAAAGAGTATGATACTTATTGTTCTACAATGATTGCGACATGAATATTGTGATATGCCACCAAAAACATACAGAAAATTGAAATATTAATATTTAAATCTTTCATTGTTTTACGCCTTTTGGCTTAATTTATGTTTGACCATTTTAATTTTTTAAATTAACTTGTAAACTTGTTGAGATCCCTTTAATATTTTCCCCTTTTTCCAGCACATTCAAGTTGTCTATGTCAAACATGTTTCTAATATAAGTTTTATCCATGCTTTATGACTGTAGCCACCTCCCTTTTCTTTTATACAAAGTACTTATGAATCTAAATTCAAGAATTGTCATGAATATTTTGAGGTTTTGGTTGAGATCAGAGTCTGAATGAAGGGTGCTAATGCTGATTAACTCCTATTCTTGTTGCGGTTATAATTCTAGTGTGCCATTGTGTGTGTGGGTTGCATTTGCATTACAAGTTGTAAATTTTTTTTGTGTGTTTTGGCTACTTTTATTTAAGTTGAATTTCATGTAAGATGTGGTAGAAATTTATAATAGAAATGGTATGTTCGGCTAACTTCAAGCAAACTTTGCACATCTTTCTCTTCCACAATTGTGTCATTTTAGATCATCACTTTCATGATCCTTTGTGTTTGAGATATTCACATGATAAATAGGCTTACAGTATGTTCTTTCAAGTTGACCATCAAGCACTCTTGGCATGATGGTCGACACTCCACAATTGTAGGGGCAAGGGCGGGGTTCAAGTCTCCAAGAGGGAACTTCACACACATATACACTTAGATTAGATTAGAGTGAGATTTCTATCTCCGATAAAAAATATGTTCTTTTAGGTTAACACAATAATAATTGAAAGCAAGAAACTCCTAATTTATAACATCTTCCTTCTTTGAATCACATTGACTGCACTACTCATATTGGCATTTTCATGTGCTGCTCATGACTAACATGAATATATTCTTTCGCTAACCACTTCATGGTAAGCAAAAGTGAAGGAAATTTTGCATTAAAAATGTCTAGACATGGATTCAATTCATGTGTGCTATGGAGACATGGAGTGTTTAACAGCAAAATTAGTTAGACCTCTTTTTCCTTTACCATTTCATTCTATACAATGTATTTATTTGTAGCGGAATGCTTCTTCTTTTTGCCCCTTTGTTTTTTCAAACCACTTTAGGGTCCACAAATTGAAGAACATTTTTATTAAAAATGACATCCAAAATATCAATTCTCTCACTAAGAATATGGGAATAGTTCAAATATGATATAAACCTGTGCATTGCACATATTAAAGACTAATTTATGTATAAATTAGTATATGATATATTATAGCATATTTTTATCAATTTTAATGATATTTTATTATATTTTTAATATTATAGAATATATTTATTAATTTAATAACAAATAAAGAATAAAAGAAAAGTCATACCTAGGGATTCTACTTTTGCTTCTGAAGAATTCAAATATATACGGTACTGGTGGACCTGCTGGTAATTTGCGAATCTTGGAGGAACAGAGCAAATCAGCAAATCAGACCAGTTGTTTGATTCATAAACGATTGAAGTTAAATAATAATAATAATAAATTAAAAAAAAAAAATTAGAGAAGAGGCAAATAAGAAGAGAGAGAGAGAGCGTCAAAGAGTCACCGTGGTCGGTGCCGCCATCGCGTGTGGCTTATATGCCTACCCAGATGCAAATTTGCATCTAGAATCTAGTGGAGCAAATAGCAATATGCGACTGCATGGTGGTGTAATTTTTTGAGGATATAGAAAAAGATGAACATTGCTATGAAAATTGTTGCAGCAAATCACAACCTCCTACACTCTCAAGTAAGCCACAAAAAGGTTTTTTAACGAGGAAGGAGGAAAATTATAAATCTATTTTTTCCCCTTTTATTTATTGAGAATTGCTATTAACCATGTGTTCATCATAAGCTTATGAATGCCCAATTATTTTAAGTTAGTGATATATAAATTTACCATTGAAGAAAAAAAATTTATTTATGGGAATGGGAGCTAGAAGCATATGTATTCTTTAAAAAAAAATAAAAATAATTGTGATAACTTATACAGGAGTATATCTACTAGACTCTTCTCAAAATATTTGGGGGACTATAGCTCCCCTAGTCCCAACATGACTTTGCCATTGGCTGTGAGGATCTACTTCTTCAAAGAAGATGGTCAAGCCCACAAAATGGTTACTCAAATAACAATGTTTTACCTCCTAGATTGAAGGTTTTTGAATGGAGTCACTAGTTAATTTAATTAAAGAACAATAATAATAAAAATTTAGAAAACCTCATGAAATATATCTTTATTGAACAACTTTGAAATTACATTATTGAGATGATCAAAATTACATGGCTTATGGCTTTGGTTTTAGATACAATTTAGAAAAGAAAGATTATGTGGCTTTATTTCGTAATTACAATCTAAAAATAACAAGATTGTATTACTTTGTTTACTAGTTACAATCTAGAAAATCAAATTACATTGATAAGAATCAAATATACGAACCCAAAATCTAATTTCGATGCTAGGTTATAAAAATGGAAAGTGTTAAGTATCAATTCCATCTAATCTGAATATCAATTTTCAAAAAATTAATATTTATATCATGTTATGCACTGATCATACATCCAATTATGCTATACATGATGGAGACGAAATTTTGTTCATTATGCGGTTTAAATCATAAAAGGAAAATATAATCCTAGTATGCATGTTAATCATATTAGATGCTTGATCATATCAAATATCTACCAATATCATCAAAATTTAACATAAAGGAGGATGATGTACTGTGTGTGGAATGTTCAATTCATTAATTTGTGAAATACTAATGTGGTGTGCTAGTATTGGAGGGTGAAAACAAAGGTTTTACCCCAGTTCCTTATTGAATTTAAAATCTTTTGAGACTATATTTTAAATTTATGTTTGTTGATGTCCACTTTGGCAGAAAGGCCCAATAGCAGGAAGAAGCCCAACAATATGGGAGGAAAAGAGTTAATAAATTGGGAAGAAAGCCAATATGCTTGAATGGCAGGAATAATGGATCATAGACCTAGAAAATAATAAATGGCCCTCAAAGAAAGCAAGCGGGCCTAAAGGAGCTCAGAGAAAAGAAGTAGTAAACCCATGGACATTATATGAAAAAGAAAGCAAGCAAGAATGGGCCAAAGAGGCCCGATGTAATGAATTAAGTGAGTAAGAGGGGGTTAATGGAAAGCCCATGAACCCCAAAAGTAAAGGATATAGTAATTTGGGCTGGAGAAGCCTAAAAGACTTAGCAAAGGCTCATGGGAGTAAAATAGGCCGAGGATGCCAAAAAGGATGAGATGGGCCGAGGATGCCCAGAAGCAATGGAATGGGTCAAGGAAGCCCAAAATAGTATGAATACTAGCCCAATGCTAATACTGGGCCACAAGAATTAAGCAAAGGGAAAGTATATAGTAGGCCTAAAAGGAGCCCAGTAAGCATGGGTCATACAATAGTACAGCAGGAATGACAAAATGGCATGGCAGAAGTGCTAGCAGACCTACGAAAGGGGCCACGAGAATTAAGCAAAGGGAAAGTATATAGTAGGCCTAAAAGGAGCCCAGCAAGCACGGGTCATACAATAGTACAGCAGGAATGATAAAATGGCATGGCAGAAGTGCTAGCAAACCTACGAAAGGGGCAAAGAATGGATTAGAGAAGGAATAAGCCATAATCAAGTAAGGCCCAGCCCAGAAAGGAAGTAAGACATAAAGAACGAAGGCTCAGAGAACTATTTATGCAACAAGAGGTCAAGAACGAGTAGCAAAATGTACAAACAAATCTTCAAGTCATGGCAAACGCATAAGCAGCAGATAAGTCATGGACGCACATGGAAGTGAAGCACGTACAAGGCTTAGGCACCACCAACCTGCACCTAGCCAATACAAGAAGTGGTGGGCCATAAGTCAAAGGTAAGAGAGGGTATGGTTGTTAGGATTAGTGCCCTTAAATTCTATTGTATGATGCTATGTATAATATTAAGTATGACATTATGTATGACTTAATATTGTGTTTAATAAAGTTGTTTTATTATTATCTGAAATAATGGTAATATGAATATTCGGACATTATCATATAGTCCATGAGATGCATAGTATGTGATTTATGTGAAAAGTCACAGAATATATAAATCACAGGTTCTTTGTAAACTCAGAATTATAGTTTGTAGTCAGTGATGAAATTGGGCATTTTATCTGCGAAGACTATAACATATCAATTACGATGATTTGTCTTGATCATGGAAGTGGAGACTTCTATTTGATGTGTTGATATGTTTTAAGAGTTAAGACATATTGAACTGGACTGTTGTTAGATTTATTATTCTCCTAATGACTGTCAATTGAATAATAAATCTCACGACTTATATTTGCATGAACTCTTAATCCTGAGAGAATAATGGACTTGATCATGAAGTGTAGGTTGCTTTGATATATCAGGAGTGAGATCTAAAGTAACGGTCAAAACCTCAGTATGTTGGGCAGCCATATTTAGTGTTGATGGAACATATATTCTCAAGATGAAATTCATAGTCTCTTGATGGAGATACAAAATATTCCCTTGAGATAAGTTTAATGGGTTTGTTATTCAGAGAGTTAGGCCTAACCACTTTAGTAAGAAATTACTAAAGTATATATTTATGGAATTGGATTTCATAAATATATAATGAATAACTTAAAAGGATTAAACCGGGTACTCAAGGATTAAGATGTAGTAATCTACAAAGTGACAGTTTACATTCATGACTTTGTGTTACTACAAATATTTTATGAATGGGTTGCATGCATAATAAAGTCTTGGGATAAAATTTATAGATAAGGCCTAGAGTATAACTATATTTATATAGTGATATTAAATATAGTTAATGGTAACTTTGGACTTGTCAAGAGTTGACAGAAAAGCCCAAGGCCCATTGGAGCTAGTGTCGTGTTGGTCCCTTTTGGTCCCACTCCAAGCCACATACTAGAGCCCAATTGGAAATGCCCAAAAGGTTAGCCCAATTAGATAATCAATTATAAGGAGAGAAACATACAAAATTTATAATAGAACAACTTACATGAAATGGTGTATGTGAGTGTTGGACACTCTTGAATTCTCTCTTGAACATTTCATATAACTGATTGAGAGACCACATATCTTGGGCGTTAGTGGAATTAGAGTAAAAATTAAAAGTATTCCCAAGTGCTTACAATCTTTGTTTTGAAATTCACTACACCAAGGTACACTCTCTTGTTCTTGTATTCTGAAATTTACATAGTGCATGTTATCAATTTCGAATGAAGTAGATCCGTTAATTTTCCGTTGTGTACATGCATATTTCAATCAAATGGTATCAGAGCAGTCTTCAATTTCGAATTGTATAACATGTTTTATGAGTTTTGGAATTAGAGATTATAGTTTCATATTGTTTGAAGATTATGCATTTAATTTTTTGCATGGTTATTGAAACTATAATTTGATAAAAACTGATATTGATGTTATGATGTTGTTTAAATTTGAATTTAAGTATGTTAAATTGATCTTTGAGGCTATAGCATCAATGAATTTTAGTTTTGATATCATTTTCTGACTATCATGTTCATATGTTAGTTGTTTGTTCAAGAAAAACCGTAGAAAACTGCCTTAGAAAAATTCTGGAAATTCGAGTTTCACGAGTTTCGATCGATCGAAAATCACTTTCGATCGATCGAGTGAAACAGTGATCAGACTTTCTTAAAAAGATTGAATTTTGATTGCTAGTCGATCGATCGAATTTGTTTTTCGATCGATCGAGAGGAAATTTCGATCAATTGAAGAAGTCAGATGGTAAAATTCGAATTTCTTAATTTTTTCGATCGATCGAGGGGCACATTTGATCAATCGAAAGAAAGAAAATCAGAATTTTTTCTAAGTCTTTTCACATGTAAGAGGAGTAAGGCTATGTGTAATTAGATTATGCATGTTTACTAATTAAAAACCTTTAATTTTAAAAATATCTAGTGGGAGAGAGATACAAGGGTTGCATCTCACGGCCTCCATTGTCAGCTTATAGTAGTGTGATTAAGCACCTCGCCTTGGCATATATGCCTTGCTCCCTTCGGAGGGTGTTTAATTCATGGTATTACAGGTTAAACTTCTTAATGATGGATGAAGTGTGTTTTTTACATTGTAAACAACCACGCTTCCGTGGAGTTACTTGGTGATTCAAAATTTAATGTTAACCTTCCTTCGGAGCTATGTCATTATTACTTAGAGGCTGAAGGAAAAACGGCAAATTATTTTTGTTTGGTAAGAGTTACCATGATAGCATTAATAATGAGAATAATTCTCGCTTGATCATAGTAATTGGTATGACCTCGCTTCCGAGGAATATTAATTGCGGGATTGGGTTGTCCTTGCATATATTATATTATGGTTTTATTAAGGTTCCATACTACATGTTTATATGTTAAATTGATAATGTCCAGTTTACTTATTATAGTCATGTTTATTGTTTTCAGATTTGAACATGGCATCATTTAGCCCACTTGTAACTATTCTTAATCAAAACAAATTGACTGGATCCAACTATGTTGACTGGAAAATAAATTTGGACATTGTTCTTACTGCTGAAGAGCACAAATATGTGCTTACTAAACCATGTCCTAGCTTTCCTTCATTAGATGCTCCTCTTGAGGAAAAACAACGATATGATCGTTGGCAGAAATCTAATGAAATGGCCAAGTGCTATATCCTAGCATCTATCTCAAATGTTCTACAACATCAAATGCAGGATGTAGAACTAGCTTCAGACATTATGCTAAGTCTGAAGGAGATGTTTGATGAGCAAGGCCGTTCTACAAGGCAAGAGACCATGAGGCAAATTTATAATACCAAAATGGCTGAAGGTAGTTTAGTGAGAGAGCATTGTTTTACAATGATCTCTAATCTGAATACATTGGAAGTTTTAGGTGCCGATATTGATGGAGAATCCCAAGTGGATATGATACTCCAGTCACTACCAGAATCATTCAAGGAATTCAAACTTAACTATAATATGAACAAAAAAATTTATACATTGTCTGAATTAATGAATGAGTTGGTAGCGGCGGAAGGCATCCTTGGTACTTCTAATGTTGAAGCCAATATTGGTGAAACTTCTACTTCTCAACCTAAGTCGAAAGGCAAGGGTAAGAAAAAGAAGAAGAAGGACTTCACCAAGTAAGAGGGTAAACAAATTGTCTTAGGGGTTGCCGACAAAGGAAAGAAGCTCAAAGGAAAATGTTTCCATTGTGGTGAGAAAGGACATTGGAAGAGGAATTGTCCAAAATTCAAGGTTGCCAATAAATGTATGAAAAGTTCATTCCTTCTTGAAATATGTTTGGTACAGAATCCCACGGATTCCTGGTGTGTGGATTCAAGTTGTACTAATAATATCTGCAATTCCTTACAGGGGTTTCAGGAGACCAGAAAGCTTAAAGAGGGGGAGTTGTTTCTTATTTTGGCTGATGGAAGCAAGATTCCAGTTGTAGCTGTTGGTGTTTATAATTTATGTTTTGAATCTAGAGTTTTAATATTGGAAAACTGTTTGTATGTACTTAATGTTCGTAGGAATTTAATTTCTGCTACTTACTTAGGTAAACATGGATATTGTGTTATCCTAAAAGACAATGTTGTAATAAAGAAGGGTAAAGTGTTTATCTGTTTTGGCAATATTGTGGATGATCTTTATATTTTAACTTCTGATAAGCATGAATTATATAATTCTGAATTAGATAATGACTCTCATGTAAAATCATTAAAGAGAAAGTTTCCTTCTACTAATGATGCATATCTTTGGCACTTGCGTTTGGGTCATATTAATCCAAACAGAATTCAAAGACTGATCAAAGATGGACTCTTAGAGCCATTGGACTTTGATGATTTTCCAGTTTGTGAATCTTGTTTAGAAGGTAAAATGACCAAACAACCTTTTAATGCAAAAGGTAGAAGAGCCCAAGATTTGCTAGAGCTAGTGCATTCTAATGTATGTGGTCATATGTCAACCCAAGCTAAAGGAGGTTATGAGTATTTCATCACTTTTACTGATGATTACTTAAGATATAGTTATGTGTACCTAATGAAACGGAAGTCCGAAGTCTTTGAAAAGTTCAAAGAGTTTAGGGCTGAAGTTGAGAATCAATTAGGTAAACACGTAAAAGCCATTCGACCTGATCGTGGTAGCGAATACCTTATTGGGGTTTTCAAGGATTACTTAACTCAAAATGGGATTGTATCCCAATTGGCTGCACCTGAAACTCCCCAACAGAATGGTGTAGCAGAAAGAACGAATAGGACTCTTTTATAAATGGTTAGGTCCATGATGAGTTACTCAACTTTACCGATTTCTTTTTGGGGTTATGCCTTAAATACAGCAATACATCTTTGAATTTAGTTCCATCAAAATCTGTTCCCAAAACACCCATGGAATTGTGGAGTGGGCGTAAGCCTAGTATGAAATATCTCCACATTTAGGGTTGTCTAGCACATGTGTTAAAAGGGAAGCCTGATAAATTGGAACCAAAATCAGAAGTGTGTTTGCTTGTAGGTTATCCAAAAGAAACTAGGGGTTATTTATTCTATAGTCGTAAAGATAACAAAGTTTTTGTTAATACAAATGCTAAATTCTTGGAAAATGACTATATGAATAATTTTACTCCTAGAAGTAGAGTTGTGTTGGCTGAAATGAATGAACCTGTAAATGAACAACCAATGGATGAAACTAGGGATGATGTGGTTGTATTAGATACACCACAAGATACTATTCATGAGATGTCTAGTACACAGGTGCCTCGTCGTAGTGGGAGAATTGTTCGGCCTCCTATAAAATTCATAGGTTTGGGAGAAACTTATGAAGCTATCTCAGGAGAGGTTGAATCGGATCCCTACACTTATGAAGAGGTAATGAATGATATAAATGCACATCATTGGGTCCAAGCTATGAAATCTGAATTAGATTCCATGTATTCCAATCAAGTTTGGGATCTTGTAGAGGCGCCTAACAGCGTTAAGCCTGTTGGTTGCAAATGGGTTTACAGGAGGAAGAGAGGGATAGATGGAAAGGTTGAAACCTTTAAAGTAAGGCTAGTGGCAAAAGGGTATACACAAAAAGAAGGTATTGATTATGAGGAAACCTTTTCACCAGTAGCAATGCTTAAATCTATCAGAATTCTCTTATCCATTGTTGCTCATTTTGATTATGAGATTTGGCAAATGGATGTCAAAACTGTTTTTCTCAATGGCAATCTTAAAGAGGAAATCTATATGATGCAACCGGAAGGTTTCATAGCTAAGAACCAAGAGCATATGGTATGCAAGTTGAAAATGTCCATTTATGGACTTAAGCAAGCATCTAGGTCATGGAATATCAGATTTGATTAAGCAATCAAGTCATTTGGTTTTGAACAAAATCTTGATGAACCATGTGTGTACAAAAGACATCAAGATAAAGTAGTAATGTTCTTAGTACTTTATGTTGATGATATTCTACTCATTGGAAATGATGTAGGGGTAATGTCATCAGTAAAGGTTTGGTTGTCAAGCCAATTTGATATGAAGGACTTGGGTGAGGCTAACTTTATTCTAGGGATCAAGTTTGGCGAGATCGCAAGAATAAGATGTTAGGCTTATCACAAGCTGGGTATATAGATAAGGTTCTAGAACGGTTTAGCATGCAAAACTCCAAGAAAGAATTACTTCCTTTCAGACATGGAGTTCCTCTGTCTAATGACCAAAGGCCTACGACTTAAGAGGAAGAAGATTTGATAAGACAAGTTCCTTATGCTTCAGCAGTAGGAAGTCTCATGTATGCCATGCTTTGTACTAGACCAGATATTTGTTATTCAGTTGACATGGTCAGTCGATATCAATCAAATCCAGGACCAAAACATTGGCAAGCTGTAAAGCATATTCTCAAGTATCTACGGAGAACGAGAGATTATATGCTTGTTTACCGTTGTGAGGATTTGATACCTATTGGCTATACAGATTCAGACTTTCAATCGGATTTAGATTTCAGAAAATCCACTTCAGGATGTATTTTCACGTTGGGAGGTGGAGCCATAAGTTGGCGGAGTATTAAGCAATCTTGTATTGCGGACTCCACCATGGAAGCTGAGTACGTTGCTACTTGTGAGGCAGCAAAAGAAGCTGTATGGCTCAAGAAATTCCTTTCTGACCTTGGTGTAATGAGAATGGAGCAAGCTCCAATCACATTGTTTTGTGGCAACAGTGGAGCAGTTGCACAATCTAAAGATCTAAGGAATCATAAGAAAGGAAAGCACATTGAGAGGAAGTACCGTATCATTCGAGATATCGTTGCTCGTGGAGATGTGGTGGTAGCAAAGATTGAAAGTACAAATAATCTAGCAGATCCATTTACCAAAACTTTGCCTCAAAGGACTTTCGAGTCACATTTAGAGGGAATGGGAGTTAGATTAGTGCACAATAGTCTTTAGGGCAAGTGGGAGATTGTTAGGATTAGTGCTCTTAAATCCTATTATATGATACTATGTATAATATTAAGTATGACATTATGTATGACTTAATATTGTGTTTAATAAAGTTGTTTTATTATTATCTGAAATAATGGTAACATGAATATTCGGACATTATCATATAGTCCATGAGATGTATAGTATGTGATTTATGTGAAAAGTCACAGAAGATATAAATCACAGGTTCTTTGTAAACTCAGAATTATAGTTCGTAGTCGGTGATGAAATTGGGCATTTCATTAGCGAAGACTATAACATATCAATTACGATGATTTGTCTTGATCATGGAAGTGAAGACTTCTAGTTGATGTGTTGATATGTTTTAAGAGTTAAGACATATTGAACTAGACTGCTGTGAGATTTATTATTCTCCTAATGACTGTCAATTGAATAATAAATCTCACGACTTATATTTGCATGAACTCTTAATCCTGAGAGAATAATGGACCTAATCATGAAGTGTAGGTTGCTTTGATATATCAAGAGTGAGATCTAAAGTAACGGTCAAAACCTCAGTATATTGGGCAGCCACATTTAGTGTTTATGGAACATATATTCTCAAGATAAAATTCATAGTCTCTTGATAAAGATACAAAATATTCCTTTGAGATAAGTTTAATGAGTTTGTTATTCAGAGAGTTAGGCCTAACCACTTTGGTAAGAAATTACTAAAGTATATATATTTATGGAATTGGATTTCATAAATATATAATGAATAACTTAAAAGGATTAAACCGGGTACTCAAGGATTAAGATGTAACAATCTACAAAGTGGCAGTCTACATTCATGACTTTGTGTTACTACAAATATTTTATGAAGGGGTTGCATGCACAATAAAGTCTTGGGATATAATTTATAGATAAGGCCTAGAGTGCAACTATATTTATATAGTGGTATTAAATATAGTTAATGGTAACTTTGGACTTGTCAAGAGTTGACAGAAAAGCCCAAGACCCGTTGGAGCTAGTGTCTTGTTGGTCCCTTTTGGTCCCACTCCAAGCCACATATTAGAGCCCAATTGGAAAGGCCCAAAAGGCTAGCCCAATTAGATAATCAATTATAAGAAGAGAAACATACAGAATTTATAATAGAACAACTTACATGAAATGGTGTATGTGAGTGTTGGACACTCTTGAATTCTCTCTTGAACATTTCATATAATTGATTAAGAGACCACACATCTTGGGCGTTAGTGGAATTGGAGTGAAGATTAAAAGTATTCCCAAGTGCTTACAATCTTTGTTTTGAAATTCACCACACCAAGGTACAATCTCTTGTTCTTGTATTCTGAAATTTATATAGTGCATGTTATCAATTTCGAATAAAGTAGATCCATTAATTTTCTGCTGTGCACATGCATATTTCCATCAATGGTCTGGTAGTGGGGAGAATGGGAGAGTCTATTCTGGGGTTCCCGCTCAAACTCTTTTGGGGGAAATGTTCTGCTGGGATGACATACCATCCAAAAGAGAAAAAGATGAGTTGAAATCACTAAGTGCATGCCATGAGGGATAGTGAGAGAGAATGCCCACCCTTATCCGGATGGGAATGCCACGGTGAGCAAGCAAACAAAATAAGACTCTTTGTCTGGTAATGGGAAGTGGCACGGCTAACACAAGTAAGTAGTGGTGGTTGGGCAGCTGACAGACCAGTGGGTGATCTGGAATGACACCTACACCCAGACAAAAGCAATTAAGAGGCAAAATAGTAAAAATCCATCACGGCAGGCAGTATAAAAGGGGTCCTCCGCCGTGCACAGAAAAAAAGGAACAAGAACACGGAAGCAAAGAGATAACATAACAGCATTACAAAAGAAGGGAGTGGAAAACAAAGTAGCAAAACTTAGAAGAGAAAGAGAGTTAGAAAGAAAACAGAGAGTAGGCAAGAGTGAGATGACAAGCATACACCAATAGGCTAATCCCTTCTCTCCTCTCTAAAAGCCTACCCTCTATTAAGGATTAAGGAATCTGAGCATAAGTCATTTAGGTCCATTCTCTCAAAGTGTGTAATTTCCATGGCAGGATCTCCCTGTGAGGTTACCCACATTGAAGAAGTGGTTCCCTTCTTGGACTTAACTCTGTAAGACAACCAAGCACAGCAGACTAACCATTTATTCTTTCGTTTTATTGATTAAGCATTGGTGCTATCTCCATCTTATTATTATCATCTTATTTATATTGCATTTATACTGCTGCATTGCTTTACCTTTTATTTCATTCAATATTTTCCGCTTTTTAGTTGATAGTGAGCATACCCCCTTTTATTGTTGCTATATTATATCTGCCTGCCATAACCCTTTTGTAACAGTTTACTTTGCCATAGGCATGTCACCAAAGTTTTAGCAAAGGGGCCTTAGTTTGCGCACAAGCCGGTTTGGGGTGTGTTGCAGCTAAGCCAGTCCTAACTCTCCTACCTAGAACCTTTGGGCTATAGTGTGGTAGAAGGCAGCCCAGCCCGCAGTTGCAAAAAGGCCCACCACAATGTTTTGTAAAACACCTTGCCAAACAAACATTTTTTTATAAGACACCACTTTTTTTATTTTAAATTAACAAAACTATTTTTAAATCGGACTACCAAACAAACAAAAGAAAAAATTGCAAAGAAGGTTGATTAAAATAGATCATTATAAACGATAAAAAAAAATGTTATCTTTGGAGTAAAAATACTATTTTTTCTTGATACATTTTTAGGTCGTAGAAATTTCATAGTACATAAGATCTCTAGTGATCTACAATAATCAATAAAAATTAATATACAGAACATGTGGGATCACATTGAGCGGCAATCAATCACAAATCCTGTATTCTAACAAGGTGACAATTCTGATCCAAACCATAAGATTTTTGGCCATATTCGTAGCACCTCAACATCATGAGTGGCACTCAATGACTCATGGTCACTGGCTCACAGCGTAGACAGACATAAAAGAATAACCTAAATTAAGACAAAGCAACGTCGTGGGGAGCACAAACGTGAGGTGACCTTCTCATACTGGGTCAACATTCAACTAACCAATTTACCAACCAGCTCAATTCTCAAAACTCCACCACGTCCTTACACCCTTTCATTTCATTTCTCTCCAGCCAAATTGTAGTAAAAAAAAAAAAAATCAATGAGTTTGTCAATAATTTTAGGGATAAAATTAATAAAATAAATAAAGAATTATGAAGAAGAATTCTCCTTCTTTTTCGATATGATTCTTCAAGTCTATCCAATTCTCTAAAACCCAAAATCCATCTTCTCTTTTGACACAAAAAAAGAAAAGAAAAAAAAGCTAATCAGAAGTCATGGAGAAAGATCCACATCAGGAAAATGGTGAGGATAACGATAATGTGTCTTCGAAATCGGGTGATGAACAACCTGCGGGAAGCGAAGAAAACGAAATTGTGGAGGGCACAACCTCGGATCCAGATTTGAGCCTCACACAGATTCTGGACGAGGTTGATCGGTTCTTGGAGGCTTTAATCAATGCCGAAGACAAATCGAACCCACCTTCGGAAGTTCCGAAATCCGTTGAGTTATTGTCGGAAATGGTGGAATGCATGATCAACAACTACGTTAATGCCAGCAAAGCTTCGGAGGCAAAGTTTGGTCGAGATCCTGAATACGACACGTCGCTTATGGAAGCCTTGAATCGGATTTCGAAGCTGTCGATTGAGCTTGGCGAATTCCCATCGAGTTCGGCGTTGTCATCTTCTCTAAGCCGAACGAGCATCGTGTTACAACAAGCGATGTCGTTTTTGGAGGAAGAGTTTCGTCACTTGCTTGAAGAAACGAAATCCATCGTTGTGGAACAAAAATCTCATCAGAAGACATGGAAGCAGGCCTCGTTCAATTATTCGCATCAAGAAAGCGATCGGTGTATCCACCCACCCGAGCTTGAATCAAACAAGGAAGACGAATTCCCAGGATTTTCCCAGGAAACCATTTACCACATGAAAAAGATTGCCACGTCAATGGTTTTGGCTGGGTACGAAAATGAATGTTGCATGGTTTATAGCATTTTAAGGCAGACCGCGTTTAAAGGGACATTGAACAAGCTAGGATATGAGTATATTAGCATCGACGACATACAAAGAATGCAATGGGAATCATTGGAGGGAGAAATTGCTTTGTGGATCAACGTGGTCAAGCAATGTTACACTAATTTTTTCTCCAAAGAGAAAAACCTTTGTGACACTATTTTCTCTGACTATCCCCTAATATCACAGAGTCTATTCACCAATCTAGCACACACTGTTGTTTTACAGCTTCTTAATTTCGCAGAAGCCGTTGTGTTAACGAAGAGATCGGCTGAGAAGTTGTTCAAGATCCTTGACATGTACGAGACTCTGCGCGATCTAATTCCAGCCATTGATGAATTGTGCCAGGGAGATCGCGCGCAGGGATTGAAGTCCGAGGCCTCCGAGACCATGACCTGGCTTGGCGAAGCTGCGGTTAGCATTTTCTGTGATCTTGAAAACTCAATCAAGAGTGACAACCATGGAAGAACCCCGGTGCCTAGTGGTGCAGTGCACCCATTGACGCGTTACGTGATGAATTACCTCAAGTACGCCTGTGAATACAAGGACACATTGAAACAGGTGTTTCAACAACACCTAATGATCGATAAACCCAAGAATGAGCAACAAATTGATGTCGATGATCATGATGGAGACGTATCAGATGATGGTTCGCCGAAAACGACACCATTTTCTAAACAATTGATGACAATAATGGAGCTTTTGGACGCGAACCTTGATATGAAATCAAAGCTGTACAGGGATCCCGCATTGCAAAACATTTTCTTGATGAACAATGGGAGATACATTCTACAGAAGATCAAAGGGTCGGCGGAGATTCATGAGTTGATGGGCGATAGGTGGCGTAGGAGGAGGTCTTCGGAGCTGAGGCATTACCACAAGAGTTATCAGAGAGAAACATGGAGTAAGGTTTTGCAATGTCTAAGCCATGAGGGACTTCAAACCACAAGTGGGTCTTCATACGGCAAGGTTTCAAAGCCTGTGTTGAAGGAGAGGTTTAAGAATTTCAATGCTATGTTCGATGAAATACACAAGACGCAGAGCACTTGGGTGGTGAGCGATGAGCAGCTTCAGTCGGAGCTTCGGGTTTCAATATCGGCGGTGATGATTCCAGCTTACCGTTCATTCTTAGGGAGGTTCAAGCAATTTTTGGATCCAGGCAGACAGACTGAGAAGTATATGAAGTACCAGCCAGAAGATATTGAGACTTTGATTGAAGAATTGTTTGATGGAAATCCTACATCTATGTCAAGGAGAAGAACATAATAAAATTACTGAAAGAAGAAAAGATTAGATGTCATAATGGTAAAGAAATTCTTTCCTGTGCTGCATCTCAATTTCAATCTGTTATATACTTTGTATGCTTGTGCGTTTTTTTTGGGCAGACAATTTATTTGATTTTGATCATATATAATGTTACAGAAAAATTTCCCATGTTTGGTTTTCCATCGCTTTGGTCCAATTCCATCCATGGCTCATTTAGTATTTACATCTATATGTGAATGTAATTTGATTGGGTTCCCCGATAATAATCTAAATTGCTAAAAAAACAAGAAGATAATAATCTAAATTAGTTGTAATTGCTCTTGATAGTTCAATGTAATTATTGTTGCTGATCATTAGTCGTCAGACATTATGATTCTTTTTGAACTTTTGGTAACGCACGTGAATTCATCACTTGAACTCAAAATTCAGGAACTCAATGAAAACATTCTTTAATGATTTTACAGGAAAAAACATTCAATTTGTTCATTGCATTTCAGTTACAGGATATATGTTCAAACTTCAAAGACAAGGAAACTCAATCCTTCATTCCCTTGCTAGGCGAGCTCTATTCTCTGATGATTTACTTGTCTGGAAGGAAGAAGTCCCACCAGACCCTGAGAGTGTACTTCAGGCTGATTTAGCCAAACTTCTTGTTCACTATACCTTTCTTAAAATTTTAAAAAAAAAATACTAAACTTAAGAAAAGAACTTTATCCATATGTGCTAAGGGATAGTACATTTTACGTCAAAAAGCCTTTTATTTCACTGTCAGTGACATTTTCTAATTCTTCTATGGTGGAGAACATGTATTCTTATTCCCCTCTCTTATTGAAAAAAAAAAAAAAAAAAAAAATTCAGCATTGCACTCTGAATCATCTTCAATGATGGCTCTTTGTATAATGTACCTACAAACCAGTTGAGTCAACCAATTAAATGACTTTGAACATGTCATCAACTTTTGTTACAACTTGATGATACATGAATTCGATGACATATGTGATTGCGATTAGTGAATCGTTAATTACATAGAAATTTACCACTTTTTCTCTACCACTCATAGTGGTATATGTCATCAAGTGTGTGTTCACATTCTTTCTAAAAAATAAAAAAACACAAAAAAAAATATATATATATTAACTAACTGAAAACTTTGGTGTTCTAACATATTTCATGCAATTCAATTGAAAATAATATAATGTCCTTATTTCCTTCAATATAATTGTTAAGGCAACTACAACATTCATCAGGTAATATACACTAGCATTTACCTTATGTTAACTCATGTTAAGGATCTTTTTTTTTTTTTTTTTTTTTTTGGTAAAAGAGAGGAAATGTTTATTTATTAGAAAGCAAGTACATCAACTTTGTCCATGTGACATCCGTATAGGATGTCTAGTTACAAAAGATCGCATCGAGCACTATCTGCGAGTGCCTAGTTGCAAAAATCACATATTTAAGAGCTAAATACAAAAAGATGGCAGTGGTTGTATTCTGCAAGTCTGCTCCTTCGCTTCTTTCTTCTCTTGGCAAGTTCATCTGCAATACAATTTGCTTCACGAAAGACATGAAGTAGAAGGCCGGTCCACTCTCAATCCAAGATGGTCTTGCAATAAAAAATTAAGGGAGCCTATTCTAGAGCCATTACAACATTTGATGTTAGCCAACTTATAACAAGTTCAAAATCAATATCTATAGTTATAAATTTAAATCCTAGTTCCCATGTGAAAGTTCAAATAGTGTGTAAAACACCAATGAACGTTTAGACCCTCAAATATAAAATTACTAACACAAGCTTATACACAAACAATATATGTGCGGAAAGATTAATATAGGCTAAAACAGAATTGGTAAAACACTCTAAACCGAAATTAATCACAACCATAGTAGTAATTAAAAGGTAAAGAGAAAGGAAAAGATGCAAACACAAAGATAACACGACGATGTGTTATCAAAGAGGAAACCGAAGTACTCGGTGAAAAACCTCTTCGCCGCCCTCCAAACGGTCAATAATCCACTAGAGAATATAGTTGGGATACATGAATAGCAGAAGACCCTCCAAGCCTAACCTACCCAGTGCACCTAAGTCCTCCAAGCTTCTTGCTCCAATAGGGTTACACTGAACCTTGTCTTCTCTAGCTTACCGGATCCTGCAATCGCCCATTGCATCAACCAAAATGAATTGGTCCCTTCTGAACTGCTTACCAAGCACCAATATACCTCTTCACTGATATGGGTATGATGAGATAAGGATTTGGCTAAATATACCTTTCAAGTATATGTCAATAGAGAGGGTGAGAGTAGAGGAATTTTGAGAATCAAAGGATGAAGATTGTGGATGAGTCAATCTTGTTTTTCTCTAGGATTTCTCTCTCAAAATTCTCTCTGGAAACACTCTACATTTCGTGGGTATAAGGGTATTTATAGTAGGGAGTATGAGGAATGCGAAAAGACATGTTTCAACCAAACAGCATGGTTTTGAAACCCGGACCGTTCATTGAACCGTAAAAGAGAGAAGTTCAAGGTTTTTGAGGTCCAACCAAGGTTGAACCGGGGTCAAACCGTGATGATGTCATAATTAATTTGATAATTAATTAAAATACAAATAAAGGTATTTTAAATATATAAATAGTAGCAAAATTGACTAAAAATATCTAAAAATAATTGAAACAGAATTTAAAATAAAATTTATTGATATTATAAGGTTAATATAAAATAGTACAACATAAATAAGCATTAAAAAAATATTTCATAATAATCCTACAAGTCTAAATTATTTTGATTAAATAAAAAAATTACTTTTGATTATTTTAGTAAATTCACATGCAAATGCATTATTCTTTAATCAAAATTGAATTAATCAAAGGAAATAAATTTAGTAATATTTAATAAATAGAGAGAGAGGTGATAGAATAAGTTGAAAAATTAAAACTGACATAAATCTATAATAAATATAATACACTTCATAGTTGTTCACAAACAACATGTGTGGTGCGTTGGTCATGATGCTAGACATGAGTCTTAAATAAGGCATAGGTCTCAAGTTCTAAACTCCACAGCTCCCTTTTCTCTATTTAAAAAAAATAAAAGTCAACTCTTTGACTGGTTGAACCGGCCCACGGTTCAACCGGTTTTCCGGGTTGAACCCTGGTTCAAGAGGTTCACTGAAAATATTTAAATGCCCAGTTTTCACATATAAAAAATCGGATTTGTGACCGGTTCACGGGTAATCCGGTCCGGTCCAGTTTTGATAACCTTGCCAAACAGGGCATTCGTGACTCGACCTTGCGACTAGAACGAGTCGCGAGCTAACTGTCTGGCCAAACTGGAAGTTTTGTCCTGTAGTGTTACAGTTCAGCTCCCCTGCATGCTTCACACGTGTGCCACCTAACTCGCCAGTCGCGAGATCCAGTCGTGAGGCCCTTCTTGAGTGCACACATTTGAGTTTTCTTCACACTCTCTCACACACTACTCTTTCATGAATCCCACCTAAATACAGGGTATCTAATTGCTAATATTACAAGGAAATTTGGCACGGAATAAAACCAACACATGATTAAATAAATTCAACCTTACAATCTCCCCCTTTGGCTATTCCGTGACAAAACCCTAAAATAGACTCTAGACTTAACATGTGAGTTGGGAACAGTTGCCAAAACTCACTCATACCTAACTCTAGAAACTGTGAAGTTCTTGAACCATACGAACAAGTATTTCCTAAAAACAACAACACAAGACGATCATTGTAAGCAGAAATCTTGAAATGCATATGGAGCAAGCACACTGCGATCAAGTACTAAAGATTAAGGCAGTAAAGGATGACTTGACCAAATAGGAACAATCACTATAAAATAGTGATCACAATGAACATTCACATAAGGAATGAACATCCGGACATGCAAGCTAATAAGCTCAATGCAAAGTATCTTTTGCATATTCAACACTCAACCGATACAAAAACTCAAGGTAATTGCATCAAGGATATAAAATCCAACAAGGGCACAAGAGTGAAGTACTAAAGAAAATGCATAACATTAACTAAAAGTATTGAGTTACAAAGCAAAGGTACAATTGATAAAGTACTGAATAGAAACTAAAACATTTAAACCAATGTACCAAAAGTTATAAAAATTGTAAAAAAAAATAAGCTGAAAACAAGACAAGCCAAAAGTATGTGTGAATGTATCAGTATGCCCAACAACTCCCCCTTTCAATATGCCCACTTCCCATTCTTGTGTTGCTCTCCCCCTTACTGTATGCTATCATCCAAAATATACAATGAGTTGCTCTCCCCCTTAAGAGCTACTCCTATTCCATATCTCCCCCTTTTTGACCGGAATGGCCAAAGGGCTACTGTTGTGTAGTAAAGCTGTCAAACTATACTGAAAGCAAATTCAGCTATTCTTGGATAGTAGTCAGCTTGTCAGATTGCTCATTTTGGACATCTCATAGTCCGTCAATCCTCTCAAGGATGATCTGAAATGCATCTGCAGGTACTGCAGTAGATGATGAAGCTCGGCTCCTTTTAACACGGCTTCGTGAGCTTGAGGGTTGTCCTTCTGCCTCTATCTTAGTGTCCATAGGTTCTCCTTGTGCTCGATCACCCTCTTCTTCATCACCCGGAAGATGAACTTTGATCCGTGCAATTGGGAGAGCATTGATAGCTGAAGGAGTAGGCATGAGACTGATGTCTTGGGAAATTGCCACACCTTTTGCGGGAAAGAGCCTCATGAGTAGACTAGGGAGAACCAGCTTTTCCCTTGAAGTTGTCCTTGTTTCATCAGCAATGATGCACAAGGCATGAACACTAATATCAATGTAAGTGTTCTCCCGAAGCTCCATAAGAAAAATGGTTCTAACATTACTGATGGTGGTCATCTTCTTCACCGAGTACAGGTTGAACATCATAATGTATGTGAGACATCGAAGATCCGATGGAAATGCAGTTGTGTTGAGGCATCTTCCTTCTCTAACACCACCAATATAAGATTGATCTGTATCTATGGAGAGCATTCTGTCCTTGTAGTGAGTGAAGTCATGCTCTAGGTCCTCAAAGCCAAGAACACCATCAATATCCTCCAAGTCAATGTTGAACTCATGACGTTTGATCCAACAATTGATTTCATCCTCCCTTAAGATGGCATTGGCATAGAATTCATGGATCAAAGGTTCACATACACTAGGGAGATCACAAAGGAGCTTGTCCCAACCTTTGTCTTGAAAGCAACCTGGGATGAAATAATCCTTCGAATCAACTAAGTCCACAAATCTCTCTTGGATGATTGGAGCCTTCTCATAGAATTGATTGTATCTCTCAAAGTGTTTGGTAGAGCGGAACCGAGTATTGTCCATTTTCCTCCTTTTGTCAGCACGATGTGCAGGAGTCTTCTTCTTTGGAGTCATCTACAAAAACATAGCAGCGAAGTCCACAACACAGGGCACAACATATGATAACACCAAAAATTAGTAACAGGTTAGTAGCAACAAAATGGACTTAGAATGAGGCCAAAGATTTAAACTAAAGCATTGTTCAATAGCAACTAGACATGAGAGAACACATAGTATCAAGGCACAACAGAGTTTAGGCAGTAATTCCTCAAATATATTAAGGCGTAAATGCACTTTTAGTCCCTACATTTTGACTTTTTTTCATTTTAGTCCCTACATTTTATTTTTACCACTTTTAGTCCCTAAACCAATTAACGCCCTTCATTTAAGTCCTTGAAACACTATTCCGTCACCAATCAAACGGGGAAACTAAAGGATGAATAAAATAATATATTTTTTAAAACGTTGGTCAATAAAATAAGGGAAGAAATCAATAACTAGTGGGTTCTGTGGTTTTTTTTTGGCTGTGACCGGTGCTTAAAGGAAGAGGTGGGTATGGCTGAAGTGCATTGTGGGTCGTGGTTCTCTCAAGTCCGGTGTTGCTGGGTTTTGTTGGTCGTCGGTGAGGTCAAGGCGAGGTGGAGATGGGGGTGGATTTTTCTGGGTTGCTTAAATTGGTGATGGGTTTGGTAGAGATCAGCGTGGGTCACGGCGAGGTGGATTCCGATGGGTTTTGCTATGGATCTCACCACCGCTGCCTTACAAGTTGCCGATCTCACCGCCGCCGACCTTACATGTCGCCAACTCGCCACTGGTCTCGCCCTTCACCGATCTGAGTTTCTGGGTTGTGGGTTGATTTTGTGGGTTTATGGTGTGGGTCTTTGGTTGATTTTGGATTGTGGGTTGTGGATGGTGTTGTGATGGTGTTGATGATGAGTTTTAGGTGGTGATACTGTTGTGTTTTTTCTTTGTTCCTTCGTGGTGATGGGTTTGTGTAATTTTCATTGGTTTTTTAGATGATTTTTGTTGCAAATTTGGTTGGATTTGGGTTGTGGTCATGGTGGCCGGTGATTATGAGTGGATTTGGGATATATTATTTGTGAGCTGTTGTGCTGGTGTTGATGGTGGCCGGTGGTCGTGGTGGCTGGTGGTCATGGATTTGGGATATATTTCTTCCCTTATTTTATTGACCAATGTTTAAAAAAAATATTATTTTATTCATCCGTTAGTTTCCCCGTTAGATTGGTAACGGAATAGTGTTTCAAGAACTTAAATGAAAGGCGTTAATTGGTTTAGGGACTAAAAGTGGTAAAAATAAAATGTAGGGACCAAAATGGAAAAAAGTCAAAATGTAGGGCTTAAAAGTGCATTTACGCCATATATCAAAGAGTGTGTGTGTGTGGAAATAACACCATGTATAACCTAGGGCATATTGCAAAAATACATAACCAAAGATGCATTTGACAATCATTTGTATTCCATGAGCTCCCTACAAACATTGTCTTCCATGAAATCCTCAAAAATACACGAAGATGTCGATGAGGCATTTACCCATGGGTATGATATGCATAGCACAACACAAACAAAGTAAACTACTCAAAAATGAGAATCAGACATGAAAACATGTATAATAAGCATCATACTATCAGAATCGACAAAGCCCATATAACAAACTCATCAAAATATACCCAAACCATATACAAGCATCATATTTTTCAAAACTCAACAAAAACTCAATCCAAGAAATCGAGGGTTGGAAACATGAAATACTTTGAGAAAAATAAAGAACCCATACCTTTTCTTGAAGATTTGTGAAGAGATGATGAAGAAAAATGGAGTTTTTGAGAGTGAACTCGGTGAGTTTGGAAGAGGGAGACAATGAACAGTCACAATATAAGAGGGAAAACTGAAAAGTTTTTGAAAATTGTCCTGAAAAGGACCCTTAATGCGCAAAACACGCGTTTTTCGCGACTGAAATGAGTCGCGAACAAGTCACCAGTGCAAGTCGCCAAAAACCCATGTGACAAAATTTTAAAATTTTGTCTAAGTGTTTTTGGCGACTGGAAGTTCCACTCGCGAGTGAGTCGTGACGGGAGTCGCCAAACATTCTGAGTAAAACTCGCGACTAGAGCTTCCACTCGCGAACCAGTCACCAAACTGAGTCGTGAAAAAGTCAAACACCCAGATTTTTGAAATTTTTCTAAGAGTTTTTTGCGACTGGGGCCTCAACTCGCCAGAGAGTCGCCAAGAGCTTCTAAGTAAGCTTGCGACTGAGGCATGTGACTTGCTTGACCCGTGAGGTAGAGTCGCCAAAACAGGGTTGCACAATTATTGAAATTTTTGAAAATTTTCAAACTAAAAACACTTTCCAAAAACAACTAAAACACTCAAAAATCTTTTTGTGTTTGATCAACATATAATTGAGCATGTGCAAGATATTTAATCAAGTAAAATCACACAAATGAATAAGGCATTTATTGAACATAGACATGTGTGATGTGCGTGGGTACCAAAGATGAGATAGTCCTTAGTCTAATGTGAAGCTTCAACGATCAACTTAACCAAGATATACACAATTAGCACGAGGAAAAGGGACCTATCTCAATTATAGAAATATGCATATATGACCTCCCACAAAACTTGATAACATAATTTTGAAGCTTTTCATTTGGCTTCATACACATCATATCATTTTATCTTTTTGAATCAATACATCTCATTTTGAGATCGATGCCTGAAATTTTTGATATTTCAATTTGATGAACAAGCCTTTGGCTTTTTAGGCATCATACATTTTCATAAAAGTTGCTTTCCTTTTTTCCTAGTCAAATACTAGTATGTGCGACGGCTTTTGCAGCTCATTATCTCTTTTCATTTGGAGATTTACACTTGTTGACCTCTTTAAGCAAAAAAAATAAAAGAGTAGGAAGATATATAGGCACAAGTCTACGCAAGTTTCAAGATCAACAAAACTATTGACTAATCATTCATGACAAGTTTGAAAATCTATTTACAACAGTCACATAGATATCAAGATTTTTCCCACAATGATATGAGTGCATAAAGAACAAGCTACGCTTGTAAATGCAAAAAGCCATTAGTACAAAGATACAAGGCAAAACATGCTTGTGACAATACACAAAAATGCTGATTAAACTTTTTGGATTTTCTACTTTTTATGTGTTTTTGGATTTTTGACACAAAAGCAAGTAAAGATTGATCAAAACACAAAGTAAAAACATTCAAAGGAAATAGCAAACAAGCAAACAAAAATTTTCAACACTTGCTGGAGAGATAACACAAATAACACAAATCACACAACTAATCAATGTCACAAAACATAGGAAGTATTAATAAATGGACATGTTGTAATGCTTATGCATGTGTACTCTTCTTCACCCACACGACACTTGCGTTTGGGGTGATATCCTTAGAGGATTGGGTACTATTGTTATGACTTTCAAACCTTTTGGTGAAGCTTGTCAAACAGGTGGTGAATGCATCAATCATCTTCATCACATCCCTCACTCCGGGATCACCTTCTTGACCTTTTGATTGCTCAGCAGTCCAATTCCCTTTGCCATGTCTTGGTCCTCTCAACCTTTGAGCACTTGAATTCTTCAATGCTTGAAGCTTTCGACAATTGGGTCTGGTGTGTCCTTGAATTCCACAATGATGCCAGAAATGTTGAGTTCTCGGATCTCTTTGTGACTTTGGGAGAGATTTCCCTTTACCCTTAGGTTTGACCATTGACTAGTTAGGAGGCTTAGTCAATAACCTTTGGTCAGTCATATTCTGCTTTTCACCGCCTTCACTTTCTCAACAGTAGTGATTTCTACCATTGGTTCCTTAGCTTTTACAAACTTCATATCCTTGGACACTTTGACACTCCAACTACTTTCTCCGGTGTATCCCAATCCGCTTTTGTCGGAGAAAGGTTTTTGATGAGCAAGCACTTCATTAAGCTTTTTGGAGGAAAGCCGCTCTACTTTAGCATTAGCTTGAATCACCTCAAGCTCAAGAAATTTTATCTTTGAGTAGGCTTCGGTCAGCTCTCCATTCAGCTTCTCGACTTCACACTTAGTCTCCTTGTATCGGACTAAAAGACTCTTGTAGTCTTGCTCTGCTCTCTTCATTTTCTTAATGGCTGCTTTCGCCACTTTTGCATATTCACTGGTCTTCTCAAGGAGGGAATTGTAGGTCTCTTGCAGTCCCACTGTTCTTTCATCTTCCTCATCATTGGATTCCTCTACTATCCCCATTGACTCCAATTCAGTGTGCTCACCAAGCTCTTCCACTAACACACTTAAATCATCCAAAGATTGTACGGGAGCAATGGTCATAAATGCGGAGTAGTTTCCCTCTTCGTCACAGCTTTCATCTGAATCTGAATTAGAGGAGTCGGTGTCACTAAAAGTAGTGGCATACACTTTACCCTTCCCTCTTTCTTGAGATGTCCATAACCATTGCATTCATAGCACGTGACTCCTTGAGAGGATTGAGAATCCTTCCCATCTTTCCTCTTGAAATCCTTTTTCTCCTTTCCGAAATTTGGGAATTTTCCCTTCTCAGCAAACTTTCCATTCTTCTTGAACTTCAAGAACTTTCGAAAATTCTTCACAAGATATGCCACATCTTTCTCGACCTCATCCTCATCTGATGAGTTATGAGCTTTCACCCTCTCATTGATTGTCTTTAGAGCAAAGGATTTGCTCTTCCTTTGTGAAAGTAGAGACAGCTCATATATTTGAAGTGAGCCAATTAGTTCTTGAACTTTGATATCATCAAGGTCCTTGCTCTCTTCAATTGTAGTAACCTTTGCACGAAAGCTCTCCGGCAATGATCGAAGGATCTTCCTCACTATCTTTGAGTCCTCCGTCTTTTCACCTAAGTTGAACTTCCCAATAACCACCTCATTCAGCTTGCCATAAAATGAGTCGAATGACTCGTCGTCACTTATCTTCAGCTCCTCAAATCGAGTGGTTAGCATCTGTAACTTAGTGTATTTGACCTTTTTAGTGCCTTTATAGGTTGTCTCCAATATTTGCCACGCCTCCTTGGCAATTGTAATATGAGAGATCCTATGAAACTCATCTGGAGAAATACCACAGAAAATAGCATTTAGTGCCTTGCTATTAGCATTAGCTGCAGTGAGGGCTGCCTTATCCCATGTGGATTTAGCAGCCTCCGGCCTAGTCCATCCTTCATCTATCGCATCCCAAACAGTCTCATCGATTGAACATAGGAATGCCCTCATGCGGACTTTCCAAAATGCATAGTTGCTTCCATCAAAATATGGAGGAGCATTAAGAGATTGAGATCGATCCATCTCAACAAGGGTCAAGGATCGCACTTAGGTAATTAAACTACAGCAAGTGCACCCGCTCTGATACCAATTAAAAGTTCAAATAATGTGTAAAACACCAATGAACGTTTAGACCACCAAATATAAAATTACCAACACAAGCAATATATGTGCAGAAAGATGAATATATGCTAAAACAGAATTGGTAAAACACTCTAAACCGAAATTAATCACAAACACAGCAGTAATTAAAAGGTAAAGAGAAAGGGAAGAAGGATGTAAACACAAAGATAACACGACGATGTGTTATCGAAGAGGAAACTGAATTACTCGGCGAAAAACCTCTCTGCCATCATCCAAGCGGTCAATAATCCACTAAAGAATATAGTTGGGATACATGAATAGTATAAGACCCTCCAAGCCTAATCTACCCAGTGCACCTAAGCCCTCCAAACTTCTTGCTCCAACAGGGTTACGCCGAACCTTGTCTTCTCTAGTTTACCGATTCCCGCAATCGCCCATTGCATCAACCAAAATGAATTGGTCCCTTCTGAACAGCTTCCCAAGCACCAATATACCTCCTCACTGATATGAGTATGGTGAGATAAGGATTTGGCTAAATGTACATCTCAAGTATATGTTAATGGAGAGGGTAAGAGTAGAGGAATTTGGAGAATCAAAGGATGAAAATTGTGGATGAGTCAATCTTGTTTTTCTCTAGGGTTTCTCTCTCAAAATTCTCTATAGAAACACTCTACATTTTGTGGGTATAAGGGTATTTATAGTAGGGAGTATGAGGAATGCGAAAAGACATGTTTCAACCAAACAAGGCATTATGGCGACTCGACCTCGCAACTGGAACGAGTCACAAGTTTGAGTCGCGAGCTAACTGTCTGGCCAGACTGGAAGTTTTGTCCTATAGTGCTACAACTGGCGTGACCCTTTAGCTCCACTACATGCTTCACACGTGTGCCACCTTTGGCAACTCGCAAGTCGCGAGATCCAGTCGCGAGGCCCTTCTTGAGTGCACACATTTGAGTTTTCTTCACATTCTCTCACACACTACCCTTACATGAATCCCACCTAAATACAAGGTATCTAATTGCTAATATTACAAGCAAATTTGGTACGGAATAAAACCAACACATGATTGAATAAATTCAACCTTACACCATGCAAGATGTAATCTCTGTCTAACTACCCACAATTCAGCAGAGTTATGAGTTGAAATTCCAATGCACATAGAGTACCCTATGATCCATCTACCTTGGCTATCAGTAATAACGGTAATCCTGGATTAGCTTGTACACTTCCATCTGTGTTGACTATGACAAACGGTGGCTGCCAGATTATAAGTATAGTTATTTTTAATGATCAATCCCTCCTAGTATGAGCCAAGCAGTAATATTCAGAGGCGAGCTGAAGTGTTTTGTGCAGACATTGATTTAGAGTTCCAAATGGGGATGAAAAATTCGGTCATTTAGGTGGAGTTTGGATCCACGTCCTGCGTCTACGTTTTCAGCAATTGTGCGTTTTCTCCTTTTTTTTCTTTTTTTTTTTCTTTTTAGATCAGCGCTTGTGTCACTGTTCATTGTCCATGAACAGTGATTTTAGGCTTATGAACAGTAAAAAATAGAGTGAACAGTAATTTTTCACACATTAAAAAATGATTTTGCTACAGTGTTTTCAGTTTTCAGTTTCAGCAAAAATAAATTGTATCCAAATGGACCCTTAGACTAATGTAGGATGGAAGAGTTTGTGTGGAAATTTGTATAAATGAATAGAACAAAGGGTATGTTCATGATATGAAAGAAAATTGAAATGATAATGTTCAACACTAATCTTTTATATCGATTACTTTTGTATTAATATTAACGACGCAGGTTAGGCGTGGAATAACGAATAAAGGAATCTATGATAAGATATCTAACTCCATGGCATTCAGCGATATGCCAATTTGGCATTTGACCATAGACAATAGAGTACTTAACGTCAACGGTAATAATATTAACTGTGAGGTTCTTCAGCGGCACTAGAGTTTGTCATTTAATTTTCGGTGACTTTGAGATGTTCAACAATTTTTGAAGGAATTCAACAAAAATGCAAAGAGCTGTTCAGCATCGCTACTTTTATTACTATTACACTTAAAACTTGTCAAGAGTTGGAAGAAGTACAATGAACCACTTTGAGCAAAATGAAACAAACATATCCAATGGCGTGAGAGATTGATTTTGCTAGGGCCGAAAACATACTGAGTTAAGTCAGGAATCAAAAATGTAAGATTGGTTCATTTAATTTTATTTCGTAAATAATCCAAGTTTGAGTACATCATCAAGCTAGATTATATATTCAAATTTGTTCATTTTCTTGTTGAACGAACTTGAGTTTGGTTACGAGTTAGTTAATTAACTTATTCTTTCCCCTTACTTAGAACACAACGCAGCTAAAACTTTTTACCCTTTCACAAATTTATACCAAAAAATCTAAATTGACCCCAATATTCTAATTACCGAATTAATATGGATTATGCTTAACAACTTAACAAATATCGTAACCACATTAATAATCACCTCAATCTACTTTCTTGAAAACATGCATCAAACTCTATTATGCATCAAACCATAGGAATACCACATCACCTTATCCAAAATATGATTCCCCAACCTATCAAACTACTATCCTTTTTCTCAAATGCAAAGATGTTGTACTATTTTTTGTATTCCACTTTATGCTCTACTAATCATGATATATCATGTATTCATTTAATTACTTTCTTTATAAAATAATTAAAGTTTAAAATAGAAGAAATTAAACAAATGTCACACCATGATTGATGAAATATAAAATAGAACACAAAAATAGTATAGATGATTTGTTTTTCTCTTTCCCTTTTACCTTGCTTTAAAAAATGCATGGGAGTCGTATCAAAAAAAAAAAAAAAAAATGCATGGGCCTGGTCTGTTCAACTGGGCTTGAGTCCTCTTCGTAAATAAGCATTCAAATGTGGCCTAAATTGTAGGACGAAGAAATGGGCATAAGCGCAACCTGTATAGAATTCATTGGCCTTTTTAGCTTGGATCTGAAACATGTTTTCCAAATTATATAAGGATTTTGCTAAGGGATGTATTTTACTTCCTTCACGTTCTAATTAATTTGAAATTAAGACCAAATCCTAATTTTAACGTTGTTTGGAGGTAGCTTTTAGACATGAAGGAACCAATAATGTATTGCAATGTAGCTAGATAGAAAAAAGGTCCTCAACAACTTATAAATCGTAAATAAGAAAGCGAAATTAACTACACTTTTTATTAGAATTTTTTTTGTGAGAAAGTGTTTCAATCTATGGCGTCTGCTCCTGATGATAGTTCTTTATCATCAGATCAATACACCAATCGGCTTTTAGGGTAGGCGGGAATTGAATCTGAAATCTCTTATTTAACTTTTAGAGATTTTACCAGTTGAGCTAATTGGAATCCACCCTTTTATTAGAATTTGAGAGACTTATACTCTACACATTTTTATGTTTTTATGTACCATACATTTCCTATTTTGTTTTAACATCATTTATTGTTTTGTCTTCTAAACAAAAAATAGATATACTATATTTTCAGAATTACTCTCATTATCAAAATTACAAAGACATCATTTAGTGACTTGTCTTTTTGGTTTTAATGAATTAACTTGCCTTTTATTTATTTATTTTTTTTTTATATACAAGATAGAAATTCTACTTTAATCTAATCTAAGTGTATGTTAGGACATATGTGATTCACTTGTTAAGAACATATGTCATTCTTTTATGTGATTGGCCAATTCTTTGACAAAACGCACTTTACTTGTATTTGGGTAGATCTAGGATGTGTTTAATACTTCAAGAAATATGTTGTTTAAGTCTAGTATTAAAGCCTTGAAGATTGAACTAAAAAACAAGTGAAGAAAAGTTGTTCACTAAAGCTGGACAGATAGTTCGACACCTACAGACAGATATCTCGACAGCTGCTCGACATCTCTCGACAGCTAGGCTATCTATCGAGCTCCTCAATTGATTGTTATCGCAATTTCGACACCTTTCGATAGCTAGTGGATCGATCGAGAAAGCTCATGTCTCCTCGATAGCTCCTCGATAGCTTCTCGATAGCTGTATATGTCGAAGTTTAAATCTCGACACCTCCTCGACATCTCTTGATCGATCGTGGTTATGGGAATTTAGATTTTCAGATCTGATTTTCAGCCCATGATGACATGTATGTGTAGGGTTTATTTTCTCACAACCCTAGACCTATAAAGCTTATTTTAGAGACCGTAACATAAGAGAATACAAGGAGAACATATGCAAAAGGTGACCGATACCTTATTCTTTCTGAAAGAAGCTACCGCGTCTTTGCGCGTTAGGGTTTTGTAACCAAGTGCTTCTTGATCTTCATTGTTGATAAAGTGAAGAACTTTGCAGCCAACAATCTTCTTCTAGTTGGTGATTAAGTCGCGTACTAGGATTCGCGCAATTGGTTAGTCACATATTGGGATTCGTACATCAAAGGGTGGCGTTCATATATTGAAGAGTTTAAAGGTTTTGAAGCGGTAAAAGGTTTCTGCTGTGAGTTCATCTACGGGGATTGTAGAGTCTAGGGATAAAGATTTTGTACTAGATCTGAAACTTTTCTTTATTATAGTGAATTGTTTTTCGGGAAGGTTTCCCCCCAGGTTTTTTACTGTGAAACTAGTTTGTTTCATTGGTTTTCCTGGGTCATCATATCTTGTTTTAACAAGTTTTATTTATAATTAATCAAATTAATAACTTGAGTTTAAAACTTGTTAATTCTATTAATCGATGTCTAAATTTTCCAACAGTGTATATGTGTGTGAAGCTCCATCCTGAAAACTTGAATCCCGGCCCTTACCTCCCACACCCCACAAGTACTTATATTTATGGAGTGACCATTGCACCAAGAGTGTGCGGTGGTTTTAACTTGCCTTTTTAATTCAAATAAACAAGTTAACAAATAAATGACCTTAACATTTAAAAGAGCTGCATGTTTTTAAGACAAATGAAATACTAAAGGGAGAAGTAAATGCGTTTACACAAGTCCAAGGCTTTCTATTTAATTTTTTTTATTTTTCTTTTTAAGAGGAACACAAGTCAAAGTTTAGGAGTCAATACCCTAATGTAGATGTAGGCATGTAGCTTGCTTAAAACACCAGTAAAAATAAAATAATAATAATGTTAATAATAATAAATAACAATTAAGATAGTAGAGCTTATGTTGTTGTAGGAAAAAAACTTAGGTATAGATCTTTAGTAGCAGTAATTATACTCGTAACCTAAAAACCTTTTTTTATAGGTGTAAAATATGGGCTGTCTTTTAAATAATATATATCACTATTAATATTCTTTAAATATTTTAGATTAATATTTTTTATTAAAAAAATTAGATATTATATAACTAGAGCATATTAGTAATTTAAAAAATTATGAAACATTAAAAATTAAATAATAAACATCACTTTACATTCTTAAATATTTTCAAATCAATATAAAAAAAAATTACGACTATAATAAAAACTTTTAAAAAAAAACCATATTTTTCATGTGAAAAATGCAATATGGATCTTTAACTCCTAATCACAATATGTTTAATTGTCATTTCTTCTAAAAGTTTTAAAATGAAATAGCATCCATATTCTCAATTCTACAAATCCAAAATAAATTAGAAAAAAAAGTATTGATTTTAAAAAAGAAAGAGGATTTATATTAAGATATTTACGTATCTATTTTTAAGAATATATTATATATTTTTTGAATATGCTTTTGTTTAATAAGGTATATATGGCATAAGGGTAATAAGAAGAAGGAAACTGACTTATTAATAATTTATATAAAATTATATTTTTTTTTGGAAAAATATAGCTTAAATACATAAAAATTCATACAACCCAGATTGTATAAAAACTTTTTCCTTTATGATATAAAAATAATACGAAGAAAAAATATTCATTAGTCATTTACCTAAATAGAATATAATTCTTTTAAATTCTAGAGTGAATTAGTGAAATTTTATATACAAGTTCTTATTTTTTATACAAAATATATTAGGTTCGGGAGATTTTAAAAGGCCAGGTACCATGGCCCCCACCCTTCACCCAAATAGAAAAGGTGTATATTTATATGAAGAGTAATGCTACAGACATAAACTATTTTATAACATTTTTACAAATTGCTGATGTGACTTTAGTATTTTCTAAATAGTTATTACAAGTAAAAAAAATATGATGTTAGTGATGGACCAATATTAGAACTAGTAAGAATTTGCCACATCAGTAGTTTGTAAAAATATTGTAAAATAATTTGTGTCTGTAGCATTACTCTTATATCAAATTACTATCTTTGAAATATAAAGAGACAAGTGGGTTCTAGTTAATTCAACCGGTAAAGTTTCTGATGGTTAAATAAGAGATCTGAGATTCAATCCCCACCTACACCTAAAACTGATTGGTGTCTTGATTTGATGATAAAAAACTATAAATAGAAGTAGACGCCATAAATTTAAACTCTATCAAAAAAATAGAAAGAAACAATATAACATGCCTTGTATTTTATGTCTTTTAAATAAAAGGATATTGTGGTGTGTTTGAGAATTGGGATAATTTATTTCCATCATTGGTTTATTTTCTTTAAAAAATATGTTTGAAAGTATAGTTGCATTTAAAGAAAAAGGAGATTTGAAAATTTAAACATATTGAAAATATGGTAACATTTTTTTTTTTTTTTGGATAATTTAATTATTACAATAAGTAGGGAAGCTTATTTGAATCTTAGTTCTTCTTATAAAGAAGAGGAAATTATGCCACTTAAATTTAATGGAAAAATAAGTGATTTTTTTGTTTTGTTTTGTTTTTTGTTTTTTGTTTTTTTTGTTTTTTTTTTTCCCTAGAAATTAAATAAGCTAAAATTTAAACTTATCCAAAATAAACATGGAGCATATTTTAGGGATTACATTAAGTATGCAACAATAACATTATTATTATTATTATTATTTTGGCTAAGAGCCTTGTAACTTAATTGATTGACATCTTCTAGCATTTCTAAGACATTCAAAGTTTAATTCCACCTCCTATTATAACTAACCTTTTGTTTTTTTAGGAAAATCCTATTATAACTAACCTAACGAATCATTAAAAAAAACAAATTATTTTTTTATCCAACGATAAATCAAAATAAATATGTTATATTTTTATAAGATCAACAAAAATATGATACATCTGTTTAGAGACACTCGGGTGATAGGTTTAATGCACTTAACAAATGTAATGCATACCTAGAGATTCCAAATTCTCATAGAATTTTTGGAATGTTTCATTACTACTTAGTTAAAAAAAAAAAAAAAAGGAATACTTTCATAAAAAACTAAGTATTAAATTAACGATTATCTTAAAAGTTTAAACTATTAGAATATGATAAATTTAATCATTTAACCACACAATTCTAATACTCTTCTTCACGTGTGGGTTGAAACTACTTTTTAATAAGTGAGGCCTAACACATGAAAATTTAAATGAGAGATAGAGTGGAAGAGATAGGGAATGAACTTGGGATCTCCTACTCTGATATCATGTTAAATTACCGATTGTCCCAAAAGTTTAATCTATTGGGATATGATAAATTTAATAATTTAACTACACAATTCTAACACTGAAAAACCACTTATATATATATATATATATATATAACAAACAAAAACAAAAGAAAAGAAGAAGAAGAAGGAGTAGGAGGAGGGGATGGACATTATCTAACAGGAGCAGTGGCGACGCCACGTACAAGTCAAGGTGTTCCCAGGAACACCCTGACCTGAAAAAAATTTAAAAAAAAAAAAAAATTATATTTAAGCTGAATTAGGAACACCCTCAATCACAAAATTAGGAACATCCTCAAATTAAAAAAAAAAAAAATTATCTGTTCAACTTTCAAGCAAAAAAAAAAAAAAAACCCAAAAAAAAAATTGTAACAGAGCTAAAAAAAAAATTGAACTAAAATCTAAAAAAAAAAATAAATTGTAACAGAACCAAGCCCACGGCAAGGCAAGCCCACGGCGAGCCCAGCAGAGTAAACCCACCCACGGATTCTCAAAAAAGAAAAAAATACCAACACAGAATCAGAAATCAAACCCACGGTCACGTCCTAGCAGAGAATGCAGAGAAAACCAAACCCCAATACAGATTATACAGTCTACAGAGTAAAAGCAAAACAAACCAACACAGAGGTGAGAGGTGTTTATAAAAAAAAAAAAAAACCCCAATACTGAATACAGAGCCTCTGTACCAAAACCAAACCAAAAAAACCCCCAATACTCAGCTCTTAGTCGCCGTAGATCGCTCCTCATCCTCGTAGATCAGAGATCGGAGCTCCTCATCGTCGTCGTCATCCTCGTAGATCGGAGATTGGAGCTCCTCATTGTCGTCGTCGTAGATCGGAGCTCGTCGTTGTCGCTCGCCCCCATCGCAGATCGCAGATCACTTCGGTGATCGGTGCTGCCTCCAGCCTCCCTCAAGGTATTTCTCTCTCTTTTTCTCTCTCGGTCTCTCAGTCTCTCTCTCTCTTTATCTCACTGAGTCTGAAACTAAAATATCTCTCTCTCTTTATTCTTTAATAAGAGTCCCTCAATAACTCTCTCTCTCTCTCTCTCTCTCTCTCTAATTGGCTGGCGCCTGGGCGAATGAATGAAAGCTTTGTCAATTTTACTTTTTGCCTTTTTTTTTTTTTTTTTTTTTTTTTTTTTTTGTCTTTTTGAATTTGTTTTATCTTATCTGTTGGTGGTGGTAAGTGATACAGTGTGCGTTGGTGTTGGTATTAATTGCCTTTTAGTGATTAGTGATTTGTGACTGTGAAATTTTCTGATTGGCAGACTATTGTGAAATTTTTTGACTCAGTTTGTGCTTGTCTGTTGAGTGGGGTGAGGGTAAATGGGCTGATGGGCACATGGAGCCGGGGTAAACAATATTTAAAGCAGTGTAATGTACTGCACATTACATTGCTTTAATTATTGTGTTGCACATGGGATGTGTAATCATATCCAGTTCTTTTAGTGTAATATGCACAAGGGGCTAAACGCCTAAACAATATAACAAATTAAAGAAATATAATTAATGACAAACAAATTAAAGCAAATATAATTTATTGTTACGCTAAACAACAATAATTAAAGCTGTATAATTAATTAATACATTATAAAAGACAAATAAATTAAATTATGTTAAGCTAAATAGTAATTAATAATTTTATAATTAATGAAACAACAATATAACAAATTATAGTTTATAAAAAACAAACAAATTAATGAAACAACTAAATAACAGTAATTAATAATTTTATTAATATTTCAAATGAACTTATAATTTATTGTATAGGTACATTTGTTCATTTAATTTCTTTTCATTTTTTTTTCTTTTGAGGTTTTTCGGTGTACAAAATGCAAATATGTTTTGGTTTTAAGATTTTTTTTTTTTTTTTTTTAAGCACAAACTTCATGCCAGCCAAATTTTGAATTTCGGCCAGTATTTACCGAAACGTCTTGAAACACCTGAAATAAACTGAAATGACCCGAAATTTTTTCGAAGTGGAATAAGAACACCCTGGACAAAATTCCTGGAGTCGCCACTGAACAGGAGGATGCAGTATGCTTAAAGGTTAAGACAGAAGCAGTTGAACTGAACAAGCTTGTGTCTCTAGGACAGTGACCGAGCATTGGGTCCGGATCTTGTGAATGTACATAGAAGAAGATTTGGTTCCATGCTCAAACACCGTTAAAAGAAAGACAACTCAAAAAGGCCCCCTCATGTTTTCATCCCAATCCCAAAACAGAGAGACACAGACTTTGACAGCTAGAAAGTTGGTGTGTATGGTCGTACTCGTACCTACCCGATCTTGCCGGTCCAACTAGAATCAAATCCCCATATTTCGCCGATATTCGGCGCTACCATTCTCGCCGCCCAACTCAGACAGTGCTGCAGCTGCAGGCCACGCCTTGCCCTTTTTTACCTACAGTAACTGCCACTTTGTCACTCTTTAGGTGGACAAATAACCAGGGTATAAATTCCTCTATTTAGTTTTTTTTTACCATGGTTTATTAATGCTGAGCTCAGAGAATTAATTAATTGAACGGACAAATTATAAATTTCGGTCATGTTAATTGGTGTCCTTGGCTTAGGGTAATTATAATAAGAAAATTTTGACATTATTTTTTTGAAAAATATAAAAAAGTTGTCAACAAAATTAATTGTTTTATTATATTTCTATAAAATATTTCTAAAAATAGTTTTGAAACCAATGTCCTTAGAGCATTTGTTAACATTTTCTTTCCGTTATTTAGTTTATTAGTTTTTTCCATGGTTTATCAATGTTGGGCACAAAGAATTAATTAACTGGACAAATTACAACCAGATTATAAATTCCCTTATTTAGTTTTTAGGAAATGCTAACAGATGCTTTTAGTTGGAATGGTAGAAAAGTAAGAGGATAGAAAAGATTTTAATCTCTCATTTTTGTTTGGTTGGGAGTGAAAAAGTTGAGGGATGAAAAAAGTGAGTTTGTATAAATTTACTTATATACCCTTGTTAAAAAATGATGCACAATTAAAATAAAAAAGTGACAAGCAATTAAAAAAAAAAGACAATCACCCAAATTTATTAAACAATAAAAATTATGTCCAGGAAAAAAAATCACGTCTAATTAAAAAAAGAAAAACATAACACCACGTACGGCCAGGAAATCAAAAGAAAAATTGATTAATATAAAAAAGTAGGCAACGTTCCCAGAAAGTGAAAATAATAATAATAATAATAATAATAATAATATTTTGAAGGTGATGGAATGAAAATATATGTAGTCTTATCAGACAAAAAAAAAAAAAAAAAAAAACTAAAACTAGATGAAATTAGTGTAATGGGAAATTTTGTCATTTATCCATCAAACTTCTCTCACTATGTTTTCTCTCTAGTTTGGAGAGACAAGTTTTAGGTGGGCCCAAGTGGAAAATGGCTGGGCCCCACCAAAAAAATTTTATTTTCCTCCGTCACCAAACAACACCCTTCTCCATTTTTTCTTATATTTTCTCTCCAAAGTTTTCTATTCATCTTATTTCAACTCCAAACAAACACACCTTTAGGGCAATGGTTAACAATCCATTTAAAGAAATTTTTTATGAGAAAAAAAAAAAAAAGTAACTAATATTTTGACAATTTTTTCTATTTTCTATAAAAGTGGTGTTAAAACTTTCTTAAGATGGATTATTAACAATTACCCTAAAAGCACTCATTAGTATGACATAGTTTATTAATTCTGGGCATAGAGAATTAATTAATTGGACAAACTATAACCAGAGTTTAAATTCCCTTATTTAGTTTTTATTTTTACCGTGGTTTATTAATGTGGGGGCACAGAGAATTAATTAGATGGACAAAATTGGCTTAAATCTGATCCCACTTGTTGCGCACATGTTCAAATTTAATGGATATATTTTAATTTTATTGAATTAATTGATTGATTATTATGTCCTATTTATTTTACTTCTGTTTTTTTTTTTTTTTTTTTTTTATGAGATATTTTACTTCTGTTCGGGCAACTGGATTGGATCTTGATTGTTGTGAGTTTTATTCAGCCCAGTACTTGTATCCATAGGGGAAGGGTTGCCCAAAAAATCTTAATTTTAGGCTCATATGTTTTGCAGGACAAAGATAACAGCTCATTTTTGTTAAATAATAATATTTGTTTTGTCAAAAAGATATTTGGCCAAATAATAACAAGATAAATGTTAAAGAATGTCCTAAGAGTATTGGTTTAGAAACTATTTGAATAAATATTTTATAAGAAAATGATAAAGTAATTAATTTTATTAATAGCTTTTTATATTTTTCATAAAAGTGATAGCAAAACTTTTCTAATATAGTTTTTTAATAATTGCACTAAGAACATCTATTAATATGACCCAAATAACAATATTTGAAACTTGTTTTCAGAAATAGTCTTTTTGATTCTCATTTCTTGGACAATGGAGAAAACATTTCTAACACTGAACATGTTTCTTGAAGAGACGAGTTACATGTTTTTAGTGAAACTTAATTGTCTCTTTCATGTTTTAAGAGATGAGTTCTATGCTGGAAAGGCTATATCCCTAAATATTTTTAAAACTGTCATACTTAATAGTCTCCTCAAAAAAAAAAAAAAAAAAAAAAAAAAAAAACTTGTAACAATTTTTTTACTCTTAAAGAATTATCAACAATAATTTTGAGATTACCACCGCGTACCCTTAGGGCGATGGTCACTCTACAAATATAAGTGCTTATAGAGTATGAGAGGAGTAAGGGCTGAGGTTCAAGTTTCCAGGTTAGAGTTTTACACATATATACACTTAGATTAGGCTAGAGTAGAATTTCTATCTTGTAAAAAAAAATATATATATATAAAAAAATAATTTGAGATCATTAGAATTATTTGGTTTTATATGTATTTTCTTATTTTTAGGTGTTTTAGGGAGTTTATTTATCCAGATAGAGTCTTGTAACTTGTAAAGTTCCATTTAAATTATATTAAAAATCTACTGTAATTTTAAAATAAATTTAAAAAAATTATGATAAGGTGCTAGTAAGATAGGTCTAATTAAGTTAGGATTAGTTGGCAATTCAAGTGATAGCTCAATGCTAATGGCATCTTTTGTGGTGTTTCATGACTCATGCCTATGGTGCAAACCCCACCTCCCTTTCCTCCACTATTTACCTATAAAAATAATAATAATTAAAAGAGTTAGGCTGAGTTGAATCAAATTATTTAGGAAAAGGTTAACGGATGCTTTAAGGGAGTTTAGTCAATTTTTTAAGAAATTTTTATAGAAAAAGAAAAAATTAATTATTTTTTGATAACTTTTTATATATTTTTTATAAAAATTGTATTAAAATTTATTAAAATAATCAATTAACAAATACCCTAAGTGTACTTGTTAATAAGACTCATTTTTCTATAATAAAATTGTTTTGAAAGATTTCTTATCCGGATAAACTTTGGAACAAATAAAGAATTAAACCTCTAAATTTAAAGTTTGATGATCACTGAATCCACTTCCACTGTCATATGTTTTATACTTACACACAAGAAAATTTTACTTAAATTAATATATGCTTCTTAAAAAGAATACGAAATGCATGGTCATGACTCATGATGAGTAGTGAGTATAGGTCTTGTTTGTCATAAAAGATGAGGAGCAAACCGCGTTGTATTTATGAGTTTCTGATCCAATCCGATTGAATACCTATTGTTTTTCAAATGCGACAAAGTTTTAAATTTGTTGAAACCTTATAGGCTATGCTAAATTGAGTGCCGTATACTTTTTCAGACATAGATTGGGAATTGCTAAGGTGCACACTATGATACCTTCTTCAATCTTCATAATTGCCTACATCTTCAAATTGAAAAATCCCTTGAGGCCTTGAGATTTAAATGCAATAATTTTCATAAAATGACAGCAATATATATTGACATGACATCATACTGGTAAGGTCACTGTTTATGGATCGAGATCAAGGATTTATTGCACCTGATGCAATAGCAATACAGGGTTGAGATTGAAAGTTTTAAAAAACAATTTTCAATCTCAACTATTAAATAAAAAAAATATTAAAAAGAAGTAAAAAGTTAAAAATGTAAAAAAAAAAATTGTAAAGGAAATGGTGTAATTGCATGGTGCAATTGCACCTGATCTCAATCTATTGTTTATATATGTGATGTCATGCATAAATTAATTGGGTCAGGTATGGGTATACCCTACCCATTCCAGGTATCAAAGGAATATCGTACTATTTTTATTTCAATTCAAACACCACAAAGCTAGTAGCCTACCTCAACCTCAACCATATGTCAACATAAAGAAAACACATTAACTACAAACATGGGACATTATTAATCTTTTGAAAAATTTCAATTAACTCCAAGATGGTAAAACCTTGTAATTGACATTTTGACACCATTATTTTTCCAAAAATAAAGCTAGAATAACTGCAAGCCTAAACATTTTTCACAATTTCTTTTCATAGGTTAGAGGATAAATTATTGATTCTAACATTTACTCAACACTGACACTAATTTATTATTTATTATTCACAATTTTTCATCTTAATGATTGTGAAAATTTTTTAAAAAAATTATGAAAATAATTTTTTGTTTAGATTTATTTTTTATGGAATAGTCCATAGTGTTTTGTTTTAAAGATTATATATTGTTGCCTATGTTATGTGGGAGTTTATTTTGAATGATTTTATTATTATTATTATTATTATTATATATTTTTTATAGATGAGATTTTCAAATTTAAACTCAACCATAAAAGAATTAACTAATTGAAACCCAAAAATTGCTATTCCATTTACGAGAAGAAAACAATACTCCCATCTTTAAGTAAGTAATTATATGTTTAGTGACAAGATCTTTTTAATAAGTCAATGACTTATTAATCGCCACATAACGAGTTGAAAAAGATAGATTCAAACATATTTTGTTTCAAACTTTATCAAATATTTAACAGATATAAGAGCATATTTTACAATAACAAATAAAATTGTGAAAAATAAAATTATATCTTTATAACTATTAAACCAATTATTTTTTTTAAAAGCATCATTGAACTAATTCAAATATTTGGATAGGTCAACTTTTATTTTTGTAAGCTAAGTTTTGAAAACATTAAAATAATTATATATGTATTAAGGAAAATTTCAAAATTTGAGGATGCCCTGGCTATAAGTGTACTCGATAACAAGACTCATTTTTCTATAATAACATTTTCTCAAAATATTTCTTATTCGGATAAACTTCGGAACAAATAAAAAAACCCTATAAATTTAAAGTTTTATGATCACTTCCACTTTCAAATATTTTATATTTACACAAGAAAGTTTTACTTAAATATGCTTCTTAAAAATAATCCGAAATGCATGGTCATGAGTAGAGATTGTATACGTGTTGTTGGTCATAAAAGATGACGAACAAACCGCGTTGTATTTATTATAAGTTTATGATCCGATCCGATCCGATTGGTGAATACCTATTGTTTTTAAAATGCGACAAAGTTTAAATTTGTTAAAACCTTATTGTCTATGCTAAATTGCGTGCCGTATACTTTTTCAGACGTAGATTGGGAAATGCTACAAGGAGAACACCATTATAGTTTCTTCATAATTGCCTACATCTTCAAATTGAAAAATCCCTTGGCCTTGAGGCCTTGACGTTTGAATGCAATAATTTTCATAAAATGACAGCAATATAGACTGGCATGACATCATTCTGGCAAGGTCAGTGTTTATATATGTGACGTCATGCATAATTTTAACAGGGAATATTGTACTATAGTAGTCTTATTTCAAACATGAAACACCACACGGCCTGCGAGTAGTAGCCTACCTCAACCTCAACCACAACCACAACCACATGTCAACATAAAGAAAACACATTAACTACAAACATGGGACATTAGTAATATTTTATAAAATTTTCAAGGGTTTTATGATAATTTTTTCAATTTTTTATAAAAACTTTTCTAAAATAAATGATTAATATACATCCTAAAAGCATATATTAACCAGACACAATTTTCAATGAACTCCAAAACTGTAAAACCTTGTAATTGACACTTTGACACACATTTGCTATTATTTTTCCAAAAATAAAATTAGAATAGATGCAATCATAAATATTTTTCACAATTTTTTCATAGAACATCAAAGGATAAATTATTTATATATTCTAATATTTACTCATCATTGACGTTAATTTATAATCTATTGTTCACAATTTGTCATCCCAACGATTGAAAAATAAAAAATAAAAATATTATGAAAATATTCATATATCTAGATTTATTGTTTATGGAATAGGCCATAGTGTGTTTTGTTTTATAGATTATATTTTTTTGTCTATGTAATGTGGGAGTTTATTTTGAATGTTTTTTTTTTTTTTTTTTTTTTTAATTTTGTTTTTTTTTTTTTGTATAGATGAGAATTTCAAATCTAAACTAAACCATAAAAGAATTAGCCAATTGATCCCGAGAAATGCTATTCCATTTATGAGAAGAAAACACTCCCCATCTTTAGAGCACTAGTATTGGGGAGTGTAAAAACCCTCCAGTTACTATTTTAGCAACCAATAAACCAAAACCCACCCACATCCAGGAGTGGGTTTTTACTTTTTTATACCAACCGTGAACAGTTAGTTCTCATTTATGAGAATCAATTGTTCACAAGGGTGTAAACAAATATATATATATATATATATATATATATATATTAAGGAGGAAAGAGACAAAAAGGTAGAGAGGAGAGAAATTAAATATTTTATATTATTTTTTGGTATTGGCCATAATGTGTTTTGTTTTATAGATTATATTTTGTTGCCTATGTAATGTGCAGAAAACCCAACAACCCGCCAAACCCGACCCGACCCAACCCACCAGGTTGGGTCGGCTTTTAGGGCTTGGTGGGTTCGGTTGGGTTACAAATTTTTTTTTTTATAGCGAGTCGGGTTGGGTTGAGTCATAAAATTACAAACCCGCCAAACCCGACATGACCCACCCATATTTTAATATATGTTTAAAATATATTATATATTTAATAAATTAAAAAAAAAAAAAAAACCAGCTGTAGAACACTTCCTCGGTTCCTACTATCATATATAATATAAAATCCTATTAGTTATTTTAATATATATTTAAATATATTATATAATTAATAAAAAAATTTTAAAATTTTAGATATATTTTGTTTATAACTGAGTTAGGAACTCATGTATATTTTGTTTATAAGTGAAATAGAATACTAGTTCATTTATATTTTGTTTACAACTAAGTTGGAATATTAGTTTATATATTAATGTATATTTTGTTTATCAACTCAGGTAGCAAGTGTGATATATTTTTTTCTGCTCAATTTAATAATAATAGTAATAAAAAAAAATTGTCCAACCTATGGGTTCAACCCGACCCAACCCAACTCATGTGGGTTGGGTTGAATTTTTTTTGACCCACCATGGTGGGTTGGGTCAAAAAATCCCCTCAACCCGACCCCATGCACACCCCTACCAAGAAATGCTATTCCATTTATGAGAAGAAAACACTCCCCATCTTTAGAGCACTAGTATTGGGGAGGGTAAAAATCCTCTAGTTACTATTTTAGCAACCAATAAACCAAAACCCACCCACATCCAGGAGTGGGTTTTTACTTTTTATACCAACCGTGAACAGTTAGTTCTCATTTATGAGAATCAATTGTTCACAAGGGTGTAAACAAAATATATAAATATATATATATATATATATATATATATTAATGAGGAAAGAGGCAAAAAGGTAGAGAGGAGAGAAATCAAATATTTTATATTATTTGTTGGTATTGGCCATAATGTGTTTTGTTTTATAGATTATATTTTGTTGCCTATGTAATGTGGGAGTTTATTTTGAATGATTTTTTTTTTTAATAATAATTTTGTTTAATTTTTTGTATAGATGAGAATTTCAAATCTAAACTCAACCGTAAAAGAATTGGCCAATTGAAACCCAAGATATGATATTCCATTTACGAGAAGAAAACACCCTCTATCTTTAAAGCACTAGTATTGGGGGTGTAAAAACCCTCTAGTTGCTATTTTAGCAACCAATAAGCCAAAACCCACCCACATCTAGGGGTGAGTTTTTACTTTTTTATACCAACTGCGAACGGTTGGTTCTCATGTATGAGAACCAATTGTTCACAAGGATGTAAACAAAATATATATATATATATATATATATATATATATATATTAATGAGGAAAAAGAGGCAAAAAGATAGAGAGGAAAGAGAAGAGAGAGAAATCGAATATTTTTATATTATTTATTGGTATAGTTTATATTATTTTAATGAGTTTTATATAAAAATAAAAATTAAAATGCTGAATAAATTGTAAAATAAGACGATAAAATAAATAAAATAGGTTTTGAGGATGCAAAATAAACATTTTTTTTTTTGCATCCTCAAATACTAGGTGCTTAGAAGTAATAATTATATGCTTATTTCAACATGGTTAAAGCAAATTGCAACTTTGTGTGAAACTACAGAATACCAAGTTAACAACAAGGAATGGTGTGTGTGTGTGCAAATAAAGGATAATCAAGCTTAAAGCAATTCAAAACCCATCGATGTTCTTTTCCACAAAAACATCACGCTTTGTAACACTTTTTCATGGGATGGGTGAAGGTCAAAGTGACAAACCCAAGGAGAGAAGGGACACATTGATCAAATCCCCCAATCCCCATTGATCATTTCATGCATGCCCCGCCCGTTGAGAATCCAAATGCAAAGACGCAGAGACAGTGAACATGCGCGTAATGGTCACGTCAGAAGCTATGGTGTTTGGTCGTTGGGCCCGACATCAAGGACGGACACAGCCGTCTATTAAAAACTTCTGCTGTAAAAAGCCTGTCTCCATGTCTCAGCCCTTGAGACTTCAAATCTCAAGAGCATCTATTCTTATTATTTATTTTTTGGTTGAAAAAAAACATGTGCTATTATCAATAGGTAAAACTATAAGGACCCTAGCATTGAGGGGTAAACACTTCAGGTCATTTTTTACCATTCAAGACAGTAAAAACTCACTCCATTCAAGTTTATATGTTTAAAAAAATTGCAACCTATGAATAGTAAGGTTGCATATACTATTCCGAGGATGTAAAAAAAAAAAAAAATATTTAATTTTGTGGTTGTGTGTGAAGAGAAAAAGATGATGGGAGGAAAGAGAGAGATAATAATATTTTTTTATTATTTTATTAAGTAGTTTATATTATTTTATTAGATTGTATATAAAAATAAAAACTGAGATGTAGGATAAGTTGTAAAATGAGTTAGTAAAATAGATAAACTAGTGTTTGAGAATGCAATTTTTTTTTTATTATTATTTTTTATTTTTGCATCCACGAATGCTAGTGTTCTAAGGGTCTTGATAATAAACAATTTTAAGAGAGTTTTTATACTACTTTCATGAATAATAAAATATTGTAAAAAAAAAATTAGTTGATTTTTTCTTATTTTATAAAAAATTTTAAAAAATATTTTCTAAATATGTGCCCTGAGAGCACAAGTTAAAGAATAATAAATACTCAATTATAAGCTGAAATACACTTTTTTTTGAAAAAAAAAATACACATGTTAATGATTCATTGGTTGTTAAGAATAAATTCATTGTGGTTGTGTGTGAGTGTTTTTTTTTTTTTTTTTGGTGAATATTTGTGCATGGTTTGACTTTAATTTTTAAAATGAGTCTAAATTTAATAAGGATATATTGCAAAACCCATGGATCACACCCTCCAATCATAGTATGCCACATCAACATTTCACAAATCAAGGAAAAAGACATGCCACAGACAATCATTTCCTTTTAATTGCCAATTTCATAAAATCAATACCCAAAAACTCAACCTCCACGACTGATACTAGAGACACCTCCCAAAGAAGCCACCTGTGCTTCCAATTGCACTCCCACCCCCAACTTTGAGAAACAAACACTCCTAGTAGTAGTAGTAGTAGTAGTAGTAGTAGTTAGAAATTTAGATACTCAAAAACTAATAACTTTCTCCAAAAATTTCACAACTGAAGAGAAAAAAAGAAAATAAATGAAAGTTAAAAAAAACACCCAAGAAGAAAAATAATACTTCTAGTAGCACGAAAGGCAACCCAGAAAACTCAAAACTTAGAAGCAAAATGCAAATCAGGATATTAACAGCAAAACCCATACCAAAATATTTCACTTTTATACATCCACTTGATGCGGTTGTTGTAGTGAAGACTAAAAGTATAGACTAACAACAAAACCCTTAACAAATCAGATGAAAAACATGAGAAAAAAAACTGATGTAAAAGGCAGCTCCAATGCATTTATCCATACTTCGGCAACATATTCGACACAATGGTGTCACTGGCGGCTTCGTGGCTCAGGCGTTCTTCATAAGAATGATGGGTTTGAGTTTTTTGATTAATTTTGTGGATTCATGAGAGTTGATTGTGTGTGGTAGCCTCTATTCAATACTTTGTAATATTATGATGTGGCAAGTTGGTATTGGAGAGTGGGGTTTATAATCAACTCCTTATAGAGTTGAAACTAGGTGTGTAAGCACCAAATCGCACCGGAATCGATTAAGCCGCATTGCTCCATAGGCTGACCGATTGAATCAAAGTAGGCAATCGAAGAAGGTGGATAATTTAGATGCCAGTGCGGTATGCCTGTTGGAGCTAGTAGTGTATTTCAATGCTAAACAAACCACACCGATAAATATATATATATATTAACAAACACGTAGAGAGAGAGTGAGTTCTGTAACTTAGAGTTGAGCGACGAGAGAGATAGGAATGAAATATGAGAGAGGCTGTGGACTATGGAGGCTAAGATTTTGGTAATTATGGGTTGGTTTGCTACTGTTATATGGGTTTTATTTTTTGGACTAGGTAGGGCTTGTGCTTGGCCATATTAGCCAAATTGCAAAAGAATTTCTCTACTTGATTTGGGACGGGCTTGGGCTTTGGCCTTTGGGGTCACTAGTTCTCAAATATAGAGACTAGATCTAATGTCTTGGTCAAACATGTCAAGCAAACTCTCTCTCTCTCTCTCTCTCTCTCTCTCTCTCTCTCTCTCTCTCGCACAAACGAAATGACAACCCCCCTCTTATAGAAAACTCTCTTTCTCACAAACCCTAACCTAGCTGCTGCTACACCATCTCTTTCTCATCAAAATCTAGTTCCCATCTCCAAGCTCCTTGAATAAGCTATTTTTCCTTGTGGGTAACCGGGTGTTGATCAGATTGTTAAGGTACAGTAGGTACTAGCTAGTTCTTACTCTCCTCCTTTGTTGTTTTGAACTTTTGATTTTCTCTTTGTGAGAATTTGATCTTTGGTTATGAATGTGTAGGTTTCGATCAATAGCTCCTTGAATAAGCTATTTTTCCTTGTGGGTAACTAGGTGTTGATTTGATTGTTAAGGTAATAGTTAGTTCTTACTCTCCTCCTTTGTTGTTTTGAACTTTTGATTTTCTCTTTGTGGGAATTTGATCTTTCGTTATGAATGTGTAGGTTTCGATCAATGGCTGTGAACATGTGAGTTTCGATCTATGGGTATGTGGGTTAGATAAACCGACTGAACCAAGCCTACGATGCCCTAAAACCACAATGATGGAGGTTGGAGAACCGACCTCCGGAAGTGTGAGTGGAGGTGGAGAAGGGAAAAACGATCCCTATGGTGTGGTGGAAATTTTTCCCAATAATCGCACCAACCGAATCGTGCAAACCCCTAATTGAAACTCTTTTAAAAAATATTACTTAATAGAGCATTAATTACATTTTAGCATGTACCCTTAAAGCATTCGTTAACAAAAGTCAATTATAAATTGTATACTATAATTTGGATGAAAATTCAATTAACTAATTTCATTTCATTTTGGTTCAATTAAGTTCTTCAACTTTTAATTTTATTCAATTTAGGTATGTGTTTAATTTTATTCAATTTAGGGACTCTCTAAAGTATGAAATTGTTAGAACAAAATGTTGTTATTTATAGGGTCCCTTATAGAGGTTTTTTAACGAAAACTAAGGCTGTGTTTGGTTCAATGTAAAATATTTTCCGGAAATGCTATTTTCAGGAAAGGAAAATATTTTCAAGTGTTTGGTTGCATTATGAAAATTGTTATAGAAAATATTTTCATGTGTTTGGTAACATTCTGAAAATGCTATTTTCCTACAAATTTTTCACATTTTCTCAACTATTTTCTCATCTTCCAAACAAATTTTATATCAGAAAAAACCACCACCACCGCCACAAACTCACCTCAACAACCCACTCACATCAACAAACCACCACCTGCCACCACCATAACTCTGATTAAAAAAAAAAAACCACCACCACAAACCCACCTCAACAACCCACCCACATCAACAAACCACCACTTGCCACCACAACAACTCTGATTAAAAAAAAAAAAAAAAAACCAACATCACCACAAATCCACCTCAACAACCCATCCACATCAACAATGGCTATCAACAAACCCACCACAACCCAATCAAACCCACACAACCGACCACAGCCCACAACCCAAGGACCCACACCACCGATCCCCACCACCACTGACTCATAGGCCATAACCCAATGATCCATTCTCTTTAAATCGGAGTGATCGGAGCCATCAATTTTGTCGGAATAGAAGGTAAAGATCGAAGCTTTGGAGGAAGAGAGGAAGCCATCAATTTCTCGGTGATTTGGGCAGATGATCTCGGCGATCTGGGCGGACGATCTCGGTGATCGAAGCTTTGGACGATCTCGACGATCTCGGTTGGCTGTGTGGCGTGATCGTTTTCTCTGCTTTGTTTCTCTCTTCTCTCTCTCTCTCTCTCTCTCTCTCTCTCTCTCTCTCTCTTTGTGGTGAGTCCGAAAATGGTTTGAAGGTAAAATAGAAACGTAAAATAATTTCCAGGTCAAAGCTGCTATTTTACGGTCAAATGAAATGGATTTCTGGAAAATTCTATTTTCCATGCACAACCAAACACACGGTTTTACGGAAAATGATTTCCTGAAATAGTTTGAAGCCAAAACAAACGGACCCTAAGAGAAGATTGAAATTGAATAAACTTAAAAGTTAAAGGACTTATTTGAATAATGTGAAGTTTAAGTTTTGAATTGAATTTTGATAAAAAACAGAGGGTGTAATTCATAATTTTGCTTTATTAATATACTTATTATTATTATTATTATTATTATTATATATGCTCCCAAATAGAGTTTCTACGGTCTGTCTACAGTCTAGCGTAGACAAATACCCTCCATAGCCGCCTTCTATAACTGACACCTAATACCTTTGCTTCCTCACTTTATAGCTTTTACTGTTTAGAGTATGTATATTGTCCTCGTCTACACCTCTCAGTACAGACAACAATCCTTTTAAAGCAAATACCACGAGATCTTCTACGCACGCGCTGCGACAGTAACGGACAAACTCCTCTTATTTACATGTTTTACCCTCTCTCTCTCTCTCTCTCTCTCTCTCTCTCTCTCTCCCTCTCTCTTCACACATTCCCTATATATAAAACCCCCTCACCATCACACATACTTGGACAGTGGACAATAGCAAATAGCAATACTCATTCTTCACTAATTCACTTCCTTTGTTTTTGCTTTCTTTGCTTTCTTTCTTTGTTTTCTAAGGCAAATTAGACAATGCATTATCATCAGGCTGAGTCATGGGCTTACTACATGCCAGTGAGGAGCATGGGTGACCCATTAGAGCGAGTGGTGAGGCTGGCTTCTGAGAGTGCAGTGGTGATATTCAGCATCAGTAGCTGTTGCATGTGCCACGCAGTGAAGAGGCTTTTCTGTGGGATGGGTGTGAACCCAACAGTGTATGAGCTGGACCAAGACCCAAGAGGGAAAGAGATTGAGAGGGCATTGATGAGGTTGCTTGGAAACTCACCCAGTGTGCCTGTGGTTTTCATTGGAGGGAAGCTAATTGGTGCTATGGACCGAGTCATGGCCTCCCACATTAATGGATCCCTGGTACCACTTCTCAAGGAAGCTGGAGCTCTGTGGCTGTGATGTGAGTTTCACAACACAAAGTTAGATGCAATGCAATGCTGTGCATGCCCAGAATGTGGAATTTTACTACATACAAAATGGAAAGAAGAGAAGGAGTACTTTGTTTTAATCTTAAGCATATCCAATGTTAAATACATTAGTGGTGTTAATTTTTAATTTTCCCTCTCTAAACTTTTTATATAAGAGTTGACGTCTTGAGGCTTCTAACTTTGTGTAATGGAAGTTGAAATGGAGTAATGTATTTGAAATGAATCTCTCCTTTGTATAGAGATTAATGGAAGGTGAAAACTAAGCTTGGCTTAGCTTGTTTTTAACAACCATATTTATCGCAATCAAAGCAAAACAAACTCTAAAGAAAGAGAGTATGTGTGTAATTTGCGCCAGGAAACTCGTCGTCATGATTCTTGGGAATGTTAAGGAGGGGTCCTTTCCGGCAAAATTTAGTGGTAGCCGTACGCATGTGTCTCTTCAAGTATTTGATTCTATGTCTTAGGTATAATAATCAAGTATTCGATTCATTGCGACATTTACTTTATAGGGCCACGTTTATGGAGCTATGATGATTGATGATACGGGCGGTGACCTGACCTTCAGCCCCAATAGTTTGTTTGCCATGTTTGATTTTGTAGGAACAGAGGTTTGCACTGATCTCCATTTTTCTTTCTGTCCTTTTTCGCAGACAGATTAATACTCGTCCAAAACTTAGTTACATTCCTTATAATTGGATGATAATGATAGTAAAAACAATGCCATCTCTCAAGAACAACTAAATTTTACTATAGTTTATTTATACTGTTGAATGTAATTGTATAACTTAAGTCACAACACTAAAAAAAAAAAAACTATATTTAGTATTTTATCCAATTCTGAAATAGATAAAGTCACAGACACATCTGACTGAGCTTTTCAGGACTTGGACCATACAAATGCTTGAAAGTTGAAAGTAACGATGACAAACTGCGCTTTGACCATTAGGCTTTTATAAAAAAAATTTAAAAAGAACAACAATCCATCCTTGCATTATTTCTATATCAATTGAAAATCTGGCAATAGAAATCAATTCTACTGATTGAGTACATTGGCTATTTTGCATAACTGACATCTGAGAGTCTCTTCATCCTTTAAAATAGACAGCAAAGACTTGGCCAAACATATCTTTTTCCGGTCATTGGGTGCAAATATAATATTTTTCATATCATCATGACTTATGATTGATACATAATAAGATGTAGTCAATGATATTGATGCATGAGAAAATTGAATATTGTATCTTTAATATTACTATAAAAGGTTTTGAATATCTAGACTTCGTTTATGAAAAATGTTGGTGTAAAGTGTTTGTTGTTGGAATGAAAACATTTCCAAGGAAAAATGTTTCTATTCTAGTGTTTGGTTGTTTTTTGAATTTGCATCATACAAAAAATCACAATTGTTTTTCAATATTTCCTATAGATATTAAAATGAAGATTTCAATTCAACACATCAAAACACTAACACAAAACAACTAAAATCAACCTAAAAATTTAGCATTAATCAAAATAAAATTATTGAAAATTACACAAATAAGCACATTAAAAAAAGTGCATGCAAAAAAATTAATAATAACAAAAAGTATCAGCTAAATTTATAAATTCACATATATAATTACAAATACTTAAAACTTCAAAAAGAAATTCTCGAAGTGTTGAGACATATCGTGGTCATGTTTGAAGTTTCAAGAGATACTTTTGTTGTTTAGATGGTTTTGGGTTGAGAGGAGTGTGTGGTTGGGGGGGATTTTGTCAATTTGGTGGTTTTGAGGGTCTTTTAGGGGGCAATTATGCCATTTTAGAGATTTAACGGAATTTTGGTAAGTTTTAGGGGTTTTCTGAGATTTTTTTTAAAATATATTTTTGTCATTTTGAATATTTCAATGGCATTATCTAGATTTTTGGGTAATTTGGCCAATTCAAAGGTTTTAAAAATATTTTTTTTTTATCATTTTGGAGGTCGCTATATATTCTCTTGAGGTTGTAAATTTTAATCGTATTTTTCCTAGTCAAAAGAAAATAATTTCAGTTTGATCAAGCTTTTTAGTGGCCTACACTAAAAAGTGAGGAAAGCATTCACCAAGAACATTTACACTAAAATAAACAAGACTTTAAGTCATAAGGAACTTTCACGAATTTTCTAGTTTGAATTTAGTTAAGGCAAATGTCTCTTATGCACATACACACAACTGTATACACACACCTTTTGAACTAAAATTGTGACTTCAAATTAAAGTTGTGACTTAAAATTATGATTTCTGTGCAAAAGTGGCTTGTATGTACAATTGTGTGTAAGTGTGTGTAATAAATAACACCTCTAGTTAATTAGTCATAATTACCCGAAAAAGCTTACAAAAGGTTTTGTGTAAGATAAAAGTGCCGATTCAGTAAACTCCAATTCCTTTAGTTACCTATAAATTTTCATGTTGTGTTGCTGTCAATCTTGAAATTTCCAAGTACTTAATTGTCTAATCAAATTGTAATAAAAATAAATGAGATACACTTACATCTTCGTGGATAAGAAGATGGATCTACTTTCCTTGGGCTGGCCCATGAGAGAGAGGGGGGACTACGTTACATCCATACAGCATGGATGACCCCATTGATTTCTTTTTGGATTGAGCCTTGAGAGATACTTTTACTCCCTTTTCTGGGGCTGAAGCCCATTGAGCCAAGCAACATTATAAATCCAATCATGCTAGCTAATGACACATTCCAACTTTGGCCATTTGTGTGATTTTAATTAATTCAAATGGTAAAATCTCTTATTATCAAATAACTGAAATGGAGTTCGAATTCCGGCAACACTAAAAATCACTTAGTGTCTTGGCCTAATGATAAAAAGCAAAAATCATTGAGGAGAATGCCATTGGTTGAAATTCTATTGTATCTTTTATTTATATAAATATATATATATATATATATATATATATATATACATGGACAGAGTTAAGACTACTTGTTGTTTATTTTTTTTTATTTTTTATTTTTTTTAAACAAGACTTGGAGTTAGGAGGTAGAAGTGTAAATAAAAACAAAAAACAAAAAAAATCATTATGAAACTCCAAAAGCATTTATTTAGTATTAACAAACATTCAACAAAGACAAAGACACAAAATCTTCGAAATCATCTATGATTGAATCTGTACTAATAGTTGCAGCAATGTGACTTTCAATGAATAACATCATAGTGTCTGTCAAGAACTCATCTTCCATTTTGTTGTGAAGGTTAGTTTTGATGACATTCATAGCTAAAATTGCTCGCTATATAGTTGCAGTAAAAACAGAAGAGTAAGCACAAGTCTGAAAACTCTATAAACAAGCGGGTAGTATTATGATTTTCTAGTTCTCACCATCCATTGGCACAAGTCAAAAACATTATCCTAATTCTTGAACCTTGAATGTTGAACTACATTATACTTATAAAGATCAAGTTCTATTTTCAAATCTTTCTTTTCATCATTTGTGAAGTCTTTTGGATAAAACTTAACTACCAATGAACAAATATCACTAACTTGAAAAGATTCATATGCCTTCTGAGGGTCTAGAGTTGAGCTAAGTGTAAGTAACTCCAATGTATGCTCACTAAACCGATGATTTAGTTCCTACAATTGATAATCTATTCCTACATCAAAAATATCCACTCTATAATGATGCTCATTTCTAAAGTCCTCTTGTTGACGACGAGCTCGACCAAATCTCACAATATAATAATGAGCATTCATTTTAGGGTTCTATGTCACATTCATCACAAAATGATATCACAATAGCAAGCAACTTATCCCGTTTCTCATATCTAAATTTTTGGATAAGTTTCTTAGCAGATAAAACTAAATGCATAGCATTTAAAATGTCTTAAGACTAACTTTGCAAAGCTTGAAAAAGTTTGAAAGCTCAATTAGTGTAGAAAACACTAATGCTTGTTTAGACTCTCAATTTTAAATTACAGCTTAATTGCTTTTACTCTAACTTATCTAAGTGTGGAACAAGAGTAAATCAAGCATAATAAATCAGAACACTACTCTAAGCCATAAGCAAGAACAATAAGCGATAAATGTAAAACTTAAAGAGTAGGGAAGAGAGATGGAAATACAAAAATAACACCGAGACGTGTCATCAAAGAGGAAACCGAAGTACTCGGCAAAAACCCTCTTCGTGGCCCTCCAAGCCGAAATCGATCCACTAGTGAATAAGTTGGAGTACACGAATATCAAAAAGACCCTCCAAGCCTAATCTACCCAATGTACTTGAGCCCTCCAAGCTCCTGCTACCAACGGATTTTTCGGAATCTTGTCTTCACTAGTTATTTGGATCTCGTAATTCCGCCCGATTGCATCCGCCACTCAATGGCTTCTTCCAATGCTTCCCAAAGGCACCAAAACTTCTGTCAACACTCAGAATGGGTGAGGTAAGTTTTTGGGCTAAGAACCTCTCAAAGATGTGTAGATAGAGAGGTGGGAGTAAATGGAAACTTTAGAGAAATGGTGTAGAGGATTGTTGATAAACAATCTCTAACTCTCAAGTGTTTGGCTAGGGTTTTCTCTCTCAAAAGTTTCTTGTGAATACTTCTTCTTATTCTTACATTTCGTGGGTAATGAGGGGTTATATATCGTTGGTAAAGAATGGGAAAAGTCACACTTAAAAAGCAATCAGGCAGTGAGTTTCATGGGTCACTCGTGACTTGGCCTGAGTTGCGAATGACTCGTGAAATCCAACTTGTCATGGACTCTTCAACTTGCAGCATGTGCTTCTCACGTGGCTTGTTTCGTGGGTCGGCAATCGTGAGCAAGTTGTGAAATCCACTTCTTCACAGATTCTTCACCAAACTCTCACACATAGCCCTTACATTAAATCCCACAAAAATATAGGGAAATGATTGAACAAAATTACAATCAAATTTGACACGGAATTAAAGCCAACATAAAACATAGTTGTAAATCACAACTTTACAAAGTTTATTAATGATTCTTATAGTTTCTGTAAATGATAGAATCCACTCAACTTGGTTTGGACAAACACTACAACTAATTCATATGTGAAAATGAAGGAATAGCTCACAATGGGAGGTCCCAAAGGGAAAAGACTTGTAAGATTGATTGCAGAGCTGGCCTGGTACCCGAAATATGTAGTTATCAAGCTACCCTAGATGGTTTTCTTGTAGCCTGACACACACACAACAATGGAGTAAGATCTTATGTACTCCAACTTATTCACTAGTGGATTGATTCGGCTTGGAGGGCCGCGAAAAGGTTTTTACGCTGAGCACTTTGGTTTTCCTCTTCGATAATACATCACGATGTTATTTTATGTTTGCATCTCACTTTCCATATTCCTTATGATTTATACTTAATTGCTAATTATGTATGCCCATGCACTAGGTAGTAGTCCCGGTTAATTGAGTATTGATTACTCTTATCCCGCATCTTGTTGAGTAAATTAAAAGCAATTAAACCGTAATTTTAAAATTGGGGGTCTTAATCAGCTCTAGTAGTTTTACTATTGAGCTTTCAAAATGATTTTGAGATTTCAACGATCACAATAATACGTTCGGTTTCTAAATCGGATAGTCGGATTGAAAGATATCTCAATATCAAGTTTTAACGATTTGCATGCATTCATTTGGGTGGAACCTCTCACACGTGATTAATTGAAATTAATTTTGATTGATTAATGATTAAAATTAATTAAATGAATTTTTGTGATTGGTGGAATATTTTTATTAAAATGAGATTTGTTGCATGGGATTAAAACAAATAAGCTGATAAGATTTAAAGACTGTAGATAATTAGATTTTTGGGATAATTATCTTCAAGATAATTATTTTAAAAATCCTAATTATCACTTTGGGATGAAGTTTATCATGAAAAATAACTCTAAAATTCATCCAAATACATTTTTAGACTTGAAAACACTTCAAAAACATGCTAATCAAGTAACAGTTTTCAAATTCATGTTCCAGGGCACTTTTGGTGTCGTAGGCCTATCATGTGTATTAAGATTTTGGAAAAGAAAGCATGCAATGAATATGCCTTAGACATGATTATGCAAAGAATGGGACAAGAAGGAAAAAAAAAAAAAAAAAAAAAAACACGTTATACAAAACTTTAAACAATACTAAATTGTACCTACATGAATAAATCCTACAGAGGGAAATTGCTTTAGAAATCAGTGAGAATGGATCTCTCAGAGATCTAAAGAATTGTCGTTTAACAAGAAAGAAAATCCTGAAGAAAAACTTCAAGAGGTTCTTTAACGTTAAAAGGAAGAGGGGTGTTGAATCTTGGGTGGTTTCCTCTATTTATAGAGGTGGTAATTGCTTAAAAAATAATTCAGATTAGTTTAAAAAATAAGCAAAAAAATGTAGGGAAAAACCTGAAATAAAAAAGATTTGGATAAGAATTAAGTTGAAATTTCAGATCTAAACACGTTTCAGTATTTTGACCATATCTCTCTACTCAACACTCCGATTAAGCTGCAATTTTGACAGATAAAGGAAAATTCGATTCCCTACAACTTTACCAAAGCCTAGTCTGAATTTCGATGTTTACTATGCCAAAAGTGCTCTGGAACATGAATTTGAAAACTGCTACTTGATTAGCACGTTTTTGAAGTGTTTCCAAGTCTAAAACTGTATTTGGACAAATTTTAGAGTTATTTTCATGATAAACTTCATCCCAAAGTGATAATAAGGATTTTAAAAATAATTATTTTGAAGATAATTATCCCTAAAATCTAATTATTTACAGTTTTAAATTTTATCAGCTTATTTGTTTTAATCCCATGCAACAAATCTCATTTTAATAAAAATATTCCACCAATCACAAAAGTTCATTTAATTAATTTTAATTATTAACCAATCAAAATTAAATTCAATTAATCATGTGTGAGAGGTTTCCCCCAAATGAATGCATGTAGATTGTTAAAAACTTGATCTTGGGATATCTTTCGATCTGATCGTCCAATTTAGAAACTGAATGTATCATTGTGATTATTGAAATCTTAAGATCATTTTCATGATATGTGATGAATGAGTTAGTGACTAAAATGCAACCATAATTTTTTGGGTACATAAAATGGTCATTTTGTTATCTTTCAAGGTTAAATTATGAGTGCAAAATTGAGTGTCTACACACTCATTTACACACAGTACACACACTCACCACTTTTGCACAAAAATTGTGACTTTTCCAAGTTTAAAATCATGAACTATTTTAGATCAAAAAAACTAAGTGAGTAACTGATTAAGCGTGTACAATAGAAATTTCCCTAAATACATTAGGCAATCCAATTTTGTTATAGTACTGATCAAAACAACGTGGCTAAGATGTTGAAACATAGATAGACTCACTCTTTCTAGTATCTAATGTCATTGAGAGATAAACTAATAGATCATGTACATTTATTCAAAAGATAAATATATTTATAATTTACAATAACTCTAATAACAATAACCACAACAACAAACAAGACCTATGGTGACGAACATTTTTCATCACGAAATATCCTTATTTCATCCCCTAAGACATATGGTGTCGAAACATCATTCATTGCATGATCTTGATCACAGAAAGTCCTAGTGACAAAAATTTTCGTCATTAAATTGTTTAATTTTTTTTATAAAAAAAATTATTGGCAACGAAAGTTTTTCATCACCTAATATTTTCCTCGCTAAAGATTTTGTTCAAAGACGAAATAAATTCGTCACCAATTATTTTTAATTTCTAATTACTTTTTTATTTTACCATATTCAGTTGAATATTTTGTCACTAATTGTATTTTTTTTTTTTAATTTCCAATTTCAATGGATTCGGTGATGAAGTATTTCGTCACTAATTTTATTTTTGTTTTTCTAATTTTCTAATTTCAATGGATTCGCTAACGAATCATTTTGTTACCAATTTTTGTGTATATTCAGAGTTCAACCTGTTAGTAAAAAAACATTTCGTTACCAATCACATTAACCTATTCTTTCCATTAAATTGCCAATACATTATACATTAACCTGTTCATTTGCAATCATAAACAAATCATTCATACAATCTTCTCTTCATAAACAAATTATCCATACAATCTACAAAGTAAATAAAAAACCGTATTACTATTAAACTCATTGAAGTAAGTTGTTCACAAAACAATTACAACAATATATATAGATGAAATGTCTTCCATACATTACAAAAACAAAAATGAGTTCAAGTAGCGCCACAAAAAAATGTCTTCTTGCCACTAATCTTACATATGCATAAATATAAAGAAAAATACATCAATACTGTTAAGCAAAAACATTAATTATGTTAATAATATTGTAATAACTGAAAAAAAAGAAAAAGAAAAAGACTTTAAAAGGTGGGATATTTTGGTAATTGGATTTGGAACAAACCCTAATAACTTTTCCCCTTTCCCCTAAATAGCCGTAACTCCCTTCCCCTCTTTTAGTTTTGCCGTTACTTTGCTCTCTCTCTCTCTCTCTCTCTCTCTCTCTCTCAGTTGTTACACTACGTCTCTGAAGTTAGAACCCCCAAAGAGAAAATTGGACCATGCCGCCACAACTAAATTCTCAACACAACAATTCTTTGCCATTCGATTGCTTCGGTAACTCAAAATCGAAATTGGGTCTCCAACAACTCAAGGAACTAGCTTTTCCTGGAGTTTCAACTCTAGGCCTTGCCCCCCTTACCAACCCTCTGCTCTAGCTTCTTATTCAAAATTGAGAAAGGTTGCATCGACAGTCTTGGCTTGCCCAAGTCTAGGTAATCACCCTAGCCTTTTTCCATTCTAAGCCTTTCTTAATTAATACTGTACACACCAAATTTTATTTATGCGTTTGAGGGGACAAATTTGGAGTATAACATGTATATTTTTACAGGGTTTGATATATTGTGTTATTTTTGGATCAATTTGTTGGATTTGGAAGCCTACGGGTTCAAGCATGTATAGGGTTGGGAATGGTTCAAGTGAATTACTTGATAATAGAGGAGCTTGGGCTAAATGGATAAAAATTACAACAGTGAAGGGATGAGAGTCTGGACTAGTTGGACTCTAGGTTGCTTAGTGAAATTAGTTACTCTATTGAATATATTTTGAATATTCCTTGAATTGAGGTTTCTAGAGAGGAATAAATTAAGTTTAGGAAAAATAGGCTTAAATTGGATTAAGTAGCTTTGTCTATGTCTATGAATTAATTTGTGTATTGGATTGTAATAGGTTGAACTCGTAATTTTGGTGTCCTTTTGGTATGGCTTTTGGAGGTAAGTAACTTTTTTCTGAATTGGTTTTATTTTGCTTATATCACTGTAATTTAGCTACTGAATATTGATTTACAAATATTACAATTTTATTTCAATTATTTTAGCTAGATTGATTTAAAGTAAAGAATAAAGAATTGTCATAAATATATTTGATAATTGAATATATGATTTTATATATGTATTTGAATGAGATCTATTTTTGTTAGAACTATGATTTGATATATATGATTTGGGAAAATTTGACGTTGTTTTGACTCTGATTCCTAGCCAATGGGGGTTATTCATTAGTACCGAAACTAGTTCTATCTAGGGTATCACAGAGCCTATCGTGTTTCTGGACCCAGCTAATGGAGGATATACATTAGCATGAAACTAGTTTCATCTGAATTCGATGCCCACCATAGTCATAAAAGATTATTAAGAATATGAATTACGTTTGAGTATTTAAACTGTTTTGAGTCCTTGAAACTGCTTTTGTATTTTTGGAACCTATTGTAAATTACAACTTTTGATATATGGAAAACTGATTATTTTCTAATCCATCTATGATATATTTGTAAGATTAAAATATTCAATCTATTTACAACTTATTATTTTACAGATCTATTTGCTTGATAGAACTTATTAGGACTTTGGTTACTTATTGAGTTGTCAACTCACCTCATTTCCCCTCCAGTTTCAGATTGTGAAAAATAGCAAGTTTTGAGAGTTTTGTTGTTGTGTTATGAGCAGGGAAAGAAGCTTAGTGATTTTGGGATTTGATGGTCTTGTAATAGTCTTATATCTATTGGCCAATTGGCATTATGTACATGAGGTTTGGATTTTGTTCCTTTTGAATTATTGAAGATCTATTCATAAAGAAATCATTGAGGTATTTTGAATTTATTTGATGTAATTTTTGAGAATAAATTTTAGTTGGTAAGAAGGCCTTGCACACTTGTAGGGAGCTTACTTTATAAGCGTGCAGCCGTTGTCACGTGCCTATCTTTATAGTTTGGTTCAAGGCGTGACAAATATAAAATACATTTTTAGCAATAAGTTAAAAGTAATAACACCCTTGCATATAAGTCACGAAAATTGATAAGGCAAAGATATATTTTCAAGTATTATGTAATGCATACTTACACCTTGCTCTCTAACCATGAGTCCTATTAGTGTGCCTAAGTTTGTACATGTTATATTGGAATTGAAAGTTTCTCATCAAAAGTCACGTTGTAACATTTATTTCATTTACATATAAAACCAAAAAGACCCAATATATTAAATATACCCAATTTTTGAATTGGCTTAACTACCACATTGATACCTTAAAAGATTTCAGTCATGCTCCAACAATTTGATGCACTAAAGGCATCCAAAAAATTGAAGTCTAGGAAATATCATACTTTAGCACTATCATGCTAATCAATTTGAGAAAATTTCAGCGTAAACAACAAAGATGAGACTTGTATGTTTGGTAACTGTTTTTTCCCCTTATTTTCTGTTTTCAAAAACAATTTCCTATTTTTGAAACTAAAAAACTTGTTTGGCAACCTAAAATGGACAGAAAACAAAAATTGTTCTCAAAACTCAATTTGTAAAGGAAACTGAAAACATGCAAAATGTTGTTTTCAGTTTCTAATTTTCAAAAGTTAATGAAAATACGCATTTAATTTAATGAATTTGTCTCGTTTAATGAGTTAGCATTAAAGTTCAAATTCTAGTAACAACATATTTTTAGTATTTTCTATTTTTTTCTTCAAAAAACTATTTTTTTTTTTAATTTCATCTAACCGAACATGTTTTTGATTTCAAAAATACAAGAAATTTTTTTTTTCTTTATATTCTCAAAAACAAGTTTTTGAAAATAGAAAACAAAAACTGTTACCAAACATAACCTTACATTCTTCCCTTGTCTCTTTACCTGCATCACAACCCTTTTTACCAACTATCCACCCTATAAGAACCCATGTTGGACCAAATTAGTAATTAAAGATTTTGAAAGAAGAATAAAACTTATTAAAATGGTTTAGCATATTTCTACAAACTCAAAAGTAATTCACACTTGTTATATCCAAAGCAAAGTAAATTTGCATATTCATGTGACCCTACAGATTGGGTTTCACTAATTAGGCACAAATAGCCAACTTAAGAACTATTTTCCAATTCTTTTTTTTTAATTGTACTATTTTCCAATTCTAAAAGTGGATAATATCAATCACTAACCAAGATGTCTTTTAGCTAGTAGAGGAGAAGTTCACATTAACCATGTCTCATAGAATAATTGTTAATCCATTTGTTTTTGTTTTTTTTTTTGTTTTTTTGTTTTTTTTTTTGTTGATTTTAAAATTATTTGTTGTACTTTATGATTTCTTTTCAAGTTTATTTGTTTCTGTCATCTTAGAATTACTAATTTTCTAATCAATAATTTCTCTTCAAATTGTTCTAGATGGAAAGTGATGAGATGAAGCTTATTGACACTAGTATGAAGGAGAAGACATTGACTTAGAAGATGAATTGGTTGAACTTCCTCCGCCAAAGAAGGGTAAGTCTAAGTCTAATAGTAAGACAAAGAACAAAGACAACAAAAGGAGGACTTCAAGTGTTTGGCGTTTCTTTCATATGCTTCCTACAAAAGGTGGAGAAAAGCCTACTTGCAAATTAAAGAAGCGTGGAAGGGAATATATTGTTGCTAGAGCATACGATATTGGAAATTTGAATCGCCATTTGGAGGTATGTCCTAGAAAAGACACAAGGGATGTTGGCTAGCTTATACTTGGCCAAAATGCAATGTCTGTAAGTTAACCTAAATTTGATCCTACAAAATTTAGGGAGTTGTTATGTGCTGCAATTACAATGCATGAATTACCTTTTCGGTTTGTTGAGTATGTTGGTATATGAGCAATATTTTCATACTTGTGTGTTGATGTCCTAAATATCTCTAAAAATACTGCTAAGTATGAATGGTTAAGCTATATAGGATGGAAAAAGAGAGGATCAAATTTGTGTTGACATCTACTCCTAGTAGAGTTTGTTTGATATTTGATTTGTGGACTTTTATAGCAATTGATGGCTATATGTGTGTTACAGCACATTTTATTGATACTAATTAAGCCTTACAAAAAAGGGTGTTGAACTTTTGCTATATGGCCTCACCACATTTTGATGTATATTTATTTGAAAAGATCTATGAATTGCTATCTATGTGGGGCATTGAGAATAGGATGTTTCATGTGATATTGGACAATGCTTATTCCAATGATGTTTCTGTTGACATGCTAAGAACTTAGTTGATAATTAAGAAAGCACTTATTTGTAATGGTGAATTTTTTTTCGTCTTCATTGTTGTGCTCATATTCTCAATTTGGTTGTACAAGATGGTTTGAAAGAAATTGATGTTGTTGTCCAAAAAATTATTGAAAGCATTAAGTATGTTTGAGGCTTACAAGGGAGGAAAAAAGTTTTTATGAATCTGTTAAACAAATGGATTTGGATGGTAAGAAAGGTTCAAGTCAAGATGTGCCTACTAGATAGAATTCTACCCTTATAATGCTTTAAAGTGCCCTCTCTTATTGACATGCTTTTCAACACCTAGAGTTAACTGACTATAATTTTAATAATTTCCCTACTGGTGATGAATGGGAAAAGGCAAAAAAAAATAAAAATTTCTTAGCTAGTTTTTTATGATTCTACATTGTTTTTTTCTGGCACAAAATATCCAACAGTCAACTTATATTTTCCACAAATTTTCATTGTTTATTTTACTTTGAAGAAAGAAAGTGATAGTGAGGATGAGTATATGAGAAAAATTGGTAGAGCAAATGCTTGTGAAATTTGAGAAGTATTGGATAGAATTTAGTGTTATGTTGGCCATAGCAGTGGTCTTGGACCCTAGGTATAAGTTTCCTTTCATAGATTGGTGCTATCGGAAGCTTTATGGGTATGCTAGTTCACTCCAATATTTGAAGGTTCGTGAAAAATTATTTTCTATGTTTGGGGAATATGTGAGTAATGTTCTTGCACCTTCAATATCTTCTGGAAGGCTTGGTCAAGCTACTTAAGAAATTAAAGAACAATATGCTAATGGGGGATCTTTGCTTATGATGCAAGTATGTTATTTTTTTTTTATTGTTATTTCCTTTTTATATCATGCTATTTATATTCAACTTAGATTAACATTTGTCATGTTGTTTTTATATGTAGGAATTTGATTCTTTTCATGGAATGGATATGGGTAGGCAGGCACAAAAAACTCAATTGGAGCTCTACTTGAATGAACCAAGAGTGGATAATAATGCAAAACTAGACATACTTTCTTTTTAGAAAGGAAATGAATTTCAATATCCAGAACTTGTTGCTATGGCTCGTGATGTTTTGAGCATTCCTGTTTCTACTGTTGCTTCAAAATCCACCTTTAGTGTTGGGAGATTAGTCATTGATCAATTTAGGAGTTCTAAGTTAAGGCTTTGGTTTGTAGCAGAGATTGGTTATATGCAAATATAGGTAATATATTTTTTATTTACATGTTGGCGGTATGAGTTCTAAGTTTTATATTTTATAGATGTTATTATTTGACAAACGTATTAGACATTACAAGTGCATTACCAATAATAAATTAAAAAGATGGCTTTAAATTTTAAGGCCCACTTGTGTCCTTACTCGTATAATCTCAACAGTTTAAAAAATAATTTTTACTGTACATAACTGGATAACATGATAAGTAAAATGGATGGAAGATATGTGGGATTGTGATTGTTTATTAGTAGAAAAAAATATATCATTGGATTTTCTATGTTGTGTTGTGTTCATGTACTCACTCAAGATATGATGAACATGAATATCAATAAGGATGAGTACAAGGAAGACACCTCTTCAATAGAACCCTCAATCTCTTCTAATCCAATCTCCTAATATGTGATGTCTTTTAGTTTTTGATATGTCATATAATCATTTTGATTTTTTAATCTCTTAATTTGTGATGTCTTTTAGTTTTTGATATGTCACTTGGATGCTATGTAATAATTTTGGTTTATTTTTATTTTTTATTTTTTTTAATTATGAAACTTTGATATATTATTGAATTTGATAGTATGAAGGTAGGAACCTTTTGAACTAGTAATTTGATTTTGAAGGAAGGAAAGGATTATTTGCTTTTGTTATTATTACTAGATTAATGGTTGTAAGTTGTAATTGAGTCTTTATTACTTGATTTATGGTTATATTATAATTTTAGATATATGGGAATTGATAACAGGTTATTCATGTTGACCCATATAACATAATTCTCACAACTTAACTCGACATTTGAACACAAATTGCCACCCCTACTACAAATCATTGTGGCACTATGCACACAACACAACACAGAAATCAACTTACTTTATTAAATCTCAACAACTAACCAATTAATTTCAAAGTTGAAAATAGTCTCAAATTAGCCAATTAATTCTAAGCACCCATTTGCAACTTCCAAAAGAATATAAAAAGTGAGTACATGAACTATGAAAGAAACCCCTGAAAAAATTCCCAAACACCACCAAAATTATAAAAAAAAAAAAAAATCAAGCGTTGGCATGTGATCCATAACTATATAAGTTAAGCAACATAAAATCAGAAGATTGAAACAAAACTCACTTACATATTCAGCTTAAGTACATGAACTATGAGAGAAACCCATGAAAAAAAAAAAAAAAAAACTTACCACCAGAGTTAGGTGAGATTTGAGAATAGAACTGAGAAGCCGAAGGTAGAGAAAAACAAAAAGATTTGGAAATAGGTTAGATTTGGGAATAAAAGGTGCATAGGCAAAGACATTTGGGAATAGGTCAGGGATTGAGGAGGCTGAATGGCCAATTGTGCGTAATGTGTGTTCATGTGTGTGTGTGTGTGTGTGTGTGTGTGTGTGTGTGTTTTTGGATCAGATTTGGGTAATACCCAAACCATTCGTAATCATTTCTGGTTTCCAATATTGCCTCGCCCAATTATATTTACCCATGATATATCGGATAATACCCAACAATTTAACGTATGGTAGGGTCGAAATGTGATGGATTGTTTGAGCCTTGAATAAGTATCTTCTAATGTAGTTTGCTTATGTTAAATTTATGGTTCAGGCTGAGAAATCGCTAACACATTTTAATCTCCACTACTTTTAGGAGTGTGGGGAGCTTGTCTACGTGCTAAAAGACTTCTTGGTTAGCATTTCATTTTAGGCTTCTATCATCTTAATTTCAATTAGTAACTATCAAGATTGTATTTGTATAATAACACTTAGGCTTCGTTTGGTTGGAGTGATCATAGGGAGGATGGAAAATGAATGAGAGAAAAGTAGGGAAAAATGGTGTTTGTGTTTGTTTGGTTGAGGATGGAAAATATGAGAGATTTTGATGGGGCCCACAAGTTTTCTCTCCTACCCCACCAAAACACAATTTCCTCAAATTGGAGAGAAAAGTGAGCAAAATGTTTTGGACAAAATTGCCCACATTTCATTTTTTACTTTTTTGCTTAACTAGGCGTAAATGTGCTGCAACATCTTTTTTTTTTTTTTTCTTCTTCTTCTACATTTTTTCTTTTGAGTTTAATTGGAAGACGTTATTTTTTAGCATGATACACGTTCACCATACATTGCCATTTTTATGTGAATGTTTTTTTTTTTTTAAATTTCTTATTTTTTACTGGGCATAAATTTTCTTTTTTAATAAACTTGGGTGATATTTTTTTTTTTTTGGTTGGTTGTTTGCCTTTTATATTTTAAACTGGGCATCATTTTTAATAAGGATATATGAGTGAAATTATACAAACTCTATTTTCTATCCTCTCATTTCTCTTCTCAGTCAAAGAAAAAGGTTTTTCATCCCTCCACTTTTCTACTCTTCCAACCAAACACAAACGAGAGAACTAAATTCTCTTCAAGCCTACCACTTTTTCGTCATCTCTCCATTTTCTATCTTCCAAACCAAATGGGCCCTTAATCTTAAAAAAGAGTTCCCAAAGGGAAAAAACATAAAATGGTCCATAGACCAACACAAACCGCACCCCCGAGTCCAAAGTAACATGTAAGAATTTACAGCACATTAATAGGACTCATGGTTAGAGAGAGTTAGATGCAATCATGTATTACATAATATTTGAAAATATATATGTGCTTTCGACAACTTAGCTTTTAGGAGCTACAACACAAAGAAATTACAGGACACCGATAGGACTCATGGATAAAGATTTAGATGTAATTGTGCATTACATAATAGTTAAAAATATATCTTGGTCTTTACAACTTAGATTTTAGGAGTTGTAGTTACTTAAATGCAATGATGTTATTAGTTTTTACATGTGGTTAAAAATGATTATTCTATTATTAACATAATTAATGTTTGATCTATGATCTTAATGTAATTATCTTTATATTTTTGCAAATATGAGATTGGTGACTTGAAGATATTCTTTTTTGCACTACTTGAAATTTTTTTTGAATTGTTATATGACAACTTTGTTCTTTTGTTGATGGGAACAACTTACTTGAATGGATGGTTTTGTAAGGGAGATAAACACCTCAAGGAGCTTCCTTGAATGATTAATATAACATATTGAGACACACTTTACCCCAAAAGGCTTTAAACCCAACAAAAGGCCTAAGTCCAATGAGTATATGCTCAATTATATTATAATAACCACTCATTCTTCGCATCATTATTCAATGTGAGACTTCATTTACATGTGTATACCCAATGATCTCCCCCTCATGTGAGTTTCTTCCTTTCTCGTGCGTTATTAGATCTTTCCATGGGTCATGAACGAGTCCTACTTGCTCCCCTTTGCCTAATGGGCTATTTTCTTCACTAGTGCATCATCCATGTGCCTCCACGTGTCAACCCTGCACGTCTTTTATCCTTCATGGGAACCTCGCACTTCACTGTTGTCTAGCACCATTGGCAATAATACTTCTTTGTTGGGCATTTTCCAAGATCATATGTGTGGGTTTTAACGGCTTGCTTGGTGCAATATTCCGTCCTCGCTCCAACTGCAAAAGGGACCCGCCCTGCTCCATTTGCAAAAGGGCTTCAAGTACACACACCTTGTTCCTACTCCAGTTGCGAAAGGAACCTTGATAACCTTACCACCCTTGCCCCACACCACTATGGGCTCTAATACCACTTATTGTGCAAATAGCACCTAGGACTCAAATCAATAATAGTAAATAAGCATAAATTAAATAATAAGCATACACAATGAAAACAAGAATTTACATGGTTCGGCAAACTTCTTACCTCCACAATGACGTCGACGAAGAAATTTCACGATAAAAATAAAGAGATACAATAGTGCTAAAAAACACTCCCAAGAAACCCAAATCCCAATTCCAAACCTAGTAGCCGCAACATATAATACAAAATAGTTGTTCTCTATTCTTTTGTGTATGAGAGAGTGGTAGCCACATAAGAAGAAAGACTAGCAATTTTCTTGTTTTATGTGAGAGAGAGCTAGGGTGTAATTGAGTTTTGGGTTTCTTGAGAGTGTTCCTGTGTACTATTGTATCTCCTTATTTTTATAGTAAAATTTATCTGTTGTCATCACCATAGAAGTAGGCAATATGTTGAGCCATGTAAATTCTTGTTTTCATTGTGTATGTACTTATTATTTAATTTCTGCTTATTTACTATTATTGATTTGAGTCCTAAGGTGCTATTTTCACAACAAGTTTGAGTCTTATAATTTTTCTCCAAAAAAAAAAAAAAAAGTTTGAGTCTTATAATTGATTCTTATTTACTTTTGGATTTTATAGATGGTTTGATTATTAATGTGATGAAAATGAACGTGTTAATAAAATATGATGGCAAGTTAATTTAATGAAGATAAATAAATAATAATAGAAAATAATTAAATTTAGAAAACAATTGGCGACAAAAGTTTTTGTCGTCAATATGTTGCAACAATTTTTTTTTTTTAATGGTAATGAAATGCTACGTCTCCTAATAGGCTAAACGAGAAAAATAAAATAAAAAGAAATTAGTGACAAAATTGTTTGTCACCAATAGGTTAAAGTATGAAAATAAACAAAAATTAGTGACGAACAAATTCGCCGCCTAATCTATTGAAATGATAAAAAAATACAATCAGTGACGAAACATTTCGTCTCTTGATATGGTTAAATAAAAAATAAATTTGGTGAGGAAATTAATTTTTCGCCAATGACAACGTTTAGTGGGCAACAAAATTATTTCATTGCCTATGTAATTATTATTTTTAAATAATCAAACTTTTTTTTGTCCCCATGACATTTGACAAACGAGATTTTGCGACAAATGGTGTTTCGCTACCATATGTCTTGGGCCACGAAAGTAGGAGAGTTAGTGACAATAGGTTTTGTCACTATAGGCATGATTTATTGCATTGTTATTAATTTCGTTCCATTTCGGCTGGAATGGCCGGAAAATTTCATACCGGCATATAAACCGGAACAATAGTCCCCCCCCCCCCCCCCCCCCGGATCAAATTTCGACCTATTTCGGTGAGTTTCGGGTGTTCCAGGTTGTTTCGGTCAATTTCGGCCGAAATACAAGATTCGACCGGCATGAGTTGAAGTTATGGGTCTGAATATAGAGAGAGAAAAAGAGAGGTTTTGAGGTATAGGTGTGATGTGAGAGAGTGTTTTGTGTGAGATAGAGAGAAAACAAAAGGGGAAAACAAGTTTAATGCATGCTTATTTGCATTCGGCATCAAGACAGAAGCAACGAGCAAAAGGAGTACTGTTTCGGTCAGTTCTCCATTGTTCTTCAAAGTTTCAAGAGAGATAAAATTTTGAACTTGAAATATGCAAAATGGGCTGTGGGGTAGGTAGGGTAATAAATAGGAAGAGATATTTAAACAATTTTATTACTTTTTTATTCAACCATCTGTTACTTCAAGTGCTTTTATCTATTTTTTAAATTACATTATTGGGATATGTATGGCACACGTGGTAGGTAGCTTAAGTTTCACACAATCTCAATGATGAATGTAGCACTAATGGGTTATTCAGGGGAAAAAATAGTAAATTTGAAAAAAGAGAGAAGAATAAGAAAAAAAAAAAAACTAATATGATGATTCTGATCAGTTAATTAAGCATTTTTTTAATATTTATTTCATTAACTTGTATTATTATTTAACTAAATAAAAATAAAAATATGTAATACATTTTTTTGATGTTAAGACTTAAAACTAAATCATTTGTATTATTTGATATTTAGTTATTTACTTCTTTGAATTGCTAATTTTATGTTGTATAAGAGTAAGTATATAAATATATATATATATATATTTATTTATTTATTTTAGGCAACCCGAAACACTTTGTGATAGGCCACAAACGTATTAATCACTTGTGATAAATTAATTAATTAATTAACCAAGTTTATTAATTAATCAAATTAACATGCAAAGCGTGTGGTAGCACAAACAAATCACCAAAAAACTAAATACGCAGTGGAAAATAAATGACACGGTGATTTGTTTACGAATAGAGAAAACCTAATGGCAAAAACCCTACTGGGTAATTTTCAGGTCACCACTCCTGAAACTCCACTATTATCACAACAAACGGTTACAAATAAAGGAATCCCAAGTACCTTACAAACCTACAGTTGAACCCTTACCCCAATACCTAATTGGACTTGTTCTGTAGTGACAGTTCCCCCTTTTGATGCACGGCTCCCAAGTACATGACTAACCAATTTGATGCACGGATCCCAGTACGCGGCTTACTCCTTTGCATGAATCCAAGTACGTGACTAACACCACAGAAACCCCTTGATTGTTGCAGTTGATTTGCAGCAGTTTCGCATAGAAACACCAATAAGATCTTTAATGTTGGTGCAAGAGACTTTACTTGGTTACAGAACCCAAAGGCGTACAAGAAACGCAGCAAGAACTCTTTCTTCTGTAATAGGAGGCTAGGGTTTCAAAAAGAAAACCTTATGAAGCTCTCTAGGGTTAGGTTTTTCTTTTTCCACCTCCTTTAAATAGGAGCTTAATGAGCTCTCCTATTCCAAATAGGTTTACACAAACCTTGGGCTTTCCTAGTCCAATAAGAATTACACAAGCCCACAAACCTTAGGTTTTCCTAGTTCTATAAGGATTATACAAACCCATAAACAAATAGCCTTTTAGAATAAAAAAGTTGCTGGCTATAATCTGAATCTTGTAAGCTCGATCGATCGAGACATCTGTCGAGTTTTAATGAATCTCAACAGATCGAGCTTCTGTCGAGGAGGTATCGAGACCTGCAGATTGCACTTTTCTTAAGCAGTTCTTGAGTAATTTTCATATCTTCAATTTAACCACTTGTAATGATCATCTTGAACCTACTTAGATTTACCCAAATACAAGTAAAGTGCGTTTTCTCAAAGGATATGCCAATTACATAAAAATATGTCCCTAACAATCTCCCCCTTTGGCAATCCGTGACAAAACCACAACAAACAAATGAACATATGAGAGAAGTCATAAATCACTCAACTCATATTCACTTGTTGAATATAATAAAATCTATCCTAACACAAACTCTTGAAAAACTTTGCAAGAAGAGAGTTTATGGCAAGTAGACTTTGACAACCTGTATTTCTGAAACACTTTAAACAAAACTCATCAAGGCATCTTAGTGTGAAGTAGAAATAATAGATTGCATACAAGTATAAGAAACATGTGTATAAAGGGAGAAAAGAAACAACACATGTAATGGTAGGTGAAAGAAACAACATACATCAACATCATCATAAAGATAAGACAGTACAATATATGTCTAAATGGTCACTAGACCTAATGTACAAGAACAATGTATCTAAATAAGAGAAAAGATACATGAAATCCTTACTACATCCCTCAAAAAGAAACAACACTCCCCCTAACAAAAAGATCCTATATTAACTCTCCCCCTAAGAATGACTACTCTCATATCCAAAACTACTTCCCCTTTTTGTCACGAGTGACAAAGGGTAAGAATGTCAAGTAGACATCTCATCAGTAGAGCTAGCATCTCCATCATCATCATCTGAAGCATCATCGTCATCACCATCATCATCCTCAGAAGCAGAACCCATGGGAGGAGGTGGTGGAGGAGAAGCCTTAGAAGCAAAACCATCCATGGTCGCCTGTCGCCATGCAATACGACCAACACGAATGTTCACTGATATAACTCTGTAGAGAGTGTATCTAGGCGTGCATCCATGCGCTGCAACTGCGCCATGATGTCTCCAAGTGACACATCGCTCATAGAAGAGGAGGGAGCAGATGTGGAAGGAGCAGATTTGGATGGAGCAAGACGGGAGGGAAGAGCTGCTGAATCCAACTGCCGAGACCGAAACTGCACCTTGCTACGTTTAACGGTAGCGTAGTATGGCACACATGATAGAAAAATGGTTGGAAGAGGGAAAAGGAACAAAAAAATGGCATAGAATCTGCGTGATAGCCGAAGGGAAAATGAGCTTATCACGGGTAGCCGTATCCCTATACACATCTAAGATAGAAAGAATGAAATGTGAAGGAAAATCTATAGTGAGGTGCTCTAACAAGGAAAGCAAGAATCGAGCACGAGGCTCTGTGATAGAGTTATAGTGAGAGGGTGGGTGCAAAACAAAATTCATCACCATGTTCATGAATCTAGGACCTTTACCAAAGGCCTTACATAGTGTGAACTGACGCTCATCCTAATCAGAAGGGCGCTCACAAAACGCAGAAATCATCTCATCTTTGGACACAGTCTGTAGACACTCACAACCAGGGTAGTCAGGAGACTCTACCCTAGGGACATGAAGCACATTTGCAATAAGCTGCGGTGTGACAGTGATGCGCGTACCTCGAACGTGAGTAGAAAAGAGAGGTACTGAAAAATTGAAACCATGCATGTTGGAGTAAAACTCCTGGATTAACACGATCGGACAAGTGACCGGGATGTGACACAGTGACTCCCATCCCCGATTATGAATGACAGTGGGAAGGTCAGTGTCGGCGAAGTCTGCCAAAATGACTCGGCGTTTCGAATGAACACCTTGTCGAGAAAAGTTCTCCGAGAAGTCCTTTCGGGCATCCTCATCACGGAACCGAAGATGAGACGGAGTAGGATCAGAAGACGATGCCCTAGAACGCAAAGGGTTCTAGGACGGAGCTGACTTACGCTAGTTGCCATAGACACGACTAACATAAACAGAAAGAGAGGGAGAGAGAGAAATAGACAATCAGAAAAGCTCCAAAACAATTCAAATATAACAAGTATATTGAAAATGGAGTACGTATGCATGAGAAATGCATGAGCATGTGATATGCAAAAGAAATTGCATCATGGGCTTAACCCAATCCAAAACTATCAGCACACAACTAAATGCATGACAATACTTATTATAATGCTAATGTGATGCAATGCATGAGATTTTAAACTCATTTAAGTGAAAACCAATCCTAAATTTCAACAAAAACTCATCAATTTTGAAAAACCCCAAAATTTTTCAGAAACCCCAAAACTTAGGTTTCAAAACATGAAATGCATGAAAATGAAGGAGATTAGAAGCTTACCAAGTGAGGAAAGACATGAAAAAGCTTGAAAAACACATTTAGAAGAGGTTTGGAGTGAGAGAGATAGTGTTTGGGAGATGAACAGGGGTGGACAGATCAAGAGAGATCGAAGAAATGAGAACCGGATCGCGAAAAGAGAATATATAGATCCTCAGTAATTCTCGACAGATAGAGGTGTCGAGAGGTGTCGAGACATCTGTCAAGGAAGGTTTCGAGAAAAACAACTTCGACTAATACAGCTGTCGAGAAGGTGTCGAGGAACACAGTAAAGACACAAGAACAGAAGCTCGATCGATCCACCAGTTGTTGAAAAGCTATCGAGGATCCAGAAGATTTCTCGTTCGATCCACCAGGTGTCGAGAAGCAGGTGAGATTGTGATAAGAAAAAGCTTTAAGAAGCTCGACAGATAGCCAGTTATCGAGGAGGTATCGAGGAGGTGTCGAGCTAGCTTTTCAAAACAGTTTTTCGAGAAGAGAAAAACACAGATATGAATACAATCAAGCATGCAACTCAACTAATGATCCAATCAACATATTAAGCTCTCAAAAACATCTCTCAACAAAGATTTTAAGCCCATAGATTTTCAAAAACACACGCACACACTAAACAAGTCTAACCAATTTTATATTTCAAAAATAAGTTAAGACAGTTTAGTGAGCATACATTAACACATGTAAAACCTTGTGATGGCCAAATCACATTGTACCTGCACATGTATCAAGAGTAGGAAAGAATATTGCGTGTCGTGTGTGATGAACATAGCAAGATAACAAATGTGTCACCATGTTATGATAATTTGAGATATGAAATCATAACTGTTTGATGGGGATTATCACTTTTGAGGTACATCTTATAACTCCCACATCTCCTAGAAAACACGCTTGCAATCATATTTAAAGCATTTTTGATCTTTTTGCTTTTAATTTTTCTTTGCATATTTTTCTTTTAAGCATAGCATGCATGGGCATATAAGAGAGAGAAAAGAAATACCCAAAGATATTTGACATTCCAATTTTGCTATGCCTAAGCACACAAATGTCATTGACACTGCACTTTTGCTATGCCGAAGCATATAGATGTCATTATGATTGGCGGGCAATAGTGATGAGATGGTTATTTATGTCTTTCTCTTAGGATTTTCTAATCCTTCCCGTCAAAAAGAGTGATACGAGTGTTAAGTGCAAGAGATAACTTAATCTTACTCATCACAAACAAGAGCCACAAAGCTCACTTACTTAATTGTGCATAAAAGATGCTCATCTAAGCTACAAGAGATACAAAGTTTAGAAAACTTTGTTTCAATGGCCATCCAAGGTACACAAGTACCAATGTACACAAAACATACACTGTTTTGTATTTTTCTGATTTTTCAATTTTATTATTATTATTTATATGAAAATCAAAACAAAGAAAAACTGAAAAATTAACCAAACAAAAACAAGTTAAGCAAAGCATAAAAACTAGACTGACTCAAAACATGAAAGCGAAACACACAAGTAATGCAAACAAAAACAAAAAAGAGAGAGAAGAACGTGATAGAATCACTTGGAGCCATTTTCCTTCCACACTCTGGAAGAACCTTTCCTTTGATTAAACCCTTGAACTGGCGGTGAGGGAGAAGAATTGAAACCGTTCAAGTTCGAAAGGAACATGAGGGCTTTGAAAAGATCTCCAAGGAGAGCAAGAGAGGATTGAAGCTGATTCTGGCTTCCAGATGCTATCATGCCATTGCTTTGTTGAGTGGCAAGCCACTTATAGCAATTTGGTCGAGTATGACCTGCAGCTCCACAATTATGATAGAGATGCTGCTTCTTCTGTTTAGGCTTTTGAGAGTTAGCCTTTTTAGCCCTAGGGTTCTTAGCTTCTTTCTTATCTTGCTTAGGGGGTGCTCTTAAGATAGATTTATTCTTGTCTAAGTTCTCACTAGCTAAAACAGTTTTAACATCATTGTTCTCAATTTCAACATTATTAGCAGGAGAAACAAAAATAGTAGAACTAGTAGAAGCAATATTAGAGGAAGAAAGACCATACCCTAAACCTGTTCGATCGGAAGTAGATTTCTGAACATTTAGCATCTCACCAAGCTTTTCACTTGAAGTCCTCTCCAATTGAGCTCTGACTTGAAACAGCTCCGCTTCAAGCTTTTTGGTCTTCTCAGCCAAGAAATTGTTCTCGAATCTCAGTGCTCCAATAGTTTGATTAGCCTCATCAAACTTTGTGGAAAGCTCTTCATGATCAAGTTCCACATCACTGAGCTTCTTGGTGGTCAGCCTATAAAGTTTCTCATGTTTCTCAGAAACTTTGTACAATTTTTCATAGGCTGTATGGATATTATCTTGATCATCCATTTTCTCAAAATTGGACTCCACTAAGTCCTCTTCTTCATCCATTCTTTCAACAATCCCTTCAGTAGGATTGACAGTGGCAGTGAAGGCATTCAAGATTCCATCATCTTCATTGTCGGAATCATCCTCAGGCTTGGTGTCGCTTAAAGTAGCAGCAAGTGCCTTACTCTTCCCAATGCTCTTGAGATATGTAGGACACTCATTTTTCATGTGACCGAAGTCTTGACACCCAAAACACTTAGGTCCTGCTGGAACAGTGTACTGACCGCCATCCCTTGCATCCTTCTTCCCTTTATCTTGGCTCTTGAACTGAGAAGAACTGGATTGCCTACGGTCCTTGTCGAAGCCCTTTCCATTTGCGTTCTTCATAAACTTCTTGAATTGCTTGGTGATGTAGGACTTCATCTTAGAATCTTTGTCGTTTGAAAACTCATCTGTGTCACTATTCTTAGCCTTCAGCGCCATGCTCTTGCTCTTGCCTGACTTACCAATCCTTGTTAACCTTAGCTCGTAAATCTGTAGATTACCAACCAGCTCTGTCAAAGGAATCTTGTCGATGTCCTTTGATTCCTCGATCGTCGTAATCTTGGCATGGAATCCCTCAAGCAGAGATCTGAGCACCTTTCTCACAATCTTGGGTTCAGGAATGGTTTCCCCAAGATTGAAAGCTGAGTTCACTATGTCCTTAAGCTTGGCATAGAACTCATCGAACGACTCATCCTCCTCCATCTTAATCTCTTCGAAGCTTGTAGTGAGCCTCTGTAGCTTCGAATACTTGACAACCTTTGTTCCCTCATAGGTTGTCTGGAGGATGGTCCATGCCTCCTTAGCAGTTTCAATGGAGGATATTTTCTTGAACTCCTCATTGGTGACCGCACTAAATAAGGCATTCAATGCCCTGCTGTTGAAGTTTGCCGCCTTGATCTTCGCATCATCCTAATCGGCAGGTGCTTCTGTAGGCTTGGTCCAGCCTATCTCCACAACTTGCCACACCTTCTCATCTAAAGACTGCAAGAAAGCTCTCATGCGTACTTTTCAGTATGCATAATTAGTGCCATCAAATAAAGGAGGTATAATTAACGACTGTCCTCTATACATGACAAACAAGGGTCAATGGATCAACACAACAAAGATTAATACCTAATCAGAGTGTGCCTACTCTGATACCACTTGATAGGCCACAAACGTATTGATCCCTTATGATAAATTAATTAATTAATTAACCAAGTTTATTAATTAATCAAATTAACATGTAAAGCGTGTGGTAGCATAAACAAATCACCAAACAATTAAATACGCAGTGGAAAATAAATGACACAGTGATTTGTTTACGAATGGGGAAAACCTAACGGCAAAAACCCCACCGGGTGATTTTCAGGTCACCACTCCCGAAACTCCATTATTATCACAACAAGCGGTTACAAGTAAAGGAATCCCAAGTACCTTACCAACCTACAGTTGAACCCTTACCAAAATATCCAATTGGACTTGTTCTGTAGTGACAGTTCCCCCTTTTGATGCACGGCTCCCAAGTACGTGACTAACCAATTTGATGTGCGGATCCCAGTACGCGGCTTACTCCTTTGCACAAATCCAAGTACGTGACTAACACCACAGCAACCCTTTGATTGTTGTAGTTGATTTGCAGTAGTTTCACATATAAACACCAATAAGATCTTCAATGTTGGTGCAAAAGACTTTGCTTGGTTACAGAACCCAAAGGCGTACAAGAAACGCAGCAAGAACTCTCTCTTCTGTAGTAGGAGGCTAGGGTTTCAAAAAGAAAATCTTATGAAACTCTCTAGGGTTAGGTTTTTCTTTTTCCACCTCCTTTAAATAGGAGCTTAATGAGCTCTCCTATTCCAAATAGGTTAACACAAACCTTGGGCTTTCCTAGTCCAATAAGAATTACACAAACCCACAAACGTTGGGTTTTCCTAGTCCTATAAGGATTATACAAACCCATAAACAAATAGCCTTTTAGAATAAAAACGTTGCTGGCTATAATCTGAATCTTGTAAGCTCGATCGATCGAGACATCTGTTGAGCTTTAATGAATCTCGACAGATTGAGCTTTTGTCGAAGAGGTATCGAGACCTGCAGATTGCACTTTTCTTGAGCAGTTCTTGAGTAATCCTCATATCTTCAATTTAACTACTTGTAATGATCATCTTGAACCTACTTAGATTTACCCAAATACAAGTAAAGTGCGTTTTCTCAAAGGATATGCCAATTACATAAAAATATGTCCCTAACACTTTGAAACGGTATGCCGAAATAGGCCGATACCGAAATATTTCATTCCACTGGACAAACCGAAACGGGGTCCGAAACGATATTCATAACATTGATTTATTGTAGTACTTGGAGCTTTGCACTTAGCAAACCACTTGAACGAAACCCTCTCACTAAAATATAAACTTTGACCAACGGAATATACATAGAAATTAATTTTAGCAGTATAAGAAATGCTGGAAACACAAAATATTAGGAAGTTCTCAAGTGCTGCATTTGCAATCTACTTGGGTTTGCCTTGTGTCTTGTACTGTTATAGATTTAATTTTTTGATGAATCTCTTACACAATCCAACAATTCTTGAAAACTCCAAGTACCTAATAGTTGAATAAGCTTGTAATCAAAATTAATCCGATACTTGCATCTTCTTGAGACAATGAGATGAGTCCAGTTTCCTTGGGCTAGCGCATGAGAGACAGAGAGAAGGGCGATCTACACAGTAAAGCCCAATAAGAGAAACTTTTACTCCCTTTTCTGGGTTAGAGGTCCAATGAGTCCGGCGACATTAAAAATGCAGTTATGTGTAGACATGGCAAAACAGGCAGGTCGAGTTGGGTCGAGTTCTGGTCGGTTCAAACGGGTTGCGGGTTAGGTCAGGTCGGGTTGGGTTGACCCATATTTTTCACATGATTTTTATTTTTATTTTTATTTTATTTTATTTTATTTTTTATAAAGAAAACAACATGTATTTTCCATTTAGAAAGTCATGCAACAAATTACTTGATGTAAAATGTATTACTTTGAGTTCACCGCTTATATCAAGAATGAACTCAGTTAAACTTATTAATATTTATTCAATAATTTTAAAATTATACAAATCCTAACATTGCTATCTAAAACAAAATAACACAAAGATAAGTAAAACAAATACACAAGTTTTATTTCTACAAAATATCAACATCCCAAAATATAAAACAAAATTACAAATGACTTATTGAATAACTCATTTGACAAAAAATAAAAATATATAAGAAATTTACAATCTTGAAAATTAATTTTATAATCTATTATCAATTGTAGTTGGCACTCTATTTCAATTTGAGATATACATTAAAGTTTGATTGTTTACTTATTATATATAGTCTCTTTTATGAATATCATATCATTGTTAAGTAACACACACTCTAGGAAATATCATAATTTATTTCAAAAAGCCGTTTATTTTGGACATAAATTGTTAAAAAATAGGTCTAAGTATTAATAATTTATGCTAATTTGATACTTTGGCTTCACTATTTTCACACTTGTAAATGTTTCTCACATATGTTTACAATTTTAAATCTATGTTTTTACTCTACTATAACCAAATTATCTTGACATGTACTTTGCCATTTGAAATCTAAATTTTTTTACTCATTACAGAATGCTCAACCATTTATCTTTCAATTAATTTGCATGCAGTTATGTAAATGTCTCAATTGTTTCCTTAAGGCTCACAATAAACAATTAAACCAATATTGTCTTAATTTTACTATTTCTTTTACCAAAAAAAAAAAGTTTTTAAAAAATGGTTCGGTTCGGGTCGCAGGTCGGGTCGGATTAACCTGCAAAAAACATGGGTTGAATCACGATTCAACCCGTTTTTACTTTGGGTCAAAAAATTCGGGTCGGGTCGGGTCAAAATTTTCTAACCCGTTTTTCCATGTCTAGTCATGTGGCACTGTATGCAATGAAGCTTTCTGGCCAATGGTACATTCAACTTTTGCCATTTGTTAATGCAGCCACTGAGATTGGTTTGGTCGGTATAATTGTGAAATGATGACTTGCACAGCTTATGCGTGGTCTTTTCGACGAAGCTACATATAGTACAGTAGTACTTCGAATCTTTAAGTAGAAAGATACAAATTTATTATTAGCAATAAACACAAGATTAGGAAGCCCTCATCAAGTGGTGCAACTGCAATATTCTTGGGTTTGCCACATGCCGTGTGCTCTTATAGATTTAATTTTGTTGAATATCTTTAACAATCTAACTGTATAACCAAATGAAATGATGAATATTACTCTAATACAACATCTAATAATATATTCCTTATCACCCTGAGCCCCATCAGAATTTGCTGACGAACAGTGAATTTTGTAACAAATCCCGTGACTCTTCCACTCAAAAATACACCTATCTTGGTAAAGATAATCCACAAACTACAAGATTCACTATTCCACTGTACAATATGATCATTGCAGTCTCTTATGTTATGTATGTTTCATTCCCAGTTAAGAGCCAAAAGTGTATGCGTTTTGGAAGTAGAAAGATAACTTTGACATCTATATATATGTGGTAGCGAAGCCAATTGCACAGCTTGGATTTTGACTCATCACTCATCAGGTTTCCTTTTTGCACAAAACAAATATAGTGGTCAGGGTTGTGGTGCATGGTAAATAATTGCATTGGCGAATCATTTTGTTTTGATAAATTTTTGAAGATGTTACAACAAACATAGTAAAGAACAAAAATCACTACAACAAATCTGACTTTTTTCAAGGGTCAAAACCCTTAAAAAAAGTATTAATAAACCTTGAAAAAAATTATTTTAAGAGTCCAATTAACCCTTGATAACCTTCGAAATATATACCGTCGAAAATAAAATTTTGAAGACCTTCGTGACCCTCAAAACAAGTGCTCTAATCTTATTTTGAGGGTCAAGACATCCTTAAATAACTTTTTATGAAGGTTTAAAAGATTTATATTTACAACCCTTGATAAAAAATGTTATTTAAGGGGTCTCTTGACCCTCAAAATAAGTTTTTATTTTATTAAAAAAAAAAAAAATCACAATCAAGCACAAAATATTTCATTAATGAGTCAGAACGCTAGCAAGTAGCAAGCTTTCCCACAGAAACATAAAAAACTTTCCATGTTTCACTGCAACATGGCCCTTCAACTTCAATTGGACTTTCTGTAATTCTGTTCTTCTACATGGGAATCACAAAAGCCTCCAAATCAAAACCCCACTACTTGTCAATCTGCTATAGGGCTATACCAATTTCCACTGTGTCTCCTTGCGCAATCTGCCAAAAGGGCTCTTCACATGTCTTTGTTTGTAGTGAATAGAAAAAACAATTTAACTCTATGATTACAGTTGGTCCTAACACCAACTACTCACGGGCTCATAATATGCAGAGAGAATATAGTTCCTCAGCTTTATAATAATGCTTCACATGCCATTCATGGAGTGTTAGCTATAATTATTGATGCCCTCCTAAAAGGTTCTCTCACTTCTCTAACACTTGCCCTCATGGATCCAATAATTCTCCTTGTTCTTGCATCTCTTTTCATTCATCCACTTTCTCTAATAGCTCAACCAACAAATCTCATCTCTCGGATTACTGTAGTGGGTGTTGTTTATTGTGATATCTGTTCCAGCAACACTCTCTCAAGACACAGCTACTTCTTGCCAGGTAATTAACCCCTAATCCATATCTAGTCTATAGTTTCATTCAATCTACCAAAAAAAAAAAAAGTCTTGAAAATTGTTGTTCCTATAAACATTTTAGAAATTAATCCTAGAGACTAATTTATAGGTTTAGTGGATTAGTGAGTTACCAAAAAAAGGGTAAAATAAATATGAAATAATGGGTAAAAAAAAATGATTTTAACATGGTTAATTGTAATTCTCAATTAAAACTCAGTCAATGAGTAATTGTCAAATTTTTTACTTTAACCCAACAAAAATGAAACCTCTTCTTCCAAGTTATTAAGTGTGGTGTTTTACTGATCAGGTGCGGATGTTCAAATACAATGCAAATTCAAAGCGAACTCACCCAAAACCACAGAACAGATCACATTCTCAGTCAACAGAACAACAAATAAGCATGGAGTATATAACCTGGAAATACCAACTGTTGATGGGGTTAACTGTGTAGAAGGATTAGCAGTAACAACATTGTGCCAAGTAAGCTTAATAAGGAGCTCATCTGCAGCCTGCAACGTGCCAGTTTTGAAGACAACGTCAAATGTGATTTCAGTCAAGTCTAAGCAAGACAATCTCTGTATATACAACTTGAATGCACTGAGTTATAGGCCATTGAAGAAGAATGCTACTCTATGTGGAAATCAGCAGGAATTTTCAAGATCTTTGAATGCCTCAAAGTGCTTTCTTCCTTACTTCCCACCATATGGATTCCCTCTGCCTCCTTTGCCTCAATTTCCATTCCCTCCATTGCCACCACTCCCTCCATTACCCTTTCCTCCTCTACCACCTTTTTCATCACTACCCTTTCCTCCACTACCACCTTTTCCATCTTTGCCCTTCCCATTCCCAAGACTCCCTCCTTTTCCTCCAACTCCCTCTCTTTTTTCCCCACCTCCTCCACCTGCATTTAATATAAGAGACCCAAGAACTTGGATACCTAATTTCCCTTCACTTTCTCCTCCTCCACCACCAACATTTAATCTTGGAGACCCAAAAACTTGGATACCATATATCCCTCCATCCCCTTCTAACAACCCTCAAAATCAAAATCCATAGTAATTGCTTTATTTTATTTTTTCTTCAATTGTTCCAAAAATATGTTTAATGCTCAAAGGTTACAAAAGCTTGTATGTTAATGTTGGAAGACAGATGCATATAGAAACTACAATATAATTTGCCTAATTAGATTGTAACTATAGAAAAAATTTTCCAAATTTTTTGTATGATTCTCAAAAAGAAGTACCCACATAGTACAAATTCTCTATTAAATTTGTGATTCCCTCACCCCAGCAAAAATACAAACAGGAATAAATTATGAATCTAAATGTAGAGAACCTTCACAATTTAACAAGGATTAGATTTATACAAGATATCTAATGCTTACAAAAGAAACCAGAGTGATTGAGCTAAAATAACGGAGTCACTCTTTTCAAGAAACAAAGTAAAACGGTTGGTACATGAAAATTTTGGAAAGCCTTCAATTTAGGTAGATGACCATGAAGGTCTTCCATATAAGAAGACGTCCTTACCTAGAAGGTCTTCCATACAAGAAGACGACCTTCCACCATCAAGCAGTCCAGCAATGAGTAATGCTAGGGACGTATAATTTGGCACAACTTTGTGTCACAACTCGCCACATGGCACATTGTGGTTGGTAAAAGTTTGTCCTTGCATGACGCACCATCACACATTTACCAATCACAACTCGCTATGTGGTGAGTTGTGGCACAAAATTGTGCCAAATTATGTGTCTCTAGCGTTACTCGTCCATAAGCACCACACACCTCATTTGCCAAGAGATGAAACACTTAGGCTATGTTTGGTTGGAGTGAAAATAAGGTGGATGGAAAATGGAGGAGAGAAAATATGAGAGATTTTAGATGGAAATGGTGTTTGGTTGGAGTGATTTTGGAGGAGAGAAAATAGTGGGACCCACCTATTTTCTCCCATGGCCCACCATTTTTCAGCTCCCCCAAATTGGAGAGAAAATGGGGAGGGGAAGTGGTTTGATAAAAATGACATTTTTACCCCTTCTACTCTCTTAAGGTAAATTCAACATTAACACTTTTTTTTTTTTTTTTCCTTTGGTACATTATTTATTTATTTTTCCCTTTTAAGGGTTCTTTGTCTAATGTTGAACCTTGTTTGTTTGTTTTTTTTTTTTTTTTTTTTTTTTTTTACTCTGGCTTTGGTTTCGTTGAACCTTTTTTTTTTCCTGGGTTCTTTGCTACTCACCTTTAAACTTTTTTTCCTTACTTTGAACCATAGAACCAGTTTTTCTTTTTATTTTTCCTTTATAAAATATTTATATAAAATAAGTTATGTAATAAGGGCATGAGAGTAAATTTATACAAACTCTATTTTTCATTCCTCTACTTTTCCACCCTCCAATCAAACACAAATGAGGAAAATTAAAATATCTTCTATCTCCCCACTTTTTCATCCCCTCTTCATTTTCTATCCTCTTTTCCATTCTCTCAATCAAATGGAGGGTTTGTTTGGTTGAAGGAGTGGAAAAGTGGGAGATGGAAAATTAGTGAGAGGATGGAAAAGTGGGAGGATAAAAAATATTTGGTTTTCCCTCATATGTGTTTGGTTGGAGGGGTGGAAAGGTGGGAGGGTGGAAAACTTTTTTGTTTGGTTGGAGAGAAAAAGGGGAGGATGAAAAATGTAGTTTATATAAATTGACTATTATGTCCTTGTTATATAATATATAAGAAATAGATATATTTACACTCATTAAATAATATAAAAATTAACACAAATAGATATATATTTATATTACTTTTCTTTATTATTATATATTATTTTAAATTTATGGGTAACAAAAATTGATTATGTAGACTTTATCCACATGACCATACATAGACTGGGAAGATATTTTCAAAAAAAAAAAAAAAAAAAAAAAAAACCTTTATCTAACCATTGTTACGTGGGAAGATATTTAAAAAAAAAATGAGAGTATAATGAGGACAAGAAACAATAGAATGAGGAATATAATGAGGAGAGAGAGAGAGAGAGAACCTAGAGTAGTTCACGTTACTGTGCTGTGAAGGTGCTAAGAAAGTGATAAGGATGAAGAGACAAAAGGTTAATCAGGTTACAGGTGTAGTGGGAATGGGAGAGGGGTAGGTGAAATAAAGTGAGGGCATTTGTGTAAATTATATCATTCAGCATATTTTCTCCTTAGTTTTCCTCCCAAATTGGGAGGACAAAAAAATGTGGGCCCGGAGGGATTATTTTTCTCCCTATTTTTTGTCTCTTTTGTTTTCTCTCCTAAACCAAACAAGAGAAAATGTTTTTTTCCACCCTATTTTTCTCTCCTTATTTTCCATCCTCCATGTTTTCACCCACCAAACATACCCTTAGATTAGACTACTTTGATTCTCTAAGTTATTCTCTGGGCTCTTTGTGGGGTCCTAACTTAAGCAATAGAAACCTTTTGGTTGGTGCTACACCTACACTACACCCCCTCCGATTAGCCCCCTCTTTTTTGTAGGCTCACTGAACCTTCCATTGCCACTCCTTTGAGAAGACTTTCCATTGACATCTCTAAGACGAGCTACCCAATTAGTGGTGAATTTCTACATCAGTTTCTAAATAGCTCTTTATACAAAACTTTTTTTTTTTTTTTTCTAAAAATGATTTTCCACCCTTTTTGTGATTTCTTTCATCAAAAATCAATTTTCTCAAAGCTCATGAGAAAGTCCCTTTTCTAAATACTCCTTTCAAAAACTCATGAGATTTTCAAAAATAAAATACTCATCTTTTCAATTTATCAAAGAATATTAATTTTTCAAAGAATTCTAGGAATATCTCCCTTTAAAAAAATAATAATAATAACTCCTCTAAAACTCAAGGGTTTTTAATTTTAAAAAAAAAATGATCTTTAAACAACTCTTTTTCAAAAATGATTTTAAGAGAGTGAGACGTGTCCAGAGTTCACATAAATCGAACCCTTGGCATCCAATCAAACCAACAAATCCTCCCCACGGAACCCAAAAACTACCAATCTGGTTAATGTTGTTTTTATGTGAGAATGAAATTGAAAATAAAATATTGTTTTAAATTGCTTTTAAAGGATCTTCTTAAAAACAAATTGCTTTTGAAGGAGAAAGGTAGCCTCTTTTGCCCTCTAACGTGCTATATAATACATAGTAGGATAATATTTGCATGTTAAAAATATATTTTTTTATTTATTAAATATTCACATGTTAACTATGCATATATTATTTATGCAACATAGTAAATAATATTCACATGTTAGCTATGTAACATGATAAATAATATTCCTAGAATATTTATAAGTATCCTCACATGTTGCTTGTATACATATTCATATGTAATCAATACCACATGTTATCTATATGTCCATAAACCCTTTTGTAAAAAACAAATGTCAAGTATCTTAGTTATTTTCTAAAATGTGAATTTTTTTAGATTAAATTAAAATGAAGTAATGTCCTTTGGATAGACGTTGTAGGATGTCTAACAACTTCCTCACATGTAACCAAACTTTGAGTTTAAGGTCTTTGGTTTAAAACTTTATCTTGCCCTAATAGTTTAGGAATCCTTAATTTAGCTTTTAACTAATTAGGTAACTAATTAGACAATAGGTGACCAATCACAACTAGAAAAACCAATAGTTGGTGGCAACTTCTAAAATTAAAAAAAAAAAAAAAAAAAAAAATCCCTAACATGCATTTGGAGAGGCAAGTGGATTCACCTGCAAGGAAATTAAAAATGTAAAAAAATCTGCCATCCACAGCTCATCTCACATATCTCTTACCTGAAAGTAGAGGAATTAACAGCCTAATTCGAAAGGAGTTTAGACATGGCCACACGGGTGCTCACAACCCCTAAAAAAAAAAAATAATAATAATAAGCTTATTACAATCAATTCTACCTTAGCATAACCTTATAAATTCCTCATGAACACAAGCAATCATTTTCATGCACAATCAAGGAAACTAGATTGAAAAGATCTTGAGATTGAATTGTAATCATTGAAAGAATTCTTGAAATAACTAGACAATAGATTACTGGAAATGACAGAATATGAATAGAATTCCGTACCAAAAGATCAAACAGAATTTAGAACTCAATTGTAAATCATGTTCAGGGGTCAAGGTGGTTGATTTGATTTACAAAATCAATATCAAAAACAAAAACAAAAAAATGTAAATCATGTTCTTGCTTGAAGCTTATGTCAATCAAAATTTACTCAATTGCTCTAGAAATTGAATTTGCAGCCACGTAATTCAAAGAAAAAGAGTAAGAATAATGAGCCATTGAATATTTTGCATAACATGACCAAGACTAGATATAGCCAAGGGAAAATCATACATGAAATCAATAATTACTCAAACTAAAACCATAAACTGTTTAAGCTGAGGGCAGATTCTGTATAGAACACTTGCTGCATAGTTTTGCCAAGATTTTAGTTTCCTCAATTACTTCGTCCCTCTCAAGTAAATGTATTACCGAATGGAATCAAAATTCTAATGTTTTGACGAGGAAAAAAATATTTGTATGCAATGGAAAGCAGGAGGTGGCACCACCACCATGGGATCATTGGGATGCATGAAGAGAAATGAAAGTAGAAGGTAGCCAAAGTAGGTGATGGCACGCGCACGACGGAAAGATGAGATGTCATGTTGTGGAGGCCTAAAAATTTTATTTGCAAAAAAGTCTTCAAGTTCTGCCCAATTACAGTAAGTCTCTACTCATAAAAATTTCATGCATCAACACCCTTATTAATTTCCTTTTAAGTAAGTGTCCTTTTTAAAAAAAAATATATTTTTTTTATCTCCATTTAATTAAGATATGATATGTAAATAAAGAAAATAGCCTTGGATTTTATAAAAATAGCCTAAAATCGAAATTCTCAGATGGTGAAAAGTTTATTTTCACTCCAAATTACAAAAATCAAAATTTTGGGTTGAATCCCAAAATTTGACTCTTAATCCGAGGGCATATGCACAATTATAGAAGCTTAAAAATCATTTTATACCTATTGCCTATCAAAACATCGAGAACTGGTAACATGATTTTTGCAAAAATTTATTGTACCGAGTATAGACTTATAAATTATAATAGTGACATAACAACATAAAATTCCTTGGAAAATTTTTAGGCTTACAAGCAAAAGATATATCTCAACTCCACAAATAAAGGCTCTCACTTCACTATCAAAACTATTAATTTTCCATGAATATCATTATTATGATCAAAACAAGAAAGACAATCATTGATAAAATGATGCATGCATAGCTAGTTATTAGGGTTATACGTACGGGATATCACATGCTTCTTACAATACCAGATGCCTTATTGTTGGGATCACAGTCTTCTAAATTAACAAAATGTTCCTAGATTGTGGGATCACAATCTTCTAACTTAATGAAATGTTCCTACATTTGGGATTCCTCCTTGGAGGACTTTCAAGTATCAATATCAAGTTTATCAACTCCAACTGCTTGGGTTTGGTTCATCATCAACATTATAGGGTCATTTAGGGTGTATTTATTAGGAGGTGAAATAGGGTTGATGGAAAATTTTGAAGAGAAAATTTTGAAGGAAAACTTTTTTGGAGTGTGTTTGGTTGGGTGGGGAGAAAGGAAAATAAATAGTGGAGCGCAGGTATTTTCTCCCCGAGCCCACCAAAAAGTTTTCTCCTCAAAATGGAGAGAAAACATAAGGGAGAAAATGAGATTGCTTAATGGACAATTTTTTAATAAATTGGGCGATTGCTTTTTTTTCTTTTTTTCTTTGGTTGTTTGTCACTTTTTTGTTTTAATTGGTCATCATTTTTTAACAAAGGTGTATGAGTAAATTTATATAAACTCACTTTTTCCATCCCTCTACTTTTCCACTCCCAACCAAAAAAAAAAAATGAGAGAAATTAAACTCTTTTCTATCCTCCTACTTTTCCATCCTCCCACCATTTTCTATCCTCCCACTTTTCCACCCTTTCAACCAAACGAACCCTTAGTGATGGTGTAGGTGGATTGCTATTTGAAGTATTGGAATTTGAAGAAAAATCCATTTGATGTCATTGAAAAACAAACACACAAAACAATAATTAATAAGACACACAAATCCCCACAAATGTGGTTAGCCATCAACGAAACATGACAGACACAAACATTATTAGGAATCTAGTGGTTCCTAATGGAGATGGGTAGGAATTGTAGGGGAATATATGTATGTGAATTGTAGGAAAATTGACATAATTAGAAGTAGTCATCATCCATTGAGAAATATATATATATATATATATATAGAGAGAGAGAGAGAGAGAGGAAATGCACTAAGTAATGAATTGGTTTATTCTTCAATGAAGGAAAATGTGATTACAAGTAGGTATTTATAGAACATAAAACTATTATATTGGCCCACATGACCTTATTCTAATAGTTATCTTATTCCTCATATGCATTAATAATTCTAACATGTGTTCAATGTGATTAATATGCTAGAAATTGTAACTAACTAACTAAATGCAATATCACAACAATTATTACCTATATAGCTATAGGTAGGGCTGTCCATGGGTTGGGTCGGGTCAGGTTTGGGCTTGACCCGAACTCGACCCGACTGGATCGGGTTACCAAAAATGCGACCCGCAACCGATCCAATATATGGCTCGGACCAGGCGGTTCGGGTCATCGGTTGAACGGGTCGGATTCGTCGATTTGACGGGTTTGGGCTTCGAATTGAGTCACTCCTCACAAGACATCTGTTTCCTCCACTCAATGGTGAGTTTTCTCCATCTTTTCTTCCCACTCAACCTCACCGCCATACTCCATCACTGCATGTCTCCGATCCACCCCCGCCAGCATCTAAGCTACCCTCCTCCATGAGCTCCGATCCACATCCAAGCTACCCAACTACGAACATAACCCAATCCCCATTTCGGCAAACCCACACCCATCTTGGCCGATCCACACCCACCATACCCATACCCACCTTGGCCGATCTACACCCACTATGCCCACACCCACCTTGGCCGATCCACACCCACCATGCCCACACCCACCTTGGCCGATCTACACCCACCATACCCACACCCACTTTAGCCGATCCACATCCCACATACCCAGACCCGCCTTGGCCGATCTACACCCACCATACCCACACCCACCGATCCACATCTAAGATGAAAATATACCTGAGAGCCAGAGGGTGTGGAGTGAAGAGTTGAGACTAGAGAGACTTGAGATTGAGATTTGAGAGTAGAGAGAACGGAGAGTGATTTTTGAGAGAGTGAGATTCTGATTTTTGAGACTCAGAGAGTGAGATGGTGAGATGAGATTAAGGACTTAGAAAGGCTTTTGAGAGTGGAACTGTGGAAGGGATTTTGATTTGAAGTTCAGTATAGCTTTGCGTGTGGACTGAGGCTTTACGTTTGCATGTAATCTCAGCAACTCAGTGTTTAGTCTTATCACTTATCAGGTTAGTCTTCATGTGTTTGCCCAAAAAGAACTGATTTTTTTTTAAAAATCTTAAACTATTGGTCAGGTCGGGTAATACGGGTTTATAATACCTGAACTCGCTACCCGAACCAAAAATTCGGTTTTTGTGAGAGGCAGACCCGAATCCGACCGACCATGGACTTCGGGTCCACCCACTAGGCCTCGGGTCGGTTGGACCCGGTCTGTTTGGTTGGGTCTTTTACCTGCTGGACAGCCCTAGCTATAGGGATTCCTAACACATACACTCAACTAGGTATCATTCTCATCACCGATATATCGTAATATAAATAAGAACTCAAAATTAGCCTCAATTGGTCACAGTAAGCCAGCTTGCACCATTAGCCATGTCACTTTTCCGTTAGCCATGTAAGAAATACTTCTAATAGAAGAACTAGTACAGCTTATTTTTAAAATTTAAGAGACAAATAGAGCTCACTTAAAACTTGAGAGACCAATTACGCTCACAAGGTAAACTTCAGCGATTAATAGTGTAGTTTTGCCTAAAAGTTATATCTCTCCAACCACAAATAGTGTCGGTGCAAACACAAAAAAGAAAGTAAAATAGTACAAGAGAAACTAAATAAAAAATACTAAACAAAATTTATTTGGAAGAGATTACACAACACTATTTGTACTGAGGTGCGATACTCACTCTCTTTAAGAAGATTCACCTCCCCCCTATGCGCGTATCTGACTCAATATCTACTCCAATACATTTCAACCCATTAATCACCATACTTATAAATAATAAAAGAGTCTCTCTCATTTTCAATATAGGATTACACATTTGACTAACTCCTTATCTTGCATATTGTTGATACCCTTTTTTTTATAAAAGAGACCCAACAACAGAAAAGCCCAGTAACGGGCAAAAAAAGAAAAGAAAGAAGGGATTAGAAAGTAATGGTAGGAACAATAGGGTTATAAAAGCCCATAGAGAAGGCATACCCATAAAGAGCAAGGAATGAAATGCATTGGCCCATGGGCCATATGGAAGAGCCAGCCATGGTAAGACGACCCTTTTCAAGAGAAAAGAGAACAGGCCTTGGATGGGCCCAAAGAAGAAATGAAGAGAAAGAGGCTCAATGGGCCAGCCCAGCAGGAATTAGCAGCAAGTACTAAAACTTGGAAAAGTCCAACAAGCCCACACCATCTCCCATAAGAGGCCAAACATGGGTGGAGAGTAAAATGAGACAAATAGCAACAGCAGAAACTGCGTAAGGAAGAAAGAAGACAAAACATGAAGAAACCAAACAGCATTGCCATAGTCAGAGCACCACTAACCTGTACTCAGTTAATGCAAGGGGGTGGGCTCACAGTTAAGGGGATTACAAAGGGTGTGGTTTGGTGAAGGGGGGAAAATGGCCTATTTTCGGTATCTAGCCACGACCTTTTTTGAGAGGTGCTCTGCTGGGAAGGTATCTTTACCCAAAATATGTAGCAAATGGCTGGGACCACTTGATGCATGCTAGAAAGAGAGGTAGAGAGAGACCCAAAGCTTTACTCATTAAGAAGAGAGGGAAAGACTTATGACAGAACCAAATGGATAAGAATTTGTCGTAGGATGGATAGTGGAAGAGAGAGAAAACACTGAGCAAGGTCAGGTGTAGTAGAGGCCAAACAGCCAATAGAACAGTGGGCACTTCTAAGGGAGTATTCACAGCAGGCAAAAATGATTGGTACACAACAAGGGCAAAAGAGGAAAATCACATAGGATTAATTTAGTATAAATAGGAACAATAGCCATAAATGAGGAGGGAGGAACGACTAAGGCAAGAAACAAAGAGAATTGAAAAGGAAATAAGAGAGAAAAGAGAAAGAGTGAAAAAGAACATAGAAAGGCAAAAAGAGGGAGTATAGTAGAAAAAGCATGCATCAGTAGGAAATCTTTTCCCTCTCTCATTGCAAACCCACTCGTTGTAATCTTGGCAAAATAAGAAGTAGCTATCTAGACCCATTCTCCAAAATGTACAACTTTAATGGCATAGTCCAGTAATAAGGTTGTCCAAGTTGGGGTTCGGGTTCTCTTTAGTCCACTTTTTGCGGAAAGCCCATCATTTATATTATGTCGCTCTAAATATGTTAACTGTCTCCTTTGGCTAACCTTTCTGCCATGATACATATATCAATACCTTTATATATACGTGTACGAATATATACGTATTCACACTTATGTATTTATTGTTATTTGTTGTCTTTCTTTTGAGATGTTTGTCTTGTGCACATACTGGCTCCTTAGTAAGGTCTTGCTAGGATAGTGGGTCAAGCCCAACTCTCCAACCCACAGCAGAAAAGGCTTTAAGCCCAAGAACAAGAAGAGCCCCTACACATAATAACTTCCATATCTTTAAATTTTAGTTGCCAATTTTTTTTTAATTATTTAATATGAAATATCACTTTTTCTATCTTACATACTTACGTTTCAAAATATCTCACATCAGTTTATCTATTTTACACTACATTTCATTAAAAGATTAATTTTTCTTATTTTTTTAATTATTTTTCTTTCTTCACTTACAACAACCATCATCTACTTTCTTTATTCATCCTCATGATATGTAAAGCAAGAATAAAAATCTAAATGCAAAATAGATAGTGTCAATGTAAATTTATACGACTACTATAGCAACCATGTATTTTTACACAACTTTACATAAGCTGATGTGGGTGAATTTTGAGATTGGCATAAATGTGATATTTTTTTTCTATTATAAAAGCACTGATGCTAGTGCTCTTGGCTTTTTTTATTTATTACCTTGGTCACCACATGCACTTGTGCATTAAGATCAATAATTCTGAGGTAATCATCTATAATCAATAAATGAAGGTTAGGTCAAAGTCCAGCAGAATTAAAATATTTTAAAAAAAAATTGTTGAATTTACTTCAATTCTTAAGATTATAAAAATTTTTACGTCTAGATTGGTCGAAATTTTGAGAATGAAAGGCCCCATTTATTTCCTCTCTTGCTCGATTATTTGATTCTCTATCCAATTGGTTTTAGTAAAGGCTCTCTCTCTCTCTACACTGTCCTATTTTTTTATTTTTTATTTTTAAATTTAGTATTATAGACAGTAGAATATAGAGTCATAGGTCATAAAGTAAATGTTTAATTTGGGCACCTTATCGGTAATGCATTGGGGTGCATGCTAAATCTTTAAAGGTTACTACCAAGTTTTTGTGTTTTGTGAATTGTAATTTTCATATATGCATGGTTTTCAGATCCAAACCGTTCAAAGAACTGGTAAATGGAGAGGTTCAAGGTTTTTAAGGTCAGACTGAGCTTCGACCAAAGTCGAATTGTGATGACATCATAATTACTTTAATAATTAATTAAAGCCTAAATATAGATATTAAATTTATAAAACTAGAAAAATTGACTAATATATCTATATATGTGAGGGAAATTTAATGATTTTCAAGCATATATTTAATAATTAAATAAGAAAGTTAACAAAATAAAATAATAACCATGAAAACTTTAAAATTTATGATTAATTTTTTAAGAATTTTAATTATAATTTTTTTTTTTTATATTCCTTGTAAGAGATGGATAATTTAATTCAGTAGAATAGAATTGTGTTAAGTTGTTTTTATAAAAAGAAAAAATTGCGTTAAGTTTACTTTAAGTATTTTTTTTTTTTTTTTGTTATTGTTAAGCATCAACTTGCAAGCTTAGCTGAGTAGTTAGGCTCTAGCTCCAACTTTGACCATGCCTAGGTTCTAAACTTGGTAAACGCACTTTTCTGATTTTTTCTTAATTAACAAACATGCTTGAATCGGGGTTGGACTACATGGTTTATGCCACCGGTTCTGCATGAACCGTGCAGTCCAACCCCAGTTTAAGGGGTTCACGGAATTAACAATAAATCTGGTTCTATATGCTTAAAAATTGGATTTCAGTCTGGTTCCCAGTTAACCCGATCGGACCGCCGGATCCAATCTGGGTCTGATAACCTTACATATATGGTGTACTTTGTTTGTTGGGTTTTTTCCATAGGCAAAACTATGCTTCCTTTTCTAATATTTTATTTTCAATTTTTATTTGGATCATCATCTATTTCTTTCATATTAAAGGAGTTTTAACTTGCTGGTGGTAGTTACAAGCTACTTCATTCAATTCAAGTAAATTCATATAATAACAATAAAACTGATGAAGCAGTTATCGTCAGTTAAGTGGACTCGTCCAAATGAGCCGGCAACCTCGTCCTTGTACCTGAAAATGTTGCACAAAGCCCTCTTTAGGTGGTCACCGGTGTGGGGCCTGCCAAAGAGTCTCCGATGATAAAGTCAACGTATGGAAGTTTCAAGAAAGTATCAGAGACCAGAGCTACGGTGTATCTTTGTATTTAAGATTGTGTGTAGCTTGTTTTGGTTCTGTGGAGTGTTTATATATGGTTCCACAACATCTAGCCATTATGGCTTTTATTGTGGCTTTAATGCCTCTTTTGATAACGCCTTTAGGCTCAGTAATGTAGGCTTTGATGGGCCTCCAACAGTCTATACAGCTGGTCTTGTAACCGTCTAAGGTATTGCATACTACATTAAATGGCTTACCTCCATTCGTCAGTGACGTGAAGTGGTGGATGGAGATGTCTAATTAGTTCGTCTAAGCCAAAGGGTTCGTCGGTCCTATCAGCTGCCTCCCCAGGCTCTGTGGTCGTCCTTGTGTGTCGTGACGATCACCAGGAGGTGAAGGGTTTCTTGCTCAGTCGTGTCTCTTGGGGTTTCTCTCCGTATTTAATGCGCAGTGGCGGCGCTAGACATGTCGTGGCCACGTGGTGTGTTCTGAGTGGTGGATTTAATGCTCCACTTCGTGTGACTCTTGGATTTCCCACTGTTTTTTTTTATTATTTTTTTCATTTTTTTTGTGCTTAGTTTTTAAAACTTCCTTCCTTTCCTCTTTCTTCTTCATTTTTCACTTTCTTTCGCTGCTATTACTGTTCTGCATTTTCTTTTCTCTGAGCTACTATTCTCCTTGCGATCTCCTACATTTTGCTCTCTTTGGGGTTGCGTTTTTGAGGTATGGCTTCTTCTTCCTTTGGTTCGCTTTTCGTAGAGTAGATAATTTGTATGGGTTTCTGATTTTCCCCTTTTTCTTTCCTCTTTCTGTGCTTTTGGTTTCTTTAGGATCTTGCCCCTCTTCTATTGCTTTTTAAGTTCCATGCTTAGTAGTTCTGAGGTTAGGGCACTTTGTCCCTCTATTTCTTTCCTTTTTACGCGTTTAGGGGTCTCTCTGGGAATTTCTCGCAATTTTTGCCGTTTAGTTGAGGATTTTGTGGGTGGGGGAAATAGCTTAAGCTTAGTGTTAACCGATCTGTTCCCTTTGCTGCGTCAATCCGTTGATTGGTTTGAGGACCTAATGAGTGATCGAAGAGCTATGTTGGAGGATAGGTCCAGTGAGTGAGAGATGGGGTTGTCATCTAGTGACGACCTTGTGGAGGAAGATACTGCATTCTCTACCCCGAGAGTGGTTAGGGCTTTTTCTGCTCTGGATGAGGAGTGTGGCCTAGACGCTGAAACCCTTTCCCGCTTTAGGGATCGATTTCAGTTTCCTGATAGGGTTAGGATCTGTCTTCCTCGCAAAGAGGAACGGGCTTGCCATTTTTCGCCAGGAGAGGTGTGTTTTTATGAGGCCGCTTTCCAAAGCGAGCTTAGATTTCCCTTCCACCCATTTATAATGGAGCTCCTAAATCACTTCAATATTGCTCCCGAGCAACTTATGCCCAACTCGTGGAGGATCATAGTTAGTTGTACGGAAATTTGGCTGGAGTCCACAGAGGGAGATATGATTAGGGTGGACGAATTCGCCTATTTATACCGTCTAAAGGAATCCAAGGAATACGGGTACTACGAGCTTATGCCCTGGGACAGGAAGGCTAGGATCGTCACTGACCTGCCTTCGTCCTTCAGTTAATGGAAGTCTCGGTTTTTCTTTGTGTTCGAGGATGATTGGGAGACCCTTCCTGATGAAGTTTGGGACGACGTCCCTAGTTACTCCGTCGGTGAAGAGCCCCAAGTCTAGGTGCGTCATTTCTCTGCAAGTCCCTTCATTGTCCTTTATATGCTCCCTCTTCTGTTTTTTTCTTTCTTTTTCATCGTCACTAACTTTTCTATTCATTGTGTGCAGTTACGAAGCGCCCAAAGCTCAAAAGCAGATACAAGGATCGTGTGGAGGCTGCCGTGAAGTACGCGAAGACCAAAGATGACTTTGACGACCTAGTTGACCGCGGACTTTAGCCTGTCACTGTCTCGGTCCATAACCTTCCGTTTTTGTTCTTCGGGCCATAGCCATTGAAGAGAAGAGTGAGTATTATCAGACCTCGTCATCCTCCCTTTTCCGTTCCTCTTTTCTTTTTCTTTTTTTCTAAGTGTTTCCCTTCTTTTCTTTTGTAGAGATGATGACAAAATTCAATCAAGACATGTACGCAAAAATGAGGGCGAAGAAGAATGAGCCTCTTTCTGCCCTTGGGAAGAGGGTGGTTCGCATCGTGGATCAGGGGAGTCCTGCTGCTCCTGCTGCCACCGTCACTGGACCAACGAGGGTGGCTTCCCCGGTTACTTCGATGGAAGAAATCACGCCACTTAGGAAGAAAGCTCACATGGCGGACAAAGGGAAAGAGAAGGCCTCTTTGCGATCGTCCAGCGTTTAGGACGACGTTGATCTCGCACAGACGAGGGCACAAAAGGTCTTTTCAAATGACAAGCTCAAGGCCCTTTCCAGGGTGCCACCCAACGAGATAGTGAGTCATCATGTCCACAAACTCGTTTAGGTAATATGTTCATCCAGCCTGTCCTCCGTTTTTTTTTTTTTTTTTTTTTTTGAAGGTTGAATCTTCCTTTCAGGTTCTAGGGGAAACTATTCACATAACCTCGGAGTACTTGAGCCAGAAGGCTAGGACTTCGTCCCCAAAGACCAAGGCTAAAGGTCTGGAGGTGGAGCTTTCGAAACTGAGGAAGGACCTTATTGCAGCCATGGACGAGGCCAATACTACTAAAGAAAAGGAAAATGTTTCATCTGACGACTTGAGAACGGAGAGGCAGCTAACCCTTGAGAAGGACGAGTAGCTCTAGGCTGCAAAGGAAAAGGTGAAGACGATGGCTGCCAAGTCCGTCGAGGCCTTCCAACAGACTGAATAGTACAATACTGTGCTCTTCAACAAGTATTACAAAGGCTTCGAGCTCTTGCGGCGCTTCCTGGTCAAGCACCCTATCGGTGTAGACTTGGAGGAATTGGACTTTGAAGCTATGGATAAGGAAATGGCCGCAAACGAGGCTGCCCAGGCATCTCAAGCTATCTAAGCTACAGTTGTTGCTCCCGAGAGAAGTACCCAAAGCCTGTTGAGATTGACGGAAGAGAGGCCGTTGTTTAGCCCTGCACATACTTATGTTCCTTGTTTTTTTCTCCTTTTTTTTTTTAGGTGCCCAGTGTGTTTTTGGGCTATTTATTTTAATGCTAGAACAATATCTTTTGCCTAGTGTTCCTGGGTCTTTAATTCTAATGTTGGAACAATATCGGTTGCCCAGCATTTTTGGGCTTTTAATTCTATTGACTACTTTATGTTTTACCTATTTTACTCTTCTGCATCATTGTGCCTGATATATTTTTGTCTGTGTCTGATCTCTTCTTGCATCGTTGCTTGTTTACCCTTAGCTTGGGATCTGGGCTGACCAGTAAATGACTTGCATTTGTCAGTAGTTTATACCCATCGTCAGTAACCTATATCCGTCTAGGCGGGGTTTGATTACTTAGCTGATTTTTGGTTGACTTACCCTTATTTAAGGGATTTTGTCATTTGGCTTCGTTAGTAACTTACATCCATCTAGGCAGAATTTTGTTACTTAGCCAATTTTTGTTTAACTTATGCCCATTTAAGGAATCTTGTCATTTTGGTATTGTCAGTAACTTACATCCGTCTGAGCGGAATCTTGTTACTTAGCCAATTTTTGGTTTTTAAGCTGCTAGATTTGTTTGCATTATATTGGACCATTGGCTGAATAGTTCTTTTATTGCTTTCAAATACGAATACAATTGTCTGTTACATCTATTGGTGGTACTTCTTCAAATGCTCAATGTTCCATGGTCATGGCAACTGACCCAGTAGGGCCTTGTCTAGAGTAATGGGTGACCCGTCTAAGGTCTCCAAGTGATAGCTACCTTGTCTAGAGTAATGGGTGACCCGGTAAGGCCTTTCTCAGGTTGGGCCAAGTTTCCCTTGGACCGGATCATTGGTTGCCGGGGTGACTTTGCGTAGGACAAGGTCCCCTATGTCGAGTCGTCTGAGCTTCACTCTCTCGTTGTAGTACTCGGCCATATTTTGCTGATACTTTGTCATTCTGTGAGAAGCTCCTTCTCCTCTAACTTCTTCCAAGCAATCTAGGTTGACCTTCAGCTAATCGTTGTTGTTTTCTTCATGGAAGGCCTCTCGTCTAATACTGGTGATTCCCACTTCAACCGAGATTACTGCCTCGGTGCCATAGGTGAGTCTGAAGGGGGTTTCTCCCGTCAGGGTTCTTGCTGTAGTCCTGTACACCCACAAGACATTGGGTAATTCCTCCGGCCAAGCACCCTTAGCATCGTCCAACCAAGCATTGATGATCTTGAGCAATGTCCGGTTTGTCACTTCCGTCTGTCCGTTCGCTTGTGGGTGTCTTGGGGATGAGAATTGGTTCTTGATCCCTAGACTTGAACAAAATTCACTAAAGCCTTGGCTGTCGAACTGCCGCTCGTTGTCCGATATGATCATTCGTGGTATCCCGAATTTGCAAATTATGTTATTCCATACGAAGTTCTGGATCTTTGCCTCCATGATGGCTGATAATGCTTCTGCTTCAACCTATTTTGTGAAATAGTTAATAGCGACTAGTAAAAATTTTACCTGTCTCTTACCTTGGGGTAATGGATCGACGATGTTAATTCCCCATTGTACAAACGGCCATGGGGAGGTTATCGGCATCAGTCTCTCTGCTGGGAGGCATTGAACATTCCCAAACCTTTGGCATTTGTCACATTTTCTGACGAACTCTCTTGCATCCATCTGCAGAGTAGGCTAGAAGTAAATGTTCTGATCACTTTACCTACCAAGGATCTCGGGCCTGCATGGTCATTGCAAATTCCTTCATGGATCTCTTCCAAAATGTATTTGGCTTCCTCCTCGTCAACGCACTTCAGGTAAGGCATGGAGAAGCCTCTCTTGTACAAGGTGTCGTTCAAGATCGTGAACCTGGTTACTCTTTTCTTGACTTTCCTGGCCTCTTCAACGTCCTGTGAAAGGCGTTCGTCCTGGAGGAAGGACAAGATTGAGGTCATCCAGCTACTTACACTCTGGATTGTGAAGGTAGAGACTTCTTCAATGTTGGGGCATTTCTAGACTTCCATCTTCAAGTCCATACTCGTTGGTCCCTCTTTTGACGATGCCTGCTTCACGATCTCGTCTGCCACTACGTTCTGGCTTCTAGGGATCTGCGTGAATTCCACCTGATCAAATTCCTATGTTAAATGCTTCGTCAGCCTGAGGTATTTTTGCATTCTCTCCTCCTTTGCTTTACATTCCTTTTTTATCTACCGCACTACCAGTTTTGAATCACTCTAGAGGACTAAGTTTTTGACTCCTAGTGCCTTCCCGACCCTCAACCCCGTCAGCATTCCTTCATACTCAGCTTCATTGTTGGTGGCTGGGAACTTTAGCTGAACTCAATATTTAAGCGTCTCTCCTTTTGGGGTGATGATGACGACCCCTATTCCGCCCCTTTTTCGGGCTGACGAACCGTTAGTTTGAACCGTCCATCTTTCTGCTCCGTCAGGTGCATTGTCCTCATCTAAGATGGTGAATTCGGCGATGAAATCTGCTAATGCCTATGCCTTAATAGTTGTCTAAGGGTGGTACTCAATGTCGAACTGGCTAAGCTCGATTGCCCACTAGACCATTCTTCCTGTAGCCTTGGGCTTGTTCATGGACTTCTTGATGGGTTGGTTCGTCATCACCAAGATGGGGTTCGCCTAGAAGTAAGGTCACAACTTGCGCGAGGCTATGATTAATACAAATGCAATCTTTTCGATCCGTGGGTACTTGGCTTCTGCCCCTTGGAAGGCTTGACTGACGTAATACACTGGGACCTGCGTCTTGTCCTCTTCCCGAATCAAGGTTGCGCTCATAGTTGTAGTTGACACTGCCAAATATAAATACATGTTTTCTCCCTCCTTGGACAGACTCAGGAGGGGTGGATTGCTCAGGTAATGCTTGAGTTCTTGGAAAGCTTTCTCACATTCGTCGGCCCAGGCGAAGACCTGCTTCAGTGTCTTGAAGAAGGGCAAGCATTTGTCCATTGCTTTAGAGACGAATCTGTTGAGTGCTGCTATCCTTCCTGTGAGCTTCTGGACTTCCTTCACGGTCTTAGGCGACGTCATGTCAAGTATGGCCCGCACTTTTTCTGGGTTTGCTTCTATCCCTCTTTGGGACACCATGAACCCTAGAAACTTCTCTAACGCTACCCCAAAAGAGAACTTATTGGGGTTCAACTTCATTTGGTACTACCTAAGTGTGGTGAACGTCTCTTGGAGATCGTCTAGGTGAGCAGACTCTTCCTTACTCTTGATAAGCATGTCATCTACATACACTTCCTTGTTCCTCCCAATTTGCTTGCTGAACATTTTGTTTACTAACCTCTGGTAAGTTACTCCTGCATTCTTCAATCCGAAGGGCATTACCTTGTAATAGTAGAGCCCTTGGCTCGTGACGAAGGCAGTTTTCTCCTAGTCTTCTTCTGCCATTTTTATTTGATTGTATCCCGAGAATGCATCCATGAACGTCAGTAGCTTATGTTCTACCATGGAATCCACTAGCTGATATATCCTTAGTAGAGGGAAACTGTCCTTTGAGCAAGGTTTGTTTAAGTCCGTGAAGTCTATGCACATCCTCCATTTCCCATTTGCTTTCTTTACCAGGACGACATTGGCGAGCCAATCGGGGTAGTAGACCTCTCGAATAAAATCAGCTGCTAACAGCTTGTTGACATCATCTATGATAGCTTGGTTTCGTTCTGGAGCAAAGACTTGTCGTCTCTGCTGGATGGGTTTTTCTCGGGGTCTACGTTTAGCCTATGTCAGATGACCTTTGTGGATATGCCTGGCATGTTCTCGTGGCTCCATGTGAAGACATCCATGTTCTTTTTAAGGAATTGGAGTAGCCTTGTCCTCATCTCGGGACTCAGGGTCATTCCTATCTTGGTCGTCTTTGTTGGTTCTTTGTCTATCGGCTCCACAGTCTCTAGGGCTTCCACCTTCTCTTCTTCTTTCTCCTCGATCATCCATGTATGGTTCTTCTTTGCAACTAACATCGCTTGGTAGCATTCCCTGGCCAACACTTGATCTCCTTTTACCTTGCCTACACCATTTTCCATTGGGAATTTTACCTTGAGACAATAGGTAGACATGGCTGCTTACCAACAATTGAGTGTGGGCCTCCCAATAATCAAATTGTAAGAGGAGGGACAGTCTACCACTAGGAAGTCCAGCTAACGAGTCAATTGTTTTAGGGGTGGCCGTTATTGTGACTGTCAGTGTCACTATGCCTTTGGGATACACTCTGTCTCCACTGAATCTGACGAGTGGGGAGTCAAATGGACGCAGCCTTTCGGGGGCCACCTTCAACTGTTGAAAAGCGGAAAGGTAGATGATATCTGCGGAGCTACCATTGTCTACAAGGATTCTCCTAGTGTTGAACCCTTCTATCATAAGCATGATAACGAGGGGATCGTCATGTGACTCCTTCACTCCTCTGACATCTTCCTCTAAGAATAGGATATCCCTGTCCGCCCGTCTTTGCTTTAGGGGTGGTATCCTATGGATGCTGTTCACCTGCCTCTGGTATGACTTCTTGAGGGATCTGAACAACCCCCCTGTGGATGGCCCTTTTGTGATCATCTTTATTTCTCCTATTGCATTCTGCTGATGATGTGGCTTGTGGTCTTCGTCCCTTGGAAAGGCTTCCAGCTTGTCCCTGCTATCATCCCTAGGCTTGTTGGAATCTCCCTTCTTTAGAAATTTTTGCAGCTTGCCTCTTCGTATGAGTTCCTCTATCTGCTCCTTTAGGTCTCTGTGGTCTTCTGTGTAATGGTCGTGATCTTTATGGAAATGACAGTATTTCCTCTTGTCACGAACATTGGGTGACGAGTGTAATGGTCATGGCCACTTAAGGTAGTGCTCGTCTTTAATTTGTGCCAGAATTTTATCAACAGGCATAATTTAAGGAGTGAATTTTACCGTCCGAGGGGTTTTATCATCTTTCTTCTTGTTCCTGTCAGTATTTTGACGATCTGCCCACTCCCTTTTTCGTCCTCTTCGATTGTCTCCCTTTCTTTCCCTGTCATTAGGCTTTTCTACCTCTTCGATTGCCACTAGAGCGTCTTCAGCATTCATGTACTTCTGAACTTTTAGGAGCATTTCTGCCATTGTCCGTAAGGGATTCTTCATGAGCGAGACCACAAACTCCCTAGACTTCAACCCGGCTTTAAAGGCCGTTAGCTGTACTTTGTCATTCATTTCTCCACCTCTAAAGTTTCTTGAGTAAAACGCTTCACGTATGACCTCAGGGTCTCCTTTTCTCCTTGTTTAATTGTAAGCAGGTGATCTGCCGGCCTTTTTGGGCGTTGTCCTCCGACGAAATGGCGTAAGAAGAAGCTGCTCAGCTGCTCAAAGTCATCGATGGACGAAGTTGGTAACTTCATGAACCATTCCTTCGTAGCTTCTTTGAAGGTAGTTGGGAAGGAACGGCATAATATCTCGTCAGGGGGCTGCTGAAGACCCAGAGTTGTCTTGAAGGTGTTAAGGTGATCCAAAGGATCCTTGAACCTGTTAAATGGTTCAAGCTATGGTAGGTGAAACTTCGAGGGCACTGGGCACTACAAGACTGCCGTGGTGAAGGGTGAATCTGTTCTCCTGACCATACGGTCTAAGCTTCGGTTTGTTTTTTCCTTTATTGCACTCCTCAGCTCATCCATCTCCTTTCTCATTTCCTTGAGGAGGTCCGAGCTCGGTTCTTGTGGGGTGGCAGGTCGTCGGTGTTCGTCCCTTCTTTGGCTATCCCTATCGTCATCCTGGTTAGTCCCGGACCGAATCTCCTCTTGCTGGAACCGCAATCTCATTTCTTGGTTTTGTCAGGTAAGCTCTTCCATGCTGGCTTTGAGTGTTTGAATTTGCAGAGCTAATGCTACAGAATCTTGGGGAGTGTTGGGCTTCATCTAGACTTGTGAGTTGAATGGAACTATGTTCTCGAACCTAGGTACGAAAATATTGTTCCCACAGACAGCGCCAAACTGATGAAGCAGTTATCATCAGTTAAGTGGACTCGTCCAGATGAGCTGGCAACCTCGTCCCTGTACCTGAAAATGTCGCACAAAGCCCTCTTTAGGTGGTCACCGGTATGGTGCTTGCCAAAGAGTCTTTGATGATAAAGTTAGCGTATGGAAGTTTCAAGAAAGTATCAGAGACCAGAGATACGGCGTATCTTTGTATTTGAGATTGTATGTACATTGTTTTGGTTCTGTGGAGTGTTTATATAAGGTTCCACAGCATCTAGCCGTTGTGGCTTTTATTGTGGCTTTAATGCCTCTTTTGGTAACGCCTTCAGGCTCAGTAATGTCGGCTTCGATGGGCCTCCAACGGTCTATACAGTTGGTCTTGTAACCGTCCGAGGTATTGCATACTACATTAAATGGCTTACCTACATTCATCAATGACGTAAAGTGGTGGACGGAGATGTCTAATTAGTTCGTCTGAGCCAAAGGGTTCGTCGGTCCCATCAAAAACAAATAAATTTTATGTTGGTTGTCTACTTACCACAACCCCTTTTTTATTAAGTGCTTGGGACTCACTATGAACAAAATATATGCCTTTTAGTACATGCTCCAGAACGATTCTTGTGGAAAGCAATTGAGAGATTGTCTTATGGTTACACCTGTTTCTTGGAAAGGGTGATTTTGTTATTTGTATCTCAACCATTGTGGTTTCTTTTGTAAGCTTGAGACGTTTTTCTAGTAAATTTATTCCATGTTAAATAGTGAAGTAAATTCATTCCATGTTAAATAGTGAAGGCCTTATACATTTAGATGCATAGACGATTCATGTTTGTATTTTTGCTAGGTTTACAGGCGTACTACCATAATTGAAAATCCATATAGGCTGGTGCCTAATGAATATATAAATGCATAATAATAGTTGAAAGAAATTCATCTATTTGTTGTAGCAATCTAAATAGGTGAAATTTATTGTAGTTTCTATATGCATCGATTTGTCTTCCAACATTAACATAGAAATTTTTGTAACATTGAGAAATTATTTTCAAACATAATTCTGATATCATTGAAGAAAAAATAAAGCAAAGATATTCTTATGGATTTTGGTCTTGAGGATTATTAGAAGCGGATGAAGGCATATATGGTATCTAGGTTTTTGGGTTCAAGAATGGAATGTTGGTGGTTCAATAGGAAGATCTAAAGGAGAAGTAGGTGGAGATTATGGGGAATCACCTGATGGAGCAGGAGAGGACTGGGGAGGCAAAGAGGAGGAAGGAGGTAGTGGAGGGAAGGGAAAAGAGGGAAAAGGAGGAAAGGGAAAAGAAGGAAAAGGAGATCGTGGGGGAAAGGGAAAAGAGGGAAAAGGGGGAAAAGGAAAAGAAGGAAAAGGAGATCCTGGGGGAAATGGAAAAGCGGGAAAAGGAGGGAAAGGAAAAGAAGGAAAAGGAGGTAGTGGAGGAAAGGGAAAAGAGGGAAAGGGAGGGAAGGAAAATTGAAGGGAGGGAAAGCGAGAAGAATGGGATAGATAAGGTGACATATAAGGAAGAAAGGATTTTGAAGCATTAAAAGATCTTGACAATTCCTGTTTGTTTGCACATAGAGCAGTATTCTTCTCCGATGGCCTGTAACTCAGTGTATTCAAGTTGTATATACAACGATTTTCTTCCCTAGACTTGAATGTCATAACAGTTGATGTGGTCTTCGAACCAGGAACATTGCAAGCTGAAGATGAGCTCCCCAACAAGGTTACTTGGCAAAATGATGTTGCTGCCAAACCTTCTACACAGTTAACCCCATCAATATTTGCTATTTCCACTTTATATACTCCATGCTTATCTGTTGTTTTGTTGACTGAAAATGTGGTATGCTCTGTGATTTGAGGTGAGTTTGTTTTGAATTTGCATTGTATTTGAACATCCGCACCTAATCAGTAAAACAAGAGTACACACGTGAGAAGTTGAAAGAATATTTTTCAATTCATCATCAATTAAATGACTAAATTCACCATTTCCAAGCATGTTAAGTTCTAAGACAATCATCAATTTATCATAGTATTAGAGTGTTTGTTCTAAGTTTGAACCATATCTCCTCTTACCTCCCATTAATAATTTGACATTGAAATGATTAAATTCTTTATTCTTTTTTTTTTTTTTTTTAAAGTAAAAATCTCACATTTAAATAATTATATTCACAATTTTTCAACCATTTATGATTTAGGAAAATCGATAATTTATCACCTAAACTGAAAGAAACAATAGACTAGATAAAGATAATAAAAGTTATTTACCTGGCAAGAAGGAGCTGTGTCTAGAAAAAGTGTTGCTAGAGCAAATATCACAATACACAACACCCACTACGGTAATCTTGGAGACAAGATTTGTTGGTTGAGCTATTAGAGAAAGTGGATGAGTGAAGAGAGATGCAAGAACAAGGAGAATTATTGAGTCCATGAAGGCAAGCATTTGAGAAGTGAGAAGAAGGTTCTAGGAGGGAATCAATAATATAGCTATTACACCATGAAGTGCATGTGAAGTATATATAATAATGCAAGAGATATTAGTCTAAGGTTCTAATACGTGGCACATTCATTGAGAGGGAAAGTAAATTATTTTCATTTTAGCCTTCCACCCCTCAAAATTTTGCATTAATGTCAAAATATTAATTGATTATCATATGTTAATGAGGTTACTGGATTTATTTCTATATATTAATTATATGGAGATGTGCACTAATTATTTATATCTAATTATATATTATAAAAAAAAAAAATAGAAACAATATATTATAAAAATTGGATCCTATAAATGGAGGATGAATATAATGATGACATGTGTAATTTTATCAAACCGTAAGATAATGACACATGTCAACAACTTATCTTTCTCAATTTAATTAAATTATTACTTATTACCTTATGCTTAAAACAATTACTTATTACCTATATTAGATCCATGTGGATTTCTATCTTTTATCTCAAAAAAGATCCATTTTGGATAGAATAAATGTCAATTTAATTATATTACCAATTAAATCGTATAAAAGGTATAATATATAAGTATTAATAAATGTTAAAAGTTGGATCACATAATTTGAGTATGCATACAACCATGATATGTGTTATTGTACCAAAGCATAAGATAATGACACATATCAATACCCTTTTAATCTTTCTTAGTTTTATTTAAATTATTACTTATTACCTATATTAGATGCCAAGTTGGATACGATAAATTTCATTTTACTTATTTTACCAATTATATACCATAAAAAGGATGATAAATTCGTCTCAATAAATTTTATAAGCTTGGATCCCATAACTAGAGGATGCATGCAATGATGATGTGTCATTTTACCAAAGCCTGAATAAAAATAATAACACATACCAATACCTAGACATGGCAAAATGGGTCAAGATTCGCTAACCTGACCCAACTCGAACCCAAAGAAAATACCCAACTTGATTTTTACCTAAACTAAAAACGAGTTGACCTATGACCCGACCCGTTTTTTACGAATCAACTCAACCCGACCTGGCTACCCCGTGACCTGATCCGTTTTTTTCAAACTTTTTTTTTGGGTAAAAAAATAATAAAATTAAGACATTATTGGTTTAATTGTTTGTTGTGAGTTTTACAGTACAAGTTATTATTATTTATTTATTTTTATATTAAAAATATCAAAATTTTAACATTTTTCGGATAACTTCATTCAAATATAATATATATTTAATGTCATTTAAATAACAATTGATACCTTTATATAGGTGCATGCCAATGAATTGAAAGATGAATGGTTGAGGCATTCTATTGCTTAATAATGGGATATGTATAAATTTTTAAATATCACATAACAAAATATATGCCAAGATAATCTGGTTGCAGTAAAGTTAAAAACATATATTTGAAATTATAGGCGTGTATGAGAAGAATTCATAACTGTGAAAAGAGTGAAGACAAAGTATTAATGTATATTATCAAGTTGAAACAAAATGTCAACCACAGTTGATATTAAATTATGAAATTAGTTTTCAAGATTGTAAATTTCTTAGTTGTTTTTATTCTTTGTCAAATTAGTTATCAAATAGGGCATTTGAAATTTTGTATTCATTTGTATGTTTGTTTTAATTAGATGTTCAAAGGCTAGACTAGACTCGTTTGTGCTATTTTGTTTTCATTAGGAATGTTAGGATTTGTATAATTATTGAACAAGTATTAATTTGTTGAGCTGAGCTCATTCTTGATATGAGTGGTGAATTCAAAGTAATACATTTTACACCAAATAATTTGATGCATGACTTATCAAATGACACCAAAAAAAAAAAAAAATCATGTGAAAAAATACATGTCGACCCGACCCGCAACTCGAATGACCTGATATGTTTCTAACCCGCTTAAAATAACCTATTTTTTTTACCCGAACTCATTTTCGACATGAACCCAGTTGACCCAATCCGTCCCGTTTTGCCATGTCTACCAATACCTTTTATTCATTCTGAATTTAATTTAAATTATTAGTAATAACTACCTGTCTAAAATTTATAGAAGAATTCTCATATATATTTTTTAATTGTATATAAATTATATTCAGTAATTAAACCCTCCATTAGAATATTGGTGTATGATATTTTCCTTAAATAATAGAATATATAAGTGCATGTATAAATATAATCATATTAAATGTCTAATGATATATAAGGAAAAAGTTAACAAATGCCCTAGGCGCATTGATTTAGGAAATATTTTTTGAAACTTTTTATGAAAAAAGAAAAAAGAAACTGACTTTTTTTACAAATTTTTATATTTTTCATGAAAGTGGTATTAAATTTTTTTAAAAATGGTCAATTAACAAATACCCTAAGTACACTCATTAATAGGATCCAATATATAATTCTATATACAAATACAATCATAATAAATTTCTGTCAATAACTATCATATTTATCAAATTTAATTTTTAGAAAAAGTGGGTTCCAGTTAGCTCAACTAGTAAAGTCTTTGATGGTTGAATAAGAGATCTGGGGTTCAATCCCCACCTACACCAAAAACTGATTGGTGTCTTGGTCTGATAATAAAGAGTTATCATCAAGAGCAAACACCATAGGTTGAAACTTTCTCAAAAAAAAAATTTTAGAAAAAAAATTCGTTTTATGTTAAACAGTGGTGGCTCCAGGAATTTTTTTTCAAGAGAGTCATTAAGAAATTTAAAGTAAATAAAATTTCATACAAAAAAAAAAATGAATATATTGAGTCATAAAAAATGTAAATATATGAAATTTTACAATTTCTACGAGTTTTCATTATCAGTTTTTATTATCTATTGTCAATGTGGCTAGGTGTGGCATTTATTTATTTTTTTGCAATTGTCATGATTTTTATAAATATATTTTAAACTAAAATGACACAATGCAACCCACTAACACTATATTATTTATTAACCCAAACATCCATATTCATCCATACATAAATATTATTCTAAGTGTCTACTTAGCCAATCAAATATTTGAACAGTTTCTCAAAAAAAAAAAAAAAAAAAAAATATTTGAACAATTGTTAACTTTACTATTTTTTTTCTTCAATTACGTACTAACATAAATAATACACTAAATGTCTAATTGTTGTTTAGTTTTAGGTTGTATTGATTTATTATCAAGGTGTGCAAGATTTTGGCCAATGTATGCAAAAATATTTTTAGGCATAAAATAAACTAATAAAAATTATTTTTTTATATATAAATTATTATTTTTTAAGTCAAGGGGTTCATTTGAACCCCCTGAACAACAAGTGCTGCTGCCCCTGATGTTAAACGTTTCTTGCACTGCATAAGTTACTAACTAATTATTACCTCAACTGGTAAAGTTTCTTGCCATCGAATAAGAGATTTATGGTTCAATCATGGATGAAGTGCATTGAGGGAGCAGACTTGAATTTAAAATATCCATTGACAGTGCTTTAAGGTTTAGTACTAGGCTTTGTGTGCCTAATTATTCATTAATTAAAGTAGAGATATCGGAGGCGTTCACCTTACACAATGTATCATGATCTTCGAGAAGTTTATTGGTGGAACAACATGAAAAGAGAAATATTATCACCTTTTATGGAGCAATGCCTAACCTACCAACAAGTCAAACTAGAACATCAAAGGCTCTTAGGGTTGCTATAACCACTCTCTATACCCGAGTGGAAGTGGAAACACATCTATGGAATTTGTGTCTAGATTACTGAGGTCACCTAAGAGTTATGATGCTATTTTGGTGGTGGTGGATTAATCCAAATGAACTATTCTCATGATAGGCTTGCAGAACTGTTGGAAAAATCAAATCTCATAAGTAATATTGATAATCATTAACAAGTTTTTGTCCTCAACATTAATAAAAATTTTAGCTACTCATGATCATTGAAATAAAACACTCATAAAAAAATAAATAAATAAATAAAAATTGGACTGAAGGAGAGAAGTCATTGACTCATTGTGTTGTCTTGGGGAAAAGTCACAGAGAAAGCAACACATGCGGCAGCCCCTTTCCCTCTTTTTTTTTTTTTTTTTTTTTTTTTTTTTCAGCTTTCGTTTCACATTCAACCCTAGCGCCTTTTATATCTCTAGCCGTTGTAGAGAAACCCTAAAAGAGTAAGGAAATTCAGATAGTGATATTTGTCAAATTTTCAGGCCCATGTTGTGAGGTAATTTCGGCCAAGTAAAATTCAAAATCTGGGCTTTACCTAAACTACAACGTTTTAGCCCTTTGAGTTATCTTTCCAGCCCAACTTCAATCACTACAATCCAATATTTGAGCTGAGAGTTATGCCTAAAAGACTGAGACATGCACAAAAATACCTTGATTCCAAGTCGGACTTTTTCTGCAATTGGCTTCTTTCCGTAATTGATCAGGCTTCTCCACATATTGTACTTCTTTGAGTCTAAGTTGGGTTCAGCCTACTGAATTAGATTCCATCCTTCTGCCTTAAATAAAGCCCATTAGCATGTAAAGACTTTATTACCTATAAACCAAAGATAATATATACTTGGTCACAAAATAATATCAAAGTAAGGCTAAATATGCAAAGATAAGAGTACATTATTTTATATACTTCATGCATATCACTAATTGTTTTGCAAGTCTTGATAAATCAAATTTTTTGAATTAATGGATTCCTCCTTACGTTAGAAATTCTCAAGAAAAGGTCTGAATGATCAACTCTTCAATCAGTTGTTAGAATCAATAGGTCTTCAAATTGTTCATTTGAAAAAATTGAATTTGATTCTTTGTCACAGTAGTAAATAGGATAGGAGAGAAAATAGAATTTGTTTCTTCGTTTAAGATGCTATCTTTTCACCTTAAATAAATTACCATTCTTAGAATTCTCAATCTCTATGACACCATAAGGGAAAACCATTTTTTACAATGAAAGGTTTAGTCCATCTAGATCTCAATATTTTGGGAAAGAAATGTAACTTAGAATTATACAAAAAACAACTTTTTAGAGATGGTTCAAAAGATTTCCTTAAAATATGTTCGTCATGAAAAACCTTCATTCTTTCTCTATAAATCTTAGAATTCTCATATGTATCACGTCAAATTTCTTCTAACTCATTCAATTGCAATTTTCTCAATGGACTAGCCTTATCTAAGTTAAAGTTTAACATCTTTAGTTCCCAATACGATTTATGTTCCAATTTTGTAGGCAAGTGACAAGCTTTACCTAGAAGAGTCGATAGGGGGACAAACCAAGAATATTTCTATAAGCAGTGCGGTATGCCCAAAACGCATCATTCAACCTCAAAGACCAATTTTTATGATTTGGTTAAACCGTCTTTTTCAAAATTTGTTTGATCTCCCTATTGGCTCTCATTTAAACCCAATTGCATTGCATATCACTTCACAGTGATGAATTGTTATTTTGACTGCTTGCTTTCCAATTGATTTACATGATTTAAATCTTCAAGTCATAGTGATCAAAATGATAGTTCATGAGCCTTAATTGGACAACCGGATTGAAAAATATTAAAGAAATGAGTTTTAACAATAAAATGCACTTGCATGAAGTAAGTCCTGACTATATGTGATTAAGAACTCTTAATTCTAATTGGTATATTTTTAGTCCAATTTAAATTAAATGATGTGTAATAATACTATTTATTGAGGATATAGTTTATGGTAAGGTTGCATGCACCCAATTAAATCCTGAGACAGTATTTATTGATTCCAAGCAAAATTAGTAAAAGTTGTGTAGGGACCCAAAAATTTGTTGTGCAAGCCCACTTAGAGTAATGGGCTATGCCTTTCAAATCTGGCTCAAGCCAATAAAATTTGTAAGAGGAAGGTAAGAACAACAACAATGGGCTCTGCCCGAGGACACAATAAGGAAGAATCAGGTTTATATTTAGGAACAAATGAGCACCAAGCTCTACACAAGTGTTCCCGAGGAGACTGAGTTTGCATAAAAAGTAGTATTGTTCACTCTCTTCTTCCTTTGTTCTTCTTACTGTTTTTCTCTCTCTTTTTCTCTGATCCCTTTTCCAATGCCCTCTCCTTCCCTTATATACCTCCACCTCCATCACATCTTCACCGTCCATTTCTACCTAACCTCCCTCCTTTTTTGACACTTGTTACCTTTCACATCTGAAGAAGATGGTGGAAGGAATCTGCTTAGCTGTGGTTTACACTATTCAGGTCACTTCCTCATCAATGCTGCTGACAAAGCTGTTGTCTAACATTTAATGCGGATGCAACAGGCTACACCAGGCCAAAAACATCCATACTGCCCACCGGTTTCCACTCTGTTCAGATCCTAGCTCCTACTCAGAATACCAAGGAGTACCATGATTCATTTCTTCTCCTCCTCAGGCGGCTTCCTCCCTTGGGCCCGTGGTTTCTAGCATTACCACGACAATGCTGCAACCTTTCGACTTCATCCTCGGTCCTCAGGCCAATGCTATGACCCTTCAACTTCATCCTCGGTCCTGGGGCACCCACAAGTTGATTAATTAAATAATTAATTAGTTAATTTGATATATTTGGTTAATTTAAGTAAATAATAAATTAGTTAATTTAATTAGTTGAATTAAATGATGTGTCATAATACTATTGATTGAGTTTATAGTTTAAATAATTAATTGGTTAATTTGATATATTTTTTATTTTATTTGTTGAGCTTATAAGGACCAAGGAAGTAAAAAAAAAAATATTCAAAATTCAGAAGAAATCAGATCACAACTGAAACGAAAACAGAATTAAGAGGAAAGCATAAATTAAGTCTCAATTAATCGCCATGTGTCGAGCTTTCAATCAAGAAAATTTTTTTTTCATTTTCTTCGGCTGATCTTAAACCTTCATCTTAGGCTTGATAATACTTACCGTAAAATCAACAAGACTCAATATTTTGTTTATGCTTTGCTAATGGTCAAATTTTTTACCCTAACAATATCTATTTAACTCAAATAGTAATTAGTAAAATAAAATAAAAAATTCCACGATATTACAATTTTAACTAAGAGCCTGGTAACTTAGTAGTGTATCATACTCTCCTTTATTAGAAGAACCAAAATTCAAATCACTCATTCCTACTGTTATAATTATTGAATTATATAAATATATATATATAATATAATATAATATAATTTCAACTATAATTTAGTTATTAATTATTAGTTTAATCTTTTTGGAAGGGATAGAAAAAAAAAAATTTAGTTGTGGTGTTTACTATTTATAATATTGTTTCTTTAGTTGTATATAACTTGCAGAATTTGAAATGTTTGAAAGTTGTCACATTCACAATTTATTTTTTTTCAAGCATGCCATTTTTGCAGGTGCTTAATTTCTTTGGTTCTATTTTTTGTTAAAAAAAAAAACTTTTATTGACCGATGTAATTAAATAAACAATTTTTATATTTTCTCATACTTTGTAATTGTTTTAAAAAATTATGATAATTAAGAAGTTATGTTATATATATGCTGTGACTGGAAATTTGTTTAAAGTTTTAGACTTTTTAGTTACTATTTTATTTATTATAAATTTACTAGATTTATTTATAACATTATATGAAGCTCCAATATAGGCCTTTTACCTAATCTTTGTCGTTCAGATTTTCAAAACTAGTGGGTTCCAGTTAGCTCAACTGGTAAAGTCTCTGATGGTTGAATAAGATATCTGGGGTTCAATTCTTACCTACACCAAAAATCAATTAGTGTCTTGGTCTGATGATATCAGGAGCGGACGCCATAAATTGAAACTCTAAAAAAAAAAAATTTCAAAACCAAATGTGACTATATATATTCTTCTAAAAAAAAGGTGTCTATATAGATAATGCTCCATAAGCCTATTACCCATCCGCACCTCTCTTATTTTTCTCTCTACATGAGATTATGGGGTTAGCTCGAAGAAAAAGCTAAGGCTTTACTTGAGGCCCTGCATTTGTTTTCTCCATAATTAAAGAGAGTGAGAGAGAGGTTGGGATTTTTGAAGTTCATCTGGGATATGGCAGTGATGATCAGTCACCTCATACGTTTCACTGCGGCATTCTTCTTGGTTGAGTACTTTGTTTGATACCAATTCTATTATGTTGAGTGGATGAGTTCTCTTCTTATGTATGTTCCAGATTCTTACTAGTTGTGCTACTTACTTCATTTTGGAAAATCTCATTTATGATCTATTGTCTATACTTGTACACCTTTCATCATCATCTTCCTCTTTGATTAATCCATCCGGAGTCCCGTTTTAACTTGAACTTTTATAAGTTTTTATGCCACTCTTCCCAAACCCCTTTTTTCCCACATTTTTCAAAATAATTTAACTTGTTCTATTGTACATATTTAGCATAAGTGAATAGATTGTCCAAATTGTACTTTTAGTTAACTTACAGGTGGGTACGAACTAACATTTTTAGTAGCAAGGATAACTTCTACTACACTTTTGTTTGAAATTCGTTCTGATCTATTTGCTGATCCACCTTCCTCATCCTAAGAAAGAAAATATTAGTATTTTATTTGTTCAAGTGAATATCATTAACTATTAAATTCATTAGTACAATATATGCATGTTCTTGAATTTTGTTCAGCTATGTTGTTGCCTGTGAAAAGTTGTTACCCTAGGTTATTTATTTGATCACAAAAAAGCAGTAATAGACTTAATGAATTTTACAAATAATTTAATTAACTTATATTCTCTTTACTGCCAGGTAACATTATTTCGTTTCTGGTATTCTTGGCTCCAGTGTAAGTATTAATTTCACCGCTTTCAACTCGTAAAGTTTATTATCATCACTACACCAAAATAAGCTTATTACACCAAATGTTAATACAACAACATTAGTATAGTGGTATTAGACACAATATTGCATCTGTAAGTTAAAAATCATTGCAATAATAACTTTAAAGTGGTAAATTATCGCATTTACAATAATTAGTTGCAATAACATATAATTATTGGTATTACATTATTAAAATTTGTATAAATATCTTAAAATAAAAATTTAAAATAAAGATATCGTTACAATATTTGATAACAGTTATTTTTGCAATCTATTATAACAAAAATTTCAAAGTGATATTTTCTTGCAATAAAGACATCATTGTAATTGTTTGATATAAATTATTTTAAAATCTATTTCAATGACAAACACAAAACGAATATATCATTGCAATAACCTGATATCAATTATTTTACAATCTATTGCAATGACAAATATGAAACAATTATTTATTACAACGAATATATCGTTGCAATAAATTGTTTATTGCAACAACATATATATCATTGCATCAAAGTTGTCATTAAAATATCTAGTGATTATTGCAATGAAATTTTTTGTTGCACAAACTTATTACCTCAAAATTTATTGCAACAACTTGCATCAACTATTGCAATTACTTTGATATTATTGCAATGATTTTTTGTTGTTGTAATAAACGTTTTTTCCTGTAGTGCGTTGAACAAAAAATCTAGAGTTCGATACCCACCTACACTAAAAATCAATTGGCATTTTGATTTGATAATAAAGAATAATCATCAAGAGCAACGTCCAAATTTAATAAGAAAAAAAATTACATCCATGCTTTAATTTTTATTTTCTCAATAATAATATAAGTAATGTGTACATAATGATTATTATATTACAGGCTAACATTTTATCGAATTTTTAAAAAGAAATCAACCCAAGGTTTCCAATCAATACCATATGTGGTGGCATTATTCAGTTCGATACTTGGGTTGTACTACGCAATGCTTAAAAAAAATGTTATGCTTCTCGTCACAATCAACTTATTTGGATGTGTGATAGAGATGATATATATCATCTTGTATATTACTTATGCGCCAAGGGCTCCAAGGGTTAGTATTAAAAGTGTACGTTTTTAGACCCCTTAAAACACAATTGGATTAACCTAGTTAATTAGCCAAGTTATTACTTAGTCCAAATTCTAGATCTAGGTTATCACAATCAAACAATCATATCATGCATAGCAGCAGAAATATAAATAACACAATGATATGATGACCTAGGAAACCAAACCGGTAAAAACCTGGGGAGGATTTAACCTAGCTATCCTCAAGGTAAACCTGAATCCACTATAAAAGAATCGAAGTTTTACAATAGCGACTTAAACCACTAACATCCTATTGCTACCCACCAGTAGAAACTTACTGACACGACCACGTGCAAGCTCCGAGACCACGGACTTCTTCTTTCTTGGATTCTCCAGCAAGTACAAGCATACCCGCTTGTGTTTCTTTAAGTTCTTATGGCAGCAACTGAATGATCATCAAGTTCTTGAACGAATCTCCTCTTGATAATCCTAAGCTTATGTAAAGGAAAGCTCCTCACAGATCTCACAAGAGATTCACACAAACAGCAATATGAGCAACAGGAAAACGTGGCTAGGGTTTGCCTTATATACCTAGGGCAAAAACATAAAACCCTAAACGTTTTAATGAACTATGGCTGAATTGGAATTCTACAGAAAAACGTGTTAAGGACATATTTTGTGTAATTGGCTAATCCTTTGACAAAACGCACTTTACTTGTAATTGGGTAGATCTAGGATGTGTTTAATACTTCAAGAAACATGTTGTTCAAGTCTAGTATTAAAGCCATGAAGATTGGACCAAGAAACAAGTGAAGAAAAGCTGTCATTAAAGCTAAACAGATAGCTCGACACCTGTGGACAGATAGTTCGACAGCTGCTCGACACCTCTCGACAGTTAGGCTATTTATCGAGCCTCTTAAGGTGTTTCTTATCGCAATCTCGACACCTTCTCGATAGCTGGTCGATCGATCGAGAAAGTTCCTGTCCCCTCGATAGCTTCTCGACACCTAGTGGATCGATCGAGCCTCATCTCTTGTGTCTGATGTTTTAATCCTCGACACCTGCTCGACACCTTATCTGTCGAGCTTTACAGGAATTCAGATTTTCAGATCTGATTTTCGGTCCAGACTTTTGTATTTGTGTAGGGTTTCTTTTCTCACAACCCTAGACCTATATAAGGCTAATTTTAGAGGCCGTCACATAAGAGAATACAAGGAGAACATATACAAAAGGTGACCGATGCCTTATTCTCTCTGAAAGAAGCTACTGTGTTTTTGTGCTTTAGGGTTTTGTAACCAAGTACTTCTTGATCTTCATTATTAATGAAGTGAAGAACTTTGCAGCCAACATCTTCTTCAATTTGGTAAATTGAAGTCGCGTACTAGGATCCGTGCAATTGGTTAGTCACGTATTGTGATTCGTGCATCAAAGGTTGGCGTTCATATATTGAAGAGTTCAGAAGTTCTGAAGTGATGAAAGGTTTCTGCTGTGAGTTCATCTACAGGAATTGTAGAGTCTAGGGACAAATGTTTTGTACTAGATCTGAAACTTCTCTTTACTATAGTGGATTGCTTTTCGGGAAGGTTTCCCCCAGGTTTTTTACTGTGAAAATAGTTTGTTTCATTGGTTTTCCTAGGTCATCATATCTTGTCTTATTTACTTTTCCGCTGCATTTATTTTTGACATGATATTGATGTTTGTTTGTTTTAACAAGTTTTATTCATAATAAATCTAATTAACAACTTGGGTTTAAAACTTGTTAATTCTTTCAACCGGGGTCTAAATTTCCCAACAAAACTCATTCTACCCGATTTTCGATTGATCGAGCCTAAGCTTCGATCAATCGAACCAGGCCGAAATGCACTATCAATTCTGCATCAGTTTGAATCCAACTTTACATAAAAGACAACTTTGAGCAAGTTTAAACAAGACCAAACAACCTGTTTTGATCATGGTTTGCCAACAATACACATTAGAGTTCTAAATACATTAGTTCTTAACTCTTTAGAACCTAACAAAAAGCGTATTAATTGAGAAACTATATGATTTTATTCACCTAATTATATTTATGCTCTAACTTAATTTATGTTGAATTTTGACTGCAGAACTCAACTCTCAAAGTATTCGTTTCTATGAACATGGGTTTGTTCTCCTTAATCCTTCTTGTCACACACTTTGCAGTGAAAGAAAAATTTCGTGTCGAATTTCTGGGATGGATTTGCGTTGCCGTTTCTATTAGTGTTTTTGCAGCACTCTTAAGCGTTGTGGTAAGTAAAATAATTAAAGCATTTGAACTCAAGAGGTTTGGATACTCCCGTTTTTTTTTTAAATAAGAAAATTACTTGCAAGCATTTTACTTTTCTTTCTTTTTTGTAGGCACAAGTAATTCAAACTAGGAGTGTGGAGTTTATGCCATTTAATTTATCATTTTTCCTCACATTGAGTGCCGTAATATGGTTTGCATATGGTTTGTTTCTCAAGGACATTTGTATTGCTGTAAATAATCTCCATTTGCAAATTCTCTCACTATTTCAAATACTTTCAATCATTAAATTTTATCTTAATTTCTTCTTGTTGCCTTAATGGTCTAGATCCCAAATTTCGTGGGTTTTATCTTGAGGCTACTTCAGATGCTGCTATATGCAATATATAGAAACAACAAGAAGGTTATAGAGGAAAATAAACTGACGGATCAACAGCTGAAAAATATTTTGATCATATCCCCTCTAGGGACTGCTAAAGTGTTTCCAGTTGATGCTCGATCATATGCTAATGGTGAGAGTGTGAACAATGATGCAAAGGAGCTTGAGAAATGCATGGAAATCGAGAGTGACCTCAACCCAATTGAAAGCCCAGTTTAATTCACATGTACTGTCATAGTCTAGTTATTAAGTTTACTGTTTAGTGTTTAGGCTAAAAGTGCCTTCCATGTTGCATTTCTTGTTTTCCTCTCTCTTTGCGTCCGTGCATAGCACATGTTGGTATTGTAATAATACGTATATGAATCAAAAAAATTTGTTCATCGTTGTTGATCTTATTCCACATTAACATGTGTTGTCCAATTTTAACTTGTTCATCGTTGTTGATCAAAAAAATTTGTTCATCGTTGTTGATCTTATTCCACTACAAAATAAAATGTTTATTACAACAACAAAAAATCATTGCAATAACATCAAAGTCCAATAGTTAATGCGAGTTGTTGCAATAAATTTTGAGGTAATAATTTTGTGGAACAAAAAATTTCATTTCAATAATCACTAGATATTTTAATGACAACTTTGATGCAAAGATATATATGTTGTTGCAATAAAAAATTTATTGTAACGATATATTCGTTGTAATAAATAATTGTTTCATATTTGTCATTGCAATAGATTGTAAAATAATATTTAGGTTATTTAGGTTTATTCATCCAATTATATAACTTAATTAATGTTGAATTTTGACTGCAGAACTCAACTCTCAAAGTATTCGTTTCTACGAACATGGGTTTGTTCTCCTTAATCCTTCTAGTCACACACTTTGCAGTGAAAGAAAAATTCCATGTAGAATTTCTAGGATGGATTTGCGTTATCGTTTCTGTTAGTATTTTTGCAACACCCTTAAGCATTGTGGTAGGTAAAATAATTAAATTATTTGAAGTCAAGAGGTTTGGATACTCTTGTTTTTTTTTTTTTTTTTTTTTTTTGAAGAAAACTACTCGCAAGCATTTTACTTTTCTTTCCTTTTTGAAGGCACAAGTAATTTGAACTAGGAGTGTGGAGTTTATGCCATTTAATTTATCATTTTTCCTCACATTGAGTGCCGTAATATGGTTTGCATATGGTTTGTTCCTCAATGACATTTTTATTGTTGTATTAATCTCCATTTGCAAATTCTCTCACTATTTTAGATACTTTCAGCTATTGAATTTCAGCTTAATTTCTTCCTGTTTTCTTAATTGTTTAGATCCCAAATATTGTGGGTTTTGTCTTGGGGCTACTTCAGATGCTGCTATATGTAATATACAGAAACAAAAAGAAGGTTATAGAGGAAAATGAACTACCTGATCAACAGTTGAAAAATATTGCGATCATATCCACTCTAGGGATTGCTGAAGTGTTTCCAGTTGATGCTCAATCATATGCTAATGGTGAGAGTATGAACAATGGTGCAAAGGAGCATGAACAACTAGAGGAGCTTGAGAAAAGCATGGAAACCCAAAGTGATCTCAACCCAATTGAAAGCCTAGTTTAATTCACATGTATTGTCATAATCTTGTTATTTATTAAGTTTATTGTTTAATGTTCTGGCCAAAAGTGCCTTCCATGTTGCATTTGTTGTTTTCCTCTCTCTTTGTGTGCAGGCATAGCACATGTTGGTATTGTAATAGTACGTATCTGAATCAAAGAAATTTGTTCATTGTTGTTGATCTTATTCCACATTAACGTGCGATGTCCAATTTTAACTTAAACTTTTATAAGTCACTACAAAAAAAAATATATATATATTTATTACAACAAGAAAAAATTATTGTAATAACATCAAAGTCATTGCAATAGTTGATGCGAGTTGTTACAATAAATTTTGAGATAATAAGTTTTTGCTACAAAAAATTCCATTGTAATAATCACTAGATATTTTTATGACAACTTTGATACAATGATATATATGTTGTTGCAATAAACAATTTATTGCAATGATATATTCGTTTTAATAAATAATTATTTGTCATTGCAACAGATAGTAAAATAATCCATGCTTGAATTTTTATTTTCTCAATAATGATCTAAGTAATATGTATATAATGATTATTATATTGCAAGCCAACATTTTATCGAATTTTTAAAAAGAAATTAACCCAAGGCTTCCAATTGGTACCTTATGTTGTGGCATTATTCAATTCCATACTTTGGTTTGTACTACATGATGCTTAAAAAAATGCTATGCTTCTCATCACAATCAACTCATTGGGATGTGTGATAGAGATGATATATATCATCATGTATATTATTAATGCGCCAAGGGCACCTCGAGTTAGTATTAAAAGCATATTAGTTGAGAAACTATATGATTTTATTCACCCAATTATATATATGCTCTAACTTAATTAATGTTGAATTTTGACTACAGAACTCAACTCTTAAAGTATTCGTTTCTATGAACATGGGTTTGTTTTCCTTAATCCTTCTTGTCACAAACTTTGCAATGAAAATAAAATTCTGCGTTGAATTTCTAGGATGGATTTGCGTTGCCATTTCTATTAGTGTTTTCGCAGCACCGTTAAACATTATGGTGAGTAAAATAATTAAAACATTTGAGGTCAAGAGGTCAAGATACTCTTGTTTTTTCAAAAAAAAAAAATGAAAACTACGCGTAAGCATTTTACTTTTCTTTCCTTTTTGTAGGCACAAGTAATTCAAACTAAGAGTGATATTTTATTGCAATAAAGACATCATTGTAATTGTTTGATATCAATTATTTTACAATCTATTTCAATGACAAACACGAAACAAATATATCATTGCAATAACTTGATATCAATTTTTTTCAATCTATTGCAATGACAAATATGAAACAATTATTTATTATAACGAATATATTGTTGCAATTAATTTTTTATTGCAAGAACATATATATCATTGCATCAAAGTTGTCGTTAAAATACTTAGTGATTATTGCAATGAATTTTTTTGTTGCACAAACTTTTTACCTCAAAATTTATTGCAACAACTCGCATCAACTATTGCAATGACTTTGACATTATTGCAACCATTTTTTGTTGTTGTAATAAACTATTTTTCTTTTAATGTGTTCAACAAAAAACTGGAGTTCAATCCCCACTTACACTAAAAATCAATTAGTGTTTTGATTTGTTGATAAAGAGTAATCATCAAGAGTAGCATTGAAATTTAATAAGAAAAAATTACATCAATGTTTTAATTTTTACTTTCTCAATAATGATATAAGTAATGTGTATATAATGATTACCTTCTTTCTTTCTCTATAAATCTTAGAATTCTCATATGCATCACATCAAATTTCTTCTAACTCATTCAATTGCAATTTTCTCAACGGACTAACTGTTGGGGTTTATGCCCTAAACTCTAATTTATTGGCATGTCATAAATAATTAAATTGTTTAATTATGTGAGACTATCTATAAATGAACAAATGGGACATTATCTTAGTCCATGAGATGCATAGTATATGATTTATGTGAAAAGTCATAGAAGATATAAATCACAAGTTTTTTGTAAACTCAGAATTTTGGTTCGTAGTCGATGATGAAATTGGGCGTTTCATCTGCAAAGACTATAACATATCAACTAAGATGATTTGTCTTGATCATGGAAGTGGAGACTTCTAGTTGGTATGTTGATATGTTTTAAGAGTTAAGGCATATTAAATTGGACCGCTATGAGATTTATTATTCTCCTAACGACTGTCAAATGAATAATAAATCTCACGACTTTTATTTACATCAACTCTAAATCTTGAGAGAATAATGGACCTGATTATGAGATGTAGGTTACTTTAATATATCAGGATTGAGATCTATAAGTCACGATCAAAACCTCAATATGTTGGGTAGCCGCATTTAGTGTTGATAGAACATATATTCTTAATATAGAATTCATAATCTCTTAACGGAGATATAAAATATTCTCTTGAGATAAGTTTAATGGGTTTGGTTATTCAGAGTGTTGGGCCCAACCACTTTACTAAGGAGTTACTAAAGTATATATTTATGAAATTGGATTTCATAAATATATGATGAATAACATAAAGGATTAAACTGGGTACTCAAGGATTAAGATGTAGTAATCTTCAAAGTGGCAGTCTACATTCATGACTTTGTATTACTACAAATATTTTAATGAAGGGGTTGCATGTATAATAAAGTCTTGGTATATAATTTATTAATAAGGCCTAGAGTGCAATTATATTCATATAGTGGTATTGAATATAATTAATGGTAACTTTGAACTTGTCAAGAGTTGACAGAAAAGCCCAAGACCCATTGGAGCTAGAGTCTTATTTGTTCCCTTTTGGTCCCACTCCAAGCCACATACTAGAGCCCAATTGGAATGACCCAAAAGGCTAACCCAATTAGATAATCAGTTATATATAAGAAGAGAAACATACAGAATTTCTTTAGGGGGCTTTTCATAAGAGTTTTCATAAGGAATGAAATAGTTTGTATGTGAGTGTTAGACACTCTCTTATTTTCTCCTTGGAAACTGATTGAGAGACCACACTTCTTGGGCATTAAGTGGAATTGGAGTGAAGATTAAAGTGTTCCTAAGTACTTCTAATATTTTGTTTTGAATTTCACCGCACCAAGGTACGCTTTCTTGTTCTTAAATTCTGAAACTTATACAATACATACTATCAATTGCGAATGAAGTAAATCCGTTAATTTTCCGCTGCGTATGTTTTGTATGCAATACAAACATGTATTTTTCCAACACTAACCTTATCTAAGTTAAAGTTTAACATCTTTAGTTCCCAATAAAATTTATGTTCCAATTTCATAGGCAAGTGACAAGCTTTACCTAGAAAAGTCAATAGGGGGACAAACCAAGAATATTCCTATAAGCTGTGCGGTATGCCTAAAACGCAACATTCAACCTCAAAGACGAATTTTTATGATTTGGTTAAACCGTCTTTTTCAAATTTCTTTTGATCTCCCTATTGGCTAACTCAACTCTCATTTAACCCCACTTGCATTGCATATCACTTCACAGTAATGAATTGTTATTTTGACTGCTTGCTTTCCAATTGATTTACATGATTTAAATCTTCAAATCATAGTGATCAAAATGATAGTTCATGAGCCTTAATTAGACAACCGGATTGAAAATATTAAAGAAACGAGTTTTAACAATAAATTGCACTTGCATGAAGTAAGTTCCAACTATATGAGATTAAGAACTCTTAATTCTAATTGGTATTTTTTTAGTCCAATTTAAATTAAATGATGTGTAATAATACTTGATGATACACGAAAATTAGTAGACTGGAATGCTTCGGGCTATAGTGATGGCTATGAGTCCTGAAAAGAAAGAAAAAACTATCAAATGTGACCAATGTGACTCGACCAAGGACCCTCCAACGGTTAAGTTAGTTTTCTCTCTAGGACACAAGGATGGAAAATAGTGAATGGTCAGAACTTACCTTGGGTGAATGGGATTTGTTCCTTTTATAGAGAGTTAGTAGTGAGTCTACTTGTTTGGATCCACTATCATCATGGATGATATGGGCGGTTAACGGAGAAAATGGGGTATATCAGTAGGGGTGTCAATTCGGGTTAGCGTGTTGGGTTCATGTCGTGTCGAGGTAGGGGCATTCGACTAAATGGCTCAACCCTAGCCTAACCCATTTAATAATCGTGTCATGATCCTTCAACCCTAACCCGACCTGTTAATAAGGCGAGTTGACCTGACCCAACTCATTTGACACGCTTAATAAACGAGTCGTGTTGAGTTGACAAGAATGTAACACAACCCATTTCAACCTACATATTATTAAATATAACATCTATCTAGAAATAATTTTTTTTACATCCCAAAAGCAGTGCATACACTTCAAGTCTTCAACCCACATTCAAAATAATATAGTTCAACAATAATATAACATTCATCTAGAAATAAGTTCTTTACACTCCAACCCAAATTTAAAATAACATAGTTTATAGATTTAACAAAAATAATATAGTTTAACAAAAATAAAATAACGTAGTTCAACAAAAATATAATATCCTTGGAACTTGCCAAATGTTAAGTATCAATATTGAAATAATTTGAGCAAACCGTAAACTAAAGCTTATAGAACAAAAACATTATGTAGAAAAAATTACTGTAGAATTTTGAAACACCAAGAAAACGGTTTTCTTTAATTCTAAAACTCACTAAATACATGAGAGAGAGAGAGAGAGAGAGAGAGAGAGAGAGAGAGAGAGAGAAATAACCGATTTGAGACTTTGAGTTTGAGAATTGGGCGTGAGACTATAAGATAGTAGAGTGAGTAGTACGGCTGAAATAAAAAAATAAAACTAGATATTTATAAGAAGGTTTAGAGATTTAGGGTTTCTAGGGTTTAGAGATCTAGGGTTTGTAAAGTTTCAATTTTCAATTATATCCCTTATAAGTTTTTGTAATTACTCACTTTTCTTTTTAAATTTAAAATATATGTTGGATATAAAAGGTATTTGACAAATCTAAAATAAAATGAATATTTATTTGTTATACGAATTAAATGGGTTGTGTTAAGTGGGTCATTTCGGATTGATACAAATAAATTGGCCTATTAAACGTGTCTATTGCGGGTTACGCGGGTTAACCCACTTATGACACGTTTCTTATTGTGTCGATTTCGGGTTGACCCATTTATGACCCAAACCCATTAAGGCCCAACCCTAACCCACAAAAACCCTTGTCGGGTTTATGTCGTGTTCGCGGGTTGGGTCGAACATTGATACCCTTAGGTATATGGAGCGAAGTCTGAGGAGTCCATTCCACATAGTAAGAGCAATGTGTCGTGGTATGATTATATGGAACTTTTGGAGAATTCTTCGTAGGATTTATCAAGGGTAATTCAATCGTCTATGCATATACATATACTCATCCATATATCTAATCGTCCATGGTGGAATTCCAGACTGGATCATTTCGTTGTTAAAGGACGAGTGCTATTCACTTTCATTCTTAGATTGCTTTCTTTGGATGTGGTCTGGTCATGGACGACATCAAAGGACGGGTTAACCTCGAACCCCATCAATTGCCCCCTCGTCCTTGTGTTGTTTGTCATTGTTGCTTTGATTTGTGGCAATTTGATTTTGAATTGATGATTTTTTTTTTTAGACCTTGTCCCTGATTTTGACACGTGGTGCAATCTCGAGGTTCGTTCACAATGTCGTTTCGTTCTTCAAGAGAAGTGCCACATGGCTCCATTTGGTTGGTTGCGTCATTTCAGTGACTGGGTCTATCGCCTATAAATAGTGGAATTCCTCTCTTACCCTCTCACATTTCCTATATTTTCTCCTCTGACCTTTGTCGTCCAGCACCTCATCTAGGAGTTTCCGTCTTTAGTCATCCTCGTTTAGAGCCAGGTACCCTCTTTTTCTCGTCTTTAGGTTTTTCTTCAGTTTTTCAAGATGTCTGAAATCATGGTGTCTTCATCTAGAAATAGTAATGATAGGGAGATAGACGAGTATCATGATAGTAGTTTTAGTGGTAGTAGCACTGATAGTAGTAATAGTAGTGGGGGAAACACTGCGAACGAGCAATACACATCCAGGGTTCCTGGAGTTCCTTTGGACGTTTTCCAAGAGGAGATGAGGACGAGGATGGCTTTTGGGTCACTTGCTAACACATCCACCAATGTTCCCTTGTCTCATTCTTCAAGTGAAGAGGAGACTATGTATAGCTGTGTAGTAGGCATTCCTTCTAAAACTTATGAGAAAAAACTTCCTTCCCTTTGGAGTTAGTACCAGATCCCTGACAACCTTAATCCTCGATTGGCCGTCCGTGGTGAATGGTGTAGTCACCCTTGTTTTGGGGTAGGTATTTATGAGGCTTACCTTCTAGGAGGACTTAGGTTGCCTTTTAATCCTTTTGCCAGAGAAATACTCTCTAGATTAGGTTTAGGAATTAACCAACTTAATCCCAATGCATGGAGGCTTATCGTCTCTATGCAAGTTTTGTGGAGGGAAGTATTTGATGGGAACCGTCCTCTCACTGTGGACGAGTTCTTATACTGTTACAAGCCATCTGAAATTAGTTAATCCCTAGGTTTTTACCAATTCTCAGCTAGGGGTTCAAACTGTAGATTGGTGAAGTCCCTCTCCACGTCTGATAGGAAGTGGAAGACGGAGTTCTTCTTCGTCTCTGGGTTTTAGGTAAGAAACCCTGTTGAGGTTGGCAGGGATCCATTTCCTCCCTATACTGGTGAGATGGGGAATCTTCGTCCAAAGGGTATGTCCATTTTTCACTACTTATTTAATTTCTTTTGTTGTACTCGCCTAACCTTTTTTTTTTTTTTAAACAGTTGTAAGATGACCTGCTTTGTCCAAATTCCATCTAGACCGCATCTAGCGAGCTCGTTCTTTTGCGAATAGGATGTTTCACTGCTTAGTGACACTTCGTTGTCTTGCGAGTTGGGGACTTGGCCCTGAACCCACTGAAAAAGCGCTTACCCACGAGCTTACCAACCGAAGACATGAGTTTTCTTAGCATTTTTATTACTTGTTTCGTCCAAACTCTAACATTTTTCTTCTTCGCAGGAATGGTAACCATGAAAGAAAATAAGGGGAAGGGTTTGGCAAACAAGGAAACTATGCAAGAAGGGACTCATTCCTAACCTCGTCCAGCAGTGGGGGATAAAAGGAAGACTCTATCTAAGACGATTGACATGGGGAGTCTTCCAAGCCGTCAAGGCCATAAAAAGGCAAAGCATAAGTTGTCCAAATCTAGGGTCGTCAAACCTGGTTTGGTCGTCCCTTCTACTCCTACTAAGCAGCCGTTTGTACAGATCTTTGACTTAGACTTGTCTAATCCTCCTGAAACTACTCTATCCAAACCTCCTAGAAGTGCTCCTATGAATCTCCTAGAGAACGAAGATCTTGCCTGGGAAAGGTTCCAACAAGCTGTGACTGAAGAGGACGTTGTTATGTGCTGACATGTCTATGAAGGACTTTGATCATTCCACATTTCATGATCTCTTCAAGGTAATTTCTTCGTCTTGAATCACCCATAAATTGATGTATTCGTCCACTTATCTTACATCCAATTCATTTTATATAAATTATGTCAAAGTTTATGGCAATGTCCAAACAAGCTTACAAGTTGGACCATACCAGGGTTAGGCTTGAGGCAAAAATCCGTGATATGGAGAAGGAGTCAAGTTGCAGGACGGGGAAATGATGAAGCTTAAGGCTGAGGTGGAGGAGTTGAAGAATTTGGCAGAGGAATTAAGGACGGACATAGTGGAAAAGGACATTCTTCTGGATCATCTGTAGAAGCAAAACGAAGAGCTCAGATCGTCCTCGAGTCAAGCCAAAGATGAAGTAATCAAGGAATTCAAGTCGTCCAAAGCGTTCACTAATCTTTTGGACGCGAACTATGCAGCAGGCTTCGAAGATTTTCGTATGGACGCTTTCAAGCTGTTCCCTGAGATGAACTTTGATTCCATTAAGCTTCGTACTGCAGCTGAGAGTTCCTTGCTTCAGACAAGTTCAGAAGATTGAATGTTGAAGACGATGCTTCCACTCCTTTTCTTGCTAAAGACGACTCTAAGTCTGGTGGCGATGCCCCCAGTGGTTTATCCCCTTGAAATGATTTTTATTTCATCTATTTCCTTGTTTATTGTTTTGCTTTTGTTTTTCTTATACTTTTTTTTTTTTTTAGAAAGGTCCTGCTGTTTTGGACCACTTTAAGTTTATCCAAGTACATTTAGCTTGTCCATGTTTACAGACGAGTCTTGTTACAATTGCCTTTTTTAGGCTTAACTCTCTTAAGGGTTTTTGGACGATAATCGTCTACCCTTTTTATTTATGAATGCACTTTTATCCATATTGTTATTGCCAAATTTAATTTCAAGTGTTTCTCGTCCATGTTTAGGACTTCATTTTGGAATATATGTATATTTTCCTCGTCCTTAGACTTATTCTTGGAACTTTGTTTGGTTATTCTTTTTTATCCATAGCTTGGATTATCTAGCAGGCTGGACATGTTGCCCATAAAAAGTGTCGAATGCATGCTTTTCTTCATCCTTAATTTTTTGGACGATTGTAATGGGAGGATTGTTCCTTCCCTTTGCACTTATCATTGTTGTCTTAGGTTTTATGGCAATTTGTCTTTTCCTCGTCTAAGGATGGCTCATGACGATATATCTCTGCGTCCAAAGATTTTAAACGTCTTTAATTTAATATGGACGTTAATTTCACAACACTTAAATTAGAGAATTCAAGCTTCTTTATATACAATAACTGTACATAACATCGTCCATAAACATCAGAGAACTTAGTACGTAGCAGTCCAAAGACATCGTCCTTGCTAGTACTAATTCCTTTCTTAGGGAATTCAAATTACTTTATATACAAGGACTTTGTTCATGACATCGTCCATAGCACATGCTAGTAGCTAGTACTTTTTAAGGAATTCAAATGCTAGAAAACATAAGATACTGTTGAAAAACATAAATGCTAAAAGATAACAGATAAACTACTAGAAATCACTAGCAATCTTTAGACTCGTCCATGCTGACTTTCCCGACGAGTCTTCTTTACTGGTAGTACTTCCTCAAGTGCTCCACATTCCACGGGTGCTCCAGCTTTTGTCCATCCAAGGCTTCTAAATAGTATGAACCTTGTCTTTTAGAATTGATGACTTTGTATGGTCCTTCCCAGTTAGGCCCTAATTTTCCATAAGCAGGGTCCTTTGTAGCCAGGGACACCTTCTTTAAGACGAGATCTCCGATGTTGAATTGTCTTGGCTTCACCAATGCATCATGATGCTTGGACATCAAGTTTTTGTAATGAGCCACCCTCTATTCTGCATCCATCCTTACCTCATCCATAAGGTCAAGGCTTAGACGAAGCTACTTTTCATTCTCTTTGTTATTGTAACGAGCCATCCTGGAGCTAGTTAGACCAACCTCCGCGGGTATGACCACGTCACTTCCATATGCCAACTTAAAAGGAGTCTCTCCAGTTGGAGTCTTTACTATCGTCCTGTACGCCCAAAGGACGTTGGATAGTTCATCCGGCCATATTCCTTTTGCCCCCTCAAGCCAGGTCTTGATGATCTTCAGTAAGGATTGGTTTGCAATTTCAACTTGTCCATTGGCCTATGGGTGGGAGGGTGAGGAATAATGATTTTTGATCCTCAATTGCTCGCAAAAGTCTTTGAAGGGTGTATTGTCAAATTGGCGTCCGTTGTCCGAGACGAGCACCCTAGGAATTTCGAAGCGACATATTATGTTCTTCTAGACAAAGTTTCTGACATTTTGCTCAATGATTCTCTCCACAGGCTCTGCTTCCACCCATTTAGTAAAGTAATCAATCCCTACCACTAAGAACTTCATCTGTCTCGTCCCCATGGGAAATGGACCAAGGATGTCAAGTCCCTACTGGGCAAAGGGCCAAGGGGCCACCATTGGAGTAAGATATTCTGATGGTTGCCTAGGTATGTTGCTGTACCTTTGACACTTATCACATACTTTAACATAAGCTTTAGCATCTGCTTGCATAGACGGCCAGTAATATCCTGCACAAACTATCTTATATACAATGGATTTGGCTCCTGAATGGTTTCCATAAGCCCCTTCATGGACATCTCTCGAGACATAAAAAGACTTGTCTGGATTTAAACACCTCAAGTAGGGTTGAGAAAAACCCCTCTTGTATAACACATCGTCCATATGGACAAATTTTGTTGCCCTCACCCTAAACTTCCTTGCTTCTTCTTTATCCTCTAGGAGGAGTCTGTCTTTAAGATAAGAAACGATTGGAGTAGTCCAGTTGGATACTCCGTCTATCTGATGTACTTCTAAAATGTCAATACTTGGGATGTACTGGATTTTGATTTGATCACTCATTTCATCTGTAGATGCCGTCTTAGCTAGGACATCAGCTTCCTTATTATCCTCCCTTGGTATCTGCTGAAATTGGTTTGTTGTGAAGCTTTTGATGCATTACTTAACTTAACCTAAGTACTTCTTCATTCATTCCTCCTTAGCTTCACATGTTCCATTTATTTGGCCTATTATTAACTGCGAATCTCCCTGGATGAGGATAGAATTTGCTCCAAATGATCTAGCTATTCTAAGCCCTGAAGTAGGGCTTCATATTCAACTTCATTATTGGTTGTCTAGAACTGCAAACGAACTGCATACTCCAGATGATCCCCTTCTAGTGAGCGTAAAACTATTCCAATTCCTCCTGCATACTGTGTGGATGAGCCATCCACATGGACGACCCATTGTTTTGCCCCCTATTTTTCATCTTGCTTACTACTAGCAGGAGTGAATTCAGCAATAAAATCCGCTAGGACCTGAGCTTTTATCTCTTCTCTTGGCTTGTATTGCACATCAAACTCACTAAATTCAACTTCCCACTGGACTAGTCGTCCAGCGGCCTCCAGCTTGTTCATAGTCTTCTTCAGCGGGTGATCTATCAGGATGTTGATTATGTAAGATTGAAAATAAGGTCTAAGCTTCCTTGCTGCTATCACTAATGAAAATGAAAGCTTTTCCATGGGTGGATATCGTCCTTCTACTCCCCTTAAAGCTTTGCTAGTGTAGTAGACGAGTTTCTGTACCTTTCCCACCTCTCTGATCAAGGCTGAACTTACTGCATGAGGGGATACTGCTAGGTAGAGATACAATTCCTCTCCTGGTTTAGACAAGCTTAACAGTGGAGTTAAAGTAAGATAAGCCTTCAAGTTTTCAAACGCTTGTTAGCACTCGTCCGTCCATTCAAATGCTTTTCTTAACACTTTGAAAAATGGTAAACATTTGTCAGTAGTCTTTGACATTCTTTGGGGACTCCATGTTCAGAATCGCTTGGATCTTATCAGGGTTTGCTTCAATCCCTCTCTGTGAAACCATAAAACCAAGAAATTTTCCTGATGCAACTCCGAAGGCACATTTGCTTAGATTCAACTTCATCTTGTATCGCCTAAGTGTATCAAAGGTTTCTTGAAGATCATTCACATGCTACATCTCCCTAGCGCTCTTAACCAATATGTCGTCCACATATACTTCAACGTTTCGTCCAATTTGTGGACAAAATATATGGTTAGCTAGCCACTGGTATGTAGCTCCTGCATTTTTCAGACCAAATGGCATCACTTTATAACAAAAAAAACCTTAGCTTGTGATGAAGGATGGTTTCTCCTGATCTGCCTCGTCCGTCTTAATCTGGTTGTACCCTAAGAACGCGACCATGAAACTTAGCAACTGGTGTCCAGTTGTTGAATCCACCAACTGATCAATGCGTGGAAGAGGGTAGCTATCTTTTGGGCAGGCCTTGTTTAAATCTGTGAAGTCCACTCACATCCTCCATTTGCCATTAGCCTTTTTTACCATCACTACATTAGCTAGCCAATCAGGGTAATAAACTTTACATATGAACTCCACAACAACTAACTTATGGACTTCTTCCTTAATGGCATTATCTCGTTCTGGGGCGAACACTCTCTTCTTCTGACGAACAGGCTTGTAGGACGGGGACACATTTAGACAATGAGTAATCACACTTGGGTCAATCCCAGGCATGTCTTCATGGCTCCAAGCAAAAACATTTGTACTTTGTTTAAGGAACCCAACGAGTTCCTACTTCGTCTTCTCCCCCATACTTGTTCCAATCTTAATAAACTTCGCTATGTTGGACTCGTACAATGGTACATCTTCCAATATCTCAATTGGCTCCACTAATGTTCTTCTTTCTTCAATGCTCATTGTTTGCATCTGCTCGTCCATGGCCATCATTGCTAAGTAACATTCTCTAGTTGCTAATTGATCTCCTTGTACTTTTCTATTGCCATACTCCGCTGGAACTTAACAAACATATGGTAAATGGATGTTACAGCCCTCTAGCTGTTCAAAATTGGTCGTCCAATAATGGCATTATATGAAGATGAACAATCTACAACAAGAAAATTCACTTCCTTATTGATTTGTCGTGGGTAAGAGCCAACCACGACTAGTAGAGAGATGGTGCCTACTGGTAAAATCTTCATTTCTTTAAACCCGATCAATGGCACATTTACCGGACGAAGTAAATCTTTGTTAATCCTCATTTTCTGGAAGGCTAGATAGTAGAGGATGTCTGTTGAACTCCCATTATCTATTAACACCCTTCTAGTTGTATAATTTGCAATCGTCAAAGTAATGACAATTGCATCATCATGAGGATGGTGCAGTCGTCTTGCATCTTCATCTGTAAAAGTAATGGCTAGCTTATCTTCTCTAATCATCCTTAGTGGTCGTCCAAATATTTGAACATTCTGGACTTCCCGTAGGTAGGTCTTCTTAGCTTTGGACGAACTTCTTGTTGATGTACCTCCTACAATGATCCTTATTTCTTTAAGCGGTGGACATGCTGGTTCTTCTACTTTGACTTTCATTGGCTGTCTCTTGTCCTTGTGGTCTTGCCCAAGAAAATACTTTAACTTTCCTTGCTTAATAAGAGCTTCAATCTGCTGCTTCAAGTCATAGCATTCGTCTGTATCATGTCCATGGTCATGATGAAAACGATAGTATTTGCTTTTGTTCTGCTTACTAGGATCTCCTTTCATCCTCTCGGGCCACTTCAAGGATGGATCGTCTTTGATTTATATTAATACTTGATCAAGCGGAGCATTCAAAGGAGTGTAGTTAGAGTATCGTCCTGAAGACGACCTTGCTTTCTTGCCTTCGCAATCCCTTTTCTCCCCTATTTTGGCTTTCTTTGGACGAGGACCTTGCTCTGGATGGTGTATATAGCCATTTTCCAGTCGTTGACCTTTCTTCTTCTTCTTGGCAATAATTTCGTCTTCTGCATTCATGAAACTTTGGGTTGAATGTATCAACTCAGCCATCATCTGAGGCTCCTAGTCGTACAGCTTGTGAATGAACAGGTCTGAACTAACTCCATTGTAGAAAGCTGCCAAGAGGATCTTGTCATCCATCTCGTCCACCAATAGAGCTTTTCTATTAAAACGGCTGATAAAAGTACGTAGACTTTCATTTTCTCCTTGTTCTTATGTTTAACAGGCTAGACGAGGAACACTTTTTCCTTTGTCCCCCAACAAAGTTGTTGACAAGCAACTTACTTAACTCTTGAAACGAAGTTATGGTATTTGGCGGTAGTTTACTAAACCATACTTTGGCTGGGCCTTTCAGGGTGGTAAGAAAGGCTCTGCACATGATTTCATCTAGAACACCTTAGAGATGCATGGTTGTTTTGAACGTGGCAATATGATCGCAAGGATCATGCGTCCCATCATATGAGTCCAGGGTAGGCATCTTAAACTTGGAAGGCAAGGGATGACTTGTGATGGACGCAATAAAGGAGGAATCAATTCTGTGGACGAGATCATCCACATGGTTTGCTCTCTTCATGGAATCCTTCATCTCTTCCATGACTCTTTTTATCTGGTCCATCTCCCTTTCCAAATGTGGTACTCTACGAGTGACAGTGCCTCTAGACTGGTCTCCTTCAGCATTATTATCAGCCCCTTCATTCTCTAAAATTTGGCCTCGTTCTCCACCATGTTGCTGATGACGTTGTTTATTTAACTTCTCTAGTTAACTCCTGGTTCTATTGTGTCAGTTCTGCTATCGCTGTTGCCATGGACAATGACTGCTGTTGGATGGTCATGGGGGGTGGTGGCGCATGATTTGGGTAATTGGAGGCGTTTCCACTCTCCTGGTGTTTTGGACTGGTGGCCATTGACCTAGTCTGAACCATGCAGCCTTTTTGTCTTGGAAAAAGCAAAGAAGTTAACGCTTAGAAACTTTTTTCTTTAGCACTTCTACCCACAGATGGCGCCAACTAATGATACACAAAAATTAATAGACTGAAATGCTTCGAGCTATGGTGATGGCTGTGAGTCCTGAAAGAAAGAAAAAACTATCAAAGGTGATCGGTGTGACCCAGCCAAGAACCCTCCGACGATTAAGTCAGTTTTCTCTTTAGGACACAAGGATGGAAAATAGTGAATGGTCAGAACTTATCTTGGGTGAATGGGATTTGTTCCTTTTATAGAGAGTCAGTAGTGGGTCTACTTGTTTGGATCCACTATCATCATGGATGATATGGGCGGTTAATGGAGAAAATGGGGTATATGGAGCAAAGTCTGAGGAGTCCCTTCCACGTAGTAAGAGCAATGTGTCGTGGTATGATTATATGGAATTTTTGGAGAATTGTTCATAGGATTTATCAAGTGTAATTCAATCGTCTATGCATATACATATACTCGTCCATATATCTAATCGTCCATGGAGAAATTCCAGACTGGATCATTTCGTTGTTAAAGGACGAGTGCTATTCACTGTCATTCTTAGATTGCTTTCTTTGGACGTGGTCTGGTCATGGACGACATCCAAGGACGGGTTAACCTCAATCCCCATCAATACTATTCATTGAGGATATAGTTTATGGTAAGGTTGCATGCACCCACAATATTTATTGATTCCAAGCAAAATTAGTAAAAGTTGATTAATTAAATAATTAATTGGTTAATTTGATATATTTGGTTAATTTAATTAAATAATTAATTGGTTAATTTAATTAGTTAAATTAAATGATGTGCCATATTACTATTGATTCAGTTTATAGTTTAATTAATTAATTGGTTAATTTGATATATTTTGATTTTATTTGTTGAGCTTAAGGACCAAGGAAGTTAAAAAAATATTCAAAATTCAGAAGAAATCAGATCACAACTGAAAAGAAAACAAAATTCAGAGGAAAGCATATAGTAAGTCTCAATTAATCGCCATGTGTCGAGCTTTCAGCCAAGAAAACAAAAAAAAAAAAAAAAAAAAATCATTTTCTTCAGCTGATCTTAAGCCTTCATCTTAGGCTTAATAAAACTTACCGTAGAATCAACAAGACTCAATATTTTTTTCATGCCTTGCCAATGGTCAAATTTTTTACCCTAACAATATCTATTTAACTCAAAACAATATCTATTTAACTCAAATAGTAATTAGTAAAAAAAATTTCCACAAATAGTATAATTTCAACTAAGAGCCTGGTAAGTGGTAACTTAGTAGTGTATCATACTCTCCTTTATTAGAAGAACCAAAGTTCAAATCGCTCATACCTGTTGTTATAATTATTGAATTATATATATATATATATATAAAATTTCAACTATAATTTAGTTATTAATTATTAGTTTGATTTTTTTGGAAGGGATAGAAAGAAAAAAAAAAATTAGTTGTGGTGTTTACTATTTATGGGAAAAAAAATAAGTTAATCAAGTCGTTTATGAACAAGCTCGAGTTTGTTTAACAAGAAAATAAACTGAGCTTTAATATGGAATATTGTTTGTTGAAGAGATTGAGCTTGGCTCATTTTTCTAATAAAATTAAATGAACAATTTTAGACTCTTAATACTCGAAACTCGATTCAACCTTGCTCGACTCATTTTCCACCTTACTTGAAGCCTCTAAAATAATTAGAAGACCTCTTGTTGGGGAGATAATGCCTTAGGGAGACTCCAATTGAGTGGTTTATATTAGCATATAGGGACACCATTTGACCCAAAAGGTTTAAGCCTATGAGTTTGAGTCCAACTAAGTATATATATAAAAATATTACTCTCTCTTCTCATTTGTATTCAATGTGAGACTTCACTCATTAACCAACCACACTATTCACATGTTGATATTGCAATAAATCTCTCCCATTTCAAGTGTGATGAATCTTCTAGCTATCAAGTCACTTGTAATACTTCAGTTAATCTCCCCCATGAACATAAATCCTTTTCATAACAATCCAAGTGTCATAGACCTTTACTTGACCATGGAAGAAGTCATGAGAGTCTTCTTCGTTCTATTTGGTGGAATCTAGCACTAACAAACATTTGCTCTCAAACTAGGCTCTGATACTAATTGTTGGCAAAATATGTTATATTAATTACTTACTCTTCTCATTAGTATTCAATGTAGGACTTCACTTCTTAACCAACCATACTACTCACACATGAATATCACAATAAATCTCTGCCCCTTCACGTGTGAGTCTTCTAGCTACCAAATCACTTGTGGCCCTTCAATTTGTTTTCAACTTAAATGAAAGTCTTTTTTCTTGACAATTCAAGTGTCATAGCCTTTTACTCGACCATAGGTGGAGTCATGTGAGTCTTCCTCTTCTACTTGGTGGAATCCATTAACAAACACTTGCCCTCAAATCAGCCTCTGATACCAACTGTTGGAGAGAGAATGTTTAGGGGAGACTCCAATTGAGTAGTTAATATAATATATAGTCACACCACTTGATTCAAAAACTTATGAGTTTAAGCTCAATTATGTTATATTAACCACTCATATAAACCATACTACTCACACATAAATATCACAATATCTCTCAATCTCTAAAGGGATCAAAATGCCCTCAAAACCTTTATTATTATTATTATTATTGTACGTTTTTAGACCCCTTAAAACACAAGTTGTTTAACCTAGTTATTTAGCCAGATGATTACTTAAATAAATTATTCAAATCTAGGTTAATACAAGAAAATCATATCATGTAAAATAATGCGGAAATATAAAGAACACACGATATGATAACCCAAAAAAATCAAACCGGTAAAAAACCTAGGGATGATTTAACCTAGCTATCCTCAAGATAAAATAGATCCACTATGAAAGAATTGAAGTTTGTACAATAGAACTTAAATCACTAACATCCTATTGCTACCTCAAATAGAAAACTTACTACCACGACCACGTGATAGCTCCGAGTCCACAAACTACTTCTTTCCTTGATCCACTGCAACCACAAGTACTCCCACTTGTGACTTTGAGACTCCACTCAAAGGTTTCAAATCTTCTTTAAGTTCTTTATGTAGCAATTGAAGCGACCACCAAGTTTTTGACATGAATCTTGATCTTGATAACCCTAAGTGTATATGAAGGTAAACACATCTAGATCTCACAAGAGATTCAACACACAGCACATCAAAAGGACTTCTAAAACGTAGCTAGGGTTCTTCCTTTTATACTTGGAGTAAAACATAAAACCCTACACGTCATATGGGCTTAGGCTGAATTAGAAATTCTGCAGAAAAATAAATTTGCATGAGGTTCGATCGATCGAGTCTAATTTTCGATCGGTTGAGCCTTGCAGATTTAGTCCAATAAATTCTGCAATCACTCGATTCCAATTTTACAAATAAACACACTTTGAGCAGCCTAAACTTAGACTATAATGTTTTGATCATGGTTTGTCAACACATTACAAATTGTAGTTCTAATACATTTAGTTCCTAAAGTCTTAGAACCTAACAATTATTATTATTATTTGAGAAGATCAAAACCTTTAAAATGATTGACATACTACAAGAACATACAAAATGACTCCAATTAAAAAAATAATAATACTGTAATAAAGAGGGGGTGTTTTAGCTAAGAAAAGGGAAGGCGGATAAGTAAACCGTATACGTGCCGATCACTGTAGAAGCTCGTTGACATTTAATAATGTCATATAATCATGACAGCATTTCCAATAAACTAGCCAAATTTTTAGCTAAAAACTGGTACTTCATTTTCAAGCAAATCAACTTTTCAAAAGTATACTCCCAAAATATAATCAACACACAATTCTTTCTATTAAATTTATACAATCTTTTAAAAAAATATTTATCCAAACTCCTTTCTTCTCATTTCCTTTGATCGAGACTCTAGGTAGGTGAACTTTACTTTGAAAATAGGCTTATTGAAAAAAATTATGATTTAAAATTTTAATAATTGTTGATACTTGATATTGATTGTTTGAACTTTGAAGAGACTGAGAGGCGTTTGAATTTTGATAGAATTTGTTAAAAAGTGCAGTTTTAATAATGTGAGTATTTGATTAGCACCAACCAAAACTACTATTTGAGAATTAAATTATCAAAAAGGACAGTTGTCGGGAATGTTTTGCAACAAGGACCAAAAATGTGAAAATGGCCCAAATCTCCTCTTGGATTCTTAAGAAGTGATTATTTGTGGAGAGTCAAGCCTAAAATTCCAAATATATAATGAACAAATGCTAATGGTGCTTTAACAAGAGATAATCAAAATGCCAACAACAAAAATGCAGAAAAGTGCATAAAAACAATACGTCCAAAACTTCAACTCACAGTCAGCGAGAAGAAGAAATTGAGAGAGGTTGTGAGAAAAAGAGGGAAGGTTCTCCTGTATCTATATTTCCACCCCTAAGCTTTGGAATTGTGAGAATGTTGGCTGGCTAAATAGATTTTTGCTCTAAAGTTTCAGCTCCGTGGGGAAAAAATAGTAGTTAGTTCATTTTGAATCTGATTGGGGCCTTTTGTATTGAGTTTGGGGTGCTTTCAGTGACTGGTTTTTGGTTAATAGAAGAGGCTTTGAACCCCAAGGTCTCAATCAAAGAGGTTATGGTTAGATTTGCTTTAATTGGGTAAGAGGGTTGGCTTACTTTTTGCATAATTTGGAGTGGCCTAAATTCATGGGCTAATGTTTCCTAGACATGGTAGACCCTTGGAGTCCACATTTGGTTGTTGCAGCAGAAAAGGCCAACCACTTAGGGTCAACTATATGTTTTAGGCAAAAAATTGTAGAGCAGAAAAGTTAGGCTATAGTCAGCCAGAGCACAAAAGCTCTTTTAAGGTGAAAATTTCAGGTACAAGACCTCCTCCATGAGGCTGAGGTACTACCAGTGTCCCTTGCCCACTTGGTAGCACACATAGACTGGGCTCATGCAAGAGGTCTGAAAGAAACCGACCCATACCCTCCAAACCACACTTCTTCAATTTCCCCCAATATGTCGCATGGGCTTAGGTCATGCTTAAAAGAATAAAATATAATGTAATACATGAATTGAGCCGACAAGGAATTCAGGCTTGGTTGAATCGGGCTTGTACAAAATGTGTCGCAAAAATGGGTATAAGCAACAGTTAAAAACATATTTAAAAAATTAAAAACAAAAAACAAAAAACTTCAAACATGATGAAGGAATTCACTGATCCGCAAAGATTATGAATGAGGTTGTTACTCTCTTCTCATGTCAAGTACCTTCTCACAAAATTTTGGGTCATAGGGCAAAATCGGGATTTTGAGAAAAACCGAGTACAATTTAGGGGGAAAAAAAGGTATAATTGAGACTGGTAGTTGTTATATTAAAACACCAAACTCATGTCCTCGATAGGGCTGAGTGTACAACTATGGCTCATCCAAATCCCCTACTCCTGCAAACCTGAGTCCAGCAGGTAAAGTGTCACTATGATCATGCACGCCAACTTAGGTTGCCCCCTATATCTCAATTTTTGGGATAAAAATCGCGGAAAACTTGCTTGACAAAAGCTCAATAAAAGGAAATGCTAAAATGAATAAAAATGAACGAGAAGTAGGGGAAAAAAAAAATGGCACTACCAAACAGGTACTCATTTCTCACTCTAGAATCTTTTCTCATCTCTTCTCATCATTCTCACCACATTGATTTCATTTGCTGCATAAAAATGATAGAGAAAGAAGACCTGCACGTTGAGTTTGACAAATGTATGCACTGCAATCTATGGGTTGTACAGGTCAACAAAAATTGCTTGCCAAATGCCAATGGAACCACCACAACAGGACCCATTAAAATAAAATTAGCTTCTTCTCCCAATAATGTTAGTAACTTCATTGATTATCAAAAAGGAAAATTACTAGCAATATAAACTTACATTGTAGACATACAATATTGTACGCATCTGCAAAAAGTGTACAACATTGTACACATTATGTGTCTATAATGTAAGTTTAGATTGGCCAGTACAATGTACTCCTATAATAGTTTTTTTTTTTTTTAAATTTAGTAACTTCATTAAGAATTCTGGATAATAATAGTAATGACTAAACTAAAACACAGGGAGGGATTTGCGCTCTATATTTCAGATTTACGGTGAAGCAAACACCCCTAGATAGTACAACATCATATAAACAAGAATTTAGTGTGAGCCAATTATAAAAAATAAAAGGTTCTTCAATCATATGTTAATTGTGCTTCATTGTTCATCATTAGTTGCAACTCAACCCTTCCTGCCTTCTAGTTGCTTCACCTTCTCAATTAGCAGTTCAATGGTATTAGATGCATCCTACGGTAAACAAAGAGATTCATCAGCAAAAGAAGCACTTTCATTGTATTAAAATCTACAATCAGAATTTTTTTTTTTTTTTTTATTCTAACTCAAGCTGATTATTTTGAAGGAATGAGCAAGAAATCCATTGCAGCTTACCACCATTATATCCCATACCAAATGCATTCTCTCCTCAATACCTAAAGATTACCAATTGCCACAGAGAAGTATTAGAAAGTGTAATACAGTATTGGCCTGAAATAATTAGTCAGAACAAAGTCATTTCAGAAATAGCAGGGACTAAAACTTGTGATTACCATTAACACCATTTGGAATATTTCGGAAATCATCAATCCCTAGAGCTTTCTGTGTAGAATTAAAGGAACAATGATCGGTTCCTACAAGCTGCAAAATGCAAAAGTTTCCTGAGAAACAAGTTCAAAGATCTCCATAAAACCAATATATTAAAGGTCACGTTGTAGGCAATCAGTCAAAAGAAAATATTCTGAATTTAAGGTTATATGGTTTGCTAGCACATAGTTATAAGCTAAAATTTTGGAGAGTACTTGTATAGACAATTGTTTATTAAATTCATGTCATGGATAATAAGAACACCAATGTTTTTTTTTACTTATCAATAAAAATAATTTTTTTTCTTGTGTCTTTAAGGTCCCAGCTGTTATGATTGCACTATCTTCTCTAATGGTGAGGTAGGAACCTGCAGAATTCCTGTTGAAAGGGCAGCTTGAAGGGCCTTATCATGTCCAGATGCCCTAATAGGGGGACTCATGACAAACCTGAAACATGAAGATGATACTGTTTGTAAAAGTTGACAGAATATATCTAAATATAAAGATACAAATAAATAAAAATGAAAAATGAAAAGTAATGCAGGATCTTACTTTGCTGCAGTGACGAAGTCAGGATCCCAAACCCCAGATTCATCAAGGGCTAACCCAGAAACTACTGGTTCTCCAATAACCCTCTGCCCTGCAATTTAAAGACGAGTTCTTTATCTTCCTTAAACAATAAATCATCTAAAACAAAAAGAAATCTGGAGATCAGCACATGAGTTCTAGAACTGAAGGCCAACGACTTGAAGATGACACTTAAACCAAATCAATCAGCTAGGATGGGGGAAAATAAAATTCTTGGGATGTTTGAGTGCGTGTCTATATCAGTGTCTGTGTGTCTAGTTCATAACCTTTAGAGCCATATGAAAAGCATTTTAAACTTATGGCCACATCCTATGAAAATCATTTTCATGTCTTAGATTAATATTTTGTTAAGGAAGTCTGCAAAGAATGTTCCCCCCAAAAGAAGTGAAAGCCCAATTTCAAATGTAAAGATGCAACTTTTACTATTAATAAAATGATTCTCCATAATTGTAGATTAATGCTGCCATCAAATAAACTTTATTAAATCAAACAGAATTTGTAAGATTAGAGAATTGAAGACCTTTTCTCCGAGCTGTAGCTATTTCTTCCATAGCATCAATGCTCATTACATGAACTACATAGAGAGGAGTATTCACAAAACCTGCCAAACGAATTGCTCGAGCAGTTGCCTCTGCTTCCAGCTGTACAGGTATTATTATAGTCAAATCATACAAGGAGAATTTCTCCTAAGATATTCAAGGAATAAATTTTTAAGGAAACAACCATGATAAATAGAACAGATCAACTGCTTTATTCATTAGTCTAACCACAGCATATGTAGGAATCACAGACAGAGGGAAAAGCCCAGTGAGTCCGTGTCCATGGAGTGTCTGGCAAAAACAATTTTTTTTCATTTTTGCCATGGTCAAGAGAAGGCTGGGACACAGTTGCAACACGGTCCCAGCCGTGTCTTGAATGAGAATACAGGAACATAGAGCAGATTCACTTCTAAGATGAATCTAGATGCACTGGTTTCATCTTGGAGTATCATTGTTACCTTACCATCAGACATCTCAGCCTTCACTGATCTCTCCTAACTAGGTCTTGAATATGAAAGCAGGAATATCAAGATCCAACTCTCAACCTGAACTTGATCACCACCTTCACCAAGAAATACTCACTAACCACTTCCAAATAGGATGCTTGCTCAATGTTTTCAAACGAAAAAAATAAAGGTTGATCTTCCCTTAATTTAAAATCAAGGTTGTTTTCACTCACTATCCTCTATAGGATAATTTCCTTCCCATATTTTGAGTGTTGTCTACAGCATGTGGCACAACCACATGTATCGTATGCTCCTCACTAATTTATAATTAATTGTCCTCCTAATGCATTAATGTAATTGGTGAAACAGTGTAAAGTCCCTACAAAGCTCGAGCGCCCATAACTGAATCATTACGGTTACCAGAATGTATGCTCTTTATGAAAGACGAGGCCATTCAAACAGTAATCATAGTCCATCATCATAGGACTACCAAATTTGCAGAGGGTCAAACTATGATTGATATATAGAATGGAGTAGTCTGAAGGAACAACCATATACGTACATAAGTACATACATACATTCATACATACATATATACATAATTCTGAAAGTTACCAATGAAGGTCTTGAAAGAGCATGTCCCTCTGGACCAAAAATACCAAGTTCTATCATTCTTTTCTGTCCTTCATATACCGCATCTCCATTTTCTGCATGGACCATAGCCAAAGCACCAAGGGACTTGCACTTCTTAAACCCTTCTAATAGAAGCTCATCATTAATCATAAGTGCCCCCTTGTAGGCCAGGAAGAACTTGAAAGAGTTTATACCTATAAGATGGCATATACATGAAAAGAGGAAATCAAAGAAGCGTTCGCAAAGGTCCAAAACAAGAAGAAATCTGGACAGTACAAACAGAAAAAATAAGAAAACTAACCTTTCTCCTTAACCATGATTTCCACTTCTTTTGAAACAACTTCATCCCATTTTGTAATTGCCATATGGAAACCATAATCCATGCAAGATTTCTTTGCTTTCTTTTCGTAGGCTTCAAAACCTGCTGTTAAACTCCCACTAACTGGAATAACAAAGTCAATATGCATTGTTGTTCCACCAGCTAAGGCTGCAGCCTGACCACTGAAGAAGTCATCAACTGTCTCGGTACCCATAAACTCAAAAGCTAGGTGTGTGTGAGGATCAATTCCACCTGTTGAGGTAACAAATGTAGTCATAGAGTACATCAGGATCAGATCTACGTAATTACAAATTGGTGTTGGAAACAGAAAAGAACTAAGCTATTAAACTCAGATAAAATGAACAGACCTATCAAAAATAAAATAAAATAAACTGAAAACCCAACTGACAGCTTGTGATTATTAATAATAAATCTTGTCTTTGAGAGGATGAGTGCAGACAGGCTGAAGAATAAAAATAGGAGCTATTGCCAACATGCAAGAAAGACTGCAACTCAACTTGATGGATCCCACCATGGTGGCATGCCATGCAAGACCAGAAACTATTCATCCAACTTCATAAGATATGGCAAAAGGGACATTGTGGATCTGGAAGCCTTTTGAGTATGAAATTTTCCATCCCATTTCATATATGAGGTTCAAAATAAATACAACAAAGAAGAAATAATCTATCTCTTCCATTTAGATTGTAGAGTGTATGCTGTATTCTGAAACTGTAAATGTCATTGAAAAGTATTACATAATAGTACACTTAGGTTCCAAATGCTCCCACCATACTCAAAAGAGTGAAGTCACTTATAGTGATCTAACCTGTAATTATTTTTTATAATATGAAAAAATAACCTGGCATGACAAATTTTCCAGTGGCATCAAGCACGGTAACATCATCACCAACCTGCAAAAGGCCATCAGACAAGTCAGACATAAATCAAACAATAGAAAGCATAGAATAAAAGATTTTTTTTATAAAATTAAAAAAAAAAAAAAATGAAAGGAAACATAAAGGTAAACAACCAACTAGGCAAGAAAAGGGTATATATGCATGAAAGAAAATTTATAACAGGGTAATTATTGCCTAAAAAAACATTTGTGAATGGAAAAAGCATGTGTTGATAATGCATAGTAGCTTAAAATCTTAATCTGCAAGTAGCCTAGAGCTACAATGAGCTAGAAATTGTTTCTTTTGGTATTTCAGTGCCCAATGGCAGATGAGTTATTTATTTCTTTTTTCTTTTCTTTTTTTTTTCATAAGAATGAACTCAGTATTGTATAGTACACCAAAAGTGTGGATCTTAAAGGGCTATTTTCAAATGTCTCCACATGGCTGGCTGAAATAGCCAATAGCATGAAATATATCATCCACCTTTTTCAACATTAGTTACTCTAAGAGAAGGGAGATGGAAAACATTCAAGGAAGCCATCCAGCCCAAGACAAAACAAGAGATTGAGCATGTCCAAAGGAGCTCAACACCCTCAAACATGTTATTACTATTTTTTCTACCACCAAGACACCACAAAAGTATCAATGTATAGCTTTAAAGCTTCACAAAACCTCATGCGCTTAAACCCTATTTCCAACTAGCTGGAATATAAACCATCATCAAGAAAACATTAACCAGAAGCTCCTGAAAATAATGAGACCACATCTCCGAGCTACAAAACAATGTACCAGAATACAACTATCATCCCTTTGCTACACTTAAATGCAATACCAAATGATAGTGAACTGTCTTTGATAAACAAAATTCTCCACCATAAGGATCTTTTCCAAACTAGCCAGCATCTCAACTACCACCCTCAAAGTTACCCAAGAGATCCTAGAAAATGAAATTGTAGAGACCAAATCTCCCTTAAAAATAATAAAAGAACAATGTAGCAGAAGATGATCCATCCTCTCTCCATTGTGCTTACATATTACACACTCTTCTAGATTCTCCATCATAAGAATCTTTCAGAAAACAACTATCCATGCAAAAAGAGTCACTTATAGGGAATGTCAACACAATTATACTCTTCCATAGCCACACACACACACACACAACACCCTGGAATCCCCCCTGTGGAGTCACTTGTATACTTTAGCTTGCTATCCTGTACCACTCTAGCTCAAATGTCTAGAAAAGCTGCTTTAAGTAAAGCCTCCCCATACAAAAATCATGCCAAAATTGGAATTTCCTACCACCAAATACATCTTACACAAGAATCTTATGGACCTCCTAGCCACTCCTAACACCATCATAAGAATATCCTACAAGAACTTTCCATAAAAGCAGTCCATCGATCCAGCTCTTCCCACATTACAAACCCACAACATGCCTCCAAAGTGTATGTCTCACTTTTACAAACCACTATAAGAGTTTCCCTAAAAGAGTTTGGTTATGTGTAGTGTAAGGTAAGTTCTATAGTACCCAAGTTTCTTAATTGAATAAGGGAAAAAATTATCTTCCAGTCCGCCAACTGGTTTTTAACTCAATTTCACTAACCATCCAAAAGACATTTATTCTTAGACTTTTCTAGTCTGTCAGCCAACAAATATATGCATCAGGAAAACAGACCAAAAGTAAGTGGGAGAGCTCAATATTATTTATTCCATACAGCCAACATCTTTGTTATCCCCTCTAATGCCAAATTACATAAGCGTAGGACTTAAACATAGGGCCCTGAGGCTAAGTCCAATATAACATACAGAAGCAACACCATTCAATGTTCAAGAGTCCTTTACCAGTATAATATAACATGATCCAATCCCATCATTGATAACACCAGTCTCTCATCAATTAACAATACAACACACAATTTATACCAATTCAAAACAAAGCACTTAGTAGATTTACATAACTACAACATTTTTATAAAAAAAAAAAGATAGTACCTTGATATTAGGCTTCACAGCAACAATGATCCCATCCTTCACATAAACATCAGCAACCTCCTCTCTATGAGCATTCACAACAGTTCCCCCTTTAATCAATATCTTTGACGATGAAGACGAAACCCCACATGACGATTCACCATACTCAATCCCAGCATCACAAAACTGAAACCATTTTTTTTTTCAAAAATAATAAAAATTACATAACATAATACTCCAGTTTGGTTAAAAAAGAAAAACCCAGAAAGTAAAAATGGAACATAGTCATAGTTTTGTTTCTGTTTTCTAATCGTTGATTGAATTATGAATATAAGTGAGTTACATGTTCAACCTTATTTCTTTATGACATAAAGCACAGTTGACTCCAGCAGAACTTCACTTTGAAGAAACTAAAACAAGTAAACCACAACCCAAAAAAAAAAGCCCCCATAAATATCAAAAGGGGCCAAGTTTTATCTTTTCTTCTATGTTCCATGGTTTTCTCAACAACCCAGAAGTTTTTTTTGCAGAAGAAAAAGAAAAGTTGAAACGAGACTGAGTATGGAGATGAGAGTTGAAGAAAAAGTACCTGGTTTGATTCAGTAATGGAAGAGAAGGTGAAGAGAAGAAGGAGAAGGAGGAGGAGTGGTTGGGTTTTGAAACCGGACTCCATTTCTGATTGAGTGTGAGATTGAGACTGAGCTCTCTACAAGAACAACCGAAAGACTTTTGGATCACACGAGTATATATAAAGGAAGAGGATCAAATGATCATATCCATATAAAGATTCTCTATTTGACTTTAAGGGCCTTAACCGTATACGTTTCAAATCTCAGGAATTCGAATTTCCAAGGTTTTATGACGTTTGTGTTTGTATGTGGATTTTTGTGACCCCGATTGTCAATGTCGTTCTTGAAAATCTGTTTGCTTTGTCAGAATTTACTAATTTTCACCATTATCTTGATTATGAGACTGTTGAGAGAGACCACTTCTTTTGGGCATATTATACATTATAACTTGAAGGCCCAATACCCATAGTCAATTGCAGACATCACAGCCCATATTACACAGCCATCATACACCCACGAAGCTAACATCTAATCATTCTAACCCATGACCCAAATCCATGGAAAGCTTTAAGTCTGCATCAAGGGAGGAAGTAGTCTAGCATGTAGGCAGAGCCAGCACAAGGCCTAGACAACTTAAGCTTAGGGCCTTAAGCCCCAGAAATTATAGAATCCTCTGGTGAATCATGTCACTTGTCCACCATTCCACTAAAAAACTTTCACTTGTTTAAAATTGCTGAGTCAGTAATTAATTTTTGTTTAAAAAAAATTTTTAACTAACAATTTTAAACAAGTGGAAGTTTTTTAGTAGAATGATGGACCACATCACTTGTCCACCATGTGAAACTTACAATTTCTCCTTAAGCCCCCACCATAAAAAAAATTTCTATCCCCAAGGAAAAAAAAAAAAAAAAAAAAGCATCATCCCTGTTGTAAACGACCCTAAATTTTATATAAAAAATATATATGAATTTTTTCAAATAGTGTACACTTTTTTTTGGGTAAATTCTACTCTCATATTCTGAAATTTGGGCTAATGCCAATCAAAACTAAGATTTTTCAAAATTTACCAATTTAGTCATTAAAGCCAACTTAATCCCTAAGACAGCTAAAAAAAATGACTCACAGGCCTAACAGTTTTTAGGGACTAGGTTGGCTTAAAGAACCAAATTGGTATGTTTTGAAAAGTCTTGGACCTGATTGGTATTAGTCGAATTCTCAAGGTAAGTGAGTAGAATTTGCCTTTTTTTTCTTAGTGATGTTAAAGGATGCCACAAATTTTACTGTATACTTATAAACTGACATGTCACCAATCACAAAAAATTAATTCAAATATTCATTAATTACGTAATTGAAGTTCATTAATCACAATTATTAACATATCATATTGTGAACATTTTGTGGTACCTTTAGCATTTTCTTTTTTTTTCCTTTTTTAATAAGGCTTTCAAAATATGAGACTAATAGAGACCTAACCCAATTGAAACCCTAAAATACTTCAAAAAAAAGTTGCAAATGTGTTAGATCATCAATGATAATTAATCTCTCCTAATAGTTTGAGACTTTAACTTTTATAAACTAATCTCCTACAACGCCACACACAAAATAATATCTATCTTTGTCTCTTAAAAATTAGATTGCAAATTTACTTAACTATGTATCATCGTAGATAAAGTAATATTCTTTTTAAAAAATAATATATATATATTTTCTCTTTGTTAAAATTTATGTTTCAACTATAATATTCAAGTCTCTTTATGAAATTTACATTAGTTTTAGTTAGAATTATTCATTAAATTATGTATTTAATGCATCAAATTAACCTCAATTGGAGTAGTATTTGATAATTTTATTTAATTAATATTTATATATAAAAGGCCCCACAAAAATCTTTCGCCCTAGACTCCCAATTATGTTGGGCCGGCCTTGCATGTAGGGGAGTGATTTTGGATGAGTAGTAGAATTCATTGTTATTCTCCTTGTTAATATGAAAATTCTTAGGTACTCTAGGAGTTTAGTAAAATTGTGTTTCCTTGTCTCATATTCATGATGGACCCCACCATGAATTTAATGAGTGGTATCATGAATGTGAGAGAATGGAGCATCATTTATACCTACTCTCAGCAAGTGAAACAACATTTCTAACTTGCAAACCATTGGGCCATGCACATCTTATTGGTCAAGAATGAAAAATTAATAAATATAAACCAATTTAAATATCAAATTTATTAAAAAAATTAAATGACACATCACGGTTTGATCTCGGTTGAATCTTGGTTCGACTTCAAAAACCTTGAACCTCTCCTTTTCTCGGTTCATTAAACGGTTCAGGTTTCAAAACCATGATAATTTCCCAACTATGCTTGAATTTTACCTATTAAAAAAACCATATAATTTCCCAACTAAACTAAGTCTTTCAAGAAGATTAAAAATCAATTGCTATGTCATCAATCAAAAGTTTAAATTTCAAATTTTTGTGGTCTAAAATTTTGCATAAAAAACAAGTTTATTGATCAACTAGTAAATAACATCCAATTTGAACAAAATTTAACATACGAGTTATGAACAATAATAAACATACAATTCAGCAGTTAGATTTTCAAAATTCACGTCTAATAAAAAATATATGAGGAGTTTGAAGGATTTCTCTCTTGGAGAGAAACCTTTTCCTTAATTATTTGCGAAGAACAGACCTATTATAGTGAGCTAACATATTTGGGGTGTGAGTTTCTCCAGAAGAGGTTTTGTAAGCACATTTTGAATTTATTTTAATGAGTCTATTGTGAGGATAGAAAGGTAGGAGGAAAGGTAAGATTCTTATTTTCTATAATTTGTTTGGTAGGCATACTTCATTCTCAAATACCAAAATCTATACAGTTTTTTAAAATATCAAATAATTTAGAAGCCAAACCACAAGTATAAAGAGGGTTGGGGAGGGGGGGGGGGGTGTTTACAAAATATTTAGTTGATAAATGTCCAAAGTAATCTTACAAAACATTCACTTTTACAAAAATCATTTTAACTAAAAGATTTCACAAGTCACATCTATGAGACCATTCCCAAGATTTCTGTGTTCTCTAAAAGATACCTATTTGAGATCCTTGTATATGCATATCCTCTCAAGGTCTCAATTTGGACACTCTTCAAGCAATGCCACCAACATGGAAATGGTAGGAATTTGCAACAACTAGGCCTTTTCCATTTATAGATAGGCTTTTCATATGAGAACTGAAATACAAGCAACATGTTAGCAACATAGAAAATTTTTGCTTTTAAATAATTAGTTAGCAACATAAAAACTCCAATAAACACAGTATCTTAACCTCCCTATCAGCCAACTAAAAAGTAAGAATCAAAAGTTAAAAGGCCTCAACGGCATTGAATTGGTCCAATCTAGGTTCTAGGAATTTTATTATTAATAGATAGATAGCAGAGATAGGAAAGGTAGGGTTCAAACAAAAAACATCAGTGAGCTATCAAATGTGATCTTTTTCATTAATGCAATATTGTGAAAATACCATCGTTACTTTTAGGCTTTTAGCATCTATTGTTACCACAATAGAGACCCAAAAAAGTCCACCAAAAAAAGTAAAAAATAATAATTGAAGTTTCATTTCTACAATCATATTTTGCTTCAGATATAAACTAGCATAAAGTTTGTAAGCCAATTTTTTTTTTCCTTTGCAATAATAAAATGCAGATTACTTCTTATTTGATACAGTCATCCTTTGACTAAACAAAGAACCAGTCACACACAGTTTATTAAATAACTCATGTTGACAAATTTTCTCCACTGAAAATAACAATTAGTGGACAAAAAAAAAATTCCCTTCTACCTATATGAACATGAAACCATTACTCTATGACTCCGTATTAATTTCCTTTAACAGTGCAATTAGAAAATTAATATTTGCTATCAAGATCCATCTTTCTAGCCTTCTGAACAATTCTCCAATGTGAGATTTAGCAAGGGAAAAGAATCTCTCAAGGACATGCTTAAGCTGCTGAAGATAAGGCTTTACTCCTATGGAACAACAACAAGATTATGAGGTCTCTTTTAGCTATTGAGGAAATGCATTAATCTGTTACTTACATAACAATAAACCTACTAAACCTGACAAAGCGTATTACTCCAAAAGATTAAAAATATATGGAGTCCACTGGTTAGTCCCTTCCCCTTTTCAACAACATAGGTGGAGATAAACAAGTTTGCTGATTCTAAGCCTATCAATTTCAGGGTGGTTCACTGGTTCTAACTTCTGAGTATTTAATGGAATGAAAAAAATGCGAGACCAAGGCAATAGAGGGAGTCAATAACTCTCACAAAGCCAGCCTGATTAGCTTAAGGATCATTAAGAATTCAGAACAGGAACCTTTTCCTTAGTGCTATAGCCCATGCCATGGCAGCAGCAATAGCATTTGATTCTATGTTACCTAGAATGTAGATTACTATGATACACAGAACAAGAACTTAAGTTAAAAAAAGGGTAAGCTTACACAACTTTTTGAAAATGTTTTAATTTTAATTAGAACATAATCAGGAAGATTTAACTTAAAACCTTCAAATCAAGCATGTTCAACTGTTCAAGTAATTGGTGCTCCTTAAATAAAAATAAAGAGGACGTGTAGCGAACACAACAAGCATCAAATACCAGAAAGACAATAATGAATCCCCAAACTTTTAACCACACCAGAAATCTTACTGTTACGTTACTGACAAGTAATAACGAAAATATCCACCCTATCGAAAGTAAACTTGAGTAGCACAAGAGGAAAAAACATATAACAAGAATGGTTTTTACAATAATAAGTTCATTGGAAAAACTAAAGCACTAATTAGCACCATCATTAATCACTAGTGAAACATAATGAACAAGTTAGAAGATTCTAAGAAATAAATAAATGTAATACCTCAAAGGTTATTTTGTCAAAATTGGGATTTGACTTGTTTCCGCTTGATTCCATTACTAACTTGTATGGAAGAGGAGAAATCCAAACAAACCATCTAAAAGTTCTCTGATTTCCTGGCTTTCAAATTGCAGAGCAAATAATGATAGCTTTAAATGCTTGACATTATATAATGGTGAGCGTATGGTTTCTCTCAAATCTTTTGGAATAATCACATCCTTTGCCCAAAATAATAATAATAATAATAATAATAATAATAATAAAATTAAACAAAAGGACTGATTAGAGTTTTTATACTTAAAAAAAATTCCAAGATAAAAAATAAAGTGAAAGAAATTTATGAAAAAGATACATAATCAAATAAGGAAATACCTTAAATGAAAAACTACTCAATTCGAATACTTTTAAATTTCCCATCTTTGAGAGGAATTTAATCCTTTCAGCATTCCAGGAACGATAGCCAGAATCACATACTTAACTTCTAACAGATCCGAAGCATTCAACAAAATAGATATTGCCACATTGCTAGTATTGCCATAATATGGGAGTCTACATAATATAGGAGAATCAACCATGACTACTACCAGATTGTCGCATGACGACAATCCCAATGATTTAAGATGATGATGATGACTTGAAAGCTTTATTCTTTTCAGCATATAACAAGAAGTTAGCTCTAAGGTCTCAAGGAGTGGAAGTCCAGAAAGATAGTAATGAAGCCACTTTTCTGTTAAGTTCGGCATATCTAGATATAGCTTTTTCAGATTTTTTAAAGGAAGCAAGTTGAGCTCGGATATATGCTTCTCTGTTATACATAGATAATGAAGATTTGATTCTTCCAACTCAAACCTCTCAAGGTCATTGTTGTGTACCTTAATTTCTACGAGTTTAGGAAGACTGAAAATCTTTATACATTTAAGGCATTGACAGCCCCAAATTTCCATGCTCATGAGTTTAAGAAGACCAAAAATCTTTATACTTTTAATGCATTGAAAGCAAAAAATTCCCATGTATTCTATATCAGGACATCCAAAAATTAGATTCTGAATAAATTCATCATCTGCATCAACTTCTTTTAAAGATAATTTTCTCAAAGATGGTAAGTTTATATCACTACAGGTTGACTTCAAACAACAACCCCTTAGAGTCAACACAGTTAAGGATTTTGCTACCAAAACACTCTGAGGCAAGGAATAACACGTAGTGGACCATCCAAACCAAAGATTAAGCTCTTCCACATTACTCTCAAGTACAAAACTAATCCAGCGGTCAATCTGAGAATTTTCTTTGCAACTGCTTTTAACAAGTGTAATATTCATTTTATGTGGCCTCTGATTTTGGCTGCGGCTCCGTAATTGTAAAGTTTTTTCTAGAGGTTCATTACTGTGTTCTGTATGTATTTCAAAATTCAGAATGGGGAATGTAGTCCACAAGTGTTTCCATTGGGTAGACAAAAGAGTAGATTTAACTACTTGTTTAGTAGGAAGGAAGGAAAGAATGTGTTCTATAACATTGTCCGGCTACTCAGATAATCGATCAACTGCATCATCATCAACAATTTTTTCTCTGTAATCTTCCTTCGAAACAAACAAAACATTCCTAGGTGCAAGAGGTTCGGGTTTGTAGATAGTATTATGATAATAGTATACTAGTAGTCGAGGCTGAGATATTGTTTTCTTTTTTGACAAAAAAGATAGAAAGAGATTTTGTATTCTTTTTGACTGAAATGGTAGAAGTATATTAATCAAAAGGAAACAAACGAAAGAAAAAAAACAAAAGGAAGCCCGGCCCAGGAGCTTTACAAGCAAAGGACGGCCCAGAGAAAAACAATGGACCTATAGCTAATAAAACAAAACCATGCATGAATACAACGTAAACGTATACATCATCTTTGGGGGAGAGACTTGGCTAGTCTCTGGTATTCTTCAAGTAAGGAGTCTGCCTGCTTGAAAATCTCGCATGGGTGGGTTTGAACATGCTTAAACTGGAAGCGGTTTTGGGCGTTCCACAACGACCATGAAGTTATGGCCCACAGCTCAAGGTCCTTTCCGCCAAGCCTGTGTACCATATGTCGTGCGAGCATGAAGAACTCCTTTGTCACGAAGCTGCTCTTTTGCAGTTTACCCCAAACCAAAGCCCATACATTATGGGCAAACGGGCACTCCCACAGAATATGTTGTGTTGTTTCATCTTGCTGTCCGCAAAATGAGCACTTCGGGTCAATTTGCACTTTCCGCCGAGCAAGGTTGAATTTTGTAGGGAGAACATTGTAGCACGCTCTCCACATAAAGGTCCTAACCTGCGGAGGTACGTTTAGGGACCATAGTCTCTTCCACAAACGCTGATCTTGAGAGGCAGAGGAGTGTTCCCCAGAGTGGGGGTGGCTGAGCCGAAAGGCCACTTGGTATGCCATCTTCACCGTAAACTCCCGAGGCTTATTTTCCTTCCACGTCAACTTATCTCTTGTGTTCGACGTGTCCACCCTAATCCTCAGGATGTCTTCCACTGTGGCTCAAGTGAAGGCGGCGACGAGGATACTTCGGTCCCACTGGTGGGTCGCCTCATTGATCAAGTCACATACTTTCAAATCTTGGTCTGCCCCGTCTCTGAAACGTGGAAGGTGTGGTAGCCACTTATGAGAACTGATACCAATGGACCTCCCATCTCCCACTTCCTATACAGACCCTTCCCTGATGACATCGCAAGCTTGCAGTAGGCTCCTCCAAACCATGGACGGGTTCGAGCCTAGTTCAGCTTCCATAAAAGAGCAACGGGGGAAGTACGGTGCCTTAGACAGCCAGTAGAACAAAGAATGTGTCTTCTTAATAAGTCTCCACACTTGTTTGGCCAGCATGGCCAAGTTGAAAGTGTGGATATCTCGAAAGCCTATTCCTCCTTTCTTCTTTGAGCCACACAGCTTACCCCAATTAATCCAATGTATTTTCTTCTCATTCCGAGTTTGTCTCCACCAGTACTTGGAGAGAGCTGAGTTAATCCCATCACAGACAGTTTTAGGAATTTTGAACAAGCTCATGGAGTAGGTGGGTATGGCTTAAGCTACCGTTTTGATTAGCACCTCTCTCCCTGCCTTCGAGATATGCTTCTCCTTCCATCCCATGACTCTCTTTGTGACCCTCTCCTGCAGCTCCTTAAAGGTACTCACATTGGACTTACCACCCACCATTGGCAATCCTAAGTATATATTTTTCATAATCCACCATAACCTGCGCTCCCAACATCTCTCTAATTACACCTCTTATCTCTGGCTTAGTATTTCGGCTAAAGAATATAGAGGTTTTCTGTCTATTAATGGTTTGCCTTGAAGCCCCTTCATATAAGCCCAGAATGTTGAGAAGGTTCTAACAGTCACCAAGTGTAGCTTCGCAGAAGAGCAGACTATCATCAGCGAAGAGAAAATGTGAAACCTGTAGTCCACCTCAACATGAAGCTATGGCGTGCAGCTGACCCGATATAGTAGCTTGTCGTAACAACAAAGACAATCCCTCGGCACAGAGAAGGAAGAGGTATGGGGAAAGAGGGTCACCTTGCTTGATCCCTCGGGTTGGGGTGATGTGTCCCCTTGGCTCACCATTAATCAGTACTAAGTCTGAAGCAGTTCACACCGTTTCCATAGCCAATTCCACCCATTGGTCTGGCAACCCTATTTTGAGCATAATTTGTCGAAGGAAATCCCATTCCACTCGATCATATGCTTTGCTAATATCCAACTTGACCGCCATGTGGCCAATCTTTCCTTTCCTCCTTTTTTGCATGCGATGAAGCATCTCATATGCCACTATAGTATTGTCCGTAATCAGTCTACCGGGTACGAAAGCACTTTGAGAGTCGGATATGACATTTGGTAGGATGGTCTTCACTCTGTTAGCTAGCACCTTCGACACCAACCGATAGATCACGTTCCCTTGGCTAATAGGTCTATATTCAGTGATGTGCTTCGGATTCTTCGACTTCGGTATGAGCACAATGTGGGTATAGTTCATCTTGTGTAAATACCAACCTAAGTGCAGTACCGAAATCACTGCCGAGGTTACGTCAGGACCCACGATATGCCAAAACTTTTGGAAAAAATATGGTGACATTCCATCCGGGCCTGGCGACTTTGACGGATGCATTTGAAACAAAGTTGCACGTACTTTGACGGATGCATTTGAAACAAAGTTGCACGTACTTCGTCCTCTAAAACCTTGACGGTTTTGCTAGTCCGCCCCTCTTTTCATCGAACCGAAAGACTTCATTAAAATCCCCGATGCACACCCATGGTTTCATTGCCCAACTTTGGAGATGTCTCATTAGGGCCCACGTCTCCTTTTTCCGTTGATCCTCAGGGTGGCCATACACCCCAGTGAGTTGCCATTGCTCCTGCATAGGGGCCAAAATGTATACATCAATGTGGTTAAGAGAAAAGGTTTGCGGATCTACCGTGACAAAATCTTTCCACAACAAAGCGATGCCTCCACTTCTTCGAATACTCGAAACAGCTAGCATGGAGTTTAAGCCTATCTCATTTTTGATTGAATCCATTTCTTGTATCGACAGTTTCGTTTCCATGAGAAACAAGACTATGGGTCCTTTTGATTGTATTCTAAAGGTTTATAAAGTTGTAAAAATATCCTCAGCTGATTCGGAAAATAAATACTAAGCAGATTCGAAAAAAAATTTGGAGTAATTACACTCTTGCACACAACCTATACACACAAAATTTGTGACTTGAACTCAAAATTATATAATTATATAATTTTTTTTTAAAGGAAGATATAAACATTTTTATTTACTTCAAATTTATTTGTAAATAAATCAAAAATTTTATATCAATAATTAGTGAGTCATTCAATACTTTAAGTGAGTTTCACTTAAAATAAATTAACTATCTTACTAATTGCAATTAATGAGTCAAGTGACAAAACCAAATTAATTTAAAGATGCTTAAATATAGATATATATTGAGACATGCATGTATAGTGTTTATTTTTAAATTATTTAAAACTCTTGGTAATAGAATTTTAGTTGACGTAGAACCTTAAATTTCTTTAAACTATTTTTTTAGAAGAAAATTTCTTAAAACTTGGATAAAATAATTTTACTTTGGGTAAGCTATTAGAAATAGAGTTTAATCTAGGATAAAATATCTTAAAATTATTAATTAAAAAAAATACCATAATTATTAATATGAGTGTAAACATTTGTCATGAAGATAAGATAGTCACTTGGCAGTTCGCACAACTACAATTACTAATCCAATTTTTATTATACAGTATAGGATTTGTTCTTTATCTAACTAGTCTAAAATATAGGTAATTTTTTTTCAATGAAAAAATAATAATTTTATTATTTATTCTTTTCTTTCTTTGATCGTGTTCTTTGAAGTTTTAAAACTTACCATGATTAATGTGTGAGGGTATTTGCGACTATTTAAACATTTATATATACACACACAAGATAGGATTTGAATGTATTATTTCTGCTCTATAATAATTACTCTTTATTATTAAACCAATATGTTAATTGTTTTTGGTGTAGATGAAATTCAACTAAAGTGAAAAGTCCCTTATTTGAGGAAAAGAGAATTTATCAATTGAACTATAACTATAACAAATGTACATCAAAAACTTGTACACTCTTAATAACAATATGGATAAAGTTTTGGTTAAAATCTTTGCGAATTTTTACTATTTATCACTGACATTTTGTTGATTTTATTTTTCTCTCTCAAATGACATTATAATTTATTACTCAAATTAATTGCTTTTGACTCTTTTTTTATTGTGTAAATTTAGAATTCAGGGTATATTTTTCCAATTCAAATGTCCCAAAATTAGAAAATATTTTTATATAATAATTTTTTAATATAGAGAATTCAATATTTACAATATTGGGCTTGGAGGAATTTTCCCTAGTTTTTCTAATAAATGCGAAGAGGCTATGCATCTGAGCCACAAAGCTCTTTGCATAAGGCCTATTTACATGAATGAAAGCTCTGGTTTATATAATTATTTAGAATTATATGAAACATTAATGATTTGTCGTGTGAGCCAAACAAAAACAAAAACAAAAAAATAAAAAATAAAATGTTTTCAAACTTATTTTCGAGGTCACGACCGAAAATATGAAAATAATTTTTTTTTTCTTCATAAAATTACAACAAAACCCTAACTCTACATAAATTATAACATTACATCACCTTTAATGGAATTATAGAAACACCCCTACACTTGCCATGAATTACCAAATTAACCCCACACACCATACTAATCACAAAAAAGCCCACATATTTCCATTATCTTAATTTTTACCCCCAAACATCTTGGAAATGATCGAATACCCCCTAAGTCCACCAAAATGGCCACACTATCCTCCGAACTTCATGAAAAAATAAAAGTACCCCTAAAATACCTTAATCATCAAATTGAACAAAAAATTATTGAAATTATCAAAATATATCTAAACCCCCAAAATATTACCCTCAAACTTTTCAAAAATTACTTAAAAGCCCAAAAATTTGAAAATCATCAAATTAACCTTAAAATTATTTAAAATTATAAGAATATCCCTATAGTTGTAAAAATCACAAAAATCCCAACGCCCCCATGAGCACCACAATCAACAGAATAAGCCTAATTTATTGTAAGGTCACAATTTGGTTCCTAAGCCCAAAAGGTAAAAGGATCTAGGCCCAAAGAGCCCAATACAATGAATTTGTAGAAAGTGGGTTATAAAACTAGGCTCTAATAAGTTGGGTAACAATTATAATGGATCTAGATGACAAGAAAGTAAAGATAAACTGGTTTTATCCAAAAAAAATCGTCCTTGACACAATCTGAAGAAATCAGTTCTTGTATATATCTCTTTTGAATTTGGTTACAAGTCCAGTTCTTGTTCCTACGGTGTTTTTCTCTTAATTCCCGATCCTTTTCCCTCAGGATTTTTTTTCTATTTTATACTATCTTCTTTCTTTCATCTCCACTCTCCACATGTAGATTAGATCGCTGGTGTTGATCTTTGTCCCATCAGCACCTTCCTGAAGTCTTTGGGAATAGCTGTAAGATTGAAAATTACTATTCAAGTATCACTTCCTCATTAATGCGGCCAGAGAGTTAGTTACAGAGCATTCAATGCGGTGGTAGCATGCCGAATTTGAGAGAGGTATAACGTGAAGTATATCTTTGTTGAATTACATTCTCTACTAAAGAGAATTTATCATGTATATTAAGTGTATGTAGCGAGACACAATATAGGTGTGTAGGGGCCACAAATTGTGAGAGGCTAGCTGCATACACCTTATACACAAAATACTTTTTCCTATACTAAGTGATTACCTTTGGAATGAGCTGCACTACATGCAGGGTCTCTCACTCACACATACATCATCTACTGAATGACAGTACACTATTCATTCACTCTTGTGCACCATGGCAAAAATAAAAATTTCCCTTGAAAAACATGACAAAAGTCCTTAATATCAGCATCGCCTTCGGATTGGAAGTGGTCTACAAAGTTTTTGGCTTTATCTTCGGATTGGCAATCACCGGGAGACCCCTACATAGAAATCATCGGATTATCCATGAACTCCACCAAAATGATTATAACAGACTCAAAGGCTCAAACATTGTAATCACAGTTTATGATTATCATGTTTTCTATGTTGTAGTTTGATTATTTATGCATTTTTATTACTCTTTAATTAATTAGTTATAAATTTGCTTTCTTAGAGTAGATAACGGTATTATTCTAGTATGTCTCCTAACTGATGGGTGTCTAATCCAAATGATATATGGCACGTGTGGTTTAGAGCATCCTAATGGAGGGTTTTATGCATCTAAAAGCGGGTAGACTATGAAATTATAAAAAGTATAAAATGTTGAGACATGCCCTCCACATGATGGGTAAGGGTAGGACATCTTAATGGCATGCATGCCGAATTTGTTGAATTACATTCTCTACCAAGGAGAATGTATCAAGTTCATTAATAAAAATGGGTTTCAGTTAGTTTAACTGGTAAAGTCTCTAATGGTTGTATAAGAGATCTGGAGTTCAATCCTCGCCTACACCAAAAACTAATTGGTGTCTTGATCTGATGATAAAAAGCTATCATCAGAAACGAACGCCATAGGTTGAAACTCTCTTTAAAAAAAAAAGTTCATTAATAAAAAAAATAAAAAATAAAAAGAGGATAATGTATTATATATATGGGAAATGCTAACGAATGCCCTTAGGGCATTGGTTAATAATCCATTTAAAGAAAACTTTTATAGAAAAATGAAATAAAGCCATTAATGTTTTGACAGCTTTTTTCATTTCCCATAAAAGTTGTGTCAAAACTTTCTTAAAATGGATTATTAACCAATACTCTAAAGGCATTCGTTAACATGACCCTATATATATTAGGTCTATGCAGCGAGACACAATATAGGTACGAGGGAGGCCACAGACTATGAGAGACTAGCTGCATTGACCTTATACACAAGATACTTTTTCCCATACTAAGTAATTACCTTTGGAATGAGTTGCACTACATGCAGGGTCTCTCCCTCACGCATACATCATCTACTGAATGATAGTATACTATTCATTCACTCTTGTGCACCATGGCAAAAATAAAATTTTCCCTTGAAAAACATGACAAAAGTCCTTAATATCAGCATCGCCTTCGGATTGGAAGTGGTCTACAAAGTTTTTTATTTTATTTTTATTAATACAATGTTAGTTTTTTTAGTTTTTTTTTTCCTTTTTTTCCTTTTTTTTTAGAAGAATAATACAATGTTAGTTTCGCTTTTAACTTAAGCATAAAAATTTTCCCTCAAAAAATAAATAAATAAATAAAAATTTAAGCATAAAATGGTTTAAGGCAATCAACCGTACGCAAGTGTATGGTGATACGTGATTGTAAGCCAAACTTGCCCGTGGAGACTTAGAATTGACGTTTACCTTTCCATAAACTTTTGGGCTTTGAAAGAACTCAAATAATGTTGTGATCCATAAATTTTTGCAACATGTCCAAAATGTTGTAAATAAAGCCATGATCTGAATTTTTATATTCCATAAATGAACGGTAAGAACTCTTTTTTTTTTTTTTTTTTTGAAAGAGTTCAACCAGTAACATTCATTCCCGACAATAACTATTATCAAACTAAGACACTAATCGATTTTTAGTATAGGCGCAAATTGAACCCAAATCTCTTATTTAACTATCAAAGATTTTACGTGTTGAACAAAATATAAATTTATCCTAATAGTTCAATTAAATTTAAAAGATAAAATTGATTAATATTTTACATTCTATTCATTTAAATTATAGGAAAAGTTTTGATAAACGGGGCAAAGAAATATCAATTTGCATAGAGTGTATAGGTGGTGGAGGTGTGATATTTTTCGTGCTTAGTTATTTCAATCATCCTTTGAATTTGGACACATTTTTAGGTAAAGGTGGTGATAAGTTTGCAATTTCCACGTAAACAAAGCCATGAATATATAAACTCACTAGTCATATTCCAAATAACACGACCAGTTTATCAATTTTTTGTCCAACAATCTCGTATGTATGAAAATTGGCTTATAATTATTTGATGATATCAAATGAATAAACATGTCAGACCATTTGGGATGCCAAAGTTGAGCATATAGGGTTGAGAATGGAATGGAAGTTATCCTATCATTTCTAAGCACTGAACAGAGTTAAGACTCTTTGACTACAATTTTTTTTTTTTCCTTATTTTTGTGACCAATATAGGAGCTCCAAAGTCCAAACTGCATTAAGGTGCTTAACAAAGAGATCAGTGAAGTTTCAGATTGCATTGTAATGGTTCGGTAAGAGATGACTAAACCGTTCAGACTTGTTGGATCGTAACCTTTATATTGTTTAACCTTTTCTTTTAGGCAAATCAAAACTCAGAAAAGAAAAAGAAGAAAGACAGAAAAACATATGATGAATTTCTATTTGATTAAATCTAGCTACAGATGTAGTTATGTGAACTGTCGTAAAAGCAAAACAAGAGAATTCATCTACTTCAAATGGTCAGCCAAATAGGCAAAAAATGATTCCGGCTTCACCTCATTCAACCTCACCTCTCCCTCTACCTAAGCTAATATACTGTGAAAATTGAGTATTAAAGAAAAAAAATAGAGACATACAAGCCCCTTTCAATTCAATGCCTACAAATTATGGCAAAAAAATATTTACCTGTGGATCAGCAAAGCTCCAACAGGCAAACACACTCAATATGAGGAGTGTGCGGGAACATGTCTACTGCTTGTAGGCTCTTTAGCTTGTAACAACCTTCTAAATTTTTATCTATCTGCACAAGAATTTCAAAAATCATGACTGGGAATCAAAGAAAAGAGAGTGGTAAAATAGTAGACATACCACGCCATGACAAAGATAATCAAGGTCACGTGCACATGTGGCAGGATTACAGGATACATAAACTATCCGTGGTGCCTTAAGCTTTAGCAGGAATTTAATCAACTTCATGTGCATGCCTGGACGGTTTGGATCTGCGTGATTGAATACATTAAAACAAATTGAGACAATACTGTGAATACTCGTTAAAAACGATGATGGCAAAGAACACAAGAAACATCTTTTGGCACGTAATAGATAATAAGAAACATCTTTAACGATAAATAATTTCCCACTAGAAAATGGAAGAAAAAACTACTGGTTATCAATACATCTTTAATGCTTTGGAAACTTCAGAAACAAAATTTTATATGGTCCAATATTCACCAACACAACAGGTTTTCAGAACACCTTGGATCTAAATAATGCCAAAGGAGGTGAAGCTACATAAAATAAGGCAACAACCAAACCTGATATGACGACGTCAGGCTTAGGAAAATTGTTGCCAAAACTTTCATCAATTTTATTAAGATCTCCTTGGACAAATGTGGCATTGTAGATATTATTCAGCTTAGCATTCAAGCAAGCATCTGCAATGGCTTGAGCAACAACTTCATATCCGTAAACTTGTCTGGCCCTAACAAATTGAATCAAAAGTCAATTTGAGTACGGTTCATAATACTTCAAATGCAATGAAAAAAAAAAAAAAAAAAAAAAGAGAGAGATTTACTTTCTGGCAAGTGTCAGACCAATGGTGCCCGTTCCACAAAACAGGTCAAGAACAATTTCTGATCCATCTCCTCTGAGACCAGCACATTCTTCAATGAGTTTGTACAAAACCTCTGCCTGAAAGTTGAGAATTTTGCTTCTAATTGTGGATTATACAAAAAGCAAACTAGGAAACCTAAGTAAGAATCTAATCATATGAAAGCAAGCATGAGTTGGTAGTGCATCAAATTAAGTTGCATAGCATACCTGATGAGTATTTGTCTGAAAGAAAGAGTTGGCTGATATTTGAAATGTAAGACCCCTTAATATCTCTGTGATGGCAGATTTCCCATACAAAGTGTATTCCTCCTCTCCAACCGATGTGTTACCAATGGAGCTATTTACATTATTCATGACACTTACCTATTAATCATTATAAAAAAAAAATAAATAAATAAATAAAAAAAAACAGTAATAATAAATAAAAAAATTAAAAAAGGAGATAAATGAAGCATGAATTGATAAGATAAATTAATTCAATAGGAAAGGGCAGTTCAGTGTTCAATCCTATTTCGTATGTTTGAATTCCATACTAACCCTAAAATAACCTTTTTAGATGGAAGTTAATACTTTTTTTTTTTTTAATAAGTAATAAAAATATATTAAAAAGAAAAAGGGCGTCACCTCAGTATACAGGAAGTATACATCAGGGACAAAAACAAATCATGTGCATAGAGTACAAAAGTCCATGAAACCATGGAAGTTCATGCTTGTTAATGGATGTATAATATGTAAGAGCAGTTGTGAATCAGTAGAGCATCTATTATTACAGTTTCCAATAGCTAGAGAGCTGTGGTCTTTTGCCCTTACAGCTTTTGGGGTAACTTGGGCAATTCCAAGCCAGATGAATGATCTGTTGACTGTTTGGAGAGGGTGCTTATATGCCACTGAAACAGGTTTGTAAATCAAGCTACTCCATATTGCATCATGTGGACCTTACGGAGAGAGAAATCACCAGACTTTTGAGAACAAAGAGCATTCTATGCAAGATATTAAGAATAGTGAGATCTAAAAAAAAAAAAAAAAAAAAGATAGTGCTTAATCCGTGTCTTGTTATACAATTCAAATTCCCAATTCCTACTTACGACAGTTATAAAGCATGGACTACCCAACACTTAAACACCCATGTTCTCGCGGGTAGGTCTTTTTTTCTATGAAATTGAGTGCTTTTTTATACAGGGCCTATTACGTTGCTTTTAAACCGCCACAATAGGTAATTACTCAAAAAGTACCTATTACAGTGGTTTGGAAGCGCCGCAATAGGTCTGAAAATTCCTTAATAGAAGACCTATTACACTCAAAAACGTATATATGGTTTTCCAGTCATTGAACCCACTTCCATATAAAATGCCTATGGTGTAGAAAAAATTTTCAGCAGGCTTGTGGTGTAGAAAACATCTCCACTAATCTGCAACGACTTTTTGTGGTGTTGCGACAAACTCTGGCCGTTGCAAATAGCAATCTTTTTTGTAGTGAGGTATAACCGTATGTAGACATCCTATCATCCCAACTGTAATTTAATTTTCAATAATTAATTCAGATTGCAATATATCAAAATGTGTTTGTGTGCATTTATGTGTGTACATAAAAGTAAAAGTTAAGCATAGTTATTTGGCTTTTTAAATTTTTTCTTAAAATTTTCTTTTGATAGGTAAATAGTGGAGAAGAGGGAGAACTGATTCGAACAATTACCATTGGACTAATACTTGAACCCCAAGTATAATTCCACAATTGTTAAGTATAATTCCACAATTGTTATTCTTTAGGTTCCCAATTAAATTCTAGCTAGAAGTGCACTGGCCTTTAAGCCAATAAATCACATGGTTTTACTGCATTGATTAATAAGTTACATTATTGAAATTAATTGGAAACTGAAGGTATAACACCTTAAAATTTGTATCTGAGTTATTTCCTTGTGCATGTATAATCCAAGTTTTTTCCTTGTGCATATATAATACGAGGTTGTGAGTTTTGGTTAGTTGTTTAACAAATAAAGTTTTTTGCTGTTGAATAAAAAATTTGGAATTCGAATCCAACCTATACAAAAAACTAATTGGTATCTTGACCAGATAATAAAAAGTAATCATCATAAAACCATAGATTAAAATTCTATCGAATTAATCAATCCAAAAAAAAAAAGCTTATTTCAAAAAAAAAAATTATTTGATCCTGTTCATAGTTTAAAGATGGACAAATCCGGTGGTAATGTTCCGTTTAATAAAAATGTCCTTGAAAACTATGAAATTAAAATCTGAGATATGAGGAACATCCCATAGTCCTTGTGACTGAAGCTTTTGCTCTCCAATTTGAGAGGGACGTCTCATATGAGACGTCCCTTTATGGCCTGTTTGGAAGTTTAGAAAGGGAGGAGAGTAGAGGGGAGGAGAGTAGTGGAGAGGAAAGTAGAGGAGAATGGTTCCCCTCCACCTTGTTTGGATGTTTTTAAAATTAGTAAGGAGGAAGGGAGTAATTAGCCCTTCCCCTTGTTTGGATGTTTTAAAAATTAGGATGTAGAGGAAAGGAAATAATTAAAATAGACAAATTTACCCCTATTTGAAAATGGACTTGCAACATTGGTCTATTATTAATTTAGAAATGGTAAATTGGGAAATTTATCTAGTCAATAATTTATCTACTCTACTCTTCCTCCAAATCTCTCCAATTTGGAGGAATTAAAAATGAGGGTTAGAAGTGGTTGAAACCCCTCCAAACCCCTCCAAACTCCTCCCCCTCCTTCCTTAAAAAACTTCCAAACAAAGTAATTGAATTACTCTCTCTCCCTCTACTATACTCCCTCTCCTTTTTTAAACTTCCAAACAGGCCATTAAAGACAAATGTAAATCCAGGAAAAAAGCTCAACCCTTCGAACAAAACTTGGAGTTCCTATTAATTAAGAAAAACAAAACATTACGAGTCATATTGTTATATTAATTAGAAGGACTTTAAAGGCATTTTTCTAGTTTTCTATAAGGTATTATAAATCATGTTGATCATTATTAAGATATCCCTTGTCCACAGAAATTAAGAGTGCGGTCATCATAATATTTGGCTAATTCTATACAGTAGATGATGCCATATTTGGTCACAATGGAAATAATTCTGGAGTGAACAAATAATGGAAAAAAGAAGGATGGTCTCGAATTTTCTGGAATATAAATTAATTTGTAATATAAGATATTGGTAAAATACTAAAATTACTTAGTGTATTTTTTAACTTAAAACAATATATGGGTTAAAATGGAAAACGTAGGCTTGACTTTAGAAAAACATATAGGTGCTTCTTTTTCTTATTTTTTTCTTATCTAAATCAAGATTTGAAATATATTATTGATAGGTACAACTCAACCCTCAGCTATAGTAGCTGGTTATGTGGCTGGTTACGTAATATACATACTATGAGTTTCTAAAGTTATGTTTGGTAACAATTTTTGTTTTCTATTTTCAAAAACTTGTTTTTGGGAATATAATGAAAAAACAAATTTCTTTTATTTTTGAAATCAAAAACATGTTTGGTTAGTTGAAATTAAAAAGATAGTTTTTTTTAAAAAATAGAAAATACTAAAATATGTTGTTACTAGGATTTGAACTCCAATGCTAACTCATTAAATGAGATAAATTCATTAAATTAAATGTGTGTTTTCATTGACTTTTGAAAATTAGAAACTAAAAACAGTCTTTTGCATGTTTTCAGTTTCCTTCACAAATTGAGTTTTGAAAACAGTTTTTGTTTTCTATCCATTTTGGGTTGCCAGACAAGTTTTTTAGTCTCAAAAATAGAACATTGTTTTTGAAAACAAAAAATAGAGGAAAAAACAGTTACCAAACATACCCTAATTTTTTATAGAGGGTTAGAAAGGTATGTATGTTATCTAATTTGATTTAGTATCTGTATGGAAATCATATAGTTTTCGATAGCTTATTTTATAATATTTATTAAAAGATATAGTTTTTTGGTAATTTTTATGTACATGTGTGACAAAGAACTAAAAGCTAATTTATTTTTAAAAAAAATATTAGTTTTTTTAACTAAAAAAAGGACTAAAAACTAAAAACTTTTTTTTTTTTGGCTAAACAGATACAACGCCTAATATTAATATTGTAAAATTTTGAGGGACAACTCTCATAAACTAATTAACATAACATCCTATGTTTGATCCATCTCACATGTCATTCTCTTTTTCTTTTCTTTTTTCTTTTTCTTTTTCTTTTTTTTTTTAATCTAAACTAACATCCTAAGTTTCTTTTTTCACTTGGCTTCATATATATTTTCGTTAAATTCTTATAACCTTTTAACTTATCCTAGGTAAAAATTATTTCCCACCTCTATCTCTTTTCACCACGATCAACGTACTTGTGATCAAGATCCTCTAGACTACTTTTTTCTTTTCTTTTCTTTTTTCTTTTTTCTTTTTTCTTTTTTTTTTTTTTTTTTTTTTTTTTTTTTGAGAAGAAGATCCTGTAGATTACTTAAAAATAAAAATTTTATAAAGTTCTTAAAATATTATTGACTCATCATAAAATAAGTATATTAAATTTTATCATATTGTCACATTTAAACAAATATTGATTAATACTACTTTTGCATGTAGTACCACACTACCACTTATTTTACAAAATAGATAAGAATTTAATAATAATAATAATAATAATAATAATTTAGAGCATCATATTTCATACTCCATTATAATGGAGTAGAATATATTCATATAAGTTGTAAGTTGTAACAAACAAATCTAGAGCATCATATTTCATACTCCATTATAATGGAGTAGAATATATTCATATAAGTTGTAAGTTGTAACAAACAGATCCTACATTTATGCATGGATTGGTCGAATATGCCCAATTATCTTACCAGTTACTAATAATAAGTACGCGTTTGGATAGAAATTATTCTCCCTGCGTTTGTGTTTTTTTTTTTTTTTTTTTTTTTTTAAGACCAGCGTCTCTTGCACTATTCGTGGGATATGAACAGTGTATTGAGGCAAATATACAGTGTTTGGGGGACTGAACAGTAACCCAAAAATTATTTTTTTATTGTTTTCAGCAATAAGTTTTCAGTTTTCAATAAAATAAGCAGTATCTAAATACACCCTAAGTATGGTATGGCGTACACAAGTCAAAATTTGGTTTTATTCAAAAAAAAAAAAAAATGGTTGAATAAAACAATGGCCTACCCTCAAACGGTGCCGTTTAATTCTGAGTTTAGTATATATATATATTATTATATACAAGTGAAGCGATGGGCATTATTATTCTTTGCTCACGTGAAAACTTTTTCAGCAATGGGAACCGCAACAGAGAAGGGCATTCTCAAAAATGAAGCACTTCAAAAGGTTAGTTTACCCCAGTGCATTCGTTAAATTATACTGCAAACCCAAGCCTTTTTTTTTTTTTTTTTGGTTCTCCTTTAATTTGCACGTTGTTGATCAAGAGCTTGTTAATTTTTCATTTGAAAAAAAAAAAAAAAAAAAAAAACAACAACAACAAAAAATATGGCCTGGAAGACCACAAGTTTAATTGTCAGCTTCCCTTTACGAGCTTAAAAAATAAAAAGAAGAAGAAAGAACAAACAAACAAACCTCTGATAAAATTAATTATTCAATAAAAGATAAAAGAAAAATTGCCATATATGTTGTCTGAAAGAGTCTCTGATAACGGCTTTTTTTTTTTTTTTTTTTTTTTTGTTATGTTTTGTTCTTCTTAATTTTTTAGCCTATTCTTCACAACCAGGAAACTATTAATTGTTCTCTCAAAAAAAATTTTGTACTATCTTGATACCAACTCTGGATATTCTACAATTTATTGACGCATATATAACAGGGGGAATTTCATATATATGCTATTTAGTTGAAACTAAAACTATGATTTGACACCAAAAAATAAAAAAACCTATGATTTGCATAATAAATAATGCAATACTTCTCCTTTTGGGAAAATACATATTTTTCTATTATACATCATTGATGTGAGTGCTCTAATAAACTGTGTAAATTTACACTGACACTATGTATTTTGTATTTAATTTTTTTTTAATTTCTTTATGTTTCTCAAGAATAAAGGAAAAAAGTAGACATTGGTGTTGTGTGTGAAGAAATAGAAATAATTAAAAAAATCAAAAAATAAATTAATAAAAATATAATGTAAAATGTGTTTAGTGTTTTAAAAAATGAAAAAAAAGGAGGGGGGTTGTTCTTATTGATAGTCGAACAAAAAAAACTTCAATCTCAACTAGGAGTGGCAAAGGGTCAGGTTTGGGGCAGGTTTCTTCATTCCCGAACCACCACATCACCCAAAACCCGAACCCACCCCGTTTAGTTAACGGGTTTTTTTAGCCCCCAAACTCGCCCCCACGGGCCCTACCCGGCCATGCTCACTTCAGGGCCCAATATAAAGGCCCCTACACTATGGTCCAATCTAAAAATAAAAATAAAGTAAAATAAATCAATTTTATGTTAAACCAATCTCACACGTTGTCGGCCACCCATCGGTACACAGCAAATGCACACACCCAACTGCCAGTTTTGGACAATTACAAATATCCATCATCACAAATATCACAAATTTTATGTAACTGGTATCATACCTATCATCAAGCAATTTTGGACAATCACAAATATCTAACAAAAACTTTTTTTTCCCAACAACAATATCAAAGTTAACCAAGCAGAGTTCTTAGATAAGAATATACATGTAGAAGTCTTTAGAAACCAAGTAACGAACCAAAAAAGAAAAAGAAAAAAGAAAAAGGACAATGAGAAGCTGAGAACAATGAACCTATGAGAAACGGCGACGGACTGAGAAAGTGAGAGTAAGGGTGTGGCCAACTAGACAGCAACGAAGAGAGTCCAAGTGAAAGCTTGAGCTTGAGAGTTGAGAAAGGCAGCTGAGATGAGATTGATTAGGTTTAGGGTTTAGAAATAGGATTATATAAATATATATATATATATGCCTTAACTATAATCGAGTTGAGTTCGAGTTTAGGGTGGGTATTACTAATACCCGCACCCAACCTGAACCTGCTTCAGGTTAGATTATAAAAACTCAAACCCACCCCTAATGTTACATGGATCGAGTAAAACCCAACCCATTAGGGTCGGGTCAAGTACCCGCTGGTCGAATTAATTTTGCTATCCCTAATTTTCGACCATCAATTAGAAAAGAGTTAGGAAAATCTTAAAAGAGATAAAAAGTTAAAGTAAAAAAAGATTAAAAGTTTTTAAAAAAATGACAAAATTTAACTACAAAATTTGTTGTAGTCTTAGGCTACAACCTTACTCAATATATTTTTATTGGAGATGAATTTTGGCAAATTCACCATTAGATTACAACTTCTTTTTATATCTTTCATGCTTGCAAAATTTCTAGAAAATTAAAGATCAATAGCTATGTCATTTGTTTAAATTACAAGTTTTTGTAATTTAAAATTATGCATAAAATATAATCTTATAGATTATATAGTAAATAATATCTAATTGATACAAAATTTGATATGCATATTAAGAAAGTAAAGAACATGCAATTTAACAGTTAAATTTTCAAAATATGTAATAATATTTATTTTATTGAGTAAAATTATAATTTTAAATTATTACTAATTTTGTATCTAAATTTTGACAGTTAAAAAAATTTATAAAAGGGAGGGATTAATTGGACCCGTGCAATGCCCCATTATCGCATCCCATAGACTTTAACAATGAATACCCTGTGGACTTGAGCAAACAGCCGATTTGCAAACTGCGTAGAGGCTCTCACACATCGTCCCTCTCAATCCGATCTCTTCTTTTCACTCCTTTCCTTGAATCCCTCCTCCGCAGCAAAACAGGAAATTAAAAAAACAAAAACAAAAACAAAAAATGGGTTGGAATTGGAATATGATGGGGGAGACATTGCTTTCGGCGTTATTTGGAATGGGGATTGAAAGGTTGGCTGATCCCCTGCTCAGTGGCTTGTTCCAAAATAAGAGTTTCGATCAGACACTACTTGACAATCTGAAGACTGTATTGGTGAAGGTTGACGTGGTGCTCAGTGATGCAGAGGAGAAGCAGATCACGAATTTGAAGGTGAGAAAGTGGGTCAATGAGCTCAAAGATACTATCTACCATGCTGACGATCTGTTGGACGAGATCATCACTATACGCAAGCTGGAAGCTGAAGTCAAGGTAAATAAGGTACTGAAATTACTCTTACGCTTCTTGGATCTAAGTTCTATGCCCAAACTTGATAAAGATATATATAGAACCCAAACTCAAAGACATAGTTGAAAAACTGGAGTCTTTAGCAAACTTGGAACATCTCAATCTCATGGAAAATGTAAGAGGGAAACCATCACCATTGTTACCCTCAACTTCTGTACTAGATATATCAGAAATGTTTGGTAGAGAAAACGATAAAGCAGTGCTAAAAAAATTTTTGCTTGATGATAATTCACAAGAAAACGGAGTCCCTGTGATTGCCATAGTTGGGATTGGCAAGACGACCCTTGCGCAGCTTGTGTATAATGACCCTGATGTGACTAAACATTTTAAAGCGAGGGCATGGGCTCATGTTACAGAAGATTGTGATGTTTTCAAGCTAACTCAAATAATTTTTGAATCGGTCACTTCAAAGAGTTGTATATTCACAGATCTGAACATTCTTCAAGTCAAACTTAAGAAGACATTGATGAAAAAAAGATTTTTGCTTGTTTTAGATGATATTTGGGATTTGCTGTCAGGACCCTTAAAAGATGGAGGCCAGAGTAGGAGTAGAGTTACAGTGACAACCCGTAATGAACATGTTGCATCACTTATGCGCCCTGTTTTTATTCATCGTCTTTTGCATTTATCAAATGATGACTGCTGGAGATTATTTGCAAAACATGCATTTAATACTAGCAACTCTGACGATCCAATCTTGACAGAGATCGGTAAGAAAATTGTAATGAAGTGTGCAGGTCTGCCTTTAGCTGCAAAAACATTGGGATGCCTCTTGCACTCGAAAGTAGAAGCTGAGGAATGGGATAGAATACTCAATAGCACAATTTGGGATTTACCTGATAATGATGAGAGTGGCTGCAGTGGCATACTTCCTGCTTTGTATTTGAGCTATTATCATCTCCCTTCACATCTCAAACAATGCTTCGCTTATTGTTCGATATTTCCCAAGGGCCATAAGTTTGAAAAGGAGAAATTGGTTCTCCTATGGATGGCAGAAGGTTTTTTAGAGCACCCAAACATTAAGAACTCAATGGAAGAGGTTGGGTATGAGTATTTTTGTGAGCTATTATCAAGATCATTTTTTCAACCATCAAGTTCTGACGAGTCATGCTTTGTGATGCATGACCTTGTTAATGATTTAGCTCAATTTGCATCTGGAGAATTTTCTTGTAAGTTTGAGAATGGCAAGCATCATGGAGTTTCAAAAAAGGCTCGGTATTTTGCATACTTAATGGACCGGTTTGATGACAATCAGAAATTTGAGTTCCTTTTAGAGGCGGAGTTTTTGCGAACCTTCCTTTCACTACGCATTTCAGATTCTATTGAATGCCCCAGTGTATGCAAAATGGTTGCTGATGAGTGGTTGCCACGACTGAAACACCTGCGTGTGCTTTCTCTCTCTTATCCTACACTCACTGGTCTAGATGATAAGTCTTTTGCCAAATTGATACATTTACGCTACTTGGATCTCTCTCACACTTTAATCAAAAAGTTACCCCCCTCGACATGTTTTTTGTATAATTTGCAGACGTTGTTGTTGTCTAGTTGTATTAACCTCACTGAGTTACCAGAAAAAATTGTTATCCTCACTAGGTTGCGTCATCTAAATGTGAGTGAAACCAAGTTGGAAGAGATGCCGCCTAAATTTGGAAACCTAACGAGTCTCCAATTATTGACTGATTTCGTTGTGTGCAAAAATAGTAATAGTGTGTCAGATATCAGTGAATTGGGCAAGTTCTCATATCTTCGAAGTACTCTTTCCATCTCAAAGTTGGAGAATGTACGTCGTCAAAGCTGAAGATGCTTCAAAGGCCGAGTTGATATGTAAGAAATATCTTAAAGAGTTGGTTTTCAAATGGACTACTACTACCCCGACTCATCATATAAATGAAGTACTCAACAAGCTTCAGCCTCATGAAAATTTGAAGAAGCTTACCATTGAAAACTACGGTGGTACAGCGTTTCCCAATTGGTTAGGTAATGCTATTTTCTCTAACATGGTGGTTCTGCGATTTAACAATTGCAAATATTGCACATCCTTACCACCACTGGGGCAGTTATCTTCTCTTCAAGAACTCCTCATCACAAAGATGGAAGGATTAGAAAGGTTGGAGGATAATCAATTTTACGGGACTGGGCAAACTGGATTCCAGCCATTTCGGTCTCTAAAAACTCTGAAGTTTACGGAGTTACCACGTTGGAGGCACTGGATACATTCTGCACATGGAGGTGAAGATTTCCCTTCCCTTCAAGAGCTTCAAATACAACAATGTCCAAAATTCATTGGAAGCTTACCAAGGCACCCTTCCTCAACGAATCGGGAGATTTCTGGATGTCCTAGGTTTGAAGAGGAGGAGTTGACTCGAAGGGTACAACCACAAGCATCTACTGAACAAGAGGAGGAGTCAGCTCGAAGGGTAAGACCACGCCGATGCTGACACCGGTGAAAGGGAGGGAGACAATGCACACAGCTTCTGTATACATTTTATCGTGTCCAGTACACTGATGTATTAATTCTTTATTTTATTTTTTTTCCATTTTTGTTTACGTTTCGGGTCTTTTGAGTATTTTCAAACTTTAACTTTAGAACCATGATTATTGCACTTTGTTAAACTAGAGTTGTTCAATAAATTAATTCATCATTCTCATCTCTGCTCCTTTCGGAAAAGTGTCCTCCTTGTATTGCTTCTCTGCTCCTTTCTAATACATATGTTACTCAATTGTTTTCAATAATATTCTACTATCGTTTAAGAAATTTTTTTTTTTTTTAAATGTCAAACTTTTTCAGACAATAAATTTGGAGGAACTAAGTGTATGTTTGATTGGAATGATTTTTGGGAGGATGGAAAAAAGAAGGTAAAAAACAAAGAGAAAATGGATGAGAGTGGTGTTTGGTTGGGAAGAGGAGGGGAAGAGAAAATTGGTGGGGCTCAGCTATTTTCCCTTTAGCCCACCAAAACTCAATCGCCCCAAATTGGGGAGAAAACACAAAAGAAAAAAAGTCACTCATTTTTGGACAAAATTGCCTCTAGGCAACACCAACATTCAATATTATGTCTTCTTTACTACCACACACCCTTGGTGCGATAATCAATTCACAAATATAAATACTTGTGGGGTGTGAGGGGCAAGAGTCGGGGTTCAAGTCTTTATGAGGGAACTTCACACAACATTATGCCTTCTTTCCTTTTTGTCTTTTTTCATGATGTTGTCTCATGCTCTCATTTGTTTCTTCCTTCTTTCTATTACTGCCATTATTTTTTATTTTGTGCTTGCCAATTTCTTCTTATCTTAGTTTTAGGACGCTGCCTCTCTCTCTCTCTTGGGGAGGGAGGAGGAGGGGGTGTGAGCGTGATAGTGCTTTGTTTTGTTTTGTTTTTGTTTGATTGGGAGTGGAAAAATGAAGGGATAAGAAAAGTGAATTTGTATAAATTGAATCATATACCCTTATTAAAAAATGATGTCGAATTAAAAAAAAAAAAAGTGACAAAAAACCACCAAAAAAAAAAAAAACCCAAATTTATTAACAAATACCTCAAGAAAAAAAAAAAAAAAAGGCAAACATACATGGAAAGAAAAAGAAAAAAGAAAAGAAGAGGCAACGTTTATTGCTAGGAAAGCAAAAGCTAAAAGGGACCGGGGGGGGGGGGGGGGAATTGGATGAAACTCATGTGCAAGTGCATATAAGCATTTTTGTCAATTAAGCAAATCAGACTCTCCCTCCAGTTTTCTTCCCATTTTGGGGAGAAAACATTTTGGTAGGTTTAGGAAGAAAACACTCGAGTTCACCACATTTGTTTCCTCTCCCCCTCCCAACCAAATACCCATTAAAACTTCTTTCTCTCTACTTTACCCTCCTAAATTTCCATCCTCCCTAAAATCCCTCCAAACAAACATACCCTAAGGAATAGTTAGAATAATTGTTAAAAATGACTAAATTTACCATTTCTAACTATTAAACTTTTGGGATAATTGGCAATGGCTTCAGTTATATGACTGATTGGAAAAATAAGAATTTTGTATATTTGCACATTTGGAACTTGGGCAAAACAAAATATGCGCCTGAAATTGGAAAAGTCCTCACGTCTTTCGAATAAAGATGGTATATTTCACAGGATTTAGTCTTAGTAGGAATTTAAGGGTGTATAATGATGTCATGTTATTTAAATTGATATAATTTTTTTTTATTACTGAAATACTTGCTTGGTTGATAAAGTTTACCTGCTTAGCACTTTTAATCCTTAAAGTTTCATTTGAGTACTATTGATTCTTGAAGTTTAAAAAATGAGTACTAGTAGTCCCTCCATGAACTCCTATTAGTTTCCTACTTTTCTTGCTTACTAGTTGAAGGTAGTGTGTTGTACAATTTTAGTCATGAATTTAAAGAATATATAATTGTATTGAGAAATTGTGAGGATAGGAAGACTGAGCGAGTATATTGGGCTATGGGCCATGCCTAAGGACGAACAAAAGCCCGAGCATGGTCAAAGGGATTGTTAAGCCTGAGTTAATGGGCCGAGGATAAGGGAAGAGAATGATGGATCAGCCGTGATTCCCAAGGAGCCGAGCCACCTCGGGAGAGTTCTTGGGAGGCAACCATTTTGGAAGGATAAGCTTCAAGGAAGGTAGTAGAGGTGAGTCAACAATAAAAGAATAAATATTTGGGAAGAAGGCTGTCACCACCATATTAAATGCACTGCACCAAATGAATTGGCCGCATTTATGGAGAAATGATACCTGAACAGTGTCATCTCAGCTCACAACTGCTCACAAAGCTTCCAAGAGGTCCTGATGGGACAAGCATCCAAGAGATTACCTACGAAATCAACAGGTGGAGGGCTGGGATAGAGGGGTGAAGGACTATATGAGGAAAAGACCACCATAAAAAATGGGGCATGTAATCTGAGAAGAAAGAAAAAAAGAAGAATACTTTGTACTCAAGAAAACTTAAGCTAATATAAGAACATCACATCCTCGGACTTGACCGAGGAGCGTTATTTCTATACTTTCAATCTTTTTAACATGAATCCTATCAGTTATGGCCCACTTAATTTGCTAAGACTTTTTCTTGTAAAGCCCACTCTCTTACAAATACATTGTTTTGGGCTTGTTGGGCCATCATCCACTACTCTTGGTGGGTTGAGGTTTTAACTCTAGTCCTTACGGAAATAATAACCATATATCACATAGATTGAATAAAAGCCACACGTGATAATTAACTAGAGTATTCACAAGGTAAAAACATGGAGGAATGTGTAGAGTAGCAGTGTGAAGGGATTGTATACAGTAAGTTAGGCAACGTTTTAAAGAATAAAGGAAAATAGCATCTCGAGTTTTAGAAACTCGAGTTCCATATCAATCTTGAGCCTCAAAGCCTCGCTTCTCACTTGCTGAGTTTGTTGAGTTGGACATGTTTACGCCACTTGGATCTCGAGTCTTTAAGACTTGATATTTACAAAATAAAAATCGAGTCTTAGAAACTCGAAATCTATTTAAAATCTTCATATAACTCGAGCCTTAAAGACTCAAGTTCTACTGGAAAAAAATTCTCGCACCCTCTATTAAAACAGATCAGTCTCTCACTCTCACTCACCACATTGACTCTGCCTCCCTCGTGCCTCTATCCTAATCCTATTTTCACTTAAAAACCCAACCAAATCTCAAAAGAAAACTTCTTCAAATCATTTCTAAGGTATGTTTATACAATCTTTTCTTCTTATTTCCTTAGATTATGCAGAAAATGTTAGGTTTTACTTGATTTGGGTCATTTTTGAAAAAGGGTTGGGAACTTTAAATTTTGTGAAAATTCTTTCAATTTCTTGATTAGGCTCTGTCCCATTTGGTTTGTTTGTGTATGTGTTGGCCAATTGTGGCAATTTTAACATGTATTTAGGCAAGTTTCACTCATATTCATGCATTGCCCACATGTTAGTTTTATAGGTGCATATCAAGTGTTTGATAAAATGTCTAAATGACATTTTGGTGTTGTTTTGGACTCTAATGAGTTCCAAACTTTGGGGATTACCATGATTGGACTTGTTTATCATGTTTTGATCATTGGGTGTTTGTTTTACACACTTTGAAATGGGTATGAAATCAGTTTCTTTTAGGAAATTTAGATGTTAGAAGGTTTACAGCCTTTAGATCTTAATGGGCAATGGGGCACTCTATAATGTGGCTTGAATACAGAATACTACTTGGGGGGGATGAATATCAGAATATTGAATATGTTCAGCCTTAAGATCACATTACTTTTTTTCCCCCACTTTATGACTATGTGATTTAACTAACATAGTAACTTGACTTGAACAGATTCACAATGCCTGAAATTGATATAATCCTATACCACGGTGGTCCCCTTAAGAATGCCAATGCGAACAAGGGATTGCCATTTGAAGGGCTGGGTATAAAGACCTATTATACCCAAATTGATCGTAGGTTGAAGACTCTTGACGAACTGAAGATGAGTGTCATGGAAGAGTTGTGTGAGAATCCTGCTGTGCACAACATATAAATTACTTATCGTATGCCAAATGAAATCCTGAAGCACCGGATTAATTACAAGTATATGGCGATAGAAACAGACAAACATGTAAAGATCATGTTTGACAAGTTGGAGAGAATACCTGAAGTAACTAACATTGAGTTGTACATACAGTTGGAACCGCGTGCAGTTTGGCAAGAGGATATCCAACAAACAACCACAAGCTTACAGGTTACGGTTCCGGATGCTCAATATGAGTATTCTACACATGTAGAGGATGATGATGTTCATGCCGATGGTGATGATGATGATGATGATGACGACTATGTTGATGAGACTACTGTCATTAACAATGATGATGACGATGATGATGACGACTATGTTGATGAGAATATTGCCATTAACGGTGAAGATTTTGCCGATAGAGATGAGTATGAAGACATGATGGATAGAGGGGACTTTGAGGACTTCGAGAGGGACATTGATGACGATGAGACATTGGATGGTAGTGAATCTTATGCAGACAATGTTATTAGTGTCCAAAACATTACGAACACAATCCCTGCCTACGCACCTCTTGCATTGTCATTCTCTGCAAATACTTAGGAAAATATGGTTGATCCTTCACATATTGAGATGCCATTTGTGTCTACTTGGAGAGAGGGGATGAATTTGTGCAAAGGGTTGACTTTTGCCAATAAAGAGGAGGTGAAGCGTGTATTAACAATTTGTGCCCTGAAGGAAAACAAACATTTTACGATCACTAGGTCGACGATGAAAAAACTTTGTGCGAAAAAACTTAACACTTCAATTTCAAGATCCTTTACTGGTATATATTTCCTTGTCACTTTTAATTAAGAAGGTAATATATATTATATGCTATTGCAGAACTAAATATGAATTTTAAGCAAAACAAAGAATGAATCATGAAAAAAACCAAGAGACATATATTGAACAACTTGAATAGTAGATAAGAACTACTTCGTTGTCTAGGATGTACTAGTAGAGTCACAAGTTACTTTTAGAATTGCCAGCTGAAAGCCCTTAACAAGTAGTTAAACAGATTCTCAAATAAAAGGAAATGTGACGATATGTCCCAACCGAACCCAATTACTGCCAAGAAGACAAGAAGAGGAAAAGCCTGATACCTTTTCACGATTGATACCAACTAAAAATGACTATTGCCCTAATGAGGGAACCCTTGTGAGGATTGGGGGCATCACACACTTCTTGGTCTTTCCTTTGTCCTTTTAAGCCTAACTTGGCAAACAAGCCTCAAGAGTCATTTATTATTAGTATTTCTACTCACCAATTCCAATTCCAGGCATCTGATCTTATGAGATACAAACTCAAATCCTATTTGTTTCTATTAGTGCCCATCAACTTTTGGGGCCTAATGTTTTTCTAGAAGATACAAATACCATTCCAATCACAACAACGTATTTGGTATACATAATCATAATAGAACAGAAACATAATTCATTAAAGATCATATCGGCTCGAAACCCATAAAGGCCTATGTGACAGAAATCTTTTCAAGAAACATGTGGATCACTAACTAACAAGCCAAGGTTAAACAGCCTACTGCCTATATCTGATTCCTTTCTTTCTTTTATCAATTAATATTGAAATCCAAAATCCTGTACCTTCCTATTTGACCCCAAGTATTATCACTCACCTAAGTCATTCTGAAATTCAATATGCATTTATAGGCTTGAATTGATCTCTAATGGTATGTATCAGCTCATATGTGCAACAAAAACTTCTTTGCTCTTTATTCCATGCTTAATTCACTGATAAATCATTCTGTAATTTATTCAAAAAGTTACCAAACAGTCCATTCCTAAACAGCATCCTATCTAATTACACTATACCTAAACAAAAGTTAATATTTTAAGCAATGGTTACAAATATATATCACTAATTAAAAGATCCAAGTTTCAACTAATTTCGGTCAATACTCTAGCGGTCAACATTTATATATTTAAACTATTTTTCCTTAGTTTAATAAAGGTATGGGAAATAAAGAACTTTGTTTTTTAATAATTCGATAGTTACAACAATGGGGGAGGTGGGATTTGAACCCTGAATGTCCCACATAATTCATAAAGGAGGAGAGGCAAAGTAACCAAGCTACAAGGCTCTTTGAAGAACATTATTGAAATTGCAACAAAGTTGCAAGCCCCATCACATGACTTATATTACAAAAGAATGTGACAAATGAACAAGTCACATGCAATACACAGCAAAAGTTTCTCAAAGATGCTAAAATCCAATTACAAAAGACAATGTCACAATGACTTAACCATATATTTGGTTCATAAACTTTAATATATGTTTCAAGATTTATTTGGCCATCCAACAACACACATAGCAAGGAATACCCATTAAGCTTTTTATCACTAAAGAAAATTAAAATTTGAATTTTTATTAAAATCACATAAACACAATCATGATTCTTGAATGAGAAACAAAATAAAGAAAACTCCTTTATCCATTTATTCTCAATCCCACCCAAAAAAAAAAAAAGCGACATTCTGATTTCAATGACATCTATGTCTACAAATATAAAAGCAATTTTAAACAAAACCCAAATGGGCATGTATCAAAAGCAACTGAAAACCCAAGTAATCCACAACCCAAAAACAAAAACAACAGCAACAACAAGTCCTTCAGTCAAAATCAGTTCTAACATTTAGATTTCTAACAATGTGTAACCCACCATGCAAAAAGCCCAAATCTATAACATAAATTCAGCAAAAGAGGAATGGAGAATTGTTACCTAGCAAGTGAGATGAAGAACGAAGAGCATAAACAAAGCAGAAGAGAGCCCGTGGAGACTGAGAGAACAGGGTAGCTGATTTGGGTGTGAGAGTGAGTGATTTTGAAAATTTAGAGTGAGTGAGTGAGTGAGTTTGAGAGCGCGGAGTGTCTGAGGGTGAGAGTGTGGAGTGTCTGAGTGCAAATAGGTTTTATGCAGTCAAAAACGTGTTTCTGAAACTCGGTTTTAGAAGGGAGTTTTTAAAAAAAACGTTAAACATAATTCGAGTTTTTAAAACTCGATTTTCTAAAGCGAGTTTTATAAACTCGATATCCACGTGGAATACTCTGTCCATGTCATAGTTTGAAAAACCCCAAAAACGAGTTTTAAAAACTCGAATTTTAGTTGAATCTCGAGTTTTAGAAGCTCGAGATGCTAGTTTCCCTTTATCTTCTGCAACTGGCCAACTAACGAAATTCTTAGAATATTAATGTTATTTGGAAAGGGTGTCCGTAAAAACATTATAGGAAGGACAATTTTTTAAAGATTAAAAAAAAATTAGGAATTAATAAACTTTAATAAACTTTTTAATGTGTACTTTTTTAGTTTAATAAAGTTTTCTGACCAGTTCTCAAAAAAAAAAAAAAAAAAAAAGATTAGGAATTAATTTCCAACCATTGGCAGCTTAACACCAAAAAATAAAAGATTAATGAATAATTAGTCCTAATGACCTTTAGAACTCGCTTGTTTCAGAAGCCTTTTTTTTTCCTCTTGGAGTATTTCTGTCACTTCCTTGCTTATAGGAACATCAAGAAATCATTTTGTTCTACACCATTTTTACTTGAATTGATAAGAGTGTATATAACTTGTTATAAGAATTAAACAGAAACCTCTTAAATGTTGATAACAAGAATTCAATAAAAAAAAGTTTATAAGAATAAATAATCTTATGGCACATAAAACATGTTTATAACAACAATTTAATAAAATTTGTTTACAAAACATGTGCTTGATTAAACAAAATCCGTGTATTGAATTAAATGTTATTTTATATTTTTAAAATAGATGTATGACACACCAATTAGGAGACATTAGCATTGGGGGTGTAAATCCCCCCAAATTGCTATTTTTGAAACGCACAAGCCCAAACTCTCCTTTACTCAAGTATGTAAATTGCTAACAAACTATGAAGAGTAATTGCTTATATATAAGAATTACTGTAGCATATGAGATTTTTTTAATGATCTCTTATTCTCTCTCTCTCTCTCTCTCTCTCTCTCTCTCTCCACCATCACTCACGGTGGTGGCTTAATGTTTTCTCACTCTTTCCTCACACTTTATCACTCAGGATCAAGCCCATAACCTCAAATCTCCTCTCTAAATCAAATTCTCTCTAACCCTAAACTCTCTACCTCTCTCTATGATCAAGTACCTAAAGTTGATGGGTATTTACAAGAGATGGGTTGTGGGTTTGTAAAGCTATGGATAGACTGAGGTGTGAGTGAGAAAGATATGGATGGGTTGTGGGTTTTGTAAATTGCAAGTGATGGGTATTTGAGACTATTTGTGGGTGGCGGTGGCAGTTGGTCATTTTGTTGGGTGGTGGTTGTGGCTAGCAGTGGTGGTGGTTATGGTTGTTATTGTTTATTGTATGAGAGGAAAATAGAGATATGAGAATTTGAGATTGGTTGTGGGTTTTGTGGGTGGTGATGGCGGTGGCAGTTGGTTATTTTTCTAGGTGGTGGTTGTGGGTGGTGGTGGTGGCTATGGCTGTTGTGGTTGATTGTCGGAGAGGAAAATAGAGAGATATGAGTTATATTATCTTAATGAGTTGTATGGTAAAATAAAATTTGAGATATATGGTGTATTGTAAAATGAATTGTTAAAGTAGATAAAATAGCTTTTTTGGTTGTATAGAAACTTTTTTTAAAAACAGATGTGAATACTCTTAGGTTGCCTTTATTATTTTTACAAATTGCTAGGGAAAAGCCATGCATTTTCCTGCTTGGCTATCCTTATGGAGTTAAAGGTATAATGTCTATGATATTTGTCAATAGACTAAATATCTAATTTTGTCTACCCCAATTTTTCCAACAAAAAAAAATTGTCTCAACCCGAGGACTAAATTTGAAACTTAAATAAGTCAAAAAAAAAAATTTTGATAAGATAAAATAACTCAATTGAAATGAAGTTAAGTTTGAGTATTTAAATGAATTTCATTTTCAGCCAAACTTATAGAGCATTAACATGTGGTGTTATCATCGCCCACCCTTGGCATGATGGTCACGTCACAAGTACAAAGTTCTTATAGGGTTGGGGGGAGGGAGTGGGGGGCAAAGGTCAGAGTTTAAGTCTTTAGAAGGAAGTTTCACACACATATACACTTAGATTAAGTTAGAGTAGAATTTCTATCTTGTATAAAAAAATTTAAAAAAAAAAAAATTTAGCTGTCAACACATCAAAATGCTACTTTATTTATTTTAACATACTATTTTACAATTCAGCCTACTTTTGGTCTCTTATTTTTTTTCATTCAACCCATTAAAATAATATAAAAATCCCATTAAAATAATACTAGCCTCTGAGCACGCGTGTGAGGCTATTCTATTATTTTTTAAAGGTTAAAAATTTTTATTCATCATAATTAAGAGTTGCTACATTTTTCAATTACAAAAATACATAGGGGTTTGATGAGATTTATACCAAAAAAAAATTTATTTCACTTTCAAACGCATAAATTTCATCACACCCTTACTGTAAACCAAAAGTAAAATTTAGAACTTTCCCATCAAATATAAAGCAAATAAATATAAGAAAATAGATAATTAAACAAAGGTAAAATAAAGGCAGTGGTACTCAATAGTTGGAATGACTCGTTTATATGACATCTCATCTTTCACAAAATAACCACATGCTTACTTAGATGGACTACAAAAATAAGCTTCATTTTAAATAAAGATAGTTTTGTGGGTTCTAGTTAACTTAACTAGTAAAATCTCTGATGATTAAATAATAACATGAGGAATTTCATATATATGGTTATTTAGTTGAAACTAAAACTACGATTTGCCACCAAAAAATAAAACACCTATGATTTGTATAATAAATAATGCAATACTTCTCCTTTTGGGTAAACTAATTCAAGCATGTTACTTCATTTTAAATAAAGATAGTTTTGTAGGTTTTAGTTAACTTAACTGGTAAAATCTCTAATTATTGAATAATAACAGGAAGAATTTCATATATATGGTTATTTAGTTGAAACTAAAACTATGATTTGCCACCAAAAAATAAAAAACCTATGATTTGTATAATAAATAATGCAATACTTCTCCTTTTGGGGAAACTAATTTAAGCATGTTACTTCATTTTAAATAAAAATAGTTTTGTGGGTTCTGGTTAACTTAACTGGTAAAGTCTCTGATGATTGAATAAGAGATCTGGGATTCAATTCCTACCTACACAAAAAAATTATTGGTGTCTTGGTCTGATAATAAAGAACTCCCGTTTACATCAATAATATTATCAATTTCTGGGTCGCCATAAGTTAAAACTATCTCTCAAAAAAAAATATATAGTTTTACAAAGATTCGTTTGCAAACTTTGGTATCCACAACAATTTTGAGAATCAAATGTAGATAATAATAGGTTCTAAAAAAACGTAGATAATAATAATAATAATGTTTATAGTAGAATTCCTCAAGAGCGGACGTCATAAGTTAAAACTCTCTCTCAAAAAAAAATAAAGATAGTTTTACAAAGCTTCATTCGCAAACTTTGATATCCACAACAATTTTGAGGATCAAACGTAGATAATAATAGGTTCTAAAAAATATGTAGATAATAATAACAATAATGTTTATAGTAGAATTCTTCAAGAATGCGTTATGAAAAAGAAGTTTTTGTAATAAATAATTTTACACTATGTTTGAAAAAAAAAATGGGGGCAGAGGGAAGGATAAAAATTAATAAATAAATTTTTTTAAAAAAAATAGGAGATAAGAAAAGAAAAGAAAGGGAAAGGAGAATAGTTTTCCAAAATATTGTTTTGTTTACAAGCTAGAAAAGAAGGGAAAGATGTATAACATTTTTTACTTTTTAGCTTTCTACTTTCACATTTTCTCCCAAATTGGAAGGAAAGAAAAATAGTGGTTCTCATGGAAAATTATTCTCCCTATTTCCGGATTTCCCTTTCCTTTCCTCAATTTATCTCCAACCAAATAAGGAATTTTTCTTTCTCTTCTCAACTCTTCTTTTCTTTCCTTCCATCTCCTCTATAACCAATGATAGGCTAGTACTTGGTTTTGGATTCCATTTAAGTCTTTAAAGGCCCGTTTGCTAAGGCCATTTGAAAACTCCTTTGTGTGATTTAAATGCTAAAAAACGTGGACCTCACTTGTCTATATACCACTTTTGGTCTTGGAGCCCACCAACCCACTTTGATAAATATTCCAAAAGAATCTTAAGGCATTACCGCATTAGTCCTAATTTCTTTTATTTTTCAAGGGCATCCAAAATATTCTATTAGGCATTATTTGTAGCTATGCATATAGAAATGGTACTTTGATTTGATCCTTAGGATGTAATTTATTTTCAATTTGTAACTCAGTATGGCTCAACTTCCTCTAAAAATGATGCCTTTCATATATTGTAGTACATTTTCGAGAAGAGCTTCCCGAGAGAGCATGAGCAATTGAAGGAACTCAGAGAGGCCACGGCCAAACAATATCCCTTGTGGTTGGTCATAATTTCTTTTCTGACATTATTTTTAAGTTATTTTAGATGTTTCATGTGGATGGGATTGCTTTAACCTCTGCTTTTGAACTAAGCATTCAAATTAATTTGTTGTGTATGTATCTTTATTTACTTTATCATTGCTATAATATTACTTTTGAATTGTACTCAAATGTGGCAGGAGTTTTATGAATGTGCCTGTTGATGAAGGGATATTCCTCTCAATGCTTGTAAAGATCATGAACGCGAAGAAGACATTAGAGCTTGGAGTCTTCACTGGTTACTCTCTTCTTACTACTGCTCTAGCACTACCAGCTGATGGCAAGGTAAGTTTCAAAACTCATATTTTCCACACTAAAAAATAAAATAAAAAAAAATTCTCGTATTATGGGTAAGTTACACTAACACCCTTGACTTTTTATGCTATTTCATTAAGGCCTCCTTAATTTTTTTTTTTTTTTCCTTGTCAATTTTGCCCTTTAAAGTTTGGAGATATTTTCATTTTGATCCACAAAGTTATTTCTCATTTTAGTCTACCAAGTTTAATTTTGTTTTCAAAATAGTCCTTCTATCCATCTACATTAATGAGCTGACAATTAAATGCCAAATAAGCATCTAGCTAGGGGAAAATTATTGGATACTCCGGGAATACCATAAATACGTACTCTCCTCTCTCACATGAATTGTGGGTCCCACTATAAATTTAATTAATGGGACCCACAATTATGTGAGAGTGGGGAGTACGCATTTATGGTACTCCGAAAGTACCTAATAATTACCCCTAGCTATGTGTCACTCATTTTACCATGTTGTATGACATATCACTAGGGGCGTCAAATGGGTGGGTTTGAGGTGGGCATAATTGGGTTGGGTACATAAAACTTATTGTGGACGACTAAATTTCTCATTTGAAATAGAGTCAAACAAGTGAAATAGTGTCACAAATGTGAATTTGTATTGATGAATGTGTAGTACAATTCTCTGTGATTACAAAAGAGTGATCCTCTGATTCGATCTCCTTGAAAGATTTGTTGATTGGAATCGTGGTAATGTGATTTTGATTCGAACATAAGATATCCTTCAATTTGGTTGAAGAATGGATTGAAGATCTTTGAAACAGAATTACAATGAATCTTGGCTATGAGCTTGTTAGAAATCTTTTGTTCTTCACATTCTTCGTGTGTTCTTCGTTTTCGAAGATTTGTGGTGGAAGTTCTTCAGGGCTTTAGAGGCTTGAATCCGTAGAGCTTCACTGATTTGTGGTTTGTGAGGTTTTTGGAGGCTTTTGAGCTTGATTCCAGTGAACTATGAGATCTAGGAATATGATTTGGATGATTCCTCTTCAAATGTTCTTTGTATTTGAAGGTTTGTGGTGGAAGCTCTTCGAGGCTTTAGAGGTTTGAATCCATAGAGCTTCACTAATTTGTGGTTTCTTGGAGTTTTTGTAGGCTTTTGAGCTTGATTCCAATGACCTTTGAGATCTAGGAAGATGATTTGGATGATTTCTCTTCGAATGTTCTTCGTATTCGAAGTTGAAGTTCTTGAAGTTCTTAAAGGCTTTAGAGCTTAGTTCCAGCAGAGCTTCTAGACTTCTGAATTCAAGATCTCTTCTCGGTCCTCTCCCAAGATGTCTTGGTGTCTTGGTCCCTCCTAAGATATCTTAGGAAGGCTTCTATTTATAGGAGTTTGGGGGTGGGTGAGCGACAAGTGGCGGAGTCTGATTGGTGACACATGTCATAGCCTGATTGATCCACTTATGTCATCGCTTACACGCGCTAGATTGCATATGTCATCGCTTACACGTGCTGATGTGTGATTGATTTTTGCATGACACTTGGCAAATTTCTGTTGGTTTCTAAGTAGTGATAGCAAAACCTAGCAGTAGTACGTGGCGCTTTGTAATTGGTTGTATTTTGTGGACTTGGTAGTATGATGTCTCAGCTTGTGATAGGTCAGGAATTTTCCCTCTCTACACTCATTTACCCATTTATTTGCCATTTAACTAATTACTTCCAACACAAACCCAACCCAACCTAAAATTATCAAAATACTCCCTAAACCTAATATATATATATATATATATGATCAAAACCCACTAAAAATTACTAAAATACCCCTAAAACCTAAAAAATTACCAAAATACTCCCAAACCTAAAAATTGGCCAAAATACCCCCCATAAACCTAAAAATGACTGAAATACCCTTGAAACTACAAAAATGACCAAAATATCCTCAAAACCTAAAAATTACCAAAATACCCCATAAACCTAAAAAATTGACCAAAATACCCCCTAAACTTAAAAAATTACCAAAATACCCCCGAAACCTAAAAAATTTAACAAAATACCCCCCTCCCCGAAGCCTAAAAATTGCCGAAATACCCCCTAAACCTAAAAAAAATGACCAAAATACTCCTGAAACCTAAAAAAATTGCCGAAATACCCTTGAAACCTAAAAATGATCAAAATACTCCCGAAACCTACAAAATACCTTCTAAACCTAAAAAATGATCCCCCTAAACCTCTAAAATGACCAAAATACCCTTGAAACCTAAAAAAATTACCAAAATACCCTCAAACCTATAGAATGACGAAAATACCCCTAAACCTTTAAAATGACCCAAATACGCCCAAAACTTCTAAAAGAACTACAAATAACCCAAAACCTCTAAAATTACCAAAAGTACCCTAAAACCTCTAAAACAACCAAAATAGCTCTAAACCCCTAAAACAACCAAAATACCCCTCAAAATATCTAAAATGACCAAAATACCACTAATCCTATAAGATGAACAAACTACACTCGAAGCCTCTAAAATTACCAAAATAGAGGTTTGGGGTATTTTGGAAGTTTTAAGGGTATTTTTGTCAAATTAAAGGTTCTAAGAGTATTTTAGTCATTTTGTAGGTTTTGAGGAAATGTCACTAATTTTTTAGGTTTTAGGGGTGTTTTGCTAATTTTTAGATTTTGGGGCTATTTCGGTAATTTTCTAGGTTTCAAAGCTCTTTCAGTCATTTTTTTAGGTTTTGGGAATATTCAGTCATTTTTTAGGTTCCGGGGATATTTCAGTCATTTTTTTTGTTTAGGGTGTATTTTTATCATCTTATAAGTTTAAGGGGCATTTTTGTCATTTTTTAGGTTTTGGGGTATTTTGGTCATTTTTAGGTTTCAAGGGTATTTCGGTCATTTTTTAGGTTTATGGGGTATTTTGGTAATTTTTAGGTTTATTGGGTATTTTGGTAATTTTTAAGTTTCGAGGGTATTTTGGTCATTTTTTTAGGTTTAGGGATATTTTGGTCAATTTTTAGGTTTTGAGGATATTTCGGTCATTTTTTAAGTTTTGGGAGTATTTTGGTAATTTTTAGGTTTAGGGGGTATTTCTGTCATTTTTCGGTTTCAGGGGCATTTTGGTCATTTTTTTTGTTTCAGGGATATTTTGGTCATTTTTAGGTTTATGGGGTATTTTGGTCATTTTTTAGGTTTAGGGGGTATTTTGGTAAATTTTAATGGTTTTAAGGTATTTTAGAGTTTGGTAATTTGTAGAAATGATACTTGAGTCATAATTAGGTCTAATTGGGTACCCAATTAAAACCCAATAAACATTCATGTTAATTGGGTTTAACTGGGTTAATACTCATTTAACCCAATTAATAATTGGGTGGGTTTGAGTCTTATTTAAGTGAGTGGGTTTGGGTGGGCAAATGGGTTTCGATTGATTTTGCCACCCCTACATATCACCCAAATAAATAATATTTTGAAAGAGTAATGCAAAATAAGCAAAAACTCAGTTTGTAAATTTTTTTTGCAAAATAGTTTGTATGTCTAGCATTTTCCTAAAATTTATCAGTCCATTAAAAGAAGTAAAAAAAAAAAAATTTGTTTTCTCTCTCTCTCTCTCTCTCTCTCTCTCTCTCTCTCTCTCTCTCTCTCAAATATCGCACCAAAAGGCCCCCCTCTCCCCCAGCTGCTACTACTCGTCCTCCAAAATGCTCATTATAAGCAACATATATCACCTTTCCTTTCCATCTCCACCAACTCAGTCTCAAACCCCATGAAACCTTTTCCAAGATGGACAAGCACTTTGGTCCCCTTATGACCCTTCGCCTTGGCTACATCACCACTATAGTTGCTTCTTTTCATGACACCACTGAAGAAAACTCCACACCCACAACCAAATTAACCCATACTACTAAAGAGAAAAAACAAATGGTGGTATGGGTTGATTTGAGTTTGATGATGGCTTTGATTATGAGGATTGGTGTGTTTAATAAAAATCAATTTTTTTTTCATAACACTACTAATAGTGTATTTCTTAATCCACAACAATTTTCATATTTTTCACAAATACTAATATGGTCCATCTTGGATGGTATATAATAAAAATTGTATTGATTGTAGACCCATGTAAAAGTGATATTACTTTAATCACAACAGGTAATATAAGTAGTTATAAAAAATAATTTGTTAAAATGTTATTTTCCTAAAATTACCCCTTTAGTAATCTAACTTAATTCATGACATGGTTGTGATGCCATGTAATTTTTACCAATTTATCCTTTCTTTAAGTGGATTGTTATTGCTTCAACAATGTTATTTTGTGGCCATGTATATATTAAGAATAACTCAAGTTGATATTACTTTTTTTTAGAAGAAAGTCTGTTTATATATTAATTCAAACAAACGGCTAAATCAGCTTGAACAAAAGGAAAAATTAATAGTGGAACATCCTCTATCCATACTGCAACATCAAACAAGTTAAGAACTAATCTCGCCAAACAATATGCAACTTTGTTACCCTCTCTCTTTGTGTGAGGATAGGATAATTCTGTAAAATTTCTCTCTAAAAACCCTTGCGTCTTCAATGAGTAATCCATACAACGCCAAAGCTGGATTTTTAGTACTTAAGGCCTTCGTAACAGTACTTGAATCCCCTTCAACCATTATTCTATCAACTCCAATCTCCCCAGCAAATTCAAAGGCCCTTGTTGCTGCCATAGCTTCAATCTCGACGGGTTTGTATGCTTGGCAGAGGCGTTGTGTAAGACAGGCGACAACCAACCCAGCATTGTTTTAAATCACAACCCCAATACCAGAACAATTTGAGCTTAGGCTAACAGCCCCATCATAATTGATTTTGTAGACATTTGGTGGAGGTGCCATCCACCAACCGCAAGCCATTTAGCAGAAGCCCGAGCCAAGTGTCTTGTGCTGTGATGAGTCTGATGGTTTCTGATCTGGTTTCTCTGCTGCCATATGCTCCAAGCTGTCACACAAAATAATGCAGCGCTGTTTCCATTCTCAAAAATCCAAGCTAGCAGCTCACCGAAATTCTAAGCCTCAATCCTTGACCGAAAGTTCCATTCTGCTACTTCCCACACCACTTCAAGTTCCGAGCACGTCTAGAGAGCATGAAGCATATGCTCAGGTGATGCCGTGCACCTATCACAATGATGATCCAAAATAACTTGACGACGCACCAGGTTGCACTTTGTTGGGAGCGAATTCTTGCATGCTCTCCAAATAAATGTTTCACTTTCTTAGGGACGTCAAGGGACCAGATTTTTCTCCAAAGGTGCCGTGCAGAATCTGTTGGGGCTTCAAGTGATGACCCTGCTTCCTCTTCCTTCAAGAAACGATAACCGGACTTGGATGAATATTGTCCATCTTCAACCATCGGCCAGAACACCGAATCTGTTGCTGCTTGTTTTGCTAAGGGAATTTTTTTTATCAAATCCGCCTCTTGTGGAGCAAAAATTCCATCAATCATCTCATGGTTCCAAGTTCTAGTTTCCAGTATTATCAAGCAGTCCACCGTTGCCTCTGCCATTGAATCTAGGATAGGTGAGTTAATTTTTGGTGGGTGTTAAATTGGCAGCCATCTATGTTGCCAAATTTTGATAGACCTTCCGTCTCCAACTCGCCAACAAGCTCCATCAAGAATAACATCTCGCCCTTTGAGGATGCTTTTCCAAGCATATGAACCTGCAGTTGACTCGTTGGCTTCCAAGATAGAGCAATGAGGGAAAACTTGGCCTTAAAGACTTTATGGAGGAGTGAATCAGTGTTGGAGAGAAGCCACCAAGTTTGTTTGGCTAGTAGAGCATCATTGAACATGACTAAGTCTTTGAAACCCAATCCGCCAATTACCTTGGATTTTGTTAACTCCTTCCACCGGATCCAATGTATCTTTCTTCTCTCCCCACGTTGTCCCCGCCAAAAAATTTTCACCATGGCTTCAATTCATGACACAACCCCACTGGTAATTTGAAGCAGCCCATAGCATAGGTGGGAATTGCTTGGATGACTGATTTGATGAGCACCTCTCTTCTAGCTTATGAAAGTAGTTTTCCTTCCCACCCTTGTAATTTCCTCCAAACTCTTTCTTTGATATAATTGAAACTTGCTTTCTTTCCCCTCCCAATCAAAGATGGTAGCCCTAGATATTTCTCATAAAACTTGATCTCTTGAACACTGAGCATACTTTTAATCATATTTTTTGTAGCTAAGGGAGTCGCCTTACTGAAAAAGAGGGCCGTTTTTTCCTTGTTTACTTTCTACCCCGAGGCAAACTCATACAAAGCTAGCAACTCTAAGATTTTCTTACACTCCACAGAGTCTGCCTTACAAAATAACAAACTATCATCTGCAAAAAATAGATGGGTTAGTTTAGGGCCTTGTCTGCATATAGAGAACCCTTTTATGTCACCATCAACTGCTGCTTTTGTGATTAGCCCATGCAATCCCTCAGTACATAAAAGAAATAGGAAATGAGATAGTGGGTCACCTTGCCTAATTCCTCTAGTAGGCTGAATAAGGCCTTGAGGTTCACCATTCACCAATATGAAATAAGTTACAGTTTTTACACATATCATAATGAGATTGATCCACCAGTTAGAAAAAATCATTCTACTCATAAGTCTTTCCAAGTACACCCATTCAACCTTATCGTAAACTTTGCTCATATCCAATTTTAACTCCATGAATCCATCTCCTCTAGATTTGTAATTTTTCATGTTATGCAAAGTCTCAAAAGCAATAAGGATATTATCAGAAATAAGCCTATCTTTTGCAAAGGCCAATTGATTTCAGTAATAAGGCTTGGTAAAAATTGTTTCAACCTGTTTGCTAGGACTTTTGAGAAAGTCTTATACAAAACATTGCACAAACTAATTGGGCGAAACTCAGTAACTAACTCAGGGCTAAGTTGATATTACTTGATAACCAAAGTTACCTTTTATAAAAAGGAGTGGTGATAATTACACATCGTGTGTATGTCACACAGAATTTCATGTCAACTAAAATCATGTTTTTAAAACACGATTTCATAAGATGTGTGCATGGAAGTGTGTAATAAAGAGTGTATTACAAAAATTAGCCTATAAAAAAAGTAGGTGGAACAAGAGGCCTTGTTTCCAGCGTCATAAGCAGAATAGGAGTTTAGTACAATTCACACAGCATTAGAAAACAGAAGGTTGGTGCCTTCCTACTATGTTCATGGCACTAGAAAATAGGGTGTCTATAAATTACACTAATCTAGCTATCATTTCCTCACTTCTCTCCGTGGGTCTAGTGAATCTTTATCTACACAATCTTAATTTCTTCACACAGTAGATGTTAATTTGGCCATTAGCATATCTGATTTGATCATTTAAAAGGATTTTTTGGATTGTTTCCCTCTTTTTTCACAATTTGGCACCAAAATCTTGGGCTCATGCAAGAGCCATGTAATCTCTCTATTAGCAAATGGACATATTATTGATAGAAGGAGACTATTTGGTACAGAGGCAAGGTTGCTATATATCAAATTAATGAAAAACAAATAGTTGCAGGGTCTTAGTGAAATAACATAAAAGTTTAGGAGGGGTTAGTGCAATTTACCCTATTATTATTTTTTGTTACTCCTATTTTACATTAATGAGTATATAAATAGCATTAGATAGTAAGACCAAATTAAATTAAGATTTTTATCTTTGCAGATAATAGCTATTGACCCAAACAAGGATGCATATCAAATTGGATTGCCATTTATTCAGAAAGCTGAAATGGAGCATAAGATTAACTTTATCGAATCAGAAGCCTCGCCAATTTTAAATGATCTAATTATCAACGTAAGTTTTCTAACATAATGAATGTTGCAATTGTATATGTACTTGCTTAAGACAGTAATCCTGCATGCTTATAATAGAAGTATGGGCCAAAAGTATTTATGTATTTAATAACAAAAGCATTATCTTTCTTTGTACCTCCCATTGACTGCATTCAAAAGAAGATTCACCATGACCTTGTCAAATCGGATAAATTTGAAGGAAGTCAATTTCTTACTGGATGCCATTTTGAATTGGTTAACGAAACAAAATATTTCGGTACCAGTTAATACCGAGATACCGTTTCAGAGTCATCACATATACACACACACATGACCTTGTCAAATCGAATAAATTGAAGGAAATCAATTTCTTACTGGAGGCCATTTTGATTTGGTCAACTGAACAAAATATTTCGGTACCAGTTAATATCAAGGTACCATTTCAGAGTCATCATATATATATATATATATATATATTTTTTTTTTTTAATAGGCAAGACTTAGAGAGAGTTCAATTAGAATTTGAAATTAGAATCCAAGTTTGTGCCATATATCTAAATTTATGTAGGGACTACACTATAATTATCCACCTTTTTTTTTAAGGGAATAATTATCCACTTAAGTTTGTTAATCTTTGTGTCAAGTGAGTTAATGAGTGCAAAATACTAAGAATCTAATATTAATGAACTATAAAATTTAAATAATAAATAAATAAATCACATATACTCAACAAAAATCACCACACATTCTCTCTTATATATTAAAAATTAGAAGAAAAAAAAAATGATCATAAGTAGTATTAAATTTAGGTAAGAATTTTAATATGTGACTAATTACGTTTACTTTTAAAAAAAATTGACTAATTATTTATATTTTCATGATAAAAATTGTGTTTAATTTTAAATGTATACATACATATGCATTAATGCATGTGTTACATGCTATTTTTTAATAATTTGACAAATTATTTATATTTTCATGATAAAAATTGTGTTTAATTTTAAATGTATCTATACATATGCATTAATGCATGTGTTACATGTTATTTTTTTAATAATTTGACTAATTATTTATTTTTTTATAATAGAAATTGTGTTTAATTTTAAATGTATACATATGTTTGATGGGTTACAAGCTAGTAATAATAATAATAATAATAATAATAATAATAATAATAAATAATGGTGATAGTAGAATTCCAATTAGTTAAAAATAAAATCAAAATATTAAAAAAGAATTAAAGGTAAATATTAATGTTTGTCAAGTGGGTATGTAAGGACAATTGAAATAACAATAAAATAGTCAAATTTTGAAAATATAAACATTTTAACTCTGCTTCTTAGTACTACACGTGGACGCGCGCACACACAAAGGATTTGGTGCGATCTGTTGTTTTAGAACTTTGGGGTTTGTAATCTCGAACATGGGGTGAGGAAGCTGGCCAAACTGACTGAGTTTGAGAGAGAAAATGAAGAAAAAAACAAAGATTTCAGTACCAGTCCAGTACCAATTTTTTGGCCGAAATGCGAATTATTTCTCGGTATCGCCGAAACACCCCGGTACAGGCTGGTATTCAAAGCGGTACAAATCATGAGTGTTTCTGTACCAGATTGCATGCCGAAAGGGTAAATTTTGGCATACCATTTTAGATAGTGAGAGGTATATTGATATAACTCTCTCAAATTTGGGTGTAAATCGAGCAAATTGATAGTTTGGAGGACATTGAAAATAAGGAAAAAGTTCATGGTAGAATAGTCCAATTTTCCAAATACAATTTGAGAGGCAATTGCTATTTTCTCCAAGGGCTAATTGCAGGGACGAAAGGAGGGGAGGCCAAGGGCCTTTTTTTTTTTTTTTTTTAAGCCCCCTTTGAATAGTTTATAATATCCCAATGTTTCCTATTGATATTATATAACCAAAAATTTTACATGTATCTCTATTTTAATTTGTAATTGTTAGATACATTTTAAAACTAATAGTTAATCATTTGTCATTTGGGATTATAGATTCAGATTATAGATGTCATTATAAATTCTTACATGAATGTGACTTATCAAAAAAAAATTTTTTTTTTTTTTGAAAACGAAGAATTCATTCATTCATTGATATGTAAGTAATCTTGGTACAAAGCATCCATAGCAAGTAATGGTGAATCTTCTAACCAATACATTTCATCAATGATATTCCTAGCATATCGAGCTAAAGAATGTGCTACCATATCCCCCCCCCCCCCCTTTTTATGCAACTGATTGAAGATGTGTCCTAGCAGAGAGTTGTTAGCTGAAGAACAAGAGATTGCCTTCATCACATTAGCATTGTCTCCTTCGATCACTAACTTTGAGAAACCAGCTTCAATGGAGAACTTTATAGCTTTTCTACAAGCTAAAGCTTCTACTTCCTTACTGTTATTAACATAGGGTCCTTTGACAGACATTCCAACCATCACCTCACCATCTGCATTGCGGATTATTGCCCCAAAACCAGAACAATTTAGGTTTGAGAAAATAGCTGCATCGAAATTCAGCTTATAGACCGATGGTGGAGGAGGTTGCCAAAAATTCCTAGTAGGTACCGTGCTTGGTATTGCTAACTGATCCTGGGATTTTTTTGATTTCCTCCAAATAGTCCACTACTCTTTTATTCAGCCACCTTGGATCCTTCATCTGTCCCCTGTGCACAACTGTGTTCCTCTGATTCCAAATGATCCATGCTTGAACTAGAAACAATTCAAACTCAACAACAGAAAACCTGTCCAAAAGAAATTCAAACAATTGAACAATATCATATTGATTAGTAGAGCATTTCTGCAAACTGATGGGGCTTCCTGCCCACACATCCCGAGCAGCACCGCATTCCCATATCACATGAATTGTCAAAATAGATTATTATTTAAATATGTTACTAACTCCAAAATTTTTCATAATCACTATGTAAGCTTGATTCCTTGAAAAAAAATTTCTAATTACCCCACTTACGACTTATAATAATAATAATTCAAAATAATATAAATAAAATTTAAAAACTTCTACAGGGACTCTGTCTCTAAGTCTAAGAATGTGTGTAAGGTAGTAGTTTTGAACTCAAGTAGTGCTGGGCCCCGAGTGAGAATAGGCCCAATACTATCCGGCCCATTCTGGTGGCTAACCTCTCTAAAGGAGTCAAAGCTCGGACCAGGGACTTAACCGAACACTTTACTCACTAAGAAGGTGTGGGTTCCTTTTTTGGATAGTACCCAGGCCCAAATGGTAATAAGGATCCTGGGCCTCCAAAGAAATTATATTTGTTGGTTGGTAGACTGGGCTTGGTTTACTGCAGCTATATTGAGCTGATTACGAACCAATTTGTGCACAAAACGTGGGCCCTACAACACATATACATTCATACATCCAAACATATACATATTGTAAAACAAATGGCTAAGGAATAATAAAGAATTATAAATAATAATAAAAATGTGAGTAAGAACTTCAGGGATCCTCAGAAAATAGAGTGATGTATCATTATATTAAGTTTTTTTGGTACATTGGACCCTATTTCTCATTGGGATATGCCACGAGGTTCAAACAAGTTCAAAAGTCACAGACTTGGTTAGCTCTTTGTAGGATTCCAAGACTTGTGAGGTTTGAATCCCCTTGAATCCAAGTTTATCCTCAAGTATTTATTACAAGATCCTTCACAATGCCTTCCTTTTCTCTCTATTTTTCTAAACCTTAATGAGTCTTTCTAATGCTCCCTTTTTTACTCTGATTGGTAGTTGCTGAATGCTTTCTGCTGATGGCTTGATCCTCCTTTTATAGTACCTTCCTAGGGTTTTTAGTGTGCCATTGATTCTCTCCCTTTGCTGCCCTAGGTACCAGAACCAATGTTGTGTCAACAACATTGGTGGTTGGTCCTTTCCTTATTTTCTCATTGTATCCTTCTTTTAAGGTTTCCCTCCAAAAAGTTCCTAGCTGACCTTCCTCTTTTAGAGGGTCCTGATGGGGCTGACTTTTATTTCTCTTTCCAAGGCTTCTAAAGAGACTTTCCAAAGCCCATTTTTTAGCTACCTCACCCTTTTTCCTTTTTCTTCAAATAGGTAGATTCCTCCCTGTCAAGCTGAAAAATTCTCAGCCACCTTCTTTCATGGTTCACCTTCCTGCTTTTCCCAAAGTAGCAAGCTTCCCTTCATCAAGTGCTAATTCCTAAGTCATCATCTGTTTCCAAAGCTTTTTTCTGGGTTGTAGGCAGCTGATGGGATATGTCTTTCTTCGTTTCTTGCGTCCATGAGCATGCTTCCCTAAGCTATCTAATTCCCAGCTGATTCTTTCCTGCACTTCCCGAGGATCCCCTCCCTAGTTCTGGCAGCTCCAAGGTATCCTGGTCTAGTCTCTTTCTGGGTTCCTTGGGAGCTCCTCTTACAAAGGGCCGGGCCAAACTTCCTTTGCTTTTTCTTCCTTCTCTAAGGCCTAGGGCTTGCCCATTTATGGGCTTGAGCTTCCTTTTACTCATTTTAAATGGGTCTTGGCTCATGGATTGGGCCTTTCTTATCTTTGAGGACCCATTTGCTTTGCGTTTTAATACTTGTAACATTTTAGACCTCAACATTTAGCCCCCCCAAGCTCGTGGGTTGCCTGCAGCCCACACGTGAGTAGATGGGATTCTCATTCCTTTAGGATTCTTCTTTCGCTCCTTGTTGTGTAAGTGAATAGACCTCTTGTTTCTTTAGGATCCTTTCTTCTTTTATTCGAGGATCCTTACCCTCCTTGTCCTCCTCTGAGATCATCGTCTCACATACCCCATTCTTTTAGTAACTCCTCCCTATTTTCAAGGGACGTGGCAGTTAAGTCTTTTGAAAAAGACTAGGTGACTAGATAAGTTTCCCCCTTTTTTTATGTTTCACATAACTCCCATTAATAACTGACAACTAACCTCTCCACAAAATTGAATTTTGGCAACTGGCGCGTCTTTCCATACTTCATCCTCTCCACTTTTCCTTCACGCTATTATTGTTGTCACCTCAATCCTTTCTTTGAAAATTTTATTCCCATTCTCGGTCAGAAGTCCTTCTTAACTTTTCCATTCTTCCTTTTGCCCTTCTTTGCCGTTCTTCTTTCTTTCTATCCCTTTCTTTCTCTTTTACTTTGTTGTGCTTGTAGAGATACTCCATGGCTTCTTCTTCTTCCTTACAAAAGAGAAAGGAACGCTCACCCACCTCTTCTGAGGGTAAGAGTTCCCCAACAGGATCAGAGTAAGGAGAGGTACAGGAAGTCTCAGATCGTCCAGCCTTTCCCCTACGAGATCCCTGGTACACTTCCAGCCTGTTCTTCCCTCAGGTTGCCCATGGTGATGATCCTCCATCTCCTTACACTTGGGTTTTCTCCGGGCAACCTGGGTTTGCTAGTTCTGCCCAAGTTCCAGACCCAAAGGAGATTTTGGATCTCCAGATCAAACGAGGATCCCGCGAAACTGTTCCCATTTTCTTTGATTTTGTTCCTAAAAGAATCGCTAGTTGGGCTAGTTGGGTAGACGAGGAACTTTCTGATAGGGATTTCGCTAGGTGCTTAGAACAAGCCGGTATCCTGAAGTCAGTGGCGATAACCCAGAATTTAGAAGGTTTTAGGGATGCCAAGGGTCTTAGGCACTTGGTACGCCGTTGGTCTCCTTCTCTCCATACATTCTTCTTTTCTGTGGGTGAACTTATTATCACCTTAGAAGAAGTGGTCAAAAATTTCCTTCTTCCTATGTTTGGTGATGAGAGCCCCTTCAACATCCAACTCTCTGCTGAGGATCTCGCAGTCAAGGAACGGCTTTTCAAACACTTTGGTGGGCATACTGCTTCTCCTAGAGGTAAGCCAGCCAGGATGGGAAAATGGGTAGCAACCCTTTACAAGGAAAATAACAAGTTTGTTCGGCAGGCCAAGTTCCTGGTGTTATGGTTAAGCAAGTTTCTTTTCAGCGAGTTTCCTAGTTATGGAGTCAAGTCCATATTCTTCTCTTTGGCCATCCAGATGGCCCAGGGTACCAGGTATCCACTAGCCCCCATGTTCTTGGGCCATATCTACTATCAATTGGACTTGCTTCATGTTGATGAAGTTGAAGGTAACTCTTGTTATGCTATAACTTCATCTCTTCATTGTGCTATACTACAAATATTCATGTAAGACCGTTCCCAGGTTACTTTGGCAAAGTGTAGGAATTTGAAGTATGTGAATGAGAATTTTCAAGGATCCCTAGACATTATTAAGGGGTTGTATGGCAGTTCCACAGATGGGCATCCAATAATTTTTTGTTGGTCTAACTTAAAGGGTGGGGGACTCAATCTTATGGAGTTGTTTAATCAGAAGGGCCACTTGAGCTGGCATCCGCCTCGGGAGTTTGGCCTTGGGTTTGCTTGTAACTCTGTTTTATCATCCCTTCTGAATTCCCCAGGGCACAACTTTGACTTGCGCCGAGGAGATGAGGGCAGCTTGGCATACCTTGCTTGTACAAGTCCCCCATGGCTCCCAGTTCCTTCATTAAGTGGTCTCAAGTACACCCACTATCTTGCACACCAAGTACTTAAGCAGTTTGGCTTTAACTAGGATATCCTGCCAGTGTTCAAGGAGGTTGTCCCTTCACTTCCTTCTTTGGATCCATTCTTAAGGCTTCAGGCCTTCTCTTATTGGTTGTGGAGGAGCTCCCAGTTTTTTGTGCCAAATTCTCAGCGGGTAGCTTTCGGTTCCAATGGTTTTTCTAGTTATTGAATGAGGGTTCAGAAATCCTTCTCAAACTATGTTGGTTCAAGCACAATAAGGAGGACTCCTGATTCTGATCTCTCTTCTACTCCCACTTCCAAAAAAGGTTTAACTCTCCCCACAGCTGGTATTGTGTCTGCTGCTATAAGCAATAAGACTGGCTTCGTGGAGTGGCATGCTACTAGGGGTGGCTAGGTATCCTACACCAATGACTTCCCTGCTTCTTGGCCAGGCAGTGATCTAATTATTGGTTCTTCCACTAGTGCACCAATTAAGAAATAGGTAACTAAAGAAATTAGTGTTGCAACTCCCATTGGCAAGGGTAAGGAAAAGACGGTCAAGAAGGATGTTGGCAAGAAAACTAAGGCCAATGAGGGTGTTGAGGGTACTGAAGCTGGCCAAGGTACCAAGAAAAGAAAAACTGCCTCATCTCGCAAACAAGTTGTTGTTTCTGAGGAACCTGGGGAAGTGGACTCTTCTACTGTTAAGAAGGGATCCTTGGTCAAGGAGGTCAACCATCCTTCCATCCCAAAAATCAGAGTCAAGACTAAGGTAGAGACTTCTAATCTTCAGACTCATGTGGGTTCTCCTAAAGGGGTTTCTTCTGTAGCTATTACTTCTCCATCCCAAGGTTCTTCGAGGTCCTCTACCATTATTCCCTGAACTCCCAAGGACCTTCTGGCATACTCGTAGTAAGTAAAAGGCCGTTGTAGATCCTGTAGAGAGAGAGGGAAGGGCAAGGCCTCATTCCTTATTCTCTCATCCTTTTCTCTTCAGCTGTCCCTTTTCTTCTTTCTTTGGTAGTTTGTTTCCCCTTTTTTTTTACTCATCAATGGGCTTTCATTTTGCAGTCCAAGCGCAAGTCTGATCCCAAGAAAGTGTATAGTTTTTTCTCTAGTGATGATGTGGTATAGCCCTTTTCTATCCTCCCCTTCTTCTTTCTCTATTTTTTTTTTTTAATCTGCCTCTTCCTTCTGCTAGGTTGTCTTACTTCTTCTTTCCTTCCCTCTCTTTTTTTTTTTTTTTTTTTTTTTTAACAAGTGGAAGTGCCTCCCCTTGTGGTTGGTGGTGTTTTGCCAGAGAAGGTGGTAGCATCTCAGCCCCCTACTGCTTCAGATGTTGAAGAGGAGACCCCAAGCAGGTAGGTGGCTAAGGAAACCGGGCGGACTCCTGATGTGCCCAAGGACACCAAGTCTGTGCAAGCTTCTACCCCTCTGGCTGCTCAAGATCCTGGAGCTACTCATTCCCCTGACCCCAAGGATCCCTCGTCTGGACAGACTCCCAGTTTAGAAAGAACTGTGTTGCTAAGCAAAACCCTAAATCTGTGGTGGCTAAGGAGTCTATTAGGGCTACAACTTCATCTACAAGATCTGGTAAGCCTTATCTTATCCCTTATCCTTTCCTAAATTCATGTGAATTTGTATTTTCTTCTAAGTTCCCTCTTTCCTCAAAGGTCAAGTTAGTCCTCAGATTATTCTTGAAAGTGAAATTACTAATCTGACTTTGGAGACAGAAGCTTTTGAAGGTGTGTTTCCCCCTTTTTGTGATCATGTCTTCTTTTTTTGGCTTCAATCATGGGATAAACATCACTATCCCTTCCTTCCTTTAGTGATTTTTCTAAGATTTCTTCCCACTTTTCTTCAACGTGTCATGTGCTCCTCTGCAAAGCCTCTTAAGGAACTAGAAGGGCAGGCAGGTGGGTCTCCTATGGTGGCTGAGACAGTTTCCCAAGTCCAAGAGGAAGTCCCTGCGCAGGAAGCTGGTACTTAGCATTTGCTCCTCCTTCTTCCTCTCTCCCCTTTTTCTTTATGTACTTTTCCCTGTTCATGACTTTATCAATCCTGCAGATGTTGAGATAGGGACCAAAGAGCCCAAGCCTATGACTGTTGAAGAAGCTAAGGGACCCCTCCCAACTACTTAAGTTGTTGAGGTTCAAACAGGGATCTCCCAAACCATCCCAAGGTCTGATGGTCTTTCACTTCCTAAGGAGAAGGATACAGCAATGGAGGAAACCATAGACATGGCTACCGCAGGTCCTAGCGTAGGGCTTCCTGCTTTCCTAACCCGCTTTGATTCCCTGGAGTTCAACAACCTCCCTACAAGCCACTTCTATCATTTTGGACCACCCTATGCTAACTTCCTCTGATTTTTCGTGCCTACCGAAGGTTTGCCACTTCTAGAAGGATTATTCATAGTACATGGAGACTTCACCAGTGGGTTTAGAGGAGGTGTATTCTTGGGGAACATTTTGATGGAGCTCCTTTATGCTGTGTTAATTTCTTTAAAGAACGCCCCACTTGATTCCCTGTCTGAGGAGAGGCTCTTGGAATGGAGGGAGTAGTACAGGATCTTATGGAGGTAAAATTCAACCTTTCCTTCTTGTTGGAGTACCTTCGATCAGTAGCTCATGCCCTTTTTTTAGAGGAGGGCCACCAAGGATCTTGATGCTAAGATTGCTGCTGCTGAGGAGGCTTTAGCTCGTGCCCATAAGGTGCTACAGGACTTGAAGACCAGAAAATAGCAAGCCCTCTCCTATTTGGCTACTTCCTCTTCTCCTGCGGTTCCCCAAGAAGGCTCTTTGTTGGCTAGCTTCATGCCTTAGTCTTTTCCTTTCCTTTTGTAGTTCAGATTGTGTATTTTTTTTTTTTTTCTCTTTTTTTGGGGTATGTATGAACTCTTAAATTTCCTTTATATATATATATATATATATATATATATAAGTGAACTTTCAATTCTAACTTCATCATACTTTGATGGCCTTTGCTTTCTGTAACTTGTACTTGGAACCCTTTTTATGTGCTGCCTTTTTCTTTTTTTCTCTTCTTTTTTTTTCTCTTTTTTTTTTTTTTTTGGGACTAAGTCCTGGACCATGGTTCTTGAAAATTTATTATGTGGTAGGTCCTGGGCCAGGTACTTAGTGAATTTGCTACTACAGAAGTCCTGAGCTAGGTACTTTGGAGATTTATTCTCACCCAAGTCTTGGGTCATGGACTAGGTGGGCCCTTTTTTGTGACAAGTCTTGGGCTAGGTACATAGGAAACTTATCCCCATCCTAAGTCTTGGGCCATGTACTTGAATTATTCTGGGGCAAGTCCTGGGTCATGTACTAGAAGATTTTACTTTGAGTCAAATACTGATCCATGTACTCAAATAGGATCTCAGCCAGACTTAGGCCATGCTAAATGGTATATGCATAAATAACTTCAAGCATAGCTATATATGTGATGTATGTGTTCAAATGATTACTTCAAGCATAATCATAGTTTACTCAATCATTTTTTTTTAAGAAGGAAACTTCATTGTAATTCATCATAATAATTTGAAGATTTGTTTGCAAAAGGAGTGAGGCAACTATAGAGTAGCTCTTTCACATGGATTATATAAAAAGGGTACTGAATAAAGTACTTGGAAAAACAACATATGACAAAAGATACTGAATAATAGTGCCTAATAAAATAAAGAATGATAGAAGTACTTAATAAAATGAAGGATGAAAAAAGGTGCCCGGGGTACCCAGAACTTCATGCGTAGTATTGCTTCAACCATTTTCCATTTATGGGATCTGCCAAGAAAGTCCCATCCATCTTTGCTAGGTAATAACACCCGTTGTTGTGGGTTTCCTTAACAACATAGGGACCTTCTCATTTTGGAGTGAACTTTGAGGGCCTTGGGATATTCTTCCTTACATGTTTTGCTGCCCTCAATACTAGTTGCCCCTTTGCGAAGATCCTCGGGTGGACTGCTTGCTCATATGCCTTGGCCATTTTCTGCTGGTACATTTGGCTTTGCCTCCTTGCAACTTCTCATTTCTCTTCTAGTCCTTCCAAGTCCACTAGCCTTTCCTTGGCATGCGTGTCATTTGCATCTCCTTGGATCTCCTTGAGTACCACCTTTGGTGTAAGGATGGTTAATTCTACTAGGTTGACGAACTCTGTCCCATAAACAAGGGAAAATGGTGAAAATCCTATGGCTGTCTTCAGGGAGCTCCTACATGCCTAGAGTACATTTGTCAGATGGGAGATCCATTGTCCCTTATACTCATGTTTCATCTTCTTCAAGATCTTCAGTATCATTCTATTGGTTGCCTCAACTTGGCCATTTCCTTGGGGTAGTAGGGTGTAGATCTCCTATGTTTGATGTGGTACCCCTCCAGTAAGCTCCTCATATCCTTGTTTACAAATGAGGTCCCATTGTCACTGATCAACCTCCTGGGGATCCCAAAAAGAGTGATGATGTGCTCATGAATGAAGTTGGAAACTGCTACCTCGGTGGCTTTCTTCAAAGAAAAGGCCTCTACCCATTTTGTAAAGTATTCAATGGCCACCAAAATCCATATGTGGCCATTAGAAGGGGAATTAATGGGTCCTATGAGATCAAACCCCCAAGTATGGAAAGGTCATGGGGTGGTCATATCTTACAGTGCATTTGGGTGAATGTGTATAGCATCCCCTAATAGTTGGCACTCATGACATGTTTTGACCAGCTCCTCAGAATCTTTCTTCATTGTTGGCCAATAATACCCCAATTGCAATAGCTGTTTATAGAGCCTCCTCTTCCCCGAGTGACTTCCACGCTCACCTGAGTGAACTTCTTTCGCTGCGTCTCTAACCTCTCTAAGCCCCAAGCATCTTAGGGGATCCCTGTTGTATCCCCTTTTGAACAGGATACCATCCTGCAGAATATATCGAGCAACTAGCTTCTTAACTTGGTGGGCCAGCTTCCAATTAGTTGACAGGATCTCTTGAGTCAGGTATTCAACAGATGGTGTCCTCTAGTCTTCTGCAACAAATACTACATAAATTTCTTCTCTGTCCATCGAAAGCTGGCAAATTTGACACTTTTCTTGTACTATGGCAGTATCCTTGTTCATGTTGGGCCAACAGTACCCCATGCGCTGCATTCTTCTGTATATGCTGACTTTTTCTATGACCCCACAGGTCTTGTTGTGTAGTTCCTCCAGCTTCAGCTTTCCTTCCCTTTCACTGATACATCTGGACAGGATCCCTCTAGGCAACCTTCTGTACTGCTCCCCTTCTATTAAGTATAGTCCTTTAACTCTTTGATACTTCCTCCATGTTCTAACTTTCCCATTTCTCTCTTTATTGCACTCTTCCAATCTTCTTCAACTGGTTCCTCCAGGAACATCCTTTTAAGAGTTTCTATAATGGACTTTTGCTGCTTGTTTACCCTTATCAGGGTACTCTCTTCCTTCAAAGGTACCTAGGATCCTAGAGTGGCTAGTGCATGAATGAACTGGTTCTCACTTCTTTGGGCGTACTCCACACTAAAGTTTTAGAACCCTTCTTCTACCTTTTATGCCCAAGTCCGATAGGATGCCAGGCTTGGCTCCTTTAATGCGAAGTCCATTTTGACTTGAGAGACCACAAGGTTGGAATCTCCTAGCACTCTCATGTGCTTAATTCTCATACCAAGTGCTATGGTCAGCCCGGTTAGGTACACCTCATATTCAATAGCGTTTTTTAAGCAAGGAAACTCAAGTTTGAAGGAGAATGGCACGGTGTCCTCATCTTCGCAGCTCAGTACAACTCCTATGCCATTGAAGGCTGTTGTTGCTAACCCATCAAACCTCATGGTCCAATTCTTTCTTGGGAGCTCTACTACCGTAACTTCTTCCGAGATCTCCTCGCTTAGTGGGCACTCCTCTTCCTTAGGGAACTGAGCTAGCAGATCTGCTATGGCCTGACTCTTAACAGCTTAGGGGTCCTCAGGCTTATCTCATATTGAGAGAGCAGAACTAGCCATTGGGCCACCCTTCTAGTCAACAACGGCTAATAGAGGAGGGTTTTTATAGGGTGAGACTTTGTCACTAGGAGGACCTAATGGGCTAAAAGTAGCATTTTAGCCTTTGAGATGCATAAATAACCACCAAGCATACTCTCTCTATCTTGGGATACCTTGTTTCCATGTCCTTTAAAGCCCTACTCACATAATAAACAGGCTGTTCATTTCCTTCGTCATCTTCTTGAGCCAGCAATGCTCCAATTGCCTGAAACTTGGATGCCAAATACAATAACAGAGGCTTCCCACATACTGATACTTGTAAGGTAGGCAGATGATTCATAATGTACTGGATCCTTTGGAAGGCTTCCTATTGTTCAGTTTCTCATATGAACTCAGCTCCCTTTTTCAATAGTTTAGATAATCCACTGGTGACCGAAGCTAGGCCTGGTACAAACCGTTTGATGTAAGAGACCCTTCCTAGAAAAATTTTGAGCTTTTTGACCGTTATGTGCCTCTTCATGGTTGCTATGGCAGTGGCCTTGGCTGGATCCACATTTATGCCTCTATGATATACCAAGAACCCAAGGAACTTTCCAGCGGATACCCCAAAGGCACACTTCAGGGGGGTTCATGCCCAGCTTGTACATCCTACATCTTTCAAAGACTTATACTTGGAAGTGTCCTATTTTGGTCTTTGATTTTACCACAATATCATCTATATAATCCTCCATTTCTTGATGCATCATATCATGGAAGATGGCTGTCATGGTACGCTGGTACGTGGCTCCTGCATTTTTAAGGCCAAAAGGCATCACAATATAATAAAAGTTCCCAATCGGGGTCCTAAATGCTGTTTTCTTGGCATCCTTGGCAACCATCCGAATTTGATTATACCCAATATATCCATAATATATCCATCCATGAAGGAGAACATGGAACTTCCTGCAGTTAAGTCTACGAGGAGATCAATGTTGGGTAAAGGGAACTCATCCTTTGGACATGCTTTGTTTAGGTTGTGAAAATCCACGCAATACCAGATTTGGCCATTCTTTTTCTTTACAGGAACTATATTGGAAAGCCATTTAAGGTGTTGGATATGTTTGATGAATCCTACTGCCAACAACTTCTTGACTTCTTAAGTGATCTGAGCTTCTACCTCAATGTGGAAAACCCTGACTGGTTAGATTACTGGCTTAGTTCCTGGATCTACATTGAGAGAATGGACCACCGGCCCGGGATCCAGGCCAGGCATCTCATCATAAGTCCATGCAAACACATCCACATATCTTCTTAGTAATTCCACCAACTGTTCTTTTTCCTTTGCTGATAACTGACTTCTAATAAAAACAGGTCTTGGGGTTCCTAGTTTAGCCCCTAAGTTTATTTCTTCCAACTTTTCTTTGGGCTAAATCTGTGCCTCCTTTTTCACATCCTCTGGGATTTCCTCTTGAGCCATCATGTAGTCTGGTGGTCCGGGACCCTCCTGCGAAGTGCATTTAGGTCCCACATACCTTCATAAGCGATATACCAATCTGCCCCCGGGTTCCTGGACTACTACACATTCCCGAGATTCTGAGGAATTAGTCTCCTTCTGTCTTTTCCTGTCTAGAAGATCCCTCAGATCGCGGGTGCCACCCCCTTCTTTTTCTTCTAAGATAAGTGCCCCCGAGGTTCCTAGTGTGGGACATTCGTCATCTGATGCTAACTTATCATAAAACATAGTTTCTACAAAGTTCACTTCTCCTTGATTGAATGGGTTTGGGTTGGTAGGGATCCTTATGGGCCTTCCATTCAGCCTCCCTTTCACACATTGGTGGTACGTTGATGAGATTTAGTGTGCGTTTGGATACAGCTTATTTTGCTGTAAACTGAAAACTAAAAACAATAAAAAAATAATAATTTTTATTACTGTTTGGCACTGTTCATTGGCCTAAATACACTGTTCATGGCCAATGAACAGTGCATAACACGCTAGTTAAAAAAAAAAAAAAAAAAAAAGGCCTGTAACGCGGACGCGCAATACAAACAGGCCTTAAGTGGTGTTTATAAAGCCAAGGTCACCCCAACAGGATGTGATAAGAAACCTCTAAGTTGATCACATGGAACCAAGTCAAAGCTACTATGGGGCCTACCCTTAAGGCCAACTGCAAGTACCCTTCAGTAGATTCTGTAGCTCCTCCAAATCCTGTTATCTCTACAGGAGCCCCTAGGATCCTCTTGCTAACCATGCCAATAGCCTCTAGGGTACTCAGGGCACTGAGGTTGAGTGAAGCTCCTGTATCTATCAATGCTCTCCTGATCTGAACACCATTTATGGTAGCTGTCAAATATCGGGGCCTTCGATGGTCTGGGTACTCAACCTCCATATCTTCATCCGTGAAGGTTATTGCATTAGTTGTTTCCAAGAAAGCTCTACTTACATGAGATTCTGTTGTGAAACACTCCACCCCTAAGTCTGCTGTTATGCTCATGAGGGATTTCATTGTGATCCTTCTTGCTTCTGGTCAAAATCTCAGCTGGTTAAACAGGGACCTAAACTTAGGGTTCTTCTGGAGCATCCTAACTATATTTGGATGGAAGGATCTCTCAGAATCCTCTACTTCTATATTAGCCGTGTTCCCATTTGTTACCACAGCCACTACCCCTTTTCCCTTGTGATTGGGCAAAGGGTTCCTTTGTACTTCAGGTTCTCATTGGGTAAGCTCTAGGGTCCCCTCTCTCAGCTTCTTATGAAAAAGCCTTCGGAGGGTCCAACAATCCTCGGTGGAATGCTTGACATAGTTGTGGATCCTGCAAAATAAAGGGTTCTTTCTCTCCTCTTTGGTAGGCGACCTTGACACAGTAAATGATCTAACAACTCCATCTCCAATCCACTTGTCTAGGATGTGGTTCAGCTCCGCTACAGTACATGGGATCATAGAGGGTGCCTCAGTCACCTTTCCTTCAGGCCTTTTCCTCTTTTCCCCAACCGAGGCTATCATGGCCTAGGAGACTAGTACCCTCTTCGTTTTCATAGTTAATGTCGTCCTTCTGGTTCTTTGCAACAAATCAGCGAACTGGGTTATGCATAGTTTCTCCAAATTAAGCATGTAATCAAAGAGCATGTTAGATATGCAAGTCTCCACAAGCTCTTTTTCTTCATGGTCTCCAATCTAGGGAGACATCCTCAAATCTCTTGATGAACTGAACAAGATCCTCCCCAAGCCTTTGCTTCACCAGCTGGAGACTTGAAAAAGTGATTTTATCTTCACCTGGGTAGTACTTTGCACAGAATCTCTCCATCATCTCATCCTAAGTCTTGATGGACTCGGGCCTCAAGGTGGTGTACCATGTATACGCTCTGTCTACTAGGGACTTGGCAAATTCCCTTAAACATAATTCCTTGTCCCCAGCATAGGGACCCATAGTGTGGATAAATCTGCTCACGTGTTCTACAGCACTTCTATTCCTCCCATCAAATTGGTGGAATTTTAGGGGTTCATACCCTTTGGGATAGTGCTTGCCAAGAAACTCTACTAGAAAAGGGGGGTCCCAAGAGAACTGCTTGGAGATCCCTGAGAGTTTCTCCCTTTCTTGTTCAAGAATGGCATTTACATCTGCTAGTGTGAGATATTAGGGACTAGCTCCCCCTCCCACTGCTGACCCTCCCTCTGGCTGGGCCCTCTTTTAATTAACCAGCAGAGGGGCGTTGTCTCTAATCTCCTAAGTTCTTCCTTCCTTGAGGAGACGGATCTCCTACTAAAGGTCCTTCATCATCTCTGTCATTCAGACCATAGGATCTGGTTCTCACATTTCGCCCCTCGGCCCTAAGGCAACTTCATGTTCTGCCAGGGATACCTCATTCCTTTGCCTAGAGGCCACTTCATTCTCTCCACGGGTTTCGATACCGCAGGTGGCAAGTTGGTACCCTTACTGTTCCTTAGCCTTGGAGCTTTTGCGAAGGGACTGCTTCTTCCCTCTCTTTTACCTAGTCCCTAATGGAGTCGCCTTAAAATGTGGGTGCCTTTTTTGGACAATACCTAGGCCCAAATGGTAACGAGGATCCTGGGCCTCCAAAGAAATTATATTTGTTGGTTAATGGACTGGGCTTGGTTCACCGCAGCTATATTGGGCTGATTACAAACCAATTTGTGCACAAAACATGGGCCTTACAACACATATACATTCATACATCCAAACATATACATATTGTAAAACAAATGGCTAAGGAACAGTAAAGAATTATATTTTTTTAAAAATGTGAGTAAGAACGTCAAAGATCCTCAGAAAATAGAGTGATGTGTCATTATATTAAGTTTTTTTGGTACATTGGACCCTATTTCTCATTGAGATATGCCACAAGGTTCAAACAAGTTCAAAAGTAACAGACTTGGTTAGCTCTTTGTAGGCTTCCAAGACTTGTGAGGTTTGAATCCCCTTAAATCCAAGTGTATCCTCAAGTACTTATTACAGGATCCTTCACAATGCCTTCCTTTTCTTTCTATTTTTCTGAAGCTTAATAAGTCTTTCAGATGCTCCCTTTTTTACTCTGATTGATAGTTGCTGAATGCCTTTTACTGATGGCTTGATCCTCCTTTTATAGTACCTTCCTAGGGTTTTTTGTGTGCCATTGATTCCCTCCCTTTACTACCCTAGGTACCAGAACCAATGTTGTGTCAGCAACATTGATGGCTGGCCATTTCCTTATTTTCTCATTGTATCCTTCTTTTGAGGTTTCCCTCCAAAAAGTTCCTTGCTGACCTTCCTCTTTTTGGGGGGTCCTGATGGGGCTGACTTTTATTTCTCTTTCCAAGGCTTCTAGAGAGACTTTTCAGAACCCTTTTTTTGGCTACCTCACCCTTTGTCTTTTTTTCTTCATATAGATAGATTCCTCCCTATCAAGCTAAAAGATCCTCAGCCACCTTCATTCATGATTCACGTTCCTGCTTTTCTCAAGGTACTAGGCTTCCCTGCATAAGGTGTTGATTCCTAAGTCATCATCTATTTCCAAAGCTTTTCTTTTAAGTTGTAGACGGCTGATGGGACATATCTTTCTTTGTTCCTTGTGTCCATGAGCATGCTTCCCTAAGCTATCCAAATCCCAACTGATTCTTTCCTGCATTTCCCGAGGATCCCCTCCCTAGTTCTGGCAGCTCCAAGGTATCCTAGTCCAGTCTCTTTCTAGGCTCCTTGGGAGCTCTTCTTACAAAAGGTTGGGCCAAACTTCCTTTGCTTTTTTTCCCTTCTCTAAGGCCCAGGGATTGCCCATTCACGGGCTTGAGCTTCCTTTTTCTCATTTTTAATGGGTCTTGGCTCACAAATTGGGCCTTTCTTATCTTTGAGGGCTCATTTACTTTGGGTTTTAATACTTGTTACATTTTGGACCTCAACAGAAGGTTATAGATCAGTAAGCTGAGGATGAGGTACTTGCCAAGCTCCTAAGGATGAAGTACTTACCAAGCTACCAAAGATGAGATACTTCCTGAGCTTCTGAGGAAGGATTGGGAAAATGCAGAATTGTCTGAGGAAGCCTGCTGAAGCTGCCTGATAAAGTAACAGTCATCTCTGTATTAATTAGACTTACCTACTTAGCACAGTTTATTGATGAATGACTAGCCTAAACAGTGCTGAAGGTCCCAAAAGTCTCTATTCATCATGAAAATGGGGAAGCAAAAGCCTAATAGGACAAGAAGCCTTCCAGCTTGTAAAGTTGTGATTTTCTACTATGTTTGTTGGCTTTAATTCCATATCAAATTTGATTGTATTTCTTCAATCATTTCCTTATATGTTTGTGGGATTAAATGTAATGGGTTCAATGTGGAAATTGATGAAGAACTGTGAAGAATAAAGCATTTCGCGACTGACTTGCAACTGGTGCAACCTGCAAAATCTCACGTGAGGAGCACATGTGGAAGTTCAAACAACTCAAGTGTCAGGTCTATTTTGCAAGTGTCTCAAGACTTGGCCAACCCACGAGATGCACTGACAGACTGTTTTTGTGTGTTTTCTCTCATTTTTTTACCCACACTATAAAAGCCCATATTATCTACAAAATTGTAAGAAAAGTTTCAGAGAAGAAACCCTAGAAATCCATTTGAGAGTAGAAGATTGCAAACCTACAATCCTCTACACATTTCTCTTAGTTTTCTTCACTCTCTTCCCTCTCTAATTCCATATCCTTTGAGAGGTTCTTAGCCCAAACACAAACCACACCCATTTTGAGTGTTATGAGTTGCTTTGGAGCTTTTGGTAAGTATTGGATCAAATCATTCTATGGTGGATGCAATTGGTGATTGTAGTGGACCTTTTTGAGATTGTGGGCTGGGTTACCTCCTGCCACACTACGGCCCAAAGGTTCTGGGTAGGAGAGTCAGGACCGGTCTAATTGCAACTCACCTTGAACCGGCTTGTGCGCAAACTAAAGCCCCTTTGTTGAAACTTTGGTCACATGCCCATGGCAAATGAAACTATTACAAAAAAGTTACAGCAGACAAGTATAATATAACAACAATAAAGGATAAGCACTTACTGTTAGTCAAAACAAGCAAAGAATTCCCAATTAAAGAAAAGAGCAGCACAACAATAGAAAACGCATTATAAGAAGAAAAGATGATAATAATAAAAGAAAAGGTAACACTGATAATCAATAAGATTAAAGGAGAAAATGTTAGTCTGTCGTGCTTAGTTGTATTATGAAACTAAGACCAAAAAGGGAACCACTTCCTCAATGTGGATAACCTCACAGGAAAGTTCTGCTGTAGAAATTACCCATTTTGAGAAGATGGGCCTAAATGGCTTATGCCCAAGAAATCTTTAATCCTTAATAGAAGGTAGGCTTTAGAGGGAGAGAAGGGATTAGCCTATTTGTGCATGCTTGCTATCACACTCTTGCCTACTCTCTGTTTTTCTTTCTCCCTGTTTTCCTTTTCTAGGTTTTGTTACTCTATTTTTCCCTCTTTTCTTTTTAGTTCTTGCTCGTGTAATGTTGTTCTTCTGATGTTGTGGTGATGTAATGTTGTAATGTCATTACTATGCACGGCGGAGGCTCCTTATATATTGCATGTCGTGACTAGTTTTTACCATTTTACCCATTAACCACTTTTGTCTGTGTATGGGTGTCCTTCCAGACCACCCACTGATCTGTCAGCTACCCAGCCACCACCACTTACCTATGCTAGCCGTGCCACATCCCATTACCAAACAAAGAAATCTATTTTGTTTGCTTGTTCACCATGGCATTCCCATCCGGATAAGGGTGGGCATTCTCTCTCACTATCCCTGATGGCATGCACCTAGTGATTCCAATTCATCTTTCCCTCTTTTGGGTGGTATGTCATCCCAGCAGGACATTTCCCCCAAAAGAGTTTGAGCGGGAACCCCAGAATAGATTCCCCCTTCTCTCCACCGCCAAACCATACTCTCTCTTACCTCTGACCTATAGCTCACCACTCCTGTATTGGCTGGGTATAGGTTGGTGGTGCCTAAGCCTTGTGCGTGCTCCACTTCCGTGTGTATCCAAAGCTTGTCTGCTGCTTATGCATTTGTCATGGCCTAGAGGCCCGTTTGTGCGTTCTGCTACTCATTCTTGACCTCTTATGGCATGAACAGGTTTCTGAGCCTTCATTCTTTATGACTTGCTTTCTTCATGGGCTGGGCCTTGCTTGATTGTGGGTTTTTCTCTCTTCAACCCATTATTTGCTCCTTTCGTAGACTTGTTAGCATTTCTGTCATGCCATTCTATTATTCCTACCGCGGTATTGCTTGGTCTGTGCTCGCTGGGTCTCTTTCGAGCCTGCTGCTTTCCCTTTTACTTAATTATAGTGGCCCAGTATTATCATTGGGCTTGCATTCGTGCTTCTCTGGGCTTTCTCAACCCATTCCATTGCTTATAGGCTTCCTTAGCCCATTTCTTCCTTCTTAGGCATCCTAGGCCTATTTCCTTTCCTCGGGCATCCTCGGCCCATTCTAAATTTGCATTCCCATGGGCTTTTGCTAAGTCTTTTGGGCTTTCCCGGCCCAATTACCATATCCTTCACTTTTGGGGTTTATGGGTTTTCCATCAACCTCTTACTCACTTAATTCATTGCTTCTGGCCTCTTTGGCCCATTCTTGCTTACTTTCTATCTCATATAACGCCCATAGGTTTACTACTTCCTTCTCTGGGCTCCTCTAGGCCCGCTTGCTTCCTTTGAGGCCCATTTATTATTTTCTAGGCCTATGATCCATTATTCCTGTCATTCAAGCTGAATGGTTTTTTCTCCCAATTTACTAATTCTTTTCTTCCCATATTGTTGAGCTTCTTCCTGCTATTGGGCTTTTCTGTCGAAATGAGTATCAATAGTGATAATTGCAGAATCCGAAAAACTAGTGAAGACAAGGCTACTCGGTGAAGCTCATTGGTAGCTGAGACTCAGAGGGTCTAAATACAGAGGGTAGTCTAGGCTCGGAGGATCTATATTGTAATCCTTATACTCCAACTTATTTACTAGTAAATCGATTTGGCTTGGAGGGCCACGAAAAGGTTTTTTTGCCGAGGATTTCTGTTTTCCTCTTCGATAACACATCGCGGTGTTATCTTGTGTTTGCTTCCCTCTTTCCTTTACTCCTTGTGTTTTTATACTTAATTGTCAATTATGTATGCCCATGCACTAGGTAGTTATCCCAGTTGATTGCACATTATACTTGTGAGCTTTCACAGCTATACAAGGACAACACATTCAAAGAGAAGAAGGCACAGCAAATAGAAGGGAAAATAAGGCCAAAGAATGGGGGACACACAGAAAATTAGAGAGAGAATCGTAGAGAGAAAAATATAGCTTTAGAAGAGATTTAAGAGCCTGTTCTTGAGCAAATAGCAACAAAATTTATTGTTGTTAACTCTTGCATGAATAATATAGTCTCATCTTTGTAGTTTCACATGGAATCTTCTTCTTATTCAAATCTCCCATTGTGGATTATTAGTAATCCCTCCAACCAAATTAATTGTGAAGTTAGAGATTTGATTAAGATTTTTGACTCGCACAACATGAAAACCTCTTCCTTAAAGAAGAGGTTTTTTCCTGGTTCCTAAAAGGAAGAATAAAAAGTGAATCTAGAACTAAAAAATTTCTCTCGCTAAAATTTGTAAACGTTTTCTGTTTTGATGAATATGATGTCCTAATTTAATTCCTACTTGCGGAAATAATTTAGCCCTATTCAGAATTCCTTATTGTCTTCAGATTCCACAATCCACATGGCTAAACTTTTTCACTTATCTTCTCTTTTGCAGAGCAAACAAGAAGGGACATTCGATTTTGCATTTGTGGATGCTGACAAGGATAACTACATAAGATATCACGAGCTTCTTTTAAAGCTGGTTAAGATTGGTGGAATAATTGGTTACGATAATACCTTATGGTTTGGATCAGTGGCTGTTCCGGAAGAGGATGCTAAAGAGGAATTTATTAGGAATCACAGAAAAAGTTTCATGGAGTTAAACAGCTTTCTAGCAACTGATCCCCGCATCGAATCGTCCCTCATTTCAATTGGTGATGGCCTCACCCTTTGCAGGCGCCTCTACTAGTGAAATCAACACATTGAAGTTCTTGCTTCACTAGAATAAATCAAATATTTGAAATAAATAAATAAAAAATAACTTGCAAATTGGCTTGACAGTAAGGATGCTCAATAAGGAAATATTATTCCGTATATTTGATGTGTTTCTCTCACGTAAGGATGAACCTTACGGATGGGACTCATAAATAGAGCCTAACCTTATATGAGAGGAGCACCTAATATAGGTAGCCTAGTCATTGCATGAGCATGGCTCAATATTTGTTATATAGCTTGCTTTTAAACTCAAAATATACTGCCCAAGTCAGCTGGCAATTGAAGCGTACAAAGATAATGTTATCTTTTTCCACAAAAAAAGAAGAATTTATCTTATTAGTTTGATGGATCACGGTTGCATAAGACAGTCACATTTATTTCTATTAATATTATATACAATTTGTTTTATTTAAAATTTGGTTGATAGGCACAACAACCGCACAAGCTTGCAAAAACGCTCCAAAAAAGTGTAGTGATTGTGACTTCATTATTCCTTCAAATTTGGTTGATAGGCACAACCTCAATAATGCAATGAAACAAACAATTATAGTTTTTTTCATGGGAAAACAATTATAGTTAGAGAAGAGATAGCAGATATGCTTCATTATTCAGCTTACGATAATTATTACAGCAATTTTTTTTTTATACAAGATAGAAATTCTACTCTAGTATAATTTAAATATATATGTGTGTAAAGTTCACTCCTGGAAATTTGAACTCTGTCCCGTAGTTGTAGTCAAAGGCTACAACTTAGTAGCCTTAGTTGTAGTCAAATGCTACAACTAAAATTTATATTGATAGGATAAAATTTAGGATAATTTAGGATAAATTATATTGTTAGGATAAAATTTAGGTACAAATATAATTGTAATTAAAGGCTACAACTTCCACTAAAAAAATTAACATGGTTACATATTTCGAAAATCTAGCCGTTAAATTGCATATTCTTTATGTTTTTAACACACATCAAATTTTGTGTCAATTGAATATTATTTACAATTCGATTCATAAACTTACTTTTGATGCATAATTTTAGACTACAAAAACTTGAAATTTAAACATTTAATTGATGATATAACTTTTGATCTTTAATTTTCTGAAAATTTTGCAAACATAGAAGATATAAAAAGAAAATGTTATTAAATGGTGAATTTGTCAAAATTTACATTAAATAAAAAGATATTGATTAGAGTTCTAGTCATGGCCAAGCTTTGTCTATATTGTTGACAGATTTTGTCTACTTTTTCCCACCCTATCTTGGGAATATATTTATTTGTAGGCAATCTGGAGTTTTCAAGTCCAAATGCTTGGAACTTTTGATTTCAATAGCAAATCTTTTCTCATTAAGTTGAAAATAATTCATTTATGCATGGTAATTTCATGCTATCAACTCTTAGTAGTTGGAATCAAGGCTTTTCATGCCCGAAAGTTACAAAAATGCAAATGGAAGAGCTGCGTGTTTGATTTGGGTAGTATTTGTTTGGTCGACTATATGGGTCAAATGGTTGTTGTTGTGGATCGTTGAGTTTTGTGTGGGTTTGGGTGAGTGGGTAAGTTTTTATAGGTGGACCACTCTCTTAAAATATCCTGACTCAATTTGAAACAAATGACAGTAGGTTTTTTGGGTGAGAGGACCATTAGACAGACACCTCTTACATGATAGTCCTGTTGTATTGAATAATTTCTCATTGCATAGAGTTTTGAACAACATATAAGTACGTCCCACAAGATTCTTAAGAATAATTTCTCATTATGTAATTCTCACATTTATAGAAATCTAGAGATTCTTAATCAAACCAAAAGTAAAACATGAATTCGGAATTTTAGACATCACATTCTTAGAAAAGTGGACCATGAGCATATTGAATCTCATAAACCCAAAGCCATGCAAACATAATATGAAAATCCACTTAACTGCTACCTTGAATCTAATTCAACATCAAAATATAGACAAATCTCATCAGGACCCCGTTATATGATCAGCGGATTGGAGTAGCATTGTTCCTTTGTGATTATTATTAGAGCAAATGAAAAAGAATTACATGAACCAATACAAACAAGAAATACACAAGTATTCTTAACTTGAATATCATTGCAAAGGTAGCATTGCACTATAATACTAGAACAATTTCAGTACTTACAATAGTCATTGGCACGATGAAAGAGAAACATTCCAAAGGACTTGAAATTGCAAGTATTTGCATATATTTGAACCACGTTAATGGTAAAATTGAAGCCAGTCAACCCTCTTCTGATTCTGCACATCAATTGATTCAATTTACACATCAGAACGAAACTAAGATAATAATCAAAGTTTAAGAACACATTATTCCTCTATAATGCATAAAATTAGCCCATTCAATTCACATTTATAGGGGTAACAAATCTCCATGACAGTAGAGGATGTAAAACAGCATGGTGCTGAAACTGAAGCAAGACATCTGCAGAAGCAATTAAAGAAAACAGCATCGTTTTCTGTCAAAGGAAAGAAGCAGCTACAGAAGAAAAGCGATGTCGTATTGTTAAATGAAACTTTAGTTGCTGGCACGTGATTCAGGCAATTAGATGGACACGTGTTGTAATTTTATTTGTTTTCCCTTTAAGCTGTTAGATTACTTTCTGTTTTTAGTTAGTTAATTTTGCTCAATTTGCGCCTAATTTTCTGGGCTCGTGTAACTGATTGCTATGATGTATAAATAGCAAATCAGTGTGTAAGATTATGTAAGTTTTCCATTCTCTTTGTGAATACAAGTTTCCTTTCAGAGAATATCTCTTTTCTTCTAGAAATTTCTTTCCTAACATGGTATCAGAGCTCCGAGTTAGCTCAGTGACTCGCTGATTTCCTAACTCACTCTTTTCCTCCATTGTTGTTCTCCTTCAAACTTTGATCTGGTTCAAGCTTTGATTGTTAATCTTTTTCTTTCATTGTTGATCTTTGATTTTTGTTGTTCTTGGAATTTTCTTGCGAAGTATCTTCTGTGATTCTTTGCTCTGAAGCTTCAATCATGGCTTCGACTTCAGATCCTACCACTCTTCCGCAAACTGTTCCACAAACAGAATCATCCTCACAGAATATTTCAAGTTCTTCAATGGCAGATGAATCAGCCAATAATCCATATTTTCTCCCTGTTGCAGAGAATCCAGGGATCATTCTTTCTTCGCAACCTCTGATTGGTCCAGAGAACTATGCTAATTGGACCAGATCTGTGTTCTTAGCCTTGAGTGCAAGGAACAAATTTGCTTTTGTTAATGGGGCAATTTCCAAACCAGAGATTACTTCACCTCTGTACAATTCTTGGTGTAGATGTAACACCATGGTTCTTTCATGGCTAGTGAATTCCCTTTGCAAAGACCTTCAGGCGAGTGTGAGGTATATCAACACTGCTCGAGAACTATGGATTGATCTGCGAGATCGTTTCTCTCAAGGAAGTTCACCCAGGCTCTATGAGTTGCAGAAGGAAATTTCACATCTTACACAAGGTCAACTATCGGTGAGTTCTTATTTCACAAAGTTCAAAACACTCTGGGATGAATTTGCTAGTTATCAATCTTATGCTGCTTGCACCTGCGTTTGTACTTGTGGATTTGATAAAACTCAAGTTGAAACTCAACAGAAAGAGCATGTTTTTCGTTTTCTTATGGGATTGAATGATAGTTTTGATCATCTTACTAGTCAAATCTTGATTGCTGAGCCTCTTCCTTCAATCAACAAAGTTTGTTCTTTGATTTTACAAGAAGAAAAACGAAGAAATGTAGGTCATGGAGTTAATGTGATTGCTGAACCTACGGCTTTGTATGCTAATAATAGCTACAACCACCCTAGCTTTAATCCCAATTTTAGGCCTAATCAAGGTCAAGGTTTTCATGGAGGGAAAGTGGGAAATTCGAAGAAGCAGAGGCCCGTTTGTACCTATTGTGGTCTAACTGGTCATATAGCAGACAAATGCTATAAACTTCATGGTTATCCACCAGGGTACAAACCAAAAGGGAACAGACCTATGGCAAATCAGGTTTCTATTGGCTTTCAATCAGATGGTTCAATTGTTCAAGGGCCAAATTTCTTTCCCAACGGCAATGCCTATGGTGGTCCACAATATGCTACTAATGCTTCTGGTGTGCAGTCAGATGCAATGAGTTTCTCTCCACAGAATTTTGCTCCACAGAATTTTACTCCACAGAATTTTTCTCCACAATTCATGGCTCCATCACCACAGGCCTCTCAGTCTCCACAATTCATGGCTCCATCACCACAGGCCTCTCAGTGTCCTATTTCACAGTCTCAGTGTGAACAGGTGCTATCATATCTGTCTGTTCTTAAGGACAATTCTGCTTCAGGTTCTGGAGTACCATCTGCCCATCAAGCTACAACTGTGATGGCTGCTACTAGTGATAATCCTTCATCCAGTAACTTTGCACTCAATTTTTCAGGTAATCCCTTTTGGATTCCCCCAAATATGTCTCATTCTATTTTTTCTACTCATCTTGTAGATAGGAAAGCATTCAAATCTAGTGATTGGATCATTGATACAAGAGCCACTGATCACATGGTTCATTCAGTGACTCAATTAACTACCATAACTTCTATCTCTCAAACCTATGTCTTTTTGCCAAATGGGGAACAAGCTATGGTTACACACATAGGGACAGTTAAAGTTTCCACTACACTCACTCTCACCAATGTGCTTTGTGTGCCATCCTTTAGTTTTAACTTGATTTCAGTTAGTCAACTCACAAAAGCTTATTTTTGTTGCTTGATTTTCCTTGGAAATTGCTGTTTCATCCAGGACCTGGCTCATTGGAGCACGATTGGTCTGGGTAGAGAAAGCAAAGGGTTGTACTTGCTGCAGCAAAACTTTACTCAAACTTCTCCTTTTTCAGCCTTTGGTGCAAAATCTGCATCTTCCACCTCTTCAGATTTATGGCACACTCGTTTAGGTCACCCTTCCTTTTCAAAAATGTCATTGTTGAATAAGTTTGTACCTTTTGTTTCTACAAATAAATCACAGTGTTGTGATATCTGTCATTTTGCTAAGCAAAAGAAACTTTCATTTCCAACTAGTGAACATGTTTCTATTTCACCTTTTGATCTTGTACATTGTGACCTTTGGGGACCTTTCTTTAAGGCAACTAATGAAGGTTACAAGTATTTTTTGACTATTGTTGATGATTTTTCTAGATGTACTTGGGTGTATCTTCTTAAACATAAATCTGAAACTGGATCCTTGATTCCTCAATTTGCTGCTATGGTTGAAACTCAATTTGGTAAGAAATTGAAATGTATAAGGAGTGATAATGGTACTGAATTTTACTTGAAGGATTTTTTCAAAAGCAATGGTATTTTGCATCAGTTATCATGTGTTGATACCCCACAGCAAAATGCCATTGCTGAAAGAAAACACCAACATATTCTTAATGTTGCTAGAGCCTTACACCTTCAATCTCAAGTTCCTTTATCCTATTGGGGTGATTGCATTTTGACTGCTGTGTATTTAATTAATAGAACCCCTTCCAAACTTTTACATAAAAAAACTCCTTATGAAATGCTTTTCAACAAACCACCTCTTTTTGAACATTTAAGATGTTTTGGTTGTCTATGTTTTGTTTCTACTTTACCTCACAATAGACACAAATTTGCATCTAGAGCTCGAAAGTGTGTTTTCTTAGGTTATCCTCATGGCATTAAAGGCTACAAGGTTTTAGATTTGGATTCTAATTCCATACATATTTCTAGGGACATAGTTTTCTATGAAAACATATACCCTTTTGCTCAAGCTTCTTCCTCTCTTCCTTTAACTCTTAAGAGTTTTGATTTCCCTCACTCTAGTTCTGATAATGGACTCCTTTGTTCATCTCCATCTTCTTATGTGCCTCCAAATTCCTTAGCTGATATTTCAATTCCTTTAGCACCTTCTTTGCAACCTGTTTTAGAAAATTCAGCTCCTTTACAACCTGTTTTAGATAATTTTCCTCCTCTATCCCCTATTTTAGATCCTGTTACTTCTATTGATTCAACCCCATCTAGATCATCCGATCTTGTCCTTGCTCCCACATCATCTCCATGCTTTTGTCCTAGGAGGTCTACTAGACCACATAATCCTCCAGCCTACCTCACAGATTACTCTTGCAAGGCAGTGATTTCTAAACCTGCTTCAGGGTTACCTTATAACATTTCAGATCATCTCAGCTATGAGAACCTTGGCAGCACCTTTTACTCTTTTATTATGTCAGTCACTGCCACACCTGCAAAACCTGTTTTCTTTCATCAAGCAGTGAAGTCTGTTGAGTGGAGAGCAGCTATGGACAAAGAAATTGCTGCTCTTGAACAGAATAACACTTGGACACTCACTTCATTGCCTCATGGTAAGATTGCAATTGGTTGCAAATGGGTGTATAGGATTAAGTACAATTCTGATGGCACCATTGAAAGATACAAAGCTAGACTAGTTGCCAAGGGGTACACACAAACGGAGGGTTTAGACTACTCAGAAACCTTTTCTCCTGTTGCAAAATCCATTTCTGTTCGTATGGTTTTGGCCTTGGCTGCTGTGAAAGGCTGGTTTTTGCATCAAATGGATGTAAACAATGCTTTCCTTCATGGTGACTTGGCTGAAGAAGTTTACATGTCCTTACCACCTGGCTTTCACAGCAAGGGGGAGAATCTAGTCTGCAAGTTGAATAAAAGCTTGTATGGTTTGAAACAGGCTTCTAGGAAATGGTTTGAAAAATTTTCTACAACTATTTTAAGCATTGGTTTTGTGCAATCAAAGGCTGATTATTCCCTTTTTACACACTCTCAAGGTTCATCTTTTACCATCTTGTTAGTGCATGTGGATGACATTTTGTTAACAGGTAATGCTCCTGATTGTGTCACTAAGTTGAAACAGCTTCTTGACAAGAAATTTGGTTTGAAGGATTTGGGATCATTGAGATATTTTCTTGGTCTTGAAGTGGCTAGAATGGATAAAGGGATAAGTCTAAATCAGAGGAAGTATGCTTTGGAAATACTCAAGGACACAGGTTTTTTGGGTTGCAAGCCTAGTAAGCTTCCCATGGAACAAAATCTAAGATTGTCCAAGTATGAAGGAACACCTCTAGCTGATACTGGTCAGTATAGAAGACTCATTGGAAGGCTTTTGTATTTAACATTAACCAGGCCTGACATCACTTATGCAGTGCACAAGTTAAGTCAGTTTGTTGCATTGCCTAGAGAGCCACACATGATAGCATTGAACAAGGTACTTCAATATATTAAGGTCTCACCTGGTAAAGGGATCTTCTTCTCTAGTAGTTCAGATTTGCAGATCAAATCCTTCTGCGATGCCGACTGGGCTGGCTGCCCTGATACAAGGAGATCGTTGACTGGGTATAGTGTGTTTCTTAGAGATTCTCTAATTTCTTGGAGGTCAAAGAAGCAGGGGGTAGTTTCTAGATCATCTGCAGAAGCCGAATATAGAGCGATGGCCACAATAGCTTGTGAGATCACTTGGGTTTTGCAATTACTCAAGGATTTGAAAGTTCATCATCCAAGAGCAGCTATGGTTTTCTGTGATAATCAAGCAGCACTTCATATAGCTGCTAATCCTGTGTTTCATGAGAGAATAAAACATATTGAGGTTGATTGTCATTTGATAAGAGAAAAGATACAAGAAGGGATGATCAAAACATTTCATGTTGCTAGCAATTCACAAGTGGCAGACATTTTCACTAAAGCTTTGGGAATATCTGCTTTCACTAGGTTAGCAGCAAGGTTGGGACTTATTGATATTTTTGTTCCAAAACCCTTGAAGTTTTGTTCACAAGATCAAGTTGCTGAACAAATAGATGTTCAGAACTTGAGGGGGAGTGCTGAAACTGAAGCAAGACATCTGCAGAAGCAATTAAAGAAAACAGCATCATTTTCTGTCAAAGGAAAGAAGCAGCTACAGAAGAAAAGCGATGTCGTATTGTTAAATGAAACTTTAGTTGCTGGCACGTGATTCAGGCAATTAGATGGACACGTGTTGTAATTTTATTTGTTTTCCCTTTAAGCTGTTAGATTACTTTCTATTTTTAGTTAGTTAATTTTGCTTAATTCGCGCCTAATTTTCTGGGCTCGTGTAACTGATTGCTATGATGTATAAATAGCAAATCAGTGTGTAAGATTATGTAAGTTTTCCATTCTCTTTGTGAATACAAGTTTCCTTTCAGAGAATATCTCTTTTCTTCTAGAAATTTCTTTCCTAACACAAGGTGAATTTGGTATTCCACTTTCTTAACAATATAGCAAGCTACTTATAAAAAAAAACAATATAGCAAGCATGCCCCCTCAATGCAGTGTTGACAACATGAACAAGAGAAGTTTTTTTTTTTTCTTCAAGGAACCAGTAAGAAGAACAAGAGAATATATAGATACTCTTCATACCATGTATGGCTTCCATATTGTCTTCCTTGTAGACTCCAAGGGGTGAGCCATGTACAGATAAAAGCATCTCACTAGGCTTAGGCAGCCTCAATGTTTGGGTGTCATTCCAATAGACAGCCTTTGGCTACTCACCTGCAAAAAATGATCAGATGTCACATCAATTCGTGCCCATTTGATAACCATCCAACACCTCCCATGAGAAATCTCACGGTATCAGGGAAGTCATAAACCATAAGTTGTCACCCCCCCCCCCCCACTCTCTCTCCAAAACCCTTGAAACTCCTAGCTGATATGTACTCTTCTTACAAACTTAAAACTTAGCAAGCTTTTATGGTTCACTCAATTGCAGCCACTAGCTGCTTATCCTTATATTTTCTCCTTTAACAAATGAATTGCTTTTGCAATTTATGATCATTGCTTAAAATGACAAATCTACCAGCACAAACTTTGCATCCAGAGCCTCCAAGAGTTCTACTTCAGCAACAGGCTTGCAGCAGACACCCCTAAGAGTGAAAACTGACACAACACCCATAAAGGTTTTGTATGTACAATTCACTGGAGCATCTAGGGCGCACTGGTAATTGTAGACACTTAATATGCATCAGCTGAAACTTCTTCAAGGTCCTGAAGTTGGACTATAGCATATTGATGAATTGGAACTGACTTGCGCCATTCAGTAAACATTTTTGCCCTTCTACTAGGTTTCAACAAATAAAACAAGAATTTGGTTCCTAACTAAAACTTACCAAGATATTCGGTTAGTTACATTTTAATAAGATTGAAGCTTCATACAAAAATAAATAAGAAACAAACCCCGGGAGTTTGAAGACCATCTTGCATCCCAAATATTTTAGTTTTTGATGGCTCCTCCAATACCTATAAAATGGAAATTTCAATCAGAATAACAAGAGAAAGGGACTGAAGTGTGTGTTTGGATTTTGGCTCAAACCATGCTTTAATGAGTTAATAATCACATGAGGTGCAAAAGAAAAGCACATTTCAATGCAATTAAACAAACTCAAATCAAATGAAAGTTGAGACCATCCTTTGGTTTGTTTGTTATTTGCAATAACATAAATAGTTAGAGAACATACAAAGTCACTTATTTGCAGATTACCAGCACCCGGAAAGCTTGTTTTCACTGCCACCAATCAAGCACTCTTGTGAGAACAAGAATCAAATGTCAAAATTTTTATTCATCAAAAATATCGAAAATTCGTTGATACCCGCTTTGCTAGAAAACTGAAAGCCACCCAAAAAAGATGCAACAGTAGTAGCAGGGGGGGCAGTCAAGATAAACCATGGACAACTGATGCAGAATAGAAGCATTATGTCTCTTTCCTTATCATATTCCATTGAACTTCAAATTGTTTGTTTCCTTCAACTGAAAGGTTTGGAAGATTTTCTTTAAAAAATTGCATTGTGGGGGTTTGTAGTTGTTCCTTGCAAACGCAATTCAGTCAGCAAATGCTCAATCCCCACATCACGAATGCCCCTAATAGCATCACTCTGTCGCTCAACTCCAATGAAATACACACACACACCATAAGATTAAGATTGAAAGTTCAATATGATGGAAATATGCATGTGCGCATCGGAAAATTAACGGATCTACTTCATTCGCAATTGATAACATGCACTATGTAAGTTTCAGAATTAAGAACAAGAGAGTGTACCTTGATGCGGTGAAATTCAAAACCGAAGATCAAAAGCCCTTGGGAACACTTTCAATCTTCACTCCAATTCCACTTTATGCCCAAGATGTGTGGTCTCTCAATCAGTTATGTGTTCTTAGAGAGAATGAAGAAGTGTCTCACCCTTACACACATATCAATTCATGTTATTACAAATTTTGTATGTTTCTCTCCATATAACTGATTATCTAATTGGGCTAGCCTTTTGGGCCTTTCCAATTGGGCTTTAATGTGTGGCTTGGAGTGGGACCAAAAGGGAACAAATAAGACTCTAGCTCCAATGGGCCTTGGGCTTTTCTGTCAACTCTTGAGAAGTCCAAAGTTACCATTAATTATATTTAATACCACTATATAAATATAATTGCACTCTAGGCCTTATTAATAAATTATATCTCAAGACTTTATTGTACATGCAACCCCTTCATAAAATATTCATAGTAACACAAAGTCATGAATGAAGACTGCCACTTTGTAAATTACTACATCTTAATCCTTGAGTACCCGGTTTAATCCTTTTAAGTTATTCACCATATATTTATGAAATCCAATTTCATAAATATATGCTTTAGTCTTACTAAAGTGGTTAAGCCTAACTCTCTGAATAACAAACCCATTAAACTTATCTCAAGGGAATATTTTGTATCTCCGTTAAGAGACTATGAATTCCATCTTGAGAATATATGTTCCATCAACACTAAATGTGGCTGCCTAACATACTGAGGTTTTGACCGTTACATTAGATCTTACTCATGATATATCAAAGCAACCTACACTTCATGATCAGGTCCATTATTCTATCAAGATTAAGAATTCATGTAGATAGAAGTCGTTAGATTTATTATTCAATTGACAGTTGTTAGGAGAATAATAAATCTCACAGAGGTCCAGTTCAATATGTCTTAACTCTTAAAACATATCAACATATCAACTAGAAATCTCCACTTCCTTGATCAAGACAAATCATCTTAGTTGATATGTTATAGTCTTCGCAGATGAAATGCCCAATTTCATTACCGACTACGAACTACAATTCTGAGTTTACAAAGAACTTGTGACTTATATCTTCTGTGACTAAATCACATAAATCACATACAATGCATCTCATGGACTATATGATAATGTCTGAATATTCATGTTACCATTATTTTAGATAATAATAAAAAAAATTTATTAAACACAATATTAAGTCATACATAATGTCATACATAATATCATACATAACATTATACAATAGGATTTAAGGGCATCAATCCCAACACAATAAAAGCAAGAACAGAGAAGTAAAGGAAGCTTCTTCATTTTCAAATGAATTTCGACATGCTTGACTAACACAACAGTAACAGGGATATCATTTATTAAGAAATAGCAATAGCATCAACATGTTGTATTATCCAGACACGAAAACCGTATTACACATGCAGGTCTGTCCCACACTACACACATTAATATGATCGATCCTCTGCACAAATTGAAACTTATTATTATGTTCTTTTTTTCTTTTTCTTTTTGATAGAGAACTGAAAAACTTTTATCAAACAGAAGAGAACATTACATCATGATGGAGAGCTTATTCCAAGAAACAAGGATTATCTTCCATCCAAACCATAAAGTCAACAATGCTAATAGCATGTTTTGCTAAGATATGAGCAGGTCTATTTCCTTGTCACTATACATGAGAAAACAAAACTTTCCTAACATCATTACAAGAACTTTGAATCCCATAAATTATAGACATCACCGAAACTGATGGAGGCATCAAACCTTGAAGGGCATGAACCACATTGAGAGAATCACCTTCCAAAATAAACTCCTGTAATCCTACATCTTTGGCAAATTGCAGACCAAATTCAAATGCTTTGGCTTCCACCTCTAAAGGACCCAAAGGAGCATGGAATTTTTTGCACATAGCAACCACAACCAAACCATTAACATCACTAATTATTATGTTCTTTTGATAGAGAGTTAACACCAAGAAAGCATGGACACGGCAATTTGCCTGCCGTGCCCATGTCATACGCGTACGGGACACGGCGAGGAGAGGAAAAAAAAGTTTTATTTTTGGCGTAAATGCACTTTTAGTCCCTACATTTTGGCTTTTTTCCATTTTAGTCCCTACATTTTAATTTTACCACTTTTAGTCCCTAAACCAATTAACACGTGTTATTTTCATCTTTTCCGTCAGTCAACCGACGGAAATAGCTAAGGTGGCAGTCGGAGCAATTAAAATATTATAAAAAATGCCACATCACCATGACACATCAACATATAAATTTAAAATTTTAATTTATTAATTTTAACTAAATAAAAAAATTAAAAACATAATTAAAAACAATAAAATCAAACCCAAACCCAGAAAATCAAACCCAAGAACATGAAATTTATACCCACCAACAGCAACCCACAACCACCGAAATTTATACCCACCACCGAAACAACACCACACACCATCGAAACTTCAAAACCAACCTAAGAACCACAACCTATTTAGACCCACAACCCATTCAAACCCAAGCCTCAAAACCGATTCAACCCACGGCGGCAAACTCCAGCGATCAAAAGCCACAACCCACAACAAGTGAACCCCAATAAGCAAAAGCCACAACCGACAACAACAAACCCAAGCGAGTAAAAGATCGTCTTCAAACTCTGTCATCGCCGTCATCGCCTTCAAGATCTACCATCGCCACCGTCGCATTCAAGCACTGCCATCGCCTTCAAGCTCTGCCACTGTCGCTATCATCTTCAAGCTCTGTCGTTGCCTTCAAGCTTCGCCATCGAGTGAGATAGCTTAACTCTCATCCTTAGAGACCGTGCTCCGAACCCACCAAAACGAAGAAGAATTTGATGCCGGCAATTTTCAAGCTCGGTCGAAAGAAGCGCTAGAAGCGTTGGCTAGATCCGAAGCCGAGTATAAGAAACCCAAAACGAATACCCAAACCCAAAAAATGAAACCAAAAAAACAAAAAAAATAACAAAAATCAATGAGCCGAGTTTGATTCAATGAGCTGAGTTTGGCTGGGTTTTTCTTGGTTTGTGTGTTTGTTTGATTCAATGAGCCGAGTTGGCTAGGTTGGTTGATTTTGTTGTTGATTTTTTGAAATAAACTGGGTTTTGTTTGAGTTTTTGGGTTTCTGGGTTTTTGAGTGTTTGAGATTTCTGGGTTTTCTTTGATTTTATGATTTTGGCAATGAATCTTTGGGGAAGAACGAGAAAAACTTATGGATTTTCAGCTTGGGTCTTTCAACATTGGTCTTTGTTCTCTTCTCAAATTTTATTGCATTATTGATTTGATTTTAAGTGGGAAAGGAAGTTGATTCAATGGGTTTAATTTTGAATTCGTGTTCTTGGGTTTGATTTTCTGGGGTTGTGTTCTTGTGTTCATAGGCATTTGATTTTATTGTTTTTAATTCTGAATTCGTGTTCTTGGATTTGATTTTCTGGGTTTGGGTTTGATTTTATTGTTTTTAATTATGTTTTTATTTTTTTATTTAGTTAAAATTAATAAATTAATTTTTTAAATTTATATGCTGATGTGTCATGGTGATGTGGAATTTTTTATAATATTTTAATTGCTTCGGCTGCCACCTCAACTATTTCCGTCGGTTGACTGACGGAAAGGACGAAAATAACACGCGTTAATTGGTTTAGGGACTAAAAGTGGTAAAATTAAAATATAGGGACTAAAATGGAAAAAAGCCAAAATATAGGAACTAAAAGTGCATTTACGCCTTTTTTTTTTAGAATCGGGGGAAAAAAATGTAAAAATCCTAACCTGAAACGCTGCGTTTTGAGAGCATCCCTTGCACCCAAAATCAGTTTCGTCTCTCTCACGCCGATCTATCTTCTTCCCGCTTCTTCTTATTCTTCTTCTTCTGCCAAATATGCCCTTACTCTTATGTATTTTACAGTTTTCTACCCTTTTGCCCCACTTGGGAATTGGGTACTTTGGGAGATGTAAACCCACACATGGTAGCCAGGTGTTTCAAATGTTTTTATTTTGAGCGTCTACTACCTGTGTGTATGTTAATATTGATTAATAAAATAATAAATATATAATAACATATTTTTTAATTCTTTTTTTTATTATCAATTATATGTTGAATTTAAATTTAAATTTAATTCAATTATATGGTGTTATCTTTTTTAATGAAAATTAAATTTAATTCAATTATATGTTGAATTTAATAAATTTAATTGTAAAACCTAATCTACTAACCTAACTTTTATTCTTTACCATCATATACATTTGTTTGCTTTAATCAATCTTTCTATCTGCTTTGAAGTTGGAAACATAGAAAACAAAACACTCTTTTCAGTCTTTTGCACTGACTCTGTCAGTTTGCAAGGGATCTTTTGTATATAGCTGAACAAGTTCATATTGCTTCCGTGTTATTTTGGTTTATCCCTTTTTTCTTTTTCTTTTTTTTGTGTGTTATGATCTTTTCATGTATCAGTCACTGAGGAAATGTCATTACTTTTACTAAGATATCCGCTACAAATGGTGCTAAAAGAGCCTTTATTTCATTTTTGCTTATTGATTTGTTCATGTCGAGATTTCCACTTTCTTTCGTACATAGTTTTGTGGGTATATGGAATGAAAAACGAAACGTTGTAGCGTCGTTTCTAGTTTCAAACTGTAGATTTTTTCTGATAGTGACAACAATGGGGATGGGAATTTGAACCCTAGTTTTTCTCGTAAAAGAGAGTAAGCAATGTCATTGAATTATAAGTCCATTACTAACCTCTAGATACAATAGGGGAGGAGGATTTGAATCCTAGTTCTTCTTATAAAAGAGATTAAGCAATGTCATTGAGTTATAAGTCAATTACTAACCTCTAGGATACAATAAAAAATGGGAGATTTGAACCCTAATTCTTCTTATAAAAGCAAGTAAGAAATGTCATTGATTATAAGTTCATTACCAACCTCTTGGATTGTGACTTCTGCTCTAAAGAGAAGTGAATAGTGTGAATTTTAGGAATAACAAATTTTTTTATGAATAAGTTTTCAAAGAGAAGTGAATACTGTTTTTTATATAAAAATAATAATAATTCGATAGTTACAATTATGAGGTTAGGGGATTTGAACCTTGGCCGTTTCTGTAGAAAATACCTAAAAATGTCAGTTGAATTACAAAACTTTTGACAAAGAGAAGCAAATAATCATATGCTAAAAACAATATTTACAATAGAAAACCTAGGCTAGGCATTCAAGAAAATTCATCAAATGTTGTACTAGGTTCAATAATAGAAGTGTTAGAGCATCAGTACCCAGCCTTGTATACGTAAAAATATACTAAATTTTAGCATCAAAGCACAAAAGACATGCTTTACTCGGACTTGTAATTGCAAAAATTTATGCAATACTACTACGGTTCTTCCTTGTAGAGCATTCTTATCAAACATGTCAAAAAATATAGTATTTAGCATCTCAAAACTCAATTTTATAACATATAACACACTACTTTACAATACTACCTATATCAAAACTTCTATTTTTTTTACCATTTCATTTAAATAGTGTTTCTTTATTATTTTTTAATAATTTTTTATTTCTCCTCTCTTCTCTATTTCTCCTCAGTGGGCTCCACCGAATAAAAAAATAATATACGGTTTACAATTGGTGAACAATGCAATCTCAAATATGAGATTACACTGTTTATCAATTGTAAAAATTATATCATTTAAAATATTTGATGGAGCAAGCTTTTGAATTAAAAATACTAAAAAAAAATAAGATTTTTAACCTTTGAAAGTCTTGATAAGAACGCTATAAGACATTACTGTAACAGGATGGTATAATATTAAATGATTTTTTAGTTTCTCTTTTTACCCACTCCTCACATTCTCTATCTCTCCGACTCCCACTCTCCCTCTCACTTCTTTGATTCTTTCTCTCTCTCCCTCTCCTTCAGTTCTCACGGCGGTGGTGGTGATTTTTTTTTGGGCGATTTTTTTGTGGCGATATCAACATGGTCAAGGGTTTAAGTGGTTCTGGTTGTGAGGTCACAGATCCTGATGGCGTGGGTCATTTTGCGTGGGTCTGGTGGTTTGCGGCGGCATGGTTGTTGCGGCGGTAAGATCGGTGTGGTCGTGGGTGGCTAATCGGTTTTGGCCGTGGGTCGTTTTGGTCATGGTTGGGTTGAGTTAATTTGAGTATGGGTGGTGTTTGTGTTGTTGATGGTGGGTTGATGAGTGTGGGTGTGGTTGGGTTTGGGTCGGGGACTCTGGCGGACCGGTTGAGATTTAGGAGCTTGACGAATGATGGATTGTCATATAAGAAAGATTCATAGTGAGATACTATGAAGTTGGGATTAACAAAACTGCCACTGTTGAAACCATTGATAATCTTTTGTAGGTTCTTTTGAAAATCCCACATTGTATTTTTATTCTTTTTAAAGAATTTAACTTTGAATTGATTTAATTTTGGGTTTTTGTTAATGGGCTTATCAGTGGGTTTCTGGGTTTGATGAGTTTGGAGGTGGTGGTGGGGGGTTGCTGTGGTGGTGGGTGATTGATGGTGGTGGAGGTGGGGGTTGCTGTGTTGGTTATGGGGGGTGGGTTTCATTGTGTTTGTTGTTGTGTTGTGGGTCAAGTTCATGGTGGTGGTGGAGGGTTGCCGTGGTGGTGGGGATGGGTGATTGATGGTGGTGGTGGCGTAGTTGTGGTTGTTGGTTGCTTTAAGGAAGAGGGAGAAAGAGAGGAGGAGGAAGAGAGATAGAGAGAAATAGTTTTAAAAAAGAATATTTAAATAAAATGAAAAAATAAAAATAAAATTTGGGGTGTTTTTTTTTAAAAAGAGTTTTAATTTACGGCGTTCGCTTAAATTTGGAGTGTTGATTATGTTGTAAAATAGTATAATATAATAGATAAATTAGCTTTTTGGCCGCTACATCAAATGTTGTACTACAAGGCTCAATTTTTGAAAAGCTAGGTTGCTAGTGTAAGGCAATGTTTATATAAAGGCTATATGGCATAGGCCAATTTTCTTTTCTTTTTATCTTTATTTTTTCATAAATTCCACGCATCTCCAATATGTATAGAATGTATTAGTGGATAGAAGATCAGTACAAAACCAATGTCTATCGGAATTGTAGACACTCAATTTTACACTCATGATTTAATCAAGGAAGATGACTAGAGTGATCAATCATATACCCAAAATTCATTATTGCATTACATGTATTAATTCATTCATTGCATATCATACAAATGATCTTGAGATTTTAACGGTCACGACAGTATGCCTAGTTTCCAAATCGGACCGTCGGATCGAAAGATATCGCATGATCAAGTTTGCACGGTCAGCACGCATTGTGTTTAAGTAGAGTCAACCACGCATAATTAATTTAAATTAATTCTGATTGGTTAAACAATTAAAATTAATTAAATAATTTTGTAATTTGTTGATAATTAGTGTCAAAAATATGATTGCTTGCATGAGAATAAAGGGGATAATTGGATAATAATAAAATTGTGGATAATCTGAACTTTATCAAGATTTATTTTAGAATATTTATCTACAAGATTATTTTTGCCAACTTATTTTACTATTCAGCTTATTTTTGCTACTATTTATGAGTCCTATTGTACTTTTTGGTACTATTCATGAGTCTCACTGTACTATTGTAGCTAAATTTTACCTTTATTTATAGCACTTTCAGCAAAAAAATTTCAGTTTCAGCAAAATAAGCCAATTCCAAATGGACCCTAAAAGTAGTTTTTTTTTTTTTTTTTTTTTTTTTACATGTACTGCCTTGCTCTTTTTTCTTTTTCTATTTTTTTTTTTACGTGTACAACATTGCTTCTTCTTTTTTACATGTACGCAGTGGTGGAGCTAGGGGGGAGGCCCACTTAAGTTTTTAAATTTTCCATTAATAGGTGAAAAAAATCATGAATAATCTAAAATGTTACTGATCTCCCCCTCCCCCCCCCCCCCCCAAAAAAAATTTTGAGGAGAAAAAAATTATAGGAGTAATACTAGATTAATTCCTCCCAAAATCCATTTTGGCGGTTTCTCTAAGGCTCCGCTTAGGAGTTCATAAAGGAATGAAATGAAATAGAATCATCATAAGGGAATGGAAAAGAATGGAATGGAATAGAATGTATTTAAGTAAGGGAAAGGAATGGAATGGAATCAAGTAACCTTGATTGGATGATTTAAAATAAAGGAATGAAAATGAATGAAATGTAAGTAATCTTGTTTGGGAGCAATATGGAGGAAATGGAATGGAATCATTTTATGACAATATTACTATTAGACCTCTATTTTAAAATAAATGGTTGAATATATAGATGTATTTTGGGAGTTTTAGTAAAAAAATTATTAAATTTAATTCTATTCCCTTCCATTCCTCCCAATTTCGGGAGGAATTCCTCCTAATTTCGGGGGGAATACAAATTTGAGATTTTAAGGGAATAGAGAGGAATGAGTGTTCCCTCCTACTTAAACTCCCAAACAAGGGATTGAGATTTCTATTCCCTCCATTAAAACTCCAAAATAAGGGAAGGGAAGAATATTCTAAAATTATTCTTTTCATTCCTTTCCATTCCATTCCATTCCCCCCTCCCAAGCGAGGCCTAAAATTTTAAAATGCAAAGAACCCTTAAAAATAGCAATTAACCCATTATTTAGCCTATAATCTCTCAAAATTCAATTAGAGAAACAACTTTACCAAATTCCATGTCACAAAAAAATGAACCCAAATCTGTTTAGATCTCAATATCAAGTAAATCAAGACATTTTCATCCAAATTAATAAAAAAGGAAAAAAAATCAAAATCATTCTCAGTATTTCATTCAAAAAAATATCCTTTTTACACCTCTAAAATTAAAAGCATGCTAAAACTGTGCAAAATTGATATAGTCTCGTTGTGTGGCTTGATTCTTTGTCGTTGTGTTGCTCAAACCAGCCTTGATTCTGTGCAAATCAGCCCTTGGCCCTTGTCATCTATTCAGCTCCTCTGTATTACTCTCTCTCTCTCTCTCTGTGCTAATTTGTAGTGAGTATTGAGAATGCATTTAATTGTAATTGGTTGGTGATAATATCTAAGTTCCTGTTCTTAGCTAGTGGCTGTCGAGAGTTCTTTTTACATTTCTTTTTTTAATAAGGAAGTCGGGCCTGGCGCTCCACGGAATGGGCTCCAAAGTACCATTCTGCCGCTGCCAGTTTGTGTGCAAACGTTGAGTCCAAGTCCAAGGGAAGACGCTGCAAAGTGGGCTTATCCTCTGTTTCTGCCGTAGAATAAACTTTTCTTTAGTTTCTGCCGCAGAAGGAACTTTTCTCCAATGTCTGCCACAGGACTGACTTTTCTGCTGTGCGGTAAAACTTTCTGCTGTGCAGTAAAACCGTCTGCTCTGCAGTAAAACTTTCTGCTGTGCAATAAAACTTCCTGCTATGTAGTAAAGCTTTCTGTTGTGTATTAAAGTTGTCTGTTGTGCAGTAAAGTCTTCTGCTGTGCAGTAAAGCCTTCTGCTGTGCAGTAAAGCCTTCTGCTGTGCTGTAAAGCTATCTGCTATGCATTAAAGCTGTCTACTGTGCATTAAAGCCTTCTGCCGTGCAGTAAAGCCTTTTGCAATGTGAATGACTACTCTTCATTTTTTACTGCAGAAATACTTTTCTACTTCTTACACATAAACAAATCTAAAACCCAAATAAAATACCAATCAAGCAAATGTTAGCTTACATGGGTTAGCATATTCTCAAATATATACATACACATATTCATAAATATACTTATACGTATTCACATATACATCTATAAAATATATTTTATAGAACATGAGAGACAAGATATATGTATATATATACTTATGGCAGGATAATGATTAGTTTGTGTCAAAAGTAAAACACGTAATAATAAATAAAGAAGAAAGTTTCAGCAGAAAAGGTTTAGCTAGTATAATAGCTAACACGGTAAATATAATAAAAAAAAAGGTGCTACAGCAGAATAACTAGTACAGCAAGTAAAGATACCACAGCAGGACAACTGATGCAACAAACGTGATAAAAAACGTGCTACGGTAAAATGACTAAATACAGCAGATATAATTTATAATGAGAGAAATCAAATATATTTGCAATCGAAATCAAGTATTGAATCTTCCCATAGAGTAAGTAAACCAAGAAAGAACTTAAACCCCAACTTGAACAACCTTGTTATAGGCTTCTGCCATCAAAGTTGTGCATTTTGGAGAATAGGCCTAAATGGCTACTAGCTATTACTTTTGGAGACTTCAAAGAGTGGGTTTGCTAAAAGGGAGGGAAAAGATGGTCTATTGATGCATGCCCCTAATTCTGCCGTGTTTTCTCTCTTCTTTTTACCACTTTATTTCTTTCTTTCTCTCCGTTCTTTTTACTCTTAGTTTCTTATTACTCTCTTGCCGTGGGTTGTTCCCCCTTTTGGTCTTTCCTTTTCCTGGGTCCCTCTCTCTGGGTGCTTACTACTCTCTTCCCATGGGTTCCTCCCCTTAGATGCTTCCCCCTTCTGAAGCTTTCCCCCATTGGGTCTCCCTCCTTCAGTGTTTTTCTCTTTTCCGTGTTTTTCCTCCCCTCTTCTTTCTGTCATGGTTACCTTCCTTTTATAGCGAACTGATTCAATGAGATTTCTCCCTTTTACCCCTAGGGTTTCACCAATTGTTTTTGGTTTATTGTGGGCATCCCTTTAGGACTACCCACAAACTCATTGGTTGCCCCGACCACTGTCATTGCTCAGAATACGTCAACTGCACCATTACTCATTTCATGACAAAATTCTCTTTTGTTTATTCTTGCTGTATACCTTTACCTCTAGGTTCAAATTGATAAGGATTGGGCTACCTCACTACCTAACTCTATGGCATGCATCAGATGGTCATAACCATCCATTACTTCTTTTGAATAAGATAACATCCCAGCAAGGTATATTCCCAAAAGAAGTCACGGCAGGAAACCAAATATAGACCCATTTTCCCCTCACCATCAAACCACACCCTCTGAATCCCCTTGACCGTGGGCCCACCTCCCTTCTATTGGCTGGGTACAAGTTGGTGGTGCTCCGGCCCTTCTGTGCTTGCTCCATTATCTTCTGTGTTTGTCTCCCACGCCGTTTCTGCCGTAGCAGATTAGTTCTATCTCGTTCTGCTGCGTGTCTCTGTCTTATTTCTTCACGTGTTTCCTACTGTGTTTGTCATTTCCTTTAGTTTGGCTTTTCTTTCCTTCACGCGTTTCCTGCTGCTAACACTTCTTGTTGTTCCTTGTTTCTTTTCATCGTGCTTTTTCATTTTAGTTTTCACGCCTATCTTTTATACAAAAGGATTTGAGCCTTTGTGGGCCAAATAATGTTGACTGGATCAAAAGGGTCTTGGGCCCAATTTGTCTTTATCTGCCGAAGCCATTCTACTGAAGAACTGTATTCTAGGCAGATATGTATTCTACTGCAGATTTGCGTTTTGCTGTAGATTGCTTTCCCTTACACTTCTTTCTTTGGACCTTTCTTGCTCTTCGGTCTTCTTGGTGGGTCTTTGGGCCTTGCTTTTCATTGGGCTTTTTTCCTCATGATACGGATTCAAAAAATGGGCATCAATAGTGGCTTACAGTTAATTTGCACTACTGGCTTAGAGAATTGATAAAATATAATTTTGATGAGACTATTCAGATGACATTGCAAGACCCAACTTCTACTTTTTTTTAAAAAAATTATAATCAACTTCTACTATTTTATTTTATATTAAGTTTATAGATTGTTTTTTTTTTTAATAGTACATGTTATACAGTTTATTCACTTTATTGTTTACATTTTCTTTAAAAAAAAATATAACTAGATTATAAATTATAAGTTTAAGTTTTTAAAGTGTGGGTAATTTATGAGGAAATCATTCACAATTGTTGTATATTTTAAGAAAAAATTTGTTTAAGATTCAGATATTACTACTCAATATAGAAGTCAGGATTAAACAATGAATTTTTTAGCGATAGTTTTACTCTGTAAATCAAAAAAGAGTATAAAAATTGAGCTCAAAATCAATTTTAGCATCATGAAAATAAAGTACAGCACAACGATGTTGAGTTATAGTTTTTTTTTTTAATTAATAACCTTATTATATTTAGCTTGGCCCCCTTTGAAAAAAATTTCTAGCGCCACCACTACATATAATAATATAATTTAAATAAAAAAGATAAGGATTAGTTGAAGATTTTGGATTGTAATCAAAGAAGATAAGAATAAAAAAATTATATATTTTTTAAAATTTAAAAAAATTTCTGCAATTTGATGAAGTTACTTGGCATAACCACAAATTTTAAACCCAACTATTATATATATTTTTAGAAGGACATGGCATTTCTCTTTTCTTTTTTTAACTCTAAAAATTTTTATAGAATTTGGTAAAGTTGTTTAAGGTGTGTTTGGATACCGCTTATTTACTGAAAATTGAAAACTTGTTGCTAAAAATACTATAACAAAATAATTTTTAAATATGTAAATAATGTCATGAAACCAAAGAGAGAGAAAACTCTGTTTTGCCGAATTTTGTGGATACCCATGGACCCACAAAATGAACCCAGACGCATGAATTTCTGAAAAAACCAATCCAAACGTACAACTTTTATTATATAATAATAATAATAATAATATATGATATGATTTTTGAGTTTTATTTATGCATTGTTTCGATACGGTGGAATGGGAGAAAGGAAGAGATGGTATTTCCTTTTGGTGTTTTTTTTTTTTTTTTTTTTTTTTTTTGATACAAGATACCTTTTGGTTACTTTGATAGAAAGGAAAAAGGTACAGGAAGGAAATTAAAAATCCTCCCGGCCCACATTCCAATTTTGACTTTCAATCTTTACAAAATGTCAGTTTTGCCATTAACTTTTTGTACCTCCCTTCCTACTTCATAAGGGTATAAAAGTAAAAACAAAATTATTCTTATCTTTTCATTTATTTTTTCTTTTCTCTTCCCTTTTCCTATTTCCAACATATAGGAGGAATCCCTTTCTCTATCATTTCCTTTCTTTTCCCTCTTCCTAGGTGCAACCAAACACAGTATTAGAGTTTTCGTTCACAGCGTCAGCGAGGAAAGGGAAGAAACTAAAAAGCATTGAGCTCTGAAAGTCTGAACCACGTACACGAGACATCACTGTCATTCCCTTATCACTTTTATTCAACACTTGAACAGTTTTTGAGGCACCTTTTAATGCTTGATTTGAGTTATATATAGTGGACTGCAAATTAAGACTGAAAAGCGACATAGCTAGCGAGAGAGATTGATAATGGAGGAAGCGAAGGGCAACTCATGGATTATACTCCACAACGCTGTGATCGTCACCATGGATCCTCAAAGCCGAGTCTTTCGCAACGGTGGGATCGTCATCGAGCACGATTCAATCAAAGCTATCGGTCAGTCGTCAGATATTCTTCGCGATTTCTCTGCTCTCGCTCACCAAATCATCGACCTCAACTCCCAAATCTTACTCCCAGGTACTTCCTTCTCTTTCTAGCTAAGCTAAAATTGCTTTTACCCAACAAAAAAAGTTACTTATAAAAGTAAATAGTTGTCCTGTTAGCTCGTAAAGTTTTTATGGTTGAATAAAAGATCAATTTTCGCTTATACCAAAATTTTATTGTTGTCTCAAATGGTGTCTTTTAGCTTGATGATAAAGAGTTAGTGTTGGTTTGATGATAAGACTTGTAAGTTGAAACTTTCTAAAAAAAGTAAATAGTTATATGAAATTAATTTCTGATATTTGGTGCTTACTAAAAATAACTAGGAATGATCAACACGCACGTGCACACCTCTCAGCAACTAGGAAGAGGGATAGCCGACGATGTGGATTTGATGACATGGTTGCACGGTCGGATTTGGCCTTACGAGTCCAACATGACTGAGGAGGACTCTTATATTTCCACTTTGCTTTGTGCTATCGAACTCATTCACTCCGGTGTAAGCACCATCTCTATTCTTTTCTTTTCTTTTCTTTTTCTCTCTTGTAATGTATTTTTGCTAGGAACAAAGTTGTCTATAGAAAGATTGACCATTCATGTGTATCTTTAATCACATCTTTTCTTAACTCATTCAATCTGATACATCATACATATCATATTAAGTAGGTGGTGTGTTTGATAATAAACATGGATGGTAATAAAAATCATGTGCCCAAGTGTTTCAATTTATGTTCTTTAAAAAGTAACCACTATTTAATAATAGAGTCCGAATTCGGTAAGAATGGGTTGCAAAACTCATGTTTTACACAATCCAATAAAAAATTGTCACATCAGCTTTTCACTTAAAACTCAATAGATCCTACCAAACATAATAAAATCTCAATAAAGTCACAATTAAATTGGATTTTCAAATGGGTATTAGAATTGATTAAGTGTGGTTGAGCCTATTCTTTAATATATAATATGATAATGTGGTATATTGGTATTGGAGGGTAAAACTTGGGTTTTATATCACATCCTTATAGAATTTAATCTTTTAATAAAAATAAAATAAAAAATAAAAAAAAAGGTCATGTTCACTCATGCCCTTAGGGCATTCGGTAATAGATTACATGAGAAATATAAAATGGTGTCAAAAAAGTCAATTGCTTTTTTCTTTTCTCATAAAAAGAAAAAAAAAAATCAAACACATGGCATATATACTGCACTAGGAGAATTTTTTTTTTAAAAAAAAGGAAAACTAAGAGTGAGATACAGGATTTATATTCATCATTTGACTAAATTTTGTCAGTTGGTTAGTTTTGGTTTTTGATGTTTCTGTTTTCGGGGGCTTTCTTTGGAGTTTAATGCTGTGATTGATGATGTTTGTTGTTTCTTGAGTCAGGTAACATGCTTTGCTGAAGCTGGGGGGCAGCACGTGTCTGGAATGGCCAGAGCAGTGGAGTTGCTGGGCTTGCGCGCGTGTTTAGCCCAATCAACCATGGATGCTGGTGAAGGTTTGCCGGCATCATGGGTGACTAGAACTACAGATGAATGCATCCAGGTTGAAAATATCTTTAGCTTCTTCTGTTTTTTTCTTTATTCATCTTATAATGTTCTTGAAAGTTATGTAGATTTTCCTCTGATTCAATTTTTTTTTTCTTTATATTGTCAAATGACTCAAATGTGTTATGTTTGCATTACGTTTTTCATTTTTCTTATTTTAAGGGCACAGTTGCAAAAGGAGCTCTACAATAAACATCATAATACAGCAGATGGACGGATCAGAGTGTGGTTTGGGATTAGGCAAATTATGAATTCAACTGATCGTTTACTACTTGAAACGAGAGACGCTGCAAGGCAACTGAAAACTGGAATCCACATGGTATGGAACCGTGGCATGTGTGTATGCATTCATTATGTGTGTGTTCTCATTCATAGCTATATATCAGTTACAAGCCTGAGGATCTCTACACTATGATACATATAAGCTACAAGTTCTTGAAGATGATTATCTGATAGATCTGTTTGATGCATGCTCAAGCCTTCTTGTCAAACTAGAAAAATGTTAATAACCATCGCTGTTCTTGCATGACATTTTTAAGTTTTTACCATACATTATGGACTAACATCTGTAAAGTCTAAATAATACAAACATTTATACATTTCTCTTCTAACTTTTGAGTGGATTTAAAAGATGGACGTGAATAACTTTCCTCTCCCATAAGATTAAATAGAGGGTGAAGTCATGGCCTACTGGGTGCTGTGTAACTTACCAATTAAAAAAATATATGACTTATTGTGAAAAGTTATCAAATAAAAAGGAAAAAAAAAAAATCAATTTCAATTGCCTTTTGCATCTTGAGAAATTTTAAAATTTCCTTCCATTAAAATATTAAACTTTTGCAGAAATTCAGTTCGATCAGGTTGACCTTTGATGCTAATGAAGGATTATTGATATTGGAAATAGAATAAGTTGACCTTTCTATTGTTTAGCATGTTGCAGAGATACCCTATGAGAATCAACTTGTGATGGATACTCGAAAGGCCAATCATGGAACAGTTACACACTTGGAGAAGATAGAGTTTCTCCAAAATAATCTGCTAGCAGCTCATACGGTTTGGGTCAACAATACTGAGGTGAATTATTTCTTCTAGTTACTTGCTGCACTTTAAGGAAATCGCTAGATCTTAATTTTTCTTGTCTGTACCATCTTATTTATGAAAGAAAATTAAGGATAATGCCTTTCACTCAAAAGTCTAAACAAGACAGTCAGTAAATTAAAAACAGGGTTAGTGGAGTGTCAGTAAAGTTGACTTCCCATGGTTGACTGAATTTGATATGTTTTGTGAATCTTCGGGCTTTGGTTCTATTTTGAAAGTATGAGCATCGTCTACATACATGTTTAGTATTCAATTTGTTTTTCCGTAAATATATTTTTTCCCTTCTGGGTGTTGTTTAATTGTTTGAGTTTGTTTCTATGATAATTCTGATTCAATTTAATCATGGATATAATGGAACTGTACATTTTATTCTTAATATTTTGGATTACATGAAGAAGAAAAGGTTTGAAGACTAACTGAACCTTAAACATCAATATATAGAAAGTATGGTCATGTTCATCATTAGAACTTACTTATGTACCATGTTCCCATACTCTTAGGTGATGGATCCTTAGGAATCCTACTGATCATGGTTGAATTCTCTTACCATTCTGATTTGCAACTAGCATTTTTTGGAAAGTATTGAGTTAAGTCAGATCAGACAAACTGTTGGGAGCAAATGTTACCTAAGAATTGCATTGGTTGAACATGATAATGTGTATTAGTTCTATTGCTTTTTCCTCAATTACTGCCACCGGTGTCCATAATTTTAACTCATGTCTTCTTCAGATAGGTTTTCTTTCAAGGGCAGGGGTCAAAGTATCTCACTGTCCTGCTGCTGCCATGCGAATGCTTGGATTTGCACCTATTAGGGAGATGCTTGATGCTGGCATTTGTGTCTCCTTGGGAACAGATGGGGCACCATCAAATAATAGAATGAGCATTGGTTTGTTCATATTTTGAAATCATTTCTATTATACATTTTCTTCATGTTTGACAATACTATATCAATAGTTGGCTTTTATCTGAATTTTGGACATTTAGGTTGAAAAACCTTCACTTCTTTAGCACCCCAGACACACTACATCACACACGAAACGCAGGGTAAATATATGCTAGGAGTAGCTGTCACTGAAATGCAAATTTAAGGAAACCAAATTAGAGGATCCTTGTGGAGGTAGTGTCAGCTTCTTCAGGTCTTTTGCATAAGTTATAATTAACCAAAGTAAAAGGTATATCTGTTTACTATATCGGTGCAGCAGAATCTTTTCTTGATACTAAAGGAATAAAGAATGCTCGTTGTAAGACTGATGTCTGGAAACTAATATATGGATTCACCTCTTTGCAGTTGATGAGATGTACCTGGCATCTCTTATTAACAAAGGGCGTGAAGTTTATGCAAATGGAACCACTGATCCTACTGCTCTCCCTGCTGAAACAGTTCTTAGAATGGTGACAATAAATGGTGCAAAATCAGTACTCTGGGATGATGAAATAGGGTCTCTTGAGGTTGGGAAAAAGGTTGGACTACTTTCTCAAATTAGTCACCCTTTTCTTTTTGCTTCATTCTCCTTATTCGTTTTTCCCCTTGTTTAAGTTTTATTATAGGAAGAAAAAGTTCCTTATGTTAGGCCACTGATCAACTATATTTAGTTATACTTTCCATTAGGTCACAAATACTAGATTATTTTATTCATGGTACAGGCAGGTGAGGCTGATTAATGTTTGTGTCCCTTGTATGGTAGGCTGACATGGTTGTCATCAATCCTTCCTTTTGGACTATGGTTCCCATCCATGACTGGTATGAGCTCATCCTAATTCCTAAAAGAAAAGATATGCTATACTTTATTCATAAATTATTTGTAAGTTTTGGGATGACTTTCAGACTTTGTTCCATTTTTTGAATGGCTTTTCATCCCTCTTGAAAACTGATCTTCTTACTCTCTTTTTTCTCAAATTGCTATTTGTGCCATGTTGTGATTAAATTAGGGTTGAGAATTGAGAGTATGAGAATCTAGTCTTTTAAGTTCTCTGAATTGTTAATAATGACTTGAAATTAAAATAGTATGTAATAATCATTGACCATTAGCTATTATTAACTTTTTTTTAGTTATTTCTGGCTCTTGTTGCTAATCTAAGTGCCATGTTCTATTTGGTCAACTTCATGTGTTCAATCATTAGAACCAGCCAGTAAATTTATTCAGTTACATAGATTACTGATTCAATCTGAGATCTCTTATTTAATGTTTTGGTTACTATGCAGGATTTCCAGCCTTGTTTATTGCATGCGAACTGAAAATGTGGTCTCTGTAATGTGCAATGGCCAGTGGATTATGAAGGACAAGAAGATTTTGAACATAAATGAGGTACTTCGAAATTACTTTTTCATCAGTTAACAGTAAAATTGAAGATTAGCAGTACATATTTAAAGTTAACACATTGGGAATTCATTTTAGATCATCAAAGGAGTCCCAATTTCAATCAATTACTATAAGAATAAGATAAACAATTCAATATTGTTTATCAATATGTGTGTTCCTTCTTTTTCTTTTTTTCTAAGAGTTGCATGGTTTACTTATGGTTGCAAATTGTATCTGGACAGGAAGATGTTATTTCGATGGCCCAGCAAGCTTCTAGCGAGCTTTTGAAGAGGGCAGGAATAATAATTCCAAAGAGAATGAATATACTATGATTGTTCAAATGGTCTTGTAACCACCAGACTAACGGAAAAAGCTTTTGCAGTTGTATGATTTTATTGTTTGATACTATCATCTGAGACTACCATAAGCAACTACACTTTTTAAGTCTTTGCACTCGGGCTTTTGTTCCCTATCTCCTAGTTTGCTCTTGTCATCTCAAGCAACTTAATTCAAGATCATACTCTTGCACTGTAGTTTGAACGGATATTGTCTTCTTTCTTCTTTTTTACCCCTTGGGTAGTTTTTTAGATTTGTCATTCATCCCTCAAAGTATATTTCTGTGAAATTGATAACATGCCATGAGCACTCAGTCTTCATTTGTGCCATGAAGAATTGCCAGTATCATCTCCGAGTTAATAGCAACAAAAGACTCCCTATGAGCTGTCCAGCCAAAAAAAAAAAAAAAAAAAACTCCCTATTAGAAAGCTTGTTAGTCCTTAAGGAACCCCTATGTAGGGGTTGTGTCCAAGTTTTGTGCAGGTTATGTTTGTTGGTCCTTAAGGAACTCCTTTGTAGGGTCTTTTGACATTTGTGTTGATCCTCCAAGTTTTGTGCAGGTTATCTTGGAAGGAGGCTGAGAGTTAATATGTATTCTTAATTTCTTTTACTCTTTGGTTTTTGTGTTTCTTTTTACCTCAATAAAATTCTTCTCTCTTGCTAGCTAAAACAAAAATGGTGATCATTGTTGTGCATCACACGATGTGCATTTGTCATATAACTTAAATGATTTTTTTTTTTTTTTTTTACCACAACTTATTAGGTTTTTTTTGTCTTTTATTTTTATTATTCATTTTATTATTCAATTCTAATTATATTATTGAAATATTTTGTTTAGCTTATACTAACATAATATACTTATATGCTAGTTATATATAATTTTTTAACTATATAATGCTGATAAATTTAATATATATATAGGCTTAAACTGATATTATTTTATCTAATTTATTTAAATAATAAAAATCTTGAATGTATAATTTAGTCATTAATTATTAACTTAAATTTCTTAAGAGTTAAAAAAAAAAAAATAGTGTGCCATTTACTTTATATAAATTAAAAGTAAGTTAACAATTGTCAATTAGTGCATTAACAAACTCGAACATGTTAATAAAATAAATAAAAAATAAAACTTAAAGTTTAAAATATCATCGAAGTTAGTGATGAGTTCAAACTTTAACTATTTGTTTATTAAAATAAAACTAAACCAATTTAAAACTTTTTAATATGAGTTATTCTAAGGATACAACCAACTAGCAATTTTTGGTATTTTAAATGGAAACTAAGGCCAACTTTGACGCGGCGATGTTTAAGTCAGAAAATTTGGCTAGCTTAGGCGTCGTGATTGGGATTGGCGTGGGGAGGCTATCGGTGCATTAACCACGTCAGTTCCCCTAGCTCAGACAGTGGTTGAATTGGAAGCACTGGTGTGTCGTAGAGCAATGCAGTTTGCCAAGGAGATAGGCCTTACACAGGTCATTTTTTAAGGAGACTCATTAACAGTCATTCAAGCAATTCTAGAGGGGTCTCTGGATGTCTTACCGTACGGGCATGTCATTGAAGATATTCGCATTCAAGCTTTGGATTTTTAGCTATCTGTGTTCAATCATGTTCCACGAATTTGTAATGTAGTTGCTGACGCATTAGCCAAAAAAGCAAAAACTTGTAGGGGCACCCAGGTTTGGTTAGAAGAATTACTTGAGGACATAGCCTCTTTAGCTTGTTTTGATGTTCATTGAAGTTTCATTTCTTTTATTATTAATAAATTGCCAAGCACTGATAGTATGGTTTCTTAAAAAAAAAAAAAACCTATCACCTTTAGGGTCCTTTTGGTTGGAGGAGTGGAAAAGTGGGAGGATGAAAAATATTTAGTTTTCCCTCTTGTGTGTTTGGTTGGAGGGGTGGAAAAGTGGAAGGGTGGAAAACTCTTTTGTTTTGTTGGAGAGAAAAAGGAAAGGATGGAAAATGTAATTTATATAAATTGACTATTATACCCTTGTTACATAATATGTAAGAAATAGATTTATTTGTACTCATTAAATAATATAAAATTTACCACATCATATATATAAATTTATAGTATTATTTTTATTATTATAATGTAAAAATTACAATAGTGTACATATAAATTTAATTGGGCAAAGGATTTTGTAACCAGCAAAAAGGTGGTTAGCAAATTTACACTACATTCAGCCCACAAAAACATGGTTAGCAAAAAGGAATTTAGCAAACTTTTGTGGGCAAAAGATTTTGTAACCATTCAATGTGGTCAGCATATGCTACACACCTCAGAGAGACAATTGAGTCCTTTTATGTCGTAACCAAAAGTTTAGCAACAATTTTTTTTTTTTTTTTTTTTTTTGAAATCTAATATATAGAGAACGAGGCTATAAGAAGAGGAATACATAATAAAATCCGAGATTATCGCCAAAGACATTAGAGCAAAGACTTCCCAACCTTGGACGGTTGGACCTTCTTTCTATTATTTCAAGCTAGAAGGGAAAGCCTTATGTAATAAAACAATAACCCAATGTAAACTAAAACACACAATCTAGACAAAAAGACATAAACACCCAACTCTTATCAATCACAACAACTACTTCATCTCCAATATTTTTACCCATGCTGCTCAATTTATTGAGATTCATGAGAAAACTCATACAAGTACAACAACATAGATATGTAGATGACTTATCAAAAAAAAAAAAAAGAAGAATAACATGCACTTACTCAGGTTTCATCAGAACCAAGAATGAATGACTTACCATCTCAATCCAACACACCTAGGCTAGACAAAATGCAGATCTAAACCAAGAAGAAGTACAAAACTTTGGAGCAAAATGATATTAATTTCATTCATCCATAGCACAGTACAAGTTAAAATATTACATTATCTTCTAGTGTCTTAACTGAAATACAAATTCATCAAATATTGCTAATTATGTAATATATTACATTTAGCCCACAAAAGTCAGCTACTACCAAAAGTTAGCAAATCAAATTTACACTACATTCAACCCACAAAAGTTAGCTACTACCAAAAGTCAATTGACAATTATCCAACCATTAAGGTTCCTTAGCATACATCATCTTCAATAATATTTGTCGGCGTAACTCACTAGTTAGAACACCAAAAAATGCTCTCATTTTGGCTGGATCCTTAATTAGGAAGAGCATAGCATCAAGTTGGTGTTCCGTCGGTATTCCTATTTTCACCAATTCAGAAAATACTTCATCCTTAGAGTAACAACGTGGACGTCCTCTCTCTATGATAGCAAGTCCCTCCTTAGCAATCCCATGTCCTTGCATCATAATAGCAAGTCCCTCCTTAGCAATTTCATTTCCTTGCCTTATACTTGCTGCCACATTATCAATTTCGGATTGAAAAATTTCCATCTGCTTTTCAAGCATTTCAACCATTTGAGGTGTTTTCTTTTCCTTCTTGGACGATGTCTCACATGAGTAGGAAGGAGAGACTATTGGAGAATATGATTCTACATTTGGCATGCTAAACTCATCAAAGCAATCAATATTTTCCTCCAAATTTACGCTATCCTCTCTTTCCTTTTCCTATCGACGGACTTTCTCCTTTGCACTCATAGAACCTTCACCATTTGCCCTATCCTTGGAAAACAAATCAAACATCTTCTCATAATGGTGAATTGGAGTTCTTTTCCATTTTTTAGCATTTGGGTTTGCCTATAAGAATACAATACACACTTATTAGTATTATTATTATTACAATAAAGTACCAACAAAATGTATCAACTTGATCTAAAAAACATTTCACAATATCAAAATAAATATAACTAACCTCTATTAAAGGTTCCCACACTTCATCTTCAGCCTCAAAAAGTCCAGTAATAGGATTCCATGCAAATCCACTCATGTTCTTGAAAAGGTCATGACATGAATGGAAAGTACCTTAAAATGTTTTGATGCGATTCTTGATGTTACCTTTCTCAACTGCATAACCAAACGATTCTGAACACTTTTTAGACATATTTGAGTAAGCATGAGGACTTCATGTTCCATTGGGCCTATTTCCATTGCTTTGTTCCTCCAACATGACGTTAAGTAAGAAGCCATCCATGTCATCAGTCCATCTCATGTTAGTCACTTTAGACTCACTATCAGTTGTCTTCTTCAATATCTTAGACATCTTTAAAGACTGCATGTTAAACATATTAATATTTACTAGATTATATACAACTACTACAAACAAACCAATAAGATTTACATACAAATACTACAAACAAACCAACAAAACAAAATACGACATAGCATAATGTTGCTATAAATAAACTAGTAATTGAACATTCGTCTAAAACATTAATAAGGTACATATAATAGTTGTACAAAAGCAACTATTGGTAAATGTTCAGCAACAGTCATTCCATTCGAAACTATTCCATAAAGAAAGATACACATAAGCAAGTCAAATCTCATAACATAATGATTAAAATTATTGATCATGCGATACATAGTCATTCAACATTCTAGTTGCTATACTAGTTCGTAATATTGCTCCTCTTCTAGCATCTGCATCACTATCATTTGTACTGTTTCTAGCTTCATTATGTATGTCACCATTCGAAATCTCTTGATCAACTTCTGCAATCATCCTTTCATCCGGATCAACTCCCATAAGATAGTTGTGCAATATACAACAAGCCAAGATAATCTTAGTAATTGTATCAACTGGAAAAAAAGGTTATGTCATTCTAGATATAATAGGAAATCGTTTCTTCAACACACCAAATGTCCTTTCAATGACATTGCGCAAAGAGGAATGCCGATGATTAAATATTTCCTCAGCATTTTCTGGGCCACATGCTGAATACTCTTTTAAATGATAACGTACACCCCTATATAGCGGCATAAGTCCACTTCTCAGCATAAAGCCCGCATCTACTAGATAATATTTGCCTATTAAGAAAATAATTTATATAAATAATTCTCTATATTTTTTATAAGTATACTTTGTATTTATAACTTAGCATTACCTCTAGGGATTATAAGTTTGTCTTCCCTACTTAAAGTGTTTTTAATTATCCTCGAGTCAGAGGCAGTCCCTTCCCATCCAGGTAAAACGTATGTAAACCTCATGTCAAAATCACATGCTGCCAATACATTTTGAGTTGTGTACTCTTTCCTCCCTCGATATCTAGGCGCATCTTTTGCTGACACTTTTACACGAATATATGTCCCATCAATAGCCCCTACACAATCCTGGAATTAAAGCAATCTATTAAATCAAGAAATTTTTATTCATATTAAAGCAATCCATATAGTTGCTTAAAAATATGTTTACCTTAAAGTATGGGTAAAATCTATGACTATTTTGTATCTGTTAAGGAACCTCTGCCCCATTTGGTTGTAGAAGGAACTGATCTTCTAAGTAGATGACTGCTCTCAACACATTGTGAAAATGACGGCTTATGATCTCATTAGAACGACGGAAGAAAAAGGAAACCGTATGAATTCTCTCATTATGTGCTAAAATGTAAAGAAACTTGGCTACTTGCTCTTCAACAGAAGCATTCCTAGTGTCTTTAAGAAGGCCAGTTCTTCGAAGAATTTCACAACTTAGCAAAGGTATAAGGCCCCATTCGAATTATGTCTCTATATTTCCTACTGCATCTAAGTTCACTTAATAGTTCTTGCCGAACATTTTCTCTTTCCGCACTACTTTCGGTAAGTACTTTATCCACATAACGTGGACTACAATATATGCCCATCATCCATATTCCATGCACCACATGTACAAGAAGTTGTAAAATTGCTACATCTCGTCTTCTCTGCCAATCAGTCAAAAGTTGCAAACCGAATTTGTTCAATTCATGAATATTCCTTAATTGATCTTGACAATTTTTCTCCCAACTCTTACTCAAATCTTCCGCTGGAATATTATCCCAATTAGTTGGATTATCCATCTACCAAATATCCATCACAAGTAAAAAATAATCAACACATTGGTCATAATAATTACTAATTAAAGCACCTTACCCTTGTTTTTTTGTTCCTATCATCCCAAACATAACTAGCAAAGAAACACTATAAAAAAATAAAAATAAAAACTAATACACATAACTAATATTGTAAGAAATTATGTCAAGCTCAAGTTCTTAATCTGAGACAAATTATTGGTAGGGAATCTTAGCCATCCATGTATAGTATAGACAACAGACAAAGAACTTGTGTTGCTAATGTTATTGGAGTAAATTTCAACATTGAACCTCATTGGTACAATGTATAAGGAATAATGGAAACTGTGGAGAGGGGTAAGTTTGCTATTATCATTACACACAAACTTGGATGAAAATTAACATGGATTCTAACAATCACAACTAATACCAACAGGATTCAGCAAACTTGGATGAGAATTAACATGGATTCAGCAAAACACAACCACTAATAAATGAAATCCTTATACCAACAGATTCTAACAATCACAACTAATACCAAACAATAAAATCCACTAACTATGAACACACACAGAGGCAGGCACACATGTAAACTAAAATGCTATGCTTTGTCAAGTGTAAACTATAATGCCCTATAATTCATTAAATACTAATAATTGAAAGAATAATTGATAATAGAAGTTACCAGTGGAGTAGTGGACTGAACTGACTGAAAATTTGAAGGCAAAGAACAAGCACGGATATAGAGCCTCAGCCACTAACCACCGAAGTCCGAAGCAGAGGCACAGCGAAGGCGAGAAGCAGAGGTAGTGAGTGAGAGTGAGAGGCACCGAAGTCCGAAGTAGAAGAAAACAAACAAACAATACACGGATTCTTTATATGCATAGATTCAATAATCCCAAATGGCTTTGCAAAAAATAAGAAATAGATAATAAAAATAGCACAATGGTGTGTGTATTAAAGGAAAAAGAATTTTTTTTAAAAAAAATATAGGAGAAAGATTCTAGGAAGAACGGAATAAAAAAAACAAGAAAAATCAAATAGCAAAAAAAGTGGAGAAGGTCATACCTATCTCAGCTAGAGAGGAAATCAAAAGACCCCTTGGCTGGAGAAAAAAACAAACGGAAACTAATGAGGACATGGTAGATAAACGAATGAAAAAAAAAATTGAATGTCATACGAAACCAAAAAATCAAGAAGAAACAATAGATGAATGAGGAGTATAATGAGGACAAGAAACAATAGATCACGTTGAAAAAAAAAAAAAGAGAAGAGAACCTGGACCACGGTCTGCTGTGAAGGTAAGATGAGAAGAGGCAAAAAAGTGATAAGGATTTGTGGGCAAAAGTCATCAAGTGGGGTAGGTGAGAGTCATGAATGAGGTTAGTGGGAGAGGGCATTATGGTAAAAGACAATTGAGAGCACTTTTCTCTCATAGCTTTTCCTCCCGATTTGGGAGGATGAGATTTGTGGGCCCGAAAGAGAAAATTTTCTCCCACGTTTTCCATCCTCAATATTTTCCTCCCTTTGCCAAACAGTGGAAAACACTATTTTCCACCCTATTTTCCTCCCTATGTTTTCCATCCTCCCTAAATTCCCCCCAACCAAACATAGTGTTAATGCAAAGACGAACCCACGTTGGGGTTTAAGGGAGCCATACCCCACCCCCCAGTTTTAAAAAAAAAATTTGAGAATAGCATATATATTTTCTAATAAATTTTAACATTTGGCACTAAAATTTATATCTTGGCCCCCTCACCCAAAAGTTTTTCAAATTGTCCCATGAAATCCAAAACATATTTATCTATAATTTCCCAGTTATCCTAAGAATATCAAAAAAAAAAAAAAAAATCCTTTGCACAATCACCTGGATAACAAGAAAATCCTTAAATTAAACTAAAATTTCAACAAACAAATGATAAATTAGATTTGAACAATAATAAAATACAACAAACAAAATAATTACAAATCACAAATCTCTAGCAAAATAAATCACTGTTGATACCCATTTTTGCGACACATTCTCTATAAGCCCAACTCAATCGAGCCTAACCTCATTATGGGCCCAATTCATGTATTATATTATTTTTTGTTCTTTTAAGCATGGCCCAAGCCCATGCAATATATGGAAAATAGAGGAAGTGTGGTTTAGAGGGTATGGGTCGGTTCCTTTCGAACCTTTTGCATGAGCCCAATTCATGCGTGCTACCAAGTGGGCAAGGGACACTGGTAGCACCTTAGGCTCATGGAGGAGGTCTTATACCCAAAATTTCCACCTCAAAAGAGTTTTTATGCTCTGGGTGACTGTGCCCCTAATTTTCAGCCCAGCTCCATTTTCCACACCAAAACACAGCTGACCCTAAACTAATTAGCTAGCCTATTGTAGCCACCAAATGCAGCTATCAAAAGCCTACAATGACAAGGAAACAATAGCTAATGGAGTCAGCCACTTTATTTCCAAAATCATGCTAAAAGCATGCTAAAACTCTTCCCTAAACAAAAGCAACCCAAGCTAAAACACCAAATTAGTATCATGGGGGATAAAAGCCTCTTCCACTACTCAAAAACCAGTCATTAGCAACACCCCAAACTCTATATAAAACTCTCTCTTCAGCTCAAAAAAGAAACTAACCACATTCTACCCACATACCTGAAACTTCAAAGCAAAAGCCCATTTAGCCAGTCAACATTCTCACGATTCTGAACCTTAGAGGTGGAAATATGGGTACAGGGGAACCTTCCCTCTCTTCCTCACAACCTCTCTCAATTTCCTCTTCTCAGTGACTATAGGTCGAAATTTCAGACCTGTTATGTTTTTATGCTTTTTCTTCACTTTTGTTATTAGCATTTTGATTCTCTCTTGTCAAAGCACCATTAGCCTTTGTTTTCTATACATTGTGAATTTTGGGCTTGATTCTCCACAAATAAACACTTCTAAAGAACCTAAGGGGAGATTTGGGCCGTTTTCGCATTTTCAGCCATTGTCGCAAAAACATCCCCGACAATCACAAAACCTCAAAACTTTTACCCAACTCTGCCTCTCTCAACTCTCATCTTTTCCTCCATGGCTCCACTCCACTGCCACCTAGTAACAGCCTATGCCGTTGACCGCTCCACACAGTAGTTAGTATATATCTGTGGCTCTTTCTAAATAAATGGAAAAAAGTTGTCATCTTTATTACTATTTCTTCAAATTGCAATTTTTGAAAAGAAAAGATCTCACATCTTATGTTATTTTACCAAATTTTGGACATTGAAAACATTAGTAAGTGCCAATTAAGATACAAAACTCTTGGCTATAAATCCATAAAATTGATACTCCTATAATTTTCATTTTCTTCATAGATTATCAACTATAATGTTAGATTCTTTTATTTCATTAGAAAAAAAATACAAATAAGTCAATTGATGACGTAACGTTGGCAACCTCTAATGTTGATATCCCAAAATTTGAAAATTCTCAAACAAAGAACCTTGGCCCCCCTTGAGTTCAAATCCTAGTTCCGTCCCTGCTTTAATGTAAGCAGGGCCAGCATGTCAGGCATTTTTTCCTCGAGCACCATCCCTTCAGGAATGTCAGAGGCTTCTTGATTGATGCTAACTTGAGCGGTAACCCGAGGACGATGACTAGGCTTGGGAGTGTCCTCGGAATCAGCATGGTAGAATACCTCGAAGTCTTTCTCTATATCAGCTTAGGTGGGCTCGGAGGCTGGATCTTCCTGTTCCTCGTTAGATGGAATTGGCTGCTCATGTGAATAGAGAAGCTTAGCAGTAAGAGGAGCAGGTAGCTCAGCGTCTTGAGTACTAGGAGGAGGAGGTGCAGTCAAGAACCTGAGGACAGCTACGTCGATTAGCGCAAGCCTCGGATATTTGGCCTTAATCACGTGTTTAGGGGATTGAAAGCGTCTGGAGATGGGTTTGAACCCAAGGATCACGTGGACCACCCAAAGTTGCCCGTGTCGATGAAGAAAGATCTCAGACTGTAAAATCCTGTTAAGATACTCAAAGTTCACGAAGTTGTGATTTGGGGCAGTATGAAACTCGTCTGTAAATGAAACAGAGAAAAGGGGTTAATTAAGACAAAAGTTGAAAACAAAGAAGGAAAAATAAGAAGAGAGGGTATTCTAAGTTATTCTAAGTCCTCGGGCACCCCACTGGGTTCCCTATCTTAGGTAGGGCAATGCAAACCATCGTGCCATTCACCCGAGACGATGAGAAAGTCTTCATCCATACCCTTATTGGACTCGGGAATACAAGAAATCATCCTAACGGAGGGCACTCTACATTTAAAATAGTAGCTCGTTTCTTTTCCCTTTTGGCAATTGTAAACCCAATTCACGTCGTGATAGGTAAGGTTGGTACCCATCTTTCGGTTTAGCATATCTACACTGCCGAGGACCCTAAAAAGGTTGGGAGAGCATTGGGTCGGGGAAAGCCTAAAGTTAATAAGAAAATCCCTAGTTACCCTACCCATGGAAATTTCCATTCCGCCTTCAATAAAGGCAATCATGGGAATAACCACTGCCTCGGGTGGTTTATTTACAAACCATTCTCCTAGTTCACAGTGTTGAAGTTCTACGTTTTCAGGGATCCTATACTTAGCCCTAAAAGCAGCCTTGCCCTGGGGGTATAAACTAATTTAGCAAACCTACCCATATGTTCCTATTAGGTAAAAATAAGAATGGAAGAAAGAAAAAGAATTTCCTTTACAACAATGGATGAGAGGCCAAAGGCACTTACGAGCGTTGAAAGAAGATTTTCTCGAATTGATGCTTCAAAGAAAATTCATAGAGAGCATGTAAATGGGAAAAAATCACCCCCACTCCCCCTTTATATAGGAGTGGGAAATGAGCGGTAAGTTTCCCACTCATTAATCCCAAGAAATTTGGACCGTTGGATCACCATCGCATCATAGAACGTAGGGGGAGAAGCAACCGCCTGATGCAATAACTACAGCGACGTGGGTACCGAAGCGTCAAGAGTGTTCATGAGACAGGTGAAACGACGTCCCCACATGGGAACGCACTTGGCATGTACCAACCCTCCCATTACTACTAAAACCTCACTCTTTGAGTAGCTACTAAGAGTAAGGTTTTAAGGGGCTATTGTGTGGGGTCCAAGGACCGTTGAGTAACTATTCGAGGATCAACTTGCCCAATCCAGGCCCAGAAGGGTAAGCAAGCTCCAAGGACTCCGCCTACCCGAGGAGAGTAAGGGAATCTGGACAATTGATATCTTGTGAAAACCCAAGGAAAGAAGAAGAGATAACAACGGGGGCAAGGATGGTGGGAGGAAATTTCTTGAAGGATATACCTCCCACCTCCACATTCAATGCCCTACACCAACCTTATTAGCTGCATTAATGTGAAAATGACCCCCTGAACAGTAACTTCATAGCTAGCAGCCCCTTTACCACCTTTAGCAGAGCCTTGATGGAACAAGTATCCTAAGAAATACCTTTAGACCTACAGGTGGAGGGTTAGGATGCATGAAAAATGGATATAAAAGGGAGGGAACCCCCAGAAAAAGGGGATGAACATTTTCCTAAGGACCAATAGAACAGAAAAGAGAATAGTGAATTGCCTTGTGTAGAGCTGTAACTAAATCTATATACAAGAGATTGATCCTCGGACTTGCCCGAGGAGTACATTTTCCTTAATTGCTGTTCAAATTGCTCTTATCTGTTACTTTTGACTCTTCGGTCTTATACTTGGACTTATCCTAGAATTGAACTTGAGCTAGTTACTCACTCTTTTAAAAATTCTATTGTTTGGGCTTGATTCGATGGACAAGGTACCATTGATCTAAGTGGGCTCAGGCCCTTATCAATTTTGAGTCCTTACAGTAGTAATCCTAAATTACAACGGATGTAAATTATTAATTTTTTTCCAACAAAATAAAAGAGCCTCTGAATACGCGCGTGTTGTCAATTCTAAAGCACGTCAACTTAATTTTTTTAATTTTTTTTTTTCTGAAATTAATCATTATCATCAGCAGTGACAAAAGAGGCAGCATGATGTAGCGGCGCAACACGGTATCAACTCCAAATCACCCGTGCGTGACAAGGGAGTATAAGAAGCTTCGACGATTTTCTAGAACTCAGCCCCCATATAAAATCCCCTTCTCTTCAAAAAAAATATCCCTCTCCTGAAAAATAGAAACTTCTCGAATTTTCAGGTAATCACAAGCTAGCTCTTATATAAACTCCCCAAATCCATTTCCTTTCTCACCAAAACACTTTCAAAAACACACAAAACAAACACTCTCAATATCACAGAAAAAGCACTTTCTACTTATATATTGAGGATAATGGACATTCCGTTCTTAGCAAGCCGCCGTTGGAATACGAAAACGACGCCGTCGTCTCGGAAAGTAGTGTCGATCCCCGTCCAATTCGTCGGGTCGGGTCGGGGCGGATCGGAGTCCGACTCGTCGGCGTTGAAGATCCAGAAGGTGTTCCGAGGGTTTCTGGTGAGGAAGAGCGTGAAGAAGATCGCGGCGATCAGGAGGGAAGTCGATGAGGTGGAGAGGCGGATCTCGAGGGAGGAGGCGCTGGAATCGATGAAGAACGATCCGAAGGAGAGGCTGAGGGTGAACGAGACGCTGATGAGCTTGCTCTTCAGGTTGGATTCGGTGAGAGGCGTCGATCCGGGGGTTAGGGATTACCGGAAGAGTGTGATCAAGAGGACGATCGCGTTGCAGGAGTTTTTGGACTCCATTGTTGCTGATGAACAAACCCTAGGTGATGTTGATGAAGCTTCCGACTCCGCCGAAATCGGTGAAAAGCAAGGTAAAGTCTCTGAGTCTGAGGTTGAGATTTCTGATGCTAATTGCAATTTGTCTGCGAATTGTGATGAGTATGAGAAAATACAAGTTGCTGAGTCTATGAGTAATTTGAGTGAGCCTAAAGAGACTCTAAAATCTGCTGCTGATTTAGTTTGTAATTGTAATTTGTCTGCGAATTGTGATGGTTTAGAGTCGGAAAATCGTGTTGATTTTGATGAGTCCAAAAAGATTCAAGTTGCTGAGTCTATGAGTAATTTGAGTGAGCCTAATGAGACTCTAAAATCTGCTGCTGATTTAGTTGGTAATTGCAATTTGTCTTCGAATAATGATGGTTTAGAGTCGGGAAATCGTGTTGATTTTGATGAGTCTGAGAAGATTCAAGTTGCTGAGTCTATGAGAAATTTGAGTGAGCCTGATGAGACTTTAAACCAGTCTGTTGAGACTCAGAGCGAGTCAGGGTCGACTGGGAATCCAGAGAGTTTGGTTGAGGAAAATTCGTTGAAGAAAGAGGTTGAGGAGGAGGGGATGGAGATTGTTGAAGCTGAGAGGAAAGAAGGGAATGAGAAAGAAGATTGCTGTTTTGGAGGGAGAGAGGATAGCAAGAGGAGCAGGGAGCTTTTGGAGAAGATAATGGAGGACAATGAGAAAATGATGGGTTTGATGATCGAACTCTTTCAGAGGAATGAGACGCAGACGAAATTGTTGAGCTCGCTGTCGCAGAGAGTTGGGCAGCTGGAGAAGGCTTTCATGTGTGACAAGTTGAGAAAGATGAAGAAGAGGGGTGCTGCTGGGACTATAATAGATGGGCTGGAAAAATCGCCTGATAAAAAGAAGTCCGAAAAGAGATAGTGAGGAGCGCAACATCTGTTCAATTTTTAGGCTTATTGTAAAGAATTAGGAATTTATGTTCTGATTTTGGAAGCTGGTGAAAGGAAAAAAAAAAAAAAAAAAGGTTGCTATTGTTAGGTTTTTTCCACTTTCGAGTTTGTTTAGCTGATTCTCTTTGTTCAAAATACAAGTGTGTTCTTTTGTTAGTTTGTTTCAAGTTATTGATGAATTTTTCTTTTGTAGCAAATATGCCTGTGTTTCTGATATTCATTGTGGTTGTGATGCATAAGCCTTTTTGGTAAAAGTTTCTTTAGTATCACCAATTTATGTATCACCAAGCTGTTTTGTGTTATTTGAAATCTCTGTTCATCATACCAGGTAACTTTAATCATATTTGTGTGGCTGATGATGCTGACATAAAAATTTATTGTGGCCTGGTGGTTTAAAGTGGGTTTCATTTAGTCTTGACTCTCTCTGCTTGCGCATCTAGTTTGATGTTTGAATCCTTTTCATGAAAGGATTCAAAATGGCAAATCTGATTATATGACTTGTCAAAATGGCAAAACTTGGTCATTTACTATGTTTAGTATTGGTGGGCAGCAGTTGCTATTTTGCATCATGGGGAGGTTTATGTACAAAATTCGAAGACATGGTTGTATATGGTGTTATATTTTTTAATTACAATTAAATTGAATTCAATTATGTGTTGAATTTAATGAATTTAATTGTGAAACCCAATGTACTAACCTAACTTTAATTCTTTACCATATCCATCTGTTTGCTTTAATCAATCTTTTTATCTGCTTTGAAGTTGGAAACATAGAAAACAGAGCACTCTTTTGCATTGACTCTGGCAGTTTGCAAGGGATCTTTTGTATATTGATGAACAAGTTCCTATTGCTTCCGTTTTTTTGTGATTTATCATTTTTTTTTTGTGTGTTATGATCTTTACATGCATCAGTCACTGAGGAAATGTCATTACTTTTACTAAGATATCTGCTATAAATGGTGCTAAAAGAGCCTTTATTTCATTTTTGCTTATTGATTTGTCCACGTATGGATTTACACTTTCTTTCGTAGTTCTGTGGGTATATGGAATGAAAAAAGGAACATTATAGTGTCGTTTCTAGTTCAAAACTGTAGATTTTTTCCTGATAGTGGGGCATTTGAACCCTAGTTCTTCTCGTAAAAGAGAGCAAGCAATATCATTGAGTTATAAGTCCACTACTAACCTCTGAGATCCAATGGAGGAGAGGGAGTTGAATCCTGGTTCTTCTCATAAAAGAGAGCAAGCAATGTCATTGAGTTATAAGTCCATTACTAACCTTTGAGACACAATAGGAAATGGGGGATTTGAACCCTAGTTCTTCTCATAAAAGAGAATAAGCAATGTCATTGCTTTTTAAGTTCATTACCAACCTCTGCGATTGTAACTTCTGCTCTAAAGGGACTAACCTGATCTGATGGACATTAAATTATTTTGTTAAGCTAATACGCATTCCCCTCGACGTTATTATGAATTTTAGGAATAACAATTTTTTTTTTGAATAAGTTTTCAAAGAGAAGCAAATAGTGTTTAAAAAAAAAAAGAATTCAATAGTTACAATAATGGAGTTGGGGGATTTGAACCTTGGCTATTTCTATAGAAAATACCAGGAGGTGTCTGTTGAGTTATAAAGCTTTTGGCAAAGAGAAGCAAATAATTATTTGCTAAAAACAAGATATATTATATATCACAATAGAAGACCTAGGCTAGGCATTCAAGAAAATTCATCAAACTTTATACTAGATGGCCCCACAATAGAAGTGTTAGGTTGCTACATCAATGTTATACTAGAAGGCTCCATTGAAGAGATAGACCACTAGTGTAAGGCAATGTTTATATAAAGGCTATATGGCATTTCCTTTTCTTTTCTTTTCTTTCTATCTTTTTTATTCTTCATAAATTCCACACAACACTGGTATATATGGAATGCATTAGTGGATAGGAGATCAGAACAAAACCAATGTCAATTCGTAATGTGGGGGGTTATAGGAATGTTATACTTAGAAACCCAAATATCTAGTTTAAACGTTAACCCATTTATACCACCGCGCATCCTTGGCATGTTGGTCACTCCACAAGTACAAGTACTTACGGGGTGTAGGAGGCAATGGCTGAAATTCAAGTCTTCAGGAGGAAGTTTTACACACATATACGCTTAAATTAGGCTAGAATAGAATTTTTATCTTTAAAAAATAAAAATAAAAAATAAAAAATATTTAACCCATTGGACAAAGTTTAGCTACAAAATTGGTTGTAACTTAAAGTTACAAACTCACTCAATAAAATAAATATTACAACATATTTTGACAATCTAACCGTTGAATTGCATGTTCTTTGTACTCTTAATACACATCTTAAATTTTGTGTCAATCGGATATTATTTATTATATGATCTATAAGTTTATATTTTGTGTATAATTTTAAATTACAAAAACTTGCAATTTAAAAAATTTATTGATGACATAGTTATTAATCTTTAATTTTCTTAAAATTTTGCAAGTATGGAGAATATAAGAAGAATATGTAATTCAATGGTAGATTTGTCAAAATTCACCTCCAATAAAAAAATATTAAGTAAGTTTGTAGCCTAAAATTACAATTAATTTTGTAGCTAAATTTTGTCCTAACCCATTTATTTTAAGAGCAATCAACTCAAAGGGATTAACTTGGAATAGGTTTATACCAAGGCTGATAGTAAAATAAAGGCACTTATTACAGATATTGGTTTACGTTTTCATATTTCAGAAACCATTGTCCACCTCATCCAAAATTTATCAATTGAACCTTCACTCCTTACCCCTATTGTCTGTCACCCAAAATTTATCAACTGAGTATGTGTTTAGATTGCGTTTCTGGTGCTACGTTTGTGCGTTTGCGTTTTCCTCTTCTTCTTTTTTTTCTTTTTTTTATTGAGAAGCGTGTTTCACGTGGGAATTTGTCTGTCAGTGGGTCTCGTGCACTGTGCACGGGACCCATTACCTTTTTGACCAGCAAAATTTTCACTAGAATGTGTCTGTCAGTGGGTCCTGTACACTGTTCACGGGACCCACAAACTTCTTTTTTTAACAAAACTTTCATTAATTAGTCTCACAGTAGTACTATTCACACATTTAATAATTATTTTGCTATAGTGTTTTCAGTTTTCAGCAAAATAAGCGGTATCCAAATGGATCATAAATCTCCACCCACTAATGTCTTCAGTTTTCGGTGGTCAACCACTGTTGTTGGTGTCTGATTACCAATCACGATTTTTTTTAATATAAAATATATTTTTCATAGCATTTTTTGGGAGAATTTTCATAAATGTAGCCAAAACATTTAAAAATAATTTCTTATATTTTCATTTGAAAACATTTTTCACCGAATCAAACACAGATTCATCCTCTAACATATATCTGACTGAACAACAAGATAAGCAATAGTAACTTTGGAATTGAAAATTTACTTGATTAGTTGATTTGGTTGATTTATTTTTTTATTTTTTTAAGAAACTCTATATTGTTGAGAACTGAATTGAAAATTTGTTGCAAATAAGGTGTCTACACCTTTTTAAAATTTTAAAATAATAATAATAATAATAGTTGTGTGTTTTAAAACTTCAAATCTAAGACAAAGTGGACTTTGAGAAATTGATTTTCTAACGGTTATTTACGAAGTACCAAGTCTTAAATTATTTAACTTTGAGGAAAAAAAAAAAGAAGAAAAAAAAAAGGCTTACGAGTATGTGAATTGTGAAGGACTAGAATTTTAAAATTTAAAACTTTTACTTTTCTTGAGCACGACGAAATATTATTAACTCATTTGATGGCTTAAAGTTTGATTTTTTTTTTTTTCTATAAAAAGAAAATTTATTTTAGGGGTTTGTCTTGTGCTGTAATTATATCATTGGACAAAATACATAAGTTTTGAATGTGAATAATTATAAAAATTTCTTTATAAAAATAAATAAATAAAACATCAACCACGCTCATTAAAAAATAGTGTGTGATAAGACTAGTCGTGATTTTTTTTTCTTTTTATTTTTTTGAGAATACACACAAGGGAGAAGAAATGTGGTTTTAACATAAAGTAACATTACAAATTCCACTCAAAATACATTATACTTTTAAGAGAAGACTAATTGTGATTGATCTAAAATAAACCTATATATTTTGTCTATAAGCTTAAGCCAATGAGATTTTGACATGTAAATGATTAAAATTCATTCTCTTTGGGAACAATAATATATTTTTTTTTTTTTGAGGAAGAACAATCATAATTAATTACTACTATCTTCTAAAAAAATATTAATTACTACTAATCATATGTGTTTAACCCCAGTTCTAATAATGTATGATTTGACTTAATGTTTTAATTTGGTGGTCCGATTTTTCATATGATGAGTCCCTTTAATCGTTAGGAGTTCTAATGATGTTTGAAATTAAGCTCTTATTCATCTAACAATTTAATTGACATTTATATCATTTGTTGTCAACATTACCATTTTACCCTTGAGCAATGAGCTGCTTACACATTTATATATATATATATATATATATATATATATATATTTATATATATTTTAAAGCAAAAATTTTATGTCTTTTTTTTTTTTTTTTTTTGAGAACCAAAAATTTTATGTCTTAAAAGTTAAAACATGAAATCTAAGACAAAGTGGACTTTGAGAAATTGATTTTTTGAGGTTGGTGTAGAAGTACCAAGTCGTATATTGTTATTTCTAAAAAAAAAAAAAAAATCGTATATTGTTTGTTTGTTTTCTTTTAAGATTTAGCATATTAGTTGTGAAGGATTGGATTTTTAAGATTTAGAAATTTTATTTTTTCTTATTAAAAAAAAGGGTAAAATGGGCTTACATATAGCAAAATTAGACTTGTTACACCCGATTTACAATAAATGACATTTCACCTTCAAATGATAAAAATAATTAACACACGCACACTTTTTAAAATTTATTTTTTGGGAAAATTTATTTTTTGGGACAAAGTGTCAATTATTTTAATCATTTAGATGGTGGAAAATGGGACGTATGTCATTTATTTTGATCCTTTGGGGGTGGAGTGCTACTTATTTGAAATTGGGTATAACTAGTTTAATTTTGCTATATCTTAATGGTTTCAAGAAAAACAAATTTAGGCAAAAATATCATTTTGGTTTCTACATTTTGTTACTTTCAATTTGATCTATACATTTTGGTAGCAATTAATTTAGTCTTTATTGTTATTTCACTAACGAAAAATGCTTATGCTGTTAGGATTTATGCTCTTAAATCCTATTGTATGATACTATGTATGACATTATGTATGACTTAATGTTGTGATTAATAAACTTGTTTTATTATTGTCTAAAATAAAAATAACATGAATATTCGGACATTATCATATAGTCCATGAGATGCATAGTATGTGATTTAGTCACAAAAAATATAAGTCACAAGTTCTTTATAAACTTAGAATATTAGTTCGTAATCGGTGATGAATTTGGGCATTTCATCTGCGAAAACTATAACATATCAACTAAGATGATTTGTCTTGATCATGGAAGTGAAGACTTCTAGTTGATGTGTTGATATGTTTTAAGAGTTAAGACATATTGAATTGGACCGCTGTGAGATTTATTATTCTCCTAACGACTGTCAAATGAATAATAAATCTCACGACTTTTATTTACATGAACCCTTAATCCTGAGAGAATAATGGACTTGATCATGCAGTGTAGGTTATTTTGATATATCAGGAGTGAGATCTATAGTAATGGTCAAAATCTCAGTATGTTGAGCAACCACATTTAGTGTTGATGGAACATATATTCTCAAGATTGAATTCATAGTCTCTTAACGAAGATATAAAATATTCTCTTAAGATAAGTTTAATGGGTTCAGTTATTCAGAGAGTTAGGTCTAACCACTTTGGTAATAAATTACTAAAGTATATATTTATGAAATTAGTTTTCATAAATATATGATGAATAACTTAAAAGGATTAAACCGAGTACTCAATGATTAAGATGTAGTGATCTACAAAGTGGCAGTCTTCATTCATGACTTTGTATTACTACGAATATTTTATGAAGGGGTTGCATGTATAATAAAGTCTTGGGATATAATTTATTAATAAGGCTTATAGTGCAATTATATTTATATAGTGATATTAAATATAATTAATGATAACTTTGGACTTGTAAAGAGTTGACAGAAAAGCCCAAGGCCCATTGGAGCTATTGTCTTATTTGTTCCCTTTTGATCTCATTCCAAGCCACATACTAAATCTCAATTGGAAAGGCCCAAAAGGCTAGCCCAATTAGATAATCAGTTATATGGAGAGAAACATACAGAATTTTTGTAAGAACATGAAATAGTATGTATGTGAGTGTTAGACACTTTTTCATTCTCTCTTAAACATACACATATAACTGATTGAGATACCACACTTCTTGGGCATTAAGTGTAATTGGAGTGAAGATTAAAAGTGTTCTCAAGAACTTCTGATCTTTGGTTTTGAATTTCACCGCACCAAGGTACATTCTCTTGTTCTTATATTCTGAAACTTACATAGCACATGTTATTAATTGCGAATGAAGTAGATCCGTTAATTTTTCCGCTGCGTGCATATGTATTTTTCCATCATATGCGACACACAAATTGCATTGCTGGATTGTCTAATATAAAATGAATTAATATGATGTTGATGTGTCAAAATTTTATTGGTCCATGTCAATGATTAGATGGCAAAACATGTCATATTAGTATTTAAAATGTTTTTCTATTTTACCAATTTTTTTTTTGTTTTCTTTTAATTTTATTAGACAAAGTTGAAGTTTAATTGAGTGATGACGAAAACAAAGCTTTCATTGTCAAAGTAGAGGCGCTACATAGAAAGTGTTGTTGCTCCGAGTTGATGTTGGAGACTTCAATTCCAATGTTGTGCTCTCTCTCGTTGGTCTAGATTATCCCCCAATTTGAGTTGTTTGGGTCTTTTTGTTTCGAAGGTGGTGGTTTTGCTTTATGGTGCTAGGTGTTGAAACGATGGTGGTTGGGTGGTGGACTGGTGGTAGATTTGGTTTTTACAATATTTTTGGTAGATTTGGGTATTGTGATCTGTTTGGTTACCAAGAAATTGTAAGAAAATTAAATGAAAACAAAAAGGGAAATTTTGTTTGATTTATGGTATATTTATTAGAATTTGTTATTGTGATTAAAATTTATGATTTGTTGTTGAAGATTTTATGAAATTAGGTATTGAGTGTTTGATTTGTTGTGTGTTTGGTTGCCATGAAAGAGAAAGAAAGAATTGCAAGTAAGCTTTTTCTATTTTTTTAATTGAGGAATTAATTTTTTGCTTCTTTTTTCTAATTTTTATTATTTTTTCTTTAAAATGTTGATGTGGTATTTTAAATGTTTTTTTTTTTTTTTGAAGTGGTATTTTAAATGTTAATCAAACATTTTTTAATTTTATTTTACTAGTCAAGTCAACTTTAAGTATGCCAATTGTGTAATTTGTGTGCTACATAAGCATATTTTATTAGTGAGATAATGGTAATTACTAAATTGTTTGCAAGTTGAATAGAATATGACCTAAATTGATTGCTATCAAAATGTAGGAACTAAATTAAAAGTGATCCAAAATGTAGGGACCAAAATGATATTTTATTTTTTAAATCTTAAAAAGAGGAGTTTAATAAATATTGTTAACTTATACATTTGGAGGGTTTAAATATTGTTTATTTTAAGTGTTTGTTATTGTTATGTCATTGGTTCAATACATAACTTTCGAATGTTGATAATTAGAAAATTTTCTTTAAAAAAATTTTAAAATCTGAACAGCACATAATACATGTGATAAGATTAGTTGTAAATTTTTTTTTGATGGGAGGATTAATTGTAATTTTTTTATTTGATGGGAAGGATTAGTTGTAATTGATCTCAAATAAAACTAAAAAATTAAATGAAAATCATAAAGTGTATTATAAGCATAAAATCACATTGTTTTGGTAGGTAGTGTTCAGATCTAAAGCTTCTATGTTTTTTTTTTTTTTTTTTGAGAAGCAGCTTCTATGTTTTTGTACAAGTAGATTAGAACTCTATTAGGTTTTATCATTAAATTGAGCCCATATAAGAATCCGATTAGAGATATATGTGGCATCCAAGAGCAAAACATGGAGAAAGAGACTCACATCAAAAATAGTCCAAGAGCCTTTACCTTCACAAGACTTTTTCCCCTGACAAGTTTTTAAAAGATTTAAAAAATAAAAATAAAAATAAAAGCAATTTTATTTAGAATAATACTAAAGATACAATTTTTTTTACAAATTGTTAATATAGAGAATGATTATTGGTAAATAAAAAAGTGATATTAATGATGAGTTTAGATAAAAACCAATAAAAATTAGTCATATCAACATTTTGTAAAAATATTGTAAAATAGTATGTGATGGTAGCATTATTATTTTTTTCTTAAAAGGGTTAAGTAAAAAATAATAATAATTATTTTTGAATAAAAGGAAATTCTATTTCTATTACCTATATGCTATTTTTGAGTAAAAGGAAATTCTATATTAGATTTAGGAGAAGGGGGATTTGAAAATTGTGTATATTGTTGAATAAGCAAAGCAAGCTGTTGAAATCATATTTACTTGTTTAGTTGATTTGGCTGTTCTGACCACCACCCAAACCCTCTCCTCACCCTTTTCTTCTCTTTCTCTTTCTCTTTCTCTCTGCACAAGTGCTCTCTCTCTTTCTCTCTCAAATACTGATTCCCCAAACCCTAGATTCCCTGAAACTTCAAAAAATCCCCAATTTCACAACCACCTCTCTCTCGCTCTCTTTCTCTCTCTCTGCGTGTTCTCGGAGCTCTCTCTAATCCAGTGAGTGTGTGTGTGTTCGCTTTGCTTCTTTAGATCTTTCTCGTTCTTGCTCAAGTTTCGCGACCCGACGACCGTTCGATTCCTGATATGGCGGAAGGCAAGCTCGATCTACCAGACGATCTCCTCTCATCTAAGCCGTCCGATCACTCCTGGTCCGCCAAAGGTACTACCTACTACTACTACTACTTCACCACGCTCTTCTCGCTCTTTACTTCATTCTTTTGCTTTCAATGTTTATCGGTGCTTTTTTTTTTCTCGATTTGCGTACATATTTGATGGATTTGATAGATGCGGATTCGATGCGAGGTTTAGGGCTTTGTTGATCTGAAACCATCTCTTATTCCTTGTGCTCCACTATTTCATTTTCTGTTTTTTTTTTCAACCTCAGCTTCGTCAATTAGGGTTTCCTCCATTTTTTACATTTTTGTTTCTGTTTATTGCTCAGACTACAGATCAAAGCGCGAATTTTTATTTTTATATTGTATTTGGTTATTTGATTGATTTACTGTTTTTCAATTTCTGGTTTATGCGGGGATTAGGAATTTGCATGTATTGCATATAATTTCGTTTTGAAATTGTGTTTAAAGATAGTTTCTTTGTCACTTTGTTTCGGTTTAATTTAGTGGAATTGGCATTGATTTCGTGCTCGTGATTTGGGAATGTAGTTATTGATTTTTTAGCTTTCATATTTTTAGAGCTATGAAGATTTTGGTTCAGTGCTTGGAGTGTTTTTTTAGTGCCCAATTCAGCTCTTTTTATCTTTCAGCGAAAGTTTTTTGTTAGTTATTTTCTCTCTATTGGATTGCTTGTATGCTGAACTATGTTTGTTACATTGAAAATGAAAGCTTAACATTTATTTTTGTGCTTTAATCTATGTTCATACTGTGCCAGTGGAAGCTTCGGGTGGGAATGATGAGGATAAGGTGCTTATGGGGTTACTTGATGAGGCAAAAGGTACCGTTGTATTGTTTGATTCGTTTGATGTGAAATGATGAACTATTGAGGCCTATCCGTGTTTGTTGCTATTACTTGGTCTCTTGTTTTTGGTCTGATGTTTTTAATTTTCATTATTGCAGATCAATCAGTGTCAGAAAGCAGCATACCTCTGTCTCCCCAGTGGCTTTATGCCAAACCGACTGAGCCTAAGATGGTATAACTTTAATCTGGCCTGCTAGAAAGCATAGTTCTATTTCTTTTTCCTTTTTTTTTTAGTTGTTGATAAAATAATGTGGATGAACTTAAGCTATTGTTTTGTATCTATATTGGTGGTTAATATTTCACATCTTTTAAAATATAAAATAATTATAATTATTTATATTATTATTTGCTGTGGAATCGTACTTGTATGTTCTTATTGGATGTTTGTTAGAGGATTTTTTTTATTATAATATAATCTTGTTTTTACTTCAGTAACTCCCCCCCACCCTTCCTTTTTTTTTCTTGGTAGTTCTGGATTTAGGCTTTATGCTATATGCATGTGTACTATATATGCATATATGCCTACTTCCCACAGCTGTAGTCCAAAGTGCATATATGCCTTACTCTTAGTGTTAATCATCAGATATTCTCCTAGGCATTAGAATATATTTGGCTTTATGGCTGTTCAAATAACAGAAATCTGGACAATAAAGTAGCTGTCAACTTAGAGTTGCACAGGTAAAAGTCTCAAATTTAAGAGGCGTTTTTCAGTTTGGAGTATGCATCTCAGGGTATGTTGGCTGCAGCTTCCCTTTTGTATATCATATTTCAATTTCAAGTAACAGGAGAACGATGAAAAATTAAGTGCAAATACTGTTGCACATTTTGTCTGATCTGTGAAAATTGATATTTTGTAAGTTCTGTAACTTTTGCCTACTATATTTATCATTGGTGTTTTATCCTAATTTTTATTTGTGAGAAGGTTGGGTTGACATGGTTTGGACGTGATTTGGAAGCTTGTGAACACATTTGTGTGAAAGAACTTTAATATTATTGTGGAACATTTGTGTGAAAGAACTTTAATATTATTGTGCAAGTAAAAAGGCAAAGGGATGCCTCGAATGATATGGGTTGAAATTATAGGGAAAGACATGGTCATGTGGTAAATGGGAAATGATGGAGGTGATAGGGAAGCTTTTTTTTTTTTTTTTTTGAGGATCAGTAACAAAAGAACTCCATTAATATAAAGAATACAAGAAAAGGGCTGAGGTCCAAGCACACAGGGATTATACAAGGGACTCTCTAAGCGACCAAGTTTGGAACACTATTTTTCTGTCTCAAGTGGTCCATTTGGATGGAATACAATTTTCAGTCTTTTGAAGGGGTTAAATACCTGTTGCTTCAATTGATGCATTTTTTCCCCTTAAATCACTTTTTGATTGGATTAAGAACATTGGGGATCTTAATTGTTCTTGCTTGTAGTTCCTAGATCTTTGTAATTTTAGGATTTAACTTTTAATTTGTTATCTTGTGTACTCCCCATGTACCTCTGTTCTTGCACTTCTACCTGTTCTTTTAAAATAAACTTATAAAAATAATTAAACAGGGACATAGTATAGATAGAATTAGCGGTGAAAAAGGATCCATTTAGCCAACCCCAATTAGTTGAGATTAAGGCTTGAGTTCAGCTGATCTCCTACTCCATACAAATTTATGTCCAAAGAAGATAATGAGTAGTGTTTTATTCTTTACTTGGTATTGCTTAAATGGTTACTTTTAGAAAGCATATGATTTGTTTGATTTCTCTTCTGTGTCTAAACATAGACCCTTATTTTGGTATAATAGCTAGGCTCTTAGCCCGTCCTTAAGTTGGTACCATGCCAGATGTCTGTGCCTTCTTTTCAATTGATTCTTGCCCTTATACCTCAGCTTTTCAATTCAAGTGGAGTCCGTGATCAGTGTTTAATGTAACAGAATACATTGTGTTTATATACTCATCCACTTGCCAGTCCTATTTCATGAATTTTAAAGCAACTTCAGCAATTTGATGATGGAATTTTTTATGATGTTTGAAATTTATTAGACAGCTGATTTTCAGTTTATGTTTTATCTACTCATTCATTTTATGATTTTTAGTATTTTCATCTTATGACAGTATGATAAGGTTCATTTGGAGATTCACAATTTGACATTCAGTCATAAGGAATTATATATTTAGTGTAATTTCATTGTTGACAGGAAACGCGTGGTCCAACTTCAGTGTCTCTTGGTAACCCTACTGATCCCAATCAAAAAGACAATTGGCGTCTGGATGGATCTGAGGACAAAAAGGATTGGAGGAGGACTGCTGCTGACGGTGAAATTAGCCGCCGCTGGCGTGAAGAGGAAAGAGAAACTGGCTTACTTGGTGGTAGAAGAGATCGTAGGAAGGCTGAGCGCCGTGTTGACAATGTCTCAATGAGAGAAACCGTCGAGAGTAGGGCATTGCCTACCTCGGATCGGTGGCATGATGGTCGTAATTCTGGGCATGAAACACGGCGTGATAGCAAATGGTCTTCTAGGTGGGGCCCTGAGGACAAAGATAAGGAATCCCGAACTGAGAAGAGGACAGATCTGGAGAAAGAAGATGCTCACAATGACAATCAATCTTTTGTGGGTAGCAACCGTTCAGTTTCTGAGCGTGACTCTGATTCTCGTGATAAATGGAGGCCACGCCATAGAATGGAGGTTCATTCTGGTGGTTCAAATGCCTACCGTGCTGCACCTGGATTTGGACTTGAGAGAGGACGAGTAGAGGGTTCAAACATGGGATTTACCCTTGGACGAGGGAGGTCAAATGTTGTTGGGAGAGGTTCATCTACTGGTCCCATTGGTGCTGCAGATAAAAGCGAAAGTGTCCCGGGGAGACCAAGCCACTCTGTTGATTCTTTTTGCTACCCAAGGGGAAAGCTTCTTGACATATATCGGAGGCAAAAGCTTGATCCATCTTTTATAATTATGCCAGACGATATGGAGGAATTAGCCCCCATTACTGAAGTAGGCTTTATAGAACCTTTGGCTTTTGTTGCTCCTGATGCTGAACAGGAGGTAATGATGGAATTCCTGCATTTAATTTTCTTGTTCTTCTGGTGCCATTTTTTTTTATAAGTGATGTCAATTTTGTGTAATAACAAAACTATTCTTTTTCGTATAATTTTCTAAAATCTTTTGCGCCTTGTAATTGGGTCATATGATGCTAACAGGCCATCCTTGGTGATATACGGAGGGGAAAGATCACTAGTAGCGGGATGGTGTACAGTATGTATAGAAAGGGGAGATCAACTGAAAATGTTACAGGTATTCTCAGCTCAAATGCTATGCTTTTAATTTCTTCTTGTATTCTTGGTCTAAATCTTTAAAAACATTCATTGTATAGGTGTTGAAGACTTAGACTCCACTGAGCAAAATCAGGGTATCCTACTCCCAACTTCCAATGATGAGGCTGCTGATACTTCACAAGAAGCTGCAACTGATGATGTATATCAAGCTGACGATGATGGTACCTTGTGGAAATATGGTTCCAAGAGGAATGTGGTAGATGGTGAGTTACTGTTTAACTTAGCATTTGGAGCTCATATTTTGAACCACTTTATACAACTTTACTAGTTAATTCTATTTCTTAAAGATTCTAAATGTACTTCATTTACAGAAAAATATATTAAAGAAGCAGAAGATAATGCTATTGGAGCAATCAATGGGTTGGAAGATGGATTAGCCCCAATAATTTCAGAAAGTAATGGTGTCTGTGGTGCCACAGAGATTGATGGTGCTCAGCATAGTGCTTCTCAGATGAATATTGGTGAAAAATGGCAGATGGCGGATTCTGATTTTGCCAAGCATGTTCAGTTTGATGGCATTGAGTTTTCCACTTCATTTGACCTAAGATCCAAACTTCCCGATGATTCCAATTCTCTCTTTGTTGTGCCCTCTCCTGAGCAGAATCAAAGTAGAAACAGTCAGGCAAATGACTTGGATAGGGTAGCCCCACCAGAGGAGTTAAGTTTGTACTACGTTGACCCTCAAGGGGTGACCCAGGGACCATTTGTTGGGGCTGACATCATTTTATGGTTTGAACAAGGTTTCTTTGGGACAGACTTGCCAGTCCGCTTGGCAGATGCTCCTGAAGGAACACCTTTCCAAGAATTGGGTAAGCTATTGCCTTACCTGAAAGTCAAAGACGGATATGACAATAGCACTGAACCAAACTCTAAGCTAGAACATTGTGGTGCCTTTGAAGAACAGTTGGACACTAGTTTACCTGCTTGTGCTTCTGTTATGGAAATTAATTCATCTTCAGTAAATGACATGTGCCCGACATCGACTGAGTTTAACAGCCTTTCAGCTCAGCATGTTCAGTCAAGAGTATCTGAGCCTGAAGTTTCATTACAACTGCCACATTCTGAGGGTCAAAGCTTCCATAAGCTCATTACACAAGACGAAGGTTTATTTCCTATTATTAATGTTTCCTTTTAAAAAAAAAAAAAAATTGGGTCTGTTTCCTTTCCAATCTTACTAATGAGTGATTTTCGTTTTTCCTCCCTTCAGAAATTGTGTTTCCTGGAAGACCTGCAGACAAGGGATATTCTATTGCAAAATCTTCTGGGAGCAGTCGTCATTCTACAGACAATCCTATCAGCCACCCTTCTCTTCCAAATGAATTGACAGAACCTGGTGTACCAATTCAGAATGATAATAAGTTGCACCCTTTTGGCTTGCTCTGGTCTGAGCTTGAAGGTCATACAAAACATGCAAAGTCATCCGCTCCATCCACCATGGGAAGGGCTGCTCCATTTGGTGCTATGGGTGATCCAGCTCTTGCTGCAGAGACGTGGTCTGATGTTTATAGGAAAAATGCTCATGTTGACCCCAACTTGTATCAAGATGCCATGGCTGCTCGTCATTTGTCACTCATGGAACAGGAATCCAACCATTTTGATTTAGCAGAGCAGCTTATGGCACAACAATTTCAGCAGCAGCAGCAGCAGCAACTCCAACAACGATCTATGTTGTCTCCTCATGCACACATAAATGAATCAGTTTTAGAACATGTGCCTACTCAGAATCTTTTACACCAACAGTTGGCCAATCGTTCTGCACCAGATTTGGATCATCTTTTGACACTTCAGCTGCAACAGCAGCGGCAAATTCAGTTCCAACAACAACATCAATTGCATCAACAGCAGCAGTTTCATCAACAGCAAAAGCTTTTGCAGGAGCAAAAGATTTTGCAGGAACAAAAGCTTTTGCAGGAGCAAAAGCTTTTGCAGGAGCAACAGCAATCTCAAGTTCGGCAGGTGCTTCTTGAACAGTTGTTTCGAAGTCAAATGCATGATCCTGGCCTTGGGCAGTCACATGTTGATCCTCTCAGAGCCAATCATCAGGCTGTATTAGAGCAGCTTCTTCTACAAGAAATGCAACAACGGTCTCATCATCCTTCAAGGCATAATGAACCATCTTTAGAGCAGATTATGCAAGCTAAATTTGGTCATATGCCACAACAAGATCATCAGAGAGATTTATATGAGCTTATATCACGTGCACAGCATGGACATCAGTCATTGGAGCAACAGCTTCTTCAACAAGACCAGCTGCAGGCCAGGCAGCTGTCAATGGGATTGAGGCAGCGGACTAATATTGAAGGAGAAAGGCATATTGGTTCTATGTGGCCAGCAGATGAATCTGATCAGTTTCTCAGGACTCATGCTGGTCCTCACCGAACTCACTCTTCAGGGTTTGGCCCAATGGATGTTTATCAGCGACAACAGAGGCCATCCCATGAGGAGCAGCTGAATCAACTTGAAAGGAATCTTTCATTTCAGGAGCGGCTTCGGCAAGGTCTTTATGACCCTAGCTCACTGCCATTTGAGCGGTCAGTTTCTATGCCTGCTGGTGCTCCAGGGATGAATCTGGATGTTCTAGCTATGGCTCGTGCTCATGGTTTGGATATGCAGGAATCAAGTGCACGTATGCAATCTGCTGGTCAAGTGGGTACATTTTCATCTGGCATCCACCCTCATAATCCCCATCATCCTTTGATTCCCAACCAATTTCATGGCCCTCAATTGGATGCAATTGAGGGCCGTTGGCCTGAGAACAATGAGCAACTAGAGAATGACTGGATGGAATCCCGGGTTCAACAATTGCATATCAATCCAGAACGTCAGAAAAGGGAGTCAGAAGTGAAAATGACTTCTAGAGATCCAACTTTATGGATGTCAGAAGGGTTTAATGATGAGAAGTCAAAACAATTGTTGATGGAATTGCTTCATCAGAAATCAGGTCATCAATCTACTGAGCCATTGGAGGTGGGTAAGGAAACAAGGACACCATCTGGCCTTTATTCTGGGTTAAGCTCCTCAGATCACCCATTCACTCTTCGTCTAGACCGAGAAGCAGGTCTGGATAACACATTTGCGGTGGGTTCTTATGGTTCTAGTTCATGCGAACCATTACAGGATGAGCGGGCCACCAGTTTGGAGAGCAATGAAATAATGCCGTTTAGATCTGATTCTGGATCATTGGTTGAGGGAGAATTGCGCTTGGCAGGCATCAATGAGACTGGTCAGGCAATTTATACAAACTCTAACATGATCGGCAAGTCGATTATGAGCAATGAGTTCTCTGAGGCTGAGGGGAGGAAGCATGGATCTAGAAGTGAGGGTGTGATGAAGGGTCCAGCTTTTGAGATTCAGGAAGGCTTGGTTGAGCAAGCTGGGTTGGCTGCTCTAGACCGTGGGGAAATTTTGATTAATGCCCTTAGCAGGCAGTCATCAATTGGTTCTGCAAGTAAGTTCTTTCTTAATTATTTCTTTGTATACCCTGTGTTATGGTCATATTAGAGTGATTATAGTTTTTATATTTTTCCTGAATATGCTATGATCATATTGATAATGGTTTTTTTTTTTTTTTTTTTTGACTGAATTTGCTCTCAGGTGGGAAAACAGGATTCTACAGTGACAAAATTGGTAATTCATTTGTGGAGGAGGTTTCCAAAGTTTCCAAAGAGCGGTAAGTTTCCTTTTGTATAAAATGCCCAACTTTTCAAGAAAACCTCATTTAATGCATTTTCTTTCATTTAAAAAGATATAAGGGGGTGTTTGGTACACCATTTCAAACAACAATTTTCAGTTTTTAAATAACATTACACGTATTTTCATACTTTTTCACCCACACGTATTTCCACACATGTTTTCAAACAACAAAAAACATGTTTTTAAGTGTATGTACCAAACACCTCCTAAGTTTCTAAAACTACTCTCCTTAGTTTGGATTTGGCTTACTTTCAGTACTTTTTTAACTGGAGGTCTCCTTTTGTTTTAAATACACAATAGAAAGTGGTAGTGGGCTTTAATCTCCACCTTTTATTTAGTTAGTGGGTGATGTGACAGTTTCTCATTAAAATAAAAGGAGATTCCAATTAAAAAAGTACCGGAGGTAAGCCAAACTCCCTTAGTTTAAACTCTAGTGAAAGAGGGTTATTGACTTTTTAAGTACAGTAAAGGGTAAGTTAGGAAAGTTATTAATATTATGTTCATTGATTTTTCAATGAGGATCATATTTTGGGGTTATCCCAAAATGGGATGGAAGACCAACAATATGGGACAGTGTGAGCCTGATTTTGCTATTTATTGGAAAAAAAAAGAAGCAAAAACACACACACACTTGTAAGCTCTATTCCACGAGCTGTACTAAGAACCTGGACGGTCTTTTGAGAACTTTTCTTTAATACTAGTTATATATCACTCTTTTAGAGTAGGAAGATGATGGGGTCAGTAAATTTGTAGGCAGACCTCAGTGAGGGTGGTCAAACTAACCCCATTAGGTTCTCATAATCTGTCTTTTGCTTGCTGGTTTTTATTTTTCATGTTTTATACTTTTCTTGTTCTTAATCATGCAAGATGAGACTGATGTTATTATTCCACAGTTTAATTCTGAAGTACTGCTTTATTATCGTATCATGCATTGCTTAGTTTGACCTCCTTTTGCCAGGGTGTCTGTTCCATTAAAAGGGCAAGACAATAATATTTTGCTGAGACGTCCTCCTGTCCCCCACCCATTGTCATCACAGGAAGGATTGTCTGAGCTGGTCTCAGATCAAGTTGCGAGAGGGAAAATTTCTTCTAGTGGTGCTTCTGATGGTATTGACATCTCAAAATCCTCGTACACTTTTCTTCTCCTGGTTAAAGTAATTAATAATATGATTATATTTCTAAATTTTCAGGGGGAAGACGAGAACCTGGGGTGAATTTATTAAGCCAAGGTTCGGACATCATGGCATCTGGCAAGAAAGACATGCGTTTCCGGCGTACTTCATCTTTTGGTGATGCTGATGTTTCAGAGGCATCATTTATAGATATGCTGAAGAGTAATGCAAAGAAAAGTGCACCGGCAGAGACTCATTCAACAACAGGATTTTCAGAGACAACAGATGGAGCACAAGGGGGACGAGGTGGCAAAAAGAAAGGTAAAAAAGGAAGGCAAATTGATCCTGCTCTTCTTGGTTTCAAAGTCACTAGCAATCGCATCATGATGGGTGAAATTCAACGCATAGAGGACTAGCCCTTCTGATTTGTATTTTCTTTTTCTATATGTTCATTCCTTAAAAAGTTGTATAGGTTCAAAGCCCTTGGTGTAAAGCGTCTAAAATTCGTTAATTTTTTCCCCGTGAAATGATGATACGGCAGAGGCCAAAATGCATTTTTACAGAGTTTACAGCATCATGAAAATTTTGTACAGACTAACAAGGTCCATAAGGAAAGTATTCAGGTTATATAGATTTGTATATTTTGAGAAAGAATGTAGTTGCAGTTGGTTTTGACACTATAATCTTCAGAAGTGGCAGTTTTCTTCACCTCTCTGTGCTCACTTGATGTGTTATGGTTCGTAGCATAATGGTTTCCTAAGTTTAGGTCCACTGGTAAAATATTTTTGGGAACGTTTTTATTATTTTTGGGGTGTTTTTGACGGTTGAAAAATGTGGTCAATCTTAAATGATTTTTGTTAAGAAAAATAGGTTCATTGGGGTGGAAAGAGAATAGAATCGCCTTCTTTATTAAACCCACAATCCTCCTTTAATCTCGACCCCCCCTCTCAAAAGCTTCAAAGTGATTAAAATGCATCCTATATTTTATACAAATTTTGGACATAATTCTTACGTAAATGTCACTGTATTCAGGTTTCACGCATTAAGATAAGTTGTCTCAAAATCTTCCAAATATCCAAAATAAATCTAAAACTATAACAATAATCTTTTTTATTTTTATTTTATTTTTAGACATGATAGTATTTTAAACTGTAATTCAAAAATAATTTCTGTAAAGAATCTCTAAAAGGACAAATATCATTGAAATGCCCTTGAAATCTTGAAAAGTTTCAAAATACCTCTTAAAACCTCATAAATGATAAAATGGTTTTCCTAAGGAATCTCCAAAAAAAAATGACAAATTTTGTCAAAATTTCCAAAATGCCTAGGGAATCTTGAAAATTATCAAAATACTTCTAACAACCGTAAAATAAATAGTAAATTGTATTCATCATTGTATTTTATTTGTAGATTTGTTCAAACTTCAAAGCTACTAGCAAGAAAGTGTAGTCAGAAAGTTAGATAAGTTTTTTTCTAATATTGTTAAACATATGTCTATAAGTGGTAAATATGGTAGATGCTCATTTTGTAATATAAGAAACTCATGGTCCTTTTAATTTCTAGTTGATTTTTTACCTTTTGTATTTATGCATCTTCTTTTTCTTTATAAAGGGATGAAGACCATTTTTAGAACTCAACAAATAATAATATTATTCTTTTTATTATTATTATTATTCTACGCCGTCCATCTTGGTGAAGAGATAGGAGTGATGAGACTCTGGCTTTCGTCATTTAACTAAACAACCAGATGGAGGGATAAGATAAGTATGCGAGAAGCGTTCAAACGTGTTATATGATATATTTCTTTTGGCAGACAATATTGAAGTGTTAGATAGATAAAAGCGAAAGTTCCATCACTTTTTTTCTAATCCTTCCAATCAATTAATCTAGGACTAATTTATGTATCAAAAGGCCTAGGTTCAAAATTTTCTTAAAAAAATATATTTTGTTGTTGATTGAGGTAGTTTTGTTAATTCATGGATGGTTTTCCAATGAATTGATAGATGATGAGAATTTGATGTCTCAAAATTTCTACAATTGTCTCCAACTTTTAAAAGTTGCACACAAAAAAAAAAAAAAAAAATTCAAGCTTCTTTTTGGAGGTTTCAATGTTGTAATTATGCATGTAATGCGAAATTAGTTAAATGAACGGGTTAGGTCCCCACCTATAATAGATAGGTTGGATGAATAATGGGTAATAACTATTTATTTAAGTAGGTATTGAATGTGTTGAGTAAATATATATTCGACATGTTTATGACTCGATTCAAGACCCTATACAACCTATCCATTTGGTGATGATAGGCTAGGAATCAGTGGTGATCTACAAGAGGTGTTCCAACTTGGATAATTTACACCCTCAAAATTTGCTTCTTCACTCTTTTTACACTAAAAAAGGTTGACAGTAGTTTTTTTAATTTTATTTTGATTGTGCTTACTTGATTTTAGTTGTACAATATTAATGTTTTAAAGCACTAAAATTAAAGTCGTCATTTGACATCTACATAGGATATAGCAAAATTGTAACTTTTCGTAAGAGAAACACCGAAAAATGTTTTCCAAAGTATTTTTAAGAATACTACCAAAGATTCCAAAACAAGCAGTTTTTTTTTTTTTTTGGGAACTATTTTCATATGGATAGGATCATGAGCCAAGGCTTTATTTTAATAGATCAGAAGGAAAAGTACTTGGCGGTGGACAACCAACAAAAGACATTCTTAAAGCCCATTTTCCTAAAACGTGGACAACTCTAACCTAGTTAAAGGGGAACTCCTCAAAGCTCTGGCAAACCAATTCAATATCTTTGATTAAGGCTGACTGAAGGCAGCCAATTTTTAGTCAAAACTTTATACATTCTTTGGGGTCATTTTCTATACCAAGAGCTTTAGCCACAGCCCACAGGAGAACAGTTGACAAGCACACTGTATCATTAGAAATTGCTACATCGGTATTCAACTTTAAAAACTCCCTGAACTGTTTTATTACACAACTAGAAGTTTAGATCTGGCTTGGCTTTTCCAAGCTGCAACTGATTCCTTACTCTCCAAATATAGTCAATGGCAATGACTACCTGCAAATAAACAGAATTGCTCACTAGTTACTCCCTTTAGGCCTCAGCCAAAAACTCATCTTTATGGAATTTCCATTGGAACCCAAACCAGACAGCTTTTGCCAAGACACATTTTTGGAAGAAATGCAAAACTTGATTCCTTTTTCAACACCACAAATGCAACATGAAGATTCGTCAATCTGAAATAGTTTGTCTTGCCCTTTCTTTTGTTGGAAGAGTCCCAACAACTATTCTCCACATCACAATTTATAATGTTTCATGACCCTTCAAGTACCACAAATTCCTCCACCCAGCACATCTTGTATGATTGGATCTATCAGCTTGACTACACCGATAAGCTAATTTAATTGAAAAACATCCGTTTTTAGAGCCAAGCTACATCAATTTAAGAGGCTTGGGAGTTCTTCTAATGGGAATAATAGCCTTGCAGGACTCTTCAACAAATACTTCTCTCAGTACTATAACAACCCAAGAATAGTTTTGAGTGTTGATTAGGCTTGAAACCATCAAAATTCCAGCAGTCTCTGAATTCAACATAAAACACCACCATTGTCTTCAGAAAAGACAATGTCTTTGTGTGTGTGTGTGCTGGAGCCAAATTCCTTGCTAGTTAAGTTCAATGAAGTGGGACTGAGGGTTTTCATTGTCACACTAATGGAAGTGTGGGGGTTTAAATTAACACAATTTGTCACAGGTATAAAAATAAAGCCATAAGGGTGTTTTGATCCCAAAATATTATCAGTCCCATAGTATAAGGCATGTAAATGGAGATTTATAGGCAATTATACTATAATTTTTTTTTTTAAATTTACATTAGAATCACATGACTAATAGGAGTGAAGATTACCATCTTCTCAATTTAATAATTTCTCAATGATCCAAGCCAACATTTTACGCTGACAGCATTGCTTAAGACTGAATCCACTGGCCTTGGAAGAGTTGCGTGATTGTTTTACCCATGATCCACTCCAACTCAGATGATGATAATGGAACTTGATTGGCAATAAGAGACACTGCTTCTTTTGCTCCTTTATAACCGCATTCAGGAACAACAAATGGAAAGTCGCTGCATAATAGTATGTTGAGAAATTTTTTTTTTCCTCATTTGATGTTTCCATTCCTCCCCCCCCCCCCCCCCCCCCCAATATGAAATATTATCTTTAAACTGAATGAGTAAAAGAAAAGATAAGAGTTACCTGCCCCACATGACACGGTTAGCACCAAAGCTGGAAATGATTTGGGAAAATATGTTGGATAAATCCTGATATGGGAATGGCATTCTTGACACCCTAAAAAGTGCACTGAATTTCACATAAACCTGCCAAATTATGAATAGTTTAAGTTATCAAATGAATAACTGTTAACAATTGCTTAGCAAGAAAGAAAAGAAGAACAAGTATTATGAGTTATATATCAGGACTAATATTAAAACCAATTTAAGTACTCTTGCTCAATTACCCTGGGAGCCCTCTCTGTCTAGCAAAAAACTTAAGGTGCCTTAGGTAAAGCTCTAGACAAAGTATAGCAATTATAAAAGAACAACAACTTCTCTCAATCTCAAGACTTCCAGCACAAGTGAAAATATAATGTTCTCGCATGATATTCTAGTCAGACTAAGATCAACCTTGGTGATCTCAATATGGCTGCAGTAGCTGGAAATAATCAGGGCTTGCATATATGCTGTGTCTTTTAAAGGTATTCAGGACATGTTACCTGTGGGAATCTAGATAGCTTTAGAAGCTCAGAAAAGGCCAGACTTTCATCATCATTTCTGCAAATTGACATGTAATAAGTATGAAAGTTAATGCGGTCTTCTATCTAGCTAAAGATTGAAAAGCTTCTTTTAACAGAGTCAAATTACAAAAGAGCTCACGTTGGTGGTTTGCAGAATGCCAAATGATCAAGCAAAACAACTGTTGATGGAAATTCTGTGCACAGTTTCTCAATTTCTGAAAGATGCAGTCTGAGACCCTGAAATACACATCTGATTAATATATTATCATCTTGACCCCTGTAATCCAATACTTATGTGCCAATTATTGCCCCAGCCACTAAGTAGGTGAATGCACAGTAATTAAGAATGTGAAAACAGAGTAAAATAATGCAATATGTTAAAATAAATTTAAGAAATAAGTTGGGACCTTTTATTTAGATTATTGTTTTGTAATTACTTATATAGGTTTGAGTGGACTAGATAAGAATCATACTACCTTCATACACATGAAACCCACTGGTACTCCAAGTTCTCCTGCCTTGGAGAACATAGCCTTGCCAACTTCATTTGTCATCTGCCAAAACCATCCAACATGTAAATAAAAATAAAAATAATAACGCATGTGCATAGATGAGATCTGCCATTTCCTTGCACTGCCTTAAATCTAGTACAGATGTAAGGGGATCAGGACACACCATTTGATGGAATGCTGCAAGGAAATTAATAACATCAATCCTAAAGGTATTTGGTAGCATTTATATGATTTTCTATCATATGGCATATTTCCTTTTGCCCTCTTCAGTATTACATGCATCTGTGATGTAGTTTAAAGGGATAAACAGACCATTTGATAGGAGTTCTGGAAAGAAACTTCCAATTTTAGAACTCAACAGCTAGTTTCTGTCCTTATATTTTTTACTTTCATGAACCATTTGCTTGCCTGGGATGTCAGGGGCTAGAGTGGACAAACAGCATTTACGAGATTAATGTATGTGAAAAGCGTATAAGAAAATTTTCTTGCTTTGTCCTAGACAATGAGATAACTAGTGCCAAAAAATACCCTAAAATATGTTTTAAGTTTTCACAAAATTGATCTATGAAATAAAGGGGAGGAAAGAAAATACATTCAGGATAAACAGCAGAGACTATGCTCACTTGGTGATTACTACCTGCTGACCAGATGGCCACAAATATGGATTAAAGCGAACAGCGCGATAGCCATCCTATCATGAAAGAACACTGTGTCAACATTAATGCTCTGAGAAAACAGTGGTACATGGTTATATGAGATATTCAGTAGACCTTTAAAATGAGATGCTCAAGCTGCTTAACCCCACTTCCATCTTCAGCAGGATTTGCCAGGCAGCAACCAACAAATTTGGTTGGGTACTTGTTCAGGACACTGTCCAATGATTAAGTTATTAACTTGGTATAAGGCAATACCTTATGGTGTTACGTGGTGAGAACCATAACATGGAAGCAATCAAATAAGAAAAACTACTATAATTAATAAAACACATCAAGAAAATATGAAAGATCCGACTATGAGTCCTGCCAATTAACTGTTTAGCAAACACAATCCAGAGATCACTTCTTGAATGAAGTGTGGCTTAAAAGTGGAGGAGTTTTAAAACATGCTAACCAACTGATGAACTTCTCACCTTTGACCATTGTGATCTTTGAAAATTCCAATTTATAGGGAATAGATAGGTCCTCAGGTTTAGTATAACTTTTAAGCCATGACTCCAAAATGAGTTATATTGGTTAGATGCTCACATCATATAAGCTGCAATAGATGTGTCATCCATGCCAAGAAACAATTATAAATGTGACTTTGAAATTTTTTGAAATATTGATTGTTACACAAAAGGGAGTAAAACAAAATCTAGTACATATCTAAAAACTTAATATGGGTTCAACAAACCTTGTCACAAGAGAATGATCAAACTTATGATTAATGGGCTGTACAATCAGTGCACCATCTACACCTGCTTCTGCCATGCACTGTGGATAGTAAGACATAATAACAGTTACTCCAAACTCAGCATATTAAGAAGGAAATGACAAAATGGATTTGTTTTCATATTCAAAATGATTAGAATAAGCACACTTTTCAAAACCAAAGTTACTTAATCAAACTTAAACAGATTCTTTATGACAGAAATTAAAAATAGCCCATGCCCAAAAACTAAGAAATTTATCATCAAAATATCATAAAATAAAAGCAGCAAATACAGAGACAGAAAAACACATATAGGTTGAATAAAAGGCATACCTCAAGTAAGAAATCAACATTTCCTGGTAAAGAGGGCTCTTGGCCAGGAAAGTAAGGGTATTTATCTGCAGCCTTAAGGAAAAAAAAAAAGCAAAATTTCACTCATTCTAGATATTCTAAGAAATAAGAAAAGTACTTTCCAAAATGCTTTGAGAGTGGTTTTACCTCTTGGGGAGATGCCCATACGTGTAAATGCGAGTCTATTATTTTGGTCTGAGAAGAAGGAGTCTTGGTTTGTGGTTCACTGGTGGTGGCCATTTTGGCTGCTGAGATTCTGAACTGGGATTTCTTTGAAAAATAAGAAATGGGTTGTGGACAATAGTAATTAAAATGGTGAAGAGGTGCTGAAACTGAAAGCAGAGGCTTAAATCTCATTGCCATTTTTGGCTTGCAGAGACTTTGAGCTGGGGGGCTTAATTGAAAAACAGCCAAAAGGGTCGTGAAGAATTATGAATTTTTCATAAAGTACATGTAGTGGCGACTTTCTGAGTTTTTACGTCGACATTCTAATCTTCCCTAGAATATTTAGTAACGATTTGATAAAATTTGTTACAACCAACTTTTTTGTTGTTGTTGTAAATGTGGTCTTTACCTTAAGATATGATTTTATTTATTTGTTTATTTTTATAAAGTTTCAACGCGCTGGATAATTACCCCTTTTCATTACTAGATTAAGACATCAATCGATTTTTTTTATTGATGATTTTTTTTATTTATTTATTATCTCTTTCATTGTAACTTTTGAGACCAACCAACAACTAGAGATGGTATTCCTACAGTGTTGAAGTTTTCAGGTTGGTTTTCTTATAAGAAAGCGCATTAATTTTAGAAAAAATAATTAATATACTATTACTTTTTGTTCTCTACTTTTTTGCCACAAATATATGAATAGTTTTTCATTCTACAATACTACTATAACAAAGTGAATTGTAGGTTTTTCCAATGCAGCCGAGTCATCAAAGTTCGCTTTCATCAAGTAAAATATTTCGAGGCTATTCCACGGGATAGCATAATATAGTTTTTGATAACTTATTTTACTAGAAGAAGGGAAAAAAATAACTCATTTTTGAGAAAGTTAGTTTATAAACTTTATATGTTTATTTTCTTGCCTGTAAATAAAATATTATGAAATCAACATTATTATCAAATAGACAAGTGTTACACTTTCTGAGCGCAATGGGTGCTTTCTTTGTTTTATTAACATATTATTTTCTATAAAAATAATAGGACAAATTACAACTTACTCACTTGTGATTTGGTTGAAATTTAAGTTGCTTATCTGGGGTTTAAAATTTGGCACTTTACCCACTTGAGGTTAGCTCAATTAGATTTCCTTAACCCACCTTTGTTAAAACAAAGCTAAATATGTAATTTTGCTATACTTTTATGTCTCTCTTCTTCAAAATACAAAAAACATAAAAATACAAGATCAATAAGATAAAAAAAAATCTAGTAGAATACTTGCATCATGAGATTTCAAATTACAAATAGACAACTTAAGTTTCGTTCAGACCTTAAGTGGGTAAAGTGTCAAATTTCAAGCTACAAGTAGACAACTTAAATTTTGGCCAAATCATAAATGGGTAAGTTGTAATTCTTTCAAAATAATATTTTATTTTATTTTGATCTTCAAAATAATATTTTTTTTCATTCATCAATCTAACGAAAGAAACCATCTTTACATAGTATAAAAAAGATTAGAGACAAAATTGATACACTTCAAAGCTTAAGGACCGAGAAATAACCTTAAAAAGTTGGGGGACAAATAGAAAAAACCGCGAATATTCGTAGGGGATGCAATGGTCATTTGTGAAAAACGAAGGGAAGTTTGTGTAAATTAGACAAGACATTGTCAGTTGTCACCGAGACCTCTCTCGATTTCATCGTTCCTCGCTCTCACTCTCTCGAGTTGCCAACAAAAAGTCCATCCTGGCCTTTGATTCTGGCTTTATTATCACTTTCTCACTCTCACTCTCACACTCACCTGACCTTATTCTTCGCTCCCTCCGTCAATGGCGTCTTCACTTACAACCCTTGTAATAAATCAAAAAACTTTATTCTTTATTTATTTTCCCACACTTTCTCGGCAACCAAGCAGGGCGTACATTCATACATAATTGTTTCGATTTCAATTTTCTTCCCATTTCTCTCTGACTTTGCTTTACTCGTGATGTTGCAGTCAAATGTGGGGTCTCTCTCGGCCCCAACAAGCGTGTCGAACAAGGGGGTTTTGGTTCCCACTTGTAACTCTCTCAAGCTTCGGAGATCCTCATTCTCCACCTCGTTGCGTATAAGCCACCTCACTTCTTCGTCGAACCCTTCTTCTCGGAGAAGACCCGGGTTTCTTAGCCCAGTTCGAGCCAGTGCTGAGGTTAGGGTTTCACTTACTCTCTGTTTGGTTACTGCGAAAATATATTTGTTTCTAACATTTTAGTATTATTCCCAAATGTAGAGCTCAATGTGAGTGTGTGTTTATTTTATTTTTATATTCTGTTAAATTTCAGGAAGCTACTGTACAATCAAAAGTTACTCAGAAAGTGTATTTGGATATAAGCGTTGGGAATCCGGTGGGGAAGCTTGCTGGAAGGATTGTGATTGGATTGTATGGTGATGATGTGCCCCAAACTGCGGAGAATTTCCGTGCCCTTTGCACAGGTTGTCTCACTAATTCAGTTTTCTCGCTTTCTTTGTTAGTTGTCTGAATTGTTAACTGTTTATCTTGATTAGGAGAGAAGGGATTTGGATACAAAGGTTCGACGTTCCATCGTGTAATCAAGGACTTTATGATTCAGGGAGGGGACTTTGATAAAGGAAATGTGGGTGATTTTCCTATGCTTATACTTTCATAGTTCGTTTATGTTTAATATTTTGTTGCACTGCAATGATGATTACATTATTGATATCAGTGAATTTATTTTTTTGGCTATTCATTAAAATTTGAATCGACGTAAAAACTCAATGAAGTTAATGTAAGAGAACACTATTGGCCACCTATCAAAAAAGGAAGATAACAATATAAATCAATTTGCAACATTTGTTGTTTTTTGGCCGTAGTGAGAAAGCACATTGTTAGATTGTATGAAAAGGTAAGAGGCCAAGAGTTCATAGAAGAACAAAAAAAGTCAATTCAGCAGGCTGTTAAAGTCAATTCTAGTTGTATCAACAATTGTATGTAACTATAGGACCACATCTGGTATTGATATAGATGGCAGCTTGAACAGGTATTTTATCTAGCTGAAAACCTAAGTTTCTAAACTTGAGAGTCTTCGAGTTCCCCCTAAATTAGTTGTGGCTATGGATATGGCTGGAGTTTTTTTCTTTTCCCTTGTCAAATATATTTTTGTCTCCTACCAAGAACCTTGTACCTCAATTGACTACTCTTGGTGTTTCCAACGGAGATGTCCAAGGTTCAAATCCCCCCCCCCCCCCCCTAATTGCAACTATATATATATATATATATATATATGTCTCCCTTACATCCTAGTTCCACAACTTAGTTATTTTATTGAAACCTTGATAAATAATTATACTGGGTTATGACATAATGTTTTGGTTGACCCAAAGTTGTAGGGATTGAAGCTTTGTACAGTGAATAAACCATGACCTCTCCCAGACCCCGCAAAATTGGGAACTTCATGCACTAAGAAACTATTTTGTAGTTGATTAGAATCTATAGATGTGAAGGATTAAATTTTCCATGCAATCTCTTTGAGATGGAGAATACTATCCACTGGCATTCTAAGTTGGTAGGGTGACATTGATGTCAGTGCTAGGAAGAAATTGTGAAGTGTAATGCTGGAGCTCTAAAGTCTAATTCCATTGAGACTCTTCAAAAATTGCTTCATTTAGAACTGTTGATGGTTTTCTCTTGGAGGAAAATTCTCCCTCCTTTTTAGAGTTTTGAGACAGATAGAGAAAGTTCCTCCAATCCATTACATGGCAACCAAAATGATCATCCATGTGTAAGTTTAATCACACGACCTCTTTAATTGGTTATGTGAGTTTTGGATTACTTAATAAGTCGTGTTATTAAAATACATGTAAATGAACATCTGATCGCCACGTAAAGGATTGGAGGGATTCTTTCAAATTGGTATGGAGGAAAATTTTGTCCTTTTGAGACTTGTTCAACCCATATGAGTATTATTATCTAGTTGCGACCACCTATGACAGACATCCATAGAGACCCTTGTTTGTGCTACCTTGATTTTTGACAAAATGAGTAATATTGATCTGATTTAGAATCAAGTTTGTTGATTTCAAATGTGAATGTGTATGATGTCTATATATAAAGGTCATACCTAACCTGAGATAATATGATGGAACCTTTTAGCCCTAATAGAAGGTTCATAGTTTCTCTTGACCAAATATTTAAATCATGTCCCATATCTTCAAAAAGTTTGCCACATTCAACCCTTGGGTTTGGGATTTATAATCTACATGAGAAAGTATAAATTATCATGTATTAACACGGCACCTTCTAATGACCTTTAGCTCAAATGGCACCTCCTCCCTGTTGGGGACATGAGATGCAAAACATGATCTCCTGAGTGATATTTATTTTCTAGGTTTTAATTTTCCTTTCCATTCCTTTCCTTTTATGTAATTGGTTTGGAATTTATTTCCTTTCCTTTCCTTACTTGGTCAAAAAGGTAGTTCCTTTCCTTCATTGATGTAGCTTGGAAACTTTATTTATAAGCGTCAAGGTTTATTATTGTTATGGTTTTCCTTGATTAATAAAATTTTTTGTTGAAAAGTTTCCAATTTCTTGGTGCTGATTCTAGGCAATTCTCGGTGTATGACCTGTAAATAAATTTTTTTTTTCATGCTTGGTATTAACTCCTAGGTTTTGTTTTCTTTTCCATACTAAGCAATTTGATTTCTATTTTTATTTGATTTTTCTATTCTTTCTAATTACTATTAATCGTTTCATTGTTTGAGAATTTTGTGCTGCATGATGCCATCATCCTATGAAAGGGCATGGTGTAGGAATAGATCATAGGTTCAAGACCCATTAGGTGTGCAATCACCTGTTAAAAAAGTATAAATTCTTATTGTAATCTGATAGTAGCATGAGGCTCCTAAACTTAACTGAATAAAGCCTTGTTCCAACTTCTTTGGCCAGTTGCCTGGATTCCTTTTTATCCTCTCACCTCTAACAGACTAACACTGAATCTTTTATCAAATTATAAGCTATTTTAATTTGAAAAATTCCTGTTTGCGATCTTGTTTCTGTTTCTGGAAAATGAAAAAAGTAACTTTTATTTTGTAACCTTGGTTGTATCTTATGTGGGCATTTAAGCTTGAACTTTCTAGTAGATCCCTCAACTGATTCTCCATAACTTGAATTTGCAGGGAACTGGAGGCAAAAGTATATATGGTCGTACATTTAAAGATGAGAACTTCAAGCGTAAGTTAATTTCCACTTCTCATGCAACAATTGTAGCTGGTTGGGTTTGTTTGTCTATGGAGACCACCTCAGATCTTTACATGGTAGAAAAGGATAAATAAAAAGATCAGATATCAGAATTTATTGACCAGTGATGTGATGTATAGTATTTTTGTTCCATTGTGATTTTCTATTAAAAAACTGAGAATTGTTGGTATGAATTTACTGGCTGGTGCTTTCTGTCATATTAGATTTTTGTGATAGTAGATCACCTTTTCTACTCTCTCTGACTCTCATGTATAGATTGCAACTGTGCCATTGCTCACCTTAATGATGCTTTGCAGTGTCTCATGTTGGACCAGGAGTTGTTAGCATGGCAAATGCAGGCCCCAACACCAATGGAAGTCAATTTTTCATATGCACTGTTAAGGTACCTAAATGCATACGTTTCTATGTTCTTCTTATTAACTGGCTGAGAGACTTTAAATGCTTTACCATTCTATGCTCCTTTATTCCTGTGTATCAGAATCCCCTGTTTTAGAGATTAGAGAATACATACGCAGGAACAATAGTTTTCAATGTTTGTCTTTGCTAGGGAATCAATTTCTGAAAAAGTTTACACGCCAATTGTTTATTGAAATTGCAATGGTCCAAATGTCTAAAAATTGATTTATCTGTTGAAACATTCCTACCCAACTTCACCTGAGAGGGTCAGTCGGTCTTGACTTTTGATGGAGCTGATGCAGTCATGGAAGATTGATTTGTAACTATGTAAATTTGTTTATTCAAGATTTATTTTATGTGACCCATGTGTCAATGAGACTCACGTGTGAACTCCAATTGAAGTAAAAGTTGCATGGTGTAAAGATGTTTTGGGGTTAAAATAGTTTTTTTTTTAAGTTTTATTTTATTAGTTATGGTTAACTTTTTTATCTAGGGGAAAATTTGAGATTTATGCAATTCCTGCGAATTAAGGGTATTTTGGTAGTTTATTCAAGTCTAGAAATTTTTAGGAGATCCTCAATATCTTAGGTTTTATTTTCTTTTAGTTCAAGTTAGTTTTTTATTTGGTTTTCAGCTTACTAGTTAAACTAGGAGTCCAATTCAGTTGGGGGGATTGGGTGCTCGAAGTCTTCAAATTTCCCACATTGCCCCTTTAGGTAAATGGTTATGGCGATTTGCTGGTGAGACAGATACTTTGTGGAAATTAAATATAGTTACAAAATTTGGGTGCAGCATAGGTGGTTGGAGCTCAGGGTTATCAAATGAATCACATGGGGTTTCAGTTTGGAAACACATTAGAAGTGGCTGGGATAGATTTTCTCAGTTTGTACTGTTTGAGGTGGGAAGTGGCTACCATATTCGTTTCTTGGATGACATGTGGTGCGGTCACATTCCTCTTTGAGTGTCTTTCCCATGTATAGGATTGCTCAGAGGAAGGATGCATTTGTAGCTGATTTTTTGGGTGGACAGAATGGGTCTATTCATTGGGATATTCATTTTACTTGTTCTATCCTGGATTGGGAGTTGGAGAGTTTACAATCTTTCTTTGCTTTATTGTATTCCACTAATGTTGATCGGAATGGGGTTGATTAAAGGTGTGGAAGCCTGCAAAGACTGGGTATTTTGAAGTTAAATCTTATTATAGAGCCCTACTTATCAAAAAAAAAAAAAAATCTTATTATAGAGCCCTAACGACTAGAGGAAGCCATGTATTTCCTTGGAAAAGTAATTTGAGGGTGAAAGTTCCTTTTAGAGTGGCTTTTTTTACTTGGCTAGGGGAAAGATTTTCACCTTGGATAATTTGAGGAGGAATATTTATATTGTTGACAAATGTTGCATGTGCAAGAACTGTTGGGAATTGGTGGATCACTTGCTCCTTCACTGCTCTTATGCACATAATTGGTGGATGTTTGTTTTTAGCCTCTTTGGGGTTTCTTGGGTGATGTCTAAGCAAGTGGTGGATCTGCTAGCTTGTTGGAATAGAGGGGTGGGCACAGTTTTTCTTGCTCACTTTGTCTGACTGGATGACTGCAATGAGCGGTCTTTTTATCTCCCCTTTTTTGGAATTTTTAGATTTGTGTTCTTTTAATGCTTTGTTTCCTTTAGTACACATCCTGTTTACCATAGGAATAGTTTGTATGCTTCTCTCTTCTATTATATATATATACACACACACTCGAACGGAGATAGAGTTTGATTAATAAAAATATTGGGAGCATTGGTGCATGTTGGCCTTAGTGTTCACTGTTCTTTTCTCCATTTCTCCTCTCTTTTCTTCTTCTCTTTCTCGCGGTGAGTACTATTCATACAGCCATAACCATTATAGAATTCTCTTTTTTCCTTTTCCTAACAGCCCCAAATCAAGCCTTTCTTTTAACTATCAAAACCCTAAAATCCCACATACTTTCTTCTACCAAATAGCCATCAAATAACTTATCAAGCCACCTTTTAATTCCTAACACAACCCCATAACCTTTCTTTAACAATTCTCACCCTGGATCTGTAAATTCTCCTAACCCTAAACCAACCACAAGCACATGTAGACAAATTTCCCCATTTGTCCTAAGTCAATTAGGTTTCTGAGTCAGATTCTTACCACAAGTTATTTGTTGAAATCTTTTTTTGCCTACTGCGTGATAAAGTTTCTCACCCAAGATAGCGGTGAACAGGAAATTAAAGTCTTAAGGCTTTTTCTCAAGACTACAAAGGAACAGAGAAGACTTTAAAGCGTGTTCAATAGATGCAAAACTAGAAGATTTTTCTACTATACGAGAAACTTCGGATAAGCTTACAGTTGCTTTTTTGGTTAAATATCCTTATAGAACAGCAACTTATCAAGAACTTAGATATTCCAAGTTGACCCAAAATATGATGGATATGGCCTTACCAATTTGCTGCCACAACAACCTCAATTGGGTGTTGGTTCAATGCTACAAGGCGTCGTATTAAGGAGAGAAACTCAGCCTTATGATTCACCTCAAATCCAACTTCAAGAACAACCAAAGGGATGCATTACAAGGACAAAACCTCTCTGCCTCTTCCCCCCTCCTCTCTCTGTGACAAAGCCTCCCCCATCACCCCCCAATGGAGGTCATCTTTGTCTGAGGTCTGATCCAAAGCCACCTTGCAGGTATGATCTTATGGAGGGAAATGATGGCTGGTTTTGATGATAAGTTTTCTTATCAAAGACTTTGTTTTCTTTTACGTATTTAATAATTGTTTTGAATTGGGGCTTGCATGTCCATTCAGCTAGAGTCAGGGTTTTAGAACCTGTGTGGACATGGCCAATGTTAGCTACCTTTGGGAGCATTTGGTCTCTATCTTTCAAGTGGTCCAATACTCCAATTGGTCTTGTTGAAAGCCACTATAGTACTCTATTTTTGTAGATGATGATGTTGGTGGTGGTGGTGAGGTTGTAATCTCAAATTACCTTGCATGGATTACTGGGAACAATGACCTTGTATAGATTGCGCTTGTGTATACAGTTTTGAAAATGATTATGCCCATGGCGCTTATAATTAGCTATGATTTGGAACTTCTATGGGGGGGCATTTATTTTTTAATTTTGTTCTATGGGGGTTTTGGATACATTGTCATGGCCAAGGCTGCTATTATCAACTATGATGACCAAAACCAGGAGGTACACTTCAGTTGGCTTCTCAAACTAACTTGTTGCCATTGGTTTCCAGCACTTTTCACCTAACATGTTCAATTCAGGACCTCGGGTGACCGGTCTATATGCAACTCGTGCCGAATGATCTGTGAACACTCCAACTTGTCAAGCCCTGAACTGGGGAATTGTGTTTCATTAATTATTTCTCCTGGTTTTGGTTATCAACTATGATGACCAAAACCAGGAAGAGGCCAGTTGGCTTCTCAAACTAACTTGTTGCCATTGGTTTCCAGCACTTTTCACCTAACATGTTCAGTTCAGGACCTCGGGTGACTGGTCTATATGCAACTTGTGCCGAATTGATCTGTGAACACTCCAACTTGTCAAGCCCTGAACTGGGGAATTGTGTTTCATTAATTATTTCTCCTGTCTAAGATTCAAAAATTGCTAGTTGCATAGTTTTCAGGGTTCAGTCAGCTCAGCTGATTACACTAAGCATGCCATATAAGGGGAGATTAATATTATAATATGTTTCTGAATATACTTCTTTCTTGGTTCTCCATCCTTTCTGCATTGGCTAACTGGTATCTTAAGTAGCTTTTGGCTGTTGAATGCATATTGGATGGTTGACTGCCTAGTTAAACAAAATTCTTTAACATGTTTATTTCAGGTGGCCTGGTGTGTATAATGGAATGTCACATTTGCTTAATGAAAAGAATTTAGAAGAAGTCATATTATAGTCATATTATGTTATGTTTCTCTTTTATTGGCAGACACCTTGGCTGGATCAGAGGCATGTTGTGTTTGGGCAAGTTCTAGAAGGCCTTGATGTTGTTAGGCTGATTGAATCACAAGAGACAGACCGAGGAGATCGTCCCAGAAAGAAGGTGGTTGTATTTGACTCTGGTGAGCTTCCAATAGTCTGATGCGGGTGTTCCAAGTTGTTTTTCTTTCCCTTTGTTTTGCTTAGGAACTTTGAACCCTTCTACCCAATTCATAGGGCATCTCTTTGGGTGAGTTCTACACCCAACTACAAAGGATTTTTGGTTAAATTTGTATCCCAGAAGAAATATAGTTCTAGCATTGGGAGCTATGACCAGATTAGAGAGTTCTCTACTATTGTTGAGGATTCTTGAATATGGTGGAATTTTCATACATTACATGCAATGTGAATCAGATGGAGGCTAATAGGAAACTTAATGAGATTTGTGCACTATCAATTGCTGTTATATACCTACGCTGGATGCACTGTTTTCTCTACTTTTGCATTTATTTTTTTCCTGTTGATTTCATTACCGCTACTTTTGTTGGGCTTGAGCAGTGAAATTCATTAGACTTGTGCATCTCTATTTGAAAACTCTGGCCTGGGAAGTGGGAACGACTTTGGTCCATTAGCTCTCTCACTTATAATTGAGTTACTAAACAAATTGACATCCAAACTTCCAAGAATTAGGAGTCCATTTAAAATTGAACGGACCTTTTAATGGGCCTGAGCCTGAAACCTGCACTCGGCTGGACTGTAAGAAACATCCTACGATTTGTGGCAAGTCAAAAGAACGAAACGAATTTAATGAGTTTCCAACTTTAAAGCTAATCAAAAGATCCGGTTTAAAAACATGTAATTTTTCAGTGGTGGCATAGCATTTTCACAGTACATTGGTTGTTCACTTATTCTAATCAACTATATCAGGCTCTCTTGCATCCAATTCATCAGGCTCTAAGAAACTAGTATCCCCGACCATCACAGTTGCACTAGCCAGCCCTTTACTTATATATAGGATCTGTTTGGGAACTGTTTATTTTGTTGAAACTGAAATTTTTTTGCTGAAAATGCTATAGATAAATGTAAAAGTTAGTTGAAATAGTATAGTGAGAGAATTATTTCATTTCAAAAAGTGCAGTGGGACTTATGAATAATAACAAAAATAAGCTGAATAATAAAATAATTTTCATTTTTCATTTCAATCCAAACAGAGGCATAATATATAAAATTAAAGTGGCTGCCTTTAGGCCACGTAATTAGTTACTTAATTTGCAAAACTGTAATCATGATCATAACATTATGGGCCTAAAAGATAAGGATAGTGTTTTACACCTTCCACGTTGTTTTTTATTTATTTATAATAAAAAAGGTATACTTTTCCTCACTCGTGCTACAAGTTGGCATTTTTTGCTACTCTATGAATTTGGAAAATTATTAGATAGTCCATTAGCAATGTTCCGAGCTCTCAGCACTCTCACATGGTAGGTGGCCATGAATTCATCCATCCTCCTGCAATTGTTTCTTGGAGGGTAATGCTAGCTAGTCCATGTGCATTCTATCGTATACAAAACCATGTACAAAAGCGGATTTAGATCAGGTGCAATATTGCATCTGATGCAATTGTAATTAATGAATGAGACTGAAAGTTGAAAAAATAACTTTCAATCTCAACCATTAAATAAAATATATTAAAAGAGAATTAAAAAGTTAAAGTTAAAAAGTAAAAAAATGTAAAAAAATTTATGAGAAAAAGTGAGTGAATTGCATCAAGTGCAATACCTTAGGTATTGCAGCATATGCGATTCTATAATAGTAATAACAAGCTCTGAATTTTTAGACTCTGAGCACACCTATGGTTACGAAGATTCCTTAGGCAGACATAGCCACATAATTACCTTAGGTTTCGTACACAAGTGTCGAAATCCCTAGTACCACTTCTAGAAAAGCTGTTGGTTTTTTTGTTTGTTGAGATGGCCTTCCTCTCTTGTACCCATTTGGCTATAAGCCATGATTCAGAACCATAAATTCATTATCTTATCATCATTGTCCACAATACCATATGGGCTTTTCGTTATCATCTTAACCAATTGTCTAAACCGCAAGACCCATTATTATGAGAAAAAGTGAGTGAATTGCATCAAGTGCAATACCTTAGGTATTGCAGCATATGCGATTCTATAATAGTAGTAACAAGCTCTGAATTTTTAGACTTTGAGCACACCTATGATTACGGAGATTCCTTAGGCAGACATAACCACATAATTACCTTAGGTTTCGTACACAAGTGTCGTAATCCCTAGTACCACTTCTAGAAAAGCTGCTGGTTTTTTTGTTTGTTGAGATGACCTTCCTCTCTTGTACCCATTTGGCTATAAGCCATGATTCAGAACCATAAATTCATTATCTTATCATCATTGTCCACAATACCATATGGGCTTTTCGTTATCATCTTAACCAATTGTCTAAACCGCAAGACCCATTAATGATATTGTTACTATTACTAGTACATACTACTATTAATAACAACAACGTGAGATACACTATCAATGGCGCTATAGTTTAATGAGAATAAAAATGATAATAATAAAAAATGTAAAAGGTTCAAGTTGTAGAGGGAGGGTTGTACTTGTAATACTGTTGTAGCATGTGGAGTGCTTAAACTTTTGACTTCAGTGTACTCTTCCTGGCAATGGTTACCACTTTCCAAATGTGGGATCGAAAGTTAGCCTTATCATTGGTCTTTTAAGAGAAACAAACCCAAAAAAAAGGAAAAAAAAGGGACCTTTTACATCTTTCTTGAAGGTTAAATCATAGTAAATGATAAAAGGAAAAGTTACAGTATAAAATGGCTTTAAACTACACATGTACTAGAGAAATAAAAGCAAAATGGAGTATTGGTTATGCAACAAAATTAATATACTACATTTATTATGAGCAAAAAGTCAACATTCTGATTCTGACATGGTACAATAGAGAGAGAATATAAAATTTACAAACCTGCAAAACACAGTATCTATATACCAGTATCTACACTAGCAAACCTCAATGTTAATATTGTAGATTCTTCTCTTGAGAATGACCCTAGCTAGTCACCAGTCACTATTATAGCAAACCTCGAGGTTATAAATTAATTCAATTGACCGTGATAAGACTTAGACTACTGTTGAATTCAATTGCATGTGGCCCGGTGAGGATTCTATACGATTCTGACCACGTGACTGTGTGTGAGTAGGTAAGTAAACTCTTTCTGCTTTCAAAAAAAAAATTACAACTTCTACTATAATTCTTTTTTGTGATATGTTATAAGTGACTTGTATGTAACTTTCATATAGACTTAATAATTTTTTTTTCTATTTATCACAGTCAACCAAGTATAAAGTTAAAAAAAAAATTGTTGATTTTATCACTTTAACAAAATTTCCTTCTTCTATTAATTCATGCTAATTTTTTATCCTCTTTTAGCTAAATCCCATTTATTGTTAACGTTTTCCTAGATTTTTTGAAGAAAGGAAAACCTTGAATAAAACAAAAAAGATAAAGAGAAATCCAACTTGGGCACTGTCACAAACGGCGGGAGAAGCCCAAAACGTGGGTAAGGTTGGGGGTGGGGCCCACAAACCCCATGGTCAAATTGGGCCGCGACATAAGACAGGGATTCTGACCCCACGTGTACTGGCGGCTGATCATGTCGATAGGATTGTGCCACGTGTACAATAGAGTAGACCCAATAAATTAAATCACAACCAAGGACTTGGAAAAAAAAAAGGTAAAAGCGATAGGACATCTGGGCGCGTACGTGGAGATGCGTGAGATTCTGTCGGTGGACTTTTCAATTTTCAATATCATTATTGTCACATCATCATGCCCATCACTTCTTATTCATTCATTGCCTAGTAATTACTTGATAATCATTTTGTTTTTGTTTTTGTTTTTTTTTTTGGTTTATTAAAAAAATCGAATACTTTTGTTGTATAATTTCAGAGAATTATTAAATATTAGGAGGTTATGTCATTTATTAGGCTTACTTATATTAATTTATATATAAATATCTAACAAAGTCTAAACTGTTGTGATGCATTCTCCACTCACTTTGGGTTCCTTATCCTAACTTTCTTTCTTAATTTAATTCCACATCTTATCTATTGTGTAGGCTATAATTGAGAATTGGACTTGGAGTTTGGAATTCTATCAAATTAAAGGGCACCTTTCTTTGTTCAGAAAGTATGATTTAAACTATATGCTCATGGTTAAACATGTCTTTAATAAGTAGTATAAAACAGTAGAAGAACATGTCTTAAATAAGTAGTATAAAACAATAGAAGTGGAAAAATTGAGAAACAAAAACTTTTTTTTGTTTTGTTTTTTTTTTTTTTTTTTTTTTCTATCCGATAGAAGCTTAATTTAGTTTAATCTAAGTGTATATATGTGTGAAATTATTCTTTTTTGGAAATTTGAACCTCGGTTCTTGACTTCACAATTTCACAAAAATTTGTATTTGGTAGAGTGACCAACTCGATAAGAGTGCGCGATGGTAAAACAAAAGCTTGAAAACATGAAGTTTTTACACCTAGTTTTAATGTTATATAATTTTATGATGCAACACGGTTTGGGATTAGGATCAAACAACTAGTATTGGTTAAAAAAAAAAAAAAAAAATACTAATAAGGAAGCATGATATAAGAAGGAAAGTTGGAAAAGGAAGTAGTAAAAAAGTGACAAATGGTACTCATGCGACATGGACTACAGATGGCTGTAAGGTTAGTGTTTCGGTAGTGACCTTACCAACCAAAGCACTAGGTGCCACTTTCAGAAAATGCCTAGTATGAAAACTACTTGGGAAGAACTTTGCAATTCAATTTGATCAATGTGTATTACTATATTGCAACCTAGCTCAATCGACAGTGTCACAACGCACTTCAATTTGATCAGAATTGTAACAAAGTCAATCTTGGCGGCGCATTCATATATATATATATATATATATATATATGGAGGGTCCTGGCCCTCATTACAAGCAACACAGCACTTCAATCCAATATTTGAGCCAGACATTTTTTCAAGTCATTTTCACCAATCAATTAAACTATGTCTTTGTGCTACATGAAGCCCGACATTCTTTAATGTTTTCAGGGGCCTTGATCTCAGTTTAAAAACATAAATCACACTCACATTAAACTCACTTCCATCCTCTTTTATTTGAACAATATCATGGCATTAAGATTCTGCCAGACCAAGAAATAAGAGAGAATATTCTGAAGTAATGGAGCTTTGCAAAACACTTTTTAATACCAAAAAAATGCAACCAGGTAAACAAATATACGCGAAACATTAACCAAAAGATGCAGCTAGTTGTATGCACATGAAACTTTACAAGTTGACAGATTGCAATTTTGAGAGCTGACCAAGATCTACATGGGAAGCACCTAAACCTTTGCAATTTGGTCCTAAAGCACAATCTACAACTAAACAGACTTTTTACTTAATATTTACATGCATTGGACACAACTTTTTTTTTCTCCAAATTAACTGCTCAAGAATATGACTTTATCAAACCCAAGTTGTATAGAAACTTCTCTGATCTGGATCGAAAGATATTACCCAAAGAGAATCTCCCACTCTCTTGGGGTGGAGATTTTGAGTAGGCCTCATCCTTCACATGAAGTACTGTCAGACCAATCTCATTACGAACTGCCTCAATTGTTTCACTCTTCACTGGATTTCCCGACGCATCAATCACATAAAAAACATTTACAGCTTGGGATCCCCTGGTAGTAACCTCAGCTCGAGTAACTGATAGACCATTTTCTCTAAATATACGAGTAACATCAGACAAAAGACCAATTCTATCTTCACCGCAGAGTTCTAGTCTTATACCCTGTATTGTATCAAAATTTGTTAACATAAAAAGTGAGTTGGATAAGTACTAAAAACTTGCATCTAACCAAATCTCCCATGTTTGTACCTCAGAAGTTCGCCTCTTGATAGCAGCCTCCAAGCAATGAATTACCCTTTGCCTCTCTGCTTCAGAACTAATAGGGCAGCCATCCATATGCCTGATAAAGTATTCCTATCAGCCAAATGAAACAACCAAATGAGGTCCTTTACATCAGTTGTAAAGTGCATTTCAAGAAATTAATGAATTTGACAGCAATGGAATACAAAAAAAAAGATTCAAAGAAATTAAAGACAACCTGATAAGCCTCTGGTCCCTCCGCAATTACGGTAGCATGGTATACTACATATTGCATATCAGTCAGTGTGCATACAGTATCAAAGAGTAGCTTAGGACGGTCAGGACTCATCAAATTCACAACAGTATATCCCTTATCCACACAATTCTCTACCGTTACAAGAAGTTTTCTTCTGTCACTAGTGGACACACAATCTGTATCATCCATATCATAATCGCGATCAGCATACATCATTTGATGGAGTCTCCGGTCCTTATGAGTTGAACCTACGGAAACAGCAGTGTTGGCACCCCGTTTATCTCTATCCCCTTTTAGTACATAAAGAAGAAGTTGTTTGATCTTAGCAAGCCGATCAGGATCATCAATTGGCATTCCAATTGCCTCGTCTGTGATGTAAACAACTGAAGCCATTCTTGAATTGTGGGTCCAAACCTCTGCGGCTACCACGTTACATTTGAGGTCAGCAAGAACAGCAAAAACCTCTGAAAGCAAGCCTGGCCTATCTCTTCCAGTCAATTCAATTGTCGTGTGTTCCATGGCAGCTTGGACACCCACAGACCTTCTCAAGGATCGAAAACTACGTGCCCTAGGTCCCAGCGACTGCAACGCATGAAATTAATGATCAATTTGACTTATAATTCACAAGGCTCTACACAGAATATTGCCAAATGATTATGATACAGACCAAACAGCAACCAATGCTTTTTCTTTGCCTTGTTCTTCCATTATCTAGTTGTTAATGTATTTAATTGGGGATGGTGATTAAACGTAGAAGGCCTGGTAGCTATCCATTAAAGTCTTCTATCCAAGAAGAGTATATTAACTTCTGTTTGGGATGTATATGTACATATGTAGAATTTTATTGTCTAGTTTCCTTCCGTAACAATTAAACATTTAACAGTACTATCCTGAGTGGTTTCTGGTTAGACTCTCTAAATTGATCTTTTTAACAGGTACAAGAACTTTTATTAATCTGAACAGGGATAAATCAACAGTAACAAAGAAATTAATTTGAGAATTTTGCAGGACTAGGATAAAACCTCCATACAAGCATTCGATAGAGAAACAAGGAGCACAGTAGAAATCAACTACCAAATTCTTCCTACGAGTATAGAAACCCAATAGGAATTTGCACTATTACATTAAGATCTCCAGCTCTATGGTTATTATATCTTAAGCACCTCACAATTGATATAAAACAAAATTTAGTATTGCAGATCTACCTGTTGAATCCGCTCAGCAAGATCATCATCGAACAGCTTGTTCCCATTTTGATCAGTGACATGAAATACTGTAAAGAACAAACGGAAACAACAAAAGTCAATCACAAACCATTGATTCAAGGTCTTACGAATATATACATAATTTGAGAATGAGAAACTAACCATCCATGAACCATTCCCCATCTGAAGATATGTAAGCTCGACGAATTATAAGATTCAAGTCAGTCAAAACTTGAACCAACTCTAACAAAGTCCCACGCTTGTTTGCGCTATCAACCTAAAACGTTTTCACAAAGATTCATTGTAACCACAGTGACCCTTTTGAGTTGTATACAAGATAAGTCAGATAAGACAAAAGAATTCAATCAAATACCTTAATCAAAGTGGCTTTCCTGCTTGAGGCATTATCAACTGTAACCCTGCAAATCCCATATCAACAATGAACCAAAATCACAAAAAAGCTCAAACAATTCAGCTCAAGAAAGCCAAAATTTAGAGAAAGAATCAAGAACCCACCTCTAACAACAAACAACACCAAAATTGCAAAATGAAAACGAAACCCCAACAAAGAAAATACAGAGTAAAAGAAAAGAAAAAGTTGTTACCTTGGAGGGTTCATTCGAATCACAAGCTTTTCAAATTCATCATCCATGGTGAGAGGAGAGGTCCAACAATCCATTTGGAAATGAAATTGAGAGTAAAAAAACAGAGAGCTAGATAGAGAAGAAAGGGAGTATATTTATATAAGAGAGATTTCAGAATAGAGAGTATCTTTGTCCTCTGGAATCTCTGTGTCTCTGATTTTCTTTTGTTTTTACGTTATAATATTTATTTTATTTATCTCTCACACAAACACACACACACAAAGAGTTTTTGTATGTGGGAGTTTGGATTAGATTGGGAATGAGAAATGTGAAATGGGGTTTTTTGGGGGTTGTGAGTTGTGAGTAGTTAGTTGGGGGTGGTGTGGTGGCTCTTGAGCTGGAAGAAGAGTTTTTGGAGGGACATATAACAAACAAATCTATATATTACTAACAAAGACTATACAAATAGAAAAGTGTAGCGCATGGGACTATCTATCATCCGACTTTGTCGCTTTTAATTGTGGGTCCCACCCCCACCACTTCCCCTTCTAAACACTTGGTTCTCCTCTCATCTCTCTCTAGTCTTTAGGGTTTGTGTTTTTTTTTTCTTTTTTCTTTTTCACAAGGCGGCTCAAATATCAAATAACAAATCTCAAATCTCAATTTTCCTTTTCTTTTTTCTTAAGGTTTAGGAATTGGGATATTTAAAAAAAAAAAAAAAATTTTTAAAGCTAGACTCTTTTGAGGATCTTTTTAGGTTCTACTACTAGGCTATTATAGCCTATTAGAGCATTCTCATTTAGAATTTTAAATGCTAAAAGATGCTTTTTTTTAGCATTTTTGATCAAAAAACTTGCTCCATCAAAAATTTTAAATGCTAAATTTTTTGGCATTGATGAACAGTGCGGTTTCATATTTGAAACCACACTGTTCACTAATTGTAAACTTTACTACTATTTTTTTTTTCAATTGGGGCCCACGGTTGAGAAAGAGAAGAGACAAAGGAGAGAGAAGAAAAAATAAAAAAAATGATAAAGAAAGAATATTTAAATGGAATGTTAAAAAATAGAAGTTTTGATGTAAAGGATGTTATAAAGTGGGGTGTTATATGTTATAAAATTGGGTTTTGAGATAGTAAATGCTAAATTTTTTGCATTCCTTGATAAGAATGCTCTTATGTGTCTTTTCTTCACTTTTGTTTTGCAATATAGGTACCATGCTATGAGGCTTTAATTAAACTTTTATTATTATTATTATTTTTTTTTTTTGAGAGAGGAAGGGTTCATTCTATGAGGAAAATCTATCAAAAATGAAATCTATAGTTAGATTTTGGTGTACCTTTTGGGGACCCTTTGGCTGAGTGAGGGGAATATGTGTGTCATATTTATCATTTAAGAAATCTATTGGGATTTTGTTAAGCTTTAGGGCATTTCTTTGTGGCTTAAAGGAATCTCCCCATTCAAGCAATTTACTACCTTCGACACCAAATTGATTTTGTTTGGCCTACTAATGGGTAGAATCCCCTTGCAGAGTTATAGTCCTAAATAATGCACCTTATCTTTTTCTTCTTGTCATTGCCTTTGTTGGGTCTGGCTGTATATGTTGATTGCATTTTTCTCTTTTATATCACATCTTTTTTTGGAATGAATTTAATATTGGTATTATTTGCATTTATTTAGATTAGTATAATCCGTACTCATAGTCACAGAAAGGAAAGTAGGAGAAAAAAAGAAATGAAATCTGCTTGAGGTGGATTCAAGATATGAATGTATTTAAATATTCACTCTACTTTTTACATACCTTTTTATTATTGTTACTATCTACTTGGAGATATGGGTAGCCATCTCAGTTCCTTGTTGGTGTGGGGAATATTATATAATAATATAGGAATCCTTTCTCTAAGAAGTATGTAGACGTGTGTATATAGAACCGAACGTGGCAGAGGAAGGTAAAATCTTTTAAATGTAGAAGCAGATATAGAAAATTATTAGATATTCTTGTAACGCAGCTAACATGATTATGGGTGGGGAATTTCTTCTATTAAGGAAATCACCGTCGTGAAGAGGTTTTGAGGGTGTGGGTTGTTGGATTTGAACCATTCCTCCGTCGTGATTTCTCGCGAGAATATATGGAATACCAATGTTCCTTGTTGGTGATCCCCAATAGAACCGTAAAAAAAGGTTCTAATGCAATCAACATAGAGTGTAAAAAGTAAAAACTTTGAGTGCTTAAGTAAAGAATAGCTTTGTTATGAGGTTGAACCCCTTATTTATACTAGTCTAGTGCTCTTAAATGCGCCCCCCCCCCCCCCCCCCTCCCCCCCAATTCCCGTTCCGTTTCTTGGTCTTTGAGAGTAATACTTAGATATTCCTACAACACGGAGAATGATGCTCCCTCATTTTTTCATAATGGGGTCTACTAACTTGACCTTTATCTTATCAGTTCCCCTAGAACCCATCAATCGTTAGGTGAAATTAGTGGATATGTCATTAATATATATTAGATTACTAGTATGTCCAACACTTTAGTTAGCTCTTCTTTCTATGGTGATGCTTGGACTATTTTTTGTTATCTAATTTTACCATCCTGCCTAGTGCTTGGATACTTGTTTGTGTCAGTCCTTGTCTATACTCAATTCTTGAACATTGGTCTTGATTAGGGGTGTCAAATGGGTGGGCATAATTGGATTGGGTATATAAAACCCATTTACCTATTAAAACCAATTTAACTAATTGCTTTTAACCAAAATCCAACCTAACCCAATTATTATGGATAAACCCTAACCCACCCAATTACCCAATTATCAAAATTACCAAAATGCCATTAAAGTGAAAATGACCATTTTGAAGCTTTGAAGCTGGAGGATCTGGAGGCGCCGATACTTCACACGGACCGTCCGATCTGATAATCTCATCCTACAATTTCAAAATTACTTAGTCTTTCAGGTTTGATTATTTGATTATTATATATTAATTAATGAGATATTTTTAGTGATAAAAAGGAAATGAGAATTGAGAGACTGTACCTGTGGTTTGGATGGTGGAGATTTGGCGGTGGCGGAAAGGGAATGGATGGCGGGGGTGTTGGGATCAGAGGGCGGAGTGTTCTTTGTGTTGGATTTGGAGTGTTTAGAGAGAGATCTGGGAAGGAGGTTTCGAATGGAGGAGGTGGATATGGTTCCTAAGAAGCGAGACTCGGTGGTCTCCGTGCTATGTTTGTTGTGCCTCATTGTTCTCTAAGAGAGAGAGAGAGAGAGAGAGAGAGAGAGAGAGGTGTTTGGATTTTCAGAGGTGGATTGAGAGTTGAGAAGGGAAGAAGATGAAGACAAAGATCTGAGAGAAATGACGAAAATCTGAGAAATCTTCGAAACTTTGAAGCTGCTGAAGCTGCTAAAGCTGTTGGGTTTTCGATTAAAACGTGATTGGAGGCCGAGAAAATGAAGGAAAATGAAAACCCTTGTGAAACATTGAAACGTCTGAGGGCTGGTGTTTTTTTTTTTTTTTTTTTTTTTTTAATGGGAAGGGTTGGGTTGAATTTGGGTATATTGGTTTTGGGTTAAATGGGCCTCAATGGGTTTTTAGTTAAAACCCAATAATCATTGGGTCTAATTGGGTTGATGCCCATTTAATCCAACTAATAATTGGGTGAGTTTGGGTTCAATTAGAGTGGGTGAGTTTGGGTGGACAAATGGGTTTGGGCTTACTTTGCCACCCCACTCTTGATTCTTGTCCCTCTTGGGGTACTTAACATCAATAAAAGCAAACTATTTAAAACAAAAATTATGACCTTAAGTTTATATCATATTCTTTTATGGAAAAAGCTAACGAGTGCCCTTAGGGCATTAGTTAACAATCCATTTTATTAGGTAGCTTATCTTATTTTATCATAGGTAAGTTACTTCTTTTGTCTCATATTGTTGGTCCTGTATTCTATTTTGGGATGTGCCAAAATTTTGTCTTGTTTCTAGAATTAAAATCTATTAATTTATTGAGTTTTCTATTATGCCCATGCCAAACACAAGCACTTTTGTTTTTTGTTTTTTTTTTTGAGAGAGCACAAGCACTTTAAATGATAAATTTTTTTGAGAACTTTGTTTATGAGTAATTTTGGGAACTTCAATCTTTTTAATGAAGAGACAAGACAATAAACAATGTTCCCTTTAAAATTTGAGTTTTCTAAATAAGACCAACAATTTAGGATAGAGAGAGTATTAAAATGGAAGCTCAATTTATCATATGTAATTTATTAGCTTATCTTATCTTATCATATGTAACAAAAATTAGTTAAGAAATAACATAATATTTTTTTTCCTAAAATGAAATAATAAAAAAGACCATCAGGCGTATTCAACTTTGGTAAAATTTTTATTATACATCTAATTATGCTTATTTTTAAATGCATCCATGCGTGTGGATTGGCTTACAAGCTAGTAATAATATATTAAAAGTTAAAATTCAATCAATAATTCAAATTAGGTTCTAATTTTGTGCCAAGTTCTTTTACATGTAAATTTATGCATATGTTAAGAGCCTTATAGCTCAACTAGCACTTCCAATAAAGACATTCAAGATTTATAACCCCTCTCCCCATTGTAACAACCGAATTATCAAAATAAGAAGAGAGAAAAAAAAATGCATCTAAGTACATATAATAAAATTATGAAAAGTATCAATTAAAATTTATTATGCTTGTATCAAATACTAAAAATGTGCACAATATATTACTTATTAGATAAAACCGTTTCATATATTATATATACTAGTGTGTAGCTCCGTGCATATACACGGATACAATTAAAAACAATCACAATTATACTTTTTTTTAGAAGAGGTTCAAAAAATAATATATTTCTAAAATATATAATGGTTTCTCTCATTATATAAATATATATGATCTAGACTCTTCGGTTTTTTTACCCAAAAATTAACTTGCCACAAAAATTAAAAAAATAAATAGACACATGGCGGAAAATTAGACTTCAATTTATATCCAATTTAGAATTTAATTAGATTTGGACTCTTCGATTTTTACACTCAATAATTCAATTAGCACAAAATTAAAACCTCCTTCCCTCTCCCTTATGTGTGTGTGTGTTTGTTTTTCAAAAAAAAAAAAAAAAAAAAAAGGGACGCGTGGCGCGAAATTGAGAATCTAATTAAAATCTAATTGGATTTTCTCTTTACTTTGCCTATTAATATAGAGAGGTGCTACGTTCACAACATTTTCACAATAAATCATAGGTGGTTAGTTGTTATTGGTTCAAATTTGAACCTAACACTAAGATTACTTTTTTGCTCCAACAATAACAACCAATAACAACTTGCCCCTTAAGATTTATTGTAAAAATGTTGTGAAAATTTTGTGGACATATTATTTTTCATTAATATATATATATATAGATTAGTTGTAATATTTTCGAAGTAACAGGATAACTATAAGTAGATAATTATTAGAGAAATTACATCAGCTTGTGCATAAATGTGCAAAATGGAAAAACTAACTACTTTTACACAATTTGAGCAAAAAATCACCCACATCAGTGGGTGTAAACTTGTGTATAAATACACAATTGCTACAGTAATTGTGCATATATGCACAGTTACTGTAGCATGTGTATTTATTATTTTATTAATTTCAGTTTGCACCATTTTCTCTCTCTTTTCTCCGTGCACAACGAACTCAGTCTCCTCATCTTCTTTTTCCTTAGATGCACAGAAACACATCCACACTGAAACACATCCACACACAAACAAACCCACACAGACAAACCAACAGAGAGATAGATCGGTGTTTGACTGGAACGATCGGTGCTTGTGGAATGATAGGTGCTTGATCGGTGCTTAACTGGAAAGATCGGTGCTTGTGGGTGAGAGCGGCGATATTAGAGAGGTGTGTTGAAAAATGCGAGGCTTAACAGAGCAGAAGAAAAAGCCATTGAGCCCAGCTTGGTTGTTCTGGAATTGGTGGGCTTGGTAGTCGGAGAGTTCTTTTTCCGATTATTGTATGTGGTTGTTGTAGTAGTTGTTGATGGCGAGCAATTTGGGTTGATGGGTCGAGAAAAAGACCTGGAAGGTTGGATCGGTAAAAGGGTTGTGGAGCTTGGTTTGTGGATCGGCTGGTGAAGAAGTCCAGTCGGCGTGGTTCGTGGATCGGCCGGTTGGGTTGGTAGTTTTTGAGTGGTGAAGAAGTCCGGCTGGCGTGGTTCGTGGATCGGCCGGTTGGGTTGGTTGTTTTTGAGAAAGAATGAGAGAAGGTAGAAAAGAGAGAGAGAGAGAGAGGTGATCTGTTCAGAAATGGGTATGGAGAGAAAGAGAGAGAGAGCGCTTATGTATGTAAAGGTAGTCGTAAGAAATAATAAAAAAATTGAGAAGAATGAATATTTTATTGAAATATTTTGTAAAATAGATAAACTGATGTGAATGTTTTGTAAAAATGATGGTGTAAAATAGAAAAAGTAAGTTTTAAGTGTAAAATAAACGAAATCTTATGCACAAACTGATGTAATTGCTCTTATACTGTTCTTATATTTTCTGCACCCTTATGATACTACCAAGACTTCTCAAATGCGCTAGTCTGGGACCCAGCCTCCATACATACTTTGTAAACTAAGCATAGTTGTTCGAAAACAGGCTTATTTGCGTGATCTTTTTCACCCACCAAATCTCTGTAGTGTCCAATAGAGTGAACTTATAATATACTAATATACTGGTGTTAGTCAAACAACCAAATGACCAAATAAACAACCAGATGGGGACTTGGGAAGAATGAAACACACCCATAATGAGATCTCTGCAGTCTGCACAATGATCCTTTACATACAGACCACTTGCCACAGCTGCTTATCCTGCACATGATAGCCACATGGAAGAGAGAGAGAGGTGACTGTTTTGCTTGGTTTACTTGTCCAGCCATTTTTGGGTTGTATCACATGCAACATCGATGAGTCAAGGTGACACCTGAGTGAAAGATAAAAAAAGAAGAAGAAAGTAGATCTTGAATGGGCGGTTCTAATGATTTTACATTGGGATTGGACTGTTCTTCCATCACACACATGCACACATACACACTTTTGGGGTTTAGAATCTGCAGATTAAAGTAAACAATGTCTTGGGGCTTTTGTCTTTTACAAGATATATACAAGTACATGTTTTTTTTTAATCAGTAATTTTGATGCCCAATCCTTGGAACTGTGTGTGTTTTTTTATTATTTGAAAGTAAACAGAGAAAAGAGAAGCATAGTGGGACAGTCTGTCCGTACTGGGAAGATTATTAGGCCCACCTGCCATGGCAGCATTACATGTGATTGGGCTTCTTCTTCCCACACATGATGTTAAAAGCATGAGATTTGCAATTTTGTATGCCAAAATGGCTGATTTTTTGGGCACATCAAACATGGCTGATCTGAGAAGGTTATTTTGTCTCAGCAATGACAGTATTAATGGGGCTGAGGATCATGTGCAATCCATTTTTTTTAAAGGAGTGGGCATTCAATACCCAAGCCAATACAAGCTACCGAGCAACATTGATCATATGTGTCTGGTCAAGATGAAGTTTGACTGTCTATGTGCAGCCATACCCATACATCTCTATGAATCAAATGGTTTTTTGTTTTGATATGTTTAGGCAGCGGTAACTCTTTCAACCTGATTCCTAAGACAAGCTAGTAATAAGGTGGGTTTCAATTAGCTTAACTGATAAGTTACTAATGATTGAATAAGAGATCTGTGGTTTAATCCCCGCCTACACTAGAAACCGATTAGTGTCTTGGTCTAATAATAAAGAACCATTATCAGGAATGGACGCTATAGGTGGGAACTCTCTCAAAAAAAAAAAAAAAAAAAAACTAATAATAAGTGTTTTTATACTTCCTCTCTCAAATTATGGGGTTAACTAAAAGCATAAAATCATGAAATCAACCTCATAATTGATTGGTAATATGTCAATTGTCCTCCACCATTACAATTTTTTTTGGTTAAATTCAAGTTTCTTAATGCAGAAGTTAATCTTGTAGAAATGTGCAAAAAAGAAACTTTTCCATTTCTTTTCATTTAACAATTTAAATTCTGTTTCATAGATTTAATAATGTACGGAGTGTTATGTTATTTAAAATTTTAAATGATGTGATGTTGGATACTCTTTTAGATTTATAATATTTAATTTAAATCATAGATTCATTTTAAATGAAAAAAAAAATCATTTTCTGAATGTGCACCCAAATTTTCAATCTATCCAAGTCACACAAATGAACAAATTAAAAAGAAAAAAAAAAAAATCGTTTACTTCAATGCATTTTCTTGGCAAGCATTTTAGTCAAATGAAGAGTCTCAAGAGCTTGATCATCTCTATTTTCACTCTCACCAAGCACAACGACATAATTACTAACAAGCAAGTTGGATCCAAATATCTGAAAACAAAGTTACAAAATGCCACAATTTTCAAGAACTAAGTCAAGTTTTCAAATAAAACAAAACAAACCTCAAAGTTGAACTATAAAAGTCTAAAATAGAAACAAATCCACAGACAAGATTGGGAAGGAAGAGGGAGAATTCTATTATATATCATAACCTAATATAAGACTTTTACCGCTTAGTCCTGGTTGGCCATCATCGTGTCCTTGGCCTAGTCAACGTACAACAATGACAACAATAGCAACGGCCGACCCAAGATCATACTTCTTTTTTATTTATGAATTTTTAGAATAAGTGGGAGGGAGGTTTGAATTCTAGTTCTCTTTATAAAGAAAATATCCAACTTGATAGAGTGCTATTTTTTTTTTTTGAGAAGTGATAGAGTGCTATTTGAAGGGCCGACTCGATGTAGTTCAAGGTCGAAGTGATAAATTTTAAGCGAGACTTAAAAAAATATATTTAAATACCAATTAAAATATTTATATTTATATATATATAATTATCTAATTAATTTTTGTTTAAAAATGATCTTTTTTTATTTTTTGGTCTTTTGAGATGTTACTAATTAAATTTTTGTATTTAGGTTTTATTAACATCTTTTTTACAATTGAAAATATCTAGTCCACTAACTTAACACACTCACAATAATTTTCTTTTGGTGAAACAATTTATGGATTTCAATTGGGTTGGATTTCTATTAGTTCAATACTTTGGGGGCCTTGGATGGGGTGGGGGGTTTGGTCTAGAACCCTTTTATAAAATTTTGGGGTGTAGGGGACCTTAGGCCTAGGCCTAGAGGCGTTCTTGCCTTTTAGGGACACAAAAATTTCATAACATTCCCAAATTAGTTTATCACCTCACACATGGACCATTAAAAAAAATAAATTGCAAATTGTGATGGACCCACATGTGACATGGTACATTATTTAAGAATGGTGTGAATTATTTGTAAATTTTTGTTGTATCCCTAATTTTATTGAAAATTTAATGTTCTAATTATCAAAAAATAAAAAAGTAATGTTCTAGAATATTCGAGGGAGTATCTATTTTTAATTATATTTCCTTATCTTTTCTATCTTTTTATCAATATTTGATTTCCATACCTTATTAGGTTTTTATTTCTTTATTGGGTTTGTTTTAGTTTTTAAGTCTTATATAAATATATAGATATTCTTTGGGATAAATGCTAATGAAAAAATTAAAAAAGAAAAGAGCAAGAAGAAGATATGGCTTTTCATTGTTGAATAAGATTTCTTATGTTTTAATATCCTACATCCTCCTCTTAGATAAATGTGAGCCCCATGTGCGATACTCACATATAAGATCCATTTTTATGAGAGAGAAGGGTATAATACACTGGGTGTTTTGAATAATTTTACATATATTCTATGTTCTAATTACCCTTTGAGTGATTATTTGGATTTTGAACTTTGAAGAATACTTTGGATTTTGGGGAAAGGGGGAATTAGAACTTTGATGAATACTTTCCTCCCCTTTTTTTACATACTAGTGTTATAGTATAAGAAAAAATTACAAAACATAGTTCAAGATGAAAGTGAAGTATTTTATAAATCAAGAAATGTATAACTCTCTTCTCAAAAAAAAAAAAAAAAAAAAAGAAAAGAAAAGAAAAGAAAGAAATGTATAACACAAATGTCTATCAAACTTACTAAATTTATGCTAAGATTAGCAAAAATTTTAGGCATTTTTTTTACCTGCGTTTTATTTATTATCATAGAGGTACTCCTATATATATATATATATATATATATATATATATATATATCATTGAGGTACTATGTAAGTAAAAAAAGAAACAAAAATATAAAAAGTAAAATATAGAAGTACTATGTAGCTACTATTGTGCGACATGTGTGATTTATTTGATTTTTAAATGTCACATATCTTACATCTAAATAAAAATTAGAGGAAATTAGATTATTCAATGGGAAATGATTCCCTTCTTAATATATTATAGCCAAACAAGTAACAACTAAAATTTTTGCAAACCATTAAAAAAATAAACTAAAATATCTGCAAGAAGCTTATTTTTGGAGATTTGAAATGACGCTTTTTGGGAATGGAAATTGTAGCAATAGAATCCAAGGGCTGCTTTCTAAATTGTTAACATATATTCTTTCAAAGAATATATCAGTTGTAGCTAAATTTTTTTAAAAAAATAAATTACAATAAATATTAATAATAAAAAATTGAAGTTCTTGGCAATATTAGGTTTAATAAGAATATATTTAACAAACATGAATTCCTCACAAATTTTATAGAGTAATAACATTATTTTGAATGAAATCATATATGAATAAGAATTAAGAATTAACGATATAAATATATATATATATATATATATATATATATATATATATATACATATCATCTTTTTGCCTTAAACAAAAGAACTCAATTAATCAACGATAAAGAGATAAAAATATCTATGGGAAAAGAAAGAGAAGAAGTGAGGTTGGGGAAGAAACTTACACATTCTAATTATTACCTAAGAGCATCCACAGCAGTTGTGGCATAATTTATGCCATTTTGCCACACCAAAAGCCTACTTTATTATTTTACCATATCATTTTACAACATCCCATTTATCAAATGTTTTATCATTCAATTCTATACATTAAATAATATTTACTACACATTAAAATAATATTTACAACTAATCAAACACAATCAACAGACACCACACTGTTGCTAACAACCAACAGCCACCACCACACAACCACCACATCCTCCACAACCCAAAACACAATTCAAAACAAATCTATAGCCCACCAACACCAAATCGGAAGCCCCACCACCACCACCACCTCAACCACAAACCCCGACAAACCCACCGCCTCCACACCCTCACCCACACCCACTTCCAAACCCAAAACCTTCATAATCCAAGTCAACCCAGACTCCAAACCCACCATCTTCATCGCCGTCATCGTCATCGCTGACCTACATGACAGACCCACATCGACATTACTCCCACACCGACATCGCTGACCCGTACCGACATTACTCCCAACCGAACCCACCCACCTCCGTTGGAACCGAACCCAGCTAATAAGCTTAAAGGAAAGATACCCACTTTGGTTACACTAAATGCATACCTCGAGTTTTTAAATCTTTCATCGAATGCGCTTGATGGTGAAATACCCACTTCGTTTGGGGACTTGATTTCGTTGAAGAACGTGTCTTTAGCATCCAACTCGTTGTCAGGTTCGATCCCAGACTCGATTGTCAGCTCTGCGTCAGCGTGGAAGAGCAGTGAGGGTTGGGGTTTGAGATGAGAGGATTGAGGTGAGAGAGAGGAGAGGATTGGGGTTTGAGGGTGAGACCAACGGAGAGATGAGAGAGAAAGAGGAATAAAAAAATAATAAATTCATATGCTACACTCGTCCGTACCGTGGCAAATTTGTGACTCTACTGTAGCATGTTGCAAAAAATATGAGATATGGCATATCTAATAAATGGGGTCAAATGGTGTTTGGCGTGCCAAATGTGCCAAATATTTAGCATTTGGCACATCTGCTGTGGGTGCTCTAACATGTGATAATGGTAGCGTAGGAATTCAAGATGTGCAATAGGACTCCACCACTATTCACAACTTGTAAAAGCAAAGTATAAAAGGTGTTTAAAAAAATAAATGTAAAAGAAAAATATGGTTTTTCTTTGATTATTATTATTATTATTATTACTTAAGGGTACAAATATCTCATGTCAGAAGACAAGGCAACCGGCTAACACACATCTTGGCTCAATATGCTAAGAATGTTGTTAGTTATATAACTTGGATAGAGGAAAATCCTAATATGATTGAGTCAGCTGTGGCTCAAGATATATTGTTTTTATCTTCGTCTTAATAAAGGGTTTGGCTTACCTCTAGTATTTTTTTTAAAATGATCATCTTTTTGTTTTAATGAGAGACTGTCATATCATCCACTAACTAAATAAAATGTGTGGATTAAAACTCACTACCACTTCTTATAGTATATTTAAAACAAAAATAAAAGGACATATCCAGTTAAAAAAGTACTGAAAGTAAGCCCAACCCCTTAATAAAGTTACACATTTTTTATTAAAAAAAAAAAAAAAAAAGAGACATGGAAGAATCAAATCATGATAGTCTTACTTTATTTTATGTTAATATTTTAATTGGCTATAAAGTTAGGAGTTGGAACAATATGGTGTTTTAGTCTTTTAAATTGGACGTCCCTTTATAGAATCTGGCTTGAGATAATTTGGAAGGTTAGTGACTTACAAATACTAAAAACTCTCTTTACAAGTAAGAAATTTCTTTGAATTTGGAAAGGTCAAGGCCAATTCTGCCTCCTTGCGACTCTGCCAATTTGGAAGGGTAGTTTTTTTTTTTTTTTTTTTCATGCAAGGGGTTCTTATTATCTGGTGTCAAAGCCATGGTGTGTTTGTGATTATTTTAATTACATCTGTGTATATGCAGAGGTTGTAATTTAATAATTTCATGTGGCAATGGTTTGTTGACTAGTGCAACTATCAATGGTCGAGATAGTAGAATGGAAGGATTAGATTTCTAATTTGAGATTCTTCTATTTTTTTTTTTTAATTTGAGATGTTAAAAGTTTTGTTATTTAGTGGTATTGTTTATTCTCATTTATAAGGAGAACTACGATTTAAAGCTCATCTCTATTATTGTTGCAACCATATCGAATTATAAAAATAAAAAACAAAATTTTCAATTGAGATAATACAGATTTTGGTTCTCTCATTATCAACATCATTCTCCCTTCTCTTTTCTCCAATAAACTTGACTTGAATAATGCACTTGACTTGATTAATGTCCTATATTATTTTTTCGTTTTTATAATTTGATAATTAGAAGTGGGAGATTTTAGTTATGAATGTTTTTATTGGAAACACTAGGCAGAAAGTGCCAACCAGTATATTAACCAAATCACGTGCATTACTATTGTTGTTATTACTACAAATTGGACCAATTATGCCATTGTAAACCAGCTCAAGAACCAACCCAAAAAAATGTATCCCAAAAAAAGAAAAAAGGAAAAAAAAGAAAAAGAAAAAAAAACCAACCCAATAACTCGTGGCCCTTAATGCCATGGTCCACCGTGAAACTTGTCCCAAACCACACACACAGTTGACAGCTCCATTGATCCATATAGGTCAGGGCTGAATGGATTACAGATTCGATTGCTTTAGCATCAGTCCATTTTTATTATTTTTGGCTGCTGAATCAGTCCACCACATGATTCACGTCACTGGCTAGTGGCCATATATATATATACATATATAAATTGAATGGTTATAATTTTTACTAAAATTATATATATCAGTCCATTTTTACTAAAATGCAATTGCCATTATAAATTGAATGGTTATAATTTTTCTTCAGACAGTACCACTTGGCTTTGGTTGAAATTCCAGAGTGTGAAACAGCAAAGGACTGTGACTCATATTTGAAAACCGAGTCTCAGCACTAATGGACCTCTGGCTGGCTACATTTCATCTTTGGGTACGTGGTCCAAATAACTCTCACTTCAACGGACCACCTCTTCTATCCATGCAACCGACTCTTCTGAATCTCTCATTGATCAATTTGGTCCACTTGTACCAATTATCAGTGCCTTCACCAAAAATCTGTTTTTTGTTTTGGAAATTTTAAGAAGTAAGATCAAGATTCCAAGCTGATTGTAGTCCTTACACCCTATGTGATTGAATATGTATAATGTATGTAGAGGAAGCAGTCTAGTCGTATTGCAAAGACCCAGGGGCTGAGTTTCTAAGGATAGAATGATGCCATTAGTATGAATGCAGTTTTCTATCGTATTCAAACTATTTCATTTTATATTTTACTAATTGCAGTCGATCAAACGTCGATTTTTTTTAACTTAAAACATATGTCATATGTCATGTTGTAATTGGTTGAATATAAAGTGAAATACTAAGAGAGGGAGATATGATTCTCATTATTAGTATTACCATTGTATCACCCAGGAAAAAAAATAGAGAGAGGGAGAGAGCGCTTTTTTTTTTTTTTTTTAAATGATGAGAAAGAATAAAAATGAGGAAAAAACGCAGATGATACGATATGGTCAATGGTCAACTCTATCTTGTGTTGGGCTTCGTTTACTACGTGTTTTTGCAGTATGGGTGTGCTATTGGATATAAGACCTATCCAAAAGTAAATGATGAAGTTGAGTTTGGGCTGGGTTGACAGGTTTAGGATGTAATCTATTCAGTTTGGTTGGCAAGTCCAAGAAGGTTCTTGCCTGCTGCCAGAGCTTTGCTACATTACTAACTTTTTAAAAAAAAAAAAAAAAAATTAGATGACTTTTATCAATAAATTAAGGTAAAAAAAATTATTGAAATATACTTGTGATCCAAGAAAATTTTTCTAAATTGAATTTTCGTTTCTCAAATTAAAAAATTTCAATAAATAAAAAAATAAATATTCAAAATTTAATAGGATAGATTTCATTTCCTATCTATTTGTTGTTAAAGAAATTGCGACCAAATGAGTGTCAAAGATTTAGCTAGCCAATGAGCTATATCTCAATTAACACCTCTTTTCATAAGTGTAACTTACCAATTAAAAAATAAATAAACCCAATGGCCCTTGGCTCCAAATACGAACATGGTTGGATTATCAAGGTTATGCGGAGAACTCTCACAAAATATAAGAATTTATTGCTTGGGTTGGGTCTGATATGTCATTCGATCACCTTGTATTTCTTGACATTTGATTAGATTTTCATTTGGACCAAAATAAATAAAGATTTCCTATGCCTAAAGGGCCATTTCTCTCCCATTGCTCTTTCTGGTACAGGGAGTAGAAGCATGGTGTAAATGGGATTTGTTATTTTGTATGGAGGGATTGGTTCATACTTCATAGTAGTCTCCAAGGGGTTGCTTGAACCATTCATAAAATTTTGTTATTAACAAAGGGATAAAATTGGGTTTTTAAGAATAACTATGGGCAATTTGGGAAATTTGCTCAACTTCCAACGGTAACATTAAACGCGCTTTACAATTTTCTTGCAATTGCTGCTCTTTTGATGCCACACGATTTGGGCTTCCTTAGCGTTTTGCAATTATGGACTTTTTATTAAAGCGCGTTTCCCAAACTTCACCAAACACACGGTTTGGACTTTCGGTAGCAAAAAGTGCTTTTTCAACTCCTAAAAACTGAAACAAATACACACAAAGTCTTGGTAAGTATACACATTTGTGGGTACTTGGGTTAGTGTGAAGTAGCTTGTTTCAACGTGATTATAGGAGTCTATCTGTCTATGTGACCACAATGATATCAGCAACAAAATCAATTCGAGTATTTGACTAATTAGATAAAAACCCTCTATTTCACTTTAAATGTTTCATTTTAATATTCCACCGATTACAATCAATTACACGTCATTTTTCTTTAATTATAAAGTAATTAAAGTTAAAAAAAAAACACATTATATAATGTAATTGGTGAAACATAAAATGAAAAATACTACTTAAGAGTTATGCAAAAGCTTTTAACTTTGATTAACCCCATCACACCCAAATACCGCTACCCACAAACTGAAGAAGGCAACTTAGACTAGTTGAACCCTATATAAACCCAAATCATCAATATAGCTGAAACTAATAACCCATTGGTTGCCGACAATATAACCCATAGAAATTGTTACTGATCTACCAACCACAATCGCCTCAAGCGACTACAAACCCATTGGTTGCTGCCGACAATAGAACCCGTAGAAATTGTTACTGATCTACCAAACACCACACATTTCTCGAAACCACCAACAATGCCTCTTTAAAAGCATCCGTACTCATCCACCAAATTCAAAGGCCTCATGCTGCCAGCCACAGCTTCTCACTAGCACCAAGCTATTAGGTGAGGAGAAAATGAGTATAGAGAACTAAAAAAATATATAACCAATATCATTGTAATATGCATTTCATTCAAAAATTCGATAAGACTCTAGTCTCATATTTATTAATAATTTAATATGTATATGCATATTTTTTTATTAATGGTTTGGGACTTGTAAACGCCATGTGAATACAACATTTGTAGCTATATGTAGACACCCCATTTGCAACCTCAATTTAATCTCATTTTAAAGGGAAATCATTTTTTATAATGTAAGGGACAAATCATAAGTTTGATCGTTAGATTTTCAAATACTTAACTGAAAATAAATCTAGAAGTTCTAACGATCAAAACGACATATCATGTGCTTAAATTGAGCCACCAAATTAAAAGATATAGCCAAATCAAGTTTAATACGCATTCATATGATTGTGACTAACACTTGTGATTATGATTGGTTCTCTAAAGAAAAAATCATGATTAATGACACGTAATAATCTCATGGACTAAGCTTAGGACAAGAATTCACCAACAAGCATAAGATTATTTAATTCTATTAGATAATTAGATTATGTAGATTTAGTTGATTATCTTAGATTTTTTTGGGATAATAGGTCCCAAGTCTTATTTCTCTTTAAAACTAATAAAAAAAAAAAAGTTTGAAAGTGTGAAAAATCAAAATCGAATCCCATTTGGACTCTGAATCAAAGTGTCAATTATCATTTGGACTTGATTCCCAAGTGTCAATCGGCAATTAAGGACCAGAATCAACACTTGAGTGCCTTGACACAAATTTTCAGCCTAATTTTCGAATTTTCTGATTAGCAATTTAAAAATATATATATATTTATATATCTCTCTCTCTCTGTGTGTAAGATAATTAGCCTTGAAATTTGTAGCCCTAGAAGCTCTCAATTCTTCTTGAATTAATGCCCAATTGCCTCCACAAATCCTAAACACAAACCTTAGTGTTTGGATCATCAAACCATCCCCTAGTTTTCAATAGTCGATTCATCCAAGATTTACTGTCATTCTACCAAAATTTCCAAAGATCCAAAGAAGATTAAAGAGACCTTTTGAAGGGAGGAGGGGTTATCCAAAATTTTGAAAATCCAAATAGGGCATTTGAAGGGAAGAGGTACTGTCCAAGGAGCCAAGAGCTTGATATCAAAGAACATTCAAACCGTCTTTGATGAAACCAATCGTGCATGGGAGTATAACCCTCTAATCAAAGTACTGTAGAACCAAACTTTTACTCTAGAACTACTTCAAATATGTTTGTGATTGATGATATGAGATGAACATGATGAACATGTTTGTTATAGAACTAGGATTTTTAACATGCACACATGATGAAGATATGTTCAAAACTTGTTTTCGAAACCCTAATTGTTAGATTTGTTTTCTTAAATATGTTGTTTTTGTATTTATGACATGTTTTGATGCGTTGATTATGTGACATGACCATGTCTACTACATTCTAGGAAACTGATTAATTGGGTGAGGTAGTACTATACACTTTCTCACTTTGTAACTTAGTCTTCAATCTTTTATCATGGTTCTAAACTAGGACTTATTAATCTAATTTTCATCTTTTTAGAATGTAACTAGGAAATCTAAACCATGTAATTTTTTAAATTGTTTCTAGGAACAAAGTCATCTAACTTTCCTTTTATACTCTTCAAATGTAAAATTTTAATTCAATAATAAAGATGAGGTATTTTCAATATGGTTTTCTTATTTAATAAAATAAGTAGTGATTCCATGTAAAACCCTTAATTTAGGGGTCAATTGTCATTAGTCAAGCCATGCATTTTGAGAGGCAATTAACACGACCTCACCTGTTCACATGAGCCAAATTTCCCCAAGTTTGGGATCTCTCACAGTATATCATTATAATTAAATGGTTCTATATTTATAAATTGACAAGTGATGTGATACATATAATTACATTAAGAGATTTTACAAAAATACAACTTAACATAAAGATATTCTTTTAAAAAGCAAAACAATATATTATAGTTATCCTCCAAGACCAAAACAAAAAATATATTACAAAATATTAAGGGGACAAAAATAATAATAAACCCTTCTATTTTTTATTTTATTTTTAATTATGAGAAATACAAGGGAAAGGAAGGGTATAGCTAGGGAGTGTAAAAGATATGAGCTATCCCCTGTCTTGCAATAATTATGTGATGCATTCAATATAAGCATCATACCTCTCATGTTGTATGGACTTTACAATTATGTACCATCCACATACCTTAATATAGATGATTGCAAAAATCATTTTCACTATCTCTGGATTTGGGTTATAAGTTACAAGAAGAAGTACAATAATAGAAAAGACTAATTCCAAACTAGAGCCAAGTTCCATGGATGAAGTCTGAAGTACACTTTCTTTAGATGAGTAGGTACTTGTCCAAAAGAGGAAAAGCAAACAAGGAAAACAAGGGGAAAAAAAGTGTAACTCGTGCACGACAAACAACAAAAAGTACAGCAGTAAAAAGGGTATCCAAGAAAATATGCATTTGAAGTTCAAAAAAAAAAAAAAAAAAAAAAAAAAAAAAAAAAAAAGATATGAAATTGCATACCTACTCTTCAATTGACAAGTTAGATGGGAAATCACTGCCTTGTTCAAATTGGGAAGCACATAGATGGCACTCTTCTATAGGCTATATAGCTTAAGCATTGTTATACTCCAAAGTTTATTTTCAGAAAGAGATTACTCTTAAGCGATATATAATATTAATATATGTGTAAGCAAATAATTGAAAATTCCTAGCAATACGACATTTGATAACAATATTACACCTCATAACCAATAAGAAACAAAGAGAAATCAAACCTCCAAACTATTGCTCTCTTCGTAATTCATCCTGCATGTGATAAAGCACAAGGAATGGTTACTTAAGTTAGCTTGCTCAAACATAAGATTTTTTTTTTTTTTTTTTTTTTTGAAGAGTTAAAAGAAAGAGAGAGCAAAAAAACCTGTATTTGCAGACAAGGATGAAAATTTTGTTGTACAAAGAAGAGCAATCCTGCAAGTCACCTATCGTATTTAACCCAATACATTAAAAACACTGAATTGAATTCCCAACTTTCTCAATAATAAACTCCAACCATTCAATACCGTAATAATCTACTTAGCTTCTTAGTCCAAGCAAAGCTATGCTATAAGTCATGATCAATCTCTCTCTCTTATAGCTACTGCCTTGATTCTTCAGAGTCATCCTTATCAGAAGGTTCCTGTTGCTGATTCAAGGAATCTGCATCACCTCGGCTCTGCCCCATGTGTTGGTAAAACTGACTCAAAGCTTGAGGATTTATCATCCCAATATGACCCTCTTGAGAAAGCCCAAGTTCCAAACCAGGGACCACTTGCCTGTTAGTTCCACTCATAATTGCGGAAAGATTCATAGGACCCAAATTCATATTTGGAAATTCAAACCCATGGAATCCAAATTTGGGAAGGAAATTCGAGTTTTCACTCCCAAAATTCAAGCTTGTCTGGCTTGGATTATGAACAAAACCTGTCCCAATACCACTAATGGAGGGCCACATCCCAGTTGACACATGAGGCCTACCCAAATTTCCACTCATCATTGTCCAATTGACCCTACCACCGGACCCAATACCTGGTCCTCCTAGGCTTTCCATCTTTGTATGCAAACCTGTTGAAACAGAGTTACCCTGTTCAGAAACAGAGGACCCTGCAGCTGCAAGAGCTGAAGCTGGAATAGTACCACTACCAGTTGCAGCTATAATTGACGGTTCAGCTTGTTGTAATAGCCACTGAATTGTTTCACCATCAGACTTGTGACCCAATTCTCGTGTTAACTGGAAAACCCTGGCTGCACATAGAGCTGGCATCCTTATTCTTCTGCCTCTACCATCCACTTTTTTGTGCCTGTCTTTGGTGGAGCTTCTTTTTGGAGCTAACTGCTTCTTGTTATCATCTTTGTTTGCGATCATAATTTGGAAATCTGTGATCTCTGCAGGCTTGTTTTCTGCCATGTCTGATTTTGGGGAAGGACTAGTGAGTCAAGAACCTCTTGTGGATGGTGATTTTTGAGGCCTTGGGTTCCAAGAGAACAGGGGTGAGATGGGGCCTCTATGATTGAAGAAGAAGATGACCTCAAAAGGCTTTGATGACCTTTCAATGTCATTTGTCAATGGAATTTAGCTTCGTGTTCAAATTTTCAAACCCATTAAAATTTTAATTGAAAGATACTAGTACTTTATTATCTCTCTCTCTCTCTCTCTCTCTCTCTGCCTGTCTTTACTGTTAGGATAAAATAAAGGATTGGACTACAGGGATTGGTGGGACCATTTACTTGATCCTTAATGTTTGATTATGAGATTGAAATAATGACGATGACTTTATAATTTGAAATTAAACACGTTAACTTCTATTTAGAGTGTGATGCTATTTCGGTTGGGTTGAAAAAAATTAAAATTAAAATTGAAATTATTATGTGGAACCCAATATATAATAACTCATTTGTTCTTGTCCCTTTTTTTGTTTAGATTTGTTAGAATAAATTTACTGCAATATTCTTAAAATCTTATTAATCTATTTTGAAATAAGTTTATTGGAATTTTGTCATCTAAATTTTAAATAAATATTAACTAGCACTATTTTAGTATTTGTATAAAATATTGATGATATGATAAAATTTAATCCACCAATTTCAAATCAGATGGATAGCATTTCAAGAATTATTCAATAGAGGTACCTTAAAACTCTAAACCATTAACATGATATTATTGACTATTGAGTGCTATAAACTATTAAGAACTTAATGAATATGCTTACATTGGATTATAGAATTTAAAGTCATTTCTATGTACACAGTGGTGATACAACGAAAGCTATCCTATTAGGTGATGCTCTTTTCGTCTTAAATTGTTTGTCTACCTTAAAAAATTCAACTATCTTGAAATAATAACCTATCGGTTGTCAAGGTAAACATTCCTGAAATTCTACCTAGATAAAGAAAATAGAAAGGGATATTAGGTGTTTAAATAAATTATGGGTAAAGTAAGACATCCATGAAAATTGTATCTAATATTGTTTCAAAGTCCACAACATTTGTGGATATCTCGATTTAAAACAGTGAACAAACAAAATAGACCCTTTTACGGAAATAATTTACTACTACAATCTCATGTTCTACGAAACACCAATAAGGAAAAGCGAAAAGGAAAGAAGTCCCACTCAAATTGATTGTCAAATTTACCAGCCTAGCAAGGACAGTAATAAAGGCCATGTCCAACAATCCAAGAATTGTTCACATTCTGAGTGGGATTATAATGTCATTGAAAATTAATGCAATCATGCGCTCGTTGTGCCTTAATTAGTTACGTGATTTGCTTGAAGATTTATGCACTGTCTGCAAAGCCACTGGGGTTTCAACTTTCAACTTTCAACTTTTGTACTACAATATCAAAATATTGGGTCCAGTGGGCACAAGAAATGATATGATAACCAAGGGGATTTGTGCAATAAGTAGGTTCTGATATTTTTGGGGTCAATACTCAATAATAGTAGGTCATTGGATTGATGACTCTCTCAAAGTGGGGACATTATTGGCCATGCAAAGAAGCCCTATCTAGTGGAAGCCAATGATGAAAGATGGGCCAGAGAATCGAATCTTCTTTATAACAATTATGATTGAAATTTTCACCATTTAGTAAATGGTCAAGTTAATGAGTACTTAAAAAAAAACTTAATAGATGTTTTTAAGATAATTATTAATAAATTATATTAGAAAAATTTTAACATTATTTTTATGGAAAATATTTTATCTTTAATATTTACCTTATTAAATTAACTGTGTGAGAGGGAGAGAGAGAGACAATGACTATAGGTTATTTTCTTTTGTTTTTATTTTGTTTAAAAATAATTGAGGTAAGAAATACCATTATAATTTAAAAAAGAAAAGAAAAAGAAAACGGACTTTAAAAGAAAAATCTAAACAAATAAACAAAATCAACTAAGAAAAAAAAAATCATAAGTCAATAAGAAAATGTAAACTTGCAATGATTGGTATTTTAAAAATATATCAATTAAATTATGTGGATTTGTGTGTAAATTTGAATGATAAATGTACAATGCATGCATGTATTAAGTTCTATATTATAAGTAAGTTAGGGAAATTGTGAGTTTCAGTTAGCTCAACTGGTAAAGTCTCAGATAATTAAATAAGAGATTTAGGGTTCAATTTTCGTCTACACCAAAAATCAATTGATATTTTAGTTTGATGATAAAAATGTATCATCACATTATTACACTCAAATGGTAAATATGAATTTGATAAAAGACAAAATTGCTTTCACATTCTTGGACCTAAGTGATTGGGAAATAAATATGGTCGAACTTTCTCTACTTTTTTACCTTGACCATCAAGCAACTAATAATAATAACTGATGGTGTCATAAAAAGCATCAACCACTACTCTTCCACATGACACAAAACCCACTACAACCATCGCTAAAAAACCCACCACCACATCAGGACCAAAACCCACCATCACAACACTTACCACCACCACCATGAGGCACACAAAATCAAATAAAGTGAGAAGAGATAGAAGAGAGAGGGCGAAGATATAGGATCAAAACGTCGATCTCGCCACGCCACAAACCCAGATCAACCCCACCATCACAGACCACCCCAAAACCATTGACCCAGACCCACACCGCTGCCATTGATTACAACCCACACCCACGCCTATCTCTGCTAGTACCACCATCACACGAGGTTTCGGATTTGAGAAAAGGGGGTTTCGGGTTTGAGGAGAGGAAAGAACAAAACAAGAACAAGAGTGAGAGAGAAGAGAAGGAAGACAGAGACAAATGTGAGAGAGAGGAAGAGAGAATAAAATATAATTTAAAATTATACAATTCTGTTACAGTGCCATCTTAGATATAAGATGGTTTTATAGCAAGATTGTAAAAAATTTTACAATTACAAAACCGAGTAATGCATTTTTTTTGTGTTTTGATGCTAAAATATAGCATATTATGACTTTTAGAAGGTTGGATATTGATGCTCTTACATGGTAAACTGGAAGTGATAAAGAAAAAAAATATTAAGTTTATTTAATAGTGACAGAAAATTAATCATAGTGTCTTATCTAGGACAATTGTGGCAAAGTAAGTGTGAAAAAAATATGTGGTAGCATTTTTTTATTTAGAAAAAAAAAAAAAAAAAAATCAGCAGATATGAAAATACCGGGCCCAAATCCAAATGGTCAAATCTCAACCAGATTATTGCTTGTTCCAACTGCCTCTACCTGAATCTAATCAGAAGATCAACTCCAACAAGTCCACGTCCCAAACTCCCAATCCCCAAAGTCACGCACTACTGGTCAGTCCAAGTCGAAGCCCAACCTCATCTTCTTGAGTCGGTGTTGTACGTTGACTTTTTCTTTTTCTTTTCCTTTTTTTGCAACTCATTTCAATCAATATATTAAATACTAATAATTTAGAGTGACACGTGTCATTCAGTGACTATCCGGTAGGAGATGAGAAGCAGGGACAATTTGGACGTGGCGTTAGCCGTGACGCCTTATGCACCTATGCCGTATATGTTCCTTCAAACACAAATTCACACCTCACACCTCATTCATATTTCAGACTTCAGACACAAAAGATTAGACACCAAACAAAGCAAATAGCAAATAGCAATAATTGTTAATTTGGAAACCCAGCTTGTGTTTTGATGGTAGCTTAATTTCGGCCTTTGCTCTAACTTTGGCTGGTCAACTAAATTTAGCACAAACGTTATTAGTTGAAATAGAAACAAGAAAGTTTTTTTCTTCTTCCTCCTTAAATCTGTTTTTGTCTGTTCGGCATATTCTATAGGTTTTATGATCTGTTACACGAGTACACCTATTGTAATCCCTATAGAAACTTCAATAATTCTGGTAGTTGTAGCCAAAGCCAAAACTCCAGAATTACATGTCAGAAAGAGAAAATTATTGGAACCACCCAAGTGTTTGTGTTCGTCAGTTTTGAAAACGAGGAAGACGATAACGCAAATGGCGACCACCACCGTTGATACTCATACGACGACCATGCTGACGTCAGGAGCGAGCGGGCGCGTGAGGGCACTGTTCTCGGTGCGCGTGTGGAGGAGCTTGGTGATGGTGATGAACGCGTTGGTGATACTCCTTCTGGTCCCATTTCGTCGACGGAGGCGGAAGGATGAGGAAGGTGGGAGCCAGAGCCAGAAGAAGGTGATGGTCCCAGTGAAGATGGTGACGTGGAGGAAGAGAGGGTCGGTGGTGGTGGAGCAAGAAGTGGCAGTGAGAAGAGCACTGGCGATGAGGAGAGTGGCACAAGATGATGATGATGGGTTGAATGAGGAAGTGATAAGAGACTACTCCCTCTTCCTCACGCCTAGAGGTGATACCATTTTCACTCGGTCCTGGACCCCCAATAACAGCAACAACATTCGGTAATCTATCACTTTTACTTTTCATTTTCTTTTCTTTTTTTCTTTTTTTTTTTTTAAATTTTTAATTTTAATTTTTATCTGTTACCACTTAGGCTTAAGGCTTCAACATCCTTTAAGAAACTGACATGTGTGCTTGTTTGCACACGACTCACTTAACCGCACTTTTTTTTTTTATAAGATAGAAATTCTATCTCAAGTTTAATTTAAGTGTACATATGCGTAAGTTTCTGCTGGAGACTTGAATCCTAACTGTTGCCCCCCACTTCACAAGAACTTTGTACTTATGAAATGACCCTCACGTCAAGGGTGCGCGGTGGTCTCACTTAATCACACTTAACCCGACCAACACTTGTTATGTGCATTGCACACATGTTAGCTTCTTAGAGGAAGTTGAAGAGTAAGGTTAGCCAAACTTTGTCCTTGTATAAGAGCGTTATGAAATTTTTAAACATCATGTTTTTTCTAGGCATGTTGATGAGTTCAGATCTGCCTATAGATATCCAGAGATTTGTTGACCATTAGCAAGGTTTAATTCTTGACAGTTGGAGTTACAGTTACTGATATGTTAGATTTTGTGCTGTGATAGAGATTTAATCTCTGACAAATTGGTATCTAGTTTTAAGGCCTTTGTCTAAACTACTTGCCACTGGATATGAACTCTATGGGGTTCCTCATTTCACCCCCCCCCCCCCTCCAACTTAATACACACACACACACAAAAAGGAATTAAATGGTCAATGAGAATAAAAATTCATGTGGGATTGAAAGCATTTAAACAGTAGTATTTGTACTCATACCAATAAGAGGCCTTATTGAAAGAGACTATTGTTTAATGCTCTCGTTTTGCTCAGAAAATACGGTGGTACCACAGCATCTTTTAGAAAACTTGTTTGTGTTCATAAACATATTAGCATATCATTGCATATTATTGACAGAGAGGATTGAAATGCAATGCTAAAATTTATGTGATGAGAAGTTGTGGAGATCAGATGATTCAGGATTGTCTTTTGTTACTTTGGACTTGAAAAATTGACATAATTGGCAAGTTTTACAAGTCATGGGGTCCAAAATTGTAAGATCAGTCTACTTGTCACTTCTTACACTAATGTGTGTCATCAATGTACAATAACACCAAGTAGCCAATTAACAGTCATGGTGAACTGCTTTGGAGATTTATCCTAGGTGGACACAACAGGCTTACATCAGTCTTTGTAACCCATTTTCATATGGGATTTTCCAATACAAAAGTATTTTTTTCATATTTATTTATTTTTTGTTAACTAAATCCAGTAGGCTTTTTCTGTTGGTTACAATATACAATTCCATGCTAAGTTTGTGCAGTATTCCCCTTGATTTCGTGTTCTTAACTTCTGCAGTTTCATGTTTGTTTTCAACTTTTATATGGAATAAAGTTCTGATTGCTATCTATTTTGTGCAGGGGATTGGTTCTTATTATGCATGGCCTGAACGAGCACAGGTCTGTGATTTATGCTCATGCCTGTATAGAAATTATCTTCGTGGACTATATTGCTTGATCTATTTCTCAAGAATTTTATATTATTGACAACAGTGGCAGATACAATGATTTTGCAAAGCAGCTAAATGCCAATGGCTACAAGGTCTATGGAATGGATTGGATTGGTAAGTCTAAAAACCATCTTTACATGCTCACCATTGAGTTTCTCCCCCTATATAAGCCAAGATTATCTGTATGTGTGTGCTTGAAGATGCTAAGTACTGTTCTTGGCCATTGATAATAAATCATTGGTCCAGTTTATTTCAATCTTATTTTTAACTCTTGAGTTATGGTGTTTATAGTTTAATGGGTATTTCTATTAACTATCCTCTTCACACACATTCCACGTGTATTCAAAGGCTCTTAAAATGAAAAGGAAAAATGAAAATTTCTAAGGTTTGCAATAATGCATTATTGAATTTGTTAAAAACGTTAAAAATTTAAAGTAGGGGAAGTTTGGATAAGTTGAAATTCTGTTGAAATATGCAAAATTTTTAGAGTCTTATTACTCTGATACCTATCTGAGGCATGCATTTGTAATTTTAATCCATACCTCCATGTGAAAATACTAAGAGTTTCATTAATCTGATACCTCCCTCTGAGGCATAAATCTGTAATTCTGATTCATAGCAAGTGACAGGCACCTCAGAGTAAATGGAAAAGGAAAGCAGTGCTTAAACCCTATCATGCCAACACACAAATAGATGAGCTGCACAAGCTCAAAAGTGAATGAGAAAGGATTTAGATGTTATGTAATTCTCCTTTAGCTTATATGTTTGTTTGCTCTCTCTCTCTCTCCGGGAATGGTGGTATACAAATTTAGAGTGATGTACTTATTATGCTCTTTAATTAACTCCTCTGTTATAGTTTAATTACAATTTATGCTTAGACTATAATTTGGAGCACTAATTGATGATTCTTAAGCAACATCTTGGTGGTTTTTTATTTTGATTTTGATTTTTTTGTTGTTGTTGAAGAAGTTGGTGACTAGCAAAAATGCTAATTACTGTCTTGGTGGACAATGAAGTCATTGGTTTATACATGTGTGCGATGCTAGCACAAGCATCATAATTTTATTTATGCTCCATGCTTAATACAATCTCTATTATAGTGGTAATTCTTTTATGCTGGTACTGTGGAATGCCATAAAACCAAGAGAGACCAAAAGTAAAATATGATGTGGGGGGATAGAAGAGAACCCATGCAGTTATTTCAACAGAGTTTCTACTTTTTAGTTGCTATTGTTACTTTACCCAATACCCAGGGAAGATTTAAAGAAGCCACCTCCCACAACACCACCCCCCCTCTCCCCCCCTTTTTTAATACTCTGGTCTCTCCTGTTTGGTCCCGTAATCTCTCAACATCATATATATAATCCATCAATACCCCTCCCTCCAATTTATATGTTTTAGATTCATACCTGAGTTTACTTTCATCTTTCAGTGTCTATGGTAGAATCTACACACTACAAAGAAATGGTGATCATTTTTTTCTCAACAAGTTTTATACCTTGCACTTAATTCTTGTTCCCAAGAGCTGATCTTTCAAACAAAGGTCATACTTTTCCCCCACTTAATTACTATTTTATAGTCTAGAGATCACCATTCTTCAACAATGCATCTATATTTGGATGTTGCAGGGATTGAGTAGTTCATTTGGGTTGCCCATTGGTGCCAAAAACATGTGAAAGCTCCTCTTAATAAGTAAGCTTATTATCTGCATGTTTGTGTCTACCTGCTATTTTTGACATTGGTAAAAGGAGGGGTTTTGGAAATTAAGCCAAAGGCTGAAAACTAAATGGAGCCTTCTCCCTGTTTTATAGGAGCCGAAGAAACAGAAAATTATATTCAAAATTTGTTTTCAAAGTTCTCCTTTCTTCTGATTGGTGCAAGTGTTTTGAATCAATAAAATTTTGAATGGAACGCGATGCTTTTCTTGAATCAACATTTAGGAGAACATCAAACATTGTTTAAACCAAACTTAGATCAGTGAGCATGTGAACATGAGACAATCTAAAGGCATTATGCTTGATACATTCTCTAGGTGCTGTTTGTTAAACTGGGTTTTACTCAATTTCTAACCTTGTTATATAAGCTAAATGGGAAAATTATCTTTTGCTAAATGCCTTGTAATATATGCCAAATATAATATAAGATAATGGTTTTCTACTCCTTTGTTTTGTTTTTATTTATCTTTTGTGCTGTTAGCTTTCTAAATATACTTTTTTATATCTTCTTGTGATGACCTAAATAATTGCTTCCATTTAATGGCTTTTGATACTAATATTTTATTTGGGATCTGTGATATCTTTGCTAATTTGACCCCAGACCAACTTGAGCTGTCAGCAGGAACGGATCTAAAATATCTTAAACCAGAAAATTTGGGGGCATGGCTCACTTTTGCCGTCCCTGCTACATGGCGCTCTATTTTCTACTTTAGTAGTTTTTTATTACTAAATTTTTCTTATCCGTTTGTTTATTTATTTTCATATAGGTCATGGTGGAAGTGATGGGCTGCATGCATATGTTCATTCTCTTGATGATGCTGTTAATGATATGGTATGGTTTGAGGTTCATTTACAAGGGGCTGATGATACTGTAATCAAATAATCACCACAAATTTTTTGTGGCCAAATCTATCATAGCATGTTCTTTTTTTTTTTTTTGGGAGTTATTCATCAAGGCATATTATGGGATGAATAGGGGCATTGGTTGATTATATTGCTAGCCCAAAAAAACAAAGATCGTTTTAGTTAACTCTGTGCATTTATCTTGTTATTTTGTCAGAAATCATTTCTTGAGAAGATTTTAGCTGAGAATCCTGGACTTCCGTGCTTCTGTTTTGGACACTCAACTGGTGCAGCAATTGTCCTGAAGGTAAGGTTTGGTTGAAAGATGCAATTTTCGCAATACTGTGGTTGACTTTTGATATCTCCACATATTATGATAATATACTATAGTCCCAATTTTTACTGACCTAAAGGACCTCAAGTTTATGCATGGTTTTCATTGTTTTATGTGAATAATTTTAGGCAATGCTTGACCCAAAGGTTGAAGCCCGGGTAGTTGGTGCAGTACTAACATCACCTGCAGTTGGAGTTCAAGCATCACATCCAATTTTTGTGGTGAGAATATCCTTTTAGTGAGATCTCTCTTATATCTAATTTGGAAATGCTAATGACTTAAGAAATTTATATTAAGTGCCATTTTCCTATCAAAATACACACCATTGAAGAGGCAAATAAATGAGCAAGTGGAGTCATCCTTCATCTTCTCATGTTCCCATTGCAGGTACTGGCTCCAATTTTCTCATTTTTGTTGCCAAGATACCAAATTAGTGCTGCAAATAAGAAGGGCACACCAGTTTCTCGGGACCCAGAGGCACTAATAGCCAAATATTCAGATCCACTAGTGTATACCGGATCCATCAGGGTAAGGACTGGCTATGAAATTCTCCGAATCACATCCTACTTGCAGCAGAATCTAAGAAAATTGAGAGTTCCCTTTTTTGTTCTCCATGGCACTGCTGATACTGTAACTGACCCTGAAGCTTCTCAGAAACTGTATGCAGAAGCCTCCTCAACTGACAAAACCATCAAATTGTTTGATGGGTTCTTACATGATCTCCTCTTTGAACCAGAACGTGGAGCTATTATGAAGGACCGAGTCATGTGGAAGAGTAGTGGTTGATGCTTTTTATGACACCATCAAAATTAATTTCAATTAATCCAATTGATCTCTCTTAGTCAAATGGTTTAGCCCATATTGTGTAAGAATGCATATTCACCATTGAATCTTGATTTGGTTTGATCATTTGATCAGTTGGTCCAATCTTTGTGTTATATACATTGCTTTGATCGTGGTGAGGTCAATTGTATTTTTAGAATGGAATTCATGTTCATCAAGTGGTTCAAACAACATTTTTACTCTTGAAGTGTTTTAAAATTACAATTTTACCCTCAATAGATTCTTTGGTTGCAAAACGACGTGTCTACACATATTGTAAATTTATTTTTTCGATATCTAACTCAATTCAAGTCTGGCTTATAATTTTGAGCACTCATTTCAAAGGGGATAAAAAATCTCTACGCAGTGGCTCGACATTTGCTTCAATTGACTAGTTATATATTTTGGTCAAACATAATATTTTGCTTCCAAAAATTTATGGAATTCATCCAGCTTTCCCAATTCCATATCAAATCAAGGCAAATAACCTTTTTCAATGCCTCTATTGACTTTTTTGTCCCAATTTTAAATTTTCTTGATTTTTTGTGTTTCAGAAAATTCTCTAATTGATTTGAAAGAAAATATGAGAGATTATAGTTAGAATTACAAATTTTCTCTCAGAATGGTACTGTGAAGAGTGAATAAAGTTTTCCTCTAAACTGGTTTGGAGAATCTGCTTCAATCTATTATATAGCAATTCACAAAACAATCCATGTGTATTATTTAAATTAACCACGTAGACTCATTAAATAGGTCATGTAACTAAAAGTAATCATGGATGATTTTATTAATAGACATGTAGTGGGTTGGAAATTTTTTCCTCAAAACTGGTTTGGAGGTAAGCTTTTTCCATTGATTTGAGCAGCAATTTTAGACTTATTAAGTGCCTTAACAAAAATTAAAAAGAAAAAAAGAAAAAAGACAAATAGAGATTGAGAGAGTAATATTCTAAAGGTTTCACTCCAAACTGGTTTGGAGAGAATCCTTTCAAAGACCTTCTATCTTTTTTTATTAATTGGATATGGATTTTGAATTAATTTTAAGTTTTTGTGGTTTATGCATAAAAAATAAGTTTATCGATCGAATAGTAAATAATATCCGATTTGAACAAAATTTGACATGTGTTGGTGCAAACACAATAATAATAGAAATAACACAAAGAAAAACTGAATAATAATTTTGAATATTATTTATTTGAGATTAGAAAATACACAACACTATTTGAATTGAGGTGTGACATTCGCTCTCTTTATGGAGATTCAAGCCTTTAGTTGGCTAAACTTTGTAATCGGTGCGACCTTCTCTAACTTGTCTCCTCCAAGATACAACAGCCTAACAAATGTCGTATGCCTAGAATAACCTCTACACAAAGTGTTCAAGCCCAAAATTTCACCAGAAAGAACACTCTTCTTTGCCAAGAACCTCTCTAATATTTAGTGCATAAGAATGCTTATAATTGCTGAATTTTTTGGTATTGTAATTTGTAATGGGTCTAAATGAGTCTATTTATAGGCTCAATGGGCCTCACAAAATTATTACCCAAATAAATCTGGTTAATTAGGTCTATTATTCTGATATAGTGGGTGTTATAAGATTAATTGTTGAACATAAATTAATCTGATGGGCTGGAGTTATACAATTAATAGATGAGATAAGCAGTTTCTGAAGGAATAAATAAGCCCAATAGCTAATTCATTAAGTGGGTGAATGACAGTTTATTTTCCATAATAAAAAGACCATTTACTCACTAATAGCTTTGAAAATAATTCTGAATGTATCTAGCTCAAAATATGCTCGAATACATATCAGCCCATTAATCACCACAATTAAAAAGAATAAAATAATTTCTCTCATTTTCAATGTGGGATTAAATATTCTACTAACTCCTTATCTTCCATATTAATTCCCACATCTTTACATTTATGTTGTAATTTAAATTCATTTTAATTAAATAATATTAAAATTCTCCAACAACATGCGTATTAAGAACATAAAAAAAAAATGCAATCCAATAATTAGATATTCAAAATTCATATCAAATATAAAAATAAAATATATAGGAGGAGTTTGAAGGATTTCTTTGCAATCTAGTTTGGAGAGAAACCTTGTCCATATATAAATATATTAAAGAGGATAAATTTTGATGTTGACAAATTCCAATGAATAACGCTAAAGATACATACTATTTTTCAAACTGGTGATATGGTAAGTGATTATTGGTAAATGAATAAGTGATATTAATGGTGTGTCTAGATGAAAACCAATAAAAGGTTAACCACTTCAACATTTTGTAAAAATCTTATAAAATAGTTTGTATTTGTAACATTACTCGTAGAGCCATAGTCCAACGCATACTTACTCTTCCTTCCATTGAAAAGTCAAAATGTTATTTTCTCTTTCAGAGAAATATGATTGATTTCCAAATGGTCCCCGCTCATTGTATTTAAAATGCATTGATTCTGTATTCAGCAAAAAAAAAAAAGAAAAAGAAAAAAAAATGCATTGATTCTGTAAATTATAGGCCAAAAAAAGACAAACAAAGAAAAATGATAAATTTGGTAGGAAATTTGACCTTTTTATTCTTTTTAATTTTATTTTTTAAGAAGATGAGCACATCAACCTTGTGAGTGAGAATGCAATTCAATTGGATTTTTTTTGTTAAGACAATATTTGATTGAAAACTTGGTTATAGCTAATGGCTATAATTCCCATTAAAAAAATTAACATGACTACATATTTTGAAAATCTAACTGTTGGAAATGTTATTTATTTTCTTAACATGCATGTGAAACTTTTTGTGCCAATAAGATGTTATATACTATTCAATTCATAAACTTTTTTATGCATAATTTTAGACTAAAAAAACTTGAAATTTAAACATTTGATTGATGACAAAGCTATCGATATTTAATTTTCTGGAAATTTTGCAAGTATGAAGGATATAAAAATAAAATGATTTCCAATGGTGGATTTGTCAAAATTTACATCTTATAAAAAGATATTAAGTGGAATTGTAGTAAAACTTTGTTTTTATTTATTTATTATTAATAAGGGTAAATTGCAAATTATTGATGTGCATTGATAATAGCTTAATTTTGCATATTTATATCATTGTTAGAAAGCATTATCATACTTATTTTGAGTTAATTCATTCATTTTATATTTGGTTTTGGAATAATACTGAATAATCAATTTTGTACTTAATTGAATTTTATTGCGTGAATTTGTCTTTTGTAGGAGAATAGAATTAAATAAGTGGATTTGTGCAAAGAAGAAAGCTAATGGATTTTACTTTTACAAGGGCCATTATGAAGTTAAAGAAGGCCAACCCAATTAAATTTAAGTCCAATTGGAGCAAGGAATCAAAGGAAATTTGCATCAAATCCAAGTCCAATTCGGATTAAGATTCCAGCCTGCGCATCAGTTAGTAGTTTTGACATAACTTTTGGCTCAGATGTCCAATTATGATGATTCAAGTTGGGCTAGAAATTTAACTTAAAGGGCTACAACTTTGTAGTTTACCAAAAGTCCGAATTATGATATTAAATGGGTCAAAATCGTCGGTTAAGTGAAGCCTAAATATCTGGGATTTTCTCCAAACGGGAATTCAACTTGTAATAGGATTCCTTGACCTATTTAAAGGCTTTTTAGGGCAAAATTCAGGGAGGCTAGTGCTAGGGCTGGGATGCAAAACAGAAAATTGGAGCAAGAGGCACTGCCGCATGTGGCTTCTCTGTAGCTTTTCTCCATGATAGCATTGTGACTATTTCTTTCTCTATTTTATTTGTCTAGTTTAATGTTTAGTCTTTTGTTCTTGTGTTTTATTTCAATTACCATAAGTAGTTAAATTTATAATTAGAGTTGAGGATGAAACCTTGTTAAGGATTATCAGTAATATTTATGTGATTTGATTTTTCTCACAATAGTTGTTCTTTAATGATTTAAATTATTCTTGCTTCATATTAATTAACTAAGAAGAGATTCTAGATATGAGTTCAATCATGTTTTTCTCATGATTTAGGATTTGTGTTAATTAATTGAATGCTTGGTTTTTTATTTCTTGATTTTAAAATTGGATATCTCTTGTGATTTGTTTAGCTACGGATACAATTGATGATTTGATTTTATACCTAGGAAGTGAAGAAGAGCACGCTTTAGATATTTAAATATAAGTTTTAATGATAATATTTTCCATGATAGCAAGATTGATTTCTAGATTATCATGTAGTGGTTGGGAAAAATTAATGACCGTAAATATATGCTGATATGAATTAATAAGGCGGATTCCAAAACCTTAATTCCTTTCTCTAGATTGTTTACATCTCTTTACTGCCTTATATTAAATCTTTGCTTAGTTTAATTATTTGCTTAGTATATTTAATTTCAAACAACCAATTTTTATTAAACTAGATTAGGATTAATTTGGTTAAGATTTGATTAATTTTCCTACGTTCATTCAAGTCCCTGTGGGTTCGACCTCGTTCTTGTCAAACTATACTTTGGTACAGTTCTTACACTTGCAAGTATTTTAAAATTTCACAACAAGTTTTTGGCGCCGTTGCCGGGGACTTGGTTAGGAAAATAAAATTTCCTTCTACTAGTTGTAGTTAAAATTTATTTATTTTTAAATAGAAAAAAAAATTATTTCTTTGTGCATGGTGTATGAGAACTTGGATACGTGATAAAGAAAATCGTCTTGTTAGTTTTGATTATCCATCCACCATGGGAGAAACAAGAGATGATTCAAAAACTCTTAGAGAATTGTTCTCACGTGTTACCACCAATCCTCCATCTTGCATAGTATTGCCTGCAATCACAACTGTACATTTTGAGTTGAAGCCACAAATAATCCACCTTCTTCCTACTTCTGGTGGATTGGATAGAGAAGATCCTTATATGCATGTAAATGATTTTCTTGAGATTTGTGCTACTTGTAAGTTCCAGAATTTCACAGATGACTATGTTCACTTGCATTTATTCCAAAAACATGGCTTAATTCTTTGTCACCTGGATCTATCACTTCATGGGAACTTTTGGTCACAAAATTCCTCTCTAAATTTTTCCCAATGGCCAAGACCAATGCTTTGAGAAGAGAAATTGCAGATTTTTTTTTTCAAGATGAATAAGAGAAATTTTATGAGAGTTGGGAGAGATTTAAGGACTTAATTTTAAAGTGTCCCCACCATGGTTTTGAAACATGGAGACTAGTACAATATTTTTATAATGGTTTGACTTAGACAAATCGTAACATGATTGAGTCCATGAATGGTGGTGGATTTTTGAGTCTTGTAGATGATGAGGCATACAAATTTCTTGAGAATTTATCAAAAAGCTCACAACAATGGGATTTTTCCAATCGTAAAGAGAGATTTGCCCCTACAGTTAAGAGAGGGGGATTGTATGAAATCAGTGAAGATTTAGACATAAAAGCTAGGTTGGACAATATCACTCGTAAGGTTGAAGCTTTAGCTTTAGGTAGAGGGGTGAATTCTGTTAATCAAGTTCAAAGTGAAACATGCTCTATTTGTGTGAGTCCTATGCATACAACACAAATGTGTCCTTCCATAGTTGGTTACCCTGAATACTATATTGAGCAAGCAAATGCAATGAATAATTATGGAAGGCCACTTGCTAGTCCATTTTTAGAGACATACAATCCAAATTGACAAAATCATTCTAATTTCTCTTGGAGGCAGAACCATTCCCCCACAAATATAGGTGGACAACAAGTGCATCAACAAAGTCAATTTCGTCCACCTACCCAAGCATATCCTCCCATTCCTCAATCAACTCCTCAGTTTATGGCACCACCAAGACAACAATCATCTTTGGAGGAGTCTCTCAAAACTTTCATGCAATCAACTAGCCAAGCCATTCAAGAGATGAAAAGTTCCACTCATTTAAATACTCAAGCTATTTCAAAGTTGGAAAATCAAGTTGGCCAGTTAGCAACCCAAGTTGGAGAGAGGGTAAAAGGAAAATTTCCTAGTCAGCCTATAGCCAACCCAAAATGGCAGTATGCCATCAATGGTTCTTCTAGTTCTACTCATGCACATGAATCTGTTCAGTCTATTACTACCCTTAGGTCCGGAAGACAAGTTGATAATCAAGTGAAAATGCCAAAAGTGGAGGATAATGAAAACACTGTGTTAGAGGAAAAAAGAGTTCACAGTTCATAGGATGATCATAGAGAAAAGAAGGGCAACTCAACCTCAATTCCAATTCAGGATCTTAGTTCTTCCCCTCTTTATAAGAAGTTTGTTCCTAAAGCTCCATTTTTTCAAAGTTTAATCAGTCCTCAGAAAAGTACACATTTTGGAGATATTTTAGAGGTTTTTAAGCAAGTGCAAATAAACATTCCATTTCTTGATGCAATTCAACAAGTTCCTGCTTATGCCAAGTTTCTAAAAGGTCTTGTTACATTGAAGAGAAAGACAAATGTTCCTAAAAAGCATTTTTGACAGAGCAAGTTAGTTCAATCATTCAGAATAAATATCCAGTGAAATATAAGGACCTCGGATCTCCTACAATTTTATGCAAGATTGGGGATTGTCTCATTGAGCGAGCTTTGTTAGATTTGGGGGTAAGCTTGAACCTAATGCCATATTCAGTTTATTTACAGCTAGGTTTGGGGAAGCTGAAACTCACAACCATGATACTCCAGTTAACTGACAGATCTGTGAAAATTCCTAGAGGTATTGTTAAGGATGTGTTGATTAAGATGGATGCATTCTATTTTCCTGTTGATTTTGTTGTGTTAGACATTGAGCCTGCTCTAAATGCCAATACACAAATCCATGTCATTTTGGGTCGCCCTTTCTTAGCCATATCCAATGCTTTGATCAATTGTCGTAGTAGTGTGATGAAGATTTCTTTTGGGAATACGACTGTTGAGCTTAATATCTTTGACATAAGTAAGCAAGTACTAGACAATGAGGATATATGTGAAGTTAACATGATTGAGGGCCTAGTCCATGATACTTTCATACAATCAAGTTGTGAGGATCCCCTAAAAGCTTGTTTAACCCTTTTTGGTTGCAATTTGGATATTGAAAAATCAATTGAGGTGGTTAATGCATTGTTGGATTTTGTTTCTCTCTTAACTACTGATAGTTGGCAACCAAAAGTGGTCCCTCTTCCACTTTCTTCATCCCCACTCCTATCTATTGTAGAACCACCAAAGTTGGATAACTTTTGGGAACACCAATTGATAAGTATACTTCAAGAGCAAAAGGAAGCTATAGGTTGGACAATTGCTGATACTAAGGGTATTAGTCTTTCTGTGGTTATGCAAAGAATTCACTTGGAAGAGACTGCTAAATCCTCCCAACATGTTTTTGACCCAGGTAAGTTACAATCTCATTGGACTAGTCCAGTCATATTATGCATTATTTATCTCCATGGTGTTGTTGAGGTTTGGATGGTCCTGTTTATCAAGATTGATCTCCAGTTGTGTTAAATCTTTTTGCAAAAAAAAAAAAAAAATATATTTTTCTTGTTTATTTTCTGCTTTTAGATTAATATTTGTGTTTATTTTCTTGTTTAGTTTTATATTCTTTTGTTCTAGCTGATATTTGACAGAAATTAAAATTTATAACAATCAGCTTAATCAAGGTACATCTCTTCCTTCTCCTTACCTTACTTGTTTCTACTTGGTTCTCATGTTGCATATTAATATTTTTCTCTCCTTTCATTTAAGAAATATATTTGAGAGTATCATTTTTAACATTGAGGACAATGTTTGGTTTAGGTTTGGGGGGATGTACATAGATTTCTATCTTTTGGTTTTGTTTTGTATAGTTGTGTTAAAAAAAAAAAAAAAAAATTCTTTTGCCTAACTTAAGGTTTATGTTTTAAGTTCTTATACTACTCTTGCTTAAAGAATTTCATTACTTTCATGCTCAATTCATTGCACATGCATGTAGCCACTCAGACACAACTTGTTGTTGAAGGATAAAAGTGATTAGAAAATCTTGAAAATAATAATGTGGAGACTGTAACCCTTGTGAGTTTTGAGCCAATCATTATTTTTGAAGGGTTATTTTTTTTCCTAATCTTTAAGTTCATTTGGAAGTGCTTAAGATATTTCCCTTGTTGTAGTCTCATTGTTCTTTCTTTTGGCCAAGAAAAAAAAAAAAAATTTTATGCCACACTTGAATCTTTTGAAGTCATTGATACATTATCGCTAGTCACCCCGTTGAGCCTTTTTAATTGGCCTTTCTTTCTTAAAGCCCTTATCCATAGTGTTTCAAGATGGAATTTGATCTCTTAGTTTCAATGTGGTGGTTTGTGCAAGAATTAAAAAAAAAAAAAAAGGAAAAAAGAATTCAAAGAAAAAAAAAAAGGAAAAGTGTCAAAAAGAAGAAAATAAAAAGGGTTCTCATTAAATTTTGAGAAGTGAAATGTAAGGAAGGAGTATTGCTTTGAAGAAGAAGAGGTGAAAAAAAGAAATGTCGAATGGAAATTCCAAAAAGAGTTGACATTCTGACTAATCTTGAAAACACTTCTTATATTTACCTTCACCCATTTTTATTTCATTCCCTTTGCTTTTACCCTACATTACGTCCTAATAAAGTCCTTATTTGATCTTGAAGATTGTGTAGTTTAGATATTGATATGACTGAATAAAAAGTGTGGTATAAATTCTTTTTGGCATCCTTTCATGAGACTATTTGTTCTTTCTTGGTTAAGCATTTTTTTCACGTGATTTATATGTGAGGTGTTTGATTTTGCTTACATTATTCCACTCACATATATTGTTGAGAGTGTTACAACCCATTTAGAGTGATTTCATTTGTTGAGTGATAACACCGGAAAGATTTGAGTTGAAGCATACTTTCAAATAGAGATTCGAGTCCAGTTTATTCTAAAACTAAGAGTATGTTTGGGTTGGCTACCACTTTTCACTCACATTGAGTTTTGATGGCAAGAGAAATTTCTTTAGCATTTGTAGTGTTTTCGAACTTGAACTAATCCTCTTTGCACAAGGCTAATGAAAAAAAAGTTTTGTTTGATTTTCTTTGTTTTGTTTTTATTTTTATTTTATTTAGTATTCATTCTCAGATTTTTGTGGGTATATTCCCTGCAAACCCTCACGAGACTACAACTTGTCCACTAATGTAAGTTAGAGGTTTAAAGGCTTGTTGCATATGCTAAATGCAATCGAAATTTCTAGTAGATTAGTTAGGATTTCATTTTTCTTTGTTTTAATTTCATTGGTTTGTTTTACTCTTTATCTGTTTTGCTCGAGGACTAGCAAAATGTAGGTTTGGGGGTATTTGATATGCATTGATAATAGCTTAATTTTGCATATTTTTATTATTGTTAGAAAGCATTATCATACTTATTTTGAGTTAATTCATGCATTTTATATTTGGTTTTGGAATAATAATGAATAATCAATTTTGTGCTTAATTGAATTTTATTGCGTGAATTTGTCTTTTATAGGAGAATGAAATTAAATAAGTGGATTTATGCAAAGAAGAAAGCTAATGGACTTTACTTTTACAAGGGCCATTATGGAGTTAAAGAAGGCTACCCAATTAAATTTAAGTCCAATTGGAGCAATGAATCAAAGGAAATTTGCACCAAATCCAAGTCCAATTCGGATTAGGATTCCAGCCTGCGCATCAGTTAATATTATTGACATAACTTTTGGCTCAGATGTCCAATTACTATGATTCAAGTTGGGCTAGAAATTTAACTTAAAGGGCTACAACTTTGTAGTTTACCAAAAGTCCTAATTCTGATATTAAATGGGCCAAAATCGTTGGTTAAGTGAAGCCTAAAAATCTGGGATTTTCTCCAAACGGAAATTCAACTTGTAATAGGATTCTTTAACCTATTTAAAGGCTCTTTAGGGCAAAATTCAGGGAGGCTAGTGCTAGGGCTGGGATGCAAAACAGAAAATTGGAGCAAGAGGCAATGTCGCATGTGGCTTCTCTGTAGCTTTTCTCCATAATAACATTGTGACTATTTCTTTCTCTATTTTATTTGTCTAGTTTAATGTTTAGTATTTTATTTTTGTGTTTTATTTCAATTATCATGAGTAGCTAAATTTATAATTAGGGTTGAGGATGAAACATTGTTAAGGATTATCAGTAATATTTATGTGATTTGATTTTTCCCACAATAGTTGTTCTTTAATGATTTAAATTGTTCTTGCTTTATATCAATTGACTAAGAAGGGATTCTAGATATGAGTTCAATCATGTTTTTCTCATGATTTAGGATTTGTGTTAATTAATTGAATGCTTGGTTTTTTATTTCTTGATTTTAAAATTGGATATCTCTTGTGATTTGTTTGGCTACAGATACAATTGATGATTTGATTTTATACCTAGGAAGGGAAGAAGAGCATGTTTTAGATATTTAAATAGAAGTTTTAATGATAATATTTTCCATGATAACAAGATTGATTTCTAGATTATCATGTAGTGGTTGGGAAAAATTAATGAACGTAAATATATGCTGATATTAATTAATAAGGCGGATTCCAAAACCTTAATTCATTTCTCTAGATTGTTTACATCTCTTTATTGCATTATATTATATCTTTGCTTAGTATATTTAATTTCAAACAACCAATTTTTATTAAACTAGATTAGGATTAATTTGGTTAAGATTTGATTAATTTTCCTATGTTCATTCAAGTCTTTGGGGGTTCGACCTCGTTCTTATCAAACTATACTTCGGTACGGTTTGTACACTTACGAGTACTTTAAAATTTCACAACATTACAGTCCTAAAGTTTGGGGCTGATTGGATTTTACATCCAAAAGTTTCAGAATTTGGATTTTACCCCTTGAAGTTTAGGGTGTTTGGATTTTACCCCTTGACCTTTCAGAATTTTAGATTTTACCCCATAAAGTTTAGGGTTGTTTGGATTTTACACCCCCAAATTCTAAAACTTTAGGGTGTAAAATCCAAATACCTCAAAATTTTAGGGAGTAAAATCCACACACTTCTAAATATATGGGGTAAAATCCAAATTCTGAAACATCATGATATAAAATCCAAACATCACCAAACTTCAGGAGGTAAAATCCAAACATCACCTAACTTCAGGAGGTAAAATTCAAATTCTGAAATTTTAGGGTGTAAAATCCAATCACCTACAAGCTTTAATGGTGTAATTTGCAATTTATCCTATAAATAATTATAACTAGTTAGCAACATGTGGAATGTACAAGAAAATTTAATAAAATATAATTTAATCTAAAGAAAATATTTTCTTTAGATTATGGTTGTATGTGAATAGTGCTATCTATTATATATATATATATATTTATATATCAAAATTCTAAAACTTCAGAGTGTAAAATCCAATCACCCCCAAACTTTAGAGGGTCTGATTTGCAATTTACCCTATTAATAATTATAACTAGTTAGCAACATGTGCAATGTACAAGAAAATTTAATAAAATATGATTTTATCCCTCTTTTGCTTTGTATATAAATATGAATTAGTTATAAATAGACATTAAATGTTATTTTATTTTTATGTGAAATATTATATATGAAGTTTGATAATTATGATAGTTATTAATAGATATTTATTATGATTGTGTTTTTATATGGAATTATTAAATATATAATTATGATCATTATCAGTAGGCATTTATTATGGTTGTATGTGAATAGAACTATATATATATACCAAGACTTAGGTACAGTACTTAGGTGTTGTTTTTTAGGTTCTCCTTTGAAAATTTTGCCATGTGGATTTTTTCTCATGGGATGGAAGTGTATTTTTTAGTTAAGTAGATACATGGCTGAATTTTAAGAGGGAACATAAGGAACAACACTTAAGGTATTGTACCTAAGTTTTGTCCATATATATATATATATATATATATATATATATAAGCAATGTACACCATGTTCAAGTTACACTTGGTGTAACTCTAAGCAATGTTACACCATTCAATATTTTTTAATTGGTTGCAAATCTTGACAAATCTACCGTTAGATTATATTATCTTTGTATATTCTCCACGCTTGAAAAATTTTAAGGTGATCAAATATTAATAGTCATGTCATCAATCAATTTTTTATATTCAAATTTTGTAGTTAATAATAATGCATAAAAGATGAGTTTATGGATTAAATGGTAAATAATATCCAATTGACATGAAAATTGGCATGATTATTAAAAACATATAGAACATATAATTCAACGGTGAGATTTTCAAAATACGAATTCTATAATAAATTATTGGGTTGTGTAACATTATTTAGAGTTACATCAGGTGTAACTTGAACTCAACCCAACTATATATATATATATATATATATATATATTGAAATTCTGAAACTTCAGGGTGTAAAATCCAATTACCCCCAAACTTTAGGGAAGTAATTTGCAATTTACCCTATTAATAATTATAACTAGTTAGCAACATGTGCAACGTACAAGAAAATTTAATAAAATATGATTTTATTTGTATGTGAAATATTATATATGAAGTTTAATAATTATGATAGTTATTAATAGATATTTATTATGATTGTGTTTTTATATGGAATTATTAAATATATAATTATGATCATTATTAGTAGGCATTTATTATGGTTGTATGTGAATAGAACTATCTATTATATATATATATTTATATATATATATATATGAGATTAAATTCTATAAGGACGTGGTGAAAAATCTATGTTTTACCCCTCCAATCCCAACGTTCCATATTATCTTATCACATATTTAAAAATAAACACAATTACACTCAATCAATTCTAATACCCATATATAAATCTAACCAAATTAGGAATCTATCGAGATGTTATTAAATGTGGTAGGATGTATTCAATTCTAATACCCATATATTTATATGAACATTGACGTGTAATATTGCAGGACTTAAGACTCATGTGGCAAAATATCATAAGGTCAACCTAAAGTTCTTTTCTTTTTAGAGAAATAGAAATGACTTCCAAAAATGACAAAAAAAGAAAAATGATATATTTGGAAGGGAATTTGAGCACACTAACATTGTGAGTGGGTATGCAATTCAATTGGATTTATTTATTTTAATAATTATAACAAGTCAAAAACTTGTGCAATGCACGAAAAAATTTAATAAAATATGATTTTATGTAAAAAAAATATTTTCTCTCTCTATTATTTTGTATATAAATATGTATTTGATAATTCTGATTATTACTAATACACATGAATTATGATTGTTTTTGTATATGAAATACTAAATACAAAGTTTGATCATTATGATAGTTATTAAATGATATTTATTATGATTGTGTTTTTATATGAAACTATTAAAATTTTAATTTTGGTAATTATTAATAGGTATTTATTGTGGTTGTGGTTGTAAATACCTAATGGAACAATTTATTCTATTATTTAAAGAAAATATGATGTGTTAAGATTTTTGTTTTTTTTTTTGGGACAATTTGATAGTTGGGGTTGAGGTGAGATTTGAACTTTGGATATCTTTGTTTGAATTACTGGTATGTGCTAATTGAGGTACAAGGCTCATAACATGTCAAGATTGTAATAGAGGATTTAAATATAAAAATAGAATTTAAACTCATTTAGTGTGTGTGTATTAGAATATTGATGTGTAATATAAGAAGCCTTAAAAAATTTATGTGGCAAAATATCATGAAGTCAACCGATAACAAAACATCTTCGAATATATATACATATCATACTTTATAGATGATCCTAAAAATGGATGCACTCCTTTAATTGATTTTGTTAAACTCTTGTTTTTTTTTTTTTTTAATTTTTTTTTTTTTTTAACAGTATTGATTGCCCATTTGACCATTAGTTGCCTAATGTGATTCTTGCATTGACTCCAATTTCCATTTAAATTGACCATGTAAACTACAAGAAATTATTCACTCTTCTCGGAAGACCACCTTAACAATGCCTAGTATTCCTCCCATCGAATAAAATTGTGACATGTTTTATATTTATTGAGTCATATCCTAGTCACCAACTTATTAAAATAAATGGTAAGGATTTGTTTCGTACATGGTTGCAGCAAATCCTTTATATTAGTATATGTGTAAAAAACACTAGAGTGGCACAAAAAAATTTCTTTTATTAACAAACGTTTCTCGCTCTCTCACACCCACGACAAAAACAAAAAAGAAAAGAAAAAACAAATCTCTCTCTCTCTTCAAAACCCACCATCAACACACTCTTCTTTCTCTTCCTCCTCCTCCACCTCCTCTCTCCTCTGCAACCTAGCCCTTGGACCATAAAAAAAAAAAACCACCACCGCTACAAATCTCAGAGAGAGATAAATTTGTAGAGGTGGTGGTTTTTTGATGAATTAAGGGGTGGGTTTCTAAGGAGCGAGGAGGAGGAAGAGAGAGACTAAGGGAGAGAAGACATTTGTTCACAAAAGTTTCTCATTAAATTGGTCACGAGTGCATTGCACATGACCCTTGATAGGTGCCATTCTAAATTTTTACTAATATACCAATATTCAGAATTTGTTGTAACCTTGTATGCAGCAAATCCTTGCCAAAAAAAAAAAAAAAAAAAAAAAAAAAAAAAAAAAAAAAACCTTGCCCTTCACCTTAATTATCATTGCCAGTCGCTCCACCACCACCATTATCCCTAATATTGGTGCCAGCAATGATGGAGGTTACATCAAACTTGTGGGGGAACCTAAGTAATTGATTTGCAATCAACCTTTGGATTGCAGTTCTTATTAGTCACGAAAAATAAGTAGATGATTATTTACCCTCTTAAATAAAACTCTTTCAATTCAATTTTTCTTTTGCAAAGACGGAGACCACTATTTTTACCATTGTGCACAAAATAAAAGTTCATAACTCCGGTACTTCTACTATTAAATTACTTAAAAATAATAAATAAATCAATAAAATACCATCTTTTCCCTTCAATGTATCAAACCAATAAGAAACCTTTTCTCTTATAAAGCCAAAATCTTCAAATTTGGCAGATATCATTTATCTTAGCCTTCTCTCTCTAATTTCAGATTTCATAGCATAAGGTTACTGGACTAGTTTGATGTAATCTTCATCACTCAGCATTGGTGTTGAGGATGATAGGGGTGGTGGAGCGATTGGCATAGACAGTGAAGGTGGAGGGCAAGGGTTTTTTTTTTTAATTTTTTTTTTTTTTATGACTAGTTGGTGACTAGAATATAAATCAATAATATATAACACATGCCATAATTTTATTAGATGGGAGGACAGAGGACTTCTAAAACTACTAGGTATTGCTGAGGTGGTCCTCTAGAAGGAGTGAATAATTTCTTATAAATTACCTTCTCAAAAATATCATTAAAATGATTTAAAATTTGAGGGAGATGTATGCATTTTTTAAAGGTTTTAAATTCATAGAGACATGGATAGAATAGAATCACCCCTTATTGTATAGCATAGACCTAAAAGCCTTCAACGTACCCCACCCATGAAAAACAAAATGTTGTGCTTGACATAATTATTACGTTTTTGATATTCATCAAAATATTAAATTAAAAATTTTAAAAATTTTCCCTCTTTTCTTTTTAATATAAAATGTTTTCGGAAAAATTTAAGTTGATGCTATAATTATAGCTTGCCTTTGATACTACTATATTGTTGATAATAATATTCAATTTTCAAGTTGAAATAGTTTTTATTTTTATTTTTATTAGAACTTTCAATATTTCGATAATTTCTTTGTGAGTTATTGAGCTCCATGATATGCATGTAAGAAAGTATAAATTTCCATAACACGAACAGTACATAAAATAAACTATAAGGTAACTTATAATCAAATGCACCCAAAATTCCTTGGTTTTTTTTAGAGATATCGGTGCAACCGTGCAAGAATGTGACTATCCATGTGTTTTAAGATTCTCTTGTTTTCGTGAGTTTGGGCACATCTGTTTGTTTGTTTAGACCCCTTAAAAATAGATTGTTTAACCTAATGAATTAGCCAAGTAGTTACTTAGGTTAATTATGAGATCTAAGTTAAACAATAATAAATCAGTGTGGAAAAATAAATAAGACAATGATATGATTACCTAGGAAAACCAATGAAACCAACATTTTCAAGGTAAAAACCTAGGGAGGATTTGACCTAACTATCCTCAAGGTAAATAAATCTACTAGAGAGAATTGAAGTTTACAAAAGATTTAACTCCTAAACCTAATGCTACTTTTAGTAGAACTTACTAGCACGACCACGTGCAGCTCCGACTTCACGGACTCTTTTCTCTTGGATTTGCTGAACATAAGCTCCCGCACTTATGATTTTGAGATCCCACTTAAAGGTTTCAGATCACCAATTGTTGTTGATCTTGTAGTAGCAACTTGATTCCACTAGTTCTTGATTGTAGATCTCTTGATCTGGCAGATGCTTGTTAAGTTAGAAGGTATAGAACCTCACAGATCTCACAGGAGTAACTCATAAGACTTCCAAGAACCTTTAAAACATAGTTAGAGTTATCCTTTTATAGCAAGAAGTGTTTCACTTAAAACCCTAAACGTTTTTGAAGCATTTGGACTGAAATAGAATTCTGCAGAAAAAATCTGGACTGCGATTTTTGATTAGTCGAAGCTTAATTTTTACTAAAATTAACTTCTCCTTTCCGCAGCTTGTAAGTTCTTGAATCCTGATTTGTACTATCATGAGCAATGTCTAATACATGATCTAGACATGTTTTGATCTCGGTTTGCCAACATACATAAAAATAGAAATCTAAATATTTAATCCTAAACATTTAGAACCTAACAACATCTCTAGGAGATTCCATGCGAGGCATCTCTCAAACGGAAACTTGTTGCTTGAGATTTTAAATGAGATATGACTCGTGCAAATCTAACACCATTTGATTGAAGCCAAATTTCAGTCAATCATTTCTACAAGAGAATCTTCAGCATATGGAGTTTTCATATTTTTATGATATTTAACTAGATTCAAGTCTAAGTTCTTTAAATATCAATGTGGTGTTTCAACATTTGCTTGATTGGATTATTAGATTTTTCTTCATTAAACCTGATATTTTGCTTTAAAGAGTTTGGGATTTACACAGTTTGCCTAATTCCATATTGAATTGAACATTTTTTTTCCCCTAAATTCAGTTTTTCTTGATTTTCATGTTAAAGAAAATGCTCTAATTAATCAAGTTTAGAGACAATATATTTAAGGAGGGCAAAAGTGTGATGCGGTGTTGACAAAATGCACTTAGAATGGCACATTTTCTCTCATAAGTAAAGGGTGAAGAATTCAGCCATCACTTCGAGCCTAATTAGGTGATTTTGAGAGAGAGAGAGAGAGAGAGAGATTCTACTTAAATATTATTAGAGAAAATAGTTGCATATCATCATTTAGATTTTTTTCCCTTCTCTTACATACTTAAAATTTTCACCATAACAGTCGCAGTACTTTTCCTCGTAGCAATTAGCTTTCATAAATTTTTCTTTAAATGACATGAGAGTTCCATGAGATTGGCCTTGATTTGTCATGGAACAATCATATTGCCCAGATTATATTGCAATATTAATTAAAATACTTTTTATTAACCTTTTAAATTATTGTGTTGATCATCATTAAAATTATTGGACGCTATCAAATATGCAGCTGTAGTTTAGTTCTAGTGTCCTCATATTTTGCTTTTAGATTCATTTCAACGAGGGGTGGATTTAGGATTTTAAGTTAGGGGAAGCCGAAGTATAAGAAAAAAAAAAACCAAATAGGTATTCATATAGTATTAACAAACTATTAACCAAGATAAATACACAAAATCATTATTTCTTAATACATTAAGATGCAATTATCTACCAACAACGACAAAAAAACACAAAATAATATTGTTTCTTAATAGCATCAACTATTGCAAAAAAAATTTATTTTCACAAACCAAAAATTATTTTTGCTACTTTAATATAACATTTGAAATGTCTCATACGGTAGTGTTTTTGGTATCAGGTGTTCTAAATACTAAATATTTAGCACTTAGAATACTTTATGCTAGTACTCTAATACAAGGCTGATTAGAATTTTTTATTTTTTAATTTAAAGTTTTTTTATTAAAATTTTTTAGTTGAGTAGTTGTTAGTTAGGTTAGGCTAATTAAAAAGGAGGGGTTTAAGTTTTTGAAAGAGAAAGACGCACCTCTAGAAATAAAAATATATAACCAATAAAAAAAATTTATATTTTTTCTCTTTGGGTCAGGGGGCCAAATTTTTTTTTTTTCTTTCTTTGGGCCGGGGAGCCCCTTGATTTCAACATTGGAAATGAAGACCTTGAAAATAGGGAAGTCCCACTTCCGCGAAGTATTCCATGGTGCAAACTTTCAAGGCTCTTTCATTTTTCAAAAAGTGGGAATGACAAAACAATGAATATTCTGACTTTTTTGACAACGCGCAATTGACTAGTTCAGTGACTTCAGTCTTCGCTCCAATCAACAGATTAAACACTAAATAAATGAAAACATACAAATAAAAGAAGATAAAGATGAAGTTTCAAAGAATTCGGAAAGGAAACGTAAAAAGTGGAACTTCTTCTAAAGTGTCTTACTTACAAATACCATTGCATGCATATTTATTTACAGAAGTGCCATTTTTTTTTAATTGAATACAATATGTGAGGACAAATGCATGATGTGTGCAATTAACCATAACCAATTCTTCTAAAAAAATTAACTTCATTAGAATTTTTCTTTATTCCATTATCAATTTAAATTTTAACTCAAAAATAATATGTAATAATATATTTTTATTATATATATTTATATAAATGTATATTGTAGTAATCCTAAAATGGTAAACTTGTATCGAAATATTCCGTTGCAATGACCAAAACTAACATCAACAAGCAGTGAACAAACTTTTTGTCACACTATCATGGAACGAATATAATTTTTTTTTGAAAAAAAATAATAATTTGGATTTGAATGAGTTTGCACGATCACAAGTTTTGTCACACCAGACAAAGCTTATATTATTAATGGTTTGAATGAGTCAACACAATCACTAGTTTTGTCATACAAGTTTTGTCATACACATACGATTTCAAAATTTCAAGTCTTAGAAAAAAACAATTATGTAATCCAACCCAAAAATGACTTTTTAGAGTATGATGAAGGATATTGGATTTAGATTGTCAAAAGCCTTGAAACTTAGTTAGACCGTGTAGTATATAAACTAACGGAGATAGATGAAGTGACATAAAGTAAAATTGTTTACAAAAGTTAAGGGGGAAAAATAAACATTTTAAAGTTTACTAAAATTGAACTTTTAGTAAACTTTAGAGATGAAAACAATTTTGTAGTCTATTTTATTTATTCGGATATCTAAAAGAAACAAACCATTTATGTAACTAATCCACTAAGTAAGCATTAGATTCTAAGTTTATCATCATCATGATAAGAAATCAAAGCAACCCAAAATATTATACAAGAAATCAATTTTATATTGAGTGCTATTTCACAAAGAGAGTTTGGAAGAAGGTGTTCAAAAAAAATATGTTGGCTTAGTAGAGATGTTTAAAGCTACGATGATAAACTTAACAGGGCAATTAAAAAACTACAGGTAGGGATTTTAAAACTACACTATTGAGATTGTTTGGGTAGCTACCAACCCACCACATTTAGTTACATAAAAAAAATTATAAAAAAAAATTCTCGTCACAGACTAATCGCACCCACATTTAAAAAAAGAAAAGCATTTCATAACTATACCTCTTTTTATAATTTTTTTTATAAAAATTTTATAAGACCTCTTTTTATCTATACTTTTAGATTGGAGGGACTCTCCTCTTTAGTGTCGCCTTTGAGCTAAAGATAAAGATAATTGAGGCACTTCTGAAGAATAAAAATAAAATAAAGGAAATTGAGGCATCACCTTTAGATGGCATTAAACCCATATTTTTATACTTTTCCTCACTCATCTTAACCACAATGTTCTAATTTTATTGGCCATCTAATTGGAAGTAGTTAAAGTGAATCCATTACGCAATGAGTGGTTGTCCACTCAGTCATATTTTAGATAAATTCTCTAGCCATATCACACCCTAGGAACCCCAAAGCTTAACCAAGCCCAGTCTCTGCCATCTTAATAGAATACTTTTCGTTTTAAATGCTGCAACTCTTTATGCAAGAAACTCAAAATGCTGCAACTCATTATGTCTGATGCTTGATGTCTATTTGCATTGTGTCAGTTATAAATTAATTACTTTGATATCTGTTTTATTTTTATTTTTTTTGAGAAAGCTTTGATATGTGTTGGTGTGTATAAATACCATTAGTTATACTTTCTGTTTAATTTTTACTTTACCGATTGATTGTATTAATATTATCAAAATATGTACAAGACATGTGCTGCACGTTGCCATGTTTCCAATATGCTAGTAATTTGTAATAGTAAGGAATGTAATTGAACTTGAATTTGACTTATCAGGTCTCTCCTGTGGTCAAATCTTGCCTTCTCGTATGTCCAGGCATCTATTGAAGTTACTTGTAGAAACGTTAGGGTCCATTTAGTACGTGTGTTTAAATAACAGTTTTCAGTTTTTTTGAAAATACATGTGAGTGAAAAAGTATGTAAAAATACGTGTAATGTTGTTTAAAAACTGAAAACATGTGTTTAAAATGATATACCAAACAACCCCTAACTAAGCATTAGAATCCATAGACGGATGCCTTTGCAAGATTATATATACTATTACGTAGTGGGAACTAATTACTTTTGGAACTTCCATAGAATTCTTATTAAAATTTTCTGATTGTTATATTTAATTGGTCGCAGACCCACATAATATGTGGAAATAAATAATTATTTAATAATTGTAATATAATGTATAATTTTTTCTCCCTAAAAATTAAACAATTTATATTCGGTTCAATTAGATCTACTTCGGTCCCATTTGATCCAATTTGGTCCACTCGTTCAATTTTGGTCATTTTCGGTCCATTTTGGACTAATTGGGCCTTAATTGATTCTTTTCATATGTAGCATTTTTAAGTTTAGCTCAAAAATTCATTTTTTTTTTCTTCTTAATTTTTGGGTAGAAAAAAATGAAATTTTATTATATTTGGGCTAAACTCTTTAATTTTGAGTAAAACAATACAAATAAAATATAAATTAGAAATTAGAAATATGAGCCCTAAAAATGCAATAAATATAATAAATATTCAAAAGTCCTATTTGGTCCATTCTGTCATCTTCGGTCCACTTTGGTTCTATTTGGTCCATTTGGGTCCAATTTGATCCATTCCATCCACATTGGTCCTATTCTGTCCACTTCAGTCCTATTCAGTCCATTCTATCCACTTCGGTACTATTTAGTCGACATTGGTCCTATTCGGCCCAACTTGGTCCTATTCTGTCCTATTTGTTGCTATTCGGTTCATTATAAATTTTTCTTTAAATATTGCCTTGCAAGCATTCTCACAACCACTCTGATTACATGGATCCATTGGAATGAGAAATTCTCTCCGAGCTACATTGGGCCTGATCGCCAAGAACATCAAGCACATAAGAAATAGCGCATTGGTCCCCGCGTGTGTTAAAAATATTTAGTATTCTAAAATATAAAATAAAAAAAAAAAAAAAAAAGTTCTCTTCTTTTTTAAGAAATATGAATGTGTAAGAGACCGCGCCCCCGACCCCCTTTTTTGAGGAAGTGTTGGGCCCAACCCACGTGAATGGGTGGAGTCGTGTTATTGCCTCTCAAAATGGAGGTTCGACTGATTATATTTTCCCCTTTAGATTAAGGGTTTTACAATGAAGTCACCAATTATTTAATTATTAAGATAAATAAGAAAACCAAAATTGAAAAATTCATTTTCATTTTATTAATTTTCAATTGAATTTACATTGATCATAGGAAAATTACATGGCTTTGGTCCTAGATACAATCTAAGATAAAGTACATGGCTTTGTTTCCTAATTACAATCTAAAAATCGAAAATTACATGGATAAGCATTTGATCTACTAACCCTTGATTTAAGTCCGGAGGCTATGTTACAAGGTGGGAAGGTGTTAGGCACCTACCATGCCCGGTGAAACCGGTCTTCTAGACTATGGTGGCCAACATTCATATCATATCATCCAATATGTCAATCAATTTACATGTTGAATTTAAAGTGTGTGCATGTGATGACCCTAATTCAATTTATTAAGCATTGCATTTGGATTGAAAAATAAATTCTAGTGAATGTGTGTGTATGGTGATAACCTAGATTCAAGGATTTGAAAGAAATATTAAACAAACATGTTTTTCATAATTTTGATGTGGATTTAATATTAAATCTAGTAATATGCATGAACATGTGATGAACAACCGAGAATATGTGAAGAACACATAAGAACAATTAAGAACATTCAAACATATTCAAGGGAATTATCATGCTTTAATCTTAAATTCTCATCATGGCAACACAAAAAACAATTAGGGAAAGAGATTATACCTTCATGCAAGATCCATATAGTGGAGGAGGAGACTTTTGAGGGAGGTCTTAAGGGTGGAGGAAAAGAAGAGTTAGAAGAGGAAGAGTGAGTCTCACTCAATACCTTGAGTCTCAAGAAGACCAAGATATGACAAGACTACTCAACTTCCTAGAACTCAAGAGAGGAGAAGAGAGGGGGGTTTTTTGTGTGTTTTGGAATGAAGGAGAGTGGGAGTTTATATAGTAGTGGTGGAGGAAATATGAATGGAATGCCATTTAATGAGGGTTGACAAAGAATCATAAACCTAGACCTCATTTTAGCCTTGGGGGAAATCTGGTGCATTAAATGGAAAGATTGGTGGGAGTGAGGAGCAAGCCAAAATTCGGTTTTCCCGTACCTACTGTAACAGCCTATAGAGCCAACTTCGAAAAAACATATATGATTCAATTCTGATTGGAATTGTCTCGTTCTTGTGCTCAAATTGAAGCCCTAGATGTCTAGTTTCTGGTAAAATTAACTTCATTCACAGATTCAAAATAGTCTGAGAGATATCAACGAAATGGTGAGCATAGGTCATTTGTTAGAAAAAAATTTCAGCACAATTAGCATTAATAGGTCCCAAATTAGTTTCCAATTAACACTAATAGGCTCCAATCACTCCCATTTCAGACCTAATTAGTTCCAAATTTACCCTAATTAAAATATAATTGCACAAATTACTCATTGAATGATTAATGTTTAACTATCTAGTTAATTAGGTGTGTGCAACCCTACCATAAAATGTATTCCTAACCAATCAAATTATGACACATCATCGATCTCAAATTGATTATACTTATAACCAATTGAAATCAATTATTCATAATCACATATAGTCGAACTCAATTTGTGATAGTGCATTTCAGCCATTAAAACTTGATTTGATGATAACTTTCAATGTGGTGGTCCGATTAGGGCTTATGACCAATCAATTTGATCGTTAAAACATCAAGATCATTTTGGTAAAATGAGATTAAGGATCTAATGACCAGAATCAAGATGCATATTTCTAAGGCAAAATTACCCTTTTACCCTCCAGGTGAGGTTAAATGTAGGTTGCAAAATGAGGTGTCAACAGAATGCCCCTCATTGACAGAGCTTGAAAAGCGAATGTCAATGTATGAAAAAAACACCTAACTTTGCAATCAGTATTTAACCGTGGTGAATGCAGATAAGAACACGGATCGTCATGTAGTGGATCAAAATGTGAACCGAATCTCAAGGGAGATTGCCTACGTACCTCTTGGTGAGAGGATCAGGTCCAAACATAGTTCATACATGCAGCCTTTTTTTTTTTTTTTTTTTTTTTAATGTTTTTTTTAGGAAAAAAATGAATACAAGACATGCTTACCAGTGGTCACGACAAAATGAGGATTTCAGTCGTGATCTTGAATTTTGGACATGCTTCCTAGAGGTCCGATGGAATTGGATTTTGGACGTGCTTCCCAGAGGTCCGATAGATTTGAAGTTTGGACGTGCTTCCCAGAGATCCGTGGATTTGAATTTGGACGTGCTTCCTAGAGGTCCGATGGATTTGAACTTGGACGTGCTTCCTAGAGGTACGATGGATTGAAGTTTGGACGTGCTTCCCAGAGGTCCAAGGATTTGAATTTTGGACGTGCTTCCCAGAGGTCTGTGGATTTTGAATTTAGACGTGCTTCTTAGAGGTCCGATGGATTGAAGTTTGGACGTGCTTCCCAGAGGTCCATTGAAATTGAATTTTGGACGTGCTTCCCAGAGGTCCGATGGATTGAAGTTTGGACGTGCTTCCCAGAGGTCCGATGGATTGAAGTTTGGACGTACTTCCCAAAGGTCCAAGGATTTGAATTTGGATGTGCTTCCCAGAGATCCGATGGATTTGAATTTGGACGTGCTTCCCAGAGGTCCGATAGATTTGAATTTGGACGTGCTTCCCAGAGGTCCGATGGATTGAAGTTTGGACGTGCTTCCCAGAGGTCCAAGGATTTGAATTTTAGACGTGCTTCCCAGAGGTCCGTGGATTTGAATTTGGACGTGCTTCCCAGAGGTCCGATAGATTGAAGTTTGGACGTGCTTCCCAGAAGTCCAAGGATTTGAATTTTGGACGTGCTTCCCAGAGGTCCGATGGTTTGATTTTGGACGTGCTTCCCAGAGGTCCGATGGTTTCAAGTTTGGACGTGCTTCCTAGAGGTCCGATGGTTTGATTTTGGACGTGCTTCCCAGAGATCCGATGGTTTGAAGTTTGGACATGCTTCCTAGAGGTCCGATGGAATTGAATTTTGGACGTGCTTCCCAGAGGTCTGATGGATTTGAAATTTGGATGTGCTTCCCAGAGGTCCAAGGATTTGAATTTTGGACGTGCTTCCCAGAGGTCCGTGGATTGGAATTTTGGACGTGCTTCCCAGAGGTCCGATGGATTTGAAATTTAGACGTGCTTCCCAGAGGACCAATGGAATTGGAAGGTATTATTCATATAGATGTGTGTGGGCCTTTTACCCTAGTACCTGCAAAATTAATACTTTCAATTAGTAACAGAGTTATTCATTGAAAAGACTTTGGCATACCTAGCGAATGCCCCTAGTTTGGGACATATTCCATGCTTCGATGAATGCTGAGAGTGGACAATTGACTTGATGTTGCACCACTGGAGAATATGGAAGAGGATCATAGCTTTCTGTTCCTGAAGAAGAATTTAATGAAGATTTTTTTTTGAAAGGAAATCTTGAATTTTTGTTTTTTGTTTTTTTTTTTGAAGGAATTGAAAATTTTGATTGATGAATTTTTATTTTATTTTTAATTTTTTTTGGGAAATATTGAATTTTTTGAAGTAATTTTTATTTTTATTTTTATTTTTGAAGGAATTGAAAATTTTGATTGATGATTTTTTTTTTTTTTTGATGGTAACCTAAGAAGTACGAACCCAATGGGTTTGTCATCCTTGGTTCCTACAAAAAGGCTTTCTTTCTCTAGCTTGTTAGAAACCAATTATCGTGAAAACATTTTTTGCCAATGTCCCTAGTGTGGACATGCTTGCAAACAAATGGACTAATGCCTCAAATGAAAACATACTTCCATGCAAGAAGAACATATTTGCACACAATATAAATAGGCCAATGCTCCAAGTTTAAAAAATGCTTAATGCAAACAAATGGGCTTAACCTAACATGCACCCAAACAATTTTGTCACATTGTTTTGACTTTGTTCTCCAAGGTTATTTGGGTGATTGGGACCGGGCCTCTGAAAGGATGCCTACATACCTCTCTCATAGAGGATCAGGTCAAGACGTAGTTCAGAAGAGAACTGAATTTTGAAAAAAAGATTTTTTTTTTTTTTTTTTTTGAACAAGAGGTGATCCTTTGAACAACCATTTTGGCAAATCAAAGTGTTTAAGAATCAAACAAATCTCTTTGATTAGGAAGGATCAAGATCATTAAACTCATGTAATCAAATTTGCTTCATCCATTTGAACATCGTCAGATTAAGTCTCCAAAGGCAATCAATAAATGAAATGTGATCATGTTTATGAATCACATTGTTGGGTACAAACAAGGAGAGTGCTCTAGGTTTGGAAGTTCTTTTGAGTCATTTTGAGGATTTGAGAGTTTGAGAAATTTTGTCCTCGAACATATCATCCTGTGGGGTTTGACAATTTTAAGCATTTTTCCTTTTTAATTCAAGAGAAAAATATTATTAGAGTTTAAGATGCGCCTACAATTAGCAAGACTTCAAGGAGGTCTTTACTCATGGGCTGTAATGTAGGCCGGGTTTGGGTTATGAAATGAAAGATATAGAAAGCTCAAAATTCCCTATGATGTTCCCCCAAGTATGCATTACTCAAAAATCAAGTATTGGAGGAGTTTTCCCATTTCTTCTTTGTCATCTTCTCACTAGTCTTCATTGATCACTTGTATCAACATTTGTTTTTATGCTCATTCATCTTGAATCATACCTCTAGACTTTCATCTTGTAAAATTCTTCTCTTTTTAGGTTGCATCCTCAAGTTTCCAACTTGTTAGAGTTTTTCTTTTCTTCTTTTTCTTTTTTTTGGCTCTAACTTTTGCCTAGACCGCCTTTTTGGGTTTTCAGCCTAGCGGGCTTCTTTTCTTTTTTGTGTCTTTAATCTCTTGTTTGAATGAACTTTTGGGGACCTTTTGCCCTCCTTGTATTTCTCAGCTTAAAGATTTTCAATCATTTTGATGCACTCTCTAGGCTTCTTTCTTGCCTCAATGCACTTGTACCTTCCTGTGCTTGATGAATCTTTTCCTTTTTTTTTTTTTTTTTTTTTATGAACTTTCTTTTGGACGAACCTTCTACTCTTCTTGGCATGAATTTTAGGTTCTTCAAACTTGATGCACATTTTTTTTTCTCACATTGATGGAATTTCATTTTTCTTTCCTTTATTGAGTGAAAGCTCATTTTTCTTTGATGATCTCTTATCTTTAGCTTAATGAATTCTCTACCTGTCTTTCATGTCTTCTAGGAGAGCTTTATCAATTAGCTTCAAAGCTACAAGGTTGAGTCCTCCTCAACATGAGATTTAAGTATGCATAACTTGATTTTTCCCACCCCAAGTTTAGATTTTAGTGGGTTCATGCAAAAAAAAAGAGGCTAAGTGTTTTAAGGCTCAAATGGGCTAGCAATGGATAATGATCATTCTAGGTATTAAGGTATAATCTTGGTTTAACCAAAGATGGCCTCCTATCCTTAGTAATGCTTGCTTGTAGGCACAGTGATTCAAGCTCTTTTAATAAATTCATCTTAAAAGAAAAAGTATAAATGCTCTAATGATGTGAAATAAAAGACTTTTGAAAATTGGATCAAGTGCATGGATTATTGGGATTTTCCGATGGATGGATTCTTTTTGATTGCCTTTTACGACCATTTCTTCTTATATTCTAAGTCAAGTAGCAAAAGTCTTTACATGGATCAAATGAAATTAATCATTCCTTGGTACAAGTTGATTGCTCAAGCCTTTAAACATCAAGATTTAGAAAATGTTTTGTCCAAGAGATCCTCATGTACCATTTTGAAAAGGAGACCTCTTCTTCTTCTTCTTCTTTTTTTTTTTTTTTTTTTTTTTTTTAATCTTGAAAGAAAAAAATTGGGTCTTTTTGAAAAAGTCACTAGGAAGTTCAATGGTTCTAGTTCAAAGATTTTTTTTTTTAAATGACTCAAAGGCCCAATGCCCCTAGTCCAAACACTTTCTCATTTGAATTTTTTTCTTCTTCTTCTTTTTTGTTTTTTTCCTTTTTTTTTTGGAAAGATTTGGGAATCTTGATTTTTTTTTGGAATTTTTTAAAAATATATACATGAACAAAGTACATCAAATGCTACATGGATTTTTAGAATTCAAAAAGACATAGAAACATGGAATAAACAAACAAATTTTAAGCTTAACCATGATGTTGCAAACCAAATGTGGAGTGAGGCAAAGTTGGGCCACTTGCTTCTTCTTGGTCCATTTAGGATGCTTGAGACTTGGTATGCTTGAACCTTGATTATGATAAAATGGCTTGGGCTTACACTTAGAAGGCTTGAACCTTGATTATGATCTTTTGGTATTTGCTTGAAATGGCTTGGGCTTACAATTTGAAGGCATGCATCTTGTGAGTTTTTGGCCTTTGATGTTGCTCATGTCTATACACCTTCGATGGGCTCAAGTGTTGGGCTTTGACTAATTCAAGAAACAAATTTGGACTTCCGTACCAAGTAGAGTTCAATCATAGGCTTTTGGGCTTGAGTTCATTCATAGCATACATGGTTCAAACAATTATGATAGGCCCAAGCTTTGGACTTGAGCTTATCAAGGTCCAAACAACGGCCAAACATATGCGTAATGAAATTCAATTTACATGGACCAACCTAAAGGTAGGTTCTATGGGTCATTACAACATGGGTAGAAGGTAGGTTAAAGGTCCCCACAAGTTAGGACGTCGTACCTCCCAACTTGTGATGCCAGGAGCGCCGCGTTGGTCCGAACGGTACAGTTTGTCCCTATGAACCACCATGGTATAACCATGATGATCCTTGTCGCGGTGGGTGGTAGGTTCACCGCTGGGTATGTGAGTCTCAGGAAGACCACAATCCACAGCTAATACTACCAGGCTTCCGGGCAAGCACACAAATAAAATAAACTCCATTCAAGCAAATGATGCATGACATGCAATATAATGACATATTAGACATATTATATACAAAAAGCAATAAACAAACAATGACATGGTTGACCACCATAACCTAATTGAAACTTAACCCTCAATATCCCCAGTGGAGTCGCCACTGTGAGAGACCGCGCCCCCGGCCCCCTTTTTTGAGGAAGTGTTGGGCCAAACCCACGTGAATGAGTGGAGTCGGGTTATTGCCTCTCAAAATGGAGGTTCGACTGATTATATTTTCCCCTTTAAATTAAGGGTTTTACAATGGAGTCGCCCCTTATTTAATTATTAGGATAAATAAGAAAACCAAAATTGAAAAATTAATTTTCATTTTATTAATTTTCAATTGAATTTACATTGATCATAGGAAAATTACATGGCTTTGGTCCTAGATACAATCTGAGATAAAGTACATGGCTTTGTTTACTAGTTACAATCTAAAAATCGAAAATTATATGGATAAATATTTGATCTACTAACCCTTGATCTAAGTTTGGAGGCTATGTTACAACGTGGGAAGGTGTTAGGCACCCACCTTGCCCGGTGAAACCGGTCTTCTAAATTATGGTAGCCAACATTCATATCATATCATCCAATATGTCAATCAATTTACATGTTGAATTTAAAGTGTGTGCATGTGATGACCCTAATTCAATTTATTAAGCATTGCATTTGGATTGAAAAATAAATTCTAGTGAATGTGTGTGTATGGTGATAACCTAGATTCAAGGATTTGAAAGAAATATTAAACAAACATGTTTTTCATAATTTTGATGTGGATTTAATATTAAATCTAGTGATATGCATGAACATGTGATGAATAACCAAGAACATGTGAAGAACACATAAGAACAATTAAGAACATTCAAACATATTCAAGGGAATTATCATGCTTTAATCTTAAATTCTCATCATGGCAACACAAAAAACAATTAGGGAAAGAGATTATACCTTCATGCAAGATTCATATGGTGGAGGAGGAGACTCTTGAGGGAGGTCTTACGGGTGGAGGAAAAGAAGAAGAGGAAGAGTGAGTCTCACTTAATATCTTGAGTCTCAAGAAGACCAAGATATGACAAGACTACTCAATTTCCTAGAACTCAAGAGAGGAGAAGAGATGGGGGGTTTTTTGTGTGTTTTGGAATGAAGGAGAGTGGGGGTTTATATAGTAGTGGTGGAGGAAATATGAATGGAAAACCATTTAATGAGGGTTGACAAAGAATCATGAACCTAGACCTCGTTTTAGCCTTGGGGGAAATCTGGTGCATTAAATGGAAAGATTGGTGGGAGTGAGGAGCAAGCCAAAATTCGGTTTTCCCGTAGCTGCTGTAACAGCCTGTAGAGCCAACTTCGAAAAATCATATATGATTCAATTCTGATTGGAATTGTCTCGTTCTTGTGTTCAAATTGAACCCCCAGATGTCTAGTTTCTGGTAAAATTAATCTCATTCACAGATTCAAAATAGTCTGAGAGATATCAACGAAATGGTGAGCATAGGTCATTTGTTAGAAATTTTTTTTAGCACAATTAGCATTAAATAGGTCCCAAATTAGTTTCCAATTTACACTAATAGGCTCCAATCACTCCCATTTCAGACCTAATTAGTTCCAAATTTACCCTAATTAAAATATAATTGCACAAATTACTCATTGAATGATTAATGTTTAACTATCTAGTTAATTAGGTGTGTGCAACCCTACCATAAAATGTATTCCTAACCAATCAAAATATGACACATCATCGATCTCAAATTGATTATACTTATAACCAATTGAAATCAATTATTCATAATCACATATAGTCGGACTCAATTTGTGATAGTGCATCTCAGCCATTAAAACTTGATTTGATGATAACTTTCAATGTGGTGGTCCGATTAGGGCTTACGACCAATCAATTTGATCGTTACAACATCAAGATCATTTTGGTAAAATGAGATTAAGGATCTAATGTCCAGAATCAAGATGCATATTTCCAAGGCAAAATTACCCTTTTATCCTCCAGGTGAGGTTAAATGTAGGTTGCAAAATGAGGTGTCAACAGAATGACTTTGAAATGGTCTCCACTAGCTATATTTATAGTGTGTTAATGGTATGAATTACATGCCAAAAATGACAAAGAAATAAAAATGATATATTTAGAAGGGAATCTAAGCACAAGATACCTTGTGAGTACACAATTCAATTGGATTTAGTTTTTTCCCCACCTCACACCCTTGGCACGATGGTCATTTTACAAGTATAAGTACTTGTGGGATGTGGAGGGCAACGGCTAGAGTCAAGTTTCTAAGAGGAAACTTCACACATTTACACTAATATTACATTAGAGTAGAAGTCAATATATCTCAAAAAAAAAAAAAAAAAAAAAAAAAAGCTTTTGTCAATAACTATAATAATGATCTCCAAGGACTAATTCACTCATTTGATAAAGGGCGAAACTTAGATACAATACTTAGGTACTGTTTCTTAGGTTCCCCTCTTAAATATTTGACATTTGTCTATTTTAACAGCTCAGCAAACGGCGTTAACAAAATCCCATCTCTTTATGTTTTAATATTATTTTTTTTCTTCCCTTGGCTCGTGAGAAAAGAGAGGTCTTTTTCTTCAATTTAGATATCTCCAACTTCTCCCAATCCCACACGTTCTCTCTCTCTCTAAGTTCTCCTTCTTATTGTTGTTTCTTTTTTACCCTCTCCAAGAACAATCGTTCACGCTTTGGTACAACAACCTCTAGTTCAAAACTTTGTTTGGTTCCCAAGAAAACAAAGGAAAAAAAAAAAAAAAAAAAAACAGTTCAAGGATTGTAGTTTTTAGTTTCACTTAATCAAGATTTCTTCTTATGAGATTTAATGGGAGAAGTTAGAGAGATCTACTGGAGCCATCTGGCTTTCTTTTTCAAAGATTTAGTGGATGAAATTTAAGATCTTCTGAGTAATTTTCTGAATTTGCGATTTCCATTTGATTTTCTTTTGTCTCAAGCTTTGATTTATTTGCAAATCAAAATCTGGTTCAAAACTTTGTTTGGTTCCCTAGAAAACGGAGGGGAAAAAAAATGTTGAAGGATTGTAGTTTTTAGTTTCACTGAACCTAGATTTCTTCTTCTGAGATTGGGAGAAGTCATAGAGATCTACTAAACCATCTAGTTTTCTTCTTTAAAGAGTTAGCGGCTGAAAGTTAAGATTTTCTACTTCTTAAATTTAAGCGGAATAATGTTTGCTAGGGAGAAAAAAAGAAAAGTTAACAGAAAGACAGGCGTTATTCCCATTTTGCTGAGTTTTTAAAATAGACAGATGTCAAAATTTTAAAAAGGAAACCTAAGGAACAGTATTTAAGATACTGTATCTAAGTTTTGCCTTTTGATAAATTATGTTGAACTCATCTTTTTAGAGAAATGTCTTTGCTCCTTGTATTTATAATGCATTAATTCTATAAATTACGGGCCAAAAAAAGTCAAAGAAAATAAAATGATAAATTTGGATGGAAATTTGATCACATCAATCTTTTTGTTTTTTGTTTTTGTTTTGTTTTTGTTTTTGTTTTTTTTGTTTTTTTTTTTGGTTGGTGAGAAGATGAGCATTGAGCACATCAACCTTGTGGGTGAAATGCTATTCAATTGGATTCATTTTTTAAATAATTATAATTAGTTAGCAACATGTGCAGTGTACAAAAAAGTTCAACAAAATATGATTAAAAAAAAAAAAATTTCTCCCTCTTTTATTTTGTAGATAAATATGAATTAGTTATTAATAGACATTAAATACATTTTTATTTGTATGTGAAATATTATGAGTAATGCTACAAATACAATTTATTTTAAAATATTTTTACAAATTGTTGATGTGACAAATTCTAAATAGTTCACATCTGGGTCCACCACTAACATCACATTTTTACTTACCAATAATCACCCACTACATTAGCGGTTTGAAAAAAAAAAATTGTAAAATAGTTTGTGGTTTTAGCATTTTCCAAATATTATATATGAACTTTGATAATTATGATAGTTATTAATAGATATTTATTATGATTGTATTTTTATATGGAACTGTTAAATATATAATTATGATCATCAATAGTAGGCATTTATTATGGTTGTGTGTGAATAGAACTATTTATTTTTATTATTATTATTATTATTATTATTATTATTATTATAAACATTGATGTATAATATTGTAGGACTCAAAACTTACGTGGCAAAATATCATAAGGTCAACCTAAAGTTCTTTTCTTTTTAGAGAAATACGAATTACTTCCAAAAGGCCTTTACTCACTGCATATATAACGCCTTAATTCTATAAATTACAAGCAAAAAATGACAAAGAAAAAAAATGATATATTTGGAAGGAAATTTGGGCACATTAACCTTATGAGTGGGTATGCAATTCAATTGGATTTAGTTTTATTAATAATTATAACTAGTTAGAAAATTTTATTAAAAAATGATTTTATCTTTTTTTTAGGGGAAAATTTATTTTATCTAAAAAAATGATTTTCTCTCTCTTTTATTTTGTAAATAAATATGTATTTGATAATTCTGATAGTTATTAATACACATAAATTATGATTATTTTTATGAAATATTAAATATGAAGTTTGATAATTATGATAGTTATTAAAAGATTTTTATTATGATTGGATTTTTATATGAAACTTTTAAATTTTTAATTATGGTAATTATTAACAGGCATTTATTGTGGTTGTGGTTGTAAATGCCTAATGGAGCTATTTGTTCTATTATTTAAAGCAAATATGATGTGTCAAGAGTTTTTTTTTTTTTTTTTTTTGGGCAATTTGACAATTGGGGATGAGGTGAGATTTGAACTTTGGATATATTCGTTGGAATTACCAATATGTGCTAGCTGAGGTACAAGACTCATAACATGTCAAGATTCTAATAGAGGGTTTATATATAAAAATAGAATTTAAACCCATTTATTTTGTGTGTGTGTGTGTGTGTGTGCGTGTGTGTTTAGAACATTGACAGGTAGTATATGAGGCCTTAAAAATTTATGTGGCAAAGTATCATGAAGTCAACTGAAAACAAAACATCTTCGAATTTATATATATCATACATTATAGATGATCCTAAAAAAATGGATGCACTCCTTTAATTGATTTTGTTGAGCTCTTGTTTTTTTTTTTTTTTTAATATTGAATGCCCATTTGACCATTAGTTACCTAATGTGATTCTTACATTGACTTCAATTTCCATTTGAATTGACCATGTAAGTTACAAGAAATTATTCACTCCTCTTAGAGGATCACAATGCCTAGCGGTCTCTCCATCTAACAAAATTTTGCCATGTTTTATATATTATTAAGTCATATCCTAGTCACCAGCATAGTAAAAAAAAGGGCAATGATTTGCTTCATACAAGGTAGTGGCAAATTCTGCATACTAGTTTACGTGTAAAACAACTAAAGTGGCTCATGTCGGGGTCAAGTGCGATGCACATGACCAATTTAATGAAAAATTTCTTTAACACACGTTTCTCGCTCTCTCTCACCAACAACAAAAACCAAATATAAATATAAATCTCTTTCTCTTCAAAACCTATCATCAACACACCCTTCTTTCTCTTCCTCCTCCTCTTCCTCCTCGCTCCTCAGTAACCCAGCCCCTTATGGGTTAAGGGGCTGGGTTTTTGATGAGCAAGGAGGATGAAGAGAGAGACTAAGAGAGAGAAGACATTTGTTAACAAAAATTTCTCATTAAATTGGTCATGTGTACGTTGCACATGACCCTTGATAGGTGCCATTCCAATTTTTTTTACACACATACCAGTATGCAGGATTTCTGCAACCTTGTATGCAGCAAATCCTTGCAAGAAAAAAAAAAAAAAACCCCTTGCCCTTCTCCTTAATTGTCATTGTCAGTCGCTCCACCACTATCATCATCCCTAATACCGGTGCCGGCTATGATGGATGTTACATCAAATTGGTTATGTAACCTAAGTTATTGATCTGCAATCGACCTTTGGATTGCAGTTCTTATTAGTCTTGAAACGTAAGTAGATGACTATTTACCCTCATAAACAAAACTCTTTCAATTCAATTCTTCTTTTGCAGAGACGGAGACCATTTTTTTCACCACTGTGCACAAAATAAAAGTTCATAACTCCGGTACATCTAAAATTAAATTACTTAAAAATAATAAATAAATCAATAAAATACCATCTTTTTCCATTCAATGTATCATACCAATTTAGAAACCTTTTCTCTTATAAAGGCAAAGTCTTCAAATTTGACAGTTATTGTTTTATCATAACCTTCTTTCTCTAATTTCATATTTCACAGCCTAAGGTTACAGGACCAGTTTGAAGTAATCTTCATCACTATGCACTGGTGTTGAGGATGATGGGGGGTGGTGGAGTGATTGGCAATGAGAGTGGAAGTGAAGGGCAAGGGTTATTATTATTATTATCTCTATATTAAGAGGATTCAGAAAGGTAGTTATTGTCTTTTTTTATTTCAAAAATACCCTAAAGTTAATTAACTTATCCTTATTCCTAAAACATAAAAATGAGTTAAAATTGAAAATTGATAAAAAAAATAAAATAAAAAACCAACCCATGTTATATAAAACTTCCCACTACCTCATGTACACAACCAAAACTACCCCTGTGTTCCTATAATAATATAAAAATTAAAAAAAAAAAATATATTAAAACCTACCCAAGTTCCTATAAAAAATTAAAATAAAATAAAATAAAAAAACCAACAAAAAAAGAGCCTTATTGCACGCGCGAAGTGCGTGTGATGAGGCTAGTTGTTGTTGTTGTTGTTGTTATTATTATTATTATTATTTAAATTTTATTTTTACGGCTACTTGGTGACTAGAATATAAACCAATAAAATATAACACATGCCAAAATTTTATTAGATGGGAGGACAAATGATTACTAGGACTACTAGGCATTGCTGAGATGGTCCTCTAGGAGGAGTGAATAATTTCTTGTAAATTACCTTCTCAAAAACATCATTAAAATGATTTAAAATGTAAGGGAGATGTATGTAAACTTCAAAGGTTTTAAAACCATGGAGGCATGGATAGAATAAAATCACCCTTGATTGTATGCCATAGACCTAAAAGCCTTCATTGTACCCCACCCAAGAGAAAAAAAAGTTGTGCTTGACATAACTATTACGTTTTTTATATATATTGAAATATTAAATTTTATTTTTTTAATTATTTTCCCTCTTTTCTTTTTAATATAAAATGTTTTTGGAGAAAATTTCTTTGTAATTTAAGTTGACGCTATAATTATAGCTTGCCATATATACTAATATATTGTTGATAATAATGTTCAATTTTCAAGTTGATCAAATTGTTTTTTTTTTTTTTTTTTTTTTTTTTTCATTAGAACTTTCAAATTTTCAATAATTTCTTTGTGAGTTATTGAGCTCCATGATGTGTAGGTAAGAAAGAATTCATTACCATAAACACAAACATCTCAGGAATTTGTCTAGGATATTGAGTGTTGATATTATTTGCTTCAAATACTTATCGTTGGGGTTTTTCTTGTGAGATTAAATTTTAGAAGGATGTGATGTAAAACTCAAGTTTTGTATCCTCCAATCCCAACATGTCACTTTATCATATCACATATTAAAAAATAGGCACAACCACACCCAATCAATTTTAATACCCATTTGAAAATCCAACTCAACTGGGAGTTTATTAAGATGTTATTAGGTGTGATAGGATGTATTGAGTTTTAAGTAAAAAGCTGATATAACAATCTCTTATTATAAAGTGTAAAACACGGTTTTACACTTCATCCTTACCCAATTCGGACTATTTTCTTCTTATTTAATGTGATGCAAACTAATGACTAGATGTTTGAATTTCAATTGTTAAGTAAAAATAAAATTTTATGTGAAATTTAGAGGATTTTTTTTTTTAATGAAATAAAGATGTTCACATCTTCAATAAAAGCATCTAAAAATCCCTGAAATCCACTAATACTAAAATCTAATCAAGCATGCCATGAAATTCTACCCATGGAATGATATCATAGTTCATCATAATCTAGGTTAGCATTCCATGCACATGAATTTATCTCATGTGAATCCCTAATCTAATGCAAAATAACATGTGCCTATATGAATGAACATTTTAATATTTTATAATGCATGATATCAAAATTAAATCCTAGGAGAAAATGGGCAAATACCCCTTTCAAAAAAAAAAATTCAGCATTTTGCCCCATTTTCCAAACTAATTAAGGAAATACCCCTCTTTTGAAACTCGATTTTCTCAAAATCGAGTTAAGCTCTATAGTGACGTTTTTAAGGAGCTTATAGTGACGTTTTAAGGATATAAAGTGGCGTTTTGAAACTCGAGCTCCTTGAAATCGAGTTATAGGCAAAAAAAAAGAAAAAAATTTGCATGTAACTCGACTTCATGGAGATTGAGTTACAAAATGCCACTATAGGTCCTTAAAACGTCACTATAGGCTCCTTAAAACGCTACTATAGGGCTCCATAATTTTTTTTATTTTTATAACTCGATTTTGAGAAAATCAAGTTTCAAAAGAAGAGCATTTCCCTAATTAGTTTGGAAAAGGGGGCAAAATGCTGAATTTTTTTTTTGAAAGGGGCATTTGCCCATTTTCTCCTTAAATCCTAGACTACAAAAATTAAACTATCACGTTTTTTTTTTTTTTTTTAAATTATGAACAAAGTGAAATGCTTTTTTCGATGATTTCTTGTTAGACAGAAGACGTTTTGGGTGAGAAACAAGTGTTTTACTCTAGCAATTTCATGGGTATGGGGTTCTTTTGAGTTTTATTCTGACGGAATTTCAATAGAGTAATCCTATCCCAAAAAAAGAAAAAAAAAAAAAAAAGGAGAGTAATGATAGACAAAAAATGTCTCATTTCTTTTGAATAGGTTTCCCTATTTATTAACAAAAATTTTAATCGTTCTAAGGCCTTCAGGGATGTGAGTTTTAGATCGCAAGCTTTTATCTTCAAATCTTAAAAGGCATTAGAAAAAATCCTATGAGAAAAATCGGGAAAAAAAAATGAGAACCTGTAACTTTGTCATCTGCATCTCCTTAAAATTAGTGTTAGAGTATCCTATTATCACTCAATTACTTAGGTTCGTTTTGGGAGCAGCTTGTTTAGTTGAAACTGAAATTTTTTTGCTGAAAGTACGTAGATAAAGGTAAAAGTTAGCTGAAATAGTACAGTGTGACTTATAAATAGTACCAAGAAGTGCAGTGGAACCCATAAATAGTAGCAAAAATAAACTAAATAATAGAATAAGCTGACTTTAAACTCTAATCCCAAACGCAACCTTAATCCAAAGCACAACTTCATGCTTTTGGTCAATCAGCCAAAAAAAAAAAAAAACTTCATGCTTTTGGTGCCTTGGAACAATATATGTATCTGTATCACTTGGAAAAATATATGTATCTGTATCACTTTCACTGCAAGTCAATATTCAGTCCCTAGATTAGATTGAAATCTACTTACCCCTATTGTCGTATGACAAGCGTCGGACTAGGTACTTGTTAATTGTCATAGTGTACTTAGGGCTCCCTCACTGTTTAGGTACAAAGGAAAATTTTTAATTTCTATCTCATACAAATACATAACCTTAATGCTTATTTTTTTGGTAGTTTATTTGCATAATGCGAGACAAATAGCTAAAATCTTGCTATCTTTAAAAAGTTGAAACTTAAATTATTTGAAATAAAGTTCAGACAAAAAGTATTATGGAACCTACAAATAGTTCGTAAAATAAGCAATAAACTAACTTAAAATCAAATGCACCCAAGATTTTTCGGTTTGAGATACAGGTGCAAGAATGTGACTATCCATATGTTTTAAGATTCTCCTGTTTTCGTGAGTATGGGCACAACTCATGAAGGTTTCATGCAAGTGATCCTTCAAACCCAAACTTGTTGCTAGAGATTTTAAATGAGATATGAGTTGTGCAAATCTAACATCATTTGATTGAAGCCAAATTTCAGTCAAATATTTCAACAAGAGAATCTTCAGCATATGGAGTTTTCATATTTTTATGATATTTAACTATATTCAACTCTAAGTTCTTTAAATATCTATGTGGTGTTTCAACATTTTCTTATTGGATTATCAGATTTTTTTCGTTAAACCTGATATTTTGCTTTAAACAATTTGGGATTTACCAGTTTGGCTAATTCCATATTGAATCGAAGCAACTAACCCTGGCATATGCCTTTAATGAACTTTTTTCCCCCAAATTCAGTTTTTCTTGATTTTCTTGTTAAAGAAAATGCTCTAATTAATTAAGTTGAAAGAAAGTATATTTAAGGAGAGAGAGAGAGAGAGAGAGATTCTATTATTATTTATTAGAGAAAACAGTCGCATACATTATTTAGATTTTATCTCTTCTCTTAACTACTATCCACCATGACACTCACAGAACTTTCCCTTGTAGCAATCAGCACTCATAAATTGTCCTTTAAGAATTGCCTTGCAAGCATTATCACAAACACTCTGATCACATGGATCCATTGAAATGACAAATTCTCTCTGAGCTACATTGGGCCCGATCGCCATGAACATCAAGCCCATAAGAAATAGCACCTTAGTCCAGTGCATATGTGCTCTACCTTCCATTGAAATCAGAAAGTTCACTTCTTTTTGAAGAAATATGAATGACTTTGATATGGTCTCCACTAGCTATATTTATAATGTGGTAATGCTATGAATTACAGGCCAAAAATGACAAAGAAAGAAATTTGATATATTTGGAAGGAAATTTGAGCACAAGATACCTTATAAGTGAGTACACAATTCAATTGGATTTAGTTTTGTCAATAACTATAGTGACCTCCAAAGACTAATTCACTCAATTGATAAATTCTGTTGAACTTGTCTTTTTATAGAAATATGAATGATTTCCAAAGGTGCCTGCTCATTGTATTTATAATGCAATAATTTTGTAAATTACAGGCCAAAAAAGTCAAAGAAAACAAAATGATAATTTTGGATGGAAATTTGATCACATCAACCTTTTATTTATTTCTTTTTATTTTTATTTTTTTCTTTTTGAGAAGATGAGCATTGAGCTCGTCAACCTTGTGAGTGAGAATGCTATTCAATTGGAATTATTTTTTTTAATAATTATAACTAGTTAGCAACACATACAATATACAAGAACATTTAATAAAATATGAATTTTTTTTTATCTAATTTAAAAAAAAAAAAAATTCTCCCTCTTTTAGTTTTTGAATATATATAAATTTAATAATTATGATAGTAACTAGTAGACATTAAATAAGATTTGTTTTTTTGGTATGTGAAATATGAGTAATCATACAGACACAAACTATTTTACAACATTTTTACAAACTGCTGATGTGGCAAATTCTTACTAGTTTTCCAAATAGTTATTGTAAGTAAAAATATGATGTTAGTAGTGGGCCCATATTAAAACTAGTAAGAATTTGTCATATCAGCAGTTTGTAAAAATGTTGTAAAATAGTTTGTGTCTATAGCAGTACTCGTGAAATATTAAATATGAAGTTTGATAATTATGATAGTTATTAATTATTATAATTGTGCTTTTATATGGAACTAATAAATATTTAATTATGATAATTATGTATTTGATATAAATATGTAACTAATAAATATTATGATAGAAATATTTAATTATGATAATAATGGAACTAATAAATATAACTAGTTATCGACCTTCTCTCTCTTTTATTTTGTATATAAATATGTATTTGATAATTCTGATAGTTATTAATACACATTAATTATGATTGTTTTTGTATATGAAATAGTAAATATGAAGTTTGATAATTATGATAGTTATTAAAAGATATTTATATGACTATGTTTTTATATTAACTATTAAATTTTTAATTATGGTAATTATTAATAGGTATTTATTGTTGTTGTGGTTGTAAATGCCTAATGGAACTATTTATTATATTATTTATAGAAAATATGATGTGTCAACATTTTTATTTTTTTGACAATTTGAGAGAGAGAGAGAGAGAGAGAGAGAGATTTGAACCCTCTATCTTCATTGGAATTACCAATAGGTGCTAGTGCTAGCTAAGGTACAAGCCATAGGAGTGGCAATTTGTGTTCGAGTTTCAAGTTATTATTGTGTCAACTTATGAGTATTCGATTATATGGGTCAACCCTAACAAGACATATTTATTAAATGAGTCAGTCCTGTCCATTTATCAGATTTTATCAAAGAGAAAAAAAAAATACAAAATTTAGTATTAATTCAATTAATATGAATTATGAAAAATCAAACAAATAAATTTTTAAAATTTAAAACTAACAAAGTAACTGCATCATAAATAATCATTTTAAACTAAAAAATATCTCAATATCACTATGTGTCAAACAAAATAAATCACTAATGTTAGATCCAACAATCAATTTAAGGAAAATAAATTTAAGGAAAATAAATAAAGGTAAAGGTAAAAGTAAATGACAACGGTTATTATGCAGTGGTAGCTCTGATTATACAATCTACTACTAGAGTTTCGATATTAAATTTTTGGATATAATATATATCTATATCTATATCTATATATATATATATATTTATATATATCCCTCTTTTCTTAGTAATTTGGATCGATGCTATAATTATACCTAGCCATATATACTCTAATATGTTGTTTATAATAATATTTAATTTACGAGTTAAAATAGTATTTTCATTGTTATTAAAACTTTCAATTTTTTAATAATGTCTTTGTGAGCTATTGAGCTTCATGATGTGTAGCTAAGAAAGTATACATTTCCATAAACACAAACAATGTTTGCACCCACTGAATAGTTTGATCCACACTAAATTATTTTTTTTCTCTTCTTGTTATTGACCAAGTAACTTCAATGAGCGCCCATAACTTTATACGACATGACATTTAATGTGGAAAATACATTCATGGCAATTCCCATGTTGATGAAATCCTAAACTCCTAACTGTGTTTTGGAAGAAAAGCAACCATGAAAGAGGAGAGCATGATTATATTTGCTTGTCACTAACTTCACTTTCCTAGTCTCCCCCGGACTTCATAAACAAAGCTTTCTCCGAACCAAGAAGCTTTATGCTCCCTAATATGACTAATAACGACAACCATTCCATTCCCAGTCATTGTTCTACACTAACATCACCCCATCGGACTTTGTATCTTGCTGCGAGATAGTGGGCTCCAACAGGACCCCGACTCCCATAAGGATAATACTCTGGGATAATCCTCTTCTCTTCAAGCTCTTTTAACACAGGTGTGAAGAGTGACCAAGCAGCATCCAATTCATCACTCCGGATAAACAACCTTCTTTCCCCTTCGATAGCATCCAGCAGAAGCCTCTCATAAGCATCTGGAATTTCCTTTGAATATCTAGAAACAACATGCAAAGGCATTCGATTTAAATATGAAAGATCACTCATGAAGTACCACCATAGTCAAACACTGAAATCAGCTGACTTTTCAAGTTTTGTTTTTTTTTTTTTTTTTTTTGATAGGAGACTTTTCAAGTTTTGTTAAATCAACAAAAATAATGCAAAAGTCAGATGATGAAATTATTACTTAATAGTTCATTATTAACAAAGACTAAAGTGATACCTAACACCTAGGTATACACTAAAATACGGTAGTTTTGAGTTTGACATGAATAAAATAATATAAAAATATGTTTTACCTTGCTGCATAATGAAGATTCAGGTTACTTCGGTCCAATCTCATCCCCAAACCAGGGACCTTGTTATTGATCTTCAAATAAATAGCTTCGTCAGGCTGCACTCGGATAACAAGTTCATTTGTAGCTCGATCAAGATCTGTCCCAATGTTTCGGTTATATAAATTGCCAGGCACATGCCTAAACTGCACTCTTATCTCAGCCCTGCGGAGAAAAAAAAAAGGAACAAATTTAAATAAAATGATGCACCTCAAGACATAAAATATTACTTAGGAAGTTCTTCCTTAATTCTGCATACTTCTTATTATGTAATGCTTTCCCAGCCTTCATTAGAAAAGGCACCCCATCCCATCTTGCATTATCGATGAAGAGGGCAGCTGCTGCAAATGTTGGAGTTAAGCTGTCCTTGGGTACAGTCTTGTCATCAGTGTAGGCTGGATAAGTTACACCTCCTTTTGTGTGGCTCTTGTATTGCCCTATGACCATGTTTTCTAGTTCTAATGGCCTCATTGAACGTAAAACTTTGACCTAGCAACCGGAAAACAATTTCTTTCTTAGTAAAAAATGACATGGAAAAACATCTTAGAAATAGCCAGATTTCAGGGTTTTTTTTTTTTTTTTTTTTTGAGGGGGGGGGGGGGGACCTTTTCATTTCTGATATCTTCTGCATCCAAACTAACTGGAGTTTCCATGGCAAATAGGGCTAGTATCTGAAGCAGATGGTTCTGCATAATGTCTCTTATTATTCCATAATTGTCGAAGTACCTACATTCAATGCAGTGAAAACTAAAATGAATCATATGTTCTCACATGAAATTAAATACAAATGTCAATTAGAAATAAAAATACCCTCCACGTCCTTCAGTTCCAAAATCTTCAGAGAATATAAACTGTACATTCCTTATATACTGTCTTGACCATAATGGCTCAAATATTAGGTTAGAGAACCGGAGAACAGATAGGTTTTCTACAAGCTCCTTTCCCAGATAGTGGTCTATCCTGTAAAAGAAATTTGTCGATATAATCAGATTATAGTCAATATTCTGTGCATAATATGAACCGACTTTTGTTAGAAAAACTTGACCTGAATATTTGATCCTCGTCTAGATACTGTTTAAGACCTTTTGTCAAAGCAGCTGAGGATTCTGAATCCCGACCAAAGGGTTTCTCAACAATGACCCTAGTCCAGCCATTACCAGCTGAGGCTGACAAGCTTGCACATCTTACAGCATCTATGAATACATTTGGAGGTACTGACAAATAGAAGAGGCGATTAGAAACCTTCCCACCCTGCATCATTGTCAAATAAATACATAAATACATGTTCAAGTTGTGGAAAGAGCAGTTAATTTAGTTTCTTTTGGAGACAAAAGCCTCCTTATCCTATCTTGACCTTGAAGAAGAAACAAGACTGCTAGAAAATCCCCAAAATAACGAATGAAAATATTTACTGGAGTGCCATTACCAGAGTCCCTAACCATTAAACAAAGAACACAAAACAAAAACTGTTACAGGTGCAATTCAGGATATGCTTTTTTTATTTATTATTATAAAATAATAATAAATAAGTTGCACAATCACCCAATGGGTTTTGAACCTACGATCTCACCCTCCACCCAATTTTGTCAGAGGAAGTGCCATTTGAACTAAAGCTCATTGGACATTTAGGGATACGATAATACCACCATTTCAAAATAACAGCTTGTGAAATTCTACAAATGAATCATTTCATATCCCCCTGGACACCAATTCCACCAAAAATTATATTGCAATTGATTCCAATGTGCACCAGCAATCACACTCATAGTCATCACATGTATCTCTAACAATCAACCAAATAATGGTAACACCAGTCCAACCATGCAAAAGAGATGATTTCTCTTATATCTGATCTGTAGAAGGTATACAAAGAACAAAGGGAATGCTGCATTGCAACTTGCATGTACCAGCAAGGCAGAAACTCCAGAAAGACATTAATTCAGCAAGTCCAACATGCACAATATGTTGGTTTTCTTTTAACTACAATGGGATATTAAGTACAGGAATTGTTTTTATACACATGAGAGCTTAAAAACTCCCATAAACATTTAGGAAGATTGAATGCATATATATAAGTTGGGGATAAGTTGCACCTGGTGTAATTTTAAATGATCTTAAACCACTGTGATTTTTTTTTTTTTTGTATGTGAATATTAACAATTGGATTACATTTTCTTCTTATATCTTCCATGCTTGCAAAATTTCAAAACGATCAAAGTTCAATAACTATGTCATCTATTATATATTTAAAATTCAAGTTTTTGTACTTTAAAATTATGTACAAAAAATAAGTTTATAGATCGAATAATAAATAACATATGTTGACAAATTTGGCATGCTTGTTAGGAACATAGAAAACATGTAATTCAAAGGTGTAACTTGAACCCTATATATATACATAGAAAACATGTAACTAAATTTCATTAGAAAAGCACAAAAAAGGGGCAACTCTGGTACATGGAAATTATAAAAGGAGGAGCCAAAAGAGAAATAAAATACAAGAAACATTGTTATGATCTCAGCATACAAGATACACTCCAATTGATAAAATATAAGAAAGATAAGCCATAATCAGAAAGCCAGATTTTGTTTTAACTTCCATCTAGCATAAATAAGGAACCACTTGTTGGTAAAATGTGATGTAAAAGAAATTTAGGAAGTTCAATGAAAGAAAGATAAAATGAAGTAGAGAGAAAAAGTGGCGATAGAATGAGAGAGAAACTCTAATTTTAATTTCAAAGTGAATTGTCATGCAATGACTAAGTTGAGTTGACAATGGCCAATCTTGACTATTTATAATTTTATACACCAAGGAGTTGGTTATGTTGACCTAATGTTGACATCATTCAAAATAACAACACCTTAACAAACTATAATTAGCTCATGTAAAATAATTAATGTGTTGAAATCATAATGAATTACAACTAATCATCAACAACTAAGCCTTAGTCCTAAAACTTTTAGGGTCGACTATGGGTTCTCAATAGACTAGTCATGGTAGGCCACATGTATTCATTTTTTCCATTCCACTCTATCCGAAATCATTTACTTCCTTAATTGACATGTCATGTTTTACTAATATTAATGTTACTTTTTCTTCCTCTACCCCTTTTTTCATTCCCTTAACTTTAATTGACTCACTATTTCTTACCGGTACATTTATGGCTCTTCTTTAAAAATGACCAAACCATCTCAAGCAACTCTACATCATATTTTCATCAATAGGGGTCAATCCTATCTTTAATTGAATTTCCTTATTTCAAGTCCTGCCTATTTCCAGTTATCCACCTTACCATTTTCATTTAAGCTACAATCATTTTATGAATATATTGTTTCTTAGTAGAACAACATTTGGTACCATAGAGAATATGTAGTGTTATAGCAATCTTATAAAAATTTTCCTTTAACTTAAGGAAAAATCTAAAGCCACAAACTATTTTACAAACTGATGTGGTAAGTGGTTATTGCTAAGTAAAAAAGTGATGTTAGTGGTGGGCCCAGATGAGAACCAGTAAGAATTTTCCACATCAATAGTTTGTAAAAACGTTGTCAAATAGTTTGTGGTTGTAGCATTACTCTTAACTATTAATAGTTTGTAAAAATGTTATAAAATAGTTTGTGATTGTAACATTACTCTTAACTTAATACGCATTTTACGATCACACAATACTCTTGATGTGCTTCTCAGACTTCTCTACTTCATCCACCCTACTCTTATCCTATGATTCACATATTCTTCAATCTCTCCATCGTTATGAATTATTAATCCAAGATATTCTTGACCTCCAAGTCTTACAACCCCTAAATCTTTGTTTCTACTTTTATTGAATTTGCATTCTATGTACTTTGTTTTTAGTCCCACTTAATCAAAAGACTTTAGATTCTAAATTGTCTCGCCAAATTTGTAACCTAGCATTAACTCCATGTCTAATTTCATCCACTAAAACTATATCATCTACCAAAAGCATACACCAAGGGACTTCCTCTAGAACAATTTAGACTCAGGTCATCCATCACTTGATGCAAACCTATACCAATAGGAAACTCACTTGTGATGCCTCTACTTGCTCTCACACTAGTTTCAACTTCATCTTACATATTCTTTAAACTTGATATACTTTAGAGGAACTTCTTTCTTTTCCAAAACTCACCTCATAATCTCTCTAAGGACCCTATCAAATGCTTTCTCCATGTCAATAAAAGCAAATGTGCAAAAAAATTAATCACATGTTTAAAAATCAGAACTATAAACTGCACAAGTGTAAAAAGTAAAAACAATGATTCACATGTTTTAAAAAGAAGGTCCATTGCCACATTGATTACTCATCTACCATAATCCCATGTGGAATAGTTGGCCACCCTTGAATGCCCATGTAGATTATCTTGGCCATATCAGAATGCCATGTGGAATTGTCCTACATCAGTATTACCCCTCTAAAAGAAAACTTGTCCTTAAATTTTTTAATGATGAGGAACCTCGGAGACTGAGCAGAACATAGTGTCTTTTTACCCCGTTGAACCCCGAATCCATGTAACACGCCCACATCACATGAATCAGGTAAGTCATCATCTCTTACTACAAGTTGATAAAATGTCTCAGTATGCTCCTTTACACTACCAACTTTCTTCAGAAACTTCATAGTAATCAAACACCCTTTCGATTGTGTTCAACCAATAAATGAACTTACCAAGGTTGATACTTCCTTGAAATTCTAGAAGTTCAGCCTTGATGTTGTTCTCCCACTTGTGCTCTTCATTACTCCTTATACTAAGAGGAAGCAAGCACTGCACTGTATCAGTCAAGGCAGTAATCTGCCTTCTCAATTGCTCCATTCACTATTTGATTCCTTCACCCTTAGTTGGCACCAAATAGTCAAGGCACTGCCTTCTCCATCTGCCTTCTCAAATCACTTCATTCCTTCACCCTTAGTTCATCAAGCTCTTACTTGTTGTGCCATGATATTCAAGTAGTGCCTAGATTCTTGAGGAAGAATTTCAAGAACAACCAAAGTAGAGGTGAAGACAAGTCAAATCCAAATCAAAATCTTCAAGAATAGATCAAATCATAAAGCTTGCCAATGTGCTCGCCAAGATCAAAACCACAATCAAATTTCTAAAGAGGATTTTAATGTACTCAGACAAGTAATTCAAATCAGAAGGATGGGTAAATCTGAAGGTTCTTTAGCAGGTTGAAGCATTCATGGAAGCTTGATCAAAGCCTCAACTCTAATACCAAAACGATGAAGAAATTTAAAAACTTCAAAGAAAGAGAGAGAAAGTGACGGCAGAATGGGGGAGAATTCTAAAATCTCAATTATGATTCAAATAAAATTTTCATGACTAATGGTTCGTTTGGATTGAGGGGAAGGGAGGGGGAGTAGAGTAGAGTAGATTTGGCCCAAAATTAGCCTATTTTTAGCCAACTCTAGTCTACTCCCCTCCACTCCCCCTCCTCTCCCCCTCCATCCAAATGGGCCCTAAGTTGAATTTACAATGGACAATCTTGGTTATTTATACAACAAAGGATTTGGCTATGCTAAACTCATGTTGACATCATCCCTAATAACAACCCCTTAACAAACTATAGCTAGAACATGTGTAGAATCAAAATCAAATGTTTTAAAATCAAAACAAACCATAGCTAGCATGTGTAAAACAATTAATCACATGCTTAAAATCATAACAAACTATAACTAGCATAAGTGTAAAAACAATTAGATGTGTTATAAAAGAAGGTCCTTCGCCATGTAAATTATTCAGACATGTCATCAACCCATGTGGAATAGTCAACCACCACATCATACCCATGTAGATTATTCAGCCATGTCAACATGCCATGTGGAATAGTCATTTTGAAATGCCTTACATCAGAATTACTATGTAAGTTTCTATCACATGCAGCCAACACACAAAGTACCTCATGTTCCTTCAGCTTCTTGTCTAGCTCTGCAAAGTTTTCCTGTGAATCATATTGACCAGAATGGTAGAAACATCTTTCAAGAAATTGCTCCATCTTTTCACCGCAGTTCTCCCTGATAATCCAGCAGAAAGAATACATCACAACCTGAACAACTCAAAGCATTCCATAATCGACCAAAACACACGCACATGCGCGCATGCACAATGTGTAATATGCAATACTATATAACTAACTTCCACGGTTGAAACTACAGATATGTACACCAAGCTTCAAGTCAAGCAAACGACAGGATTTTTTTTTTCAAATTTTCACCTCTTATCAATTCTGCAAGTAAGGGTCTTGCTGACCATGGTTCTAAGTTCAGCATCGGTCATCTTACTCCGAGCATAACCATACACAGTAAAGTGCTGCAAAGAAATAACTTCATACTTTAAAAGTATTGAAAATAAACTCATTTTAAGCTGACCCATCAATAAAAGAAAAACAATAAAGGAATCTTCTTAGTTATGAAAAAAATGCAAAACCTTAGGGAGACAACCCTCGTAATAGAGTGCAAAAAGTGCAGGAAATATCTTCTTCTTGGCAAGGTCCCCTGAGGCTCCAACCACAGTAATACTAACTGTAGACTCATTTTCATTGATATCGAATCCGACTGCATCTTTACATTCATCCGTAGATGGAACTGACAACAACCCACCTTTCAAATTCTTGAAAGGGTAATCATTTTCAATTGGGGTTACTGCAGTGGCTACCGCACCTACACGCCCAGTTGCCATTCAAGTGAGAAAAACATGTTTATCATATTTAAAAATTGCAGAAACTGAGACAATAAAATTGACAATTCCCCTTCTTGATTACTCAGAAAACTATCATAATTAAGGATATGAATTCATGACCCTGACTTGCTAATACTATCCATGCAATCTATAATCATGTTTTAACTGATTGAAGGTCATACTAGAAGCCACTTCATCTAAGTCCCAGATTATTAAAGAAAAAAAAAACTAAAATTCAAAATTTTTATTCAATGGTTTTGGGAACAAACACCAACCCATTTGAAAAAAGAACAAAAGGAATCATTCAGATTCTTGAAATAAAGAAAGAAACAAACCGTCTTGCATGCGGGCCACATTTTGGTTCTGGGATAGTACAGATAACTTAGCTGCAAGAAAACGCTTTGGAGCCGAAGAAGATACCGCTACATGACTGAGTTTTGAAGACGATGATGAAGAAGAACAATACGAAGAATAAGAAGATGATGATGGTGATGGTGTTAATGGCGAATATGAACGGCAATAAGTTGAATAAAGGGTCGCCATCGCTCTCTCTCTCTCTGTCTGTGTCTTTTCTTTATCTGAGTTTTGTTGGGTTTGGAGTTTGGAGGAGTCGATGTTTAACTAGTGTGTGTGAAAAGGAAAAGAGGGGGCAATAACAACAACTTCGGGGACATCGAGGGTTGAAGTTGAAGAAGGCCCCTTGAGATCTCCGAAAGGCTGCTTTGTCCTCCCTAACAATGAAATTAGAGAAAAGCGAAATTGGTATTTTTGATTGATTCCTTTCATATTTATTTAGGTCTAGTTTCTTAAACAATTGTACTAGTGTTAGTAGTAGACGATAACTCTTTGATAATGACTTTTTTGTGTTTAGGCCGGACTCAATAACTTTGTAAGGGCACCCACAGTAGATATGGCAAATGTGACAAATGCCAAATATTTGGCACATTTGTCACACTAAACACAAAAAACACTTTCCATCAAATGTTGTATATGTGCCAAAATTATACCATTTGTGTTCGTACCGTTGCAAATTTGCAACGGTACGAACACAAATGGTAAACTAAAATATTGTTTTTTATTCGGTCTCTCCTCTCACTTCTGGTCTTGATTTTTTCTCTCTCTTCTCACATTAGACCCATTTTCTCTTCTCACATCAGACCCAACTCCTCCCTCAACAGAGAAAGAACAAAATGACACACTCCACATCTTCAAACAATAAGCTCCAAGGCAAGGTGGCCATTATCACAAGCTGAAATTGGTGGTTACTGGGTTTAAAGTGGTGGGTTGTTTCAGTGGTTGCTGGGTTCAGATTGGTGGTGGTCGTTTGGGTGTTGGCTGGGTTTCACGGTGAGATCAAATTTGGGTCACGGTGGAGATCTGGTTAGGGTATGGGTCACAGTGGAGATTGTGTTTGAGATCGGTTTTGGGTTTTAGTTGTCTCTCCCTCTTTAGTTGTTTGGGTTTCAGTTCCGGTGGTAGTTGGTGTTTCAGTGGTGGAGTCGTGGCTTGAATCGGTTGGGGCTTAGGTTGAATCGACTGCGAGTGATGGGTATTTTGGCTTGGGCTGAATTGGTGTTGAGATTGGTTGGTGTTCATGGGTATTTTGGCGCAAGCGACATGGGCAAGGCCACTCCGATCATCGCCATCGTCATCACCGTCGTCATCGCCATTGCCATCGCCACTCCAATCTTGCCGATCTCTCTCTCTTTTTTGGTGATTGGTTGTTTTGATTGTTGGTGGTTGGCTGATTTTGGTTGATGGTGGTAGGTTGATCAGGTTGTGGGTGTGAGATTTAGGATGGGTATGAGATTTGGGATGGTCTCAGATCGGGTTGTGGGTTGTGGGAGTGAGATTGGGTTGTGGGTGTAAGATTTGTGGCTGTGGAGTGTGGAGGGGTCTCACTAGCGCCGCCGCCGATATTGGTTGTGGTGGTTGATGTTGTGGTGTTTTTTTTTTGGTGTAGGGGCTGATATTGGTTGTAGTGTTTGTTTGAGTTTTTTTTTTTTTTGGTAGCAGTGGCTGATATTGGTGGTTGGTGGTTGATCTGTGGGGGTGGCCGGTGGTTGTGGGCTGTAGCAGTTGATCTGCGGTGTGGGTTGTTGTTGTTGATGATAATGGGGGGAGGGGATAATATATTATTTTAATGTGTAGTAAATATTATTTTAATGTATAGAATTGAATGATAAAACATTTGATAAATGAGATGTTGTAAAATGATGTGGTAAAATAATAAAGTAGGCCTTTGGTGTGGTAAAATGACATAATTTTTGCAACAGCTGCTACGGATGCTCTAAGGATCCAACATAGTTTTCTTTTTCTTTTTCACATTTAGGAAAAAGTTTCTTTAATAAGATAAAATTCATTTGAAAAATTAATATGGTTACATATTTTAAAATTTTAATCATTAAATTTTATATTGTTTATGTTTTTAACACACATGTTAAATATTATGTTAATCTGATATTATTTACTATTTTAACTATAAACTTATTTTTTTTATGCATAACTTTATAACACACAAATTTGAAATTTAAAATTTTGGATCAATTACATAGCTAATGATATTTGATTTTTCTGAAATCTTTGCAAGCATGAAGAATATAAGAAAAAAATGTAATTTAATGGTGAATTTATCAAAATTCAGATCCAATAAAAAAAAATATTGAACGAAGTTACAGCTTTTAGTTATTGATATTTTTATAAATATTATGAAGTGAATAAGAAATTGACTCATAATATATCTACTTGAACATTAGTTACAATTAAATTTATTGTTGTTTCTCAAAAAAAAAAAAACCTAAGTTTGTTGTCAAGTTTGTGTAGTTAACATAATTTCTTTTTCAGTAAAATTTGCCCAGCTTTGGTATGTGAATAAATAAAAAAAATCATAGAATCTTTTTTTTTTTGGTTTTTTTTTTTTTTTTTTTTTGAGAAGATTTTGGTCTTTTTTTTGCTTATTAGTTATCAGTCGTTTTGGACTTTATGGGAGAAGAGAACACCTTTTGAAGTAGAGAATACATTGACCAAACCATAATAAAGTTCTAAACATTGTTAACATCTTTTGGCCGCAATCAGATGTAAGTCTGCACACATCAATAAGCATATATGTACGCAACATATTTTACAATTTTTTTTCACAATTATTAGTGACACGTTGTGGCTAGTGTATGAAAAAAAGTAATATCAATAATAGTTCCATATGAAAATAATGTTGCATTAATCACAATTTAATACATGAATCAATTATAAAATTTATCATGTATGTAATATTGCTGCACAATTTCGCTGCTAAATCAACGAGTTGGGCTCATGTCTTCTTGTATAAGAATGAGTAGGTCGATGGATTTTTATTTCTTTTACTCCATTGGTAGATTGGGTGGGGGAGAGCTGGTTAGCTGGCATAAGTGAACTAATAGTCTAATTCAAAGGAAAAATTGTAAGCATCAAGAAGACTGAAATGATATAGAAAAATAATTTCTGCCCAGAGCTTATAACATGGAAAGACAAGTGAAATTGTCATGACAACAATGATATTAACATGTAACGTGTATATAGCACAAGTTGGGTTAAGGTATAACGAACTCAAGTCTCTTATACAACGGCTAAATACTTCATAATTTTTTTAATACACTACAATATTTTATCATTTTTTTAGGGTGAATATTTTATCAATTGAGCTAATTGGAACACACAAATTTATTTAAAAATGCTACTTTACTAAGATATTGACCAATTAATACTTTGAATAGGCCATTTCCAAAATAAAATCCAATTTCATTACAAACAGTTTATAATCTGTTACATTTTTTTTTTAGTTTTCAATCACGTATTGATGATGGTTTTTTTTATTTTATTTTATTTTTTTATTTTAGAGAATTTAAATATATGATGTTCGCTCTTGATAATAGCTCTTTATCATCAGACCAAGATACCAATTGATTTTTGGTGTAGGTAGGAATTGAACCATAAATTTCTTATTCAACCATCAGAGACTTTACCAGTCAAGCTAATTAGAACCCACTATTGATGATTTTTTTTGAATAAAAATTGATGATGGGTTTTAGTATAAGGAAAGTAACAATAATTTGTCAATAGTATGGTCCATAAGATAATGCTAGCAAAAACAATGTTGGGCCCAAGGAAGAACTTAGAAGGATATGAATTATTAGAAGAACTAGGCCTGGGCTAGTTTGGGCTGTCAGTTGTGGAAAGACTACTTGACTTCTGTCCCTCACTTAACTGAGTCTATGACCCAACAAACTGTGTCTTGACCTTTTTCCAGACTCGGCCCAATCGTTTAACTAGGCTAATGAATGTCATATCTGCAGACATTACACTCTTCCAAAGAATCCAAACTTTGTCGGCAAATTAAAAAATAAAAAACAAAAAAAATTCTAAAAGACCTTCCGCAGTTTTGGCCATGCTATACCACAAAAATTGTATACGGCAACTTGTTCACTAATTCAAGAAGTTGTTGGAAAGGAAAACCCAGCCTCCTACCCAAAAAAAAGAAGATGTTTTGATTGCTTAATAAACCACTTTTCTCCTTTTTCTAGTAATTGGTACTATTTCTATTTCTTTTTTAAATGGTAAGTAATACTTGATATTTTGATAAGTCTCATGTACACCGCATATTTGCATACGGACATAATGGACTTGCTGGCTTGTTGCTGGCACTCACATAAAACTTTTCTCTTTTGTTTTTAATCCCTTCAAATACTTTAATATTTTTATTATTTTAAAAGATAAGATAAAATTTTAACTTATAGTGTCGGTTCTTTAATGATTATTTTTTTATCATTAAGTCAAAAAATCAATCAGTTTATCTTATTTGACGACAAAAGACTTTACCATTGAACTAATTGAAGTCCACAAATACGAGAATAAAAATTTTAAGAAATAAACAATTCGGGCAAGGAAATAATGGAATTTGTCACTAATCAAAGTTAGTTAGCTAATACGTAATAGGATATTAGTAGCATTTAGCACCTTGTTGGAATAGCCATTAGCCACCATTTCAACTGTGAAAGCCACTTCCTTCTTCTTCTTCTTTTCCGACTCTTCGGTGCTAAGAAAGGAATTTCAGGAACATATATCAAGAGGTCAAAAGTCAATACAGGCAAGCTGGCCCGATCCCACTTCCAAGCTCCCGAATCTCAGGGAATATTACTCGTTCCTAACCCACCAACCACACAAATGCCTAAGGAAAGAATATACGGCCCACAAAATAGTATCTAAGGAAGGAACCCACTATAAATGAGTAAATTCCATGTCAGTTCAGATGTCATTGTTGAGAAAAGTGAAAACCTTTGAGATCGACTTTAGAGTCAGCAGGGTTTTGAGTTATTCAATCTCACAATCCGGCAAATTGTGACCGATTTCATGTCACTTTTATATGTTTCTATTGTTTTTTTCTTCACTATTAACAATTTGCTACTTCAGAATTATGGCAAAGTTATTATATCACAAAATGTTGTAATCTTAGAATTTTGACTAGGGTTTTAGTAATTGACATTAGTTTGTAATTTTTTATTTTATTTTTATAATGTCAAGTTAGCAGTGGATTAGAATCCCGTGCAATATTACCTCTCCTTCCTCTCACAAATATTTTTTACTTCTTCATTTTCATTTTTTTACATTTATCATTTTTTTATTTATTTAAGATTTGAGATTGAAAGTTTTTTTTTTTTTAATTGTCAATCTCCACCATTAAAAATAATCGCACATTATAGATATTTTAATCTCAATTTCAACGTGTTAGAGGATATTTTAACTCTTAATCTCAATCCCAAACTGTTGGTGGATATTTTAAATGAACTACCATTGTATTTTAATAATTATAAACTCTCCAAGTAGCCCCAATCAATTCATATTAGAGTAAACCTTTATTAGATTACTGGTGAAAACAATGAATCTTAAATTAAAGGCTAAAAGTGGGTTCCAGTTAGCTCAACTGGTAAAGTCTCTGATAGTTGTATAAGAGATTTGGGGTTCAATTTCCGCCTACATCAAAAACTGATTGGTGTCTTGGTCTGATGATAAAGAGCTATCATCAGAAGTGGATGCCATAAGTTGAAACTCTCTAAAAAAAAAAATTTAAATTAAAGGTTAAAATATTATTTTGGTCTATTTACTTTACTAAAAGTTTTTTTTTAGTCCCTAAACTATTAAAAATGTTTGACCTTTTTTCTTTAAACTTTAAAAAAGATACATTTTTTTAGTCCCTAAACTATTGAAAAAATGTTCTTTTTTTCATCTCTATTTTTATCTTTAAACTATTGAGAAAAAAAACTCTTTACAAAGTTTAGGAGTGAAAAAATAACTTTTTATTATTTAGAGAGGAAAAACAAACTTTTGTTATAGTTTAGAGCTCAAAATAATATTTTATCCTAAATTAAATTATATTCAAGGGGAAAACAAAACCTAATTGTTAATATCATAATTAATTTGTTGAAGAACGAAAAATGACATCAAGAGTGTCTAAGTCCTCCCTTCTAGTTTTTATTTTGCCTTCGTTTCTTGGGTCGTAATCTTTAAAACACAAGAATTTTTAAATAAAAGTCATTTATTTCTTTCCTAGTGTTTCACTTAAAGAAATTGAATTTAGAGAGCATTCGGTTCATCATAATGTTACATTACACCGTAATATTACATTATTGTAATCTTACATTAATGTAATCTCAATACAAAAATACAACACTATATTGTTTAGGAAGGTGATGAAATTAAGGTGATATGATATATTTTGTAATTTTAGATCATGAAAAATTAGAAAAAAATAAAAAATATTAATGTCACATCATCATAATGTACATTATATTAAGGGCACATCACAGCGAATCAAATGCCTCTTAATGGAATATTTCTTAGCAGTAGCGTGTAATGTGCTAATTTCCAATACTTCAGGGAGGGCATGGATTGATTTCAAAGTTTAAGGGGGGAGGGATTGAAGTGTACCCCATAAATAGGGGAAAAAGAGCAATTATGGGCCCGTTTAGTACATGTGTTTAAAAATTAAAAATTTTTGTTTAAAAACTTTTGTGAAAATAAGTGTGGGTGAAAAAGTGTATGAAAATACGTGAAATATTATTTAAAAACTGAAAATTGTTGTTTAAAAACACTTACCAAACACCCCCATAGCCTTTCTAAAATTTAGTTTTATATCTAGTTTGAAAATGTACTTGAGCTTTGCCATCTTTCATAATCTGATATTCATTAGAAGTGAAAAAAAGAATCATTATATTGATCTCTATATATTAATTACTTATTGTTATATATATATATATATATATATATATTTTTTTTTTATGTATATGTATATGTATTTGGAATATTTCCATTAATTTTTGTGATCAACCAATTCGTTAAGAGTTAGTCGGTTTTAATTGGCTGTTGATTTATCAAATGGTGCTCTAAGGAGAAGAAGGTGAAGGGCTACTAATTGGATTGAAGAGAATTATGGGAAGGACGGTGTTTGTTATAGCTAGTGTGTTTTACCCATACTGTTTTTTTATAACTGAAAACATGACTAAAAATCTTGTTATACACATGGTGTATAACAAGATTTTTCCTTAAGAGCAGACGAGCCGCAGTGTTTAATCTGAGAGATTTATAGAAAATTTTACTTTGGGTCTCAATAAAGGAATCTCTCTCTCTCTCTCTCTCGTGAAGATGCCATTGCGAATTTTTTAAAAGAACCACATCTTAATTATTAAAATAATCACATCTTTACCCAAATTTGGACCAAAGTAGCACTTTATAAGAGTTAGCTTACAAGCTTGTATAGTTACCTTTTCCTCAAAAAGAGAAAAAGAAGGAAAGAAAACAAAAAGCTGGTGGTCCAAATGTCGCGTGACTGCAATTTCTACCAATCACACCCCAAATTACAATTTATTAGCATCTAAAGATGTTAGGCATGCATGTGTCACGTACAAAACGAGTACTTATTTAATATCTTGGAAGTAATACTACTTTCAACGAGATTATAGGTTCCACAAATAATGTATATGGTGCGAGTGAGAATTTTCTCATAATATTATATCATTCTTGTTTAGTTTGTAGTACATGAACATCCACTGTCTCTTCTCTTTGTATTTGTCTAGCTTTAAAAGGATGCCCATATTTTTCGATAGGAATTTTGATAACAATAAATAATTATTTGTCATAACTACAATCTGTTCTTTTTTTTCTTTTTTCTGTTTTTGAGAATCAACTACAAACTGTTCTAAGTACATAAATTGAACGTCATGTCTAGATTCCTATCACTCACAGAAATATTAATCCATAAGGGTTTTTTCTTGGTCTAATTTTCTCTTATTTTTGGTAGCTAGGATACCCAATATTATACCAATCATGCTTCAGTACAAACTGATAATTTGGCTTCAAGCCACATTTGTTTGTTGACCCTAGCAATAAACTCTTCAGCTTTTTTATTTAGCTCCTCAGCTGGCAATCCTGCCTCTTCTTCAGCCTCTCCATCATCACCATCATCATCATCATCATCTTCTACTTGAACAACTTCTTTCACTTCTTCTTTTTTCGCTTCTTTAGTTTCAATTCTATTCACTTTGTCCTCCACCAAGTTCATCTCCAATTTCCTCTCTTCTTTTTTCTCCAGAAGAGTGGAGTCTCCCTTGAGACTTTGGTCCCCCTTATATCCCTCATGAGTATCAGAAATATTCGTCTCCACTGTCCTCTCTTTTCTCTCTTCAAAAGTGGAGTGTGAGCGTCCCCTAAGACTTTGACTCCTCTCAACATATTCATCATAAATTTCATTGGATGGTGATGAGTTTGAGTTCACAAGCTTTGATTCTCCCATAAGGAACACGACTATGACATTGAATATTATGAACACGCACTTGGGGTTCACGAGGAAAGAAGAAAGATTTGGAAGAGAGGTAAACAAAAAATGCTTCATTGAATAGCGTAGAGAAGGAAACCAGTTAGGATAGGAACATAGTAAACTACATGTTAGTGCTACAAGAGCATGAAGAATGAGATTGTAAAGAAATTGACTCTTATTGTAACTATTCATGGCTCGGAGCTTTTCTGCTTTGATTGGAGCCATGGTTGAAGTGTGAATAAAGAATTTAGTAGGGATTTTCTAAGCAGGTTTAAATGAAATTTTGGAAATATTTGGGAGCTAGGGAGAGAGTAATGAAAGAGTTAAAGAAAAAAAATGCTGGGAAGTATTCACATCTGACTGAACAAAGAGTAGTGAAAACAAGGACTTATATATAGTGAAGGAAAGAGGAGGATATTTGGGTGGATTCCAGAGAGGTCGGCTACTTTATTAATTATTGTAAATTTGTAATAAGTGAGTTACTTTTTGAAAAGACATGGCATGCAGGTTGAGAATGTGTTTGTTTAGGTGATTCCTGTTTTCAGTCTCTGTTTGCTTTCTACTGCTTTCGTTGATGGTTTTAAATTCTGCCTTCAAATTATATCGAAGAAACATATATATTTGTATTAGCAACATGCAACGGCCCCTAGTTTCCCACTTCGTAGTGGTTCGACAATGAACCATGCACTATGTGACGCCAAAGACATTAATTTAGGTAGTGGAAATTAAAGAGAATTTAGTAAGATAAATTGGAAACATATAGTAAAGAAACTTCATATGTCAATTCAACATTGTGTGTGTGTGTCTGAAGAAGTTTCTTTTTACTACATTAGGATTGGGGGGAGGGGTTTGATCTTGTGTATCCTTATTGAGGACGTTAGGAGGTGTCAATTAAGCTGAGATTATTGACAAAAAATTACCCATACACTAATATATGAGTAGCATAACTTTGAAAAGGATAAATGCGCAAATCCAGAATAACCTTCTTCATGCACATCAACCATCCTTATTGATTAATTCTTAAATTAAAGTGGCCATATTATACACACACTCAAACTGCAAATAAATCATAACTTGAGCTCACAAGTTTCAAGTTGAAAACTTTGAAAATTGTGACTTCAGGTTACGATTTATGTGTTGTTTGAATGGGTGTATGAGTGTGCATATAACAGTGTATGACCTAAGTTTTACCCAAATCTTAAACTAAAACATAATTTATCTATTTTTTTTCAACCAACTAAAACATAAAATTAAAGTAAAAGTAAATACATATTTTCTCACTTCATGTGGGTTTGGTTATATGAGTACTGCAATACATGTAAATTAATTTTTCCCATTCAAATTTCACTTACACTACTCCAAAAATAAGTCTATTACATTAAGTGTTGATAAAAAAAATTGGTATAGCAGTATTAAATACAATATTGCATCTACAAGTTAAAAGTTGTTGCAATAATAATTTAAAATTGGTAAATTATTGCATCAGTAATAATTAGTTACAATAACTTATAATTTACGATTGTAATATAGGCTTTAATACCCTATTGCGCTAGAAAAATTTGTTTTAATAACTTAAAATAAAGAAATTGATGCAATGACCAAAGACATTTAATTTTTGGTTGACCTTAGATCAAATTATTGCAATATATATTTATTGAAATAAATAATTATTCAACATTTTTTTTAAGAATCAAAGTAACAACATTAAACACCCAACAAAGACCAATATCATTTTTAAGACAATAACTAAGACAAAGATCAATATTATTTTCTTAAGACAATAACTAAAAACATAAGGAACCTCATTGTTAACGTGTATAGACTTGGGCTTTAGGCCCACTTTAGTTGTCTTGCTTATCACACATAACTCTGCCTCTGTGCAACTCTTTCTATTCTTCTTCACATTCCCATCAATTAATTTTTTTGGTTTTTTACTCAAACTTGGAATTAAAGGCATTGCTTTAAGTGTTGTTTGGACCAACTTCAATTTGGTAGGATCATTAATCATATATATTATCATCTCCACGGTGTACATAAAAACTTGGGGTTTGAAATTTCCACCTAGTGTTTCAAAGGTTAGCCATTCCAAGCTGCATTTCAGTTTGCTTAGAATGGTGGTGGTACGAAATCATGATTTTACTATGTGGGTTGTTACTCAATCATTGAGTAACTGTTGCTTTCATGGGTGTTCTGATTCAAACCACAGCTTTGATCTACATTTTCCCATCTTCTTTAAGCTTTGGTGTGTCAAGTGTCAACAAGGGTTGGAAATGAACTTGGTGCTAACAATCCAAAGAATAAGGCAAAACTTGTTGCAATTGTAGGCCTTTCTTTCAGCTTCATATTGGGATTTTTAGCATTGGTTGTTGCTGTAATGGTTACAAAGATATGGGCAAGTATGTTCACACAAGACATTGAAATTATTGCTTTGACATCTATCATTTTGCCCATTATTGGACTCTTTGAGCTCAGAAACTGTCCACAAACAATCAACTGTGGTGTTTTGAGAGGAACAACTTGGCGTAAATTGGGTGCTAACATAAACTTGAGTTGTTTTCCCTTGTGGGAATCACTACACTAAAATAAAGTCTATTATATCAAGTTCTAATACAATAAAATTGGTACAATGATATTAAACATGATATCGCACCTACAAGTTAAAAGTTGTTGCAGTAATAACTTATAATTGGTAAATTATTGCATCAACAATAATTAGTTGCAATAACTTATAATTTTCAATTGCAATATAGGTTTTAATACCTTACTACGCTAGAAAAGTTTTTTGTAATAACTTAAAATGAAAAAAATTATTGCAATAACTTGATACCAATTATTTTTGCAATCTATTGCAACGAAAATTTTGAAATGATAACTTATTGCAACGAAATTACCATTGTAATAACTTTACAATCTATTGCAATAACAAGTATTAAGATATCATTGTAATAACCCGATATCAATTATTTTAAAATCTATTACAATGATAAACATGAAATAATTATCTATCACAACAAATATATTGTTGCAATAATTTGATATGAATTATTTTTGTCAATTATTTTAATTTATTGCAATAAAATTTGTGAAGTGATAGTTTATTTTTACAAAATATTTGAAGCAATAAATTGTTTATTATAACAACATATATATTATTGCATTAAAATTGTCATTAAAACATTTGGAGTTTATTGCAATGAAATTTTTCATTGCATAAATTTATTGCCTTAAATTTTATTGTAACAACTCTTATCAACTATTACAATAACATAAATGTTATTGCAACGATTTTTTTTTTTATATTTTTGGTTGTAATAAGCATTTTTAGTTTTAGTGTTGCCTGTATCACTAATTTGAGTAATTTCCATACGTTAAAGAAAGTAACAATGAGAAAGTGTCATGCAATTCCTTCTTTTCTTGGGTGCTCAAGTCCCGTTAATTAAATATATGCCCATCTTATTTGCATGCTTTTTTTATGGTTTGGTATGCTTTTCAGTTATAATTGAAGTGGCACGTTTGTTAAAGCATCTCGTCTAGTCTGTCAGTTCAAAATATAAAGTTGATGGAACACCAAGATACATAAATCAGTTCAAAATATAAAGTTGATGGAAACACCAAGAAAAACGAGAAAACTTTCATGCTTAAATAATATAGTTAATTTGGTTTAAAGACATATTATGGATGACGACGTGTACATATATAATTTATGACGTCAAATCCAATTCTATACATGCCCATGTTATATATATATATATATATATATATATATATGAGTTGGGTTCAAGTTACACTTAGGTGCGGTTTGGATTACACTAAAAGTGGCGTTTTCAGTTCTGCGTTTTCAAGCTTTTTTTTTTTTTTTTCCCTACGTGTGAACAGTAAAATCACATGATTTTACTGTGTAGGGGATAAAAAACACTGTTCATGCACTATTCACGCACTGTTCATCTACAGTTCATACACTGTTCATGAGTCCCACGACACTATTCACCCATTTAAAAATTATTTTGCTACAGTATTTTCAGTTTTCAGTTTTCAGTTTCAGCAACAATAAGTTCAATCCAAACGGACCCTTAGTGTAACTTTAAGTAATGTTACATCACACAATATTTTTTAATTGGATGCGAATTTTGAGAAATTCACCGTTGGATTACATTATCTTCATATATTCTCTATGCTTACAAAATTTCAAGGTGATCAAAAATTAATAATTATGTCATCAGTCAACTGTTTAAATTCAAATTTTTGTAGTTTAAAATAATGCATAAAAAATGAGTTTATAGATTAAATGGTAAATAACATCCAATTGACATGAAATTAGGCGGTAGAACCAGCCAAGCAGTATATATCAAAATAATTCAAAGTAAATGAAAACAATTTAGAACCATCCGTTATGGCGGTAATCCGTCCAAGGTGGTGATAGCAACAAGTAGAATAATGAATATATAACTGAAAATATTTCTTATTGAAAGTAGAACAAACACTTACAGTAGTAGTAGTGAATACAAGGTCTCAACAGTACAGGTTAACAGTTACAAAGCTTGAACTAATCCTAGTTACAAGGTTTGTAGGGAAATAGTGGTAATAGGAAGCAAGGAATTCTCTCTAGAATAAGGCTTCTTAGAAGTAAGAAGAATAGGAGAAAGAATTTTGAAGTAAAAACTTGTTCTAAACATAAGGGACAACCCCCCTTAAATAGGCAAAAATTCGGAGTGAATAGTAAAAAGTGAACAGTGTCAGTGAACAGTAATCAGTGAACAGTAATCCGTGAACAGTACTCTGTGAACAGTAATCCGTGAACAGTGTTTTTTCACTTTTTGTCACAAAAATTCAGCTGAATAATTTGTCCTTTTCTTCAAACTATGAAGTGCAGGCTTTTGTCGGAAGAAGCATGGCAAGAGCATTTCAAGAGCAAAGCATGAAATCATGACAAGATTCCATCTTTTTCTTTTTAAGGACACCAATAAGATATCTAAGATCTTTAAGGAATATATTATTCCTAAAGACTTGTCAGACGCATGGGATTGGGATCACTTCATAACAGGTGCATGGCTTTGTCAGACACATGGGATTCCATTTTGAATATTGTAGCAATTTTGGCCGTTATGCAGGCTAGACAAATATGGGAAAGTAAAGGCAGTCTTGAGACAGCAGTAACTTCCCTTGAAACAGTAGTAACCGCAGGTAAATAGCATCAAACAGTAGTAACCGCAAGAGTGAATCCTTTAATTAGTGGAAGGGGTATCGAACAGATAACCATCAAAAGAATCAAAAGGACCTTGTGGAGAATCACATTCATGCTTATGGTAAATAGCATATTGATTACAAAATGCACAATATAAAATTGGCTCAAACACTGGGGTTTTCCCGGGGATGAGAAGACTTCTTGGATTATAATGATTAGTAATCTTCAAATGAGCAATGGCATCAGAATATGGCCTAGGACCAAAAACAGAGATTCTATCTGTGCAACCCATGAAATGATAGTCTTTCCATAGATTTTGAGCAACATTAATAATTTGATTATTGAAACAATTTCTCCAACATTCAGCAAGAGCATAAGGATCAGCAAAGGACAATTGAGAATTTCCTTCAAACCATGGCCCTTGGTGAGTGTGACCATTAATGAGAATGAGATGCTTTGAGGGCTGGACATTCATCCAGTTATCTCTTTCCCATTTAGGCAACGTACTCCAACATCTGATTGAAACAGAAGGATTGCTAAATCTTTTGATAGCATCCTGAATAACTTGTGGGAGTTGACTGGCTTGATAATGGCTTGTTAATTTTATAAACCTGATAAAGCCATATTCAAACATTTGGGAAAGCCAGTTGGGATCCCTAATATCATCAACATCTGAATCATCATTGGCAACATATGAACCATCATCATAATTAGTCAAAAGACCGGAAAATGGGTGTTTCTTTTCATACACCCTGAGACTACTCCCAAAGTGTTCTTCCCAATCAAGCTGAATAAAAACATTATCACCTTCATCTAATTCATCAGGATCAGGGATAGTAGCCGTAACAAGTTTTTCGAAATATTTGAACCATAGGTCAAAAGACCCAAACATAGCCTTGCTTTCCAGAATACTAGATTGTATATCTGTTGGCAAGTTGGCAACAGCACTTCTTAAAATAGATTGGGTCTTAAGACTCAATCTAGCATAATCAGTGCCCATTATAGTCTTTTTATCCATTGAATGGATTTCCTCTTTGCCAAAGAGTTGACTAATGTAGGCTTCAAGACGGCTTCTAAGAGCCTCATTTTCTGAAACAAGGTCATTTTCTGGAACAAGGTTATCATGGTGGCTCATATAAGCCTCATTTTGAGCAGTAAGGTTAACAAGGTGGATTTCAAGGGCTCTGAGAGTTTTCTGGAAAACATTATTGTGGTTTTTAACAAAAGCAAATTGGAGGTTATCAAGAATGAATTTAATAGAATCTGGTAACTCTGAATAGGTTCCATTGTGAAATTGTAAATTTCTTGATAAGACTTCTTGTAGAGTAATTAATATATCACCACTGGAATATGTCACCTCCGCTGGGACAAATTCCTGAAGGGATGTTAATCCGCTGGATTTTACCCCAGAGGATGCGCCTTCATGCATTACAAAAGGTTGTCCCGCTGGGAGCCTTTTGTCATGAGAAAAGCCCTATGCTGGTGCTTTTCCCTTGTTTTTCCTCTCTGCCGAGGAAGCCATAACAATCCACTTACTAGTGGTATAAATATTATTATTATTCCACTTATTAGTGGTATTTGTCCATGCATCATTGTTAGATTCCTGCAAAGAAGCATTAACAATGTCAGGAGAATTGATAGTTTTTAACATTTTGGTACTATAAATATTACCTTTAAAGTCATCTGTGGAATATTGGCAAGAACTCATTATTAGTTCTTGAACAAGAGTATTCATGGAAGAGTCTTTTTCATAAGATAGATTATCAATATCAATTTCAAACTTTGAAGCAAATTTGAATTTTACTTTCTGTCCAAAAGGATCAGTAGTAATTCCATCATGTTCAACAAGAAAAGGATACAAAGCATTTATAAAGGGCATACCAAAGATCACTTTATCAGTCATGTTTTTAACAAGAACAGAAGGAATCTTGAAACAAACATTATCATGGCACACATGAGCATTACTCAATTCATATTTAATTTTCATCTGAGAACCATTAGCAGAAACCAATCTTTCAGTAGATTTTTCAAAATATTTTGAAGGAATCATTCCTTCTTGGATACAATTCATATCCGCACCAGAATCAATCATAGCAATAACAGTGAAATGATAATCAGGAGAAACAATAATTTTAACTTTTGTAAACCATTTTGGAGGAAGTATTTTATTAATGAGAGTAAGTTGAGAATCATCATCAATACTTTTATTAGAAAGAAGAACCTGTTGACTGGATTCATCTCTATCTTTGTGCTCATCATGTTCACTATCAAATTTATCAGATTGTTGTTTATCAAGGTTTTTATCAACTTTCAACATTATCAGCTCTTGTCTAAGATTATTGTTATCACTTTTAATGTTTTTAAAACCATTTTTTAATTCACTTATCTCTTGTTTAACAATATTAATTTCATGTTGTAAATCATTAACAGCTAAGTCTTTGGATTTCTTTTTATTAAATCTTTTCAAAGTTTCTTCAAAGCTTATAGTCGCTTTTAGTTTTTTATCAGTTTCATTTTTCACCAAGTTTTTCTTGAACTTATCCAAATATTCCTTTTGCAATTCAGGGTTTTGAATTTGATTTATCAATTGAATTATTAATTTTTCATTTTCTTCACTTTTAGTGAGGGTTTTAACAATTTTAATAACATTGCAACAGGAATCTCTACAACCAATTTTAATATTAGGAGAATTAGAAGAATCAGTAGCAGATTGGTAGCAAGAATCAGAAGAAGAAAAATCATCTTCCAAGGAATCAGACAAATTGTTTGATTCAAGGATTCTGAATAATTCTTTTTGCGCTTTATCATCAATGTTTAACATGTTAAACTTGTTTTTTAACTTACCAGGTTTTTGCTTACATTCTTTACTGTAATGTCCAGGTTTTCCACAGTTAAAGCAGTTACCTTTACCTAATCTTTGTTTAACATTTTTCTTTTTAGCATAAAAATCATTAGGTTTAACAAAGTTGGTTCTGTATCTTTTATGCTTTTTATCGCTGTAATTTTTGTGATCTTTATCATGTTTTTTCCCTTTTTGCCTGGAAGGAGCAATAGGGGGTAAACCATATTGTTCACAGAAATTACCCATTTCATATTTAGCTTTTGTTTTGTTCTTTAATTGGTGTTTTAACAATTTTTCATCATTGCACATATTAATACCAAGTTTTTTAATAGTGCTTAAAATATCACCATAAGTCAAATTATCATAATCAATAGAATCATTTTTTCCAATTAACTCTTGTTTTACCTTATGAGCAAAGATAGGAGGCAGACCGTCAATAAACTTTTCTTTCCAATAAGGCTTGAAACAGTCTTTCTGATGCATTACTCTGGAAAGGAAAACATCTTGGTACCATCTGTAATCAGACATAGTAGGACATCTCAAATTATTTAGCAGGTCAGAAATTCGAGATGAAATATTAGATGGAGTACCAACAAAATGTTTGATAATAGTATAAATCAAGGTATTAACGCCATCAGGAATACCTCGACCAATACTTTCATCAAAAATAGGCAAACCTTCATCATTCTTTTTAACAGCATGTTTAATAGATTCTCTGGAATCTTCTGTGAGATATGAATCCCACCATCCGCGAAGAGTACCAGAAAAACCAGTAGCAAGAAGGTTAACAATTTCAGGGTGATCAAGATTATGGTTGTTAACATAAGCGATTCCAACCATAGACATATGACCCATTTTATTAATGATTTTTTGTTCAGACAAACCAGCAATATTCCATTCATAGATCTTATCAGCAAAAACAGAAAACTGAGTTTGAAAAGGTCTTTCTTCAAACTGCATATTAGGGGGAGTAGGTTTTGAATACCAATTTTTTGTAAGAAACATAGGTTTGGAATTTCCAACAAATCTTTTAATTTCTAGTAAGTCATCATCAAAAATCTTTTTGGCAGAAACAGAAGATACAGTATCAGAATCTGTACTTTCATCAGAAACAATTTCTTTTCCATTTCTTGAAATAGTGCAGGCTGTACTTCGAGAAGTACCTTCAGTTTTAATCTTTAAATCAGAAAGCATTTTTTCAACAATTTCAAGAGTTTTAGATTGGGAGGTTTTGAATTTGAAATTTTTGTCATGACTGGGTAAATTAATCAATGGTTCTTCAGTCTTGACAGGAACATGTTTTTCAGAAACAGATTTTTCAACAGAGGTTTTGTTAACGATTTTTTCTTCAATACGGTCAAGCTGTTGACCAATAATATGCAAAGACTCATTAGTAAAATTGTTTTGTTCAATAAGACTAACAATGGGAGTTTTATCATCAGCAATTTTGAAAGGAGAGGCCTTCACTTCCTCTTTTGACACTTCATCTTTCTTAGTAGTTATCAAAATTGGCTCAAGAGGAGGATGATTAGACCTAATAATAGTTTTATCAGTTTTAACAAAATTTGATTTTTTTATCACATTTAAATGTTGTTTTAAAACCTCATCTTTTGAGACATAATGGTTTTCAAGAAAATCAAAAAACAAAATATGTTTTTTCCATTGATTCATCTTTTCTAACCATTTTCTCTTAACACGGTCTTTTTCAGACTGAGCAAATTTATTTTGGAAATATTTTCTTTTAGGTCTGTTTTTTGAAAGCATAAACTCATTGTACAAAGAATCCCAATCAATTTCAAAATCATCATTTAAAACAGTCAAAACTCTTAACTGATTTTGGTAAACATAAGGATTTTCAATAGGAGGAAAATCAGAATCAGATGGAGCAACAGATGCAGAGTCTTCTTCATCTTCATTAGCAACTTTGCTATATGGAGAGGAAGCTTCAGGTTTGGTGGAATAGTAAACAGAGCTTATTTGAGATTTATCACTTGAAACACCTTTTAACTTTAAATCAATGGGTTTTTCAAGACTTTTTTGCAAAAATTCATTGAGATCTTGATCTCTTTTTGAAATATTTTCAGATCCAGCAAAGGAATGCCTTCCTTCGTTGATCCTCAGAGGTTGATTATTTTGAAAACTTATTTTAACAATACCATCAAAATATTGTTGAATATGAGTAAGATCAAGCTCATCAAAAATAGGTTTAGCAATAGGAGATTCTTGTTCCAACAACCATTCAGTGGGAAGCTTAACGTCTTGCCATTGAATCATTTTTGGAACTTGAACTTTAGCATCAGGAGTTGAACATTGAATTAACATAGTTTTACCAGAAGGTTCTCTATGATTTATAACGCTAGGATTTATTTGAGTACCTAACAATCTATAATAAATTCGGTAAATTAAAGCAAAAGGCTTACTTCCTTCGTCCATGATATAACCAGATGAAGCAATATTTAAAGTCAAAGCTTTAACAATATTAGGATCATCCAAAGCAAGAGTAAGATCAGGATAACAGTTAAAATAAACAGGACCATCATACAAAGAAGCAGTGATCATACCAAGAATGCTATCTTTAAAGTTCTTAAATCTAGCATCACGTAAACACATTAGAACATAAGCATTAATACCCTTGCGGGTGAGTGGTTTAATAGCAACTTGAACCATACCAATATGCAAGTAACTGAATTTTTTAGGGGCAATAAATTCTCCAATATTCTTTTTGGAAAACAAGCAACATTTTTCGTGAGTTTTTGAAATAGAAAATATTTGTTCAACAGTTCTAACTTTGTAAGCAGAATGAAAAGCTTTCTCAACAAAACTAGTTTTATAAACAGTTCTAGTATCAACTTTAGGAATAGTCCATTTTCGAAAGTCAGGGATCTCATCTTCTTCAACAGTGTGATCTTCTTCATTTACAATATCAGGAGGACAACTAGTCCTGGAGCTGATAGAGGAGTTGGATCTCCACAACTTATCCATACTATCCTAGATTCAACACTCAATTATCATGTTTTTCTCACAACCGTTGCATTTCATAACACATACCCTAACCAACCCTATACCTCTCATGCCCTACACGCCCTCTCTTGGCTCAAACGGGCCTTACAGTTCGGTTCTGGGAATTCACTTTACGACTAGGGTGGCGCCAACGACGGTAAGAAAGGAACACAACAACAGAGTACCAAAGGTTTGGGTAGACACGGACAAGAAACAAAGACACAACAACCCTATATATATATATATATATATAATTTGTACTCCCAATATGGAGTGCGGAAAGTTTAAAATAGAACAAAACAAAACCAAATAATGGCATCCCAACCCAATATGTTAAACTATGTTTTTTTTTTTTTTTTTACTTTAAACAATATATTAAAAAAAAAAAAAAAGTCAACTCAAAAAAACTGTTCGTAAAACTCTGAATTTTGGCTCAACAAATTAGCTAAAAGAAAAAAAGGTTAGGAGCACAATAAATGTCACAATATTTTCTCAATACCTTTATTTTAGATATGGTGGGCCTTGGTATGATATTTTATTATTTTATTTTTGAGTAATTTTACGTCCATAACATTTTCACAACAAATTTTAGGTAGTAAACTATTATTGGTTTTTAATTGGGACAACCACTTTAAACTATACATTAAAAAAAACAACAAACAAAAAACCAAAGGAAGAAAATTGTGTGTAGACTAGTGAATTTTGGCTCACCAAATTTGACTAAACCAAAAAAGAAATTTAAGAACACAACAAGATGTCACAATATTTTCACAATACCTTTATTTTCAGCCGTGGTAAGTTTCAGTCAAATATTTTATTATTTATTTTATAAAAATACTATCTCCATAATATTTTCATAACAAATTCTAGTTGGCAAGTTGTTACTGATTTTAAAATGGATCCATGACTGATATCACTTTTTTATTCATCAATAGTAACTTACCATCTATGATTTGTTGTGAAATTAATGTGAAAATGTTATAAACTTAGCATTTTTTTTATTGGATCTAAAACAAACTGAGACCTCAACAATTGTGAAAATATTGTGATAACAGCAAGTGTTACAAAATTTTCGCAAAAATAAATATTTTCAGTTGTGGTTAGTCATAGTCTAACATTTTATTATTTTATTTCAACCTATAAGAAATTGACACCTGAATAATTATGAAAATATTGTAAAATTTGTTATGTCAGTATAACAATATATATGACAACTCATATAAATAAATATATATATATATATTTATATATTTAAAAAGCACAAACCGAAACGGCTTGACTGAAAAGAAAAAAAAAAGAAAAAAAAAAACAAAACAGTGAGTTTTGCTCACCAATTGACTAAACCAAGTTTACTGTAAAAAGAGCCATGGCCTCTTTTTATATAGTTAGTAGAAATAGTAATTAATTAGAGCCTAGAGGTGGGATTTGCAAGCATATCTATATTTGACTAAAGTGATGTTAGCATATACAAAATTTACTACGTAAATCTTACAAATTAACATATCTTCAATTACAAAAAAGTAATTCAAAATATTTATTTATCACGCCGTTTCAAACTTTTAGTTACATCAATCATATTTTTGACATATAAGAGCATTCACAGTAAAGCATCTAAAAAATTTAGTTTTTAGCAACTCAAGACATTACTTTATCTATTTTAACAACTCATTTTATAATACACCCTATAATAAAGGTTTTATAATAACATTTAACACATTAAAATAATATAAACAATACAATATAATAATATATCTAACACAATAACCAATCACCACAACCATCAATACATTAAAATATTTTTTTTTAACACTCTAAATTAAAATATTATTCTTTGTTTTAAGTTTTGAGCTACAGTGGGCTGCTATAGATAGCAGCCCACTGTAGCTCAAAGTTAAATTTTTTTAACTTTAGCTGCTTTGTTGCAGCCACAGTTTTGGAGAGTTGGTTGCCAACCTCACTGGGATGCTCATAGTTAAACTTTTTTTAATAAGATTTATAGTAGCTTTTACGTTTTTCATTTAACTAAGATAATTAATCCTTGTGTATTTGTTTTGGCATGAGTGATTTTCAAGTTCACTGTCCAGTTACACCTTCCCCTCTTTGCCTTGAGTACAATATTTCATTGTTGACATGTAGGCATATACAGAGGCAGCTCCACATTGAAGCAGGTGGCCACAAAACTACCTTGACTTGAAAAAAATATAATTATTATACATAAATTTTAAAAATTTTATAATTTTTTAACCTTTAAAAAAAAAGTTGTGACTGCTCTAACTTTTTTTAGGCACGACATAATAAAACTTTAAAAATTGTAAGACTTTATGTATATATATATATATATATATTTTTGTCAATATATAAAGTTCTTTTTTTATTAAATTTTGTATAATTTCAATTTCATAATGACCACTTTGAAAAAAATTCATTCATAGAGCGATCATTGTAGGTATATATATAAATGTACAACAAAGGCTACAACCAACCACACAACCAAAAGAAAAATGTATAAAGAAAGGCTAAATGAACTAGACTTCTTCAAGATTACATATAAATAATAATTGTCGCCCCTTTGGAATTTTTGGAATACAAAGGTTCAACGAACTGACATATGCTTTTGCAAAATGGACGGTAGTTTAGAATCTTTAGATTCCCTCCAAAAGCTCACGTCTTACCAGAGAGAGTGAGAGAGAAATTCCAAGTGTTTATAAAGAATGAAGCTTCAAAGAAGGGCACCTTTAAAGGAAATGGTGACATGAAAAAGCAATACTTTCTTCCCCATGCAAGTATAATTTCGCTGTATGATTTGGGTGCCTTTTTTTTTTCTTTTTTTTTTTTTTTTTTTTTTAACCCTTATGAGAAGGATGGAAAAATAAGAAAGGTGTATAATAAAGAGCCATGCTTCTAGGTGCTACTCAAAAGAAGATGTACAGTGATTTAATTACTATTTTAATATTAGATATTTTTCTCCATATGATTCATGTTGGATTTCCTTCTACTTTTAGTTATTTATTGGCTTAATAGTTAATATGATACTCCCTTCATGAGGTTTGTGATTGTACAGATACTTCTAGATACATCTTTTATCTCTCAAACTGTTAAGTTTCTAACAGAATATTCTAATTTTTGAAAAAATGATTCCTACTCAAACTATCTTCTTAACTTCCCTAGGGTTTTAGAAAAATAACACTCATCATCAAATATAGACAAAATGACACCTTATTCGTTATTCCTAAGGTTTGTAATGGTTGAGAATATTATGTTCCAAGCTTATTATAAGTCCACATACTTGTTGAGAAAGTAAAGCAATCTTAATCCTAATGTTAAATATTAATAGAATCATTACTATGATCAAGCCAGATTTTTTTTCTTTTTATAAAACTAATTCTCGAGAGACAGAGAGGAGGGAAGGGGGCCAAAACCTTTACCCTAGGTTATATGGTGGTTAGCAAGAATGATCTTGAGGTACTGGTGATCCATGTACAAGTTGACAACACTTATTGAAGTGTATGACACTTTTCATACAATAGCACCACTTGAGTTTAAGTATTTATTAACTAAAATATTTTTTCTTAGAAATGGGCTATAGGTGGGTGTTGATACCCACTTTTGACAAAAGACCCAATAGCAGAAGAAGCCCAACAATAGGGCAAATGGAAGGAAAAAGAAATATGAATGGAAAAAGTGAGTTATTAGACCCAATGGGCTAACATGGTAGGAATGATAGCCAGCAGGCCCATGGGAGGAATAATAGGTAAAGATAAAGTAAATGGGCCAAGGAAAGCAAACCCAATGGGCCAACATAACAGGAATGACAGCCAGCAAGCCCATAAGAGGAATAAGATGTAAAGATAAAGTAAATGGGCTAAGGAAACCCAAGGAAAGCAAACCCAATGGGCCAACGTGGCAGGAATGACAGCCAGCAAGCCTATGGGAGGAATAAGAAGTAAAGATAAAATAAACGGGCCGAGGAAGCCCAAAGAAAGAGGTAGCAAGCCTAATGGGCCAACATGACAGGATTAATAGCCAGCAGGCCCATGAGAGGAGTAAGAGGTAAAAATAAAGAAAATTGGCCAAGAAAGCCCAAGCAAAGAGATAACAAACCCAACAGGTTAGTATGGTAGGACTAACAGCCACAAGGCCCATGGCTAGGACAAGAAGAGGAATGGCAGAAATGGAAGCCCAGTGGGCTATATGGGCAGATACCTTTGCCCAGATGATACCCAATCCGTGGAGGAACAAAAGAATGTAATGTAAGCCCAAAAGCCCACACACCCCTCACGCCACAGGAGACAAACACGACCCAGTACGCATAGCAGAAGAGGACAACGTAGGAACGACAGGAATGGTGTGGGAGCGAGAGGAGACAAACACAGATGGTAGTGGCACACGCACAAGGCCCAGGGCACTACCTACTTGTACCCAGCCAATACATAGGAGGTAGGCCTTCGGTCAAGGGATTCAGGGGGTGTGGTTTGGCGGTGAGGAGAAAAGAAGTCTATTATGGGGTTCCTATCGAGGCTTCTTTCGAGAAAATTCTTTATTGGGATGACATTTCTCCCAAAAGAGGTAAATACGAGCTGAGACCACTTGATGCATGCCATAGGAGTAGGTGTAAAGAGTCTTCAACCCTTATCCATTGGGGGGAGGTAAGGCAGTGAGAGGGAGGGAAACAAAACAATGAATTTTGTCTGGAAATGGAGAATGGTGTGGCAAGCACACTCTGAGCAGAGGTAGTGGCCAGGCAACCAACATGTTAGTGGGCAATCCTGGAGAGATGCCCACAAGAAACCAAAATTGGTTGGTATAGCCTTAGGGACAAAAGGGAGAAATCTCATCAATTCAAGTAGTATAAAAGGAAGAGAGGTAGCCATGAATAAAGGAGAAGGCATATACATACGGAGAGAGGAGGAAAAACACAGAGAGTAGAAAAGAAAAAAAACCTAACAAAAGAGAATAAGAAAACTAAGTGGTAAGCGAGAGTAAAAACGTAAGATAGAAAGAAATACGGTAGAAATAGAGGCATGCATCGGTAAACCAACTTTTCTCTCCCCTCGACATTCCCACTCTCTTTGACCCACAAATCGAAACTCAACACTATTTAGGTCCTCTTCCCAGCACAAGTAATTTTTATAGTAGGAATTTGCATTGAGGTTACTCATGTTGGGGATTCTCCCTTTTTGGACATGTTCCTACTGAACGGCCTAGCCCAAGATTAGGGAAAACAAGGCCATCCCTATTGCATTGCTGGCCGTTGCTTTAGTGTTATATGTCCTACTGTAGTATTTCTCTTCTTTTTCTATTTGTTGTATCAGTTGTTCTGCTGTAATCCTGTTTATTTTATTTATGGTATTAGTTGCTTACTGTGACTTTATTTAGCACATTTTATTATAAAGGTTATTCTGCATAACATATTTCTGTTGTAACAGTTGTCCCACCACGACTACACCCTATATTCAACCTGCGATGCTCTCCCCAGGTTGTCTCAACATTGGGCAAGCCTGACTTGTGCACAAGCTAGCCTGCGGTGCAATCTTAACGAGACTAGTCTCAACTCCTTTACCCTAGATTCACAAGCCTTAGTATAGCAGAAGGGTTAAGGCCCAACCACACAAAAGGCCCCCCACAGTGGGCCAATTAGATATTTCCATTTTTTTGGATCTCTTTGGGTTAACTTAATTTCTCAGAGGAAGTTAGGTATAACTTTTAGAACTAAAACTTCAAATTTAACTATATATACTATAAAAAAAAATTATATATATATATATATATATATTACTGAAAAATTATTCGAGGGCGCATTTGGCCCTATGTAGTTTCATCCCTAACAATAGATAATAGTCATTTCTTTCTCACACCCACACCATGAAGTTTCTAACATAATATTCTATATTTGAAAAAGATTCCAACTCAAACTAACTATCTGCTTAAGTACATTTAAATCTAACCATTATACTAATTATATTAAGGTTTATGGTCTTTTTCCTACTTTTTAACCACATAAAAAATAGTGAAATTGCAGCGCTTGGCGAAAAACATTTTCTTCAAGCATGAGTGAAATAGAGGATTGGTTCAAGATCACAAATTTTAATTTTTTATAACTAGTATATGTAATCAATATATATATATATATATATATTTATATATATATATAACCGAAACCTTTGAAACTCACACAATTTTCCACGTCAGCATTATTTTATAAAAAAAAAATTTCTGATTTTTTTTTTCTTTCTAAAACCCGATAATACAAAAACCTAAATTTTAATCAAAACCACGGCAAAACCACGGGCAACATATACGATCATTCCTCTCTCTCCTCAGAAACCCTCTTTCTCTCCAAAAATCAAAACCTTCTCCTTCCCCCAAAAATCCAAAACTTAAGATGAGAGAGAAGGAAGAGCCGATCGGATACGTTGGGAAACGATTGACCCATCATCTTTACCTTTCAGAGCTCACCTTACTCTCCATCTGACAAACCAAGGAAAGGAACCTGGTACAATGATGAAGAAACCAAAATTCTTGACGGCTTGCAAGGCTGACCTACGGTCGCACTTCAAATCCAAGGTTTTCTTTCTTCAATTATATTGAATTGGGAAATTCTAGCTCTTTATATTATAGATTTATGTTGCTGTTGACGAATTGTTTTATTAAAACATGAAAAGAGGTGACTTTTGGTTTATGTGCTACCCAAGAGTTCAAAACGTTGTATTTTTTTTCTTTGAGAGAATTGGAAACGGCGCTTTTTTTTTTTTTTTTTTTTTTTGTGTGTGGCTTTGGAACTGTAACTATTGTGTTGTCTGTTTCGACTATACTCTTGATTAGAGTCGGTTATTGTTGAAATTGTTATTTGACTATGTTTTGGAGGTATTATGGTATTCTATTATTGTTGAAATTCTAGGTAGTTCTTCTGACAGCAATGTAGTTCTTTGATCACATTATATGCAAGGAATGGTTGCAACAATAATTCATGATGTGTGTTTGATAAAATGTCTCAAAAATCTGCATTGCACACTATTTTGAATAACTTTCTGTAAACCAATTTTCTGTTTCGTACGTCAAGTTCTATAAAAGGAGCAATGTGGGTTTGTTTGTGTTGGTTGAAATATTATGATTTTTTAGAGATAATGAGTGATTTTGTTTCATTCATCAACTAATTTGTACCAAACTATTTCTCAGAAACTTTGCCATAGCAATATATTAGTAAAAAATTTGTAGTTTATTCCTCTCTTTATTTGTTTGCATTGATTGAAAATTTCTAGAATTTTTAGCATAAAATTTCTAGAATTTTTAGCGTAAAATTTCTGGAACACAATGGAATTTCAATCTCTGTCTCTGTTCTTCTAATTTTTAGATTCTCCTTCCCATCCTCAATATCAGACCATTCTTTTTCGGTAATTGGGTGAGATTACCTGCAAATCTGAATTAAATTTATAATTTTTCCTATTCTTTTTCCTTTTAAAAAACAATTCAATGAATTCAGAGATGTTGATCAGGCATGTTGTGATGGTTGTAATGTTTGGGTGCATGCCGAGTGTGAGAATATTTCCAGTAGGATTTTCAAGGTGTGCTTAATATACTTGATTTATGAATTGTGATGTTAATTTCTGTTCTCATCATATATGTGTTTACTCACTGACTTGTGTATGGTTTAAGGGATCTGGAGAATGTAGATTACTATTTCCCAAATTGTAAAACAAAGCCTAATTATGAGTTATCAGCTTCAGAAAAATGCCAACCAGATGTGAAGTATGTCTGCCCTATTTTTGTGTGTATGTGTGCAATTCTTTTCCCTCCAGTTGATTTTTGGTGCAACTGTATATTTGAATTTATAGATTAAGGAGTTTATCATCAGGTTTTAAGCCTAATTTTGTGACAATTTTTGAAGCAGGTCTTTAGAAAATAGTGGACAAAATGTTCTACCTGAGAAGGTAGCTGTGGTGTGCAATGGCATGGAAGGAACATATATTCCAAACCTTCATATGTAAGCCTTGAACTCATTTCTAAATCTTACATGTATGTTGAGATTTACTTTTGTTATTGTTTGCTTTGTCATGGTTTGTATTGAGATTTAATTTTGCTGATTTTGGTTTTATAAATTAAACTTAAAAGACTTTGGTTTTGTGCCTCTTGATTTGCAAGCACTATTAGAGTTTTGATCTCATGCTGGGTTAAATTTATATGAAAAACTTATTGGATTAGCCTGTGTTCTTAAAAAGTTCTAGGATATTTAAAAAAAACACTACAATTAGGTTAAACAAAGTAAAGCTGCCCGTGGGTGGAACCAAAGTTACTCTTTTGGCATATGGTTAAATCCTCTTGGGCTGTTAGTTTTTTTACCAATTACAATCAGTGATAGGTTAATCATAATGATTGATGTATAGGTGTAGAGAAAAGTTCTAAACACCCAAAGATGGATAAATAGGCAAGATCAGCATCACGCAATTTGCTTCCTTTTAATTTGCTGCTTCTATTTGATTTGTAAAAAAGAGTTGGGATTGTCAAATGAGCTTCATCATCCCATTTTTGTTTTTGATTTACTCCCCTACCATATTTTTAGACATCTATGCATATAGTACATGATATAAATAAATAAAAACTATAAAGTCAGTGCAATTATTCAAATGATAATTGTTGGTGAATTCAAATGTATTATAACTACATTTTTCTATTGCATAATGCATATTCCAGATACTTTATATTTTTTTGACAAAGATTGATACGAGTGCATCTATTAGTCCAATATTTATACAATTCTTAGATACCAAATGATTATGTGATATCTTGACTCTTGGGACACAACATGCTAATTTGACTATCCTTCATTCAATTGTGGTTGTATGATAACACTTTGTCCTGTTTGTTTGTTTGTTTGTTTTTTGTTTTTTGTTTTTTTTTGTTTTTTTCACCCCGCAGATTTGCATTAGTGAAATTGTTAGATATCCACATGGAAGTACAATATCCAATATGTCTATGTATAATTTTATGTTTTTTTTTAAAATTTAATGTAAAAAAAAAAAAATCATTTCCAAGTGATTCTGAATTGCAAAAGATCATAATGATTTGTCTCTGTAATATTCCTTAAGAATGTTTATTTTTTTGGCAACATGTAAAACCCAAAAATCTGGGGCCTTGTATGTCCATGAAGAAGGCTATCAATTTTATTTCCAAGACATCATATATGCTTGCTTCTATGATAGATATGTCTAATTATAAACTTATTGAGAAGAATTTTTTTTTTTTTTTTTTTTTTTTATAATTGTCATCATTTGAGACTTTTTTTTAATAATTAAAGTTATATCAATGTGTTCCTACTTTCTATTGAATCTTCTTAAGATTTTTACTAATTACAGTAAATTAGGTGTTACAAAACAAAGAAGGAGCTGGAACTGTGGGCCAAAACAACTTGGGCAATTTGGAATGCAAGAAACAAAGCATACTTTGAGAAAGTTCAAACACAACCTAAAGTCATTTTGGATGTAGCTCTAGCATTGCTGGTGACATATCAGATGCTCTCAGCCACTCAAGCAAATGCAAAAGGGTCTTTGTTGTTTTGTTGGTTCAGAGGGAAGCCTTGTATGTTTTTTCTTCCTAATTTGTATGGCTAACGAACTAGCCGGGGCAGTGTGCCCAGGTCTTCACCTTTGTATATGGTTTTTTACTTCTAAATAAAAGTCATTCTATCAGGTATATATCTCAACAAAAACAAAACAAAAAAACAAAAAAAAAGGTGTTACAAAACAAACTGGTTGAAATTTATAAATCAACTTAATTGCTATAACAGATATATGGTTGATGATTAAATAGACACAGACGTCATTCATTTTTTTTATTCATACTAATGTGCTTATTGACTTAAGCAGTTAATGGAATTAAATGAAATTTAGGACTCTCTTTTAACTTTGAGAATTCTTTGGGATGGGTTTAATAGTTTTTTAGTGTTATTCTCTATTTGGATACAACAAAAGTGCTAAAATAGAAAAGAAGATGTTTGATCATTGTGAAAATGCTGCAAATTTATTTCAATAATTGCATTGGGAAGAAATTAGTAAAATAATACATTCAAAATGCACGGGTTAGCGACTAGTATTTTTCTAAAATGGACATATATCCCAAAATCCCCAATGTCTCCATGCTGCACATGGACACTTGGCACACTCTTTCATGTGTCCTCAATGTGTCGAGCGGAAAAAAAAAATTTTAATTTTCTTTTGATTGTAGATATATTTTTAAAGATTTTGATTTTTTATTTAATTTGAAAACTTAAAATAAAAAGAAAATATCTAAAAATTAATATAATTAATTAATAGTCATTTTCCAATTGTGTTGGGGTCTTAATTTTTCAAAAATTGTTAAATCGACGTGTCTCATGCCATGCCGTGTCCACATCCATGTTTAGACAGAGAAATTATCGTTTGTTTATTCTATTATTACAGAATAATTCCTCGTAGGTGGGGATATCAAACCAAAACTGGAAAATAGAAACAAGCTAGTATTTAAATAGATATTAAATTGGAACTTTTTGGAGACAACCAAATTAAGCACATGGAATTCCTGTTGCATTGCTCGGAAGGGAATTAGAGGATTTGATGAGAGGGGATCTTCTCTTGCAAACTTGACTTTTTCTTTTCTTTTATTTATTTTTTTCATTTTTCTTTTTGGTAGAGAATCACAAATATGACCTTTTGATGCCAAAATTTATTCAGGATTGCTTGAGCTTGTCGCTAATGAACTAATTCAATGTGGCCAAGTAAGATCTATACAAATTGGTGTATGTAATGTATAATGTGATGAATCACACTACTAAAATTTTAATATTTGTAAAATGCACTAATCGATCTAGCCAAAGTAAGATTTATCCAAATTGGTGTATGTAATGTATAATTTCATGAATCACATTACTAAAATTTTAAATTTTGTAAAATATCGCATCATATAAGTTGATTGTTTCTGTAAGGACACAATTTGGTTCCTAAGCCCAAAAGGTAATAGGATCTAGGCCCAAAGAGCCCAATACAATGAATTTGTAGAGAGTAGGTTAGAAAACTAAACTCTAATGAGTTGGATAACAATTATAATGGATCCAGATGACAAGAAAAGAAAGATAAACTGGTTTTATCCAAAGAAAACCGCCCTCGGCTCAATCCGAGAAGGTTAGTTCTCGTATATAATTCTTTTGAATTTGATTATAAGTCCAGTTCTTGTTGCTACAGTGTTTTCCTCTCAATTTTTCGATCCCCTCCATTTAGGGGCTTCTTTCTCTCTTATACTCTCCTCTTCCTTCCATCTCCACCCTCCACGTGTAGATCAAGTTGCTGGCTTTGATCTTTGTCCCATCAGCACCTTCCTAAAGTCTCTGGGAGTAGCTGTAAGGCTGAAAATCACTATTCAGGTATCACTTCCACATTAATGTGGCCAGAGAGTTAGCTGCAAAGCATTTAATGCAGTGGCAGCAGCCTTTCCTCAGATTTTCTTATCTTTCCCATGTCTCGTTACTTCTTGATACTTATCCTTTACAGTGGAATTGCCCGGAACGTTGTTCTTGATGGCAGGTCAACCCTTTTGACTTCTGCACCGTTACAGCCGAGGAGGAATTTTCCTCAGACTACCTTCCTGAACTCTTATGACCAATCACTTTCCACTATTTACTAGCCTGCACTTCTACATCAACATTCCCTTGTCCTTGGACTACTAAGTATCCTCGGACAGGGCCCATGACCCAATATACGTTTTTGGGCCTAACTTCCCTACAGTTTCTTTATTAATATATTGAAAAATAATGAACTAATTTATAGTAACCAAAATAGATAATCATTAACTGATAATCTATTTTATACTAGATTATTTTTCTTTTGAGCATGTTTAGTAGATTGTAACACATGTTTAGTAGACTATAACAAACACTGTAATGTAATAGTTTTTTTTTTTTTTTTTTTAATAAGCTGTAATGTAATAGTTATTTATATGGTTTAGTTATTCTATAGTTTGATTTTATTTTTATCATAGGAAATAGTCACTCTTTATGAATAGTTATCCTTTAAAATGGGGAATAATTATTCATCTCTACATGAGATTTGACCAAAATTTGACACTTTCTCTACATGTTAAAATTTGACACTTTCTCCATATGAGGTTTGGCCAAAATTTAAGTTGGCTACCTGTGATTTGAAATTCCACAATGCAAGTGTTACGATGGATAATTTTTGATCTTATTTGATATTGTATTTTTCTGGTTTTTTGTGTTTTTGGAGGAGAGAGACATAAAGTGGACCAAAATTACATATTTAGCTCTATTTTTAACAGAGGTGGGTTATAGAAATCTAACTAAGCTAACCTCAGGTGGGTAAAATGTTAAATTTCAAACCATAGGTAGGTAACTTAAATTTTGGCAAAACCACAAGTGGGTAAATTGTAATTTGCCCTAATATAATTGTATAAGTAAGATAATTCATAAATACAGATTTTAAGTTTTATTCTAATGTTACAAACTTACAACTTACAACCAAACGTATGAATATGTTTAGATATTCCATTACAACACCTTTTATTCTTATTAATAAAGATTATTATTCCTATCATAATCCTCCTTCAGTGTATCAAACGTGCCCTAATTAGTATCTACTAAATTTTAAAATCTAAAAAAATGTCAAATCATATGAATCACTTGATACTTTATTATTATTTGTAAACTAATGAAAACTAACTAATAAAGGTTTCAACTTTCAAAAAACCCCCATTTGGTTTTGAATGTTCAGAAAGACCTAATAAAATAGATATGATTTTTTTTTATTTTTTTTTAGAAACAAATAGATATGATTATTGAAAATTAACTAATAACAACCTATTTGTATGTTTTTGTAATCCACATATCCAACTCTTTCTTCTCCTAAATCTATCCACCTAGGGAGAATGTGAGCAAAAAAAATATGGAACAAGTAAACTATAAAATTAACTTGCATTTACCATATGTTAACCTTTAATGAATTTAACACAATTTTTTTATTTATAAACATTAACATGTACATAAACATAAGCTTTCATCTTAACTATATGAAAGAAATTGAATAAATTTATATATTTATTCCATATGTTATGTGCATATTCTTGTACTATTTTATATGCATAAAAAGGAAAATATTGAGCCCTTTTAGGAAACATGCGAGTTTTGAAAATAATTTTTGCTCACATATTTGTTCAATGAGTGCAAAAAAAAAAAAAAAAAAAAATGTTGGCATCGGTATAATGACCAATTTTAGTCCAAAAGTAATGTTTTTTTGTTGAATACGATTCGAAGGCAGTGCTGACAATGCTCTCATATATTATAATAACTTTTTTGTTTCATAATGTTAGTAATGAATGTAAATTTGATGGAAATAAATGGGAAAGGAAGATGATAATCATGTGTTTGATCATTATCTTTGTATATAATTTCATACATTCATTCCATATCTAGCTACATGCAAAGAAATTGCAAAAACACTATGATATTCATATTGACACACGACTTGGCATACTAGAAGCAAAAGAGAAATGTCCACCCAACACATGACTATCAAACTCATCGATCAATATTTCAATGGAGCACACTACATTCATGCTGCTTAAGTGCTTATAAGAATTCTTTTTTTGTATTCTTAGCATCTTGCTTGTTAAATTATTTTCAGCAATCGCCCTCAAAGTGGCTAAACTTCAACAGCTATAAATGTAGTCAAACGTAGTAATTTATAATGTTGATGTTTTGTTAGATTGAATGTAACATTTACCCCAAAATTATATTCATTACTAACATTATTACATCAAGAATAATTGTAATATATAAAAGTGTTACAGGCACTACCTTCGGATCATGTTCACCAAAATGCATTATATTTGGGCGAAAGTTGGTTATTTTATCAATGGTGACTATTTATTGTAACTAAATAAATAGATAAATATGTCAGCTAAAATCATTTTTTTAAAACTCGTTTGATTCTTAAAGGACTCGATATTTTCTCTTTTATGTGTAACATATTAGCCAAAAAAAAAAAAAAAAAGCATATTGAAATGAATGTATAAAATTATTTACAAAAATGATGATAAAGCACAAGATTATCATCTTCCCTCTCTCGTATCTTTCCACTAAAATTACTTTTATTACTAACGTTATGACATCAAAAGTCATTGTAAAATATGTAAGTGTTGTGGTGCCATGGAATCATATTTAGCAAAATGCATTATGTTTGGGCTAAACTTGATTATTCTATCAATGTTGATCAATTGTTGTGCTAAATGAACATATATGTAAACAAAAATCATTTTCAAAATACTCTTGTTTTTTAAAAGGAATCGATATTTTCTCTTTTATGTGTACAACATACAACAATTGCATAAATGGAATGAACATATACAATTATTTAATTTCTTTCATATGTTTAAAATATAGGTTTATGTTTAGGTACATATTTATGTTTATAAAAAATGTTAAATTTATTGAAGATAAACAAATAATTAGATGCAAGTTGATAGTTTTATTTTTTGATGTTACCGATAAAAGTTTTAATTTCGTTTGAATATAAGTTGAACATCATTTGATGTAATATTTACAATCATTTCTAAAAATACTACTTAATGGTTTTACTTTTAATTGAGTTTTTTTTTTTTTTTTTTTTTTTTTTTATATAAATGAATCTTCCTGAAAAGAACAATGGAGAAGATGAGATTTAGCGAAAAATGAGTAACTCTCATTATTGAATGTATCAACACAATGTCCTATTCAATTTGGTAAATAGCGAGCCAAAAGGAGATATTAGGCCGACTCGAGGATTCCTACAAGGAGGTCCATTCTCTCCTTACATATTTTTACTCTGCTCTGAAGGTCTCAATCAATTATTCCAAAGAGCTGCTAAGTAGGATTTAATCCGAGGTTTTTATTTTTGCTGAAGTGATCCTAAGATTACCCATTTGTTCTTTGCTGACGATAGTTTACTGTTTTGTCGAGCTAATATGGGTGATCTCCTTACTGTCTAAGATATTTTGGCTTTGTATAAACAAGCTTTTGGCCAACAAATCAATAGAGACAAGACAACTATCTTCTTTGGTAAGTTTGTGTCTGATGAGAGAAAGGAGTTAATAAAAAATTATCTAGATGTTCCTGAGATCAGAGAGTATGAAAAATATCTTGGTCTCTGAGCTGCTGTGGGGAGAAACAAGCGGGCTAGCCTTAACTACATTAAAGAGAGAGTTTGGGGGAAGTTACAAGGATGGAAAGAGAAGCTGCTTTCGCAGGCCGGCAGAGAGGTTCTTCTAAAATTTGTGATATAAGCAATTCTTACTTTTACAATGTCATGTTTCAAGTTACCAATAGATCTTTGCATTGATATTGAAGCTATGATTTGGAAATTTTGGTGGGGACAGAAGAGATAGGAAGAAGATTCACTGGAAAAAATGGGAGGATCTGTGTCAATCTAAAGATGTTGGTGGCATGGGTTTCTAAGAATTGGGGAAGTTTAATGACACTATGCTCACAAAGCAGGTTTGGTGTCTTTTACTAACCATGATTCTCTCTTTTATCAGTTCTTTAAAGCAAAGTATTTTCCTAGGGTGATATTTGATGCCAAGTGTGGGTTGGGCTCTTTTGCTTGCTAAAGCATTCTTAAAGTCAAGAAAGTTATTTCTACAGGGATGAGATGGAGGGTTGGTGATGGTTCTCGAATTCATATTTTTGAAGATTCTTGGTTATCAAATGGAAACCAGTGTGAATTAGTATCTCTCCAGATAAATTTTCCTGCTTGCACGCTGGTCTCTATTTTGATAAACTCTGACATGGGTTGGTGGGACACTAAAATGATTGATCAGAATTTCATTCCCTTTGACGCATAAAGAATTAAAGCAGTTCCCTTGTGTTCAACCAAGCAAGAGGACTGGTTTTTTTGGCCAAAGATCCGAGATGGTGCTTATTCTGTGAAATCGGGATAAGGTCTGATAACTCAGGGATGAAGAAATTCTGGTCTTGTCTTTGGAAGTTTAATGATAGGCCAAAAATGTATTGACCCCTTTTGGCAAATTAATTAATTAATTACCCAAGTGAATTAATTAAGTCAATTTAACATATAATAGCGTGGTAGCACAAACAAATCACCAACTAAGTTAAATGTAGTAGAAAATAAATTTGACACAGGTGTTGTTTACGAATGGGGAAAACCACCGAGGCAAAACCCCACGAGTGAATTTAAGGTCACCACTCATGAGAATCTACTATTATCAAAACAAGTGATTACAAGTAAAAGGAATACTAGTACCTAATACCAACCTACAATTGAACTCTTACCCTAATACCTAATTGGAATTGTATTGTAGAGGCAATCTCTCCTTTCAATGCACGACTCCCAGTACGTGACTAACACATCAACTTAGGAAGATGTTGGCTGCAAAGTTTTTCAATTCATCCAACAATGAAAATTAGGAAGCTCCTTGGTTACAAAACCCTTGACGCAAAGACGCAGTAGCTTTCACAAAGAATATGATAAACTAGGGCAAGAATGTCTCTGGCCACAATATGCATGTAACAATAATTACAACAACCTTTGCATCACTTGTGACTGCCCTTAAAATAATCTTTATATATGTCTAAGGTTGTGAGAAAAGAAATCCTACATAAATACTCATGGATATGTGTAAAATCAAATCTGAAAATTCTAATTTTATAATTCTCGACAGATATAGCTTGTGTCGAGCTTCTGTCAAGCTTCAACATCAAACCTCGATAGAAGTCTTTCTGTCGAGACATCTATCGAGCTTTAGAGAACAACACTTCTTCACTTGTTTTTTGCATCAGACTTGCATGGCTTCAATACTAAACTTGAACACTTGTTTCTTGAAGTACTAAATCCATCATAGATCTAACCAATTACAAGTAAAGTATGTTTTGTTAAAGGATTAGCTAATTTACATCACATATGTACGTCTCTAACAATTCCCACATATGTCCTAACATTTAAGATTCCAAATAAAGTTACTTTTTTGTAGTGTGCATGTTCTGAAGCTTTACCGACAAAAGTAGCCCTTGTGAGGAGAAAAATCACTGAGTACACTCTATAGTCAATGTAATTCACCCTCAGAAGATACAATTGATGCCCTCTGGAATTGCATTGAGATTGGTCAAGCCTGGAGTCCGGTTTTCAGTTAGACCCGTGTAAAATATCCCCATTTGAACTCTTTCTCGGATCTTGTGGAGGTGGTTGGTCGCCGAGGTAATCTTCTAGATCTTTTTGCAATGATTGTTTGGTCGATTTGGAACAGAAGGAATAAGCTACGAGTGGGTGAATTATGCCTACTGATTCAAAAAAATCCCGGAAGTTGCATGCTGCTATTTGCAGGATTTCCAACATAATAAACTTGCACATGTGCTGAGCACTAGACCAAAAATTGCAAAGTGGGAACCTCCTAGTTCAGACGAGTTTAAAACAAACTATGATGGTGCGATGTTTGAAGCTACAGGAGAAGCAAACATAAGAGTGGTAATTTGAAATTGCAAAGGTGAAGTTATGGTTGCTCTCTCAGAAAAAATTGCAATGCCGGCTTTAGTGGTATTGTTAGAAACATTGGCGGCATGAAGAGCTATTCAATTCGTGATTGAAATTGGAATTCACCATTCTGTTTTTTAGGGAGACTTTGAGATTGTTGCTAAGGATCTAAATTCCTATTGTATACCACCCTCGGCAATTGATCATCTTATCAAAGACACAATGTCTATTGCTGGCTTGCTTGTGAGTTATTCCTTCTCTCATATTAGGAGGTAGGGTAATTCTATAGGCATGGACGGAACTAGGTGGGGGCCCAAGGGGGCCCGAGCCCTCCTAGTCTCAAGAAAAAAAATGTAATATATATATATATATATATGTGTGTGTAGATATATTTTTTTTTTATAATTTTATATTTGGGCCCCCTCTTTCAAAAATTTTGGGTGCCCTCCCCTACAAATTTAAATTTTACATTAATTTCATTGTAATAACATTTGCATCAATTGTAAAATAGCATAAGGCCCCAAATCGGTCCAAAAAACCCCCAAAATATACCCACATCAATCTATGTATCATTGTGCAAAAATACATTTATGCTACAACAATTGTGTAAATTTACACAATTATTATAGCATAAATGTATTTTTGCAAATTTACACAATTACTATAATACAAATATATTTTTGTACAATGATACATAGACTGATATGAGTGTATTTTGGGGTTGATTGGACAAATTTACACAATTATTGTAGCTATGCAAATGAATGTTTTAGAAATTATTTAGATTGAGGGCAGTGGTTTTTGGTTGAGGAAAAGAGATGAATTGAGATATTAATAAAAAAAATTGATAAAGAAATAGTATTATGATGAAATGAAGTGTAAAATCATATAATTGGGTTTGGGCTGTGACAAGAAATGTCTATCAACCTCACCTTCCCCCAAAGAATGAGGAAGGTATGAAAACACTATTCCCTCAAAGAATGAGGAGGTTTTCCCCGTTTAGAAAGTAGGTTTGTTTGTTGTTCGCAGATAGCCAACACAAAACCTAGGAGCCGAACACTCTTTCCCCATTCAGTCGGAGTCCTTGTGATTTCTTCTCTTCCCTTCACTTCCGAACATCCCCCACCAAAAGTATCATTGAGTCACTACCATTCTTACTAAAGCCGACACCTTGTAGAGCTTATGAAATTTTTGCTTCGAGTCTAGCGATCGAAGAAGACCAAGAGCTTCAAATAATGAAATTAAGCAACAAAAAAAAAAAGTTGACTTGCTTTCCAGTTGAATAATCACGACCAATCTCTTTTTCATAATGATTTCATTCTACGAGCTAAACCTGTGGAACTGTTAAATAAAATTCTGTAGTGCAAGCCAAGCACTCCTATAAATTAAGGTCAGGATACATACATAGTCCATTTACTAAAGGATTTTCCATGCTTAGAATTAGAACGCTAGAAATTCCTTCTTTTATTTATTTTTTTTTGAAGCCAAACTCAATAGTGAATACTTTCATTCAAACATCAGTACATCAGACTTAAGAAGATAAGACACTGTTGCTTGTCTTCAAGCCATATCTTGTCTTGGTCTCCAAACTGAGCATGCTTAGCCACCAAATACGCTGCTGATTTGCATCTCTGAAAGCCTTTGAGAAAACGACCTCTGAGAGAGATTGTGCTCCTGCCAGAATCCCTTGCATCAAGTGACCAAACTCGGACCTTTGATTCTCACCCTCCATTACAGCTTTTTAAATGACACTTGAATCTCCAGAATCCCTTGCATCAAGTGAAGTGACGAACCCGGACCTTTGATTCTCACTCTCCATTACAGCTTAGTAGATGACACTTGAATCTCCCGAATCCCTTGCATCAAGTGACGAACCCAGACCTTTGATTCTCACCCTCCATCAGAGCTTTGTAAATTACACTTGAATCTCCTTCTGCTATTTATACAGCCAAATCCTGCATCGCTTGCAAAAAGACCAACCCTGCTTCCATAGCAAAAGCTTCAATTTCCACCACTTGAAAAATGGCCTCTACCCAGTCAGAGTTTATATATTTATTCAAATCTCCATTAGAAACACCCAAAAATGTTATTTGACCTATAAAAGGTCATTGGCAATAGTAGTTCATAGTTAGCACACCTGACATCACCACAAAAACACTAATAAATGAAGAGCGTAGTGCAATGCAATGCTAATCAGGTGACTGTGCCACAACACTGCATCGAGTATGGACCATTCAGTCTTGTAAACCGAGTCAAAATATGTTTTACTATGGTTCTGTTGATTGCATCAGTCAATATAGAAGAAGCCACAACACCAAGATTTAAAAAATAAAAATAAAAAATCACTTCTATCATTGCAATAACAAGCTCCAGCATAAGATACAACAGAAAGGCACTATTCTATCTTGGACAAAATAGACCCTAGACGTACAATGCACCCCCCCAAAGAAGAAAAATACTCAACCACAACAATAAAAGAAGCCGGTGAAGCATTACTACTACAGGTTGCTCAATTGCAGGCATGAGACCTACTAGTTAGAGTCAAAGCCAATTCTAGCTATTGCTAACAAAAAAATGAATTCTATGCAATGAAACTCTCCTTGTCACCCAGAAAGGAATCAGAAGAACTTGATTGCATCTGAAACATTACAGGAAAAAATAAATGGAACAACTACTTCTACTGAAACTCTAAGCCACAAAACTGCAGGACAAATATCCTCAAAGTACCATTGCAACCTTCTCCTGGGAAACATACGAAGAAGGATGGGCGATCAGGGGCTCATAGTGATCAGCTCCAGCGCCACACCAACCTGCAAGTAAAACTGCAATGCTTAGCCAAACTAAAAGATAAAAAGGAATGAACAATGGTTGTGCAGTTGAACCCGAAGGATTCATGGGAGATTGAGATTCATAAATGATTGAACGAGAATCAATCACTACACAAATGCTTGTACATAGGCAACAATGGAGTGTAACACAATGAGATAGCTCCATTACCTGTTCCTTTCATGAAAAGGAAAAAGGGAGGTTCACAAATTTGACTCCTAGGGCGATGTGGGAGGAAGAAAACACAATTTTCTTCATCAACCATTGCATCTGCTCCATGTGCTTGCACCTGCATGAAATTAATTAATACAAGGACACTTAAGGAGAACCAAATGCACCTACATAGAGCAGATTTAAAATAGAAATGAGTTTGCCTAGATGACCAACACCAGATACTCAAAATGAGATGTTAATAAGATAAACTGAACCAAACACACCCTTTTACTTGCCATCTTTAGCAATGAGAACCATATGCACCCCATATAGAGCAGGTTTAAAATAAAACGCATTCACCTAGATCAAGATGACCTACACCATATACTCTGATACTCAAGAATACACTTCTGTAAGACAAGTTGAACTAAATACTTGACATCAATGTCCATTCTCAAAGGCTATCTACGTCTCAAGGCAAGCACCCTAACAGGTTACTGATTTTCACAGCAACACTCAAAATCACAATATGAGCCAACGCATGAAAACAAGTGCAAGACATTAATAACTATGAAAACTGGTGCATAAGCATACTATTAATTTTTTTAAAATTGCAAATATCACATAACAATCAAAACACAAACATAACAAGATTTTCATACTGTTGGAGCTTACAAAGAACAAGATTACTGATCATACACACACTTTATACATTCCAAATGCAACATTAAAGATATGAGACATAATATGAAAACTTATGGCCTGTTTGGATGGAGGGGGGAAAGAGGGAAGTGGAGGGGAGTAAAGTAGAGTTAGCTAAAAATAAACTAATTTTGTGCTAAATCTACTCTACTTCCCCTCCCTCTCCCTCAATCCAAACGGACCATTAGTATTATCAGATATACCATGTTATAACTATAATGTACAGCTGAAACATGTCCAAAGCAAGATTTATAATCAATTACCAAATATCAATATCCCAATCATGCAATGAAGCTGTAAGAAAGAAAAATAGAATCAATCTAAGAACCAAATGTTCTCCTTACCACATAAATCTCCCTCTTGAACTCTGTTGCAAGACACTCTATTGCTATATCATCTCCAAAAGCTGCAGCATGACCTTCCCTATTCTCATCTACAGTTAATAAACCCTCCTCAGTATACTGCAAAGTGATGATATCATATTCATCATCAGATGAACCAGAGATCGACATGTATTTCGCCCAACTTGGACCATCATTCACCGGAACACATCTCTCTTTGTAAATAGACTCCGCCGCCATTTCTCTACAATCAGTAGTAAAAAAAAATCATTACAATAAAGAACACAAGCAAACTACATGCTACCAAATCTTCAAGCAACAACATTCCCACTTCAGGAATAAGAATTTACTCTCTACAACGCAAAAAGGAACCCCAAATGTGACAAATTGATAACAATCCCACTAATTTGTTCATTGAGACTTAATTTAAAATTAAAAAAAAAAAAAAGTTAAACCTTTAAATAATTAAAAAAACAATTTTTATTTGAGTGAGAAAATCTTAACTTAAAAAAAAAAAAAAAAAAAAAGATCTTTTATTTGAGAATATCTTAAAATTAAAAAATAAAAATAAAACTTTTATTTGGGGGAAAAAAAAAAAAAAACTTTAACAGTTTACTGCGTTGATTTATTTTTTATTTATTTATTATTTTTTTTCATCATGAAAAATGAAAAATCAAAGATTGATAAATGTTAGATTTGATTTCTTATCCAAGAATTGGAACAAGCAGATCCAAGAAATGTTACCCAAACAAACAGATCTAAGACTTGAAAAAAAGAAAAAGAGATCTGTACCTTTGCATGCCGAGTTGAACGAGCTCGTCAATGGCGGAATCCAAAGACAAGCGATCTTGTTTGTTAGCCAACAACTTGACCTCCTGAACCACATGGATCCCCCACCCGCTTTTCAGATCCGGCGCGTACATATGCATTATCGCCTCCTCTATGCTCTCCTTCTCCTCCGCCTTCGCCGATCCGAAATCCTCCTTGAACCTCCTCACCGTCCGCCTCCTCAGCTCCCGCGCGTCCTCCCCACGCGCCGCCTCCTCCTCCACCTCTGCCTCCGCCAAGCCCATCGCCTTCTGCGACGCCGTGAACAGGCAGTTCCCGTCGGAAGAAACCTCTCCTCCGTGCGACAGCCGGAAGACCACCGACGCGGAGGAGCCGTCCTGCGGGTGCTTCCACAGGACGCCCTTCGCGTGCAGCCTCTGCAAGTGGCGGCGCTGCTGGTCCTCCAGGCCGTGGACCGAATCCCATTGGTCCACGAGATCTACGGCCTGGATTGCATCAAGAGCAGCAGCAGTAGTAGTAGGTGGAGGTGGTGGTGGTGATGGCGGCGTTGACTTTTGGTCCTTCCATGGTGACGATGAATTTTGAAATGCCTCTGCAACGGTCGAAGAATCACAGAGCAATTTCCCCATTTCCCCCAACTTTTTCTTTTTTTTTTTAAAAAAAAATTTCAAAATTTATTTTCTTTTAATTATTCTTTATTTTTCTCTTCTTTCTTTTCTTCCTCTTGAATGTGGAGGAGAGAAGAGTTGCAGAGAGGAGAGAGAGAGAGAAAGAGAGAGAGAGAGAGAGAGAGTAGGGTTAACGGATAGATGTACGAAGCGGGAGAATTAAGCCACGTGGATAAATCATAACGTTTATATGACTATTCTGACCGTGTGTTTGTGTGTGAGAGAGAGATGCTCACGTAAGCCTGTGGACCATCACCGGCAAATCTGAGCCAGATAGATATATGTGTATAATATTGTCCGAAACATAAAATAAAATAAAAATACGGATTATACCCTTTTTTTTGTTGTTGTTGAGAGGAATTATACCTTTCTTTTTAAGTTTGGTTTTTTGTTATTTTATCTCATTTTGATTCTATAAATTCATATTTTTTGTCGCTACTAATTTTTACTCCATTTTAATAAATAAAAAAAAAGGTTTTAATTGAGGAGGACAACTAATTTTGTGACCAAATTAAACAAAAATGAAATTTTCCTTACTAAAAATAAAAATTAACCAAACTCTAAAGTGTATAGTTTGTATATTTTTTTATTTTATTAAAAAAGTTTAATAATTCTTAGTACTAAAAAATTTTAATTTTAATAGTTAATAGGAGTTATAAACTAACAATAAAAACAACTTTTAAGACCAAAATAAACTTATGAAATCAAAATATTATATTTTTAATAAATCTAGAGAAGCATACAAGAATTTACACCCTAAAAAAAAACCTATTTAGATAGCAAATTGTTATGATAGATAAATAAATTATATTAATAATTAAATATAAATTAATAAAAACTTGACCATTCAAACTATTATAAAATAATTAGAAAGGTAGCATTATATTCTCTTTTTTGTTGAAAATTGCTAATAAGTCAATAAAATTTACCATTCTTGTTACAACTCGTGCCATGTGACATAGAAAAGATTGTGAGTCTACTTTCACAACTCATAACATGGCATGTTAGCGACCAAAAAAAATAAAATAAAAGTAAAGTTAGAAATATATAAAAGAAAACAATTTTGTGCCACAATTTATTATATGACAAGTTGTGATTATTAGAAATATGTCTTTACATGAACTTACCTTATACTTTTACCACTTATAATTTGTTATGTGACAAGTTGTGACATAAAATTATATCATTTTATGTGTCTCTAATATTATTCAATAAAAAAAATGGTTGATTTTGTATTGTTTTTATTTTTTTGCCTAGTATAGTTTTATCGAGTATTTTATTAAATTCTCCATTAGACGTTGGTGTTGGTGTTGGTGTTGACGGTGTTAGTTGGCATTGCCAATGGCAATGGAAATCCTTGTGGCTCCCAAAAAAGAAAAAGGGTTTGGTGAGAGTCTGGTCCTCGATAATGTCCCCTCTACAGTACTTACAGTAACCAATCAGGTGCTGACAGCTCAGTCCAGACAACATGAGGTCTGTCATGCTTGCGGCTACACTTGGGCAAGAGCCGGCGCTGGTCAAATCTCACGCAACAATAACCACTATAGTATATTATTATTTAATTATATATTATTAATTATAACATTCAAGGAAGCCATCCAGCCCAAGACAAAACAAGAGATTGAGCATGTCCAAAGGAGCTCAACACCCTCAAACATGTTATTACTATTTTTTCTACCACCAAGACACCACAAAAGTATCAATGTATAGCTTTAAAGCTTCACAAAACCTCATGCGCTTAAACCCTATTTCCAACTAGCTGTTAATTATTATTAGTTTTTAAGAGCATAAACAATTAATAAGTAGCTTTAAAAAGAGAGAAGCATAGTAATTTTTGGGGAAAATTTATCCTTACCAAATAATTGTATTTTTTTTTTCTCTTTTTGGTATTACCAAACGATGACGATTCTCTCAAAATAATAATAATAATAACAACAGCAACAACAATTCTTTCTTAATTATTATTTTCACAAAAAGTAAATTGTAAATTGCACATTTAAAGTTTGAGAGTCTTTAGATTTTATATCATAAAGTTTTAGAATTTGAATTTTACCAATAAAATTCTGCTTTGTTTGCATCAGCAGCCCCTTCATTCATATTTTCTATTAAGTGTCATATAGGCTTACCATATATGTTTAATTTATCCAATAAAATAATGTCACATCATTTTTATTATGTCATGTCATTTTATTTTTATTTTTATTTTTATTTTTTTAGGCTACAAAAATGATGTGGCATCAATTTATTTGAACAAACTAAACAAAGTAACAAGTTTATGTGACACTTATTGAAAAATATAAATGAATGAATTGTTAATATAAACGAAATAAAACTTCAAATCATAAAACCTAAATGTTAAAATTTGAATTTTGAAAGTATAAAATCTAACCGCTCAAAACTTTAAGGATGTAGTTTATAATTTCATGTTTCACAAATTTTTATTTATTTTTTATTTTTTGAGAAACGTTTCACAAATAAAGAAACATTACCTAAACTCCAAAATATGCATTGATGGCCTTGTGGTTGTGAAAGAAGATGAAAACTAACCGATTGCGAAATCAATATTTTGATAGAAAGATATTAAAGTCCTTTCTTGTGTTTTTTATAGTTGCAAATTTAGTTGGATAAGGAGAAATACGAATGATGTGGCGCATAATTTATGTAAATGGCGTTATTTACTCAAAATAAACGGGTTATTAAATATACTTCCGTAGGATGTTTATTGCCTCATCAATTTTCCACAAAGGCTAGTCCTTGTCTTACAATTGAAGACCAAAATTACAGGATGGTTTGAAAAATATGAATAAAGAGACAATCACTTCATAAAAGATTTTTGCTAAGCCCCAGGATTAATCTTATGAGTGCAAAATTGGTTTTTTTTTTTTTTTTTTTTTTAATCAGAAATTGGTTATTCTTAACATATGAGTCTTGCTCATGTCCCTCTCAATCGAAGGATTTGAATGTATAACATAAGATCTACAAAATTTTATATATATATGCTTTAGATATGATTGCAATAGCTCTGTTTTTTCTTTTTTAACTAAAGCGGACTTTCTATTTCAAAGAACTGTATAATTAGGGTCAATGAAAATGAAGTTGAGATAATAGGATGTCAAAGATGTGATTAATCATTGCAATGTCCAATCCACGATTGATGTCACATTGAAGGTTCATATGCTGTATTGGTGAGCTTCACAATATTTCTACTCAGAATATTCTATCAGAATGTGATATTATTCTTCAAGCACAGCACAGTAGTTATTATTGTGATTTAAAAAATAATAATAATCCTATAATCCTTGCAACATGTGGGGGTGGGGGGAATAAGATTAAATATAAGAGAAGAAAAAATTTGAGTCTATCTCTACCAAAAAAAAGAGAGATAAAGATGTGATGGAAGAGATTTCCTTTTCTTTTCATATATTCATTCAAGTGATATAATTAAAAGAATTTTACATGATTGAACATGAATAAACATTTTCATCACTAAACATTTGATTAGGATAAATATGTTGAGCTGAGTATTGGGGAGGATAATAGAAAACATTAATTCCCCCTTCTGTGCCTTTTTTATTGTCATTGCCCTTGCCTTGTGATCCTACTTTCTCTCCTTGTTCTTGCTTCACAATCTCCACATGCTTCCTCAGTCGCTTCTTGATGGATTCAACAAGCTTCGGTGGATCGAATGCGCCTTTCACAATCACTCTTGACGTTTCCTTATTTGTTTCCACATTTAGAATTCCTATTATGCAAATTTTCAAAGAAAAAAGAAATACATTAACTTAATGTTTCACCCCCAAATTTTTTTTTTATCTCAGTTTGGTTTTAGAATTTCACTTAAGAAAAGAACTAAATAGAGAGATTTACTTACCTTTCATTCTCTCTATACATTTCTTGATATCATTTGCACAACCTTCACAATGCATGTACATTTTGAGCACTACAACCTTCAATTGAACCTGTATAAAGAAAAGTAAAAATAAGAGAGAAAGCACATATAACCTATTGACAAAGTGAGAACTATAATAGATTTTTGAAAGAGGAAAATTTGGTGCAATTGTAATAGACCTCTTGCTTCTTTTCTGGTTCTTTTTTCTTATTTTTATCCTCTGGTTTTAGTTTGGGAGAGATAAGCTCGACATTTCTACTGTATTTCTTCTGAAGTGTTTGTAGGGCTTTCAGTGGATCAGCATTTTTACCCTTCACAACCACCTTGCGATTTGCACTATCTATCACAACATCTTCCACTCCTAATCATTCATATATGCACAAATTTAATTATCAAAATAAATAAAAGAACAAAAGACACACACACATATGAAGTGAATCATTCAAATATTACCATCAAGTCTTTTCAAGCATTTAGAAACTTTTTGACAGCATCCTTCACAATGCATGAACACTTTCAACACAATTTCTTTATTGGAATTTCCTGTATTTTTCTCTTCCTTTTTTTCCTCACTTTTCATCTCCTCCTTCTCCACTGGCTGCTTATTTTTTCCCTAATGAAAAACAAGAAATTTCATTGCCATAGAATAAAAGTATTGACTAGTATAGAAATTGACCAAAAGTGAAATGGTTTCCTACCTTTCCCATTGCTTCTCTTCTTAGTTAGGTTGTGTTGGTCCCAATTGCCAAGTTTTACATGGAGTGTCTTCAAACGAAATATAAATAATACTCTATAGTACTGCTCTCTCTTTTTCTCCTCTCTCTTTTAGGCAATTCTCACTAATATTTGTCAATTAATTGTCTTTCCACAAAGAGAGATTACAAGACAAAATACCATTCACCAAAACTGGACGTCATCAACTACAGATATGGAAGCTATCAATTGGTTTTTAACTTTTTATAATAATAATTGTTATCAATAAATCATAATAGTTTTCAGTGTCTTTTCATTTACCTTTAACCAAATGGGTGAAATAGCATAAACATGTCTAGTTGTTTCCTACATATATAATTGATAAAGTTTCCATTAATATAGGTTGAGTTTAGAGAAACTAATAACAAATAAAGAGCTCTCTCTCAAAAAAAAAAAAAAAAAAAACAAATTAAGAGAGATTTATTACATGCCTTCTTCATAGTTGACAAATGCTTCTAATGATATGAAAATGTGGTATAATAATTTAAATCTATATATTTGTCTGCAAAACAAGTTCTAAAAATTACAACTTTTCAATCTAGCAACATATAACACTCAATTTAGCAGCAGATAATATTCCCAGCTTAAACAAGAGCCCATGTTCCTTAGGTTAATAATAATTATAAACAATGGATCATAATTTTTTTGATTGATAAGTGGATCAGAATTATTATTGGGAAGGGTCCAATTAACCTTTTCAAAAGACTAGCTTCTTCAAGTTCATTTTTTATTCCACTATAATAAAATGGTTGAGTGGCATATGAACGCCTCTTTGTTTGCTTAGGTAATGTAATGTTCATGTATGAGTATATGATATCTTGATTGCTTTAATTACTTTAAATGTTAATAAGTTGGCTCCTCCTTCATCAGATTAAATAAAAAACCGTTTTAAGTTTTAATTACTTGTTATTAAGTTAATATAAAATCATCTCAATAATCATTCAAACAGTAGTTGTCATCTTCACAGTAGCAAATCATAATATGGACTCTATAGAGTAATATGCAATGTATATAAATTTACATGAAGGTTTGCCATTTTTTTCTTATTCTTTTATTTTTATTTCTTTTTTGTAGCAAAATAGTAAAATACATGCTTATATTTAATTATTTTTGGTTCTGAAATCCATAAGGTATGTCCAATAATTAATAGCTAACTTGAACAATTTATTGACAAATTTTTGTATGAATAATTGTACAAATTATCTTATTTATTCTATGATTACTTCTCTTAGTTAAGTTATTTAATTAGTAAGATTATTTTATTGGAATTCCACAAAATGATCCTTAATCAATTATAATTGTAAATTTTGACTTACAAATAAATTATATAAAAATAATAATTACTTTGGACATTTGCCCTAAATACTTCTTTCCTATCACATTTTTATCTCTCTAAATCTTCCATATTCACTTGTTTATTAAATTTAATCATGCTTATCATACATTGATAAAAACTCCATATATTATTGTAGACACCTCATTTCACAACCTTAATTAATTTAACCTTGGAGGTAAAATGGTCATTTCCCACACAAAGAGCACAACCGTAATTAAGCCGTCAAATCTTCGGTCACTCTTCATAAATCTTGAGGTTTTCACAATCACAGTGATATGTAATGTGCCTTAATCAAACAATCGGATCGGAAAATATAGGAAAATCAAGTTTCAACAGCTAATATGCATTTACCCGATTGAGACTGAGCTGTGTGGATTTTCGCTAATTAATTTTGATTGGAAACTAAAATGGCTAATTAAAATTAATTGAGTGAAAATTTGTGATTGGTTAAGTCCATATTTATTTATGTGACTTAGTGCATTGAATCAAAATTGGTTATCAAACACTAAGTGATAATGTGTTTTTTTTTTTAATCAATTATCTCAAGAAAAATAATTTTTAAACATCATAATTATCATTCCAAAATATCCAACATCATGAACATCACAATTGTTTAAAATAGTTTTCTATTTTAATTCTAGTATGTCTTTTTGATCTAAAAACCTCAACATCATTTGCAAGAGCCAAATATGTTGCAAAATCAAAACTTTCGTTCAAAATTAAATCTTGTTGCAAATCTCAAAACCTTTTTAAAATCTTATTTAAATTCGGATCTATAGATTAACTGTAATTAATCTCCAATTTAATGTTAGATCTAGGAATTCATTTATTGACGTAACTCAAAGTGTTGCTTTCATATGCTCAATTACAACTTTAATTTCAAAATAAAATAAATTTCAATTTCCAATATTCCAGTTTCAATTTGATGCAATGCATTATACGTCTCAAGTGCTATGCCATGTTTGTTTGAAGGGAAATGTAATGGGCCACCGTAATCTAGAACACCAATTTTTACCAAATAGGATAGATGCCTAACACATTTCCACCTTGTAATTTAGTCCCGAATCTAGTTCTAGGGTTTTAGATTAGGGCTAATTCAACGCAACTTTTTTACTTTGATATATGGAATGTAACTAGAACTCAAAGTCTCGTTTTTTCATTAAGGGTAAATTCCAGAAAACACCCCTGAGATTTGGGTTAATACCAATTAGGTCCAAGATATTTTAAAAATGACCAATTTGGTCCTTTAAGACAAAAAAACCCTTACACCATTAACCCTCCATTACAGTTTTCTTTTCTGGTCTTTCTTCCTCACAGACCTGCTCTCCCACTCCCCCTCTCGGTGGTTCCTTTGATTCTCACAGCCAAAACCCCACTCTCCCTCTCTAACCTCAGATCTGCTACTACCACCACCAGCCATAAAACCCAGCCAAACCATAGCATTAAGACCCAAATCCAAAAATCCTATAGCATCCTCCACTGCAAATCCAAAAAACCATAGCATCCTCCATTGCAAATCCACCCCATGCCGGAAACCACCACCACCACTAAAACCCACCACCGGCCACAAAACCCAAAGAAAAAAAAAACCCTAAAACCCAAAACAAACCACACAAACATCAAATCCCACCACCACCATCGGCCACAAGACCCAAAGAAAAAAAAAACCCACAAATCCAAAACAAACCAACCACATCAGAGCCCACCACCACCACCGAAAACCACCGCCAGCCACAAAACCCAAAGAAAAAAAAAAACCCCAAAACCCAAAACAAATCACACAAACATCAAATCCCACCACCACCGCCGACCAGAAGACCCAAAGAAAAAAAAACCCACAAACCCAAAACAAACCAACCACATCAAAGCCCACCACCACCACTACCGAAAACCACCGCCAACCACATCAGAGCCCACCAAAAAAATCATCAACAAACCAAAACCAACCACTACAAAACGCACCACCACCGCTAAAACCACCCAAACCACAACTTACAGCCACCAAACCCACGCACCACTATGAAGAAAAGAGGCATGGGCGAGAGAAACAAAGGCTTGAAAGGGAGGAGAGTGGATCGGCTTGGAGAGAGAGAGAGAGGATGAGAGGGAGAAGGAGAGGTATAAGGAAGAAGAGAGGAAACAGACAGACAGACATGATTGAGGAAAAAAAAAAAAGTAATGGAGGAAATAGAAATGGTAATAACAGTGTAAGGGTGTTTTTGTCTTAAAGGACCAAATTGGTCATTTTTAAAATATCTTGGACCTAACTGGTATTAACCCAAACCTCAAGGGTGTTTTCTGGAATTTACCCTTTCATTAAAATGTAACCAGGACCCAAAGCTTTAAAATTTCTATCAAATGTAATTTTTTTCAATTATTCAATGAAATCCAAATATTCAATTCAATTTATTAAACAAATCTAAAATTAAAGCTCAAGCCTAACTTTGTTTATAAACAAACAAATATGAATGAGTTTTTTATCAAGTCAAATCTAAGCTATTTATGAATGGCTTGATTTATTTTATTTACTGTTTTACTTAAAAGTTACTCCTAAAGACAGTAGGAAGTGCCAACTTAACCAATGAGTTATCAATTTCTAGTAAAAAAATTTCTCAAAAAAAAAAAAAAAAAAAAACTTCTAGTAAATAATTGTCTTCTCGTATTTTGATAGTTGTTGTAGATTTAACCGGGTTAGAAGAAATAACAATGATGTGGATTATAATTTATGTATATGGGTTTATTATCAACGTATTTGTTGGGTGTCTATTGTCTCAGTATTTTCCATATCGCTAGATCTTGGGAAAGGATCTCTCTAATTTTATGTTAATTCTTAATGGAATTGTATTATTATTGAAGAAAAAGAAAATGACAGAGCTTGTACATTGTTGGAAAATATGGCTAAATAAACAAGTTTTGATTTAACAATACAAACCCTAAAAAATTAGCAATGACAAAAATAAATAAATAGAGTTAGAAATATCTCACAAACTATAGAATTACGCAAAATGCGTTGTCTTTAAATGTTGATTCGTGCTTCCCGAAGTAGAACTCGGTGTGAATGGCTCTCTTGGTCGAACAACCCCCCAAGATTAGACTATAATGATTTCTTCAAGTTGATCATACACTCAAGCAAGAAGAACTAGGAACAACCTTACTTGCCTTTCCTTTCCTTAAAATAAAAAATATTTGAAGCTAAATTTCTGTACAGCAAACCAGAGCAAACAAAGAGAAGATACGACCGGAGAAGATGAAAAAATATGACTTTGAATAGTGTGAGTTGTAGGATTTTATATATGCCAACATGTAAGACAAGTGGGCTGACTAGAGGACTAGGCCTCTAATGGTTATTGTGCAGATTTGATGCCCAACGGATTGAACATTAAATGCCCCAACGGGCTACTGTTTAATGCCCAACGGACATAACCAAAATGGGCTAAAAGGAAAAGAAAAGGGAGAAGGAAAGAGGAACAAGAAAGATAGAGACAAGCCTAAACCCAACCCAAGCCCAACTCTAACCCTTAGCCCATTATCTTTCAAGCTAACACTTAAGTGGTGCAATGGTTTATAAACCTACATGAGAACACATCTCTAACCAATGTGGGACACAAGCATAGTTTAAGAGTTTGAAACACACATACTCCAACAATCCCCCACATGTTACAAACACTAAACTAGGAAAGACAATAAACTTAAGAAGGCATGCATCAATATGGTATCATAAGGTTTTAATCATAATTAGGATAAATAAATAGGAACTACTAGACAATGGTAGAGTTAGACTCTTTTAACCAAGTTATTAGATAACCAAAGTTACCACCCACATACCTTTCTTTATCGAGGTTGTTCCATAAGCAAGTTGGTGCCTTATACAGGCCATGCACCATTGGGTTTCATGAGAGCTCTAGAGACCTACCCAAGTCTCATAGGAAGCGGCATAACTTCCACTCCCACATAGGTGGCATCCATCAAGAGTGTATGCAGTACACCCATCCTAACAGGTAGGGACTATGGATCCATTAAGAGCTAGAGCTCAACCTCCAACAATCTACAACTTAGCACTATCTCACACCATAGGGATGGACTCATTACTAATCTCGTCAATGAGATAGCGAAATACATAATAACTGACAGTGCCCATATGGACCACAAATGACCTCTACCCATTTAACCTCTTGCGTGGAATCACCCATCATAGAGGTTGGGCATTGGCCATAGTGTCACAATTTGGGTATCAGTCCTATCCCCCTCGATGTCTCACTCACCAACCTTCTTGCTAGTGGCTTGGTCAAAGGATCGGCCAAATTCCTTTATAATCTCACAAAGTCCAAGGATATTGCACCATTATTAATGAGCTACCTCACAATATTGTGCCTCCATCGGATATGTCGACTTTTCCCATTATAGATTTTGTTCTTAGCACGTGCTATGGCAGCCTGGCAATCACAATGCATGCAAATAGAGGCAATAGAGTTAGTATACAATGGTATATTAATTAACAAACTCCTAAGTCACTCGGCTTCGGACTCAACCTTTTCTAAGGCTACTAACTTTGATTCCATGGTGGATCTCGCTATGCAAGTCTGCTTGGATGATTTCTAAGAGACAGCCCCTCCGGCTAGTGTGAACACATATCCACTACTGGGCTTTACCTCATCTGTATCAGAGATTTAATTAGCATCACAATGTCCTTCTAATATAGCAAGATAACCACAATATGAAAAACCATAATCAAAAGTACCCTTTAAATATCTCAAGAATCTAGATATTGCATCCCAATGTTCAATACTAGGATTATGAGTATATCTACTCAATTTACTAACAGCATATGCAATATCAGGACGAGTACAGTTTGTCAAAAATATCAAACTACCAATGATTTGTGCATATTTATCTTGTGAAACACTATCACCACAATTTTTAAACAAATGTACCTTTAAGTCAAAAGGAGTAGACATAGGTGACATATCAAAGTGTTCAAACTTTTTAAGAATTTTCTCTACATAGTGAGATTGTGATAGTGTAATGCAATCATTATCCCTAAGGATCTTGATGCGTAAGATTATATTTGCCTCACCCAAATCTTTCATATCAAAATTAGAGACAAAAAAGTGTTTAGCATCATGCACAACATCAAGGCTAGTTCCAAATATAAGCAAGTCATCAACATATAAACATATAATAACACCTTCATTATTAATAAACTTGCTATATATGCATTTATCGGCACCATTGATCACATACTCATGTGTAAGCATAACATTATTAAATTTTTCATGCCATTGTTTAGGTGCTTGTTTTAAACCATATAAAGATTTAACCAACTTACAAACTTTATGCTCTTGTCCAAGAACTACATAACCCTCGAGTTACTCCATATAAATCTCTTCTTTTAAATCACCATTTAGAAAAGCAGTTTTAACATTCATTTGATGTACTACAAGTTTGTAAATAGAAGCAATGGAAAATAAAATTCTAATAGATGCAATTCTAGTAACTGGAGAATAAGTATCAAAATAATCCACATTATGTTTTTGCTTATAGCCTTTGGCTACTAAGCGAGCTTTAAACTTATCAATTGTACCATCCGGTTTTAATTTCCTTTTAAACACCCATTTGCAATCAATAGGTTTAACCTTGGGTGGAAGCTCAACTAATTCCCAAGTATGATTAGACATAATAGATTCTAATTCATTATCAATTGCTTCCAACCAAAAAGGTGCATCTACGGATTTAACTTCATCATAGTAACTTACAAGTTCATCTTCAACGACATAGGCAAGGAAATCGTTACCGTAATCCTTTTCCTTCCTAGCTCGCTTGCTCCTTCTTATTTCTTGCACATCATCAACAAAGTCATTAGAAATTTCAATAGAATCACGCAATACTTTTTCCATATTTTTCAAAGGAAACACATGCTCAAAGAATATGGCATTTTCGGATTCAATAATAGTGTATGATTCTAATATATCACTTTTGATGACAAAAAATCTATAGCATGAACTATTGCAAGCATAACCAATAAACACATAATCACATGTTCTATAACTAAGCTTTCTCCTTTTAGACTCGGGTAGCATGACCTTAGCCAAGCATCCCCACGCTTTGAGGTATTCCAAGTTAGGCTTACGCCCTTCCCAAAGTTCATAAGGAGTTTTACCGGTTTTCTTATGAGGTACCTTATTTTGAATATGGCAAGTCGAAAGAATGGCCTCCCCCCACATGTTGGAGGATAGCCCAGAACTAACAAGCATAGTATTCATCATCTTTTTAAGAGTTCTATTTTTCCTTTTGGCTATTCCATTAGATTCTAGTGAATAAGGTGGAGTTACCTCATGTATTATGCCATTTTGTTCACAAAATTCCTTAAAATGATTAGACTCATATTCACCACCTCTATCAGTTCTAAGTCTTTTAATCCTTTTATTCTTTTGGTTCTTAACTTCACTTTTATACTTTATAAACATCTCCAAAGCTTCATCCTTGGTTCTTAGTAAATAAAGTTTAGTGAATTTAGAGTGGTCATCAACAAAGATCACATAAAATCTTTTACCACCTTTAGTCATGGTGTGTTTTAAATCACCCAAGTCACTATGTACCAATCCAAGAAGCTCAGTTTCTCTTGTTATGGATTTACAAGATTTCTTGGTGATTTTAGTTTCGGCACAAATTTCACATTTGTCCATATTAGCTTCACTTAGTGATTTAATAATTCCACATTCTTTCATTTTCTTTATATAGCCAAAATTAACATGTCCAAGTCTACCATCCCAAACATCAATGGAATCAACTAAGTAAGCACAAGAAGATGAACATTTTTCATTAATAACTTGATCAACATAAAGTACAAAGAGACCTTCATCATCATAGCCCTTACCAATAAAGACTTCATTCTTAGTTAAAGTAACTATACTACCATCAAATAAAACTTTAATACCGGCCTTACCAAGCAAATGTACCGAAATGAGATTGTGTCGAAAGTAAGGTACATGAAGGACATTATTGAGTGAAAGAGTTTTACCGAAAGTTAGCTTCAAGAGTACCTTCCCTTTACCACTCACCAGCACGGACTTATTGTCCCTAACATAGACACATTCGGTGCCTTCCGCCATAGGAGTGTAGGAACTAAACTCCTCTTTGAATGCACCACTGTGTCTTGTGCAAGCCGAGTCAACTACCCATCCCTTCACTTTTGTTACCAAGTGTGCCTCACACACCACCGCCGCAATGATCTCTTCGGTTTGCACCACATTTGCCTTATTTGATGTAGAGCCTTTGTTGTTGTTCTTATTGTTGTTATTGTTGTTGAAGTTGCCCCTCGCCCTACATGTTGCCGCATAATGACCTACCTTGCCACAAATAAAACAATTACCCTTTTTTCTTTTGGATTTGAGGATTTAGGTCATTTTTATTATGAAATTTTCCTTTTCCCTTGAAATCATGTTTCTTATTATGTTGTGGAGGTCCAGTGGGTCCTCCTTCTACAACATTAGCCTTGGAAGTAAATTCCTTAACTCTAGAAACCTTTTCCGACATCCTATTTGTTTCTTCAATTTGAATATCAACGATAGTTTGTTGAAGATTCAAATAGGTTCTATGGTGGCTATACCGGTGTTTATACTCTTTCCAAGAGTCCGGCAACTTAAACACTAGGCCGTGAGCCACAAACCTCTCGGGTAAAAAATCACCCTCTTTAGCTAGGTCGGATACTAATTTTTGAAAATCTTCAATTTGGCTAGAAACACTTTTTTCCTCAACCATTTGAAAAGACATAAATTTAGCCATAGCAAATTTTTTAGTACCCTCATCCTCAAACCCATAACGACCATTAAGCTCATCCCATAAATCTTTAGCACAAGTAAAATGACAATAATTATCAAACAACTTGTTAGATAAACCACACTTAATAGTATGAACACACAATTTATTTGTTTTTTCCCACTTTGCTATATTTTTAGGATCTTCTTCGGGTTTAGGCTTATAAAGAACCCGGTCAATTTCGGTAAATTCCAAGATGGACAAAACCCTTTCTTTCCAACGTTTAAAATTATTTCCATCAAAAGTCTCAAGCTTTGTAATTTCCGAAATGACCTTAAGAGAATCAACAACTTGTTTCTTCATTTTTAAAACACAAAAATCAACCTTTAAAATTGTTGGAAAATATGGCTAAATAAACAAGTTTTGATTCAACAATACAAACCCTAAAAAATTAGTAATGACAAAAATAAATAGATAGAGTTAGAAATATCTCACAAATTATAGAATCACGCAAAATGCGTTGTCTTTAAAGGTTGATTTGTGCCACCCGGAGTAGAACTCGGTGTGAATGGCTCTCTTGGCCGAACAACCCCCCAAGATTAGACTATAGTGATTTCTTCAAGTTGATCACACACTCAAGCAAGAAGAACTAAGAACAACCTTACTTGCCTTTCCTTTTTTTTAAATAAAAAAATATTTGAAGCTGAAATTTCTGTGCAGCAAACCAGAGCAAACAGAGAGAAGATACGGCTGGAGAAGATGAAAAAATATGACTTTGAATAGTGTGAGTTGTAGGGTTTTATATATGCCAACATGTAAGACAAGTGGGCTGACTAGAGGACTAGGCCTCTAATAGTTACTGTGTAGATTTGATGCCCAACGGATTGAACATTCAATGCCCCAACGGGCTGCTGTTTAATGCCCAACGGACAGAACCAAAATGGGCTAAAAGGAAAAGAAAGGGAGAAGGAAAGAGGAACAAGAGAGATAGAGACAAGCCTAAACCCAACCCAAGCCCAACTCTAACCCTTAGCCCATTATCTTTCAAGCTAACACTTAAGTGGTGCAATGGTTTATAAACCTACATGAGAACACATCTCTAACCAATGTGGGACACAAGTATAGTTTAAGAGTTTGAAACACACATACTCCAACATACATAAGCAATGGTTTATGTGGTTGTCGATTATTCAGTAGATTTTGATTCTAAAATTCTAAGAGTTTTCTTCTCACTTAGGGTGAGTCTTTCTTCTCATTCTGGGTGAAGTACTCCATCTCACGCTGTGTGAGTTGCTAGTTTTCTTTTCAACTTTTTGCTTTCATTTTCCTTTATTTTCTTACGCATACGCAATCCAACACTAGGTAGTCTTGCCTAGATATTATTATTATTTTTTTTTATAAACTATGGACTCTGAGTTCATAGGAAAGTTACAGAGTATCACGTTGACTGGGGAAGAAGGTGAAGTTATCACAGTGGAGGTTACTCAAAGGGGGAAAATTCTTGAAGAATGCTCACTTAGTCTCTTTGGGCGCTTTCTTACAAAAAAGCCATATAATCAGAGAGCTACCAAAGAGCTTCTTCGGTCCGTATGGAAGTTTGGTATAGACTTGAGGATAGTAGACGTTGGAGATGGCTTGTTCCAATTTAAGTTTACTTTGGAAAGCTAATTGAAGTAGGTGCTGAACAATGGCCCTTGGAGTTTCGATAATCATCCACTGGTGCTTCATCGACAGGAGAGGGGAATAACAGTGAACTTAATTACCTTTACCGTGCTTCCTATTTGGGTATAGGTATGGGGTTTACCTTTCGACTTGATATCTGAAGAGGTAATCAGGGACATAGGTAGGGGCCTAGGACAAGTGGTGGAGATTGATCATAAGGCTTTTACGTTGGAACAAGCCCGGTTCATCAGGCTCAGAGTTGAGATTGCCATTGATAAGCCATTGCGTTGAGGCGGTTTCGTTGTTAATCCTGAAGGTGATAAGGTACGTATTGGCTTTAGATATGAAAGGCTTGTTGGGTTGTGCTTCCAGTGTGGTTGCCTGGGTCATAAGGCGAGAGATTGTTCAACCCCTTGATGTTCAACTCAAAGTGAATTTCCATACGGTGAGTGGCTGAAAGCAGGCTTAAGGAAGTCAAGGGCCAGATCAAATGGAAGAAAGAAAAGCCCTTCTCAATGTGAACCACCACGGGGTGAGGTAAATGGATCTAATTTACAAACACAGTCATACAATACGGTGGTGAATGCCGTAACTGATGAATAGGATGGAGCCCGAAGTCCAAGTGGAGTGGAAGGATCAATCCCGGATATTCAGTTACAAGGAAATGAAACAGTAGGTTCTCAAAATTTGAATTTAAAACTTACCCACTTCTTAACAACTCTATCCCACGTTGATAGCATTCCTGTTGAAGATGAGGTCGCACAACTAAGGACTTTGAGGCAATGATAATTGCTACCGCTGAGGAAGCCGAAAATTGGGTGAGTGTCCCAATGGATTATGCTAGTGAAAAGTTCATGCAATCAAGGAGTATCAATACGGGGCTTGATTGCGTGAATTGTGACTTAATGGGGAAACAAGGTGAGCAAATATCTCCGAAACAAGGTGAGCAAATATATCCACCAGGTTTTGAGGAATCAAAGATACGTTTTAAGGTTGGCTATGGTAACGGGCAAGGTAGCAAGGGTACTAGTAAGGGTTGGCCCAAAAGAAGTGGTAATAAAGATAAGGGTGTGAGTCAATCCATGCATAGCCCAAAAGTAGTTGAGTTCGTGGAGAAGTCTACAATTGAAAGCTCGAAAGCAATGATAAGTTGGAAGAGGCTTATCACAAGACCTTAGACTCTTATTAATTCTTCAATTGTTGACGTGGAATCTGGGCAAAAAAGGAAGCAAGCAGAAAACGTGAAAAAAGAGGCTACGGTTGTTAAGGGAGAAAAGAAACAGAGAACTGTGGAGAATGAGCAAGGTGTTGTATTAACTATGGGATCCACGGAGGTTGCATGGCAACTTTGTTGGGCATAATGACGCTCCTAAGTTGGGAACCAAAAAAAAAAAAAAACTCATTATTTTGATGTCCTTGTGAATCAAGAAGGTGTTGTTTGGCATTTTTTCTAGTTTTCTGGGCATCCGGAGACTTTGAAGTGAAGTTTTGCTTTCCTTACAGTAGTCTGGATTTTGAAGATTTTTTATTTTATTTTATTTTTTATTTTCTTTCTTTTCTTTATGATGTAATCATGCTACTCTGATGTATGCTAGTGTTGTAAAAGAGAATGAGGGGGTCACTATTTAGTTAATAGAATGTCCTTCTTTCTCTTCTCTATTTTATATCATGATTCTCAATTAATAAAGTCTACTATCATTTCCTCAAAAAAAAAAAAAAAGTTTGTTGGTGGCTGAATATGCTGGAACTCTTACAGGATATTGTTGTTCTATACTTCTATTTGCGCGAATTATATGCAATAAGAGCATCTCCAGCAGATTAGGCAAATTTTTGTACTGTTTGGAGAATGAACAGTGACTTTTACCTTTTAGCTACCCACTTTTTCACATACACTTTCTAACAGATTCTCTATCCCATTTTCTATCTCATTGAAATATTGTTTCTTCATTCATTATTTATTCTTTTTTTAACAACTACATATCTTCTAACATTTTTTTATTCAATACCTGATTATTATAATAGAAAAAATATATTTGAAGAATGAACATTAACTCATCAGACTTGATGAGCTACTGTTCATGAGCAAAAAAAAATTCCGTATAGAGAGTCTATTAGAGATTATTTTTATGGTACCACTTTCTATTATAGAGATTTTTATGCATTTAGCTACACTATTGGAGATGCTATAAGGGAGATAGCACAAGGCCATTTGTCTTAGAGTACTCGTTACTGTCCATTTCGGTTCAGCTTTTTGGGCCCAAAAAGCACGTTAGCCAACCCATAAAGCCATTTGTCTTTGAGGCCTTGTTAACTATCCATTCTTCGGCTTTTTGGGCCCATAAAGCACATTAGCCAACCCAAAAAGGTAAAATGGTGTGTTTTGGTGAAAAATTTTAAACAAGTGTCCCAAAACGTGTTTTCTTACATTTTTGCGTGGCACCTGCCAAGCTGCAATTGCAAAAAGCAACAATTGCTTTAGCTGAAACTAAAATATTGCCATTGAAAAACTGTCCACTTCTCCTAAAATTACCCTCAGTTTTTCTATAAAACCCAACTCCACCCTTTATTATTCTAAAGATAAAACACACTTTAATTTCAGCTAATCTCGCATCTCACTCCTCTACATATGCTTGTCAAAGGCAACGACAGAGCACACCTGGTGACACACAAAAAAAAGAGATAAACACTCAGCTTTTTTATTTTTACCATCTTTATCAAATACTTTACCTTTTTTTTTTTTTTTTTTTTTTTTTTTTTTTTTTTTTTTAAGCCCAATTTCATAACTCACTTTTTAAAACTGCAACTTTTTTTAATCAACTTGCATGATGCTACATTGTGATACATTGTGATAATCAGAATGCAATTCACTTGGCAGAAAATCACCGTGCAAGAATAAAACCTACTGATATGGATATCACAATATCAAAGAAATCCTTAATTTGATGGATATATCTTTGTAGAAAATTCACACTACTGAAAATGCCTCTAATATGTTAACAAAACCCATGTTTTAGATAACTTTATAAGGGGTATGTGAAAGCATTGGAGGAGGGAGTGGCAATGGTATTAACTATTGAGCCTCTACCAAACAAATAGCTCCTTTGCTTGCCCAAATCCACTTTCGGAATCCCGTCACGTTCCAAATGCTAGCTGGTATTAACTAGGTCATGCATTGCATATTAAGAAACATGCAATCTTGTTTTTTTTGCTGAATAAGAAACATGCAATCTTGATCAAGAAAAGAATGGCTCACTAATAAGCTTGGCAATGATAACGAGTCTTGCTGTCATAATCATACATACAAGTAGCACATAATTATATATTGTCATGTTATTTGATAAGAAAATAAATACTGATTTTGCATTGCTGAGAAATTCTTGAACCTTACCGGGAAGTGGAAATTACACTGACCAAAGTTTAAAAGCAAACATAATTAACTACATAACGCAGAATGCTTAGACAGCAGAAAAGGAATTGTTACTTGTTAAGTTGTTCCTTCCCAAAACTATATTCATACTACATAAGACCAAGCAAGAAAAGCACTAATCTGCCTTCTTATTATCTGTTGGCTGGGATTTGTTAATAACTGCAGAACGCTTGTCTTCCGCAGTCTTGGCACGAATCTCATCCCTCTGCCTGAAATACCTCTCAAAGGCCCTTGGAAGGAATCGTGGAATCAAAAATCCGAACAGGTTGATTGAGAAATACACTAGATTGGCAACTGCAAGGCTCCTCCCGAACCAAAACCAAGCAATGTCCTACACCACCAACACAAAATCAATCAGATCATTAACACATAATAGAGTAAATAAATTTAATGACAAGTAGTTCCTCTTGAAAAAAAAGAGTTGGAATTTGGTTTTAAGGAGTAAGCTTTAAGGTTGGAGTTGAAATTGGGAGCTTTTAGGGGAAAAAAAAATATACAATTCATTGTTCACACTTCATGAATCCATAATTTTGAAACACTATTTAATATAATTTACAAAAACTCAAGCTTTACAAGTACAAATACTTTCTGCTGACCATTGATATGGTTTATTGGCACTTAGTACCTAGTGGCTGAAGAGGAGGGGAGGGGTTTGAGTAGTAGCTAGTGTAGACAATTCTAAGCAATAAGCTCCAAAAATAATAATAATAATAAAAAATAAATCAATTAATTAAAGTACTAATATATTCTACTTCCTAGAGCAACGCCAAAATGCCAAATGGCACAAATTTACAAAATAGGATAGAAAGAATTGATTTCATAGTTAAAATTTTATTTCTTAGAATATCTCAATAGAACCATTTCAAATAAGGAGTATTGAGAAACAAAAATTACCTTAAGTTGGGCATTTGCAGGCAGTGTTTTGTTAACCCACACGTCCTTTATCCAATCAGTGATTACAAAGACCCTCCGAACGGTATAGAGCAATGGAACCAATGCTCTCACTGGTGGTGAAAACAAAGACAACCCACTAATTATGTTCTCAGTGAGTATCTGAAAAGAGAGTAAGAACAAGTGAGGTGTTGCTGATCGAACTGCATGTTCATCTCCTCTAGCAAACCCACCCAAAACGTATGCCAGGGGCAAGAAAAGCCCTATTGTGGTTCCCACAACCACATAGAACCTAAAGAATCTGCTTCCCCGGAAAATTTCCTGTGATCCAGAGCTGACATTACCATGGGCAGGGAAGACCAAGCGAGAGAGAACTAGAAGATAGGCAGAGGCAAAGGCAGGAAAGACTAAATCAAGAAGTGGGACAAGACCACTAGCTGAGAAAACCATGATAAAGGCTACGAGCTGGAGCTCTATTACACGCAGTGATCCCATTACACCACCCATCACAGACTGTTGCTGCTGCTGAGAAATTGGCTTTTGTTGGGGTTTTGTTGTTTCAGAAGTGATGGTTTTGTCAGGCTCCAATCGAGGAGCCATAGAGAGAGTTACACCCGACATTTTCTAATTCCTTGGCTTAAGTGTATTGTTGTTGTTTCTTGCTTGATTGATTTGGCTGCTTTCTGGGATTCAAGACTTAGAATCTTCTTGTTGTTATTGAAACCTGAGAATAAAATTTTGCTTGCAATATTATTATGCTACTGATGTACATGGATGATAATAAGATTAAAAGCAAGAGTTGGTACAAGCAAAATATGGGATTGAAAAAAAAATGTCCTAATTGTTTAAAACAAGGATATTATTTCAACAGGCAAAAATTAAGGTTGATTTATGACTCATAAAAATGGAAGTCACCATGAATGGGTCAAGTTGGAGACACAAAGGTGCCAACCAATCGTGTCTAAAAATTAACTAACCCCACGTAAGAATTGGCATCTATTACTGATACTAGACAAAATTTAAAAAGAAGGAATGTGATCCAATCAATAGTTGTTAACAAAAGGGTACAACATTTTCATCAAGAATGCTACATCAACATCATACTAATCAAGCAAGAAATTTAGTGACTGTAAAAACAAAAGGCAACCAGAAGAATGAACATATATACATGTATCAAAATTATACCCACTAGCTTTAACAAAAAGAAATTATTACCTTTGTTTATGGGCAAATAGAAAGAAATTTAAAAATAGAAAGAAATTTAGACCCAATAGAACCAAAAACGAAAAAATAGATCTTACAGATGCAAAGTGTAAGAACACATATGATTCATTCAACATCGAAAGCCCCGAAAGAAAAGATAAGAAAGAAAGAGTCATGGGGAGGATTTGCGTTAAAAATGACACACAGCGGGTGGTGACTACTGCTTTGGATATTTGAACGTGGGGGCTATAGTGGGCTGACACGTGGGTGACACTCTACGTGGGGAAATTATGGTCCCACACGTGCAACTTCTACGGCTATGTGCCACGTTGGGCTTTTCACGTTCTCTTTTGGTCTCTGCTATAGATTGTACAACAATAATGCACTAACACAATTTAAAAAAAATAAATAAATAATTCACAAATTTTAAAGCAATTGATAGGTAAAAAAAAAAAGGGTGAATGAGTATTTAGTTATGTCCACCACAAACAATCAACTACTTCAAAATTCAAATAATTATAGTATGAATTTGTTATTGAAATCAAAATCACAATTATTGAAGTGGTCGACTATGGACATATGACTAATATAAAATGGATCTGATTAAAGGATGTTCTTATAGAATTTGTTAATAAACTATTTTATAAAAAATTTAATATCACTTTTATAGAAAATATTAAAAAAAAACTATTAAAGAATCAATTACTTCTTTTTTTTCTGTAATTTTTTTTTTAAATACTTCTTAAACCAATGTTTTTAGAGTATCTATTAACTTTTCTCATATAAAAAACATGAGTCCATGAGTATTAATTATGTCCATCTCTAATAATCATTAAAAAAATTAACTAATAATCAACTACATCATACATCTTCTCAAAAAAATAAAAAATTACTACATCAAATAATTATGAAATTTGTTATGAGAAAAAAGGTTATGACCGTAAATGTATAATTACTTATTTTTTTAATGAAAATAATTACTCCTAATTCCAGAGTATGCATGAGAAGTATTAATGCCCTATTAAACAATAAGCATTTCCATCAGCTGAGGGACATGAGGCCTGAATATTGTGACCTACCCTCACAAAAGAAAAAAAGGAAAAAAAAAAAAAAAAACAATAATAGTGACCTAGTCCTGGGCTATAGGAGTAGACTAGTCCCAAAGCTCATCTATACTACTATTTAAAGGGCTTCCCCTGTTTGGCATAGACATTTCCTTAGTTCAAAAATATGCATAATCCCTTAAGTTAAGTAGAGACAAAATTAAAGGATAATTTGTAAAAATACATCTTTTAGCTCTTGCAAAAATATTGCCTATAAAATAGGATTGAAATGCCCCAACTACCCACAGTCATAGTTGTCAAAACGTGAATCGATTTTTAATTTTTTCGTATCGTATATCGTAAGATACATAAACACTTAATAAAATTTATAAAAAATTATAAATATACATATATAAAGGGTATATTCATTATAAATTTTGAATATATTCAACTAATGACTAATTTATTCATCACTTATGTAATAATATTTGTTGAGGACAAATTTTTCGCGCCACATGACTTTATTTCATTGGCAACCTGCATCACATCAACATTATCATGGATTTTGGGAAAATCTACTTTAAAGCCCAAAAAAGCCCATATTTACACAAAATGATGCCAAAGCCCACGGTCCAAAACCCATGGCGATATTATCTCATCAAAGCTCATGGTTCAAGCTCATGACACATCATTTCATTTTTGGCTCATGATCCAAGCTCATGAGTCTCATCGGGGGAATTTTGGGAGTCATGGTTTGGAGGGCCAAGAAGTATGTTTAGTAAAGCTCTAGAAGTTCAAAGTTGATAAAGGAAAACATGTTGCTTGGCATGTTTTCCCCAATTCCCTGAACTCTGACGGGCCAGTGTGCAATAGGTAGCATCTGGTAAGCCTCTCATATCATATAATACTTAAAATGATAAAACTCCTCATGCTCTTTATATAAAAATTAATGTTCATTGTATAATATAAGTTTAAAAATGCAATTATATTATTTCATATAAATTATATTATTATTTTAATTTAAATCAATCCCAAGCACATGGCTAAATCTATATTAATATCTCATATCTATATTAAATGCTCTCCTTGCTCTCCAAGATTTGGTTAAAACACAAAGAGACCATAATTACATCTCTAAAATTTCATCAAATATTAACCAACTAGTTTATTACTTACCAAAATTATATTGTAATAAAGCCATAGACTAAACATGTAACCTTCCAAAAGAGGAAACTTAGCCAAAAATACTAGCAACAGTTCCAGCAGAAACTACCTTAACTCTAGCAGAAACTGCAACAGCTCCAGCAGAAGCTGCAACAGCTCTTACAGAAACTGCAACAGCTCCAACAGAAGCTGTAGTAGCTCCAGCAGCAACTGTAATAGCTCCAGCAGCAACTTAGGTAGTTGACACATGTCCTAAAATGACATCACTTGCCCATTAATAGTCAATCTCAGCAACTACATGCTATACCAAAAGAAGTAAGGATCCCATAAAAGAAATCCTACCATTTTAAGCCAAATTTTTTGCCTCCAGCTGCAATACCAGAAATAGGAGGATCCCATAAAAGATATCATACCATTTTTAGCCAAACCATGGATTTAATGATAAATATTTTCCTCCAGTAGAAGATGTCATTTAGATGACATCATCCAGCAATGTCAGCTGTTGCAGTAGCTACTGCTATAGAGCTAACAGCTGTGACTGACAATTGTAACAGCAACTCCAGTAGCATTAAAGGCTCAGAGTTTCTTCTTTTAGCTAAAACAAAAAAAACCAACTAAGGAAATCACTTGTTTTGCCAAAAACCTTTCCTTATTTGCTAATTTTCCCTTCAACTAATTCAAACTTAGTTATATACTTGGCTCTATATAAAGAGGATTAAGCAACACACAACTCACCACACCATTATACACCATCCATCTCTCTCTCACACTCTTGTTCTGAAACTTCATCATCTTGCTGCCCATATCTCTAAACATTTCCTTACTCCTCCATCTCTCTTACAAAATCTCTCTTCTTAGATAACAACACAACACACATATTACAACACTACTACCCATCTCTCCCACACTCCATTATTCTGAAATATCATCATTTTGATGCCATAAACACATCTCCGTCTCTTTCTCTATTTCTCTTACAATACCTCTCTTCTTAGAAAGCAACATAACCCATGACATAACACAAAAACCCACTCCAGCAGCAACTATAAGCTCATGTATTTATTATATTTAACCTTCATATTATCTATCTCACACTTCCATATATTTTACAAACACATTCCTCACAAACTATCCATACATACTTCTCTCTCTCTCTCACACACACACACACACACACACACACACACACACACACACACACACAGACATATATATATATATATATTTCTAATATATCTTACAAACACCATATCTCACAAAACATATATATTTCTTACAATCTCCATACATCTTAAAAGATACAAAACACCCTTCCAAGAACATAATATTGAAAGCCCTTCTCATGGAAGGCAATATCACTTATATCTTACTAAAAACTAAAAGAGCATCATCACGGGAATTTCATTTAAATGCATGATAATGGGGACAAACTTTTGCACACGGCTGGACATATTTTCTCTCCCTCCAGTTGCACCAGTTTTTCCCCTTCAATCATAAAGTCACCATGAAAGGACTCACAATATCATACCGCACCGCTAGACTCATTTTACCATGCTGCTAAAATGTTATAAGTCCACTGATGTTATATGGTTGGAGCCAAAAACTATGAAGATAAGTCATTATATCTATATTTCTATATTTACATTATTGAATATATTTTATTTTATTATCATTGTACCACTGTACTCGTATTATTATGCCGCTGGAATGTTATCAGCTCACCAATGCTATACGGCTGGAGCCACAAATCATATAAAGAATAAAGTGATGCTATATGGCTAGAGTAAAAAACATACAAGATAAGTCAATGCTTCTCTATCTCCAAGATTACATTATTAAGTATACTAACTCATCATTATTACACCGCTAGATGCAAGCTACTTTAATATTATCTCACTATTTAATAAACATGGATTCACTGATGCTTCATTAATAAATATGTATATTAATAAATTGAATCCATCTCACTACCAGACATATATCATTTGGACATAAACCACCGTTGGACATTTATCATTTGGACGTGAACTACCACTGGACATATATTATTCAAACATATACTACCGATGAACATATATTATTTGGACATGAACCATAACTGGATATAAACCACATGACATATATTATTTGAACATGAACAACTGCTGAATATGTATTATTTGGACATAAACTATTTGGCATACATTATTTGAACATAGACCATTGCTGGACATACCTTATTATGTTGAACATTAACCATGACTCGTAGCTAGATATGGACTATTTTGGACTCATCCCATTGTTGGACATATGACACTTAATTAATTACTTTATAATATTGGACATCACTTAACACACATAATAATAATATTCAACTCATCATTTAATCAAAATTATTCAATTAAAAATATTATTTATTTATTTCAACCATTATCATGATTCTAAGACTTTGGGCTTTATCTATTTTTTAGGCTTAAAAATGCACCGGAAGCCATTGGTCTATGCGGCCTAATGTCGAGTTCAGGATTGAACTCCCCAAAACAAATCTGGGTCTAGCAGAGTCACATCTCCAGTGAAAGACACGTGGCTACACACAAAAACCGCCTTCGACAATATTTAACAAGCTAACTAAATAAATCAAACTAGCATCTGTGCATAACATACACATTTAAATTATTTAAATTCAAAAGTAATAATATATTACAAATGACCCAAAAATAATAATTTATTTTCATCATATTCATCAAATTGCCTAATCAACCTCATCTAAGTCAACGCTATTATCATGTTTATAATTTTGCAAATTTATTTCTTCATTAAAATTTTCTTTATCGTTATTCATCATTAACATTTACTATCTCTTTTTGTTCTTTTTATTTTAATAATTTTTCTATAAATTTTTTTTTGGCATTCTAGTTTCTTGGACTTATAACAATAACGATAAAAAAAAAATTTAAATAAATTTTTAAATATTAAAGTGAAAGGTAAGTGTGTACTGTGTAGTCCAATTGTAGGAGAGAGGGGAAAAAAACTTATAAATATGTTATTTTAGTAGGCTAAATTAAGTAAACTAATAGTTTGTTGCTAAAAACAAGTCTAACAACTTGTTAGATTCAAATAAAAGTACAAATTTTAATAAGAAATCTCATTTTAAAGCATTTGTCTATGTATCGTACAATATGTACGATTTTACGATACGATACGATACAATTCATACGATATGTACATTATATCGTACGGTTCATGAGCACTTACGATGCAGAATTTTTTCCACACGATACGATACATATCGCGTATCGTACGATGCTGACAACTATGCCTACGGATCCTATCAAAAAACAATTCCAAAAAAAAAAAAATTCCACAGTCCCAGTTCCCAGTTTCCACTACCCCCATCTTCTGAAAAATAATAATAATAATAATGAACGTATAATTCAAAACATACAGCCAACCATTTATCCAAACTCAATCTTACCACCTCCACCTCTATCAAAAAATGAAAACTCATTCTTACCCACAAGGCCACAATCAAACGGTTTCTAAAATTTTACTCCCCATTTCTCTTTTCAGACCACAACCATGGCAATCCACGGCAATACAGCCACTCAAACAACAACTCTTTGCCCAGAGGTTTTTCCTCTAAAAAGGTTTGGTATAGTTTCTTTTATAGAGAATTTTTTTGGTTTGGTTGGATTTGATTAGTGGGTTTGATTGTTTGGTGGGTGAAAAATAGTCTGAGGGTGTGGAATTGAGAGAGAAAGAGTTCCATAGCAGAGAGTATCATCTATACTATTCAACTAGCAGTATCATCTATAGATAAGGATGGCAAGATGAGATTTTTGGGAATAAAAATCATCAATATTTTTACTATCAACATTCTCGTTTTTTTTTTTTTTTTTTTTTTTTTTTTTTTTTTTCTAATGTTTTAATATTATGCAAAATTGAAATGAACGACACAGATAAGAAATCAGGGAAAGGAGAATAAGGATGGCAAGATGAGATGTTCGGGAATAAAAATCATCAATATTTTTCCTTTCCCTTCTCATTTTTGTTTCCTAATGGTGTAATATTATGCAAAATTGAAATGAATGACACAGATAAGAAATCAGGGAAAGGAGAATAAGGATGGCAAGATGAGATGTTCGGGAATAAAAATCATCAATATTTTTCCTTTCAACCTTCTCATTTTTGTTTCCTAATGGTGTAATATTATGCAAAATTGAAATGAATGACACAGATAAGAAATCAGGGAAAGGAGAAGAGAATTGTGAAGGCGTCACATTTGAACGCATGGTTGAAAAGGTTAGCCTATTGTCTCACCCTCTTGAATTAATGTTGTTTAAGAATTATCAATTACTCTGTCTTTTTCTTAATTTTCCCTTTTTGTATACATTGCTGGGTTTTGAAATTATGCCTTTTTCTTCTCTTATTTGTTCTGTTATCTGTTCTATTGACATATGTTACAACGTTTCATCTAGATCAAATTGTTTTTTTGTAGGATGGAAAAACCCCTCATTGGAGGGACCATTTGGGTTTGCTATGTGTTTAAGCATCTCACTTCCAATTTTATTTGAGAGTTTTTAAATAATGTTTCCAGTTAGATTTTGTAGTTCCTAAATAATTATGATTGGAAAAACCTACAGTTTTTAACATAAATCCATCTGGTACAGTTGCTAAAGATGGTTTTGAGAGGTTTGTTCTTTTTCTGTTTGATTCAGTGCTTCACTTGCACCCTTTCCCTTCCATTGTGGATTTTAATCAATTGTTGGGTGCCATTGCTAAAATGAAGCATTACTCTGAAGTAATTAATCAAATTAGAGATATGGAATCGTTAGGGATTGCTCCCAATATCTTTGGCTGGAACAGTAGCAGATAGCAGTGGTACCTTGGTTTCTAGGCTTGATTGTGTTGCAGTTGATCTGTTCTTTCTTCCATTGTGGATCAACTTTCAATGCGTAGATACATTCAAATGCTTTTCCATGTTAGCTAATGCTCAGATTTTTAGTGTGCATTTCAGGGTTATTGATAATAGTAAGGAATATCTTGATTTCTCTCTCATTCATTTTTGCAGGAAAACCTGTGGAACCTATGGTATTTCAGGGGAGAAAGAAAAAAATTAATGGAATAAGCATCAACGTTGAAGCTGTTATGGCATTCTGATGAAATTTTCTTTGCACTTGCATGGAAGCCTTTAGTAAGTAATGGGTTTCTTCACAAAAATCTATTAAGGGGAAGCTAAATCAAGGCTTCGTTGAATGTATAAGTTGGCAAGGTATTCTTTTAGTGTCAGATTGAAGATCAAAGAATAAAAGATTGGAAGGTTCAAGTTTCATTTGCAAAGATCAAGAAGGCAAAGGGATCATAGCTGGCTACGATAGTTGGGAAACTCTGGACAAGGTGGCAATTAATTGTTTGGCTGTCAAAGCTCTCGAATAGTAAGAAACAAAGGATTTATAAAGATCATTATTCTTCTAGGTAATGCTTAAGTAGAGGCCTTATATCAAAACACAAAGGTTCCTAGATGGCTTACTCAACATAGGCTGGCAAATGGAAGGAATATGGTTTAGAAATGCTGATAAGAGAGTGCTTAAGAAAGCAAATGATCTTGGGTGGTAGCGCACAGGCAAGGTTTGAAATTAGGACTACTTGCTCAAATACTATAGCAAAGAAGAGTTAGGTGTTACTAGTATTTCAACACCGAAGTAAAATATAAAAGCTACATATTTTATCATATCTGCTTGCTCACTCCCAAGTGCAGGAGATCATAGCAATATAATTCTCAGAGTACTGAGATCAAACCACAAGGAGCAAGGTAAATTCAAAGACAATGTAATCAAACAACAATTTGGATGAATAACAAAAGTAATATTTTTTTGCTTGGCGACTGGTTTAAATCAGTATTTTAAATACCAGGGCATTGGGGTGTTTCCCTACATCGATATGAAATTCTTTGTGATCTAACAAAATATTTTTTTCATAATTGATTGTTCTTAAACAATTAAAAACCTATGATTCGGTTGAACTGAGACAATCAAGAATACAAGATAACCTAGATTAATAATGTTGTTCGAATAGTTTTTAGAAAAACTCATTCACTTTAAAACCTTATTTCTATTTGAAACTATTAGAAATTCATCTAAATAATAAGAAAAACATAATTGAACTTATTGAAAGCATGGAAGAACTAATACATCAAAAGAAATCTAATTGAACAATCAAATATTTTGTTGTCTAAACTCTTAGAAAGACTCACATTGAATATTCATATCATATAGAAGAAACATAACCCCTAGCCCTAACAAAGAGTTTAGGCTGCCATTAGAGAAAAGAAAATACAAGTTTTTCTCTACCAAATTCGTTCTCCACGGCTTCCCTTCAAACCCCTAACGTAAAAGTGTACAAAGAAAAATAAAACTTTTACTATTTAATTTTCGTTCAGATTTATAGCAGTAACTTGTGAGTTAATTTTGAACTTCAAAAATTATGAATTTCGGAAAGCTCAAAATTGGAAAGTTGTAGATATTTAAGTCATGGTTCCAGCCCATCTGGCCTTGAGTCAATTGGATTTTTGAGGAAAGAGATACGCCCAAAATACTAACCAGTGCTCAAATTTGATTTTTTCTTTTTAGATTCTGCCTCTTTGATTTCTTTCCTTATTTGAAGCTTCCAAACATGGTAAACAACCCAAGCACTCCAGCTGCACCTCCTTAAACATTTAAGCACGGTCCTTTAGCTCCTCATTAATCTAGTTTGGCCTCCATTCTCTCACAAATTCTTGTGAACTCATTTTTTTCACATGATTTCTTGAAAACATAAAATTACACACAATGAATGGAATCTTATTCAAAAAATTATATAAAGATAAACAATAGGGACTAATGCAAATCATAACTTAATTATACAAATTAAGCATAGTAATAAGAAGATAATGCCCACATAAATATATAACAAGTATATATTTTAAGGCGTTATCAATAGCAAAGGACTTTCGCTTTTTTCACACTATATTTGTTAATAGTCCTTTACAACACCTTATTTATTTTACACTCCCACTTAACAATATATTAGCCTCATTCCACGCACTCCGCGCGTGCAAGAGGCTCTTTTTTTTTTGGGTTTAGTGTTATAATTTTCCAATCATTCCAGTTTGAGATTTATATGTTTGTCTACTGTTGATGCTCATTTTGAGGCCCAGTAGTAGGAAGAAGCCCAACAATATGGGCAGAGAAGAGTTAGTGGATTGTTAGAAAAAAAAAAACATTAAGCCCAAATGGCAGGAACAATGGTTTATAGGCCCATAAAGTACATAAATGGGCCTTGAGGAAAGCAAACGGGCCTAAAAGAACCCGGAGAGAGAAATAGTAAACCCATGGGCGTTATGTGATGTAGAAAAGTAAGAATGGGCCGCAGCAGGCTCGAAGTAATGAAGTAAGAAAGTAAAGGGTTGATGGAAAGCCCATAAACCCCAAGGATGAAGGATAAGGTAATTGGACCAGGGAAGTCCAAAAGAGTTAGTAAAAGCCCATGGGTATGTAGAATTAGAAAATGAGCCAAGGATACCCAAGGAAAGCAAATGGGCGAAGGATGCTCAAGAAGAAAGAAATGGAACAAAGGAGTCCACAAGCAATGTAATGGATTAAGAAAAGCCCAAAGTAGCATAAGTATAAGTCAAATGACCATATTAAGTCATTGAGAGAAGAACAAGCAACAGGCCCAAAGAGGCCCAACAAACACGGGTCAAATGACACCACGGCAGGAATAACAGAGCGGTATGGCAGGAATGGCAACAAGATTGTGAAAGAAGCAAAGAATGAGCTGAAAGGGGGAAAACCCACAATCAAGCAAGGCCCAGCCCTTGAAAGGAATAAGCTAATAAAGAATGGAAAATCAGAAAACAGTTTACGCCATAAGAGGTTAAGGATGAGCGGCAGAATGCACAGACGAGCCTCCAGACCACAGCAGGCGCATGAGCAGCGGACAAGCTTTTGGCGTACAGGGGAAGTGGAGCACGCGTAAGGCTCAGGCACCACCAGCCTGTACCCAACCAATACAGGAGTGGTGGGTCATGGGTCAGAGGTAAAAGAGGGTATGGTCTGGCGGAGGGGAGAAGGGAAAGCCTATTCTGGAGTTCTCGCTCATATTCTTTTGGGGGTGATGTCCTGTTAGGATGACATACCACCCAAAAGAAGGAAGGATGAGTTGGAACCACTAGGTGCACGCCATGACGGATAGCAGGAGAGAATGCCATGGTGAGCAAACAAACAAAATAGTCTTCGTTGTCTGGTAATGGGGAGTGGCACAACCAGCACAGGTAAGTGGTGGTGGCTGAACAGCTGACAAACCAGTGGGTGGTCGAGAGGAACACCCTAAATCAGACAAAAGTGGTTAAACGCTAAAATGGTAAAATCAGTCACGGCAGGTAGTATATAAAGGGCCATCGCCGTGCACAGTATCATCACTGGAACAATACCAACCACTAGGGGAGAATCACAGCACCACCATCACCATAACACCACATGTGCAAGCATTAAGAAAGAAAATAAAAAAGTGGGAAAGAATCAAAGTAACAAAACATAGAAAAAAAGAGAAAAGAAACAGAGTGTAGAATGGCAGGCATGCACCAATAGACTAATCCCTTCTCTCCCTTTAAAAGCCTACCATCTGTTGAGGATAAAGAACTCGTTTGGGCACAAGCCATTCAGGCCTGTTCCCTCAAATTGGATAATTTCTACGGCAGGATTATCCTATGAGGTTATCCGTGTTAAGGAAATGGTTCCCTCCTTGGCGTCAGCCCCGTAATACAATTGAACACGACAAACTGATCTTTCATTCTTTGATTTTATCACTTCTTGCTATTGTTTCTTATCTTGTCTTTGCAATATCACCTATAATGTGTTCTTTTTCCCTATTTTAACTAAGGATCCCGTACTTGTTTTGCCTAACAAGAAACGTATTTCTTTTATCATTGTTTTATTGCATTTATCTGTCATAACTTTTTTGTAGCAACTTTGCCTGCCATGGGCATGTGACTAAAAGTTTCGGCAAACAAGGCATAGTTTGCGCGCAAGCCGGACCAAGGTGAGTTGCAATTGGACCGATCCCGACTCTCTTATCCAGAACACTTGGGCCTAGTAGAGTAGAAGGCAGTTCAGCCCAAAATCACAAAAGGCCCACCACATCTACTAATATTACGCATTTGCAATCTTTTGATACAGTAAAAAGTTTCATGAGGCTATCTCCAAAATAGCATTGAAATCATATGTTTGTGTGTGGATTTGTTCTTTTTTTTTTTTTTTTTTTTTCAATGCTATTTTGGTGTTCATTTTTTGGAGCTAGCCTCATGGAAACTTTTGGTTGTATCAAAAGATTGCAAATGCGTAATATTAGTAGACAAACATATAAATCTCAAATTGGAATGATTGGAAAATTATAATACTAAACCCAAAAAAAAAAAAAAAAAAAAACGAGGCTAGTATGTATACTATGAAACTGGGCTTGTAGATGTGTTTTCGTTCGTATTAGGCCATCTACATTCTACAGCCAGACCAATCTGCCGTTTATGGGTAACATTTCTCATATTACGATAAGGAACCACATGATTGAGATCAAGTGGGATGCAATAGCTCTCAATGGTTGAGATTGAGAGTAGAAAAAAAAAAAAAAACTTTCAATTTCTTTCAATTGAATAAAAAGAGTGAGAAAAAGTTAAAAAGTGAAAGTGGTCAAATTTTCTGAGTGAGGAGGGTGTAATTGTACAAATGCACTTAATCCGTAAACACATTACTTTAGCATACGCTTGGTGCACTGTATTGTAATAATTATTCTTTAGGGATAATTATTTGGTTGTTTGGTTGTATTTTTATTACAAGTAATAGCTATTAATAAGGAGCAAGTATTCTTCAAAGAGAAATACTATGTCCACAACAAATCCTAACTGTAAAAAAAATAGTATGTTGCAGAATATGAATGAACATGCATGAAGTAAAGAAGCATTAAATTTCCTTGTCTCTAAAACTTCAAAGGCCTTTTGTAAAACATTATTTTTTTTTTCCTTAAAAGCCCATATTTTCAACATAAAGGAGCTTTTTATATGGTTAAATATAACATTGTGAAATTCAAAAAGATTATTCAATTCTCTCTCTCTCTCTCTCTCTCTCTCTCTCTCTCTCTCATATATATATATATATATATACACACACAAAATATTTATGTTTATGTTTACGGTTACGTTTTTCGTGGGCGCACATGATTTTAAAAACTAGAACAGTCAAAGAATACAACTCGCCACATGGGTGAGTTGTGGCCAATGTTGTGCCTTTTGGTGTGGCACAAGAATTTTTCTCCAAGTTTTAGATCCTTCAAGTGTAGACTCTCGTCAACTATGATGCAAGACAAATTATATTTTTAAACTAGAAGGTCATTACACAATTTAAATAGCTTATATTTCATTAACTTGTTTTCATAAGAACATATACGTAGTTATGTTTTGTACAATTAAACTGGGATCACCTCCCCATCTATTGATCGGCAAACGAAGGGGGCCGATCAGCACTGGGACCCTCCATATTCAAAAGTTCCAATTTTTCCCTTCCTTCAGCTCCATTCAAATTTCAAATGAATTTGACCTACTCCAAGCATGTGTATCTGCAATGGCTCTACCCTCATCATGAGGCCTAATGTAACTCAAATAGTGATTATTTTCAAAAATAATTAAATGCAATGCAACTATGAGCTTAAATTTAATATTTTGTAGGAACATAATCTACTACACCTAAAATAATGGAAAATAATATAGGTAAATTTTACGAAAAATTTAATGCCTAATGTGTAGTGGAGTTTCATTTCAATAGTAAAAGCCAAAATAATAAAAGCAAGTATAGAAAGTGGTACCGAATTTATATCTGTCCAACATTCCAAGCACGGCCTCGATGTTTTTACTGTGCTTTTCTTATGAAATTAATTACGAATTTTGACCCAAGAAAAAAAAAATGTAAAATGCGATAGCAAACTTCAAATGGACATGCAGGGGAAATTTTTTCCTTGGGGGTGGGGAGTCTTGCAAACATAGACTGGGTCTTAAAATTTACCTACTACAATCAAATGTGAGGCCTAAGTATGGTTTCGCACCTATCTGTTGTTGTGGATAATACACAAAATAATAAAGGAAAAACAAAGATAACACAAAAGACAAATAGAAATAGATAACGGGTCCAGCTCCTCTCCAGTTTAGTGGGATTTTATTAAAAAATAACTATAAAACTCAAACTATATTATTAGTTAGGCAACGTTTCAAACATATTTGGTTTCTAACAATTCGAGTTCTCTGCACTCGATTTTGCCTATTGAATTTGTACTTAGAAATCGAGCGTCTGAAACTCGATTTCCATACTCACTTGGAAATCGAGTGTCTCACACTCGATTTCCTCATAGCAAAATTGAGTCCTCTGGACTCGATTTATTAGAAACCAAATTTGTTTGAAACGTTGCCTAACTAATAATATAGTTTAAGTTTTATAGTTATTTTTTAATAAAACCCAGTTTAGTGTCTCGTGTTTTCTCCTGTTTTTAAACAGATGAACAATACGTGGCGTCTATAAAATCTAATGGTAAAAACAAGGCCACATCAAATTATCATTTATTTCTCTTTTACCCCACTCTTCAGCAGTAACCCACTACACCGAATCTGAGAAACTATCACAAACAGAGCTGCAAGAGAGGGGGAAAGAATGGGCTGAGAAATTGCGGAAGAACAACAAAGGCTTCTTGTGTATTTGTATGTGTGAACTAACTGCTAAATGCTAATTGCTAGTTGTGGTTGTGTGTGTTTAATTGGTTCGGATCTGCACTTGTTGGTTTGTTCATCTTTTTTGTTGGGATTTGGTTGATTTTAGACTTGGTAGTTTGATACTGAGCTCTCTCTTGCCATTTCTACAGTGGATTTTTGTCATGGGTCTGGTTTGAATTGAAATGAAATGGATTTTCTCCCTTTTGTTTCTTTATTTTTAGAATCAATATAATTTTTTCTTTGTTTGTGCTTATGGGTTCTCATCCTCTCTTGAGGCTCTATTTATGCTTATGGATTCTCAGATTCGGTGATATTTCCGGCATGATTTCTGACGAGTCCTTATCATCCACTGCCAAGTGCAGTGGGGTGTGAACAGTAGATTTATTGCTGAAGAGTGTTGGTAAAATAGAAATAATGATGCTGTGATGTGGCCTTATATCTTACCATTAGATTTTGTAGATGCCACGTGTCATTTATCTGTTTAAAAACAGGAGAAAACATGAGACACTAAGGGTCCATTTGGATACAACTTATTTTTGCTGAAACTGAAAACTAAAAACTGAAAACTGAAAACACTGTAGCAAAATAATTTTTTAATGGGTAAAAAGTTATTGTTTACTCTGTTTTTTACTGTTCATAAGCTTAAAATTACTGTTCATGGACAGTGAACAGTGCCAGACGCGCGTCCAGGAAAAAAAAAAAACTGAAAACGTGCTACAGTGTAAAACGTAGCCGTGGACGTGGATCCAAACCGCACCTAAAACGGGAGAGGAGTCATCCCCATAGATAACTTAGAGGCACAAAATTGTTATCCTTAGATAATATTTGCCTCCACACTTTTGTTACTAAAGGGTTATTGCAAACTTGTCCCCAGGATACAACCAAGTTGTTGGGTTTTACAGATAGCAATTATGGAGAATAACCATAGAATTTCTTGTGTTTCTCTCTGACTTACTATTTTGTTGAGTTCTACAAATAGTAATTATGAACATAAGCCTCTATTTATACCCATAGGGGGTTATATTTCATCAAAATGCACGTATGGAGAGTCAAAATGTTTCATAAAACCATTCACAAGGTTTGAAACCTCTTCAAATATTTAGAATAGTTACCAGAAGATTATGCAGAAAACTTAGTTTTATGAGTTTCGATCGGTCGAGAGTTCCTTTCAATCAATTGAATGCTCTTTTTGATCGATCGAACAGGAATCGAATAGCGATCGAATCATCCAGTGACTCCAGGATTATTTTCTTCATTATTTCGATCGATCGAGCAAAAGCTTCGACCGATCGAAAATCCTTTAATTCGAATTTCACTTAGAAAATTCCAGAGCTTGAATTTTCACTTTATGAAACAATACTCTCCAAACTCAAACATCATTATTACAACCTATCCATATATATACTTATATAGACAACACTATCATCATCTGACATTTGTAGTACAACTATCATAATTTGACATCTATGATATAGTTGTCACAATTTATTTTATTTAACTTTCTTTTTACATGGAAAACTCTTATTTGTTTTTGAAATCTATATAACAATCGTCATCAATTGAATTTTGAAAGAAAGAGTTTTCAAAGGGAAAAAAAATGTCTTTGTTTGGAGTTTTGTTGGGTTAGAAGATTTGTAAACTCAGAAGCTCATTTAACTGCTAAACTTGCTATTTTTCCTAAGGTGAAACTACATTATTGATCCCTAAAGTTTACACCATGAGCACAATTAGTCTTTCAAGATTCAAGTGAGCACTATTTGTCCTTTATGTTTATCAAATGAGCACGGTTAGTCCTTCTGTTAACTGTTGTTAATATTATTGCTTATGTGGCTAACGAAACAATGACGGAATATCTTATTGACTGATATGACATTTTTTATTATTAAAATATTAAAAAATGAATTTACACGTCAAGAACAAACCCACCTAATTCCAAAATCAAATCTTAATGCTATCCCGATTTTATTAAAATATTCTGTTCAAGTGAGATTTTTGCAATTTCAAGCCACATGGTATTAAGGCTGGCCTTTCTGTTGTTCGTGATGGACCACTTTCCTCCGGCAGCACACTCGGGATCAACCCATTTGGGTTCAATTCCAGCTTTGAAAAGTGAAAATCAGCATTTGCCAGCAACTTGCTGGGCTTGAATATCTTTTTATTGGTAGAATGGGCTAGAATATCTGATCATACAATCTGCACAAAGAGTTCACATATTTAATCAAACTTGAACGCTAGCAGACCCAATATAAATATTGATCAATACGAGGAAAAATGAATTAATACACAACCTATCTAGATCTAACAAATAAAATCCTCCTTTAACAGCAAGCTATATTTGCACTTCTTATCCAAACAAAAATAAAAATGAAAGAGGGGAAAGATGAAGAGGAACCCAGATCATGAAAAAAAAAATTAGACAGAAAAAAGTGAATAGTTTAGGAAAGTTGAAAAGGTATCACTAGAAATCTTCGACTGTGTGGAAAGTGTATATCTTGGGGAGAGGCGCCCCACGCAACACCTTGCTTGGGTTTCGACTGGTTATCAAACCAGAATGTCCACTTGCTCTCCAACCTTTGTGGTTATTTTGTCACTGCCACAGCACTGCCTTCATCTCTGTCGCCACCGCCGTAGTACTGCCTTCCAAAATCAAATGTTAATGATATCCTTGTTAAAAGACTTGATCTGGGAACTCGGTCAATTTGATCTTGACTTGTAAATTCATTTTTGTAATATTTTATTAAAAATGCCACTTTAGTTAAAAAATGTCACATCATTATTCCGTTAGTCCCATAGACAAAACATTAACTGCATTTAATAAAAGGAATAACAGTACTCATTTTTTAAACATAAGGGACTAATATTTCACACTTGAAACTTAAGGACTAATTGCGTTCACAGGGTATACTTTAAAGACCAATAACGTAGTTTCGCCTTTTCTTAGGTGCGGTTTGGATAGCTGAAACGCGTTCAGCGCTTTGCGTTTTTAGCTTCTTTTTTTTTTTTTTTTTTAAAAACCAGCGCTTGTTGCACTGTTCATGGGACATGAACAGTGCAATTAGACAAATGAATAGTAACTTTTTTATTATTTTTTTATTGTTTTCAGTTTTCAGCAAAATAAAATGTATCCAAACGGACCCTTAAAGTATGTTTCTCTTGTAGTAATTGCAATTTGCCTCCTGGTTTGGAAGCTTGTAGGGGCAATTGTTGTACTTCTTTTGTTTGAATTTAGCATAGGGATCTGTTTGTTCGGGGTGAAAATTGGAGGGATAGAAAATGAAGAGAGAAAATTGAGAAAATTTTTGTTTGGTTGAGAGTGGAAATGAGGGAATAAAATAGTGGGCCATGGTAATATTCTCTCTGACCCACCAAAATTCAGCATCCCCAAATCGGGGAGAAAACTTAAGTGAAAACCAAAGGCTATGTTTTGGACGAAATTGCCTAGCCCAACATCTATTTACATTAGTTGGTTTACATAATACACATGTTATACATGTTTTAAATTATACAAGAAATGTTATAAAAAATTTATGCATTCCAAACACCAGAAAAAATTCTCAAGCTCATTTTCAATGTCATTATCAAATACCGAAAAATAAGATAGCTTTTCAGAAAATGCTCTTTGAAAAATGAACCATTTTCAAGAAAACGTTAATGCTGAAACAAACAGAGCTTTTTGTTTATTTGTCTTCTTCTATGTTATCATTTGATAAGGAATATTTTGGTTAATAGGATTTCTAACTCTTTTTGCCCATCGGGTTGGGGATGCCTTTCGAGCTCCTCAGACCCTTCAGGTTTAAAGTCTCTTTCGATCCCATTTTACCCTTTGGGTTTGGGATACCCGACGATCTTCTTTTACCCTTTGGGTATTAGGTCTCCTTCGGGTGGATTACGACGCAACGTCAATCATGCTCTCCACTCACATTCACTGTCGGGTAGGAAGGTACTCGTCAGGCTACCTAATACAAACAATGAATTACACTTAGTCTCACACCATTTGCGTATTCTCCACTCGTGCACCCATATATGGAAAGAACTTGCACACCACGTCAAAAGATCCTTCTACATATTCGTATCCTCCAAATATAGGAAGAGAAATCCTAAGATCTCGGAACATTAACTCCATATCTTCCCTAAAACGAAAGATCCTGCGTTCATGAGATTTCGGTCAGCTCTACACCATTATATAAGCAACAAGTCTCCTCTTCTCCAAGGTACATGCAATTTTCTAAGCTCTTACACTTTAGAGTTATTGGAGATTCTTTGATCGCTGATTTAACCTTCAGAGGGTCTTTGGCCGACACCCCATCGGTGTTCTCTGTAGGTTCTTTATTCTTTTTGTTCTTCAGGTACCCCGATTGGTGCGCATGTGGACTATTAGCTCACTGACAATTTTGTGTATCATCGTCATTCAATTTTGATTTTTTGTCCTTTTGTTTTGTGCTTATCTTTTCTTCAGTTTTTTTTTTTTTTTCTTTCGTGCTTATCCTTTCTTCCATTTTTTTTTCTTTTCTTTTCTTTCATGATCCTCTTTTTTGAGGAAAAAGTATTGGGTTCTTGAACTTATCCTTTTTTTTAAATGAAGTAATCATTCGTACATAATTTTTAAATAAAAATATAATGTATTTTTTTTTGTTTTACCTAATTGGGATATGATGGTAAATTTATATAAACTCTATTTTTTATTCTCTCATTTTCTTCTAAACCAAATAAAAAAGTTTTTTATCCTTCCACTTTTCTATCCTTCCAACTAAACATATATAAAAGAAAATTCAATTTCTTATATTCTCCTAATTTTCTATATCTTTCTCATTTTCTTTCTTCCCACTTTTCCATATCTCTCTAACTAAACAGACCATAAATGAAATGACAGTTTTTATATTAAAAAAAAATTATAAAAGAAGAAGAAAGCTGAAGTCACTCAGTTGTCATCAATGACAATCCACATATTGTAACGTAAAAATATACAATTCTTATTTAAAGTGGTACTCAAAGAGTCTATCATTAAAAAAGTGATACTCAAAGATTTCTAGTTGGTTGGTAAAGTAAATAGAAAAGAAAGAGTCCTTTTATTCCTTTTACAATAACAAATTCGGAAGCTAGAACAATCAAAAAGTAATGGGGAAGACTACTTTCAAAATGGCTTACTTGCTAGTCTTATTGGCTTTTGCAGCATGTTAGTCTCTCTCTCTCTCTTTTTCACAGACACACACACACAAGTTTTGGTTTTGGTTTTGGTTTTGGTTGTTTACATGATGATAGTGGCTAATAACATACAAATGTCAGGTTTATCATTGTCAATGATGGCAAGTGCTGCAGCACATAGTTCTCAGAACCGGACCGGGAGGTTGAACCATAAAAACCGGAAACCGGGATGAAAACCGATTTTTTAAGCATAAAGAACCGGATTTTTTGTTAATTTCGTGAACCCTTAAAACCGGGGTTGGACCGCGCGAACCGGTGAGAACCGTGCGGTCCAACCCCTTAGCAATTTTTTAAAAAAAAAAAAAAAAAAAAAAAAAACAACTTAACACAATTTTATTCTACTTAATTAAATTATCCATCTCTTACAAGGAATAAAAAAAATTATAATTAAAATCCTTCAAAGTTATTCAACTTTACTTCAAAAATTAATCATAAATTTTAATGTTTTGCTAGTTTTTATAAATTTAATATCTATATTTAAGCTTTAATTAATTATTAAATTAATTATGACGTCATTACGGTTTGACCCCGGTTCGACCTCGGTTCGACCTCAAAAACCTTGAACTTCTCCCTTTTACGGTTCAATGAACGTTTCGGGTCTGAAAACTTTGCTGCAGCAACGGGAAAGGGAGATCGGTGCTCCAGCGATGCTGATTGCAAAAAAGTTCAATGTGGTTCTGGACTCATCTCTTATTGCTTACGTGGAGCCTGCGATTGCATACACATTATAGCACATGCATTGACACGAGAACAAGCGACTACTGTTGAAGCCAATTCCTCCAACAATTAGCAGCAAAAACGCACGAGTTGTCATCTCATTTTAGATTAATGCATTTTTCCTTGAGTTCCTATCCAATCAAATGAAGTGAAATAAGATCCTTAATCTATTATGAGTGGAAAGGCTTCAGTTAAGGGTTCCCATAACCATTTTGCATTGCTAGTTGCTAGCCTACAAGTAATATGTCATCAACTTTTGAATCCTTCAAAGCCAGAATTAAAAAGGGAATTTGGACCTAATGGCGTAAAAATTGAAAATTTGTTGTGATACCAAATAGAGAAATTGAAATTAACTCTTATATTAATTGTAAAATCACTAACTTTTTTTTTGTGATTCTTAGCAAGAATAAAATAAACAAATTTGAATTAGAATCAACACAATTAATGAGGAGGGTTTCAAAAATATAACTTCATTTATTCAATATCAAAACTTTGATACCTTTTGTGAAGATGAAAAAGATTTGAAGTTAGGATGTTAGAGCATTCACATTTGTCTCACCAATTTAATATTTTAGCAAAAATTTATCTAAACTCAACCAAAACAAGTGTGCATCAGCCTCACTAAATTAACTAAAGTTTGTAAAGAAAATAGTCCCATCGCTATATGCAGTGAGTTTCTATCTTCTCTACATTAAATTTCAATGTTGATAAAGTATTGAGGCTGATATATGTGTATGCTTCTCAAAAAAAAAAAAAAAAAAAGATATATGTGTATGAAAATAATATATAGCTAAACTAGCAAAAGTATAGTTTTTTGGATTAATTTAGCTAAATATTTGAGGAGACTGATGTGAATGCTTATACTACTAGTTTAGGATTCTCAAAACAGTATAGAAATCTGTCCCAATAACAGACCGTAACAAGTAAAATTTAAAATATATATATATATATATATAAATATGTATATATATAGAGAGAGAGAGAGAGAGTGTGTGTGACAATTTTAATTGGAAGGTGTTTCAACCTAATATGGTTTTCGTTTCAATGACAATTTGTTGAGGAACACAATAAGACATATTGTCAAAGTATATAACATGAAAATTTGTCCGAAGATAATCTTAAATTTGAAAATTTCAAGAAATTTCAAAAATATGTAAATTTTCAAATTAGATTAACTCCATATTTGCAAAGATTTTTTTTTTTTTTTGGAGAAACCATATTTTCAAAGAATTTAAAATTATAATGTGGTGCCTGCACCATTTAAAAACTTGAATTAAAATTAAGAACTTCCTTCTTTATTCTTTTTTTTTTTTTTGCAGAGAGTTTCAACTTATGACATCCGCTCCTGATGATAGCTCTTTATCATTAAACCAAGACACCAATCGGTTTTTGGTGTAGGTAGGGATTGAACCCTAGATCTCTTATTCAACCATCAGAGACTTTACTAGTTGAGTTAACTATATAATCCACAAGAACCTCCTTAATAACTAGTTAATGTAAGTTTAAGTTAATTTAAGGGTATGTTCAGTATACCGTAATAAGCACTGTAATGTAATATGGTTTTCGTTTCAATGACAATTTGTTGAGGAACACAATAAGACATATTGTCAAAGTATATAACATGAAAATTTGTCCGAAGATAATCTTAAATTTGAAAATTTCAAGAAATTTCAAAAATATGTAAATTTTCAAATTAGATTAACTCCATATTTGCAAAGATTTTTTTTTTTTTTTGGAGAAACCATATTTTCAAAGAATTTAAAATTATAATGTGGTGCCTGCACCATTTAAAAACTTGAATTAAAATTAAGAACTTCCTTCTTTATTCTTTTTTTTTTTTTGCAGAGAGTTTCAACTTATGACGTCCGCTCCTGATGATAGCTCTTTATCATTAAACCAAGACACCAATCAGTTTTTGGTGTAGGTAGGGATTGAACCCTAGATCTCTTATTCAACCATCAGAGACTTTACCAGTTGAGTTAACTATATAATCCACAAGAACCTCCTTAATAACTAGTTAATGTAAGTTTAAGTTAATTTAAGGGTATGTTTAGTATACCGTAATAAGCACTGTAATGTAATAGTTATTTAATTTGGTTTAGATATTTACTAGTTTGGTTATATTTTTATTACAATGATTAGTCATTCCTTATGAATAATTTTTTTTTTTTTTTAGAGTTTCAAACTTATGGCGCCCGCTCCTGATAATAACTCTTTATCATCAAATTAAGACACCAATCGGTTTTGTAATAGCTATTCATTAGTAGGCGTATTAATTTCTAAAATAAATATATTTCTAAATAAACAAACTTTCCATATATACATAATAATTATGAAAATTAAAAGTAATAAATAATAAATAATCTTTCTTTCAAATTTAAAAAATATTATTTTTTAGGAAATATAATTATACAAGATATTTCCTAAAATATATCTTAAGTTTTATTCTAATGTTACAATTTAGATAATTTGATTTAAACATTCTATTATCTTGAAGGTTCTATTCTTGTGTTGTCACCAAACAAATGAATAGTAATAAGTATTACATTACAACATCTTGTATTCCTTGTAATAATTATTCTTATTCCTATGTAATCACCAATATAGTCTACCAAATGTACCCTAAATGTTAATTCCTTGAGCAACACACAGTTGTGTTCCGCGTGGTATATAAGTAATTGGTAACTGTGTTTTATATTAAAATTTCCTATGAAACAATACCTTTATGGTGTGTTTGGATGACATGATTTGGGCAATTGGATTTGGATTTGGATTTGGATTTGGGTGATTAAAATCCAAATAACTTGTTTGGGAAGTTTAAAAAAGGTCAAGGATTTAGATTTGACAAATCCATCAAGAATTTTAAACCTTCAAAATGCTTGGATTTGAAATAACTACTAAAATCAATGGATTTGAAATCCCTTAATTTCAAATCTATTAATTTAAAATTTAAATTCAAATCCAAGTTCCCAAACGCAACCTTAACATTTAAATATTAAGAGATGGGTGTATATGAGAGTGTAAACTAGTAATGTCACATACACATCCATTGGGGCCAATTAAGTGAGCACACTTGGAATTTACTTAAACCAAGTTATCATCATGCATGCATGACATGTGGAACCCACTTGCACCAAACTATCACGCATGCATGAAATGTGGAATCCAATTACACCAAACTATCATGCATGCATGACATCTGGAATTCAGTTACACCGAGCCATCATGCATGCGTGACATCTAGAATCCACTTACACCAAGCTACCATGCATGTGAGACATCTGTAATTCCTCTAAGTAACCTTGTTTGAATGTATTAAAATAAAGAAATGAAAGGTAAGTAACTTTGTTTGTAAGTAACATAAAGGAAAATGAATGGAATAATTTTAAGACAATATTATTATATTAGACCCCTATTTTAAAATAAAATCCTAAATATCTAAGGCTATTTTTGGATTTTTAGTGAAAATCTCATTAAACTTAATTTCATTCCCTTTGATTCCTCCCAACTTTGGGGTAAAAAAAAATTAGGTTTTGAGGAAATAGAGAGGAATGAATGTTCCCTCATACCCATTCTATTTCCTCTCACTTAAACTACAAAACAAGATAATAGTATTTCCATTCCCTTTATTAAAACTCTCAAACGAGAGAATGGAATGAATATTCCAAAATAACTCATTCCCTCTACCCAAACGAAGTGTTAACAACTTGAATTCTTAGAAGTCAAGTTGCCTTGGAATTTTTTTTATATAATTTTTATTTATAAGTGGTCAGAATGAACTCAAGGCTTCAAAGATCAAGTTGTTAGTAAAAAATAATAATAATAATAATAATTGAACTATATTTTTAGAAACTTGAGTTCCAATTGGGTAAAAAATTTTGAGAACACCACATCAATCACTACCAGCTCAGCCAATGTGGCCTATAACTTGATTTTATAGAAATTTAGAAGCACTAAGAGCTCAATTTTACAAAAATCGAGTTTTTTTTTTATGAATAAAAAATGGGTAGGGGGGGCAACCAACGTGGTAATCCTACCTGGCGTTACCATAGTAACACCTTACCCGCTAGGTCTGGGACCCTGCTGGGGTGTAGGGGACCACGGTGAGTCATAGTTTCCCAGCCCCATAAGGGACACTAGTGAACCTTGAGCTGTTGAGGGAGGTAACCCAAGTGAGTCCATATTCGGACTCGAACCTTAGACTTAACACTCAACGCATCTTGTACGTCACCCAAGACCATTAGACCACACCCCTTGGTGGTTTTACAAAAATCTAGTTGTAAAAGAGGGCTACCACCCTAAATATTTTGAAAATGGGATTGTTTGGCTATAAAAATCACCAACAAAGATCAAACAACCAAAAACACTGTAGTCCCCATCAAGCCATTATGACTAGGATGTGAGTGTGTAGGACTCTCACAATTTTTGGTTGATTTTATACTTTTGGGGTGTACATTATATTCATTTATAAATGAAAACTTTTTATTCATATAACTATTTAGGATTATAGGAAATTATACTAATTTTATGTGGTATCAGTTTGGTTATAGCACCCACTAAAAAATTAATATGACTACATATATTGAAAATCTAATTGTTAGATTACATGTTCTTTATGTTTTTAGCACACATGTTAAATTTCATACCAATAAGATGTTATTTATTATGCATAAATTTAGACTACAAAAAATTAAAATTTAAATATTTGATTGATGACATATCTATTAATCTTTAATCTTTTGAAAATTTTGCAAGTATGGAGAATATAAGAAAAAGATGTAATCCAATTGTACATTTGTCAAAATTCGCATCTAATAAAAAAATATTGAGTGAAGTTGTAGCCAAAATTTTATTGTTTTATGTGTGTACAAAACATCAAAAAATATTTTGTTGCTATTTCAAAGTTGCAAACAGACACAGGAAAATATATCAATTTTTTAGAAAACTTTTTTTCTAATAACAAACCGAGAGTAAAGTTGTTCCATATCAAGAACCTTGTGGCTCAATGACACTAATTGATCTCTCCCATCAAGTGAATTTGGATTTGAATTCTTCCTCCTCCAGATGTTGTAGGGAATAAAAAAAGGGGTCTACCCTATTAAAAACTGAAAGGTATATGAGTGATTTTCTTGACACATCAAGAAAATAATGGCGCATCACCATATGAAACATCTACAATAATGGCATGCTTCATGAGAAAACGTTGGACATTGTCAGAAAACGCCGTGGCTTGCAAAACTTATTTAGGATCAAAATGTCATTTAAATTCCATACTATATGTAGAAATGATACATATCATGCAGTAGATTTGAAATTAAATGCACCTGCCATTTATGCAGTTCTTCAACCTTAAAATAATAAATGTACTTGCATATAAATATTGGGAGAAGAAGCTCCACCAATTCAGTGTAAGCAAAATCCATATAGATCACAGTTCCAAGTGAAGCAAAACTAAAACGATATGCAGAAGGTTTCACACCAGATGGTCTTTTTGGTCGTCCTCTTGATCATTGTGTCATGTTAGCCGCTCTCTTTCTCTCTGCGCAATGAATTTGAACCATTTGAGTTACAATAATAATAATGGTGTCAAACATACTAATATATACAGCAACACTCTTTAATTTAGTTTACATATATAAAATGATACCTCATTCTTTTTTTCTTTTGATGAGTATAATTTACTGGGAAAGAGTTAGTTTGTAATAAAATTAGATAAGTTGGACGTTTACTAAATAGAAAAAAAAAAAAATGTTGGTTGCAGATGGGCCGATGGGCGGTGAAGGTGTTAGAATTATGGGCCCTCAAAAACAATACTATGCATTTTTATTTGATAATAAAATTTTATTTTCACATTCATAATTTTTGTAAGTATATTTCATTGTTTAAATGTGGCATGTGATGTCACCTCTGTAGAAAAATCATGTTAATGGTTAAGGAACCAAAAACAGAGAGTAATGATTTTTCATAGATTATTAAATTGTTCTAGGTTGTGGATATTAATTGAATATTACCACTGAAACCTACACTTGTTGTGCTGCTATATGATATGATGATTTACTCCATCATTGAGCTAGTGACTTTGAGCAGACAAGTGGGTGTAATGTAACAAGTACATACACTGAATTGGATTTGATCAAGGACACCTTATGGAGTGATCACTATTAATTAAAAGGTTGTTCTATCACAATTTTTCTATTGTCCTCAAACATGAGGGGTTTGTGTATATTTATTTATTATGCACATAACTTTGACAATGTCAACTAGTGATGCCAATTTTAAAAGCTATATACAGACACGTTGGGTTATGTGTGTAATAAGTAAAATATATAAATGCTCAATAATGAATTTACCAGTCTCTAAAGAAGATAGTATATTCAGTTGATTTTCATATTGAAGTTGGACTCAAAACAAAACCGGCCGGTGACATTTTTCAAAAATGTTTTTCATATATATAATATTGTATATATATATTTTAAGAGTTTTTTAAAGATATTTTGGAGTCCAATAGAAATTATGAAATCAAGAAATTAAGGCATAAGCTAGGGACATGACAGTGATATTAATCTAGTCCTAGTGGCTTGTGGGAATATAGTATGGTGGAAGGACATAGATATAAAATTGTAAGTAATGGAACCTCATTTGTAATTCTCTAATCTTCAAGGGTCAATTGCAATGTGTTGATGGACATTATTGCAATTTGTAGAAGTTCAAATATTTTCTTGATATGGTTGAGAAAATTAAGGAATAATTTTGAAAGAGTTTCAAGATAAGTCAATAACGTTCAAAAAAGTTATTGATGAATCCTACAACTGAAGCTAAGGATTCCTAAGGATCCTACGTCCAATCTCTCTCTTGGGTTTTAGAAGTCTTAAATAAAAATAAGATTTTAAAATATCATATCAGTGGTTGGCCATTAGAACTACTGAGTAATACTGGAGTCTTCTGAAAACCCAAAAAGAAATAGAGAGAGAGACGTGAATACCTTAGGAGGCAACACACTTGGATTGCTAAGAGAGATACGCAATTTTGTTCTATTTAAAATCTATGGTTGTGTGGGACAACGATCTTTAAATGAAAATATAAATATTGTTTTATATTACTTCCGCAAAAACTATCAGAAGGAAGGGCAACAGTTGATTACATTGTAGGAGCCTGCCCTAATGGAGTTTCGGACTGCTACAAGGCTTGTCCACAATGCATGCAATGCAGTTGTGTTAAGGTTTTGTGCTTATGCCCATTCGCTTTCGCACACAACACAGGCTAAGGCTATCACTGACTGGACAATTGAATTACTAGCAGCCTAGCACATGTTTTGTTTTGGTGTCACAATCACAAATAGCAAATATACTGAATAAAGAATGTCTTATTATTATTACCCAACAAGAATATTACTGATGAAGCATGTGTTGTTAATCATAGTTAATTAGGATTTTTTGAATTTGAATATGATTTTTGTTTAAATAGATGAAGTATGTTTAATCTCGTCAAATCCAAAAATACAAAAATATGTGTTGGATGAGGATTTATTTAATTACTTATTATGCAGTATTTTGATTTATCGTGTACAAGGAGATATAAACTTAAAAAATCTTTGTACAGGCCTAAAAAACTACTTGATCACAAGCTACTTGATCTTTGTGCTCTGAGTAAATTCTCTGGTTTGTTTGTCTCATTCGTGGTGTCCTTTTATGTTGATTAACACTTTATTTATACTTAATTAATGCCTTGATGGTTATTATGCTTTGGCGTATTTCTAGGCCAATCATTTGTTTGTGCCACCGAAACTTAATTTAATAGTAACGATCGATTTGGCGGTTTTTTGTCTATTTCAAATTCAATAAGTACTTTCTTTTTTACTTTACCAATTTCCATTGCCGCTTGTTTCATTGCATCTTGTTCTTACTCTGAAAGTTTGCAACTAATCTCAATTTCCTTTGTTCTTCAATGGCACGCTCCAAGACTTTCTCTCGCCAACTTTCTTCTTCTTCTAATCATCTATTAGAAAATTTTGTGAGGGTCTCATTGCTAATCATAAACTTGACCAAGACATTCTCTTGCCGGCGAAATTTGCCAAATAGCACAATTTTAGCAAAATTTAGGAGAAACGCATCCTAACAAAGTTATTTAGTTATATAGCACATTTTTGGAACTCAAGTTCGAGTTCCAACTCAAACTCGAGTTTGAAGAAGTATGGACTCCACGTGAGCTGCTAGGAACTCAAGTTCCAAAAATGTGTTATATGACTAAATAACTTTGTCGGGGTGCTTTTTTCTTAAATTTTGCTTAAATTGTGCTATTTGGCCTTCTCTATTTCGGTAGCAATCCTGCTAAACCCTTGAGTGATGCCTCTTATATTTTGTCTCGTTCTTTGACTCTAGGTCTCGTGATGAAACAAGGAGTTTGGAATGACACAATCATGATACCTAAGAAGCAAAACTCCGTCAAGGGAATCCTCTGTCATCTTATCTGTTTCTTCTATGTGAAGATGGTTTTTCTTCATTTATTAATAAGGCTGTAAGAAGTCACACTATAAGTGGACTTTCAATTTGTAGAGGCTGCCTATGATATCACACCTCTTTTTTGCGAATGACAGTCTGCTTTTTTGCAAAGTTAGCAGTCAAGAATGCCAGCATCTAATTGAAATTCTTCATTTGTATAAGGCTGCTTCGGGTCAAAAAATCAATACAGACAAATCATCGATGTTCTTTAGTGCCAATACCCCTGAAGAGAAGAAAATTGAGACTCTGGATTTTCTTGGGCCGATGCAGGATTCTCGCCATAGTAAGTATCTCGGTCTTCCTTCAATCATTGGCAAATCTAAGATTGAAGTGTTTACGGAGATCAAAGAAAGTGTGGGAAGGAAACTGTCTGGATGGAAGGAAAAAATTCTTTCTATTGGTGGTAGAGAGATTTTGATCAAAGCGGTGGCCCAAGCTATCCCTACGTACACTATAAGCTGTTTTCAGCTTCCTAAGGGATTGTGTGATGAGATCGAAAGCATGATGAGGAAGTTTTTGTGGGGTCAGAGGGGTTAAGAGTCTAAGGTTGCTTGGGTGAGTTGGAGGAAATTATGCAAGTCAAAGCTTAAAGGTGGTATGGGTTTCAGAAATCTCCAAGCGTTCAATCTTGCCATGCTTGCAAAGCAAGGTTGGAGGCTCCTGGAGAACCCAAACTCATTAGTAGCTCGTATGTATAAAGCTAAGTATTATCCCCATGGTGATGTTCTTAAAGCTAGTTGGGGGTCTAGCCCATCCTTTACTTGGAGAAGCATAATGCAGGGGCTCGAAGTTGTGAAGAAAGGAACACGTTGGAGAGTTGACAACGGGAAATTGATTCATATTTGGGAAGATAAGTGGTTGCCCATTCCTACAACGTACAAGGTTATTTCTCCTCCTCCTCAAAATTTTGATAATTTCCCCATGGTCTCAACTCTTATTGATTTTGATTCTAGAAGATGGAAAGTGGACCTAGTGAAGTCTCTATTCTTGCCATTTGAAGCAAGGACTATTCTTAATATTCCAATTAGCTATAATCTTCCGAATGATAAAATTATTTGGGTTGGCAATAATAGGGGTGTTTTTACTGTTAAAAGTGCGTATTATGTTGCACTTAGCTTTGTGGAATCACCCGAGGTGGGCGAATGTTCTTATAATGACCCGAGAGAACTATTGTGGAGGAAGTTATGGCACTTACGTATTCCAACAAAGATTAAAATCTTTACTTGGAGGGCATGTGTGGATGCTCTTCCAACAATGGTGAATTTGCAAAAAAGAGGTATTGGGGTTAGTGACTTGTGTCCTTGTTGTGGCTTAGAGTTTGAGACTCTTTTTCACTCAATTATTAAATGTGAAGTAGCTAGAAGAGTTTGGGATAATTGGGAGGGTAGTAGTGTGGAAAACTGGCAGGGGCTTATGGACATCTCCGATGTAGCTTTGGATATTTTGAAGAATGGCACTAATTGTGATTTGGAGGTGTTTTTTGGGGTTGCTTGGTCTGTTTGGTATAATAGGAATCAAGTTGCCTATGAATCAAAATGCCAATTGCCGAGTCAGATTTAGAGGTTTGCTAGGAGTTTTCTACAAGATTATAAAGGTGCTTTGTTTGCTTTGAATACGAATCTAGCAAAGGAAAATAGTAGGTGGACTCCTCCATTGCTTGGAGTTTTCAAAATCAATGTTGATGGGGCAACGTTAGAGGATGGGCGAAACTCTAGTGTTGGGGCTGTTATTCGTGACTCTTGTGGTGTAGTTCTTGCAGCTTGTGGTAAATTCCTACATGGTCAGTTTTCAGTTGAGGAGGTGGAAGCTCTTGCCATGGAAACTGGGATTCTGCTTGCATGAGATATGAAGCTTACTCAGATTATTGTTGAATCTGACGCTATTTCCATTGTTAATAGTATTAATGAGAATTTTATGGAAGGGAGCATTGGCCATCTGTTTCAAGGCATCCTTGCCTTGCTGAGCTCTTTTACCAGTTGGAAGGTCAATCATGTGAATCGGGAATATAACAGAGTTGCTCATGAGTTAGCTTATTTGGCTAGGCGAAGTGAAGACACGCAGGTGTGGAGAGGAGTTCTCCCTAGGGTAGTGTAGGATATTGTTCAAGCTGATTGTTCTAAATAGCACCTGTTGCTCTTCTCTGTGAGCTCTGCTATTTTCCTTTTCTCTGCTTGTCTGTTTGTAATGGCAAGTTTTGTATCAAAAAAAAAAAAAAACTCCACTAAATGTGATTAAAAGGTACTCATCATCGAATTGTTAGAATTTGGACAGACATGATTTGGCTTGGTGAAGAGAGATAGAGCCAAGAGACAGGCAGATTATGAGAAAAAGGCAAGAGACGAAGGGACAAAGATGAAAGCAGGTTGGATTCGAAGGAGCAAGAAATAGCCGAGAAAGGGAAAGGGGAAATTTCATTTTCCCAGTTCCCACATCGACTGTTAAGCCAGTTCATTTGAGTTTTAATTGAAGGACTGAGGACTCCAACATGGGAACAATCAATTAATTGAAGAAGAGCCCTAATTTAAAATAGCTATGGGTCTAGCATGGCACTATAGTTAAAGGAACAATCAATCAATTAGTGTAAAGGAACATAGCTATGGGTCTGGCATGGAACTATAGTTAAAATAGTAATAAAATAGTTTATTTATTTAAATTAAGAATGTTTCCCACCAAAAGATCGTACCATTAATCCCACTCACCAGTAAAAAGTGCAAATATGGCACATCAAGCTCCTAGATGGATTGAGCTATAAGATGGATTCCTCCCATCCACCCTCGTGTAAAAGTAAATTTCGATGGGGCTACTTTCAATTCTCAGGGTGCTGCTAGTCTTGGGATTTTTATCCGAGACTCCACAGGTGGTGTGCTCGGCTGCAGTTGAAGCTACGGCATGCAGAAGGGCTCTTTTCTTTGCTAAAGAGTTGGGTATCTTGGAGTGCTCTGTGGAAGGCGATGCTGAGGTTATTATCAAGACTATCGTTGCTAGGGATTCAATGAATCCAGAGTATGGTCATGTAATATAAGATGTTCTTATGTTAGATGCAAGTTTTCATTCTTGTATTTTCTCTCATGTTAAACACATAGACAATACTGTTGCCCATTTCTTAGCCAGAAAAGCTGTTTCTGGCAATGAGCTACATACGGATTGGTTCCTCGCCTGCTGATATAGCTCCCTTAGTCACACGTGACTCTTTATACTTTTTTCTTGCTGCAATAATACTGATTCTCGGGTCTGGTTTCTCCCAAAAAAAAAAAAAAAAAAAATGCGCTCCTAGATTAAATAATATATAATAATGGTAATAATAAATAGATAACCAGCTAGGAAGATTATAGCGGAGAACTAGCACGAAAGTCTGGTCTATTACAACCAGTGCAGTTCATATCTTAACTATGTTTTCCATTATTCACACAAAGCCTTTAGTGTCTTAGCGGCTACCTTGCTTAAAGATTAGCTTCATGAAAATGGAGACGAAACAACAATAACGTCCAAATTAGTTTTTGGAATGAGTGGAAAAGGGATATAGACATTAATAACATGTCTTGCAAAAGACTATCAAAGAAAAAAAATTATCACCCGAATCAATAGCACGAAATAATTCGGTGGGTTATATAAAATGACACCAATATTTCAATGACAATAAAGAAAAGAGCACAAGTGGGATTCAAAATTTTTAAGCTAATAAATTTCACGTGCTATCAAGACTCAAGAGGCAACTATATAAAGAACAAGAACAAAAAAAAATTTGTGCTGATTTCATTAGTCAATCCAATCCTTAAAAAGTAACATCATGTAGAGAGGAAGATTCACTGCAGCAATGATAGTAAGCATTCGGAATGTCCGCACCAATCTCTGAATCGCGATCTTTGTCTTTGATTTGCTTGTTCTAGTTGTCATTTTTAACATAGAATCAACATCTGCGCCCAAGTCCACATTCATAGAGGCTTCTATATCCTGAGAGATATGTTTCTTAGCTGTCGGCCGCATTACAGCATTACCCCTGCTACAAAAAGTCAGACATTTTAATATGAAAAGGCAAATACAAAGAATGGTTATACAAATAAGTGAATAACTACCTAAGTTTAACTTAAGGGGACTATAGGGTATGTCTGAAAATTGGAATGTCTAGGAACCCACTGCAGAAGCTCTTTAAGAGGTCCTTAAAGCTGAAAACAGATTTTAGGAAATTTGGAGCTTTTAGGAAAAAGGTGTACGGGTGCATTTGGGTAAGCTGTTGCTAAACAGTGTTTTGGGTTTAAAATAAGCGTCTGTAAAAAAATTTGAGGAAATATGTTGTTGCAAAATGGAGTTTTGGGTTTTAAAACGCACTTTTAGGCTCCCAAAACACCTAACCAAACAAACTCTATAATTCACTGTTCATGCGAATCAAAAACTTAAATGCACTATTCACTTTAAATTGACAAACACTCAAAACACCACAGTGCTTTTCAATTAAAGCTCTACTTTCTACCATAAAGCCAAACGGGCACTATAGATCCTTTATAACATACAATCAAATGACATAATTTGAGTGCTACCATGTGCAATATATATTTCTACCAAAAATAATAAGAAATTAGAGCAGAAAGCACCTTTCTACCAAACCCCTTTCACTTAAATTAGCAATTGGGGCATTCAAAGGTTTCTTCACAAGATGCATCGATCCTTCTGCATCCCAAATCATTTCATATTCGCAGTTCTCATCTTCATTTTTCTCCTTTGTTCCACCTCACATGATTTTAAAAACTAGAACAGTCAAAGAATAGAAAAGGTGTTCGGTTCCCAATTTTATCTGTTGAATTGCAAGTTTTTACCATTTTTATTGGACCGGTTGAGGATTCAGTTCTTAGTTAAACTAATCGGTCTGATCCGATCCAATTTTTACAACCATGGGCACGCATGCACACACTCACCATTTACCAAATAACATATATTCATTCTGTAACTTCAATCCCATATCTCTCGATTAAATATGCAAATGCAATTAACATAATTTGTTAGGCTTTAGTCTCACGACCAATATCCAAAATATCTCATATTAAAAATAAAAAAAATAAAAAGAAAAAAAGAGAGACTTCAAGAATTTTTAGGACATATTTTAATTCTTGAAGTCCCTTTGAACTTGAAGTTCAAAATATGTCCAAAAATTATGTGATATTGGAATTACTCAATTAAAATTTAATATTTAATTGCTATATGGCGATATGGATAGAAGATTATGGTGTACGATAGTGTGCCCTTTAATCAAGTGGACAGTAATAAATAAAAAGAGAGAGAGAAAATGCCAGTATTAATTAGGGAATATGGTGTAAATCAATTACATTTAATAATGTATTTTCTATAAAGTGTAACTTTATAAGAGTTACACTAGGTGTAACTTGAACCCATCTCATATATATATATATATATATATATATATAAACAAATACAAATATGTAATAGCACCTGCCAACTGAAGTTTATAAAAGATAAATGAGAACTAATTAATTACATAATAAAATAAAATAAAAACCCTTTTTTACAGTAAATAAAAAGGAATATAACATTAAGTAATCTATCTCATGCTTTGATATTAAGTATTAACTTTAGGATATTTAGAGGACAATATCAAATTTACAATTATTGGCAAGGGTGCGACATTCAGTAGCAAAGAACGGAGGAAAACAATAATAATTACACAGAGGATTGTCCTTCGAGACCCCTTAAATTGTTAAAGTAACTGAGGACCAAAATTCTCGTAGTTGATTACTTCTTCTTTATTGGATAATTGGTGCTTCAATAATATTTACATGACATTCTTCAACATGATCAATCCAAACTTGCTTAAGGTAGTTTTATTTTTTTTATTAAATTGTTTTTTTGGTTTTTAACTCACATGTCATAAATCTCAATCATTTTAAATAATAATAACTAGTCGCTATATTTTGTTTTATATTTTCAAAATAATATAACCTTCAGGCCTGGATTCTCAAAAAAAAAAAACCTAGTCACTATCCCGTGCTATGCATGAGATAGTTAAATAAAAATTTTATATATTTATTTGCTGAAGGTTTTTTTTAGAAGAAAAAATACTTGTTTGTAAAAGGAATGAGAATAAAAATTTTGTTCAAAATAAAAGTTCACACAATTCGAGAAAAGGTGATGGAATTAAAACAATGGGTGAAAACTTTTGTGGAAATACGTGTGAGTGAAAAAATGTGTAGAAATACATAAAATGTTGTTTAAAAACTGAAAATTGTTGTTTAGAAACACTTACCAAACACCCCCTTAAAATTTACTTTTTAGAACAACTCTTAATGTACATATTTGAAAAGGTTCTCAAAATTTGTAATTACATTTGGACTTTCACTCGAGCCTAAAAAGAGACTCATTTCACAACTTGAATGAATTTCAATTTCCATAGTATATTTGAAAATATGAATTCAAATATTTAAAGGTTTCTCATTTTTTGTTTAGTTTACAACACTTAAACAATACACTCTGTCACATTTTAAACCACAATATTTACAGAAACATATATACAATTTTATAGAGGCAATAGATCATAAAAGTAATACATATAAAATTTCATAAACTTAGAAGAAGTTTTTCTGCATCAACACAGGTTAAACATTTCTTTTATGAACACTTCGTGGCAAATCTATTATTGCATCGGCCACCCTCAAGTATATAGACTTCCGTTCGTTTGCTCTATATGGTTTATTGTTTTGTCATTGTGCCAGTCAGCATTAACACCCTATAGTTGTGAATTGGTTCTGCAACTATGAAAGTGAAACTCATCATGAACAAAAGATGACAATGGTACCTTTATTGTGCAAATCACTTTTATATTAGTATCTATATTTTTGCTTAAAGGATCAGACAATGATGTTTTCTCCAAAAGTTTGTTATATATTTTCAAAGCCAAACTGGTGTTTTCCCAATGGTTGTGTTGTGGTCAAGAATCATCACATATATTAGTAGTGCAGTGACAAACTTTGAGAGAATGATCATAAGAGATCACACAAAGAAAAGATGAACAACTACACTAAACTAAATTGAATACAGAGTTAGTTCCAAAATTCAAAGAGAAAAACTTCAAGAAACATACACTAATAAAAGAAGTCTTGACAAATTCTCCTTTACTAATCACTAAAGAAGACATTAATTGTGGTAATTTCTTGAGAAAAGACAGGTTTAATTTCTTAACAGACAGAATTAATCATAAGTCTCTGACAAATTTTCCCCAGACTATTACAGTAGTTGATAAAAGACTTTATGGAGAAGCATTATTTCACATTTTTTCGCAGAATGAGATATATAGTAACACATATAAAACGAATAGAACCATGGCAGATTTTGTAAAGTTTTGAATTCTACTCAGGAGAGAGCATAGCAGTAATATGGAAGCATAAACAATGATAAAATAGATGATAAAAAAGAAAATAGCAAAATAGATATATTCAAAATAAGTTAAAACAGAGTATGGAATATGAAAACTGAAACTAATAAAATCTTACTTGAATAAAACTTCTGTCTTTGATTATACTTGAAAACAACTGTCTTTGATACAAGCTTTGAAAATAAACACTGTCTGAAGAGTTACAAGATTACAAAGTAAAATCTGTAAAGGGTTACAAGATTATATCTGTCTGGAAGGGAAGGGTTACAAGATTACAAAGGAGAAGGATTACAAAAGTCTTTCTGAGGGAGAGGGAGAGAGCTATCTTGGACCTAAGCTTTGAACCTGAGAATTGAACCTTAAAACTGTAACTTTCAAACTGGACCTCTCTTTTGTCTTCAGAGTCTGTCTATTTATATATGAAGATCACCATTTGGAGTACTCTTCCAGCTTGGGACACTAGCTATTATATGGAAGCTCGGCCAGTACACATTTTAGTCCTCATCGATGATTGGGGATGTACCCCCGACTACAATTGGTATACAAGAGATACTTATTTATCACTCGATGATCTGGATGCTCTGGCTCAAGAATGGTCTAATTTCATGAGTAACAAGATTTATGAAGTACAGAAAGATTTAGACAGAAGCTTCCACCTATATGGCTACACTGACAGGATAGCTATATATGGTCCAAGACCTTTAGCAAGAAGGCTTATTGGGAAAAGAAAGATTGCTAAGGATCCCAGACTAATGACAGCAAAGGATTGTGTTCTAAGCTTTGAACCTAAGAATTTTGGACCTTAAAATTGTAACCTTAAAACTGGACCTCCTCAGAATTAACTATTCTATCATTTTCCATGTTCATATTAGTGTGTGCCTGACCTAAGTGTGTCCTAGCAACAGATAATGAGCGACTAAACATATTCATTCTACTTCTAAGCAATTAATGATTACTGGCGGAACTATCACTAACCATTGGTATCCTTGCTATCGGGACCACCTCCTCGGGAAACTCCATTGCGGGACCACCCAAACAACGCCTGTCCGTTGGCTAACAAAACGGGCTGACCAACGCGAAACTATGGTTTGCCAACGAGTCTAAGGTTGACCAACGCTATCAAGGAGCAAGTAGTGGCTGGAGTAATATATGTTCCTAGTAACTTCTTAATTGCAGAGAAATAAAACTCATACATCTACCATCCATGGCTCTGATACCATTACCCAGGAGAGAGCACAGCAGTAATTTGGAAGCATAAACAATGATAAAATAGATGATAAAGAAGAAAATAGCAAAATAGATATATTCAAAATAAGTTAAAACAGAGTATGGAATACGAAAACTGAAACTAATAAAATCTTACTTGAAAATACTTTTGTCTTTGATTAACTGAAAACAACTATCTTTGATACAAGCTTGAAAATAAACACTGTATGAAGTGTTACAAGATTACAAATTAAAATCTGTAAAGAGTTACAAGATTATATCTGTTTGGAAGGGAAGGGTTACAAGATTACAAAAGAGAAGGATTACAAAAGTCTTTTTGAGGGAGAGGGAGAGAGCTATCTTGGACCTAAGCTTTGAACCTGAGAATTTTGGACCTTAAAATTGTAACCTTCAAACTGGACAAGAGTGCGACATTCGGTAGCAAAGAACGGAGGAAAACAATAATAATTACACAAAGGATTGTTCCTCGAGACCCCTTGTATTGTTAAAGTAACTGAGGACCAAAATTCTCGTAGTTGATACCTCTTCTTTATTGGATAATTGGTGCTTCAATAATATTTACATGACGTTCTCCAACATGATCAATTCAAAATTGTTTAAGGTAGTTTATTTATTTTTATTAAATTGTTTTTTGGTTTTTAACTCACATGTCATAAATCTCAACCATTTTAATTAATAAAAACTAGTCACAATATTTTGTTATATATTTTCAAAATAATATAACCTTCAGGCCTAAATTCTCAAAAAAAAAAAAAAAAAAATAGTCGCTATCCCGTGCTATGCATGAGCTAGTTATATAAAAATTTTATATATTTATTTGTTGAAGGTTTTTTTTAGAAGAAAAATTACTTGTTTGTAAAAGAAATGAGAATAAAATTTTTATTCAAAATAAAAGTTCACACAATTCGAGAAAAGGTGATGGAATTAAAACAATAGGTGAAAACTTTAAAATTTACTTTTTAGAACAGCTCTTAATGTACATATTTGAAAAGGTTCTCAAAATTTGTAATTACATCTGGAGTCTGGACTTTCACTCGAGCCTAAAAAGAGACTCATTTCACAACTTGAATGAATTTCAATTTCCATAGTATATTTGAAAATAAGAATTCAAATATTTAAACGTTTCTCATTTTTTGTTTAGTTTACAACACTTAAAACAATACATTCTGTCACATTTTAAACCACAATATTTACAGAAACATATATACAATTTTATAGAGGCAATAGATCACAAGTAATACATATAAAATTTCATAAACTTAGAAGAGTGGAAGTTTTTCTGCATCAACACAGGTTGAACATTTCTTTTATGAACACTTTGTGGCAAATATATTATTGCATCGGCCACCCTCAAGTATATAGACTTCAGTTCGTTTGCTCTATATAATTTATTGTTTTGTCATTGTGCCAGTCAGCATTAACACCCTATAGTTGTGAATTGGTTCTGCAACTGTGAAAGTGAAACTCATCATGAACAAAAATGACAATGGTACCTTCATTGTGCAAATCACTTTTATATTAGTATCTATATTTTTGCTTAAAGGATCAGACAATGATGTTTTCTCCAAAAGTTTGTTATATATTTTCAAAGTCAAACTGGTGTTTTCCCAATGGTTGTGTTGTGGTCAAGAATCATCACATATATTAGTAGTGCAGTGACAAACTTTGAGAGAATGACCATAAGAGATCCCACAAAGAAAAGATGAACAACTACACTAAACTAAATTGAATACAGAGTCAGTTCCAAAATTCAAAGAGAAAAACTTCAAGAAACATACACTAAAAAATGACCATTCTAGTAATACAAATCTGATCAAGAAAGAACATCACAAACATCAAATTTAATATTCAATATTCAGTGTCTACATGGAAGACAAGAAAAAACAAAAGTTTTATGAGGCAAAATGCTCATTAAAAGTTAAAACTACGTTTGCTAGAAAACATAAAAAATGAAATATTCATTTTCATGTGTGCACATATATATTTCTAAAGTGAAAGGTTCACACGATTGTTTGAAAGAATTTATTCCTCCTAGAAACATATTACCAATAATGATGCAGAAAGAGACAATAGAGAATAAAGGAGAAAAAACGGTAAATATCTGGCATTACTACTCAAACTGATGAACATGGACAGCTACCTATTTTAAAGCCTCAATTTTATATTCTTTACAAAATTGAAATAAATATATAAATTAGTAAATATCTTTCCTATTAGTAAAGTATTTCCTTTTACCCATAAACAAAAAATAAATCAATAAACAAACTTTTTCCTAAATTAACTACATAGATTACAGATACTCACAGAGTCACAGTGCTCTAGGCATAGATTCTAAAATAGACAAATCCTCAACCACAAAATTTGGGTTGTTCCCATCTTGTAGTTTCTATTGTTCAAAATGATCTTTCAAATATCTCATTCCATCACCAACAAAGTCCACCATCAGAATTCCTTTACTGACCCAATTAAATAAATAAAGCAATACAAAGTGCCCGTTTGTTTAAACTTTTTGGGCCCAAAAAGTCACGTTTTGACAACAGCCAGCCCAAAAGTCTGTTTGGTGAGTATAAAACGCAACTTTTTGGAAAAAGTTGTGTTTTATAATTGTGAAGAGAACGCGCAAGTCCAAAATGGAGCACCTGAGGTCCATTTTCCAAAAGTCTGTGGGCGTTTTGATATATCCGTTGGGGTGATAGGGCAATTACGAAATTGCCCTTCAATAATCTCAAGCATAATCAAAATACAAACTCAAAAACATAATCTTAAAATTAATCAAACCACAACCATAAAAGCAAAAAAATTCTTGCTCTCATAAAACTGATATAATTTAAACAACAAATCTAAAATCAAAACAACAAGAACAGCATATCAAGAACAGAAAAAAAAAAAAAAATAGAACAACAATAAATGATCAAGAAAAAAAAAATAGAAGCTGATCTGACAAATCTAAAATCAGAAACAACAACTAATCAAGAACAAGGAAAAAAAATAGAAGCCGATATGACCCCTGGTTGCATGCACTCCGCAGTGAGGAGGAGCAACGGTGGCGGTGTGGTGGAGCAAAGGCGATTTCTCCTTTCTCTCCATGCGTGTCTATGTGTGTTTGAAGATAATGACACCAAAAGGCAAGCAAAATTATGTGAGACGTATCACAGAGAGAGCTAGAGAATTTATGGAAAAAAAAAATGGGAGAGCTGTACTAATGATGGGTATACGTGTGTGGTGGACAAAATGCAAGAGAAAAAAAAAAGGAAAAAAAAGAAAAAAAGGAAACGTATGGATGAAAGAAAAGGCAAAGAATAAGAAATCACAATTTAAAAATAATACCACAATATTTTCACAATAAATTTTAAGTAATTAGCTAATATTGGTGAGTAAAAATATAATTTCAGTGGTGGGTTCAAATTAAAACTAGTAACAACTTTCCATATAAGATTTTGTTATGATTCTTGTGAAAGTATTGCAAAAAATATTGTGAATGTAACATTTTTTGTTGAAAAATATAATTGTTGAGAATGAATAGAAAAAGAATAAATAAAGATTAAAAAAGAATAAATTTGATTAAAAAATAAAGATTAAAAAAGTAGGTAGGTAAAAGGTAAATGTTATTGTTGATTGTCCAAACAGTACAAAAATTTGTCTAACTTGCTAAAGATGCTCTTATATATACATTGTCCTTTTTGGTAATTTACAACTCAAACCGCCACTTTTATAAGTGCTAGCCAAATACTCAGTTTTTTCAAAAAACACTTTTTAACAGCTTTTACCAAACACTCAGCTTTTTGAAAATGTATTTTTTCATTATGCACTTTTTGAAAACTCCACTTTTTCATTATGCACTTTTACAAAAAGCTGAACCAAACTCACCCAAATTCTGTTTGCTTCAACGTTTTGATCAAAATTAATTATTTTTCTTGACACGGAAAACTCATAGCTTGTCTTCAAAACTGATAAATCGCAAAAAGAAATTTAAGGAAAAAAAAAAAGGAACTAAAATTTCCCAAGAAACAAAGACTTACACAGAACAAAACCCACATAGAAATCCAATTCACACAATCATATGTTGAACAATCTCTCAAAAATAATTAGAAAATACCCCAAAAAATCAAAGAAAAACTGACTTCCTTACATAGATAAGCAGAGTGTTCATGACATTCTCTCTGTAATTGGGTCATAGCAAAAAAATACTTGAGATTATATATAAAGTATTACTAAAGGTCTAAACATTTGGCTAAACATTTGTTCAAAAGGCCAGATCTGAACACAAAAAAGATATCTAAAATTACTCGATATCTAAAATTAAGTATTAATTTATATAAAGTATTACAAAATGTCAGATCTAAACACAAAAAATTTTCTCTGTAATTGGCTCATACCAGAACAAACCCATAGCTTAGTTTCCACTAAAATTTCAAATACACAATCTCAAAGAATTAGAATTTAAAATTCCTTATGAATTTTGAATTTATATCCAAAAACTATAAACTAAAATCAAGTTTTTAAGTGGTAGCCACATGAACCCAGATAAGAAATCACAAAATTAAATAAAAATAAAAAATAAACATAACAAAAAGTAGCACTAATGATACCCAACAACAGTATTAGCAAAAGAACTGAATAGAAATCAAAATATCACTTACACAATTTATAATTAGAATTATAAAGAGAGCAATATAAATTTCAGAAAAGAGGAATTGAAAAACAAATCGGAGGAAGTTGATGTAGAGAATGGCATTTGGGGGAAGGGGAAAGAGAATGGCATATGTGGAATGCTGTAAATCTTGAAGCCTCTAATTGAATGATGCTACAGTGCATCTGGGGCTTCTTTCCTGTGTGTAAAGAGAGATAGTTAGAGACAGATAGGTGAATCTAAGGATCAGCCTATAGAACCATTTCATTCATAAGTCTACTTTTCAAACTTGAGAGAAAGGTAGGGTCTGCAAGAGGCAGTTGAAGAGAGAAACGGGATAACAGTTGAAGGTTTGCTTAGGGAAGGAGAAGGGTAGAGAAGACAGGGGAGGGGGAGAAATAGAGAAGAGAGAGGAGAAGGAGAATGGCGTTTGGGATTGAGGAAGGAGTAACGGGTTTGATTTTCACAATTGCGGAAAAAATTTTGGGTTTTAGCTTTATTTTAGTTGAAATTTTTGGGGTAGAAATAGTTTTTTTTTTTTTTTAATATATAATAATGCTGATTTGTAAAAATGCGAGAGCTCTAAAAAAAAAAGTCAAACATTAATTAGGGGTTTCGTTTTTATAGTCTAATAATAATAATAATAATAATAATAATAATAATTTTCTATTATTATTTACATTTATGTTTATATTTAACAATTATATTGTTTAGGTTGGAAATAATGCATAAATAACACAAACATATTCAATAGGTAAGAGCAATAAATATATTTTGTAAATAAGAAGAAATATGTAGATTAATTAAATAACTCATACACCAAATGCATAAAGAAAGAATAAAACAAAAATAATGAAGGCTTGTATTTGAAAGATCTCCTTAAAACATATTTTTCCTCTTACACTATTTCATCAGTGATGCTTGGAGACTTATGGACATCTACCTCTTAAGACACAATGATCAACAATACTTGAAAGAAGCACTACAATCTCTATGTACAGTGAACATAACAGTGTTTCTTTCTCTCTTTGACTTTATGTAACTCTATGCTCCATTCTAAAAAAAAAATGTAACTCTATGCTCAAAAATTATATTATGTGAGAAAAAGTTACCTTTATGAATAAGGGACAAAATAAATATAAAGACTTTAGTAAACAGACACCCTATTCAGGAAAAAAAATTTACATAGACTTACTGACAACAAAAATAGAGTAAAAAATATATATTATTTGGATAGGAGGGCCTGACCTCCACATATCTAAGCCTAACAAAATGTCCCATCAATTAGCATATAAACTCATAAAATTGTTACTGGCTATCATTAATAGGCAAAAAATTAATTTCGATAGTAGGTTTAAATTAAAACCAATAACAACTTATTATCTAAGATTTGTTGTGAAAATGTTGTTGATGTAGCACTTCTTTTAACTTATTAATTAATTTTTTTTTTCATAGTTGTGATGGGCCTTTTTTACAATGTTGGGTTGGGCTGCCTCCTGCGGTACTAGGCCCAAGTGTTCTGAGTAAGGAAGTTGAGACCGGTCCAACTGCAACTCACTTTGGTCCGGCTTGTGCACAAACTATGCCCCTCTTGCCAGACTTTGATCACATGCCCATGGTAGGCAGAGTCGCTACGGGGAAGTTATGGCAGGTAGATATAATAAAGATAACACAAGAAATACTAGACAAAATGAATAAAAGGGAGTGACAAAGAAAACACCCAAGAAAACATCCCGTACACAAAAAGCAATGAAATAAATGGGGAATAATAATAATAGGCTTGTTTGAATCAAAGAGGGGAAAATCAGTCTGCCGCGCCAAGTAACGCTACGGAGCTGAAACCGAGAAGGGAAACCACTTCCTCAATGCAATTAATCTCCCCAGGAAAAAAGAAATTAATTGCTTTGATGGAATGGGCCAAAATGGTTTATGTTCAATGAGGATCCTTTTTCTTTGACAGAGAGCAAGGCTTTAGAGGGAGAGAGGAAACCAACCTATTGGTGCATGCCTGCCATTCTAAGCTCTCTGTTGTTCTTTATTTTTCTTTCTTCCTTTCTCAGTGCTCACTCCTATGTTATATTTTTTTCCTAGAGATTACTATTACCCTGATCGTGATCCCCCTCTGTGCACGGCAATGGCCCTTTTTATAGTGCCTGCCGTGACTGGTTTTTTCTATTTTAGTCTTTAACTACCTTTGTCTAGTATGGGTGTCCTTGCTGACCACTACTGGTTCGTCAGTCGTTCAGCCATTACCACTTACATGTGCTGGCTGTGCCACCTCCCATTACCAGACAAAGAAGGCTATTTTGTTTGTTTGGCTGCTGTGACCCTCCTACCTGTTACGGTGTGGGTGCTTTCTCTCTCTATCCCTCATGGCATGCACCTAGAGGTACCCATTAATCCTTGCCTCTTTTGGGCGGTATGTCATCCCAGTAGGACATTTCCCCCAAAAGAGCCTGAGCAGGAACCCCAGAATAGGTTTTTCCCTCTCCCCACCGCTAGACCATGCCCTCTTACCTCTGACCCATGACCTTACCATGTCCTGTATTGTCTGGGTACAGGCTGGTAATGTCTGGGCCTTACGCGTGCTTCACTTCTATGTATGTTCAAAGCTTGCCTACTGCTCATGCGTTTGTCGTGATCTAGAGGCTTGTCTGCTCATTCTGCCGGTCATTTTTGGCTTCTTATGGCGTGGGCTGTTTTCTGATCTCCTATTCTTTATGCCTTGCTTCGTTTGGGGGCTGGGCTTTGCCAGATTGTGGGCTTTACTTACTTCAGCCTACTCTTTTACTCTTTCCTTTGCCTTACTATCATTTCCTGGCCTTTTACTGCCTTGGGCGTTCCCGCTTTCAAGTCGTACTGTGACAATTGTAACAACCATTGTGATATTCTGTCAGAGAGGATTGGTTACCGCAACAAAGCCCTGTCGGCATGAGGCTTCGTCATCAGCCATACTTCGTAAGCCAAGAAATAATGGTGTAGCCTCTACGAAGCATACACAATAGCCAGGCATGCCTTTTCTGCCCTTGGGTAACGATTTTCTGCATCTTTTAAGGCATGGCTGATGTAGTACATTGGTTGCTCAATGCCACCTCCATCCTCTTGGGTGATCAATGCACCAATGGCATACGAGTTGGTGGCCAAGTAGAGTAGCAATGGTTTTTTGAGGATTGGGGCTTGCACAGTAAGGAGGTTCATCATGATCTGATGTAGCCTTTTGAAGGCCGTCTGCTGCGCTTCTCCCCATTCAAAGCTTTGCCCTTTCCTGAGTAATTTGGTGAAAGCAGAAGTAATTGATGCCAACCCAAGGATGAATCTCTGGATATATAAGACCTTTCCTAAGAAGCTCTTTAACTCCTTTACCGTGGTTGGAGGTTTCATAGTTGCTATGGCCGTCGCTTTGGCCAAGTCCACATTTATTCCCCTGCTGTGAACCAAGAAGCCCAAGAATTTCCTAGAGGACACTCCAAATGCGCACTTGAGAGGGTTCATTCTTAGTTTGAAAGCTCTACACCTCTCGAATACCTTTCTCAACACGTGGAAGTGTTCCTCTCTCCTCCTTGATTGTACCACTATGTCATCCACATAGTTCTCTAGTTCCTAATGCATCATGTCGTGAAATATGACCGTCATTGCTCGTTGGTAAGTTGCACCTGCGTTTTTTAACTCGAAAGGCATCACAGTGTAGTAGAAGTTGCCCATGGGTGTTTTAAAAGCAGTTTTCTCTGCATCCCTTGGTGCCATTCTGATCTGATTGTACCCACTAAATCCGTCCATGAATGAAAACATGACGCTTCCTGCCGCAGAATCTATTAGTAAATCCATGTTTGGCAATGGGAACTCGTCTTTCGGACAGACTCTGTTGAGATTTTTGAAATCTACACAACATCTTATCTGCCTGTTCTTTCTCTTCACTGGCACTATGTTAGATAGCCAGCGCAAGTGTTAAATAGGCTTAATGAATCCTGCGGCCAGCAATTTCTATACCTCCTTGACTATTTGCCCTTTCTATCTCAGTGTGGAATATCCTGGCAGGCTGGGCCACTAGCTTGGCTTCTGGGTCCACATTCAATGTGTGCGCCACTAGCCCGAGATCTAACCCTAGCATTTCACTGTAATCCCATGCGAAGATGTCTTTGAACTCTTTCAACAGCAGTATCAGTTCTGATTTTTCCTTTTCCGTCAAACTTGCACTAATTGAGATAGGCCTTGGTTCTGGTGAGCCAGACCCCAGGTCAACTTCTTCCAGCTCTTCTTCTGCCACAACTTGTACATCCTTTTCTACCAGGACTTCTTTCTCTTCATTACTTTCTTCCTCTAAGCTTTCTTGAGCCACGCAACACACTAGGCTTTTGTGCTGCCACTCTTGTCTAGGGCCCACTTGCGTTTCACTCATGGGTCCCGCGCACCTTCATAATTTGTATACAATCCTGCCATCAGGTCCTCGGACCCTGACACATTGCGGTATATCGTCTAACTCTGTAGCAGGTGCTTCCTTCCTTTTCTTCTTCTATGACAGCAACTTCCTTAGATCAAGTTCGGGGTCATTCCGAACATCCTCCCATCTGGGTATGAAGGTGCCTCGTGGCTTTGACACTGAGCTCTCCCCAGATGGTGCCCATTGGTCATAGAACATAGTTTCTACAAGATGAGCCTCCGCCTGCTCAAATGGCGATAGGTTTACTGCTAGACGTATCATTCTGCCATTCAACCTTCCCTTCACGCATTGGTGATAGGTGGATGGGACTAATTGGTGTTTGTGCAACCATGGCCTTCCCAAAAGCACATGGTACGAGACCTCCGTCTTTACCACGTGGAATCGAGCTAAGGAAGCTATGGGGCCCACTTTTAACCACAGTTGGATATGGCCTGCGGTGTATTCGCCCTTTCCTCCGAATCCTGTCACTTCCATTGGGCATCCCTGAATCTTTCTTTCTGAAATTCCTGCCACTTGCAGAGTACTTAATGGGATGAGATTTACGGAAGCACCTGTATCCACCAAGGCCCTCTTGATGAGGATTTGATTTATGGATGCTGCTAAGTAAAGGGGTCTCCTGTGGTCTGGGTACCCCACCTCCATATCCTCATCACCAAAAGTGATTTCACTTGATTCTTGCAAGTGGGCTTTGTCATCTATGACTTCTGCTGATAAACATTCTATCCCTGCCCCGGAGGCAATGCTCACCAGAGCCTCTGTGGCTATCTTTCTCTCTTTTGTCGTAAGCCCCAACTGGTCAAACAATTTTTTGAATTTGGAGCTTTGCTGTAAGGTGGTAATTGTTGTGGCAGGCAGGGCTGGATTTTCTTCTTCGTCCTCCCCTGGATCCGCACAAATTCCTACCGCTGCTACACCCTTCCCTCTGTGGTTTGGGAGAGGGTTTCTTTGAACTTCCTACTGGGATAGTTCTAGAGTCCCTTTTTTGATCCTGCAGTGTACCAACCTACGAAGCGCCCAACATTCTGCGGTAAGGTGTTGCACGAAATTGTACAGACGGCAAAAGCGTGGGTCCCTCCGCTCTTCCTCTGTGGGCTCCTTAGAAACTTGATTAGGCTTAAAGACTCTGTCTGCTATCCATTTGTCTAGGAGCACATCCAACTCCTTTGGGGTATATGGTATCGGTAGAGGAGTATTGTATTCCCTTCCATCAGTCCTCCTTCTTCGTTCACCAGTGGATACTGCCATAGCTTGTGGAGCATTTCTTTTGTCAGCACTTGGCTTTACTGACTGAGCAGTCTTCTTGGCTTTTTGCAACAACTGCGCAAACTGAGAGATTTCTAAGTTTTCCAAGACCGCCCTATATTCTCTGATCATATTTGTCATACACATTTCCACCAATGTTCTTTCTTCACAATGATCATAGCAGTCGAGTGCTATGTCCCTGAACCTTTTGATATATTCCATTAAATCCTCACCACTTCTTTGCTTGGTTGCTTGCAGGGTTGCAAGCGTTACTGTTTCTTCCCCGTGGAAGTATTTAGTGCAAAATACGTCCACTATATCATCCCAAGTTGGGATTGATCCTGGCTTTAGGCTGATATACCAGGTGTATGCCCGATCACATAGTGATTTGGAAAACTCCCGAAGACATAAGTCCTCGTCTGCTGCGTAAGGGCCAAGAGTATCAATGAACTTGCTCACATGCTCAACGACACTTCCTTTCTTGCCATCATATTGCGCAAAGGCCCGCGACTCATACCTTTCGGGGTATGGTTTGCTGAGTACCCTTAATAGGTACGGAGGTCTTCGTGCATAGAATCTTTCCTTAGGTTCTCTAGCCCTCTCCTGCTCCAGAAGAGCTGCTACTTCGACCATAGTGATGAAACGTTGTTCCGTATTTTGTGGACACCTCCTGCTGGTGTCTCCTCTTTGTTTGCTGCATGCTCTAGGTCATGCTGGCTCCCTTTCTCCTTTGTTTTGTCTGTTTTCAGCTGACAAATTTCTTCCATCATTTGCTACTGTGAGTGCTGCAGTGACTGCAATACTTCAATGAAGACGTTGGCATTGTCTGTAGGGATTCTTAGCTGTGGCTGGGGCTCAACCCCCATTTTGTTGGCACCTTCTATCTGGTTAGGCTGTTGTTGGTGAGGCTGCTGTTGTTGAGGCATTGTTGGCCTAGACTTTGCTTGTGAGGGCACGGTGCTCATGTTTTGCATCGTCCTGGATTTTGGAGGCATTTGTTTATGAGGGCTTCTATCCCTATTTGTTTCTCAACTCCCTAGTGAAGTCGCCAATTTAATGTGGTGGGCTTTTTTTACAATGTTGGCTGGGTTGCCTCCTGTGGTACTAGGCCCAAGTGTTTTGAGTAAGAGAGTTGAGACCGGTCTGACTGCAACTCACTTTAGTCCAGCTTGTGCACAAAATATGCCTCTCTTGCCAGAATTTGATCACATGCCCATGGCAGGCAAAGTCACTACGGGGAAGTTATTGCAGGCAGATATAATAAAGATAACACAAGAAATACTAGACAAAATGAATAAAAGGGAGTGACAAAGAAAACACCCCGTACACAAAAAGCAAAGAAATAAATGGGGAATAATAATAACAGGCTTGTTTGAATCAAAGAGGGGAAAATCAGTCTGCCACGCCAAGTAACGCTATGGAGCTGAAACCGAGAAGGGAAACCACTTCCTCAATGCAATTAATCTCCCCAGGAAAAAGAAATTAATTGCTTTGAGGGAATGGGCATAAATGGTTTATGTTCAATGAGGATCTTTTTTCTTTGATAGAGAGCAGGGCTTTAGAGGGATAGACGAGACCAACCTATTGGTGCATGCCTGCCATTCTAAGCTCTCTATTTTTTCTTTATTTTTCTTTCTTCCTTTCTCAGTGCTCACTCCTATGTTATGTTTTTCTCTTAGAGATTACTATTACCCTGATCGTGATCCCCCTCTATGCACGACAAGGGCCCTTTATAGAGTGCCTGCCGTGACTGATTTTTACTATTTTAGCCTTTAACTACCTTTGTCTGGTATGGGTGTCCTTGCCGACCACTACTGGTTCGTCAGCCGTTCAGCCATTACCAAACAAAGAAGGCTATTTTGTTTGTTTGTCTGCCGTGACCCTCCTACCTGTTACGGCGTGGGTGCTTTCTCTCTCTATCCCTCATGGCATTCATCTAGAGGTTTCCACTCATCCTTGCCTCTTTTGGGAGGTATGTCATCCCAGCAGGACATTTCCCCTAAAAGAGCTTGAGCAGGAACCCCAGAATAGGTTTTCCCCTCTCCCCACCACCAGACCATGCCCTCTTACCTCTGACCCATGACCTTACCACATCCCGTATTGGTTAGTTATAGGCTGGTGATGTCTGGGCCTTGCGCATGCTTCACTTTTATGTATGTTCAAGGCTTGCCTGCTATTCATGCGTTTGCCGTGATCTGGAGGCTTGTTTGCTCATTCTGCCGGTCATTTTTGGCTTCTTATGGCGTGGGCTATTTTCTGATCTCCTATTCTCTATGCCTTACTTCCTTTGGGGGCTGGGCTTTGCCAGATTGTGGGCTTTCCTTCCTTCAGCCTACTCTTTTACTCTTTCCGTTGCCTTGCTATCATTTCCTGCCATACCACTCTGCCATTCCTGCTGTGATGTTATTTGACCCAATCCTGCTGGGCCTCTTTGGGCCTACCGTTTATTCTTCTCCCAATGACTCAGTATGGTCATTGGTCCTTTTATTACATTACTTACGGGCTCTTGTGTCCCATTTGTTTCTTCTTGGGCATCCTTGGCCCATTTGCTTTCCTTAGGCTTCCTTGGCCCTTTCCCTGACTCTACATTCCCATGGGCTTTTTCTTAACTTCTTTGGGCTTCCCCAGCCCAATTACCTTATCCCTCATTCTTAGGGCTCATGGGCTTGCCATCAACCTCTTACTTTCTTTGTTTGCATTACTTCGGGCTTGCTGTGACCCATTCTCACTTTTCTACATCACATACTGCCCATGGGTTTGCTACTTCTCTCTCTACGGGCTCTTTTAGGCCCATTTGCTTCCTCAAGGCCCATTTGTTTATTTCATGAGCCTGTGATCCATTATTCCTGCCACTTGGGTTTAATGGTTTTTCTATCCACTTACTAACTCTTTTCTGCCCATGTTGCTGGGCTTCTTCTTTTTACTGGGCTTCCCAAAATGAGCATCAACAATAGTAATGTAATACCTATTGCTTAACCTACCTAATACCCTTCAAAAAAAATTACTAAGATGCCACTCCCCTCCAAAAGAAAAGAAAAAAATCCTGCTATTGGATCTACTCTCTATCTCTCTTATCAGCTTATGCCGTTTGATTTCTATGCAAGACCCACAAAATACTTCGGCCACATCCTAGTTTTGGCCATTTTTTGTTCTTCCGGACCCACAAACAGGTTCAATGGGATATGGGTAGTGATCTTTGCGTTGAGATGTTTAAGATAGGAGTTTAAGAAGGGCAATGTTGAATATTGATTTCATCCCACCATCTTATCATGTTAGATACCAAATTGATAAATAAGAATAGTTATTCCATTATAGGCAGGGATGGACTCAAGATTTCGAGTTAGAGGGTGGAGTATAAGTAAAAAAAAATCATGAAATTTTAAATAAGCCTCTATTTACTATTAACAAATAATCAACAACCCCCTCAAAATAATAATAATAATAATAATAATAATAATAATCAACAAAGACAAATGCACAAAATCATTGTTTCATAATACATTATAATGAAATCATTTACTAACAAAGACAAAAACACAAAACACTATTGTTTCTTACCAAATTAGAGCATTTGTATCAGTTCATGCAAAAATTTCGGTATATTTTCGCATAATAACCTACTTTTTATTTTGTATACTCACTTTTTAAAATACCTCACATCAAATTATTTATTTTACATTATATTTCATCAGAATACTATTTCCTTATCAATTTTTTATTATTATCTCAAATCATCTCTCTCTTCCTCAACTCAAAACTACTGCCTTCAATCTAAATAATTTCTAAAAAATTCATTTGCATAGTTACAGTAATTGTGAAAATTTTCCCAATCAACCCTATAAAGTTGTGATTTCCAAATATTTTGTGTTGGCTTTAATTCCATGCCAAATTTTTTGTAATTTCTTCAATAATTTTTTCCTGAATGTATGTGGGTTTAATTGTAAGGAATGAGTGTGAGAAATCGATGAAGAATCAAGCTTCAAAAGATGAACAAGTGGATTTCACAACTAGCTTGCGAGAAGCAACCCACAAAAAAGCCATGTGTAGAGCACATGACCTGAAGACGAAAAGTCGTGCCAAGCTGTAATTTTCGCAACTGGTAAGGCCAACCCGCGAAGGACCTGCGAAAGTCTCTGTTTGGCAAAAAATTATGTTTTGCTTTACCAAGTCTTTACCCACACTATATATACCCTCATTACCCACAAAATGTAAGGAGTGCTTTTCAAAGAGACAACCCTATAAAATACACTTAAGAGTTAGAGATTGTTATACCCACAATCATCTACACATTTCCTTGTGGTTTTCCTCAACTCCTACCTCTCCATCTCTAGATCTTTGAGAGGTTGCTAGCTCAAACACTTACCACACCCATTCTGAGTGTAAAGTGAGATTTTGGTGCTACTGGGAAGTATTGGAAGGAGCCATTCATTGGCGGATGCAATCGGGCTGAATTGCGGGATCCGGAAAGCTAGAGAAGACAAGGCTCCGAAAAGTTAGTTGGTAGCAGAAGCTTGAAGGGCTCAAGTACATGGGGTAGACTAGGCTTGGAGGGTCTTTTGTTATTCGTGTACTCCAACTTTATTCTCTAGTGGATCGATTTCAACTTAGAGGGTTGTGGAGAGGTTTTTCACTGAATTCTTTGGTTTTCTCTTCGATAACACGTCTCAGTGTTATCTTGTGTTTGAATCTCTCTTCCCCACTCTTTAAGCTTTCATTTTATTATTGATGCTAGATGAATATGGTTTAAGGTAGAGTTATTGATTCATTGCGCTTATTTACTCTTGTGTTTTAGCACAAATCCGAGCTTTCAAACCCCAAAATACACCCACATCAATCTATGTATCATTGTACAAAAATATATTGATGCTATAATAATTATGTAAATTTGCAAACATACATTTGTGCTATAGTAATTCTGTAAATTTACACAGTCACTGTAGCATAAATGTATTTTTGTACAATGATACATAGATTGATGTGGGTGTATTTTGGGGTTGATTGGACAAATTTGGGGCCTTATGTTATTTTACAACTGATGCAAATGCTATTACAATGAAATCAATGTAATATTGTAGGGGCCCAAATATAAAATTGTAAAAAATATACCTATATTTTTTTTCTTAAGACTATGGGGTATGGGCCCCACCTAGTTCCGTCCCTAAATTACAGCCTCTTGTATTCCTTGTATTAGTGATTTTTATTTTTATGCAATCACCGTTACAAGAGACATGCATCTAGATCTAATGTTTAAATCTCTCTCTTAATTATTAAATTATAAAATAAAAAATTACGACATTTATTTGTTATGTCGTTAAAATCAACTGATTATATCTATTGTCATGTTAATTTGTAATCTTTTCAATTAAAATTTGCAAAATTTTAGGGTTTTCTATGTCTAAAACTAATTATGAAGCACCCCTAAATAATTAACTAACAAGTTCGAGTTTCTACTATGTGCTTCCCAACGTAATGTACTTTTGGGGTTAGGTTATTGTGGTGGGAGTTAGCCTTTTTATGTCAACAATAGAATTTGATATGCTCTATCAATGCATATATTAGCGTGATGTCAATTGATTAGCTTTGACTGCATAATGCACAAGGTGTTGGATATATTTCAACAATTTACTTTGTGATTAAGCAAAAGGAACAACATACAAATCTAAATATAAGCAATAATACAAATAGATATGATAGACAAAAGCAATAAATAATATATAAGAAGAAATCTGCAAATAATTAAAAACTCACAGACCAAATGCGTGAAGGATGAATGATTCAGATCAAGTCTTATGTTTGACACAATCTCCTTAAAGCAGATTTCACCCCTCACACAATCTGTGATGCTTTGAGACTCACGGACGTCTGCCTCCTAGGATAAAATGATCTACAACACGGAGAAGAAGCACAGAAGGTCCGTGCTCTGCAAACTACTCTATGTCTCTTTCTCTCTCTTTGACTCAAGTGAACGCACAAAATATTCTCTCTAGAAGAGTTTTCTCAAAAGTTGTTTTCATGAATGAGGGACTATGAAAATATACATTGCTGAACAGACACACTGTTTCAGAAAATAACTACTGTATACAGACTTACTGACTCATAAAATAAAATAAAAAAATATTATTATTAATTGGATAAGTGGGCCCAATCCACACATGCCTAAAGCCCAACCCAATATCCAACCCAAAACTCATATTTTCTATCATTTCCTATGTGGGACTCAAGGATTCTCACCACTTCAATATTATGTTCAAGTGAACACATTAGGAGTTAATTTCTTATTCACTCCATAATATTTATCTAACAATCCCCCACATGAATGGAAATTGATAAAACACAATGCAAATGTGAATGCAGACACAGAAAGAGTAGAAGAAAAGTTACTGTATCGGGAGAGGTGACTTTTGGCTTTGAACCTTCCTTTGTGAAAGACTATCGGATATACTAGCTAATCAGTGACCATGATATTTTTGAACTGTCTGCCGTTTATATATATCAAGACAATAGATTTCACACAACTCCTTTTCAAACATATTTCGTACTTATAGTTGTGTTCATTTTGGTTCTGAACATATCCTGGTAAATTCATGAAGTGCTTTAGAGAATTCAGCCTTAAAACTCTCATGGAAGCGGCTCACTTCACACTCATATAGGTGACTCTTATTAAGAGTATCCTGCTATACCCCACTTGGATTTACAAGATATAAGAATCATTAAAAGCAAAGCTTACCCTAAACATCGCTTACAGACATAACTATTTCATCATAGGAATGGGTGGAAGATGTTATCTCCATAGTGATAAAACTAATCTCCACGATTCAGTTGTCCCTTTGAACCTAGATCTTGGGATTTCCAGTCAGCTAGGTTGGGTTGCCATCCTGGAGACTTTTATGTCATAGGCTTTAACACCATTCCCCTCGATGAGCAGTTTACTTGCTCTCAACTCAAGCCTTTGGTTAATAGATCCGCTATATTTTCTTTCGACTTTATGAAGTCAATGGAAATAATTCCATTAAAGAGCAACTATCTCACGATATTATGTCTACAACGTATATGTCGAGACTTACCGTTGTACATATGACTATGTGCCCTACCAATAGCTGATTTGCTATCACAATGTATACAAATAGAAGACACAGCTTTCATCCACATTGGCATATCCTCCAGGAAATGACGAAGCCACTCTGCTTCTTCTCCTGCTTTGTCCAATGCAATAAATTCTGATTCCATTGTGGATCTAGAAATGCATGTTTGTTTAGAAGACTTCCAAGATACCGCTGCACCACCTAGGGTAAAGACATATCCACTCGTGGATTTGGTGTCCTTTGTGTCGGATATTCAATTAGCATCACTATACCCTTCTAGTACAGCTAGATATCGAGTGTAGTGCAACCCATAGTTTAGGGTGTATTTCAAATACCTCAAAACCCTAACTAGTGCCTTCCAATGGTCTTCCCCTGGATTACTAGTATTTACTTAACTTACTAACAAAATACACTATGTCTAGTCTTGTGCAGTTCATTAGATACATAAGACTACCTATTATTCTCAAATACTCCAATTGAGATATTCCTTGCCCTTTATTCTTAGTTAGATGTAAATTTACATCTACAGGTGTACTCACTGGACTGTCATCATATTTCTTGAATTTCTCAAGAACTTTCTTAACATAATGTGATTGAGATCAAACAAGTCCATCAGATTTTCTAGAAATCTTCATTCCTAGTATCACATCTGCAACACCTAAATCTTTCATGTTGAACTTACTAGTCAACATTCTCTTGATTGCTTTAATGATATCATTATTGCTACCTATAATGAGCATATCATCAACATAGAGACACACAATGACATAGCCATTTGCGGTATCTTTAATATACACACATTTGTCACACTCATTGATTCTAAACCCATTTGACATCATTGCATTATCAAATTCCTCATGCCATTGCTTTGGAGCTTGTTTTAATCCATAAAGAGATTTAACAAGCCTACACACTTTCTTTTCTTGACCAAAAACAATGAACCCCTCAGGTTGTTCCATATAAATCTCCTCAATTAATTCACCATTTAAGAATGCAGTTTTTACATCCATTTGATGTATTTGAAGGTTATGCAACCCTCTTACTACGTCTAGGCTCAACCTCATTCCTCTCTTCCATCAACTCTTAATCATGAGAGGTACTAGACGTAGACTCAAAGTTTCTCTTATAAGAACTTGATTCTTGTGTGGATTTGTAAGGAAATATTTCTTCAAAAAATACATCATTCCTTGATTCAATAATAGTATTCGCATTCATGTCAGGAATGTTAGATTTATGAATTAGAAACCAATATGCACTGCTATTATAAGCATAACCAATGAAAACACAATTCACCGATTTTGATCTTATCTTTATCCTTTTAGTAGTAGGGACAGCCACCTTTGCCAAACACCCCTACACCTTTAAGAATTGATAGGAAGGCATTTTACCTTTCCATAACTCATATAGCGTCTTCTTGGTTTTCTTTCTAGGCAATTTATTAAGAATATAATTGGTGGAAAAAATAGCTTCCCCCCCCCCCCCCCCACAAGTTCTGTGGTAAACCGAAACTTAACAACATTGCATTCATCATATCCCTCAAGGTTCTATTTTTTCTTTCAGCAACTCCATTTTGCTAAGGTGAATAAGGTGCAGTGGTTTGATGAACAATACCATGCTGTAAACAGAACTCACCAAAAGGTGATTCCAATTCCCCACCTCTATCACTTCTTAGAACCTTAATCTTTTTGTTGAGTTGATTCTCAACCTCATTCTTATATTGAATGAATGCCTCAATTGCCTCATCCTTGCTCCTTAAAAGGTACACATAGCAGCATCTAGTGCAATCATCTATGAAAGTGATGAAATATTTCTTACCACCTCTAGTTTGTACAACTTTCTTGTCACATACATCACTATGTATTAATTCTAGAGGTTCAGTGCTTCTTTCAACTGATTTAAAAGATGCTCTAGCCATCTTAGCTTCCACACAAATTTCACACTTATGATTAAAATCAATTTTAAATTTAGGCAATAAATTTAAATTTATCAATCTATCCAAAGTATAATAATTAACATGACCCAATCTACCATGCGAAACATTAGATAACTCAAGCATGTAAACAGAAGATGTACTCTTATTATTATCGAATTTAGGAAAAATAGTCATTACATTCATCTTAAACAAGCCATTGCTCAAAAATCCTTTGCCCACATACATTTCACTCTTAAAGAGTGAAAATTTATCAGACTCAAAAACCAACTTGAAACCATTCTTACTCAACAATAAGTCAGATGCAAGGTTCTTTTGAATGTCTGACACATGCAGTACATCTTTCAAAGTAAGATACTTGCCCGTAGTCATCTTTAGAACAACCTTTCCATTTCCTTCAATCTTAGAGGTGGAAGAATTACCCATGAAAATTTTTTCTCCATTACCCACAAGATTATATGTAGAAAACATTTTCTTTTCTGAGCATACATGACGAGTAGCCCCAGTGTCCACCCACCATTCCTTGGTATTTCCTTCTACCAAGTTCACTTCAGAAATCACCGCAAAAAGGTTAATATTGGTTTGATCCACAACAGGATTCACAACAATTTCGTTTGACATCTGTGTTCAACAAAACTCAAACAAATTGTATCTTCAAAATCAACTAAATTTAAGAAAGAAATATAAATATTACACAACAATCTGGAAAAGATAAGACCGTACAAAAAGGTTCAAATATAACTTTAAGGCTAAAACATATATTATATAATAAGCCAACTAGTCACTGTGTAATATCAGAAGATACAAAAGATATTTTACAATAAAAGTATTCTACACAGTACCAATGAAACACAATCAACAGTCAAAAGAAAAAGGAATCTGCCCTAAAAACAAACCCAACAATAATTATACTCAAAAAGCCCAAGACCATCACCGAACAATGAAAAATTCTTGTGCCACACCAAAAGGCACAACATTAGCCACAACTCGCCCATGTGGTGAATTGTGGTTGGTGGAAGGGTGATGTGCATGCATGCTTTGCTATTCGCTTTCCTTTTCCCCCTCCTATTTAAAGAGCAACCACACAGAAATAGAAAGCACAAAAACCATAAACAAAACATCCAAAAGTAACATAGAAGCCAGGTGGAAAGAGAAGAAGAAAGTGAAGATCAATAGTATGAAGTCTATAAAGAATATATTTAAGAAGAGCCCCTCCTGTCGCCCTCGGTAGAAGAATTAGAGGTGAGTGTAAGTATTTGATAATAGGAGGGTTCTTTGATTTTATCTATACTACTATTTAAGGGGCTTCCCTTGTTTAGAATCCTCAATTTAGATGTCCAAAATACTCTCAAATTCATCCGTTTTTAAGGCTTAAATCATAGGATTAGACATGTAAAATTAGTAATTTAAAAACTCCTAATTTTTAGCTAAATTATAAAATTAAAAAAAAAAAAAAACAGTTTTTTTTCTCCTACCTCCACATTTGTCTCTCACCCTTAAAAAAAAGAAAAAAAAAGAAAAAAAAAAAGAAACTTCTTTTTTTTTGAAAAAAAAAATTGAAAAATAAAACTGTTTTTTCCCACCTCCACATTCCTCTCTCACATTAGTAGTCAAGTACTAATACAACTTCTTCTTAAAATAAAAAATAAAATAAAACTGCCATGAGTAAAACGTGTAAACCCAAAAAATAAAAAATAAAAAGCCTCATCGCACATGCAAAAAAGCCTCAAGCCTCATCGCACGCATGAAGCTCGTGTGATGAGGCTAGTTTTATTTTATTGTTCTTCCCAATTTTAATTAGGAGTGTCAAATGGGTAGGTTTGGTTTGGGTATAAATGAGTTGGGTACATAAAATCTATTTACCCACTAAAATCTCTAAAATGGCCGAAATACCCTCAAATCTAGAAAATTACCAAAATGCCCTAAATTTTCAAATTGACCAAAATACCTCCTACCCTCTAAAATTACCGAAATACCCTTAGAACCTATAAATGACCAAAATACCCTTGGAACCTAAAAAATGACCCCAAAACCTTAAAATTGACTAAAATATCCTCAAAACCCCAAAAAGACCGAAAAACCTTGAAACCTAGAAAATGACCAAAACACCCCGAAACCTTAAAAATTACCGAAATACCCCCGAGATATCTAAACTAACCAAAATACCCATAAACCTAAAAAATAACTGAAATGAACTCAAAGCCTGAAAAATAACCAAAATACCCTTAGAACCTAAAAAATGATTGAAACACCCCCGAAACCTAAAAAATGACCGAAATACTTTAGAACCTAAAAATGACAAAAATACCTTAAAACCTAAAAATTACTAAAATGCCTACAAAATCTAAAAATGACCAAAATACCCCCCAAAACTTAAAAAATGACAGAAATACCCTCGAAACTTAAAAAATGACCGAAATATCCCCCGAAACTTTTTTAAAAAATGACAGAAATACCTTGAAACCTTAAAAATGACAAAAATATCCCCCAAAAACTTTAAAAAGACCAAAATCGTGGGAATTTTGGTCATTTTAGATATTTCAGGGGATATTTTGGTCATTTTAGAGGTTTAGGGTTATTTTGTTAATTTTAGAGGTTTTAGGGTATTTTTGGTAATTTTAGAGGTTTCAGGTTATTTTGGGTAATTTTAGTGGTTTTATACTTTCGGGTGTATTTTGGTCATGTTAGAGGTTTAGGGGTATTTTGGTTTGTTTTAGAGGATTAGGTGTATCTTGGTCATTTTAAAGATTTCAAGGGTATTTCGATAATTTTAGAGGTTTTGAGGTATTTTGGTCATTTTAGAGATTTCTGGGTATTTTTTGCCATTTTAGAGATTTCGGTTGTATTTTGGTCATTTTAGATGTTTTGGGAGTATTTGGGTCATTTTAGAGGTTTATTTTGGCTCATTTTAGAGATTTTAGGGGTATTTGGTCATTTTTAAGGTTTCTGGTTATTTTTGGTCATTTTAGAGATTTCAAGTGTATTTTGGTCATTTTAGAGGTTTTGGGGGTATTTTGGTCATTTTAAAGGTTTCTTGGAATTTTGGCTCATTTTGATATTTTAGGGGTATTTTGGTCTTTTTAGATGTTTTGAGTTTTTTTTTTTTTTTTTTAGAGATTTCGGTGGTATTTTAGTCATTTTAGAGATTTTGGAGGTATTTGGGTCATATTCGAGGTTTTTGGGTATTCTGGCTCATTTTAGAAATTTTGAATATATTTTAGTTATTTTGGAGGTTTCTTGGTTTTTTTGGGTCATTTTAGAGATTTGGGGTGTACTTTGATCATTTTTGCAATTTTGGAGGGTATTCTGGTCATTTTAGAGGTTTTTGGGTATTTTGGTTAATTTTAGAGATTTTTGGGGTATTTCAGTCATTTTAGAAGTTTCATGAGTATTTTGGTTCGTTTTAGAGATATTGAGGGTATTTTGGTCATTTTAGAAGTTTATAGGTATTTTTGGTCATTTTAGAGATTTTAGGGGTATTTTGGTCATTTTTGAGGTTTCAGAGTTTTTTTTGTCTTTTGGAGTGTATTTTTATTTTTATTTTTTAATTTTATGGTTCCAATGGTATTTTGGAGTTTTTAGTGGCTTTGGGATATTTTAGAGTTGCTTCTCAAAAAAAAAAAAAAAAAAAGAAGGGATATTTTAGAGTTGAGTGATTTGAGTAAATGATACTTAGGTCATAATTCGGTTTATGTTAATTAGGATTTAATTGGGTTGATAACCCAATTAATAATTGGGTAGGTAAATAGGTTTGGGTTAATTTTACCACCCCTAATTTGAACGAAGGAGAGAAGATTTTTTAGTACCACATGTAAACAGTTTGTTTGTTTTTGAATTATTATGTTGGCTTCAACTTAATTATTAGTTTTTTTTTTTTTGAGAAAGCTTAATTATTAGTTGATTCTAAAAAAATAAAATAAACTTAATTATTAGTTCCCTTGTTTCAGAAAAAAAGAGTGGTGGTAGAGTTCACCAAATGTTGTGAAAAATGCCAGGAGGACGTCTCGAATTACTGTCAACGGTGCGGGAAGAAAGTCTTGAAATACTGTCAACAATTTCGTGGTAAAAATATTTTTATCTAAATAAACCCTTTTTTCTTAAAATTCATTCTGATTACGTATCTTTGTTGTTGTTTTTTGCCATTTATTTGTTCCAAAGAATATTCATTAAGCGAGACAATGCATGGATATTACTAAAACATTCATCATCCAATTTCTGTAGACACGTTTAAAAAAATTATAATCTTTGCACTTAGAACCTTAAGAAAATTCAATTCTATATTCAACTATAAATATCTTACCTGTTCAGGTGTATAGTATAGGTATATATGTTAGAATTGAATTTCAGATTTCTTATTCAATCATCAGAAACTTTATCAATTGAGTTAACTGGAACCCACCCCCACCGTGCTTTCAGCAATATGATAGAGAAATTAACCCAACTTTTTTTTTTAATAAAGAATTTTGTATTTATAATTTATTTATTGTTATTATTTCTTAGGAGTTTCTGAAGCAAAGCTTGATGCTGCAAACCGACTGATAACTGTTGTTGGTGCGTTTGATCGAAAAAAGCTCGAAAATCATCTCATGGAAGAGTGTTCAGAAATGGTAATAATCCAAATTGTTGATGAAGAAGAAGTAGCGACGATAGGAGCACAACCGAGCAATGCGGCAGAACAAATAAGCATTAATGAAGGAAAACAAGTAGCGACGACAGGAGGACAACCGAGCGATGCGGCAAAGAACAATAAGCATTAATGAAGGAGAAGAAGTAGCAAACAACGAAGCACAAAGTGAAATAGTTGAAGAAATAGTTGAGGCTAAACCTGCTTAGGATAAACTACCATGCATGTACTTTTGAATTAAATAAATTAAACTCAAGTGGATATAAATAAAAAGACTAATAAATTACTCCTTTTAATTCCGGCCAATTATTATTTTTGTCAATTACATTTTATTTTAGTTATGGGTGTTGCTAACTAACCTTTTTTGACCACCCTAATTATAAAAACGTTGATCACCCTGACTTGAAAATCACAAGAATTTGGGTTCAACAAATATAACAGTAATGCTACATTCACAACATTTTCACAATAATTTCAAAACAAATTTTATGTGACCAGCAATTACTAATTTTAATTTGGACCGAATATTGACATCATTTTTTAACTCACTAATAACAAATTGTTATATAAGATAATTTTTTAAAATGTTGTGTACGTAGTATTACTCCAAAATAATTCTGCCCCCTCAAACATAATCCTTAACCCCTTAAACAAAAAAACAAATACAAAAAACACTTAAATAACAATAATAAAAATTAGTCCAAATAACAACAAAAACAAGAATAGACCAGACAACAAATGAACAAATTATTCAGCTAAAAACATATTTAAAAATAAAAATAATCATTCAAATTTGTAACTCTTTCAACCAATTACATAAAAACAATCTATAATTTCATATTAGATAAAAGGTTGATGCCCGCTACTTTGCAGATTCATGATAACTTGACGGATCGCACGGGAATTGTGCCAGCAACACATCATTCAAATTTCTGCTCTATCAACTTTCGATGGTAGGAAAGTAGTCTACTATGGTGGTGATGGGTGACAGAGAATTAGGGTTCGAATTTGGAAAGGGAGCTTAAGAAACGGCTACCACATCCAAGGAAAGCAACAGATGTGCAAATTACCAAATACTAACATAGGAAGGTAGTGACAATAAATAACAATACCGAGCTCTCACGAGTCTAGTAATTGGAATGAGTACAATTTAAATCCCTTAACAAGGATACATTGGAGGGCAAGTCTAGTGCTAACAGCCACGGTAATTCCAACTCCAATAGCGTATATTTAAGTTATTGCAGTTTAAAAGCTCGTAGTTGAATCTTGGTTTAGGCAAAGCTGTCTGCCCCTAGTGTGCACCAGTCTGTTCATTCCTTTTGCCGTTGATGCACAGGGCCTTAATTGGCTGGGTCGTGCCTCTAATGCTATTACTTTGAAGAAATTAAAGTGCTCCAAGCAAGTCTATCCTCTAGATACATTAGCATGGGATAACATTATAGGATTTCGGTCCTATTATGTTGGCCTTCGGGATCAAAGTAATGTTTAACAGGGATAGTTGGGGGCATCTGTATTTCATAGTCAAGAATGAAATTCTTGGATTTATGAAGGATGAACAATTGCGAAAGCATTTTCCAAGGATGTTTTCATTAATCAAGATTGAAAGTTAGAGGCTCAAAGATGTTTCAAATACTATCCTAGTCTCAACCATAAACAATGCCTATCAAGGATTGGTGGATGTTACTGCACCTTTTGAGAAATCAAAGTCTTTGGGTTCCAAGGGGAGTATGGTCACAAGTCTGAAACTCAAAGGAATTGATGGAAGCGAACCACCAGGAGTGGAGTCTACAGCCTAATTTGACTCAACACAAGGAAACTTACTAGGTCCAGACATAGTAAGGATTGACAGACTAATAGCTCTTTTGTGATTCTATGGGTGGTGGTGTATGGCCGTTCTTAGTTGGTGGAGTGATTTGTCTGGCTAATTCCATTAGCAAATGAGGCCTCAACTTGCTAACTAACTATGAGGAGGTGACCCTCTGCGGCCAATTTCTTAGAAGGACTATGGCCGATTAGGCCCAAGAAGTTTGAGGCAATAATAGGTTTGAGATGCCTTTAGATGTTATCGGCCGCACTCGCGCAACACTAATGTATTCAACGAGTTTATAGCCTTGGCCGACAGGCTTAAGTAATCTTTGAAATTTCTTCGTGATGTGGATAGATCATTGTAATTGTTAACAAGGAATTCCTAGTAAGCATGACGCATCAGCTAGTATTGACTACGTCTCTGCCTTTTGTACACACCGCCCGTTGCTCCTACCAATTGAATGGTTCGTTTAAGTGTTCGAATTAAAAGAGTCATATTAACTCCTGCCGCTTACCCGCGCTTGGTTAAATTTCTTCAATTTGACATTCGGAGCACTAGACAAAAATCACATTGCATGAGCATCTACAAGGACCATTGCAATGCTTTGTTTTTATTAAACAGTCAGATTCTCCTTGTCTATCTGTCGTACACAGATTTTGCCTCGTGCTCGACATTATCCCCCAACCATTGAGGTTTTTCACTCGACGATGCATGTTTGGTGGAAAAAGAAAAATTTGTGTGCATGTGTGTACAACACTAAGGTGAGGTGTGTGCGAGTGAACTTCCTAAATTATATTCATTTTAGGAGTGACCACCAACCACTGGAATTCTAAGGTGTGATTTGTCACCTAAGTCTAATCAATTTTATTTCTTAAATTAACTAAGAAAACCCCAAGGGCTCCTAAGCTAAAATAAAAATAAAAATATAAATATAAAAGAAAATATCTCAAACTAGAAAAAATGGATTCGGAAGCTCAGTTACATGTAGGGAAGGTGTTAGTCACCCCATAACACCTATCCAAAAGGATCGTACCTCATTTGGAATTAAATCTTAAACATCACCATTTAAAGAACAAATTAAAATATTTGACATTTGGTTTTTAGAAAATGAATGATATGCATGTGCATGTGCATGTGAAATGAAACAAAGACAAAACTTATCTTAGGATGACATGTGAGAATCATATGTACGCATGTAATATATCTTAGGATGACATGTGAATGCATGACATGTATAATCTACCCTATGGTGACATGTGAATTCATGACATGTGAATAATTTATTTTAGCAAACAAAATCAAAAGACATAGCTAACACATGTGATTGCATGAAATTGACTAAAGAGATAATTTACACAGTAAATTTAATGAAACTTACCTCATTGCATAGCATAATCTAAAAAATTCAAATTTGCAATTCCTTTTACCAAATTATTTATCTCATGCAAAAAGACAAAAAGAAATAACAAGAAACACAAAAGATCAAATTTCTATAAAATGTGAAAACGTCATTTGACAATTTTTATTATTTTTGAGGAAAATCTTTTATTTTGGCAAAACATGGAATTAAATATGTATTGTGCAATTTTTGGAATTTTAGGGGACATTTTGAAATTTGAGAAAGTTTTGTGGTAAAAAATGTAATTTGGATAAGTTTGGGGTTGATTTGTAATTTTGCAAAAGCTGAGGGGCCAAATGTGATTTGGAAAAGTTTTGGGTCAAAGCGTAATTTTGCAAAAGATTTGGGGTTGGTTTGTAATTTGGGAAGTGAAAGTGTACATTTTGGAAGTTGTGGGGTTGAATGTATTTTGGGATTGGGCTAAAGTTTAATTTGTTTGAATGTGTGTTGAATGCTTATTTGCTAAAGGGTAGTTTCGAATTGGGCTTGGACTGATTTTAGTGAGGGGAGTTGGACTGAAATATTCAAAGGCTTAATGGACTAGGTAATGCACCTAAATGGGTCAGGTTTACCTAGTCCAGCCCTAATCTTAATCATACCTCCTACCAATCAAATCCTAACCACTCTCTCTCTTCTCCAAAAAAAACCCACGGCCTCCATGGCCGGAGCTTCAGAGCTTGCCACAATCACTACGCGCCACCATGAGTCGCCATACCCCCATGGGCGTAGCACCAGGCTCCATCTACTAAAGGCCACCGCAAACCACCATGGTGGTTACAGATTTGTTGTTGTAGCTTTCTATTTATGTGGGTATGCCCTATTTGTATAAAATCAGTGTTCAAGGTATATTTGTGCAACGTGAAAATGGCATTGTGTAGATGGATGTTGTGTTCTGTGTGCAAAATGCAACCATGTAGTATGTGTGTGAGAATCTGTGTTCAAGCATGCTAATATTGATAAAACTTAGAAACATTTTAGCATTGTTGGGCCTTGTGGAGCCTAGTTGTGTTTGATCCAGTTAACAACTCGACTCGACCCGAATAATGTTGCTTGGTTTTTAATGGGAGATTTATTGAAGCTTAGTCCATGGAGTGGAGGCTTGGGCCGATAGGCCTAAGTCGGAGCGTTCATTGACAAGCTTTTTGGGGGTTCGGGGGCAACGCCCCCGAGAAAAATTTTGGCCCGTTTTGTAGCCCATTGTAAATCTTGTGCGCAGCATATAAAAAACCGTTTTTTGGTGATTTAGGGTTAATGTTGCTGTTGTCGTTTTTTAGAGAGACTGAAACACTGTAGCCGCACTTTGTATTTTCCCTGATAATAGTGAAATCCCTGCAACTCTGTGGACATAGGCAAATTGCCGAACTACGTAAATATTGTCTTGTGCGTGTGATTGTTTTTTCTTTGGCGTGTGTTTTCTCTATTTTTTTTGTTTCTCACAGGTTAGGAATTTCGGGTTAATCCCTACAACTGGTATCAGAGCCTAGGGTTAGGTTTGAGTGGGAGCAATGGCAAAGGAAGCAGGAAAGGCATCTGGGATAGAAAAGTTCGATGGCACAGACTTTGGATTTTGGAGGATGCAAATCGAGGATTATCTTTATGGGAGGAAGTTGCATCTGCCGCTTCTAGGGGAAAAACTTGAGGCTATGAAGGCTGAGGAATGGGCTCTTCTTGACAGACAGGTACTGGGAGTTATCAGGTTAACTCTGTCTAGGTTTGTTGCACACAATGCTGTAAAGGATAAGACTATAGCAGATTTGATGAAGGCTTTGTCTGGTATGTATGAAAAGCCGTTAGCAAACAACAAGGTGCATCTGATGAAGAAATTGTTCAATTTGAAGATGGCAGAGAATGCATCAGTAGCACAACATCTGAATGAATTTAACACTATCACAAATCAATTGTCGTCTGTAGAAATTGATTTTGATGATGAGATTCATGCTCTGATCGTCTTGGCTTTTTTGCCAAACAGTTAGGAGGCAATGAGGATGGCAATAAGCAATTCTATAGGAAAAGAAAAGCTGAAGTACAATGACATACGAGATTTAATTCTGGCTGAGGAGATTCGTAGAAGAGATGCAGGCGAAACCTCAGGATCTGGCTCTACCCTAAACCTTGAGACAAGAGGTAGAGGTAATGACAGAAATTCAAATCGGGGCAGATCAAAATCCAGAAATTCTAATCGGAACATAAGTAAATCTAGATCAGGCCAACAAGTACAATGCTGGAACTGTGGGAAAACAGGTCACTTTAGAAGGCAATGCAAAAGTCTTAAGAAGAAGAATGAAGATGATTCTGCAAATGCTGTAACAGAAGAGGTACAGGATGCATTACTTCTTGCAGTAGACAGTCCACTTGATAATTGGGTTTTGGACTCAGGAGCTTCATTTCATACCACTCCACACCAAGAAATCATACAGAATTATGTTGCAGGTGATTTTGGTAAGGTGTATATGGCTGATGGTTCAGCCTTGGATGTAGTGGGTATGGGAGACGTCTGGATATTGTTACCCAATGGGTCTGTTTGGTTACTGGAGAAGGTTCGACATATTCCTAACCTGAGGAGGAATCTGATTTCTGTTGGACAACTTGATGATGAAGGACATGCAATACTATTTGTTGGTGGTACTTGGAAGGTTACAAAGGGAGTTTGGGTATTGGCTCATGGAAAGAAGACTGGTACTCTATATATGACCTCAAGTCCAAGAGACACAATTGCAGTCTCTGATGCAAGTACTGATACAAGCCTATGGCACCGTAGACTTGGTCACATGAGTGAGAAAGGGATGAAGATGCTGCTGTCAAAAGGAAAACTACCAGAATTGAAGTCCATTGATTTTGACATGTGTGAAAGTTGCATCTTAGGAAAGCAGAAAAAGGTGAGCTTCTTGAAAACTGGCAGGACACCGAAGGCTGAAAAATTGGAATTAGTACACACTGATTTGTAGGGGCCTTCTCCGATTGCATCCCTTGGAGGTTCAAGGTACTATATCACTTTTATTGATGACTCAAGCAGAAAGGTATGGGTTTATTTTCTGAAAAATAAATCTGATGTATTTGAAACTTTTAAGAAGTGGAAGGCCATAGTTGAGACAGAAACAGGTTTGAAAGTAAAATGTTTGAGGTCAGATAATGGAGGAGAGTACATAGATGGAGGGTTTAGTGAGTATTGTGCTGCACAGGGAATTAGGATGGAGAAGACCATTCCTGGGACACCATAGCAGAATGGTGTAGCTGAGCGTATGAACAGAACTCTCAATGAGCGTGCTAGGAGTATGAGGTTGCATGCTGGACTACCAAAAACTTTATGGGCTGATGTTGTTAGTACTACAGCTTACTTGATAAACTGAGGACCATCAGTTCCCATGGAGTTCAGACTTCTTGAGGAGGTTTGAAGCGGTAAAGAGGTAAATTTTTCCCATTTAAAAGTTTTTGGTTGTGTTTCTTATGTTCATATTGATTTTGATGCTCGTAGTAAACTTGATGCAAAGTCTAAAATATGTTTTTTCATTGGCTATGGTGATGAGAAATTTGGCTATAGGTTTTGGGATGAACAAAACAAGAAAATCATCAGAAGTAGAAATGTGATATTTAATGAACAGGTTATGTACAAGGATAGGTCAACTGTAGTGTTAGATGTTACAGAGATAGATTAAAAGAAATCTGAGTTTGTTAACTTAGATGAATTGACTGAAAGTACTGTCTAGAAAATGGGTGAAAAAGATAAGGAGGATGTAAATTCACAGGTAGATCAGAGTACACCTGTAGCTGAAGTCCGCAGATCTTCCAGGAACATTAGACCTCCACAGCATTATTCACCCACTTTAAATTATCTCCTGTTGACTGATGGTGGTGAGCCAGAGTGTTATGATGAAGCTTTGCAAGATGAGAATTCAAGCAAGTGGGAGTTAGCCATGAAGGATGAGATGGATTCCTTGTTGGGGAATCAGACATAAAAACTGATCGAATTGCCAGTAGAAAAGAAGGCTTTGCACAACAAGTGGGTATACAGAATAAAGAATAAGCATAATGGTAGCAAACGTTACAAGGCCAGATTAGTTGTTAAAGGTTTCCAGCAGAAGGAGGGGATTGACTACACAGAGATATTTTCTCCAGTTGTGAAGATGTCAACAATTAGACTGGTACTGGGAATGGTGGCTGCAGAAAATTTACATCTTGAGCAGTTAGATATAAAGATGGCATTCCTTCATGGTGACTTGGAGGAAGACCTTTACATGATTCAGCCAGAAGGGTTCATTGTTCAGGGACAAGAGAATCTAGTCTACAAACTGAGAAAGAGCTTGTATGGCCTAAAACAAGCTCCTAGACAGTGGTACAAGAAATTTGACAGTTTTATGCATAGAATTGGGTTCAAGAGATGTGAAGCTGATCACTGTTGCTATGTTAAGTATTTTGATAATTCTTACATCATATTACTGTTGTATGTGGATGATATGCTTATTGCAGGGTCTAGCATTGAGGGAGATTGATAATCTGAAGAAGCAGCTGTCCAAACAGTTTGCAATGAAGGATATAAAAAACCATTTTTTGGTGATTTAGGGTTAATGTTGTTGTTGTCGTTTTTGAGAGAGACTGAAACACTGTAGCCGCACTTTGTATTTTCCCTGATAATAGTGAAATCCCTGCAACTCCGTGGACGTAGGCAAATTGCCGAACCACGTAAATATTGTCTTGTGCGTGTGATTGTTTTTTCTTTGGCGTGTGTTTTCTCTATTTTTTTTTGTTTCTCACAGGTTGGGAATTTCGGGTTAATTCCCTACAACAAGCATGAACATGGTCATTCACAAATCACAAGATAAAGAAGACTATATGTATCACTAAAGAGCATGGATATATGTTAGCTAGCATCCTATAAAAAAAATGGAAACAGATGCTACCCATTTTGATTTTATGTCTGTTGCTGCTTCTCAGTGTTTTTGTCCATTTCCCTTTGTTTCCTGCTTCATGCTCTATTTCTGTGCTCTGTTAATAGTTGAAAAAAAGGAGCAAACTTTAGGTTAGGCATTGAGCTAAAAATGGAAAAGAAATACGAGTGAGAAAATATCATCAGGATGTCTCTGCTCTGTTCTATCTTCTTTCTTCCTTTTCTCTGCTGTTGTTTCTTGCTATATGTTGTTGCCTTTTTGTGTGCATCCCTGCTGTCGTTTGTTGTGGTTGCTGCTGCCATTAAGGTTTGTACTTGTTGAGTAAATGGCCAAAAGGGGTGACATTTTTCTGGTGTGATGATGAAAATGAGGGAGCTTTCTCTCTTTTTGGGCTGAGGAAGGGTTTCTCTTTTTGGGTTTTCTGTTGCTGTTGTTTTGGAGGCTTGGTCTGGTTGTGGGGGAAGATTGCTGTTGTCTTGTGTTGGCAAAAAATGTAAAAAAAAATTTGGGATTTTTCTTTGTGTTATGGGTTCTCTCTTTGGGTTAAGAAAAAAGCTAGATTTTTCTATGTTCTTGGGTTCTCTTCTTGGGGCTTTGGAGGGGTTGAGTTTATTAGGTTTGGAGGGTAGAGCTGATTATGTTTTGGGCCATATGGTTGCTATTGTGGTAGTTGCTTTTGGTGAAGAAAAGAGTTGCGTTGGGGTTTTTGGGTGGAACTCTCGGTTGAGGGGTTGAGTTGATTATTTTGAAAGAATTCCTAGAATAAGGATTTGTTGGCATGGATTATTTTTGCCAACTTATTTTATTATTCAGCTTATTTTTGCTACTATTTATGGGTTCCACTGCACTTTTGGTACTATTCATGAGTCCTACTGTACTATTTCAGCTAACTTTTACCTTTATCTACAGTACTTTCAACAAAAAGTTTTCAGTTGCAGCAAAATAAGCAAATCCCAAACGGACCCTAAGTGTGCGTTTAGCTCTAACTTAAAAAACCAACTTATTTTTGCTACATTCATGGGCCCTACTGCACTTTTTGGTACTATTCATGAGTCTTATTGTACTATTTCAACTAACTTTTACCTTTATCTACAGTACTTTCAGCAAAAAAATTTCAATTTCAGCAAAATAAGCGGATCACAAATAGACCCTAAGTGTGCGTTTAGGAGGAGCTGAATTTTTCAGCTTATCTCCACTTTCAGCTTATTTTTGCTACTATTCATGGTTCTCACTGCACTATTTAGCTAACTTTTACTTTTATCTACAGTACTTTCAGCAAAAAGTTTTCAGTTTCAGCTAAATAACTAAATAAGTTGTTCCCAAATGAACACTAAGATATTTGAAGATTAATAAACGTTAAATAGCATTTAGTTGGGGTTTTTTTTTAGGGAATATTCAATTTTTATGTTTTAGTTCTCCTAGGCAAACAAGTCATTTATTTTATTTATAATTCCTATGAGTCAAGGCCTTGAAAATGTAATGCTTTTAATTGCTAATTCCGTTCTCCCATGCTTAGAGGGTTGTTCTAAACATTATATAAGTCATTTGACTGAATTGAATAAAAGCAGAATATAGAGTGTTTTCAAAATTAGTCTTTGTGCTTTTCAGAAGATGGATTTCTTCTAAATTAACTCATATCCCTTAGGTGGATTCCTTTGGGTGGCGAGTTTCGGTTTATATATTTCTTTGGGTGGTGATAATCTGCGTATCATTAGGTTAGGTGGTGAACCAATTCAATTATGTATCCTTAGCTAAATTCTTTTGGGTGGTGATATGTTTTTCTTACTCCATATAACCCAGAAAATATAAAAATATATACATCCACCTTTCCTTCATCTATCATATCGAATAAGTTTGAGTTGCCTCATATGATTCCGGTATCACTTAATTCACCTGTTCATCGGATTAGAACTTGAACTGCAATGCACTTAAGGAACTGTACTTTAAATCAACAGTTATGAATAAAACCTAACATGCTCATTAATTAAAAGAATTAATTTGACCTCTTATTAAATCACATGTATGCTCTTGATAAAAATAAATGAACCAAATATGACAAAGTAAATGGACTCAGATAAAAACAGGACACGTAATTTAAGAAAATTAGTTAAGTTCTTTAATAAATTTGATGCATAAAAATTAATAGCATGTTCAAATAAAGAGTCTCAAAAGTATATGTAATACCAATTTTTCATGGAAATTACACTAAAATCTTAGTACGCGTTCCATAGGAAATTATGTACTTTTTCCACAATTAAAATGCAACACATGTAATTTCATTTAATCAGTGATATCTCATTCAAACCAAGTCTGATTTTCATCCATGACCAACCAAATTATATGGAATTTCATGGTTGTAAATATAACATCAAAATTAATCTAATCACATGGTTAGATTTCAATTTAAGCTCAATCAAACTTAGTTAATCACATAAAAATTGATAAAAATCAACAAAAAATGAGGTTTAATCATTAAAACCATGAAATCCTTTAATTCAAGGCTAAAACTTCTATCGAAATTTAGACCTGGACAAAATAAGGTATCAACATGTACTAGTTCTAAGGCGATTATTCAATGCTTAGGAAAGACCACCGTGGTGGTTGTTCCCAGTCTGTCCCCCGGTTGGCACATTGTGACCTGCTCTTGCCACAGAAGCAATTCAAGCAATCCACCAATAGCCGACAGGTTTCGGACTGGGACTTCCATGTCCAGGGCAAAGCCCGTGTTGGCCTTTTATCTAATAAATGCATCCCTTCCAGAAGTTAGGGTTTGTTGCACATGTTACTTTAGAATTACTACGGTTATCTAAGTAGCAAATACCATCAAACAAACTATAGCTGATTTAATGAGTCATTCGCAATTTCACAATTTGAATTAGTTCATACTTATGCATGGCTTAATCTTTGAGGAAAGCATATGACTATTAGCAAGATCAACCAGGTAGCATTCCTCGTCGATGTTGGTGCCGAACGGAGGCTTTGGCTCGCTTGGACCAAGGAAGGGCACGGACGGGCACGACAATCATGCGGGGCCGAGTGATGATGCTTGCTTGGTACATTAGCAAAAGGAGCCGAAGGCCCCAAACCCGCGTAATGTTCGACATCGGAGGCCATGAGCACGCCCACGTGGTCCACAACTGCAATGCGGGAGCCGCGAGGCACGCGTGGGACACAGGGACGATTTTGAGGTCCTGCTGACACCCCACAAGGAGCATTGACTAGGAAAGCCAACGCTGATAAGGAGCACATCAGGCAGTTTGATGCATAAGTACGAAGCTTGGTAAGCCATGCTACCCTGCCACCACTTACACGCTGCCATGTACACTAGACCACAACACCACCAAACGAACCCCACAACAACATGTCATGAAGCTTTTCGCGCATGAGGAAGCATCGAGTGGCACTGAGTCTGCACCGCTAAGCATGAAGGATACCACTAAACCATGTGCCCATGCAAGAGCAAGGTCATGTTTGCCCGATGGTAGCTATGGGCTTTGCTTTGCGTGGCAATGGGTGAAACAAACACCGTCCGCCTTGCAAGAGCATGCTCAAGCAATACCAAGCATGTGTGGCCCGACCACCATGTAGGCATTACAACTGACATCGTGAAACCCCACTAGGCACGGGGGTGTGAACTAGATGGATACTGCTGCCACAACCACGTAGCCGCATAGGAGCAAGGTCATGTCTGCCCAATGGTCGCCATAGGCTTTGCTTCGCATGGCAATGGGTGAAATGAACATTATTCGCCTTGAAAGAGCATGCCCAAGCTTTACCAAGCATGTGTGGTTCGACCACCATGCAGCTACTACAACTGTCATCAAGAGAGAATCGACCCCCACCACTGGGCACGATGGTGTGGCCTCGAATAAGTGGCCCCGAGAAAGCATCACATATATTTTATCATCACCTTAGGCTTGCTCTACATGGTACTGGGTGAAATGAACACGGTCTACCTTGCAAGAGTGCGTTACAGTTATACTGCCTATATGTGAAACGCCCCCACCACCCCGCGACCACCTGAGTGATGCATTAGGGGCCCTATGTGCACGTTGCTAAGGCTATAGCAGCCTAGCATGGGCATGCTACATAGGCAATGGCAGCACCCATGGGCACGTAACCAAGGTCAAGGTAGCCCCTGTGGGCTTACTGCCAAGGCCATGGCATGCCCGCGTGTATGCTTCCAAGGCCATGAAAGCCCCTATGGGCACCAAGGACCAAATTGACTGCTATTAAAATGTGGGGACCAAATGGACTGTGACTCCAAAATATATGGACTGAAGTAATGTTTTCACTTAGATTTTTCTTAAATATTGAAACAAAGAACACAACATTCAATAACACCCCTAACCAAAAAAAAAAAAAATTATCCATGCATATAACAACCAAAGATAGAGAATAAAGCTAAAAAAAGACTTGGATGAGTAGGGAAACATTCAAATAGTGTTAAAGTGCAGTTTGTGTTTAAAAGATAAATCAAATATTTTTGATAAGTTTAGATAGTATTGGCATTAGCCAAAATCTTTAGGTAATTTTTTTATTTCACCCAATTAAATATCATGCAAATTTAGAGCATGTTTGGATAGGTTGTTCTAAAAGCCTTAACATGTATTTTTAGCCAAATCTATGTTTTTAAAACAACATATTAAAAAAAACGCAAGTTTTAACAACAACCTATCCAAACGGTATTCTTGGAACGATACATCAATATTAACCAGTATCAAAATATTTCATTTCCTGGTTAAACCGAAATGGTCTTTATTACGAAATTGACTCAAAAGCTTTTTTATTACCAACATAACAAGAGTTCTAGGATAAATACTCCATTATTATTATTTTCTAAATGGAAATAATAGAATATTTGAAATGCTTTTATATAAGAATATTCTATGTCTATCCTAAATTTTAATGGCTTAAAAATTGGAAGGTTTTAAGGAATTGAAGGAGAGTCTTTTGGCTAAATATTGTTAAAATTAGAGTTTATAGGCTTTATGTAACTGTACAAAGTTTTTTAGTTAAATGAGGGGAGATGTAAAATACTAACAGGTGACATCAATTCCTTTTCCCCTACCCACAAAAACTATTGCCCAAAACCCTTCTACTAGTTTCAATTTCTTTGTATTGTGGCCACCAGGGATCGAACCCTTTGTATTCATCCTAAGAACCAACAAGTAGACTGCTAAATGAAATGTTGAATGTTAATGGAAACTAAATCCATTTATTCTAAAATAAAAAATTAGTCTACTCTCAAAATAAAATTTTATTTTTCAAAATTTTGAATTTTTTTTTAAATTTATTTATGTAGTCATGCCATGTACTTGAAGGATTAACTATATTATCTTCTCTTTTAAAAAAAAAAGAATTTAAGATTATTGACTTTTTAGGACTAATTTTTGTCATCACAAGTAGCTTTTTGTTTATTGTATTTAACAACAAAAAAAAAAAAAAAAAAAAATGGAATACTAATCATTTACATAAGGATCTACCCAATTTGACCAAAGAACTCAATGTGTGACATAGTCAAGTTTTTTATTTCAACTCAATGGAATTGTTTGATTATTTCAATAAAGCAAAATAACTCAAAAGATTGAACTTTAAATATTTGTTTTTATTTTTAATTCCCCCCTTTTTTTTAGAAACCTTTGATTTTGATGTAGTTCATTTTCTTTCTTTATTATATATATTGTGGGGACGCAAAATCTGGCTCCCATGGTGTTCTTCACGGATTCACACTATAATTATTCAAACAGCCAACATATAAGTAAACAACAAGAGATAAACACTCCACAATGGGAAACTCAAGCAATTTATTTCTTTGACCTCAAATATTACAATTTCAACCTAGGTATTACAGTAGATAACTCTCACGTTCCTGCGGTGTTACCCTTACTCTCTCTCTCTCCTTGACTAATTTTTCTTCTAAATGTTCCCTTCCCCCCTCATTTTTTGATCCTTTGCCATTTGCCTCTCCTCTCCCATTTATAGCTTCAATCTTTGCTCTTATCACTACAGCTGTCTTGTTGCTTGCCAGAGTCTCAAGGATATTTTCCTTCACTTTATCGGTTTCCTCCTTGCCTTTATTTTGGAACTCTGACTCTTGGGGGTTGTTTGTACTGCTCAAGTTGTCCTACTTGTATTTAATGCGGCAGAGGTTAGGTACGAACCCCATCGTTAATGCGGAGGCAAAGATCTTCAACCTTCTTGCATGTTCCGGAAGTTTCCTGTGGTTTTAGGAATCTCCTAGAAATCACACATGGATTACCTGTGCACCATATCTCAGGTAAGTTGGCACCTTACCTTTTCCACGGGAACTGATTTCCTGTGTCACTCATCTTTTCCGTAATACTTGGGATGATACGGCTTTCCTCCTTTCATGGTTTATTACTCATTGAGCCTTCCTTTCAAAACACAGGCCAAGCCCAATTCTTTCCCCATGGCCCAATTATTTCTTGGGCTCAAGGCCCAAGTGGTGACTGTTTCACTCCCCACAATAGCCCCTCACGATCTCCAGGTCATCATAATTGACATGGGGATTGTGGTTCGAGACAAACGCAGCAATCATTAACTTGCATTTATGAATAGTGGCAGTGTCAAGCAATAAATGTCGTGGACATGCCCGTGCTTCTCCCTCTACAATCATCAGCGCGTGTTGCTGAAAGGACGGCCAGATGGGCCCTTTGGAAAATGGAAAATGGGCGAGAAAGGAAGGGTCTCATCTATCCCTTCCTCTCCCTCACTTCTCCTATATAAGGGAGACCCCAGACCCTATTTCAGGCTCCTCCGTTATTATTTTCTCAGAACTTAAAAAAAAAAAAAAAAAAAAAAAAAAAAAAAAAAAAAAAAAAAAAAAACCTCTCTTTCTTTTTTCTCTCCACCACTTCCTTCTCCGACGATCTTCAGGCGACCTTCAGCGACCCCTTTTCTTCTGCTTCTCCTTCCTATTGTAAGTTCGTCAACTTTTCTTCCTTTAGATTAGTTTTTTCTTTATATTTTTCTTCTTAGTTTATTTTTTGTTTATCATGGGGAAATTTAAATCTATGGTTGACACCCCTGAGAGACTAGCTGAGTTTAGGAGGAAATATAACTTTCCTGATGATGTAGAAGTAAGTTATTACCCAGAATCCGAGGCGATACTTTCAAGAGGGGAAGGTAGAGTGGTAACCCCATTCGTTGCCATTGTAGAGGGGGGAGTAAGGATCCCCATGAGTGACCTCCTTACAAACTTCCTACGCCACTTTAAGGTCTGTCCCGACCAATGTACTCCTAATGTATTTAGGATCATTAGTAGAGTAGAAATCCTTAATAAGAGGCTCGGATTAAAGCTTACCGAGCACGACATCAACTTCATCTATAATTTTCAAGATAGTAAAACCTCCGGGGGTTTACTTTAAGATCTGGCACGGGGAGGTGAGGCTCATTTCTAGCCTTTCGGATTCCGACAAGGAGACTGAAGGAGACTATCTAATCGTCTCGGGGAACTGGTACCCCGGTGGAATCCACTGCCCCACAAGTGCGGGTAAAGCAAGTGGGTAGATCTCATAGGATTTTTCTTTGTACCAACTTATTATTTCTAATTTATCTCATTTCCGAGTTCTTTTAGACATTCTATGTGACTAACCTTTGCTTGTTTCTTTTTCAAAGAATCACGCCTTCAAGAAGAAGAGGCAACTAATCAACTCCATAGATTTGAATAGGTTGCTGAGATCTCCAATTTACCCCCACACTAACGGTTAACTCCGTGCAGCTTACCTAATACTCGACTACTCTCCCGTGTATCGAAGATTCCAAGCCGCAGGAAAGGCCATAACCTTGAGGCATCCACTGCTCCCTTACATAGACGTTCACAGCAAGGGATACATCTTATCCTTTTCTGAACGTGCCCGCTGAGAATAAGGAAGGTATCAGAGCAACTTTCCTCCTCCTTTCACTCCCGCAGACCTTGGAGTCACTATTATAGAGCCAGCTCCAACCGACCTCCCGCGACGCCAAAGGAAGAAGAAAACGGGCAACGCTCCTACCTGTACTCCTTCGCCACCATGAGAAGGACTTGATACCCAAGCTACTATCCCCCTAGAGGACTTCCCAACCGAGATGACGTTCCAACGAAGTGGGGTTACTCTTGCACAACTTTTGGCCACTCCTATTGTGCCCAGAACTCAAACTCCTCCTGCTCTAGTTGCCAACACTCTCATGGCCATTCAAACTGCTCCAGTCACTACAGCAGTTGGAACTCCTGCCCGGAAGACTAAGGCTAGTCGAAAGCGCCTTAAGGGAGCAGGTCAATCCTCTACAACTCCTGACTTCGAAAACTCCCCCCCCAACCTTGGGGACTCTCAGGTTGATGCTGCGGGGACTCTTGCTTATGTCCACACCTTCACGGTGGACAAGGTTCCCTCCCTGCAACGGATAGGGTTAGGCCCTAAAGAGAAGGTCGCAAGAGCAAAGTGGCTAAGAGTGTTGGTGAAGCTCTCTTACTTCTAGTAGACATGAACCACTGGGCTAAGTGGGATGATGAATCCCTCTTCTCAACATGAAGAGGAAAGCCATCATGGTAAGAAACTTTTCCTTGCCTCCTTATTGCCCTTTTCACTTCTTTTTTATTATTTCATTCAATTATTTAAAAAAAAAAAAACACTACCTTTGTTATATGGCAGGGATATCAATGTTCCCTGGTGATTGAAGAGAGGTACTAAGCTGCCAAGGCTAGAGCCAAGGAACTGAGTAATGGCAACAGGATCTTCTAAGGAAGATATCGGATGTCATGAAAAAAGTTTCTGAGTCTGAAAGGTTGCGGTTTGAAGCCGAGGAGAACACCAAAGCCATTACAGAGAGGGCGGAGGATTTGGAGAAGGAGTTGCAGGAGGCCAAGACTGCTCTCGCGGGGAAAGATGCTGAGCTGAAAAGCTATGTGGCTGTTGATGATGCCAAAATTCAAGAGGCCTACTACTAAGGCCAGTACGACTGCATCGCCACTGTAAAGCCTGAGGTGCAGCAAAACCTTCAAGTCTACTTTACCAAAGGGTGGACTGCAACTTTGGATAAGCTAGAAGTGGAGGCTGCATCTCCCTTGAGGCAACAGCGTAATGTTCCTATCCCCGGAGAGCTAGTCATTATCCCCAACCCTGAGATTCAGGCCATCATCAACGACGAATCCCCCATCCGTGAGGTCGAAAGAACTAGCCCTATTGCAACCTCAGGAGGAGAGATAACTAGCTCCGCAACAGTGTCCTCCACTGATGAGCCACCACAAGTTTAATTTCCCTTCAACTTATGTTGCATTAGATGCAACTTTATAGTTTGCCCAGTTTAGGGGCTCTTATTTTGAACTTTATTACTTTTTATGTTTTTTTTTTTTAAATGTTTGAAACTTTTATGTATGAAAGTATTTCTAAGTTTTTGCATCCAATTATGCTTCACACTTTTATCTCCCGAGTTGCTTAGATACATGGTGATTATCTTTCATGGTTTTTCTCGTGGAGGAAATGCCTTTAGGTTTCAGTTATATTAATAATTTGCTAAGTTTTGACAATATCTAATAGTTGACTATTAGATCAAACTTAAAGCAATAACCGTAGCTAATCACTTACCTGAGATACTTGTTCTGTGGAACTCATCCCCTATGCACTATCAAGTTTCATCCATGCCTTTCCCTAGTGTCCATATGTACAAACTAAATAAAGTAACAGTTTGAATCCCATTCGTTGTAAAGATGAAGTCCTTTACCACAGAGCTTGTTTTTCTTCTTATGTAAGGTCTTTACTTAGCTTTCTCTTAATGACTATGGAATCATACTAAGGTAGAAACTCAGTTTGCAACTCACCCGAGGCAAAGACAAGGTCTAGTACCTCGGGGTTTAATTTCAATAAAGTTTTAATTTCATTTTACGTTAGTCTCCCTGAAGTCAGGCTAAGGCAGAAAACTCAGCCTAAAACCCAACCGAGGCAAAGACAAGGTCTAGTACCACGGGGTTTACTTTCAATAAAGTTTTAATTTCATTTTCTGTTAGTGACCCTGAAGTCAGGCTAAGGCAGAGAACTCAGCCTAAAACCACCCGAGGCAAAGACAGGGTCTAGTACCACGGGGTTTACTTTTGTGAAGTTTTAATTTTATTTCCTATTAGTGACTCTGAAATCAGACTAAGGTAGAAAACTCAGCTTAAAACTTACCTGAGGCAAAGACAGGGTCTAGTACCTCGGGGTTTATTTCCCCCTGCTATTTCGGCGTCCCGAAGTGGTCCTTCATAGGATTTATTATTGTTTACTGAACTGAGATAAAACAAAAATGTAAGTAGTGCATATTTTTTATATGACAATCAAAAGTAATACTTCTTTAAATTAAATACATGCCATGGCCTAGCTACAGGTCTTTCATCCAAGTCTTCTAGCCGATAAGCACCAACCCTAGCAATGAATGTGACCCTATAAGGCCCTGCCATGTCAGGCCTAGCTTTCCCATAACTGGATCTCAGGTATTTCTCAAAACTTTCCTCTGCGCCAAATCTCCTGGAATGAACTCCTTATTTTTGATTCCCTTGTTGTATCCTCGGCTAATCCTCTACTGATAGTTAGCCAACCTTACCGAAGCCACATCACAGCTTTCTTTTATCAGATCCAGATGCTTGCAAAGTAATTGATCATTCTCTCCCACTTCAAACACGTCAGTCCGAGAAGTAGGGAGCCCAGTTTCCACGGGTATTACCGCTTCTGCACCATATGTCATCGAGAAATAAGTCTCTCCCGTGGAGCGCTGTGGAGTTGTTTGGTATGCCTATAGCACGCTCAGAAGCTCTTCCGCCCATCGACCCTTTGAATCGTCAAGCCTCTTCTTCAGGCCATTTACAATGGACTTGTTGGTCGCCTCTGCCTGACCATTGCTTTGCGGATAAGACGGAGTAGAATACCTGTTGACAATTGCCAATTCCGAGAAGTATCGCTAAAAAGCCTTATTGTCAAATTGCAACCCATTATTTGATATTAGAATTTTTGGCACACCAAACTGTGTCATGATATTTTTCCATACAAATCTCTTGACATCCGTGTCTCGGATATTAGTGAGGGGCTCGGCTTCCACCCACATGGTGAAATAATTTGTCCCCACCAGGAGTCATCTTCTACTTCTCGTGGCCTTCAGGAAAAGTCCCACTATGTCTAGCCCCCAATGGGCAAAGGGCCACGGACTGGATATAGGGTTGAAAGGATCCCTGGGTTGATGAATGCTTGGAGCAAACCTTTGGCATTGATCACATTTTCTAGAGTACTCCAATGCTTGTTTTTGCATGTTCGGCCACCAATACCCCTGAGTAAGGGCTCAGTGCGGTAACGACCTGCCTCCCGTATGACTTCCACATATCCCTTCATGCAACTCTTCCAGAAGTGTTTCAACTGCCTCGGGATGCACGCACAGCAGATAGGGCCTTGAATATGACCTCTTATATAATTGTCCTTCTTCGGAGACCCAGTACCAGACCTACATCTAATCCGCTCAGACTCTTTCTTATCCTCGGGCAAAATCCCATTTCAGAGATAAGCTACAATAGGGTCCATCCAGCTGTGAGTAAGAGTTAGGCTAGAAAAAGGTAAAAGTTCAATTGTCACAATCCTCGGAAGGGGATCTGCCACTGAAGAAGCTAGAGTAGCCAAAGAGTCGGTATAACTGTTGCTACCCCTAGAGATATGTGAGATCTCTACCTTCTTGAATTGATACTTTAGTATCCCGACCTCCTTTAAGTAGCTTATCATTCTTTGGTCCTTAGCTTCGAACTCACCCATAATCTGACTAACAACCAGCTGTGAATTACAGTACAACTATACTCTGTCCGCCCCAACTTGTCTAGACATTCTGAGCCCCGCGAGGAGAGCTTTATACTCTGCTTCATTATTTGACGCAGGAAAACCTACTCTGAATGATTTTTCCACTATGACTCCTTCTGGAGAGATGGGTATAATTCCAACCCCTGCCCCTCGGCAGTTCGACGCTCCATCCACATATACTTGCCATATTTGTTCTCGAGGTTCCATCATCCTGCTTCCCTTTATTTGCAAAACTTCAACTTGCACAGGAGTGAATTCAGCAACGAAATCTGCTAAAACATGCCCTTTGATGGAAGTCCAGGGCCTATACTGAATATCAAAAGCTCCGAAAGAAGCCCCTCACTTGGCTATCCTTCTCGTGAAATCTGACCTCCTGAGCAACGCTTGCAAGGGGTCCTCGGTTAGCACAACTACTGTATGAGCTTGAAAATAGTGAGGCAATTTCCGTACAACATGAATTATTGCAAGTGCAGCTTTTTCCAAAGGGAGATAACATGTTTCTGCCTCCACAAGAGTCTTACTGACATAAAAGATTGGCTTCTGAACTCCTTGATCCAACTTTAACAAGACAGCACTCACTGCATGATCAGTCATAGCTAAATACATATACAGCGTTTCTCCAGGTACTGGCCTTGACAAGACGGGAGCTCGAGATAAATACAACTTTAGCTCATCTAATGCTTGCTAGCATTCATCCGTCCACTGAAAGCCTTTCCACTTCTTCAACAATTGGAAGAAAGGTCGACACCTATTCGCAGATCGTGAAATGAATCAATTAAGAGTCGCAGTCATCCCAGTAAGTCGCTAGACCTCTTTGGAGTTCCTAGGAGACTTCAAACTCTACAAAGCTACAATTTGATCTAGAATAACTTCTATACCTCGATGAGTCACCAGATAACCCAGAAACTTCCCCAAGCTGACCCCAAAGGCACACTTTGAGGCATTCAACTTCAAATGGTGATTCCATAATGTTTTAAAGGTCTCCGCGAGATCAGTGAGGTGATCCTCCGCAGCCTTGCTCTTCACTACCATGTCATCAATGTATGCCTCCATGTTTCTACCCAACTGCTCTTTGAACATCTGGGTAACCATTCTCTGATAGGTGGATCCCGTGTTCTTCAGCCCAAATGGCATGACTTTGTCATGAAAATTACTTGTAGGTGTAATGAAAGAAGTTTTCTCTTGGTCCTCAGGAGCCAAAGCTATCTGATGCTATCCCTATAAAGCATCAAGAAAACTCATCCTGGGGTGCCTATAGGTTGCATCAACAAGTTGGTCTATCTTAGGCACTAGAAAGGGATCCTTTAGACATGCCCTGTTTAGATCCATGACGTCTACACATACTCTCCACTTGCCATTCTTCTTTTTCACCACCATCATATTAACTAACCACTCAAGATAATAAACCTCCTTGATTGCCCCAGCTTCTTTGAGCTTCTCCACCTCTTCCTTCACTACCTTGGTGTGTATATCCAAGGACCTATGAGGCTTCTGTTTCTTCGGTAGGCACCGAGGGTCTACATTAAGCCGATGACAAATAAACTCTGGATCTACTCCGGGTGCTTCATACGGACTCCACGCAAATACATCTAGATTACTTACTAAAAACAAAATTAACTCTACTTTTTCCAAGATAGGAAGGTTAGCTCCTACCTGGAAGTACTTATCCCCGAGGTCAATGTGTATTTTCTCCAATCGCTCACATGTATCCTCAGGTGGGGACTGTAGCTGCTACAAGAGGTTTGCCGGTCTAGGCTCTCCTTTATTCCTGTGCCCTACGGCGGCTATCTGGCATCTCTGTGCTACACTCTAATTTTCAAATATTTCTGTAATGCCTTGCTCGGTGGGGAATTTTACCTTCTAATGTAAAGAAGAAGGAACTGCACCCATGGAGTGGATCCAAGGATGTCCAAGAATTGCTGTATAAGAGGAGTAGGAGTGTACTACTATAAAGTGGACCATTTCCTTTCTTCCTTCCACCTCCACAGGGAGAGTCACCTGTCCAACTGACAAAACAATACTTCCGTCAAAGGCCACCAAGGGGCTATTATACTCTGTCAAATCCTCGGGGGTAAGTCCTAACCCTTTATATAGGCCAGGGTACATTATCTCTGCCCCATTTCCTTGATCTATCATAACTCTTTTTACATCAAAGCCCACAATCCGTAGTGAAACTACCAGTGCATCTTCATAGGGTTAAACAATATCCATAAGGTCTTTTCTCGTAAAGCCAATGCATTCATCTTCCCGATGTCTCTTTTTATGTGTAGGGCCTTCCAATTCTGAGTCAGAAGCTAAGTTCACGATTAATATCCTCGGTGGAGTTTTCATAGTCTCCACCTGCTTCCTAACCACATGTATTACCCCTATGAGCCTCTGAGCTAGTGTTGAAGTTCTTGTAGTGGTTACCCCTTTCAGGTCTTATGAGCGAGAATCTTCCCTTAAGAATTCTCCCAAATAACCTGCCTTCTCAAGTTGGTGCAAGTGGTCTTTTAGGGTTCGACAATCCTCAGTTGTATGTCCCTAGTCCCAATGATATGAACAGTACAGGTTCTGGTTTCTTCTCATAACATCCCCATTCATCTTGTTCGAACAGCGGAAGTATGGCTTATTCTTTATTTTTTTTCCACAATCCAGTATACAGGCTCTTTATACAATGAACTAACCATTTATGGCCTCACCTTCTGAGCCTGAGAGAAAAAGTCCCTTCGAGGTCAAGGAACTTGATCTACCTTAACCTCTTTCTTCTCTACAACGGGTGCTTTTGCTTTAGCCTTATCTTGCAACTAATCATCTCCATTAATTTATTCATATCCGTGACTGGCTTCAAAGCCAAATAAGCCCTCAAGTCGGAATCAATGGAGAGCCCCACCTTGAAGGTACTTGCAGCAATTCCCCCATATCTCCCCAATCTTGTTGTATAATTCCCAATAACTATCCGAATAAGCTCTGAGGGTTTTGCCTTCTTTCATCGTCAATGAGAGGAGTGAGGCAAAAGGCTTCGGGGTCTTACCGTCACAAATCTTGCCCCGAACGCTCTGATTAGCTCATCATATCCACGGATAGCCCTTTTTTCCAGCCCATCGAACCATCTCATAGCTATTGGCCCCAAGCTTGAAGGAAAAATTTTACACATCAAAACCTCATTTTTAGAATATATGGCCATGCTTTGGTTATAATGACTGACATGTTCCACGGGATCCGTTTTGGCATCATAAATAGTGAAAGTTGGCCTTGTGAATCTTCACAGTAAATCAGTTTTCTCAATATCTTCTGAGAAGGGGGATTGAGATATCTGATGCATAGCCTTACCCATGGCATCATCTCTAGAAACCTGTGGCACTACGGGGACTCAAGAATGAGGAGCTGACGAGCACTGAGGAATTAGTCATTTATGCTTTTCCTTATCTTGCTCTTCCCTTCTATTCTTGTGGTGTGGTGGAGAGACTATCCTCTCCCTGTGTGGAGATTGCTCTCACTCTCCATGGGGAGGGGATAATCTCCTATCTCGCTTCCTATTCCTATCGTCTAGCACGCGTTCATCTACTCAGGAGTGACTGGGTGCTAGGCTTGGTACTCTCCGATAATAAAGCTTTTTGTCTTTACAGCGGAGTAACTCTTTATCCTTCTCAGCGTTCCTCTGCAGCAATGACACCTGCTCCCTCAACCTTTCCACCTCCCCATCCCTATTATAGTAGGATGGACCTTCTGTATTGGTAACAGTCCCTTCTCCTTGCGGAGGGACCTTCTGTATTGGCAGCAACGCCACCTGGTTAAAGACCTCAAAGTCGTCCTCAAAGTCTGAGGCTTCAACTACTTATTTTGCTTCCTCAAGAGTTGGTTGGGAAGGAGTTACTTCTTCCTCAGCAGTGCGCTAGAGGGGTAGTTCCACTTGTTGTACACCTTCAGGATCAGGGCTGACGAGAAAGCCTGGTACTGCAATGTTAATCTGATGCAAACGGGGGTCTCTCACCTTAATCACATACTTGGGTGCCTGAAAATTGGATGATATGGGGTCGTAGCCGAGGATGAGGTGGGCTGCTCTTAATTGTCCGTCGGTGTGGACAAAGATTTCGGCCTTGAGTATCTTTGTCAGATCAGGCTCGTTGACAAGGTTCAGGTTTGGGATGGCATAATACTTATCTGCAAATTCACCAATAGCCAAAAACGTTGTTAGGAAACAGCACAGATAGAATAAGAAACAAATTCTAAATAACAATAGAAGAAATAAGCATAGAAAATGTTAGTGGTAAAAAGGGGCATTGTTAGAATAAGGAACCTAAACATGCCACTCTCTTGAGATGATTAAGAAATCCTTGTCCATACCCTTATTGGACTCAGGGAGACACAATATAAGTCTGACCGCAGGGACTCTAGTTTTCAGGTAGTACCCCTAGCCCATGAGTTTGTGATGATTGTAAACCCAATTAACGTTGTGGTGGCTAAGGTTCACGTTCATCTTTTCATTAAAGGCATCTACGCTACCTAGAATCCTAAACATGTTAGGAGCGCACTAGGTAGGAGAGGGCCTATGAGCAATAAGGTAATTCCTAGTCACTCTACCCATAGAGATTCTCATCTCTCCCTCTATGAAGGCATTCATAGGGATTACCACTTCTCCCTCCTGCCTCAAGGCATGCCACTTCCCCCGGCTGCAATACCTAATAGAAACTCAGGGAGGAATGTGGTACCGAGCTTTGAAGCTCTCTATATAATTTGGAGTGTCTACCAAGTTGGCAAATCTACCCATTTGAAAAATAATTGAAGGTGCTAAAGAGACGAGGTAAAATTATAAGGGCTGAGGAAGAAAAGGCTCTAAATTTAAAAGAAAGAAATGCTAAGGGGGACTTAAGAAATAGAAGAAGGGCTCCTCGGACTAGTTCTTGAGATTTGAAGATGCAAAAAGTGAAATAAACAAAGTCTACAAGCAGTATATGTATGAGTGGGAAAAGCAGGTGGGACAGTTCCTGCCTAAATCCCCATAAAATTTTCCACCAATGGATCCCCATCACACCATAGAACGTGGGGAACATGGCACCGTAGGAAGTAAATGTAGACGCGTCCCGGATGCCGAAGCGTCAGGAGCGTGCTTCTTAGCAATTGAAAAGACACCTGCACAGAAAGAAATGACGTAAGAGTAAGGAAAAATAATTATTGGAAGATCGAAATCCCTTTTTTTTTCTTGAGGAGCAAAAGAGTGGAATTTCGAGGGTCTATTTGTAGGGATAAAGGGCCCAAAAATGGGTATTGGGCTATGGGCCGTGTCCGAGAACATTAAAACGTCCGAGGACAGGTGAGCGCTAGTGGGGGGTGTACAAGTCAATGTTCCATGGAAAGGGTTTGGTGATGAGGGGTTGGGATTATAATTCGAGGAGAAATACCTCCTCAGCTAGGCAGAGCAGAGGTCAAGGGTCCGACCTTTCATCAAGAACAACGCACCAGATGATCATACCGGTAAGGATAAACATCAAAAGGGAATAAGATAAAGGAAAGCAGGGAAATATCTAGGAGAAAGCTGCTACCACCGCATTGAATGCTCTGCAACTAACTCTCTGGCCGCATTAATGTGGAAATGATACCTAAACAATAACATTTAGCCTTACAACTACCCACGAAAATTTCAGGAGCGGGCTGATGGAACAAGAATCAAAACCAGCAATTTGATCTACACGTGGAGGGCTGAGATGAAGGAAAGAAGGGAAATATAAAGAAGAAAAACCCCTTTACAAGGGGATCGGAGAATATGTAGAAAGAGAAAAACATTGTACACTCGAGAACTGTAATTGTCCTTAAGTCCAAGAGAAATATATAAGAACTGCTTTCCTCAAACTTTGCCAAGGAGGATTTTCCTTGCCTAAAACAATTTATTCTTATTCACCTGTATCATTTAACCTACTGTGATTGTTGTTCAACTCATAAAAGTCCAGTTTCTAGCCCACTATCTACAAATTCATTGTTTTGGGCTCTTTAGGCCTTTGTCCTTTTCATTTTTGGGCTTGAGAAGCAAAATGTGCCCTTACATAGTTCATCTTTTATGTACATGGCACGACTACATAAACAAAAAAAATATAATTTCAAAATTTTGGAAAAAAAAAATTCATTTTGACTAATTACAGTAAAAAATATATAGATATATATATATTATTTTATTTTTAATTTTATCGAGTTATGCTAATTGACACTTTTGATGTCTCTAAAGAGATGTTCAATGTTCGAATCCACCATCTTCGTTATCATAATTATCAATTTTCAGAAAGTATAGAAAAAAATTTATGTTTTTTTCTTTTGAAAACTTGAAATATCTACTAGTTTTAGAGTAAATAAACTTAGTTTCCAAATATATTTCACTTGCAATAGTTTTTTCAACCGTTTTCGTGGGCTATGGAGAAAGAATTTCACTAGTCCTATTATCGAAATTGTCCAACTTGTTTCTCTCCCTTCATTTTTCTTCTATTTCGGCAACATCAATACCGAATTATCAAAATTGATGTTAGATTTTGTCAGTTTCTCTCTCTTCTTTTTTCTTGTATTTCGGCAACACTAAAACCAAATTTTATATCTCTACTCATTTAACTAAAACAAGCTTTACACAATACACATAAAGTCTATAAACTCTAATTTTTACAATATTTAGCCAAAAGACTCATTCAAGGATGCAACATAAATACAAAAATAAAGAGTTTTTTTTTTTTTTTTTTTTTTTTGAGAGAGAGGGAGAGAGTGAGAACATAAACAAAGAGAAGTTTATTGTAGAAACTAGGGGGTGTTTGGTACATTTATTTGAAAACATGTGTTTTGTTGTTTGAAAACATGTATGAAAATACGTGTGGGTGAAAAAGTGTGTAAAAATGCATGTAATGTTATTTAGGGTCTGTTTTGTATCCCTTCTCAAACTCACATTTTCACATTTTAAACAACATTATACATATTTTTATACATATTTTTATACACTTTTTCATCCACATGTATTTCAAAAAACTACAAAAATCATATATCAAACTATTCTACCAAACATCCCCTTAAAAACTGAAAATATATATTTAAACAAATCTACTAAGAGTCTGTTTGGATTGAGCTTATTTTTGCTGAAACTGAAAACACTGTAGCGAAATAATTTTTAAATATGTAAATAATACTGTGTTGGACCCATTTTTAATGAAAAAGTTACTGAAAAGTACAATTTGTGAGATCCGTAATCAGTACACAGGTGCACTGTTCACAATAAAAAAAGTGTTGCGGCTCTGAAGAAAAAAAAAAAAAAAAAAAAAGAACAAAACGTGAAAGTTGAAAATGCAGACACAGCCTCAGCCCAATCCAAACGGGCGCTAAACAACCCTAGACAGTGAAAAACAAATTGGATTATTCTTCTCTTTCATTTTTTAATTGTCTTTCAGTGCTTTTGGTCGGTTGTTCTTATCCAAGATGTCCTTCGAAATGACTACACTGCCCTTCAAAATCACTCTAATTCCAGGAACCGGACTTGCTCAGTACTTTGGTTGCTCTGTCCCAAAAAAAAAAACAAAAAAAAACAAAAAACAAAAGTTGTTCGATGTACGCAGTGCTGAGCAGTGGAGCGCAGAGGCGCAGACCACTCGCAGTAGAGCAATAGAACCTGGTCCCTACTCTCCTTCACCTGAAAAGAGGCAAACTCCACGCGCGGCAAACGGGCACAGGGTCCCAAATCCCAAACACCTTTTGCAGCTCACTTTAGTGAGATGTATCCCCACATTCATACATTGGAAAGTGTATATATTACGTACTTCCTGTTACACACAAGTTTTTTATTTTGTAATTAAAAATAGATTTCACTTCCAAAAAAGAAGGAAAAAAAAAAAAAATTGTATCTAAGGTGTATGAGTGACAAGTACCGTGTACTAAAAATTACTTGCTAAGGTTATTTGTTAATTAACTATTTTTTAAAAAAATTTATGAGAAAACAAATTGATTTTTTAGCAATTTTTTAAGGCTAAAATGCAAAACTTATTCTCTAAGTTTTTTTAGAATTCATTTCAGTTTTCTAACTTTTCTTTCATTCATTTTAGTTATCTAAATTTCAAATTTATTCAATTAAGGCATTTCTGTCAACTTTTTTGTTAAAATTTTTTGAAAAATAAATCTGAAAAATATTTTTCAATCATTAATTGAACTTTTTTAATTTAAAATTTTTGAATAAATATTTTAAAAAATTGAAAAATTAACCACAACATATAACAAAATTTGATGGAAAAACCTTAATTGAATAAACTTGAAAGTTAGAGGACCGAAATGAATTTTGATAAAACATAGAGGATGAGTTTTGCATTTTAACATTTTTTTTTTCCATAAAAAAAGTGGTATCAAAAAAATTTCTAAAATAGTTAGTTAACAAATGCTCCAATAGCACCTGTTAATGGAACCCATATTATATAATTGGTTGTGTAGTTAATGAGCTCCTTTTGAGAAATGTGACAAACAAAAGAATGTTTTTGTTTGGAGACTAGGAAAAGAAAGAGTGAGAAAAGTGGTGGATCTATTGGGTTTGGTGGTTGTTGGCGGTAGTGGGTGGTGCTTAGGTGGTGGGTTTGGTGGTTGCTGGCAATAGTGGGTCTATTGGGTTTGCAGGTTACTAGGTTGTTTCAGACAAAGAGAGAGATAAGGATCATAAGAGACGGAGAAGAAGAGAAAGAAATGAATGACTAAATAAATGAATAGTGTTGGGTATGATGTGAAAAATAAAAGATGGGAGGTAAGGTAAGTTGTGAAATGGTATATTAAAATGAATAAAGTAAATTTTTGAATGTTAAAATTTTTCACATGCCAGATGTGAATGCTTTTACATCCAGAAATTGAAGAGTATTTATCAAGCTTTTGACATGACACTAAATGGAGGGAGAAGAGAGGAGAGCAGTGAAAAAAATGGTTAGAGTCTGATAATAATTAGTACATTCTAATCATCTTACCTTGTCATCTCCTCTCCAATTCCAAATGAAAAGTTAAGGAAGTATATGACACTTTATGAATGTGAAAGACTTTAGACTTAGAGTAATTCATATTTCATACCCTCATAAATTCCTATTTATTGGCTGAGTAAGGCTTTAGGTGCAAAATATTATTCATTTTATGAGTTTATAAATAAACAAAAACAAAACTTTTTTTTTTTTTGGATTTCTTTTATCAAATAAGATAACCTTAGTTCTTCTTTGATTTATTGCTTTACGAGGAATTTTACATCCAAGCTAAGAATGTTGGACCCTGCTTTATAATATGTTTTGATGATTCTAGTCCTGTAGATAACAAATGTTTCATATTTTAAATTCACACATAGTATTTTGCTATTTCAAGAATGTTCCGTTAATCTTAGGCTTCTTCTAGTTCATATCGCAGCAACTCCAACAGTTTTTCAGCTTCTTATAATCACGAGAAAGTATTTGATATCTGTACGTGCCCAATATCCTACACCAGACTGGGCCTGGTATTTGGGCTCACAATTTACTTATTTAGTGAGTTTTGGGTATCCTACAATGGGTGGCTCCTGGACGGCTCCAATGAAAGGCTTTATATAGAAGCTAACTTCTCTTTTTCTCTCTTTCAAAGCTCCTTCTTGTGTGCTCGGTTATTCACTCCCTCTTCCCTCTCCATTGTCTAACCCCTATTTCATCATCTCTTTTAATATTTATAGCTTGAAGATAGTGGCAGAGTCATGATTGCTCTCTGGTTTCGCTCATGCAGGTAGGACCTAACATAATTGTTCTTGACAAGGAATATGCTCAGTTGGAAAAAGGGAGTTAGTTCATTGGGACTGGTGCTGGCCACCAAAAGTCTCTTGGCAGCGGAGTCTCCCAAGGCACTCCCGGTTTGCCAAGGTGTAGTTTCGCATTATCGGTGCCATGCACCGAACTCCCAAGTGATGGCTGGCAACTTGGGGCCGTTTAAAGGTTAATCATGAGAAAAGGGGCCCATGGTCGAGTTCTATTCATAGGCCTATCCATGTTTGGGACCAAGGGGAATGGGCCTTTTACCGCACAATAGCCCCCCTTGATTTGTTCCCTGCGTCCGGGGACGAATCAAGGACCTACGTCACCCTTTGAACCGTTCCTCAGGGATGCGAACCGTCAGTTATCAACGGAGGACAGGACTGCAATTAATTTTTTTGGAAAGAACGTAATGACAGCTGTCACATCCAGCGGTAATTATGACCTGACGATTCATGAACCGAGGCCACGCATGTGGAAGTTACAAAGGCTAATTCGAAAAGGTTTTCCTCGCCCCAATCTTCATTAATTGTTTCTCCCCTATAAATAATAATCCTCCTCCAGTCAGACCATCTTTTCATTTCCTCATCTTTTTGATTTCATCATCACCGAGCATACATCCTCCCTCTGAGTATAGATTCTCCCACTGAAAGCACACTTCCTAGAGCCCTGTAAGTTCCTTTGCTCACTCCCTTTCCCTTATTTAGTTACCTTTTCTATCCTAGCATTAGAAATGGGTTTTGCTCATCTTCTTAAAACTGAGGCTGCCTTAGCCAATTTTAGGGCTAGGTTCACCATCCCTCCTAACATAAACGTAGCATACTATCACGAAGAGAACATCGCCCTTGAGCCGCGTCCTCAAGTGGTGTTTTTCCCTTTAATGTCTATTTTAGAGGGTGGGGTGAGGTTCCCCGTAGATCCCTTAATACTTAGGACACTTAGGTTTTACAGATTGTGCCTCGACCAACTTCCACCAAATTTCTACCGAATAGTAAGCTGCGTTAGTCAATTAAACAACTTGTACGAGCTACATTTAGATCAGCATGATATAAACTACATGTACAGTTTGTGCGGTAAGGAGACATCGGGATACTATCTCAAAGTTAGAGATGCTCGGGTGTGGCTAATATCATGCCTCCCCGATTCTAACAGAAACTCGGCTGGAGAGTTTGTCTGGGTGAGTGGTAATTGGCACGCCAATGAGCTCACTTGCCCAACGTCACCCCGAGACGTTGGTCGGTACCAATCATATCATATTTATTTTTATCATACAATTTTTTTTGCTTATTTATGATCGCATCGTTATTTGTTTATGTACTGATGATTTTTATTTACGGTGATGCAGACAGTAAAAATTTTAAACCGAACGCCAACGTCGTACACGTGCGGGACTTAAACTTCATGCTCAGGTTAGCAATCTTCGTACTCTACAATGGCCAGCTGCAGGCTTCCCACCTTATCCTCGGCTGCACTCCGGTTTATACAAGCTACCAGGATCCTGGACAAGCTTTGACCGTAGATAGTCTGCTGTTGTCATATATTAACATCTGGCACCGAGGGTTTTTGCCACCGAGGTTAACAGTAGGGGAAGCCTGAGATCTTGATCCTCGGCTGATTAGAGTGGGATCGCTACTGCCTGTGAGAGATGGAACAGCGGTCCCCGTCGAGCAGCCCCTAGAAGGAGTTCAGGCCGCTAAGTAGGTAGAAGCTGAATCAGTTGACTCCTCAGAAGCCAAAGCTGAGGACCTAGGTGAAGAAATGGTGGTACGCCGAACCATGACTGCTAAAACCCTTTCTTGCTCAACGGGTGCCTGACTGTGCAACAACAAGTTCCTTCCCCCTGCTTCTCGAGGTCGAAAGAGACCCCGAAACGCTGATCAGGTTTTTAGAAGGCCTGAGGATGTGGACCCTAGAACTCCTCCTGCCTCGAATACAGCTGCTGTGACTATTCGAGAGCCGGCCACCAGCATTCAACCACTTGTGCAAGTAGGGTCGAATGTGGCCTCTTCCTCAGCCCTCCCTGCTACTAGATGGCAGGGCATTTTCACGCTCGGTGACAAGCCCCTTACCGTGACTTCTAGTGTAAGGAATTGGGCTGCTGGAGAGGGTGGTCAGATTGCTCAAAGTCTCGGGCAGGCTTTGCAACTACCAGAGGATGTGCATTATTTCAATTGCAGTGGTGACGAGGCATTAGCGGTCAGACTTCAATGGCACACCATTGCGGTAAGACTTAGTCTTTACCTGTTGGATTGATACTTTGGTATTTCTTGGTTTTTTTTTTTTTTTAATTATTAATTTACGCATTTTTACTGCCCTGTTAGGCTGCATAACTGGCATACAAGATGGAGGATCGGCTAAAAAGTGCGGTGGAGGAGGCTGACAAGGAGAAGGGCCTGAAAGATGTTGTCGAGGTCACGACGAGGGAAAAGAGCACGGCAGTGGAGAACACCGAGGAGAGGGCGAGAGCAGTTGAGAGGGCCCGAGCATTGGCTGAGCAAAAAGTAGCAAAGATGGCAGCCAAGTTGGAGGAGGTAGAGCTTAAATTGGCTAGGGCCGAGAGCCTGAATTCGGCCAAGGATAAGGAAATCACTAAGTTGAAGGTTGCTCTGGAGGTCAGTGAGGACTAATGGTATAACGCGGGCTTTACGGACACCGAAAACTCAGCCGAGCCGGTCATGTTCCATATTCGACAATATGGGTTTGGCAAAGGGTGGATGGCAGCATTGTTGGCCATGGGAGTGCCCGAAGACTCCCTTTTCAAAAACCCCGACCAAATCCCTTACCCTGAGCCATCTCCTCCAATTCACAACACCACCGATGCTGAGGATGAAGAAACCAAGAGCATGATGGAGTTGGTGCAAGCGATTGACTCTCATGCTGAGTTGATCGATCTTGAGATCACCAGCAACCCGAATGCCATGCATAGTTTTGCTCAACCCCAGCTTCCAGACTCTGCCGTTCAGTCGTGTACGTTACTCCAGTTTAGCCAGACTTGCCGCAAGACCCTATCACTTGAAAAATTAATTCTCTCTTCTTTTCCTTTTTTGTTATCTCTTCTTTTTTTTTGCTTCAGTTTCATTTGCTTATGGTCACCGGGGTGTGGTGACAAGACAAATTTATTTTTGGCTTAGAACATGATACTCTTTCTGATAAATACTTATCATTATTGTGGCTTGTTAAATTTGAATTATTTAAGTTCCCTCCTTTTCTTTACTCCGTTTGCACGGCTTTGTAATGGTCGGTATTTGATACTTATTTTTCAATTGTTCTTTTATATTAAGACATGGGTTAAGGTTTTCACATATTCGGTGACCAAAGCCGATTTGAATCTAGGTTTTAACCCTTAGCAAATTTTGACTATAGGACTTCTATCTGTCCGGCAACTGGAGCGCGCCGAGTCATGATTTCAACTTTTTAGGAAGGCCGATTGTAGGGTGTTAACCTGGTCGGTGACCAGGATCGAATCGAGCCGAGGTTTTTGTTAAAGAATTTTAAATATAAGGTTTCCACCTAGTCGGTGACCGGGATCGAACCGTGCCCAGGCTTCTGTCCTTAGGAAGTTTGGAATATAAGGTTTCCACCTGGTCGGTGACTGGGATCGAACCGAGCCCAGGCTTCTATCCTTGGAAAATGTTGGAATATAAGGTTTCCACATGGTCGATGACCGAGATCGAACCAAGCCTAGACTTCTATCCTTAGAAAATTTTGAATATAAGGTTTCCAGCAGCAACTTTTAAACCTTACGTACATATACATTATCATTCACATGACAGTTCATACATGGTCCAAATCATCACGCCTTACACAGTTAATGATAAAACTTTCTCAAATTCTGAACGTTCCACGGCCGAAGAAGCAGTCTTTCCTTTATGTCCTCAAGATAGTATGCTCCTGCTCTAGCAATAGCGGTGACTCTATACAGTCCATCCCAATTTCGGAGCTAGCTTTCCGGCATTGATATCCCACGCACTCCCCACTGCTTTTCGTAACACAAGATCACCAACACCAAACTCCCTTATCCTCACATCCCTATTGTACCGTCGAGCAAGCTTCTGCTAATAATCGGCCAAACGGATAGTTACTGCTTCTCAGCGCTCCTCCAATGAATCCAATTGCTTCAACATTATTTCTTCATTCTTAGCCGAGGAAAACTCCGAAACCCATGCGCTACACAAACTCACTTCTGCCGGCATAACAGCCTTTGCCCCGTACGTTAAGGAGTAAGGAGTCTCACTTGTTGATCTTCTTGGGGTCATTCGGTACGCCCATAGAACGTTCAACAACTCCTCAGTCCACCTTCCTTTGGTCTCTTCCAGTCTCTTCTTCAAAACGTTAACAATTACTTTATTCGTCGCTTCGGCTTGACTGTTGCTTTGGGGGTATGCCGAGGTTGAATATCTATACTTGATGCCAAGATCACTGCAGTACTTGCGGAGAGCTTTGCTATTGAACTGCAACCCATTGTTTGACACGAGGGACTCTAGCACTCCAAACCTGGTCACTTTGTTTTCCACACGAACTTCTTGACGTCCACATCCTGAATATTGGCTAGTGCCTCGGCCTCAACCTATTTGGTGAAATAATCCACTGCCACTAGGACAAACCTTCGGTTTCTGTTTGGGGAAATGGGCAAATTATGTCTAGCCCCCACTGTGCACCAAGGATTGCTAATCGAGTTCAGGCTTCCTGTAGGCTGATGTATCAATAGGACGTCCTTCTGACACTACTCGCACTTTCGGACATAGTCGGTAGCGTCCCTCTGCATTTTGGGCCACCAAAACCCTTGAGTCATTGCTCGGTGAGCCAATAACCATCCTTCGACATGATTGCCACAAACTTCTTCATGGAACTCGGTCAAGAGCTCATCAACTTTGTTGGGATGGAGGCACAATAGGTATGATCTCCCAAAAGATCTCTGATATAACCTGTGATCTTCAGACATCCAGAACCGAGCAGAAACTCTATGCACCTTCTCGGCTTCTTTCCCATCACTCGATAGACGGTTTTCAGCTAGAAATTCAATAATCGGGTCCATCCAACATGGTTCGGATGCCGAAATGGTTGAAACATTCACTTTTACGTCTATATTGGGCTCCCTCACTACTTCTACTTTGATCAACAGCGACACTTCCTCAGTTAGCAATGATGCCAAAGTTGCTAAGGAATCCACATGTCTATTCTATCCTCGGGAAATTTGGACTAGTCTCACCTTCTAAAATCGACTTATTGTTTGCTTTACTAACTTTGAATAACTGATCATCCGAGGATCTTTGGCCTCAAAGCTACCCTCAACCTGATTGACCACCAGCTGAGAATTCGAATATATTACTAGATTAATCTCTCCAAGATTAAGTGCTACTCTTAATCCAGCGAGTACGGCTTCATATTCGGCTTCATTGTTCGACGCCTTAAACCTTAACCTAAATGAATGTTTCAACCTTATTCCCTCCGGTGTCACTAAAACAACTCCAACCCCCGCTCCCATTGCATTGGACGCACCATCCACAGATACCTTCCATGGCCGGGCTTCCACATGGCACACAATCTCTAACTCCCTTTATGGGGTAAACTCTGCGACGAAGTCAGCTAGAACTTAATCTTTGACCAAACTTCTAGGCCTATACCATATATCAAATGAACCAAGTCTAGTTCCCCATTTGGCTATCCGGCCCATGAAATCGGATCTCCTAAGCAAGGATTGCAGTGGATACTCGATCAGCACATACACCATATGAGCTTGAAAGTAGTGGGGCAGCTTTCTAGTTGCGTGTACCAACGCCAATGCCAACGCCAACTTTTCTAGGGGTAGATACCTCGTCTCTGCATCAACCAAGGTCTTATTGATATAATAGATTGGTTTTTGTACTCCCTGATCTCTCAACAATACCGCTTATGTGCTCAGACACCGACAAATACATAAACAAATCTTCACCTGCCTCCAGGGCAGATAATATCGGTGCACTTGCCAAATACTTCTTCAGATACTGAAAAGCCTTCTCACATTCCTCGATCCACTGAAAGCCTCTCCACTTTTTCAACAACTGGTAAAATGGACGGCACCGGTCAGCAAATTTTGAAACAAATCGGTTTAGCGCGGCCAATATGCCAGTCAACACTTGCACCTCTTTCGGATTACTTGGTGGCTTGAGCCATTCTATGGCACTTATTTGATTGGGATTCACTTTTATTCCTTGGTGGGTGATCATGTAGTCGAAGAATTTGCCAATCCCCACACCGAAAACGCACTTATCGGCATTGAGGCACAACCGATGCCGCTTAAGTACTTTAAATATATCCGCAAAGTCACCGACATGCCCCTGATCTTCCTTGCTCTTCACCACCATGTCATCGATGTAAACTTCCACCGTATGGCCAATCTTCTCTCTAAACATCCTAGTTATCATCCTTTGATAGGTGGCCCTTACGTTCTTTAAGCCGAATGGCATTACCGTGTAATGGTAGTTAGCTTCAGAGGAGATAAACAACATTTTCTCCTGGTCCTCCGCGGCTAGAGCAATTTGGTGGTAACCTTGAAAAGCATCTAGAAAACTCATCCGAGGGTGTTCATAAGTGGCTTCCACCAATTGATCAATCTTCGGTACCAGGAAGGGATCTTTCGGACATGCTCGATTAAGGTCAGCAAAGTCCACACATACCCTCCATTTACCGTTCTTCTTCTTCACTACTACGGTATTGGCCAGCCATCCTGGGAAAAATATTTCTTTTATCGCCCCGACTTCTTTCAACTTTTTAACTTCCTACATAACAGCTTCAACATGCTCCCTAGCCGATCTCCTCGGCTTCTGCTTTTTAGGTGGGTATGATGGGTCCACATTGAGTCAGTGGGTTATAAATTCTGGATCCACCCTAGGCACCTCCTAAGGACTCCATGCAAAAACATCCAGCTTCTAAACTAACAACAACAACAACAGGTTCACCCGATCCTCATGCTTCATACTAGTTCCTATTTGAAAACTTCTATTCTCATCGGGCAATATACTTATCCTAATCAGATCCTCGACACTATTAGCCCCCTGTTCCCCTTAGGGCTCCTGTAATTGCTACAAAGGGATCTCCTCGGCAGACTCCTTTTATTTTATTTCCTGATTTACAGCCACCACCAAACACTGTCTCGCTACCTGCTGATTTCCTCTCACTGTTGCAACATTATGGTCAGTGTGAAACTTTACCTTGACATGTAAGGTAGATGCGACCGCCCCCATCGCATGGATCCATGGCCTACCAAGAATTGCTGTATAAAGGGAAAATGAACTGACCACTATGAAATTCACCATTACCTCTTTTCCTTCCATGTTCACGGGAAGTGAAATCTGCCCCTCAAAGACCAACATCCGACCATCAAATCCTACCAAAGGCGTGTCATACTTGGACAAATTTTCAATCTTCAAACCCAGCCCCTTAAATAGGTCAGGGTACATCACCTCAGCCCCACTTCCTTGGTCTACTAATACCCTTTTAACTATAAAACCATTTATCCAAGCGGTAACCATGAGTGCATCATCATTTGGCTGAGTTGTTCCTTCTAAATCATCATCATTAAATGCAATCGGCTCCCTAGTAGGCTTCATTCTCTTTCCCGGTGGTTGATCTTCTCAGTCACTTTCTGCCGACACCACGATTAACACCCATGTTCGTCGGGTTATCAAGGTGCCCATTGAGGCTGCATGAATAACTTCTATCACACCCAACGGGGGTGGGAGTGTGTTCCCCCGAGGTCTTATGGTTTATCCGATTTCGCCACTTCTAAGCTCTAAGACGAACTCTTTCAAATGTCCTGACTTCACTAATTACTCTAAATGGTCCTTCAATATCCTACATTGCTCGGTAGTATGCCCCTTGTCCCAGTGATAAGTATAGTACAAATTCTAATTTCTTCTTGACGGGTCACCCCCATTTTGCTCGGCCATCGAAAGTATGGCTCGTGTTTGATTCGTTCCATAATCTTGTGCACAGGTTCCTTAAATGCCACATTGACCTCCCCAACCTGAGCACTAGGTTCTTGGATTCTCAAATCTCTCCTATGCCTCAGTTGGAAACCTCCTTGCCGCGACTCCTTCGAATACTGCGACGTCGCTGGTGCCTTACATTTACTTTGCTGCCGATCATCTTCTAACCTTTTGTACTCTTCGGGGGGTTTCTTTGTCAATGATTCTTGTAACTCCGAGTCCTCTGGTAAACCCAATCTGAAAGTGCTTGCGGCGATTTTCTCATTACCCCCTCCGATCTCATTATATAACTCCCAGTACCTATTGGCGTAGCTTCGAAGAGTCTCTCATGCCCCCATGTTCATAGAGAGTAACGTGTCTACTGGCTGCGGTACCTGGCTACAAGTCATAAATCGAACTCTGAACTCCTAAATTAGCTCTCCAAAGCTGTGAATCGATCCCTTCCTTAACCCATTAAACCATCTTAAAGTCGTGGGCCTGAGACTAGATGGGAACACCTTACACATCAATGCATCATTTTGATTGTACAGAGATATCATTTGAATGTAATGACTTACATGTTCAACAAGGTCTGTCTTCCCATCATAAGAGATAAAATGGTGGTCTAGTAAACCTACTCGGCATCTGTGCTCGCTCTATCTCGTCTGAGAACGGTGATCGGGTTGCTCTACGCAGTGCATGGCTCATAGCATCCATCGTGGCATTCCGAAGCCTACGCTACTCAGGGGAAGCCGAGTCTCTGTTAAGGAAATCCCGCGACTTGTCCTTCAACCGATGGGAACCAGACTGGCAGGATGCTTCTTCGCTATGGCCCCTCACACTTACTGATCCTTTGAGAAGCTCATCATGGTCCCTTCTTCGGCGCCTGCCCTGTACTTCCAACTCTAGGTCCCTTACCATTCTGCGCAGGCGCTTTAACTCCTGATCCCTCATATCACACTGCTCCTATTCGGAGACTTCAAACACTGATCAATATGTCTGCGACAACCCCTCTCCTAAACTAGAGCGTCCCTCATCTCGTTCACGTCTGCGATCTTCATTCCTCTTATACTTCCTTTCCCGCCAACTAGAACTCTGTGATGACCTTCCTGACCCGCTATCAGCGTAGCTTGCTAAACGATGGTCGGACATGTTTGGCTAACTGAACCTTAGCAGAATCACAACTGAGTAGGAGATTCCCACAGACGACACCAATTGTACGTGCCCAATATCCCACACCAGACTGGGCCTGGTATTTGGGCTCACAATTTACTTATTTAGTGAGTTTTGGGTATCCTATAATGGGTATTCTACAGAAGCTAACTTCTCTTTTTCTCTCTTTTAAAGCTCCCTCTTGTGTGCTTGGTTATTCACTCCCTCTTCCCTCTCCATTGTCTAACCCCTATTTCATCGTCTCTTCTAATATTTATAGCTTGAGGATAGTGGCAGAGTCATGATTGCTTTCTAGTTTCGCTCGTGCGGGTGGGACCCAATTTAATTGTTCCTGACAAGGAATATGCTCCGTTGGAAAAATGGAGTTAGTTCATTAGGACTGCCGAGGTGTAGTTTTGCATTATCGGTGCCGTGCACCGAACTCCCAGGTGATGGGCTGGCGACTTTGGGCCGTTTAAAGGTTAATCATGAGAAACGGGGCCCATGGTCGAGTACCGTTCATAGGGCTATCAACGTTTGGGCCTGAGAGGAATGGGCCTTTTACCGCACGCCGTACAATATCAAATGATACATGTCAAGTGTCAACCATATAAAAATTTAATAAATGAGAGACGTGTGTAAAAAATAACTATCCACTAACATCTTGAAGAGTGGTGGTGGAATATTAAATATGGTTATTTTACACACGTCTTTCAATTATTGAATTTTGATACAACTGACGTGGTATTATTTAATACTAAATACTTTTTCCTTAATCCTATATATCTCTAGAACTTTTTTTTATTTTTTGGTAGAAAAGGAAGTGCATTAAAGAAACTAGAGAACAACAACATGCAGGATAACACCTAAATAAGAACAGACTATTCAAGTCTGAATCAAAAACATCGAAAAAAGTCCACATGTGAAGTATCATACAACACAAAATCACTGGACCAAAAATCTGCAGTTGGCCACTAAAGAAAAATAACACTATTTGAGTGGTTAGGATTAGCTAATAAATTTAACAATAGCTTTAGCATCTAATTCTATCTTTATAGCCGTTATAAGGAAATTTAGGCACACGAGAAGACCATCACGTAACGTCCAAAGTTCAGCTAAGAAACTGGTAATTATACCATTTTGTTTTAGAGAAACCACCAAGCCAGCCACCGAAATCATCAGGGATACTGCTATCACCCCCAGCAAGCCTCTGGTTTCCAAACAAAGACCCTCAGTGTTTAATTTTGCCCGACCCAACTAATGTCTCTCCCATCTAACAGCTGTAACAACTTGCCAAACTACAGCTCTAAAGGAACTTGCACAATGAACAAACTTTATTGTCCTATGGATGATTTCGTAATACAAATTAGTTTGGAGGGGGGCTGTTTTGAAAAACAACATGGTTTCTATGCTTCTAGGGGGGCTGGTTAGGAACCTCACTCACATCCACCCTGCTATTTTTGGCTAAACAACACTTAATATCTTCACAAACAAAAAAAAATTTATTTTTTTAACATTTATAATATGGACTAAATATAAATTTAATGTGATTGTAGTTGGGTGTCTTAATTTCTATTCTTCAATTTGAAAAAAAAAATGACATGACACTATTTCAATGTAGAGTGTAAATAAACATGTTTAGGTTGGATCATTATAAAATTTAATCTCTATTATAGGTTGCAAGTTGCAAACAACAATAAGAAGATGACATGTTTTTTTTTTTTTTTTTTTGAGAAACTGATGACATGTATTTTTATCATGTGCAATGCTCATAACTTTCTAAACCATATTTGAGCAATTATATTCAATTATTTCAACTGAGTTGTGTGTATTGCACATGATAAGAACACATGTCATTTTTCTATTGTTGTGCTGGTATCAAATTTGCAATCAAATTTTGTTCAAAGTTGAATATTAAATCTTAGTTAAAAATTTAATGGTCTAATAATTTAAATGTGTATTATACTATTATGAGTTTTACTATTTTACTGTAAATGTCTTACAAAATGATGTCACAAATAATAATAAAAAAATTCAAACTTTCTTTTTTTATTTTAAAAAATTCAAACTTTCACTTATAATCTTGTTGAAGTGACACCCATTACATTAATAGCTACTTCAATTTATAAACTTCTTGAGGTAAAATTTGTACCAGCATTTAACATTTTCCTACTCATTTCAGTCTTCAAATCATTTATTATTGAGTAAAAAAATGAATCTTTTGTAAATTTGTAACCTTGTTAAAGTGGTTATAAATAAATCAACATGGCATTCAATTATTTGAAAAACATATAGGTGAAATTTATTTAATTGAGATGGTATTGGCTAATAAGGAGTTTTGACTTTGACTCAAACTAGTAGCCTTTAAATTGTTCATGACTTTTAAATTATATATATGGATCAAATATTTCACTTTTACACGAAAAATATGACTTTAAATCAAACTCAACTTCTTCACGGTTTGTTTTCTTTATTTGGGTAGAATTAAGAATTCCTCACGCTATATGTAGCATATAAAGTTGACATATTTATAAGCAACATAGCTCCCAGATTATTTGATTAAAACCTAGAAGGCTATAAATGAGTATATTCTTTTCCTTTTAAGTTCGGAAATATTTATAGATTATTCAAAAACAGCCCTTCTACGCATCTCTTATACCCTATTCCACCTTATAAGAAAGAGATTAGCAACACAATAAAACAACTCAATGTCACGCACCAATACCAGAGCGTGAGTTTTAACCCTTTGAAAGGAACAGTGATTCTCTACGTACCCTTTTTGCCTTGTCTACGAAGCAAAGATAATATTAATAAAATAAAATAAAATCCTACCTCTGTGTTTTCTTCTCTATCTCTTTCTCTCTCATCTGTATCAGGTAACACATCCACAAAATAACTTTAACCCTTTCTCTTCCCCACATCCAAAACCAAAAGAAAAGAGAGAAAAAAAAAAAAGATACAAATTTTTTTTTTTTTTTCTGAAGCAAAGCAAAGAAAATGAAGATAAAGAACAAAGGTAAAGTATACCCATCTCCATCCTCATCCTCATCTTCTTCCTCATCTACTTCTTCAGCGATTCCATGCCATTCCGACGGAGATTTTCTCTGTGTGTTGAAGCTCCTCCCAGCTGCGATTCTAGCTCTAGCTTCTGTTCTTTCTCTTGAAGACCGTGAAGTCCTTGCTTACATGATTACCCGCTCCATGAAAACCACAACCGCATCTCCAATCACCCAAGATTCCAAGCGAAAGCCTCCAAAGAAAGCCCCAAATAACCACAACAAGAACAGTAACAACAACAGCAACACCAGCAATACCCATAAGCCACCTATGTTTGAGTGCGACTGTTTCGACTGCTACACAAGCTACTGGTTCAAATGGGACTCCTCGCCAAACCGCGAGCTCATCCACCAAGCCATTGAAGCGTTTGAGGACCACTTAGCTCATGGCGAGAAGTCAAAGAAGGTCAACGGCAGAGGCAAGCGTAGAGACAAACCCACTCGCCGTGTCCCAGAAAAACCCTCCTCCGATGATGTTTCTGAAACCCCATTACCAGAAATTGAAGAAAGCATCGATTTTTCCAAGGAGAAAGATGATGAAGTTGTTGTGATAGCTGATGATGATGTTGTTGAAGAAAGGGATACTGAGAAGTACGAGGACGAAGAGTACGAGGAAGACAACAAGGAAGAAGAGGTGGTAACAGTTCGGACAATGGTGGCGGCGACAACCAACAACAACCACCACAAGGGTTTGGCTAGGAAGGTACTACCGGACGTATTAGGTTTATTCAATTCCCGTTTATGGAATCTTTGGGGTCCGAATGTGTAGTCAAAATCAAAATATTCAATTTCTTCTTCTTCTTCTTTTTCTTTTTTTCTTTTTATTTTGTTAATTTTCTTTCCTTGGTTTAATTCTATTTTGGTTTTAACTCCTCGATGCCCCAAAAAGGACCAGATTAAAAAAAAAAAGTAAATGGAAAATTTTTTGGGTGGTGGGTTTTATTCATACTCGAATATGGGTATGGTCCATATAGTTGAATTTGGTGTTTTTTATTCTTTAAAGGTTCTCTCTTTTCTGTTGGCTCATTTTGCTGGACAAGTGTAGAAGACACAAGTACTGGTCGGCGGAAAGTCATTTTCTCTGCGGCGACGTTGAAAAAAAAAAAATGCTTATCTACAATTTTGTTCTTTTTCTTCTTGTTGTTTTGGAATAAGGTTAAAATCTTTTTTGCTTAGGAACTAAGCATTGTGATTATTAGGTGAAGATAGTTTCTGAAGTGGACCAATCAAATGAGACTTATGCTAGGTAGTGGGGATTAAGCCATTCAACCTTTTTAAAAATCTATAAACTGGGATATTATTACATACCTATAATATAAATATATAATAGTATAATATATAATATATAGTATATAGGAGTATTATGCTTTTTTATTCGGATTCTTCTTTAATGAGTGTCAATGGGATACGATTTTCTATGCTTTCTTTTGATTCCTTTTTGCTTGGGAGTAATAATGTTTGTGTCTTTTAATTTATAGTTTTTCCCGAGACCACTAATTTGGGTTAGGTACCCTATGTTCGGTGACTCGCAGGGGGTCATCATCCCCTAATTAATGGACCATTGTCTTGTAAAGTTTGTGACAAGTGACAACCCATCAAGGATAAAAACCCAAAACTGCCCTTCCTCACTCCATATACAAAACTTATGCTCTAAACCCAATGAGAGCATTCACATCATGTTCTGCACATTCTTAGTGAAATCAACTAAAAAAACCTTCTTTTTTTTTTTCTTTTCATAATTATCTATTTTTCACAGCGCTAGTATTCACATTAGACTCAATACACTTTTAGTTACACTCGGACTAAAATATTTTTGTCACTTTAGCTAATTTACTTTTTATTAACAACTACATCAATCTCAATATTCCATCACTATTTAAATTATCTTCATAAATTCAAAATTGTCACACACATTGAGTTAGGACTTGTTCAATCAAGCTTCTTTGTTGGTTTGCACTGTCTAATGAAATTGAGTGGAGTGGCTATTTGGGGAAAGCTTTGTTGGCATACAAGCTAGCCCTCCAAGAAGGTTGTAAAGTTCTCCAGGGTGTATGCATAAGATGGGTTTTGAGCCAGATTGAACTCAATACCTGCAAGTCTGCAACTGACTGTTGTAACAACCCAGATTGAGATTGTAGCTGCCTTCGATTGCCTCGGTTGTAGAAACCGCTAGATCAGAATGACCCAATACCGCCTTCAACACCGTTTAGATCGGGAACCATTTGAAGAATGTTTCGCTGGTTTGGATTCGTTGAACCAAGACTAAGTTGATTCAAATCAAGAGTGTTGAGCCTCTAGGTGGAGGTGGATCGAGTTTGACTTGGAGATCTGAATCGAATGTATGAGTGAGAAGAGAGAGAGAGAGCGAGAGAGAGAAACGATACAATTTACTATATATTGAGACTTGAGAGAGTCATAATGAATAATAAAAATATAGTTTATTTTGGTGTATTGATGAACAATAACTCAGTAAGTGTATTGAGGTAGTGATCATTTGTTAGTTTTGCGTAGTTGAATATTGAACCTGATGCGCAATGCTTTGAATGATGTTTTTGTCCCTACATTTTCAGCATTTTAGTTCCTACATTTTATTTTTACCGTTTTTAGTCCGTATCTTGAAAAACACTTTTCATTTTGGTCTCTACTGTTACATCAGAAAGGAAGAAAGCTGACGTGGCAAACGGCAAGAATAAATAATACTAAATTAATGTTCACGTGACTTAAATTAATAATAAAAAATGTTTTTTGGCATTAAAAAAATGCCATGTCAGCCTTTAAATTAAAAAAATTAATTTATTAATTTTTACTAATTAAAAAAAATTAAAAACTAAATTAAAAACTAAAAATCATATGAATTGAGATCTAAGTGTGTCTTGAACAAAAACAACAAGAACATAAACTCAAATCCAAGAACACAATCTCAGAAATTTAAAATATATATATATATATAACTGTTTTGTCAACGAGAACACTAACTTGGCAAATCATTACCAACATCAGGATCCATTTGAGTTTCCTCTTTTCTTTGTTCTTTTTTTTTTTTTTTTCTTTTCTCGACATTGGCGTTTCCGTTCCTCCTCTTCTTGTTGATGCTTTAAGATCCGCTCATCAAGATCTTGTTTAGTGAAGCTTCTAGGATTCTTAAGAACTTCAAATCGCTGTTTGACTTGGTCAATAGATGCCCGTTCTACCTGCATAGACATACCCAACGCCCTTTGATGTTTCTTTCCATTGATATGATCCAAGTAATTTGCAGGATCCTTCACTACACACACACACACAAACTGAACAGTAATATCCAAGTGCCACTACTGGAGTAACAACAAGCTGAGTTTTTCCCAACCGAAATTCAAGATCCACTCTATAATTCCTATCTTTCAAAGGCTTCCTCCTCTGCACTGGACATTTGGATTTAGACTGTGACTCTTCCTCCCGTCTTTCACGCTCTCGAGCTCGCTCCCATTTTTCCTTTCTACTTTTGGATTGACGAATTGTTTTTTGAAATTGAAACATTCATTCATTCAATTAAAAAAAGATTTTTTTTAATTGAATTGACAAATTTTTTTTTTTTTTATCAAAAAAAAAAAAAGATTTTTATTTTTTATTTTTTTTTATTTCTGATTTTGTGTTCTTGGATCTGGGTTTGTGTTCTTGTTGTTCTTGTTCAAGACACACTTAGATCTCAATTCATATGATTTTTAGTTTTTAATTCTGTTTTTAATTTTTTTTAATTAGTATAAATTAATAAATTAATTTTTTTAATTTAGACGCTGACGTGGCATTTTTTAATGCCAAAAAAATATTTTTTATTATTAATTTAGGCTACGTGAACAATAATTTAGTATTATTTATTCTTGCCGTTTGTCACGTCAGCTTTCTCCATTTCTAATGTAACGGCAGGGACCAAAACGGGAAGCGTTTTTCAGGATAGCGACTAAAAGCGGTAAAAATAAAATGTAAGGACTAAAATGGTAATAGCCTGAAAATATAGGAACTAAAATGTACTTTCCGCCTTTATTGAAATGTTATTCTAGGCTTTCTAGCTAGCGTAATGAGAATGCTCGCATTAGTCTTAGTAGTACATTGCTATTCTAATTAAATATTAGGGTCAGTTTGGATAGAGGGGGAAAGGAGAGGGAGTGGAAGGGAGTAGAGTAAGGTTGATTGAAAATAGGCTAATTTTGGACTAAATTTACTCTACTCTATTCTCCCTCTCTTTTCCTTAATCCAAACATACCATTAATTTTTTTCTTATTTCGTTGTTCATTTACATTTGTAATCCCAAAATCCACAATCCTACACAACCAAATTGACACTTAAAAAATGTGTGTATAGTTTTGTTGATGAACTGTTTCTCAATAGAGGTTTTTAGTTACTATTCATTCGTTAATATTGCATGTTAGTTTATTGAACTTGATGTGGATTTAAGTCAAATTTTTGTTAGTTTACCTAGCTTTATGCTAATGCCATAATGTGGGGGACCAAGTGGCAAGTTGTGTCCTAAGAGCACTTACATCAGTGCCTCTAAATTAAAGTTTCGGTACTTTTTAAGCTAAATTTAACCAAAACTCTCCTACATTAGCCTTAACAATTTTCCCAAGAACTTAACGATGTACAATCTATTGGCTACAATTGGGGATGCACTGTTCATAGCCAAATCATTAAAAAATTGTAAAGAAATCGTTTCTCTATCTCTTGCCAAATTGGTTCTCTCTCCCTCTGCCTTTCTCTCTCCTTTCCTTAACACACTCGCTCAATGTCTCTCTCTCTCTCAACTCTATATGATCGGCGCAGGGAAATGTAATTTGGCACAACATCGATGGAAACCCATGGACTCAAGTAAACCTTAATGATTTATTCTCTCTCTCTCTCTCTCCGATTAGCAAAGATGGGGGTACCATGGTGGGTGAATTCAATTATAACTCTAGCGGACACACTAAGCATAATTTCACAATTCGGAGCAATCTTTTCTTCTCTAATCTTCGTTTGCGTTTTGAGCTAGACTTTGTTGCTAGTTTCACACCTTCCCATTGATCTTTTTTAGGTTTATGAATGGGTTTTGTTTTAGAGTCGGTGATGAGGTGAACACATTTTGTTTATGGGTTTGAGTTTGCAGTGATTGGTGGTGATTGGCGGTAGTGTTGTCAAAGGTGGGTCTGTGATGGAGAAGACAAGAAAAAAATGGTAATATTTTTATAGAATAGAGAAATAAATATTAAGATTGATATATGTGTCTATTTGTTAGAATATTTTGAAGTTTTTTTTTTTCCCCCTTTTTGAGAAACAAACACGCACACACATAATACATAGAGAAAGGGTCTAACACAAATATTTTAGAGTTAGTTCAGCTGAAATGCTGAAGTCACTAATACGAATGCTCTAATTACTCCTTACTTCTCCATGTAGTAAAACCTGGGTGCCTATTTAATTGTCGTTTTGGCCTAGGTAGAGTTATGGTTATTTTGTGTATTCATATCTGGAATTGTGAGTGGCCACTAAAAGCTACCAACGGTAACTGAGTAACAGCAGTTATCTGCTAAAAATAAAAATAAAAACAGAGTAACAGCAGAGGGTGGGTGTCGTTGTTGTTATTGATGACATCTTATCCTGTTTAAGAATGCCCTCTAGTACTGCAATAATGACTCATTTATCAATGGGCCCTACTATACAGCTTTACTGCGTTGTTTGAACTGTGAACATAGTCCTTGTGGGGGTCCAGGTCCAGTACGGTACGAGTCTTTTTTTTTTTTTTTTTGATGGGGTACTAGTCTATAATTTGAGGAGCTTTTCATCTAAGAAATTATTTTCAGATAGAACTAATTTTTGAGGTGATTTTTCATTTGGAGGCCATTTCAACCGGACGGGATAACATACTTGTGGTTGCTGGTGCTTTTTTTTTTTTTAAATAATAATAATAATAATAATAATAATTAATTCACATTGTTGTTTCTAAAAAAAAAAATCGTATTAGGCTATTTTTGAAAATCTTCCTTAAATTGATATTGAAGTGAAATTATATGGTTAAGCACTGTTTTTAGTTTGTTTTTATACTAGTGCTGTTAAATTGGTGCTTTGAAATGGCAGAAGTTTGTTTTTATATTAGTGCTGTTTTAGTTTGCTTTTAGTCTAATTTACGTATTTGGTATTTGGTTTTTACCTTTTACTCTTTGTCTAAATTTAGGAATTGATATTTCAAATGAGTTAATTTAGTTCCTAATATTTTAGTATTGTATTAAAATGATCTTTACTATTAAGTGATAAATGGAAAATACTAACATGCTTAATGGTGCAAATATAATATTATTTTCTTGACACATAGACTACCAATTGGAATGTCGCCCCCAAAACATTCAATATTAAGAGCCCATTTAATGGCCAACTGAATAGGATTAGGAATTGCACGCGGTGCAATTACCCCCTCCCCATTCACAAACATTTTTATCATTTTTACTTTTTATTAGCTTTTATTACTCTTTTTATTTTTATATTTTTATTTATTCAAGGGCTAAAATTAAAAGTTGTTTTCTTGAACTCTTAATCTTAACCATTGATAACTATTGCACCAAGTGTAACACCTTTTGCATTTGCACCTCAATCCAACTGAATAGATACCTGACACTCAAAATTACTTCCACATTCAAAAGGGAAAAGATATTACCCTGTGATTTTTGGATATGTTTAGGACTGGATTTGGATCTTCCTATACTTATTCTGCATCATTTTATTTCCTTTTGTTTTGCTTACTCCTTTCGTTGCTATGCTTACTGTGCTGTTAGTCCGTTTTGTTCACTAATTGACAAAGAAACATAGAAAAGCAAATCTAGAATCCAAATAAAGAAAGAAATAGTAAAATAAAAAATAGAGAGAATAAATCATGTTCTAATGTTGGTGATTGTTCTGTTGCTGCTTTCTCCACATTCAAAACACATTTCACGGCCCCAGTGAGAGAGAGAGAGAGAGAGAGAGAGAGAGAGAGAGAGAGTATACCACTGATTGATATTGGTCAGTGTGGCTACTCACTTGAGAGTTGTGTAATTTTTTTTTTTAAAAAGGTTATGCATATGTGGCATTATGTGTGGCAGCTTACATGTCAGGAAAATAATATTATACTAGTATTATTTTCGTGCGATGCATGACTTGATGAAAATTCATATGTAAGCTTAGAAATTTTAAAATAATTAAAACTAAATTATTAAATAAATAGTAATTGTGGTTGTGCAATTCCAACGGTTTTGGGCTTGTTGGGCCTGAACCCTCAATTTATTTGTGTTCTTTCCTAGGAATAACCCACAATCGGAGATCCCAAAAGGAGTTTGGCTAGTGGTTGATGGTTTAGGATAGTGACACAATGTTTATTTACATGAAACGTAGTTGTCCGAGCAGGATATTAGACAGTCAAGAAGCCCCTTTTGGTGACCAAGCTGGGTCACCTTTCCCAAGTGTTGTTGTTTCAATCTCTCACCTTTCTCTCATGTTTCTCTTCCCAGATTTATGTTCCAACCCCCACTTTGTTCCTTCCTTCTCCTTATATACCCCCTTGTGAGCGGCTAATTCATGATGAACGAATCTTCCATGTGTTTGTGGATCCCCGCAACAATGGGGTTTGGGTGGCCTTTTGGGTCTAAGCCACTGTTTAATCCTGTCAAATCGTATGTCAGGAACGAGCCCCATGACCATGCTGTTTAAATGATTTTCTAGTAACTTGCGCCAAATGCCAAATCTTGTGCTCAGCAAGCAGATTTTCCCAAGGCACTACTTTCCATCCTCGGTAATAATAGTGGTCTACTCGGGCATTCCCACTGAGGACACGTCCACATTTGCGGCAGCTCGGTATTCATTAGGCTTGGGGCAAGTATTAGGCCTCAACATGCTTAGCTTGGGCTTGGTATGGGTCGAGCTTTTGCCCCCCTATAGTAATAATAAAATATAAAATAAGTAAATAATTTTAATAAAAAAATTTACTTCAAGTTCTAATTGTTTAGAGTTTATTTGTGTTTATCTATTTTTATGTTTTAAAATTCTATTTATACTTTGCGTTAATTTTTTAATATGAGATATGAAATGAGTTTGATCATTCCTATTTGGGTTATGTTTAATCTATGCACTAGCGAGCACAAACAATAAAAAACAAAATAGTTCCTTAATACTGATTTTTTTTTCTAGTGATAGTCTAATTAAAATATCAACACACACATGAATTAAATACAATAACCAAAACCGAAAATCAAAACATACACAAAAAAGTTCAAAAATTGAGAATATAAAAAAATAAATAAAAACTTATGTAAGAGAACCAAAAATTTAATTGGGTGTCCATTGGTTTACTTCTTTATAGTAAACTTCTTTTGACATAATATCCTACACACAAATTTAAAAGCAAAGAACAAAAAGTAAGACGAATTTATTAGATTGAAACATAAGTGTAAATTGATTTTGAAGGAAAAAAAACACAACAACGTGGGTGTATTGTGTGGGATTTAATTATAGGGATGACTTATTAAATAAGATGGATTGTATCGAAAGGCCATGGCTGAATATATGTAAGTTCTAAAAATTTTGATAATAGATTTTTAGTTGGAGTAGAATTTAAATTTCTAAAATTTAGATGATAAAGCTTTATCTAAATTAAATTATTGTTAAATCTTATCCCTTAGTCAAGAACTTTGTAGCTTAATATCCTAATAAAATATTAAACTAATAAGATGCAACTTAAGGAAAAAAAAAACAAAAACAAAAGCGTAGGTTGTGTAGGATTTAAGTTTAGAAATTTTTTTATAATAAACTTTTAGTTTGAATAGAATTTAAATTTTTTTAAATTATTTTTAAATCATGCAACTTGAGGAAGAAAAAAAAAAGTGGGTTGTGTGGAATTTTAGTTTAGAAATTTTTGATAATAGACTTTTATTTTGAATATAATTTAAATTTATTTTAAATTATTATTGTAGGGTCACGATTTACAGCTCAAGCCCAACGTATGTAAAACCTTGGCCCAATAAGCCCAATACAATAAATTTGTAGAGAGTGGGTTAAAGAATTGTATTTTAATGAAATGGACAACGTTTAAATATGGCCTTAGAACTAGATTAAGAGTTAGAAAAAAGAAGAAAAAGGAAACAGCTTTGGATAAATTCACTCTCGGCCCTATCCGAGGAGGTTCAATTTAGTTTAAATAAAGTGTTCCAATTACAAAATGTCTCTCTCCCTTTTTCAGGGAAGATCTTTTACATTATATAGCTCCCCTTTGGTCATCTTGACTTTACACTTGTTGATCATCTAGGACATTACTTGAGTACTTGTCCCATCAAACACATTCTTTCTCCTTTCTGTGATTCGTAGTAGCTTTAGTGGCACTGTTCAGAGGTCCTCTCTACATAAATGCGGCCAGGAAAGTAGCTGTAATGCATTTAATGCGGTGGTAGCAGCTTTTCCTCAGATGTTTCTAGATCTCTTTCTTTCCCATATGTTCACGAGACACGCCCCCACCACTGGAGTTTCTTAGAAGGTCAATACACCTGTGGGGATATCTATTTGTGTTGTACTTTTTACGTCCGAGGATAAAATCCTCCTCGGACTAACTTTCTTTACATTTCCCACTTATGAGACTTTAAAATAGAACACCTAATAAATGCGTCACTACTCAGATCATGGACGTCCTCGGACTAAGCCCAAAGCCCAATATATATGATTTTGGACCTTCGTCCCCACAATAGCCCCTCAAAACTCCGGTTTTTCCCTCTCATCCGAGGAGAAAAAATGGAGTTTTGATATTCAAGAGATAAGACTAACTGACGCATTGACTCACACGTGTAGGAATACGGTTTAATCGTGCCCCATAATTACTTCTGACGCTTCGTAGTCCACGAAACGTCATTAATTACTCCAGGAGGCGTCTTGTCCCCCACATCCAACAGTTGCATGCAGATCCAACGGTTGACATTTTCCTTAGGATTTTGAGTGGGATAACTCCCACTTACTTTCTCCCTTAATATAAAGCCTTGAGGGAAACCATTTTTCTTCTTCTTCAAAGAAATTTCTAAACGCTCCAGAGAATTCCAACGCTTCTTCTCCTAAAATACTTTGATTTCCTGAATCCCCTTTACTATTTCTTGTAAGAGGTCTTTGAAGGTTTTCCTAGAAAGTTTCAGAGATTAGCACACGTGATCCTGTAAGTTTTATCTCTTTATATTTTTATTTTTCTTCTCGGCTATTCTCCTCGGCCTGCCAGTTCTTACTTCCTTATTTACGAATCCCAGCTACTTCATCTTAGGTTGTCAAAATGGGTAGATTTGAGCGTCTAGTAGATTCCCCCGCGAAAATAGAAACTTTTAAACAAAAATACCATATACCCCAGGAAGTTGGCCTACGATACTGCTCCCCAGACCAAATCCTTACTCACACAGAGGTGGGAGAAGTGGACATTCCAATAATAGCTTTCATAGAAGGGGGAATGACCCTTCCTATGGGTAGAATAACCCGAGAATATCTTATTAGCCACAGGCTGTGTCCCCATCAGTGTGCACCTAATATGTTTAGGATCCTAGGCTGCGTCGATGCTCTAGACGAGCACCTTCACTTGGGACTCACATGGCATAACGTGGTTCATCTGTACGAGTGTCACTCACAATCCGACAGAGGATTTTACCTCAAGTCCAGGTCGTCCATCGTCAGGCTTATCTCGTGCCTCCCCAAGTCCAACAAAGGGATGAAGGATGACTATCTCATCGCTTTAGGGGCATGGCACGATGGTCACCCCTGCCCAACTCGGGAGAGGCAGACATGTGAGATATCCTAGAGCTAGGTTCCTTAGGATAGGATTTAGATTTTTAAACCCTATCCATGTTCCCCATTTTACTTTCCCTTGATAATGGATCTCACTTATCTAACTGTATATGGTTTTTCGATTATTTTTGCATATAGGAGGCTAGTTACTCCTCGGCTCAGTCATACCAACGTTGTGGCCCTTAACTACCTTCTCCGATCAGAAATTTTTGTGAGCGAGGACCGACAATTGCGAGCTGTCCATTTGATCCTAGATTTCGATCCTATTTCGAAAATCTTTCAGGAGGTCGGCCACGCCATCAGATCTGGTGACCCTCGGATTAATCATATCGATGTATCAAAACCGGATTTCCTTGCTCGAGACGACCTTCCCCTAGTCAAGCTACCAATCCATTAAGTCCCTCCTCAGCTCGTAATACCATTGCAGCAAGTCCCTCTCGAAGCAAAAGCTGCAGCCGAGGAGGAAATTGCGTCCTCGCGTCTGTCATTAGAAGAAGAGATAGACTAGTTCCGTTTTGAAGGGGAAGAAGGGATACCAGAAAGGCCCGTGCAACTCTCGGACTCTGAGACCGAATCCGACAGACTTTCCGCGGCTCTCCAACCTGAATTAATTGTTACTAGGGTTGATACAAGTTCAGAAGAAAAAGGAGGAATGAGTTCGAAAGGAAGGACGTCTTTGAAAGGTTTAGTAGCCAATAGGAATAAAGGGGGAATCTCGAAGGATGTCCCCAAGATCCAGACTCCTGCCAATCTTCCCCTTCCTCTTCATCCTGCTGACCTCAGACTACACACCGCGCCAGATTTGAAGAAGAAAAGACCAATATAGGAAATAGAGAAAGGTGAGTTGATCCTTCTAAAGGGCCCTAAACAACAGAAAACCAAGGATCCGAGGGACAATAGGGCCAATTTTTTTGATAGCGGGGAAGATGCAAAAGTGCGCTGACAGCAGCGCTCTTGGGCCCCATTGGATGAAGCCCAAATTCCCTGGGATGCCACTATTAGGGAGTCCCAGAAAGGTCATGCAGCCCATCTGGCCCAAGTTTTAGAGCAACCCCTTCTACTCCCACGGGATATGGAGGCCCTTAGACGCACTAGGCAGCCGGAGCTCTTCATGTCATTGAAGAAGGATCTCGCCCTGGTAAGCTAATCTTGTTTTTCCAAATTAAAACCTAAGAAGCTCATATTCTTATCAGTGTTATTACACTTATTTTCACATGCGCGACCCCTTTGCCATTGTTATACAGGTCACGCAATAAGTTTATGTGGTCGAAGAATGGGTTCGAAACGCCCATAACAGATACGAAGCTGAGTCCCAATCTCGGCGCGAAGTTAAGAAGGCTCTCGGGACCCTGAAAGAGGAAAAAGCACAACTGGTCGAGAAGCTGAAAGTTTCAGAGCGCGAATGTTTAAGTGCCAAAACAGGGTTGAAAAATGTTGAGACCCAAGTCGAAGACCAGCGCAAACTGCTTTACATGACAGAGCTAAATCTGGCTACCGAAAAGGCGACAGTTCTAAGCCTGAAAACCGAATTACAGAAAGCTAAAGAGGCAGTCATAATGGCCATGAAAGTTGCTAAGGCCGCGAAGGAGGCGGCCTATGAGCGTGGGGTGGCAGAGACAGAAGAAAGGTTGACCGAGGAGGTAGCCGAGGTATGCAGAGATTACTGCACTGAATCTTGGGTAGAGGTGCTCAATCGCGCCGGGGTTCCTGCTGATTCTGAGTTGAGGAAATCTGAGAATGTGTTCTTCCCTAAGCATATCAGAGAAATTCCAGCGAACCTTCCTTCGGTCACTGGCCTACCCTTCCCTCCTCCTGAGCAGGTCTCTGACACACATTCCCTCACTACAACTGTTGAGATTTCCACAGGAGTAGTTGGGAAGGGTATGAAGGCCCTATCCTCGGCCAAAGATAACCCCGCCGAGGATTCCCTTACCATAAAGGACGTGGTTTCCCAAGCTAAGGCAGCTGAGTCAAGATCTGATGCTGGGGATGCCAAAAATAAGGTCACCGATCCCGAGAACGGTTCTCAACCCTCAAAAAAGTAGTTGTAGGATCTTTCTTTTTAATTCAGTTTTTTTTTTTTTTTTTTTTTTTTTTTTTTTTTTTTTTTAAGCTTTCATCAGCGCTTATGATGTACTTATTTTCAATTAAAGAATATACTTTTCCTTCATACTTTTTGTATCTCTACTTTGTCTGCATAGTTGCCGTTTGTCTTTATTAGAGACTAATGATGACTCACTATCCGCAAGTTAAGTAATTTGATAAAATACTTTTAACGGACGGACTTATCATGCTTTTATTTTAAGCACTGATTCTTCTGCGCCGAAGGCTGGCAACAATGAAAATGGATAGGTATTTAGCAAAAACAAAGTACAGGGGAGAGAATGTCTTTGTTTTTATATATTTTTTAGATAAGAAAACAAAGACTTGCCATAACTTAGGATCTGTTTAATACTTTATAAAAGATACCATTGAGCGTTAATTTCACCTAAGTATGTGGTCCGAGAGACCTGATATGACTTAGGATCTGTTTAACACTTTATAAAAGATGTCATTGAGCGTTAATTTCTCCTAAGTATATGGTCCGAGAGACCTGATATGACTTAGGATCTGTTTAACACTTTATAAAAGATGTCATTGCATTAATTTCCCCAAAGCATCTAGTACGAGGATATCAGGCATGACTAAGGTTTTGTTTAAACACTTTATAAAAGATTGAACAAAAGGAATCCCCATATCTTCACACAACACAAGAATTTAATGATAAAGGAAATTCTTATTAATAGTAATACCTTTTCAGGTTGTTTATATTCCAAGGGCGCGGAATTACACGTTCATCTAAGTCTTCTAGAAAATATGCTCCTATACCTGCCTCCGAGGTGATACGATATGGTCCTTCCCAATTGGATCCTAGCTTTCCCTACGCTGGGTTTTTTGCAGTGCCCAGAACTTTCCTCAGCACCAAGTCACCAGGCGTTAGTGGCCTTAGCCTTACTTTGGCATCATAACCTTGTTTAAGTTTGTGTTGATAGTACGCCAATTGAACCATTGCACTTTCCCTTCTTTCGTCCACAAGATCTAGATTCTTTTCTAGTAGCTCATTGTTGCTGCTCGGCCTTAAGCGTTGGAAAGCCCGTTTCTAAGGGAATAACAGCCTCGACTCCGTAAGTCATCGAAAAAGGGGTCTCCCCTGTTGATCAGCGAGGTGTGGTTCATTACGCCCACAGTACATGTGGCAATTCTTCTACCCACCTTCCCTTCGTATCACCCAACCTTTTCTTAAGTCCGTTCACTATGACTTTGTTAACAGCCTCGGCTTGCCCATTCCCTTGGGGATAACCTGGGGTGGAATATCTATTTGTAATTCTCAACTCACAGCAGTATCTCCTAAACGCCTTACTATCAAATTGCAGACCATTATCTGAGATAAGAGTGTGAGGGACCCCGAACTGAGTAACAATGTTCTTCTAGACAAACCTCTTAGCGTCCACGTCTTTGATATTCGCCAAAGGCTCAGCTTCAACCCATTTAGTAAAATAGTTGGTGCCGACCAGCAGATACCTCATGTTCCCTACTGCCTTGGGAAAAGGCCCGACAATATCCAAGCCCCACTGAGCAAATGGCCAAAGGCTAGTCAACGGATTAAAGATCCCTCCTAGCTAGTGTATGTTCGGCGTAAATCTTTGGCATTGGTCACACTTCTTCACATACTCATGTGCTTCTTTTTGCATACTTGGCCACCAATAGCCTTGTGTGATGGCCCTATGAAATAAAGATCTGCCTCTGGTGTGGCTTCCACAAACTCCTTCGTGTAATTCCTCGAGGATTAGTTCTGACGCTTCAGGGTGGATACACAGTAGATATGGCCTAGAAAAAGAGCGCTTGTACAATTTTTGATCTTCGGATAGCCAGAAGAGAGGCACCTTTCTCCGTACTTTTTCAGCTTCCAATTTACCCTCTGGCAAGATGTCTTCTTTCAAGAATAGTACAATGGGGTCCATCCAGCTAGGCCCCACTCTGACTTGGTGAACATGGACCATCTTTCCTCCTGCCACTGTGGGTTTGTGCAAGTCTTCTATGAGGATAACCCAAGGCAAACTCTGTACCGAGGAGGTTGCAAGCATGGCAAGGGAGTCAGCATGTGTGTTCCCGCTTCTAGGGACGTGCAGTAGGCTGAATGATTCAAATTGTGACTGCGAGTACTTAACTTGACTTAAGTACTCCTGTATTCTTCCATCCCTCGCCTCTAGTTCACCCTCAACTTGGCCAACAACCAATCTTAAGTCAGAGAACATTTTTACTACCTTTCCCCCTATTCTCCGAACCATGGATATTCCCTCCAGCACGGCTTCATATTCAGCCTCATTATTTGTGGCCGAGAATCCTAATCTCAATGATTTCTCAATTGTGAGTTGTTCGGGAGAAACCAGGACTAGCTCCACTCCGGAGCCCCTTTAATTTGCTGCACCATCGACATGCACTTTCCAGCATAGAGGTTCCTGCCGGAAGATGATGCCAACCGATTTTTCATCCATGTGCTGTGTTGCTGACACGTTTTCCAATGGGGTTTCGGTGAATTCGACTACCAGGTCTGCGAGGATCTGGCCCTTAACAGAGGTATGAGGCATGTATTTGATGTCAAAAGCCCCTAGAACTGTGCCCAATTTAGCAATCCTGCCTGTGTAATCAGCACTCCGAAGTATAGCCCTGAGTGGAAGCTGAGTCAAGACAATAACTGTATGTGCTTGGAAGTAATGGGGAAGCTTTCGCGTGCCATGCACCACTGCCAGGATGGCTTTCTCTAGTGGTAAATAACACACCTCAGCCTCATGTAATGATTTGCTCACATAGTAAACAGGCCGTTGAACGCCACCGTCAACCCGGATCAACACTAAACTTATAGCATGAGGAGCCACGGCGATGTAGGCAAACAGAACCTCGTCCTCCTGAGGACTAGACATGATGGGAGGCCGAGAAAGATATTCCTTTAGCTGCTGGAATGCCCGAGCACACTCCTCGTTCCATTCGAATCCCTTCCACTTATTCATCAAGAGGAAGAAAGGTCGGCATCTATCTGCTGACCGAGAAATAAACCGATTCAAGGCGGCGGCCATCCCGGTGAGCTTCTGGACTTCCTTAGGATTCTGAGGAGGTTGTAGATTGTTAATCGCCTTAATTTGATAGGGATTGACTTCGATTCCTCTGTGAGTTAGTATATATCCTAGGAACTTGCCAGATCCCACACCAAACGAGCACTTGGAAGCGTTTAGGCGCAATTTGTGTTTCCTCAGAATTTCGAAGATGCTTCCAAGGTGTTTGATGGTATCCCTGAAAGGCGTCTAGGAAACTCATCCGAGGATGGCCCACCGTTGCATCCACCAACTGATCTATTCGAGACATAGGGAAAGGATCTTTTGGGCAGGCTTTATTCAGATCTATAAAATCCACACACACTCGCCACTTACCGTTCTTTTTCTTTACCACCACAGTGTTGACCAGCCATTCAGGGTAAAAAACTTCTTTGATAGCCCCTGCTTGCTTGAGCCTCATTACCTCATCCCTGACGGCATTTGCATGTTCTTTAGACGAGCGCCAATGTGGTTGCTTTTTGGGAGTAATGGATGGATTAACGTTTAAATGATGACAGATGAAGGTTGGATCCACCCCCAGGGCCTCGTAAGCGTTCTAAGCGAACACATCAACATTTTTCTTAAGAAAATCTGCCAACTCCTCCCTCTCCTGAGGTGGTAGCTGAGATCCGACCTGAAAGTATTTCTCTGGATCGTCCCCTATAATAACCATTCTTAAGTCTTCACATTTTACCTCCTCGGATTGTCCATTGACAGGTGACTCTGGAGTTTTTAGTTGCTATAAGCTTGTCCCAGCGGGGGTCTGGGACTCAACCTCGAGTCAATGAGATATGGTAGCCACCAGGCATTGTCTAGCCATGGATTGGCTTCCGAGGATCTCCCTTACATGACCCTCGGACGGATATTTCACCCTTTGGTGCAAAGTAGAGAAGACAGCCCCTAGAGTATGAAGCCAGGGTCTGGCCACAATAACCGTATAGGGCGAATAAGCATCCACTACAGTAAAATCCACCTCTACCACCTCGGAACCGGTCTGCATGGGTAGTCGAATTTGACCTTTTGGCATAACAGTCCTGCCCTCAAAACTTACTAGAGGGAAATCGTAGGCGGTCAGATCTTCGGGTTTCAAATTCAGACCCTTATACAGATCGGGGTACATGACCTCGACAGCACTCCCCTAATCTACCAACACCCTCTTCACGTCATATCCACCTATTCTAAGTGTAACCACCAAGGCATCATCATGGGGTTGGATGGTTCTGATCTTATCCTCGTCCGAGAAATTCGGAACCGGTTGGATTTCCCTTTTGGATCTTTTTGGCTTCGGATTATCATCCTCGGCAAGCAGCCGAGCCACAGACATGACCCTGAAAAGACAGGATCCGGTTTTCCCTAGGGCAGTAAAGATGACATTTATCGTCCCCAAGGGAGGTCTTGAGGAAGCATCACTCCTAGGATTCGAACTTGTTTGCCCCGACTGACCGCTGGAATGGTGCAGCAACTGCTTCAATTTTCCTTCTCAGACCAATTGGTCCAAATGATCCCATAAATTCCTGCACTCTTCAGTAGTATGCCCTTGATCCTGATGGTATTGGCAGTAAAGATTCTGGTTACGCCTCATGAGATTTCCAGCCATTTTGTTTGGCAATTTAAAGAACGGTTCGTTCTTAATCTTTTCTAGAACCTGATGCACTGGCTCTCAGAATACCGCATTTACCACCTAGATGGCAGATCTTGACTGCCCAGTGAAATCTCTTCTAGGTCGGCTGTTATTGAATCGGTCCGACCTGAAATCCCTTTGCTCCTAAGGGATAACCTTCGCTTTACCTTTTCCTTGCTGTTGGTCTTCCTCGACCCTCTTGTATTTACCAATGCGATCCATAAGTTGGCGTACGCTGGTAACAGGTTTACCAGTGAGGGACTTCCTTAAACCGTGCTCGGGAGGGAAGCCGCCCTTAAAAGTACTGATGGCCACGTCTTCAAAGTCACCATCTATCTCATTGTACATTTTCCAATGTCGGTCTGAGTACGTTTTCAGGGTTTCCCCCTCTCGCATGGACAGAGACAATAATGAGTCCAAAGATTGAGGTACCCTGCTACACGTGATAAAACGAGAGCCAAAAGCCTGGGTGAGCTCCTTAAAGGAATCTACGGAGTTAGCCCTCAACCCATCGAACCACCTCATGGCCACAGGTCCCAAACTGGAGGGAAAAACCTTGCACATCAAAGCCTCATCCTAAGAGTAGACAGCCATTTTCTGGTTGAACTGGCTTACATGTTCTACAGGGTTCGTTCGGCCATTGTAAGTAGTGAATGTAGGCTGATGGAATCGCCGAGGAAGTTTCGCCCCTTCAATCCTACGCGTGAAGGGCGATCTAGAGATTTGGTTCAATGCCTTGCTCATGGCGTCATTCCCCAAGCCTCTGAGAGGTGGGCTCTTGTGTCTTCGTTTGTGGAGGTTCTTTTCATCATAAGAGAAGGACTCGCTTGGTGGCGTCCTAGACCTTTGTCTGTAAGTGACATCCTCTTTATCATTGGAGGAGACGCCAGAACTGGAAGGAGTCCGTCGTTGTTGTGCATGGCGCAGCTTCTTCTTTAAATCATCAATTTCCCTCTGCATGGCTCTGTTATTCTGCTCCTGAAAAGGATGACTCCTTGCTTGAGGGTGACTTCCGCTAGTATGTGTGGTATGTAAACTACCTTCCCTATCTCTTCTACGCTCAAGGTTATGGAAGGCATCTTGTTGGTGGGAACCCATGGATTCCTGTTGATGGGGACCTGACCCCACCATGGTTAAACGTCACAATCACTATTCCACAAGTTCTTCCAACAGACGATGTCAATTATAAGGTCACGATTTACAACTCAAGCCCAACGTATGTAGGACCTTTGCCCAATAAGCCCAATACAATAAATTTGTAGAGAGTGGGTTAAAGAATTGTATTTTAATGAATTTGACAATGTTTAAATATGGCCTTAGAACCAGATTAAGAGTTGGAAAAAAAAAGAAAAAGGAAACAGCTTTGGATAAATTCACTCTCGGCCCTATCCGAGGAGGTTCAATTCAGTTTAAATAAAGTGTTCCAATTACAAAATGTCTCTCTCCCTTTTTCAGGGAAGATCTTTTACAATATATAACTCCCCTTTGGTCATCTTGACTTTACACTTGTTGATCATCTAGGACATTACTTGAGTACTTGTCCTATCAAACACCTTCTTTCTCTCTTCTGTGATTTGTAGTAGTTTCAGTGGCACTGTTCAGAGGTCCTCTCCACATAAATGCGGCCAGAAAAGTAGCTGTAATGCAGTGGTAGCAGCTTTTCCTCAGATATTTTTAGATCTCTTTCCTTCCCGTATGTTCACGAGACACGTCCCCACCACTGGAGTTTCTTGGAAGGTCACTTCACCTGTGGGGATATCTATTTGTGTTGTACTTTTTACGTCCGAGGATAAAATCCTCCTCGGACTAACTTTCTTTACATTTCCCACTTATGAGACTTTAAAATAGAACACCTAATAAATACGTCACTACTCGGATCATGGATGTCCTCGGACCAAGTCCAAAGCCCAATATATATGATTTTGGACCTTCGTCCCCACAGTTATTAAATCTTATCCCTTATTCAAAACTTGGGTTGTTTTTTTTTAGAAAGAAAATGTGTGTTGTTGTGTGGGATTCAAGTTTAGAAATTTTTTATAATAGATTTTTAGTTTGAATAGAATTTTTTTTTTTTTGAAATTTAAATGATAAAGTTTTACTTAAATTAAATAATTGTTAAATATTATTCCAGGAAATATATCTTTAAAAAATATAATTAATTTATTATTAGTGAGAATAACCACTTGGCGCAACTACAGCTTTTAAGCCCAACTTTTATTATATAATAAGTATATGATGATGATATGATTTGGACCATTAACCACATCAATATTTTCCATCTATCACTTAACGGCAGAAACCATTTTAACACAATACAAAAATGTTAGGAACTAAATTAACACATTTAAAATGTTAAAGACCAAATGCATATTTTTACTCTTGTTTTTATATTAGTCTAAATATTTGTTTGGGTGTTTTTCTTTTCAATTCAATTTAATTTAATTATTTTTTACATGACAACGCTAATTAATTTTTTACTCTAAAGACCATTAGTCATATAAATTAAAATACTAATAGCATCCAAACTTTTAACTTTTTGTGTCCTAAATAGAAAATAATCAAAACCATATAAATTGACAGTATAGTCATTTCAATTTTTTTTTTTTTTTTTTTTTAAATCACACATGTTTTGATATTCACAAAAAGTAAAAATAACACACACCACATAGGCACTCAATCTCATAGTCCAAAGGAATGGACTAGATGGTTAATTTCTTTATTGGGTGTTTTTTGGCCAGTTTTAATTTTTAAGAGAGATCAAGTATAGTTATTTGGATTTTTTTTTTTTCGCTCGTGTTACGTTTATTTTATTTTATTTAAATTGGGGGTACTGTCTCTTGCTAGTTTTGTCCTTGCATATGCTATTGCAAAATTACATTCTCTTCTTTTTCATTTTCATTTTTTGTTTTTTATTATAATTATATATATATAAATATATATATATATTTATATTGAATGCTAAAAGGAAATCCATTGACATAAGAGAAACAAGAGGTTAGCTAGCTGCATTATGATTTATGACTCCAATCACCCTTTCTAGAAAAGGACCTTGGCCAAATTAAGTCATTTACATTGTTAACAAAAGTCCATTTGCCTTGTAGATGGAAAACCCTATTTCATCCCTTTTAACCTAAGTGAAACTGAACCGAATGAAAGGATGAAACTGTATGACTAATTTGTATGTTTTCAACGGTTTACATGATGATCTCCTAGCTTACACTCTTAGAAACTTTGAAAATTGATTCTACAACCCTTCAATGGTGACTTTTGAGAAATGTTCCTTGATTGCAAACTCCACTGCCATTTGCAAGCACTTTAGCAATCAAAATGGTCAATTTTGAGATCAGCCCTACATATCGAGGGCATTGGACCTCTTGGTTTGGTTTGCTCCTGTGATATTGGTTTTAAAATCCTCAAAATTTTGTTATTTTCTTATTCGATTTCAATGTTGGAATTTTTTTATGTCAAGTCCAACTAAACGGACTGATATATAGTATTTATTTATGTAATTTATAAAATCTTAGTGCATGTACCTCAACAGTGAAGGCACTAGCTTTTCAAACCTTTGTCCTAATTCTGCACAATATTAAGCTCATTTTTAGTTTTATTTCCCTTATACTAAAGCAGGTTCGTTTTAGATCTTTTATATGACCCTGAACCATGACTTCGTTTTTTCCCTCACCTCTTTTTCAGTTGCCACCTTGTTAAGAATGTATAGGTTCTTAATGTTTAATGATTGGGATATTAACTAACTTCGAGGGTAGTCTAACCTCCTAAAGAATAGATATGGAGAGATTGAGAAGAATTTGAGAGCTAGAAAGGATATTTTTATTGCTTGAATGAATCTAAAACCATGAGAGTCAGCCCCTATTTAACTAGTCTACTTGAGTATGCTGCCGAGTTGACAATCTGTTAAGCTAGTAACTAACTACTCGTAATTAGTCACATAGATAATTAGAAAGAAGCACATGCTTTAATTGACCAATAGTACTACTACTAATCACTAATATGTTGAGACTAAGGCTCAATCACAGCCAAAAGTCAAGCTAAACCTACTTCCCAATTCTACACCAACGGCTAGTTAACGGCTACTTTAATTCAAAGCTTAAAACAGAGACCTTTAGACGACACCGTTTGGTTTAATGATCCTATGCCATGCTGTCACTCCTAGAGCCTTAGAGGTAGTTATGTTTAGGCGGGAAAGTCTGTTGTAATGCTTAACAGATTCCCTGATTTGAGGGATTAGTTCTGTGATTTAAGGAATTGTAATAATACAGTTATTAGATCCAGTCTCATTGTATATACATAATCATCTTGTACATTGTATTGATCAAGCAAAGTATTTTCTTCCAGAATTCTCTCTTCCTTTCTCTCTCTCTTTCTCTCTCACTGTGTTCTTCATTTCATTCTTGTAAATCTGAATTACTTGCTTCATTTCAAGATTCAAGCTTTGCTTAGCTTTTCTTCATGGTATCAGAGCAACCAACGATCCCTGCTAGCACAGTCTCAACTAGCACAAGCGCAACAATGGCAGCTTCAGCTTCAACAACTTCATCCTCTACAATGTCTCCATCAACATCAACTTCTCAAATGAATTTGGTTAATCAACCATTGTTGTTGTTATCAAATATGTCAAACATGATGACAGTCAAGCTTGACAATTCCAACTATATAGTTTGGAAGCACCATATTTCAATGGTGTTAGAGACTTACTCAATGATTGAACTTCTTGATGAAGATCAACTTGTTCTAGAGAAGTTTCTTAAGGATCTCTCAGGTTCAATTACAACGATTCTTAATCCAGATTATCTCACCTGAAAGTCTAAGGAGAAAGCATTGCTCACCTTCATCAGCTCCACTTTAACACCTTCAATGCTTGCTTTGACTGTTGGTTGTTCTTCAGCTTTAAAAGTGAGGAGAGTATTGGAAAACAGATTTCTTCCATCTCAAGGTCTCATGTTATGAATCTTAAGGGAGAATTGCACAATTTCAGAAAGGGATCTGATTTTGTAGATGTCTATTTGCAAAAAATCAAGGTCATTAGGGACAAATTAATGGCTGTTGGTGTTCTATTTGATGATGAGGAACTCCTACATGTTGCAATTAAAGGTCTCCCCAGAGAATTTAGTGCCTTCAGGTCAGCAATTAGAACCAAGAGCATAAAGTTGAGTTTTGATGAATTAGCTATATGCTAAATGCTGAGGAAGAATCACTGAATGAAGGCTTGGAAATCAAAGATTCCACCTTTGCTATGGCAGTTAACACTGCACCTAGGCCAGGTAATAACAATGGCTATAATTCCTACAATCAATCTTCCAATAGAGGTAGAGGCAAAGGGAATTCTAACAGAGGTAGAGGCAAAGGTCCTACTCCAAATCAATTTTCCCCATATCAGTTTTCACCACATCAGTTTTCACCAAATCAAGCATCAGGTTCAAGGTCAGAGAGACTTATCTGTCAGATTTGCAGTAAAGTTGGTCACATAGCTATAGACTGTAATCATAGGATGGAATATGCCTATCAAGGTAAGCATCCAACAACAAAATTGGCAACAATGGCTACTTCATCCAATTCAATGATTGCACAAGGTCAACCTTGGCTTGCAAACAGTGCAGCCACTGATCATGTCACCTCCAGCCTTAATCATCTCTCTTTTCCAAAACCTTACAATGGACAAGAGCATCTCACAGTGGGGAATGGGCAAAACCTACCAATCTCACATATAGGTAATTCACTTATTCCTTCACAAAATTCTGTCATTCATCTTCACAATGTCCTAAGAGTTCCTTCCATTGCTTCTAATCTTGCATCTGTCCACAAACTATGTCAAGATAACAATTGTTGCTCTACAAGGGCAAGAGTGAAGGTGGGGTGTATCCAATTTACCCTCACAAAGCATCTCAGTTGCTTCTTTCTCCTAAACTCTGCAACTCAGTTTTCACACACAATCCTAGCTGGCTTCTATGGCATAGCAGACTTGGGCATCCTAATAACCATGTTCTTAGTTTACTTTTTCCCAATAAATCTTTGTCTGTTAATAAGTGTATGCCTCTTGTAAATACTTGTACACAATGTCTTCATGGCAAGATGCATAAGCTTCCTTTTCCTGTTTCTAAATTTATTGCAACTTCACCTTTTGACCTTGTTCACACAGATCTATGGGGTCCTGCACCTCAAAATTCTGTTAATGGCTTCAAATATTATGTACTCTTTGTTGATCATTTCACTCGTTTTACTTGGTTGTTTTTGCTAAAGAACAAATTTGAGGTTTATTCTAAGTTTCTCATCTTTAAAGCTATGGTTGAAAATCAATTCTCAACCACCATCAAGACTCTAAGATCTGATGGTTGGGTGAATATACTTCAAAAGAATTCACTTCTTATCTTGCATCTCATGGGATTGCTCAGCAACTTTCATGTCTATACACTCCTCAACAGAATGGCCTAGTAGAGAGGAAACACAGACATTTGATAGAAACCACCATTACACTCCTTTCCCATGCTTCTTTACCCTCTTAGTACTGGTCCTTTGTTGTTCAAACTGCTGTGAGTCTTATTAATCTTCTTCCCACAGCTACTCTTGGTCTTGTCTCACCTTGGTACAAATTGTATGGTCACCATCCAGATTTGACACATCTCAAAGTCTTTGGTTATGCTTGCTATCCCTTGCTTAGACCTTACACACATCACAAGCTAGAAAACAGGACTAAAGAATGTCTTTTCCTTGGTTATTCTACTGTTTCCAAAGGTTATTTATGTCTAGACTTCACCACTAATCACTTGTATACTTCTAGACATGTTTTATTCAATGAATCTAAATTTCCCTTTATGTCTTTTACTGCCTCAAAATCTGCTGCTAACATTTCACAGCCTTCACATGATACTTGGTTCTCTAATCTCCTCTATCTTCACTCTACCAGTCTACCTTTTGTGCTGGGTCCTTATAGGTCTTCTGCTTCTAGTCATCCAATTAGCTCACTCCAATCTGACACCACTATTGCTCCTCCTAGTCCTATACCCCATACTGATGCAGCTCCTATTCACTCATCCAACCTAGATACCTCTCCCATACAGCCTCTATCCATTACCTTCTCACAGACCATTCCAACACCTCATAGCCCTATATCCATAGACAATGTTATCAATACCCTACCTCCTGCCACCAATACACATCCTATGACAACAAGATCCAAGAATGGCATTACCAAACCTAAGCTTTGTTACAAGGCCATGCTTGACTACACATACACTGAACCTCCATCCTATAAAATAGCCTCCCAATATCCTCAATGGATTAAAGCCATGGATGATGAATTTGCTGCCTTACAGAGACAACAAACTTGGTCCTTGGTTCCTGCTAAACCTGGTGTGAATTTGGTTGATGCAAATGGGTCTACAAGCTGAAGTTGAACAGTGATGGCACCATTGCTCGATATAAAGCAAGATTGGTTGCCAAAAGGTTTCATCCACAGGCTGGGATTGATTATACTGAGACTTTTAGTCCAATAGTGAAACCAGCAATTGTCAGATTGATTTTGTCTATTGCAGTGAGCTTCAAATGGCCTCTTAGACAATTGGATATTTCAAATGCTTTGCTTCATGGCATTCTTCAAAAGGAAGTGTATATGCAACAGCCACAGGGTTATGTTGATTCTAGATTTCCCCAACATGTTTGCAGATTGCACAAGTCTCTCTATGGTCTCAAACAGGCCCCTAGAGCTTGGTTTGAACGTTTTACTTCTTAGCTTCTTCATTTGGGCTTCATTGCCTCTTTGGCAGATTCATCCCTTTTCATTTATCACAATTCTCACATCACCATCTATCTCCTTGTCTATGTGGATGATATTATTATTACTGGGAATGATCCTCCTCAGATTTCACATCTGGTTGCAGCTTTGAGACATTCCTTTGAATTGAAAGATCTTGGTGCTCTTCCCTATTTTCTTGGGATCTAGATTGTGCCTTCTAAGTTTGGTCTCACTTTATGTCAGTCTAAGTATGCCTCTGATATTCTCCACAGATTTCACATGGAGAATGCAAAGCCTACTAAGAATCCTTCCTGTTCTTCCACTAGACTTACCCCTTACAGTGGCACTTGCTTACTTGATCCATCTAAGTACAGAAACATGGTTGGGGCATTGCAATACTTGACTTTCACTTGTCCTGATTTGGCCTTTAGTGTCAGTCAGTTGTGTCAATTTATGCAACATCCTACCACTGCTCATTTGGAGGCTGCAAAGCGTGTCCTACACTATGTTAGAGGTACTTTACACTTTGGCATCCATCTCTCTCCAGGTCCCCTTACTCTATCAGCCTTCTCAAATGCAGACTGGGTTGGAGACCTTTCTGATAGGAAATCCACAACTGGTTTGTTGGTCTTCCTTGGTTCCAATCCCATTTCATGGTCCTCCAAGAAACAGTCCACAGTTTCTCGTTCTTCCACAGAGGCTGAATATCGTGCTTTGGCCTCAACAACTGCTGAGTTGTCCTGGCTTCGTACCTTGTTCAAGGAGCTTAATTTGTTCCTTCATCACATTCCAGTCCTTTGGTGTGATAATATATCAGCTATTGCCTTGGCTTCAAATCCAGTTTTTCATTCCAAGACCAAGCACATTGAGGTTGATTATCATTTTGTCCGAGAAAAGGTTGTAAGGCGTGATTTGGGGGTTAAATTCATTTCTGGTAAGGATAATTATGCTGATATTCTCCCTAAGCCTTTACTTGGGCCTCCATTTATCTTTTTTCGTGGCAAACTCTTGGCTGATTCAGCCTCGCGTTTGAGGGGGGATGTTGAGACTAAGGCTCAATCACAATCTAAATCACAGCCTATAGTCAAGTTAAAGCTACTTCCCAATTCTACACCAATGGATAGTTAACGGCTACTTTAATTCAAAGCTTAAAACAGAGACCTTCAAACGACACCGTTTGGTTTGATGATCCTATGCCACACTGTCACTCCTAGAGCCTTAGAGGTAGTTATGTTTAGGCGGGAAAGTCTGTTGTAATGCTAACAGATTCCCTGATTTGAGGGATTAGTTCTGTGATTTAAGGAATTGTAATTATACAGTTATTAGATCCAGTCTCATTGTATATATATAATCATCTTGTACATTGTATTGATCAAGCAAAGTATTTTCTTCCAGAATTCTCTCTCTCTCTCTCTCTCTCTTCATTTCATTCTTGTAAATCTGAATTACATGCTTCATTTCAAGATTCAAGCTTTGCTTAGCTTTTCTTCATAATAGACTACTGCTGATTAATAAGAATACACATGATACAATAGCAGTGCAATATAATAGCAGTATTGTAGCAGCTTCTATGCAACTATGCAGCTACTAGAACCAGTTGGTAACTTGGTACAATACAGCAACGAGGGTGGCAATTTGGTAGCAGCAAGGAAAGTGACAGAAAGTACAAATAGAACTACTAGCAGTGGCCACCGTCCACCGGCAAGCACAGAGACAGGATCCTAACACACACACCCTAACTCGTCCCTCTCTCCCCACCCTCACTCCCTCATCTTCACTCAACTCTATCTATGTCTCTATCCTAGATGACGACATTGTCCATCAATGGAATTAGGATAATTAATGTGTGTGGTGGATTCTTTGAATGAATTATGACTAGGGTTTGGATGCGAACCCTCTTAAGGTTTTGGCATTTATGAAGGATTGAATGAATTGTCAATACTTTAAGAGAGTCATCACCTCATTCTACCTCTAAAGAATGAGACTACTAGGAATTCTTTACCTCCAAGTGAAATAAAAGACAAGAAAGAACATGCACAAATTCAAAAACTTTCATTATACTTTTATTCATATTGCTATTGATACGCATCTATTTATACATATCATGCCCCATTGGAATTGATCACACATGACTCACTTCTATTGGCTTCTAAAAATTAAGGAACCCATAAAATATCAACATTTGACTAATGTGTGACATATACCTGAGCCTTAACTTGTAACTCAATTCAAGTCAATATACTATTCATAGTTATTAAACCCGACATGACTCAGGCGGCCAGACTAATAACCCCATGAACCAATGCCTAAGCCAGTTTGGTTGTTTAATTGGATTGCTTAGGTAATTGAACCGATAAAATGCAATAAGACCCTACAGTTTTCTTACAACCTGTGCAACCCAAACGAGTTGTTGTAATCCATCTAGGTTTTTTATTATTATTATTATTATTATTATTATTATATTATATTATATATATATAATTTAAAACATAATGAAAATAGGGAATTTTATAATGAGGTTGATGCTTGACTTTCAATAAAGATATAACTTCGGGCTTTAGTTCAGATCGTAATCCATGGAATTAGAGCAACTATTGAGATATGCAATAATTGCATGCATAGAATATAACTTTGATTTATAAGATGTGCTTTTATTTCTAGAATTTTAAGAAATATAATGCAATAAGATTTTATTTAGCAAAGCCTTTGTTAGAATATGACATCCATTAATTTTATAGTTTTTTTTAGTGATGTTACTTGTGAGAATTAGAGCTTGAATCATATTAAGTAACTTGTTTTTTAAACTTAATTTTAATTAATAATTTAAGCATTCCCTTTTTTTTTCTTTCAATTTTCATATTTATTTTATGACTTCTTAAACTTATTTTTACAAATTTTTAACTTTTAATTTTTATATAACTACACGGTTCGACCGGTGACCCTATGGTTGAAGCAATAATCCAATGGCCCAACTTTTAGATTGGGTTAATGTCCGGTCTTGATTTAATTACTATGCTACTATCTACTTGTAACTAACTAACCATAACATCTGCCAAACTAATAATATGATCACGATTTTAAAAACCGGATTGAACCAATTGAACCAAACCCTCAACCGATGCAGTAAAAATCATACAAACTAGTGGTTCAACCGTAAAATCGCTAGTTTAACCAGTAAAAACAAGAAACCAAACCTTTTTTTTTTTTTTTTTATTCTTTGACTATTTCAGTTTTTAAAACCATGAATATGATACAACGGAGAGTTGTTCCATGTGCATATGTGTTAGGTTATAAATTGACCCCAGTTAATTAATTCAATTACCCAAGTTGATTAATTAAGTCAATCTACATGCAAATCATGGAGGTACAAACAAATCACCAAATAAATTAAATTGTAGTGAAAAATAAATTGACAAGGTGATTTGTTGACTAATGGGAAAAAATCTTTCACAAGGCAAAAACCCCCCATCGAGTGATTTTCAGGTCACCACTCCCAAGAATCACTAATCAAAATCAAGAGATTACAAGTATAGAGAATCTTACCCCAAACCTGGCCTATCCCAAAGCACTAACCTACAGTTGAATCCTTACGCCAATCCCCAATTGATTTTGATTTTGTAGAGACTTCTTCCCTTTTTACGGATCCCAGTATGTGACTAACTCCCAGCAACTTGAAGCTTGTTGTTGGATGCAAAGTTCTACAATGCACTTGTAGAAAAGGAAGCACTTGATCATAAAACCCTAAGGTGCATAAGAATGCAGTAGCTTCACAATAAGTGTATAGATTCTCTAATTGAGTCTCTGTGTCTTCTGATAACTTTAAAATAAAGTTTTTATATCCCTTAGAAGTTCAAGTCATCATGGGCCAAAATACAAATCTGAAAAATTCTAGATTTGCGAAACTCGATAGATCGAGTGGTATCAAGAGGTATCGAGGTTCCTCATTAATTCTCGATAGAAGGTTAGTATCAAGCTTGTGTTGAGGTTCACTTTTTAAGTTTTTCTCACTTGTTTCTTTGTGCAGTTTTCATGTTTTCAATAATACCACTTGATATAGTAACAAGACATACTTCATGATATTCTAAAATCCACTTAGAACTACCCAAGTATAAATAAAGTGCGTTTTGTCAAAGAATATGCCAACACATGAAAAATATTACCCTAACAATCTTCCCCTTTGGCAATCCGTGACAAAATCACAAGAGTACAATGATATCCTAAAATACATTCTACTCAAGATTTACACAGAAAAATAAGTCTACTCTAATACTTGAACTCTTGAAAAAATTCACAAGAAAAGAGATCAATGTATGAATAATACTTTGCAACCTATCTTAAAATTTAAACACTAAACAAGATCCATCAAGGCATCATGTGTGAAAAATATACAAGTTATTTAAATAAAGAAATATGTGTAAGAGGTAAGAAAAGAAACAACACATGTGAGAAGAGAGAAGAAAAGAAATCATACATTATTATCATATATATCATCAAAGCATAATGTATGTAAAATGGTTACAAAACCAAAAGATACAAGTAGTGAGATAACACCTAAACTATATATCAAAATTCTCACTACATCCCTCAAAACTACCTAACTCCCCCCTATCAACTAGGTCTAACTACTCTCAAAACTACTCCCCATTTTTGTCACGATGGACAAAGGATGAATCACTGTGAGGTAGTCATCTCATCATCATGGGAAGAGCCAAAAGCAGCATCATCATCATCATCTCCACTATTAGAAGGAGCATCCAAAGAGTCACGCTCTAAAGAGGGAGCAAACCCACCTATTCTGGACTGATGGCGATCTATGCGACCAATCGTAGTGTTCATTTGACACATCTCATCAGTAAGACGGTCAAGACGATCACCATGAGAAGCTTGAGTGTCTTGAATGTCACCAAGATCATCACATACAAGCTAGAGCTGATCGAGAATGGTAGCTAAGGTAGCCTCTACTCCAGAAGAAGAAGAAGATGAGCAAATGTGGTAGAGGGACGGCGAGCGAAGGCAGCATCCTCTGCAGCATGAAACTCTGTTTCCTCTCGTTGAGCAGGAGTAGAATCATCTCGTGGATGCTTGGTCTTAGCGATCAGCTGCAAAGAACTACTAACCAAAGATTCCTTACTTGTAGCCCCCATAAAAGAGAAGTGGAAAGAGGAAGGAATGGAAACACTTGCGTGCATGACAATGTGAGTGATAAAGGAAGGAAAGATGAGTTTATCACGACTCATAGTGTCATGAAACGTATCCCGAATGGATAGAATCATGCAAGAGGGAAGGTCTTTAGATAGACCCTCTAGTAGAGAATAAAGAAAACGAGCACTAGGCTCAATGATGGTGTTATAGTGAGAACGTGGAGTAAGAATAAACCTCATCACCATGTTAAAGATCCGTGGATCTTTAGCAAAGTCATGGGTAACAAAACTAAGTTTGTGTCCCCAAGACGTAGGACGCTCACAAAAGCGAGAAGTTAGAGCATCTCTAAAGAAAGAAGAGATTAAGAACACTTACCAAAGTTTTGAAGAAGCTTAGAGACCAAAAAATGAATATGAAAATTCTAGATTTGCGAAACTCGATAGATCGAGAGGTATCGAGATTCCTCATTAATTCTCGATAGAAGGTTAGTATCGAGCCTATGTCGAGATTCACTTTTTTAGCTTTTCTCACTTGTTTATTTGTGTAGTTTTCATGTCTTCAATAATACCACTTGATATAGCAACAAGATATACCTTATGATATTTTCGAATCCACTTAGAACTACTCAAATAATTAAAGTGCGTTTTGTCAAATAATATGTCAAACACATGAAAAATATTACCCTAACAATATGAGAGTGAGAGAAGCTGCACAGTAAGTTTGGGAAACGCAGGAGGCAATTGGCAACCACTGCTGTGTTCAGACATGGTTTGTCTAATGGACACATCTAACCATTTCATAGCCACAAAATTGTACGGAGTCAAACCACCGCCCACTTCTATCCACAAGCACAGCAGATGATCAATCCTCGCACTGCTTCATGGACCCTGAAGAAAAAAGTGGGGTGTGTACTTGCACTACAGCAACTTAGAATGATTAGTCGAGAATTTGTAAGTAACATTCAACAGTATGAGATATGAATCCAACAAAGGGAGAGGGAATTGTAGAAATGCTAGCCCCACCTGGCCTTAAAGTTCACTCAGCAAAGAGAGTTAAATGGCATTGATTCAAGCAACTCCACAACTATGTCCAAATTCCAATGCGGGTTCATATCACAAAGAGGTTTAGTGGGGGAGAAAAGTAACTTAATGTCTCCTGGAGAGTAGGCTTCCCTCATGTTAATGGCAGAAAACTGTTATATTAAGTTCGTATTTTAGTTTCATGTTTGCTTCTGAAAAGAGAAGGTGGCAGTGGCACACACACTCACTTGGACCCCACACTGATTATACAAGGACTTCGAACAAATAATATTGTTTCTGCCAGTGTAGCATGTTGCTTTGCCAGCAGAACTTAGGGGGGTGTTTAGTAGGAGTGTTTAAACAACAGTTTTCAGTGTTTAAACACTCATACAAATATTTTTACAACACTTTTTAATGTACATGTATTTCCACAACACTTAAACAACGATATTAAAAATCTCTAACCAAACGAACCCTTATTATTGGTCTATGATGATGGTCATATTAAGATTTTTTATTTTTTATTATTGGGTTGTGTTAACGGATGCTGTAACTTTTTGTCAATTTTTTGCAACTTTATAGACGGTGGGGACAATTTCATAAAGAGAGAAAAAAAAAAATCAAAATAAACCGTGGGGCCAATTTTATATCCTTTTCTTTTATTTATCCAATTTTTTATTAAGTGGGATCTACATGAGCCCAACCTTAATGAGCACTGCATGGTGCTCGTTAACATTTGCCTTTATTATTACTAGCTTGTTACCGCATGCATATGCATGGATACACTTAAAAATATACAATAAGATGAATAATATAATTCTTATATATATATATATAATTTAAATATGATTAATAGTCATTTTTATATTTTGTTAACTCTTTAAAAAAAATTGTAAGGATATTATTAGGTATAAAATGTAAATTGTCCATTTTTAAAAAAAATTATTGTGAAGCACCTTTTTTTTTTTTTTTTTTCGATTCATTTATTCTAGACTCTTTGGTTTTTTTATTTAATAACTCACTTGGATGAATATTTATGATGTGGTCCCACATTTTATTCTAAAATTAAGAAATAAAATTCCTTAAGAATAAATAATTTATGACACATGACACAAAATTAGAACTCTAATTTGAGTTTCTCTCAGTTTCACCTATTATTATATATATAGATTATTATTATTTGGTTGTAAACACCCATTATAAAAGAGACGTGCAATTATTTTTTGCCACATTTTTTCATAACATGATAAAGTGACAAGTTATGATTAGAGCAACCTCATTTTGACATGAACTAATCATTGACATCACTTGTAAAAAAATTAAAATAATAAAAACTGTGAATCTTGTCCCCTACTTATTGAAAGCTTGAGCTAGAGTTAGACACTGTTCTTAGAAAAATGCTGGGACAACAAATTACACAATTTTTTGCCACAATTCGCCACATAGCAAGTTGTGAGTGATAAAAAAAAAAAAGTGATGAATCAATGTGAATCCACACCTCCGCCACTCACAACTCGCCACATAGTGAGTTGTGTAATTTGTTGTGATCTTAGCTAGGGGAGGAACCATGTGTAACATAGGGAGGGCGACATAGCTCCCACAAAATTTTTAAAAATTAATTAGTAGTAAGACATTTATAAGACTCATCAAAAAAATTTTATTATATAGAATTGGCCCTCCAAGAAAATAATTGGGCCCCCAGCCATGACAATTCTTTGGAGCGAATTAGAAAATTTTGATAATTTTGTAGAAATATAACTTTTGTACGCAATATGTACGAGTTATGATTCACTTTGGAATTAAAAATCCAAGACTTATGTGTGTGACTTATGTGTGTCGGTGAGTGTGTGTGGTACTAAGAATTTTTCTTGAATTGTGAAACATGTGATAGTTTAGTCTGTCCCAGCATTTGTTATTCCCTAAAAATATTCTTGTATACTATGAGCACTACAACCTTAAATAGTCGGCAGCACTGCTATACATTGTACGGTAAAAAAAGTGGTGTTGTACCCAATGTACAATATTTCCACTTCTATTGGGTATAATATTTTCACTTCTATTAAATTTGGAAAAAGTGATTAGTAGAGAGACTCACCCTCAATATTTTGGAGAGATTGATTCTCATCAAACCTGTGGCAAATCACACGGGTGAAGAGCATTTGTCATCGCACCAATGCCCGATCTCTCTCATACTACAAATTTATGGATATGAATACACCATTGTAGTATTTCTTACCCAGCATCATACATAAAAATTTTCCAACACTCATAATGGAAAGCATCCAAGACCTTATTACTCCTTTGAAAGAGAACATCTTCCATAATCTAGTACAAATACCATGGTAATAATTAAAATTTTAACGAATTTCTAAAAAGTATCATATTAGTACTTTTAAAAGTATTAAGTTAAAAAAAAATGGCAGGTTGATCCAGGTTGAGAAGTTCTGGACTCACCTAAAGCCAACCTGTTCCATCTCTAACCAGTGATGTAACTTAAGGGTCATGGATTGTGATGCAGAAGTAAAAATCAATTGTTTTTCCTTCTCAAAGGTCTGCCCTTACTTTTCCATCCTCCAAACCCCATGTTTCGTTTTCCTTTAAGTCTCTTCAAATGATGCCTTCAAATCATACCAATCCAACTTATGCTAACCTCTATGTTAATTTGGTGTCATTCCTATCAAGAATTATCATGTATCATTAAACATTAACCTTGGATGTTATCAGAACTACCATCAGTTTTCCTAAGCATGATTTGACAGATTCTTATTGGAAGATACATCATTCATGATCCATTCTCATCTTGCCAACATGTGTCATGTATGCGAATTCCATTGTATGTGGCCCAATTTTCAAACATCTACCTTCTGCTATTTTGCTAAATCTAATCAACCAGAAAAGTAAATCATCAATCAGTCATATTGATGGGAATAAAACAAATGGGAGCAAGCCAGTTTAACAGTAGTACAATTATTCGTCTTTAAATCAGTCATTTCTAAGCATTTTCTGTTTATCTCAAGCTCTTAGATTTTCATGCCACAGTATAGTTGTAGAAAAAGAAAGAACTGTTTGAATTGTAGATTCAATAAGCATCTTCTTCCCACCTATGTAGTTCATATAAGAAATAAGCATAATAATAATAACAGTAAGTCACAAACCAGTCTTAGAGCTGTCATGTAAAATCATGAGACATTATCTCTATTAACTTACTCTAAACAACAAGATAAAGAAGGATTCAGATATCCAAGCGATAATTGCTTGATACCTCTCGAGATCATCCTTTCCAACTGGGGTTTTCTCATGTTCAGCCCATCAACCTCTGGCAGAAACAGTTAAAAGATTAGTCAGGACTTCAGTGTGTCCAAGAAACATGGGCACCCAAAATCCAAAGAAAAAAAAAGGCAAAATTTTATTCTACATGGTGTGTTTTACACAAACTATGATTTTATAATCATGTAAAATAAACACCACCCCAAAAAAATACGGCTAATGGAACTTCAACAAGACCAGGTTGACATCATTGTTATCTCGAGTGTGCTTGTGTCTATGTTAACGTTTAACAGGACTGGGTTTACATCCATTATGTTCCGAAATTTGTCTAAATCTAGATGGTTTAAAGAAAGCGTAGTACTTGAGTGGTCTATTCTAAATAATTACTAGAATTTCATGGAAGTATGTTTATTCTTGTCAAGGATGGATGTGTTCCCTTTGTCTTGAAGCCTAAAACCCTTTTTCCTTTTGCTGTTGTCACTCTTATTCATAAAGATGCTTATAAGACACACTAAGTTTTCAAGGCCAACAACACAGTTCCAGATGGGCTATTTAGAGAGAAAATTCAATTCTCATGATAATGACAGTAGCAAAGACTATGAACATGAATGGCAAATGAAACTACTTGATCAAATGTGGCAACTTTACCGTCCACAGCAAATAGTACCAGGAAGTATTGGTGTTATAAGGCATTCTATTTGGTATCATGTGACAATGAAGGATCATTTTTATTGTCTGATATCAGAATGAAGCTGGAACAAAAAAAGTAAAAGACTAAAATTTGTTTTCCACCTATCACCAAAGGAAATCAAACCAGCTTCTTTGTGTAGGGTTAAAGATTGATAAGTTACTAATGGCGCCTGATTTACTATAATGCCAATTGTATGTAGCAGAAAACACAGAAAATGTTGAAGCAAAATTTTAGAAGTAAAGTCCTACCTTAATTCATGGTATACCAGAGGTCCAGAACCCATCAGTACCTGGTCTGCTGTAATAAGATTGAATATGAGACATCCCAAGGAGTTCAAGAGCATCCAATTGCTTCTGCAGGATTAAGATGGTTGCAAACAGAAACACATTAAAATTGAATATAATAATTTAAACAAAATATTTAGGCCTTTCACTAAAGATAATCACGACTAGTTGAGCTCTATCAAATAGGGTCCTTTCAGTCTGAAATACTTCGATGGGCCTACTGGAAAGCAAACTTCTGTGTCCCAGTTGAGAAAATAGATCTAATTCTTTGTCATATTATCTTTGACTCCATTCTGATTCCAGAAAATATTCTCTACAGTCCCTACAATTTAATATGGGGTAAACCAACCTAAGACCCAATAAAATAATGATAATCACTCCATGCAAAAAGTGCAGTGCACAAACATGTTAAAGTGCATAACCTGGTTAAATACATTTAAAGAGACCTAACATGGCCAGTTAGGAACTTAGTCACAATTGCATCAGGAAATACATATCAAGAGAATGTGACAGATATGATTTATGCTACATTGCTACTGCATTGGACAAAAGGTCACTGTTGTGAAATCGTGAAAAGAAAAAGAGAAAATTATAAACTCTAAAATCAACCTCACAAATGAACATACGTTGATTTCTCATATAGAATCACCAACTTGTGGGGTCCAGGACCCACTTTTCATTTGACCACATGATAGTTGATTCTATCTTTACAAGCATAGCAAACATGAATTTGTAATCATCTGTGTGTTTCTCTCTACCCAGCCCTTTCTCAGAACATTGGAGGCTTTCGGGAAGTGTTTGACATCTCATCCATTAACAAGCATACAGCTAGCTATGAAAAGAAACTCCTTCCTCATCCTCTCATAACTGAAATCAAAATTCAAGTTTTCTGAAATACCAACGAAAATGAAGGTAAAGTCCATTCTCTGCTATCCTTGGAGAACATTACTGTCACAATATTCTACAAGTTGATCTTTGCATGTCTTCTTGCAGTTACTAGGCTGGATGCATCGTAAGTTCCGCCAAAATAGCAGTGAACCACTAAAAGATTTTGTCATTGGTAAGACCTGTGCTACACAAACCTTTCTGTTAACATCTTCCAGTAAATTTAAACCACCTAAATGATACTATCAAATTAGGCTATCCATGACTAATTGACACAAATCATAAGAAGATAGTTAGAAATGGCCATAAGCTAGGACTTCATATTTCAGTTTTAGAATTGCTATTTTTTCAGTTGATTATAAGGACTGTGAAGTGATGTGCACTACCTTGGAAAGAAAGCAGGGGCACGATAAAGCCTTCACATACCTAATAACAGAATCACTCTAGAAAAGACCTCTGTACATGCATGCCTTTATATCTTAAATATGGCCCCAAAAGAACCCAAAGCGATCATGAAACCTAAGAATCAAAATGGTGTGCACTTAATAGAAACCAATGAAAAATCATGATTAAAACAAATATCCATGTGACACTAGTGCCAATATACAAAAGTGGACTCCCTTTTCCCGGCTAGCCTCACCATCAAACGAGTTCCTCCTACATTTTTTGTGTGTCAGGGTATTCTTGTACTTGTCTTTCAGGGCAGCCATCACTTGATGATCAACAATACTACCCAAAGTCAAACTATGGCACCAAACCCTTCAAACAAGCCCAAAAAGACCACCACCTTCGGAACTCTTTCACTGGTCTAGAAGCAGCCAGAGTAGACGATGAAGACTATGAAGAAGAATCATCAGCTGCAATATCTGAGCTCTTCCATGGCTTTCTGGCAATTGGTACCCTTGGTACAGACCAAGTCATTGCTGACCCGTCGACACCAACATTTGCCATCTCTGTTGAGAACATAACTGAAAAAGAAACAGAGGTGACAGAGAATGATTTGAAGCTCATCAATGATGAGTTGGAAAAGGTGCTGGGAGCTGAAGTTAAAGATGATGGTTGCAATGATTCATCTGGGAGAAACAGTCATGTAAGCACTGGAAGAAGTAGTCATGTGAGCACTGGAAGAAGTAGCCATGGTAGCTCCATTACACTCAGTGGCAAGCCAATAGAAGGCCCAGAGACCAATGGGAATGGAACTAATGTCTGCCCACTCCAAGGATATCTTTTTGGGTCAGCAATTGAATTGTCAGAAACAACAACAGTGGCAAAGAAGGAACATAGGACATCTCTTGGTGAGCTGTTTCAGAGGAGTAAAATAGCAGAGGAGAATTCTGGAGCAAAGTGCGAAAGGGATGAGAGGCGAACAGAGAAGGAAGCGGATAAGTCTGCCATAAACCTGATGAAAAAGATACTGAAGAAAAAAATGCTCCATGCTTCTTCTAAGAGCTCTACAGCAGCTGGTGGTGGACCTCTTGATTCTGCTTCAGCAGAGACAAAACTGCAAAAGGTACATTTCCTAAACAATTTCAGTTCTCCACTAAACTGTTTCCTGAATTTGTCATGCTGGGATCAATAAAAAGATATCCATATTTCAGTTACAGTGAAGCAGAACACTATTTTGATAGCTTGTAAAAATATATCAAGAAATATTTATCCCCTGACGTCGACAATAACAGGTTTGATGCCCATGATACTCATTATATGTCTATAGATTGACATAAGGCCACTGATAAACTACCTAACCAATAATTTCCCTTTCTCTTTACACTTTTTGTTTGAATGGTTATAATGTAAATATATATAAAAAATTTGCACCTCAACATGGTGACTGATTTTGAGATTCACCAGATGCATGTCAAATTGTCAGTGTCCTGGTTATGAGCTTTTGGCTGAGTTCCTTTATTTATGATGTGTGGCTTGTAGATCCTTCAAATGTTCCACAGAAAAGTTCACCCTGAAAACTCAATAGCAACTCAAAAGTCTAACAAGACCCAAAAAACTGAAAACAAGAAGAAATTAACCCATAATGGGGACTATCACAATGGAGATCAGGTGCCCCCAGATGAAGAAATAGTGTCATATCCAAAAATGGCACTTTCAAAGGAGAGCATACGACGCTACAAGAGCCAATCTAACCCACCGCAGTTTACACTCAGCAGCAGCGATTCAAATGGGAACAGGGAGCACTGGATCAAAACAGATGCAGACTGTAAGTACAGATTTATCCTCCATCTCCAAAATCCATTATGGAACAGGAACACTATCTGGTTTTATAACTTTGTGGTTATCATTAAAAAAAGCTACCTGATTTATGTTCATAGAAGTGTCTACATTCTACAATTCTATGTGAAACTTGTGCTTTTATTTTTACAAACGTAAATCTTCCTAATTGAGGTCCTACTGTAGATTACATGATTGTAGAATTCAAATGATACAAAAGGACAATTGGGAATTAACCCATTCTCTTCAATTTGTGACCTTGCTGCACATTGACTACATGTAATAGTACTGGTTTGACTCAAAGAACTGCATTATGATAAAAATGATTTTTTTTTTTTTTTTATAGATAAAAATGATTTCATTAACAAAAATCTAACAAAGCCTAGTAGTATGCCTGTTCTGGCACTTATTTTTTCAGTAACTATCCTCATTTAGTTCTTTGTGTGCATTGTAGACCTAGTGCTGGAGCTCTAAAAGGCAGAAGTAGCAGTTCAGTGTAGTTTGTCACCCCTGAGCAGTGAGCAGTGAGCGGTGAGCAGTGATATCATCTTTATAAGAATCACCTTGTTGATGATGGTTGCCAATGGCATTATGTGTTAATTAGCTTGAGTTAAACAATTAAATAAAAGAGGCACTCCTCTTATAAGCCTATCTATGAGTGATCAATTTTAAATGTAAGGTACATCTGTTTCAGTAAGTAATCATAATTTGGCCATAATGGCATTGTAACTATAAATTTGAAATGTATCTTAGAAACGCCTAAATTCTTCTTGAGTTGCAGGAAAATTTTTTCCTAGGCAAATGAATCATCAAAGAGGATTAGGATCCTCTAGAGTTCCTAGGATAATTATGCCATTAAGTTATAAAAATTTTGTCCATCTAACGTGAAATTAGTAGGTTGAATTTAGCCACATACTCAACATTTAAACAAATATTAATTAGCATTATTTTGTTGTCTATTTAAATTATTGATAATGTGGCAAAATCGAATCCATTTGTTTCATCATTAATGGATAGGATTTTAAGAACTCCACAATGAAGTTACCTAAAAACTTTAGAAGAACTTAATCCCATCAAAGAAAGGCAATTGAAACACAATTGTCAAATCTGCCCTATGTAGTATAACTTATACTTAATCTCCCTTCTAGGGGCGGAGCCACAGTAGGGGCGCCATGCCCCCCCCGCCCCCCTCCCCCACAAAAAAAAAAAAAAGTAAAAATTTACTGTAGTAAGTAAAAATTAAGATTCACATGCATTTTTGGAAGAGTAGGCCCCACCAAGGCAATTGACTTCTTTATTACTTGCATCTTTTTTAGTCTGTCTATCTACTCCCCCCATATAGCCGACCTCTTTTATTGCCAGCTTCCTTTAAAAAGCTATACATAAAAAGAATGAACTGAAAACTTTTATTCATTAACAAAGGCCAAACTTTTATTGAGAAACTTTTACTGCTAGTTTCCTTTTACCTTTTCAATTTTATATGAACAAAAGAGGAAGAAATAAATAAGAAAGTAAAACTAAGAACAATCATAACTGCATTCTGAGATCAAACTTGAAATTAAAACAAATGCAACACGAAAATCATCATAATAGATAATGTTGATAAAATCCTTAATGAGCTTCAATTCTCCGAATTTTGATCAAATTGACATTCAAATCAGAATGCCCCTATTCTATTGCCAAGTGATAGAGGACTGTAAACCAGAAAAAGATTTTAAAAGTAGGCCTTATTTGGTTTTAAAATTATATCTAAATCTAACATGCAACTCCAGCTACTATTCTTCTTCTTTTTTTTTCTTTTTTTTTTAAGAGAGAGAGAGACGTTGGTGGTAGGAAGCCATTTATGCCTATGAGAGAGATAAAGATTTAGGAAAAAAGAGGGAGAGAGATAATGATAAGGCTAGAGAGATTCTTTTTAATAATATTTTTATTTTTAAGATAAAGGCTGGCAATTTTTTACCCATGGATCTAACAGAAATCAATGGTGTAGAAAATATGTAACTCTTTTAAAATTACATCTAGTGTAACTTGAACCAATCTCTCTCTCTCTCTCTCTCTCTCTCTCTCTCTCTCTCTCTCTCTCTCTCTCTCTATATATATATATATATATATAAATAAAGGGATTGGGGTGTCATTTTTTTTAAAAACATTTTAGGACAAATCTCAATGTAGATGTTTGTAATTTATGGAAAGAGAAAGAAAAACCCTTTTTGTATTGTTTGAGCCTTAAGGACCTATAAAATTTTCCTCCAAATTGTTAAATAATAGTTGTGGTGGTCTATTCCCAATCACTTAGTGGGGTGCATCAGCAGAAGTATGCTTCGACCGAATGGATAGTGACGATGAAGAAAAATGGAGTCGCCACCTAGATTAGGTATAGGAACCATAAATATAGTGCCTTTCGTGGAAGGACTAATCTACTACCAGTGCAAGTGTCCAAAGTTTAGGTATAGGAATGAGAAGTTGTCTCCACCCGACTCGTGGATATTGGAGCAAAGGTTCAACTATAAGTTGGTATTTTAGGATAGGCCAGGGTAGTTGTTAAGATTCCTTATACTTGTAACTATTTGATTGTTGATTAGTGGATTCTTGGGAGTGGTGACCTTAAAATCACCCGGTAGGGTTTTTGCCTTGCGAGGTTTTCCCCATTTGTCAACAAATTACCGTGTCTAATTTATTTTCTGCTGCACTTAGTATTTTTGGTGATTTGTTGGTGTCTTCACATTTTGCATGCAATTAAACTTAATTAATCAACTTGGGTAATTGAATAATTAAACGGGGCCAAACTATCTTAACCCAACAAGTGATATTAGAGCAGGCACACTCTGATTAGGTTTTAATCTTTGTTGTATGATCATGGGCAATCCTTAATTATTTCTCATCTAATACTATATATAAAAGCAGAAGCCTTTAATGAGGTGCTGCCATGTTCACAATTTTTCCTTTAAAATACCATACGGTGCACCATTTGAATAGGATAGTGTTCTTATCATCAAACTTCAAACATCTTAGAAACTTGCCATGTTTGGAAACATCTTAAGGCTGTGTTGCCACGTTTGGAAAAATGCCCCCTTAAAAACTTGCCACGTTTACGATTAAAATTCCAAAAGTTACAGTGTTTCACCAAAACACGTCTAAAAAGTAAAAACTGAAACCTAAAACACTACATTAGAATAAAAAGAAGAGAAAGCATCCTTATTTTTCTCTCTCTCCCAAAACAAAAAGGAAAAAAAAATCTCTCCTTCATCGTCGAAGAAGAGGAAGTTGAGGCAGAAGTAGAAGCGTTGCAAGTAGTGTACGGAGACAATTATGTGGTTCTCTAATCCTACCCTCCCCACCTCCACCTCCTCCTCAAGCCTCGCACCACCGATGTCACCTCCCAACAGGTCTCTCTCTCTCTTTACTATTTTCTATATATGTTTGGTTGCCCAGAAAACGATGGAAAGTAAAACCAAAACCCAGAAAAGGTAAAAGAAAAACCTTCGAAACCGAATCAAAAGACCACACCTTTTTCTTTACCCAAAAAATTTGTGCTAATTTCTTCCCTTTGCAATCACTTATCACATTTCTCTTTAATTAAGATTTTAATGTGTTTCGAAGTCATACCCTACGACACAATCACACCGCTTTAAAAAAAAAACCTACGTTCAAATTCCTTTCAATATCTTTTACTCTACTTTGTGATTAAGGAAAACATAAACTTCAATTGATGTATATCCATAGTTTGCAATTAGACTTCACCATCTTAATTCTACCAAAAATTCAGAAGAAGGAAGATGAGTCTCCTCTGCCTATTAACAACGCCTCTAACTGGGTTCCTATTCATTCTCCGACTTTTCCCCCACAAATTAGATCTGTTATATGTTTCAAACTTTTACCATTACAGTTGGGTTTGGTTCCAGAAATAAGGGTTAAGGAATTCGAAATTCTGATATGTGAGTATTAATTTAGATATTTTCAGTAATGGGTTTGTTTAAATTCATCTCTTTTGGATTTAAAACATTCAATTTCTTTCTCTGCAGAGATGAAGTGGAACTTTTCTTCAATCTGGAGTCTCTAATTTCATCAAAGCAAAGGTACCAATTTCTTTGCCTAATATTCTCCTAACTTTTCCTCTCTATTTGTTGAAATCAGGGAAAACCTCCACAAAATGAAATCTTTCTAATCCTTTAAACTTAATTATTTCACTTTAATTTTTAAGTTTTGTTTTCTCTCTTACATGTTCTGTTATTTGTAAGGGGGATTGAAATTGTGGGGTTTTGAAATCTGAAAATATTTTGTTATTTTGTTTATACATTGTAGATTTTAGACGATATTTTTTTTAAAGATACTTTTAAGTCATGATTTTGTTATTTTTGATGTTGGTTTTTTCTGGGTTTTGCATGTTTTAAATTGTTAAATCTGAAAGTATAATGTTCTTTGTACAAAATTGATTACTTTGTATGTTATGGTAGAGAATAATTTTCTCAAGGATTTACTTATAAAAAAAAAATGACTTTCTCAGAGATTCCTAGGTGTTGGTTTTGGTGTGCACAATATTTGGTTTTTTGGGTTTTTCATGTTGTATGCCATTCTTGAAAATTCATTGAGAATATTTTTAGTAGTAAGAAACAAAAGTGAAACAATAGTAAAAGGAATTGTAACCAGTTTTGAAGGTTTTAAATTGTTTTGTTTAAATTACATTTGTTAGTTTACTTTGCTAATCTGTGAATTATGGTCATAAGTAGAGAATTGCAACCAGTTATGATATTTAAATACCATGAAATTTCAGCAAGTTGAGATGATTAGTAGAGAATCTGTCATGCAGTCACATGAGAAAATTCAATAATTCAAGGCTTTATACAGTACTTTACTCAATTGAGATGATTTCTTTTCAATTTGTGAATGATGGAAGTATTTGTTTTGCCTAATTTATAGTGTAATGTACCAAGTTTCTTCGGTCAGTTTTCTTAATCCTCTTATACTTTTAAGGTCTATTTTGGAAGAGAATTATGAGTGGAAAAAGCTTATAAATAAAGGAGTTCACACATTGAAGAAGCCACAATATTGGTTTATGTTTTTAGTAAACTATGGTATTTGGTCTTGCTACATTTTGAAAGTACTACAATTTGACAGTGAGCATGATATTCTGTTTTTGTTTTAGACTTTCAGTTGTGTTATATTGATCCTGGAGTTTCCAGTGGGGAGGAGATGAAACCACTGAAGAGAATATATAGTGCACAATTATAAAGTATTTTTTTCTCTATTAGTGCTTCTTTTAGGTACTATTTATCTATTTCATTATGTTATTTACCTCATTCGATCCCTTTTCTGTTGTACTGTATGAAAAAAATATATTTAAAGGTTATTACTTGAACACCAAATGAAAAAAATTACAGCTGTATGTTTGTTTTGTAATTTTGTTTAGCAAGTCAATATATTGAAGTTTTGTGATAGTTAATCTGCAAGATTCGCAATCTCACAATCCGATTACGTAATTCTCAACTGAAATTACAAAAGGTATCCATCCATGACTAGAGTAACCAACTAAAGCACAATTGCAATTTAATTCCGCTCACAAACTTGATTTGCACTGAGTATCTCATTTAGAACCTATAGTTTATCGTTATAGCATTACAAAAAATGTATAGACACACACTCTCTTAGAGAAAGAACATCATTATCAGAAACATCAAAACATTTCTCCCTACATTCTCTCAATTTTGTTTTGTTTTGTTTTTTTTTTTTTTTCCAGGTCCAAGAAAATCCTCTCAGCTCCAAAAACTTTTTGCAGATTAAACCCATTAGTCAAGAAAAGTAATTCTTATCTAAGTTCTGAAGAATAAATTCATTGAAATGGTTCATGGTCATCATGGACGGATTTTTTTGGAAAATTTCATTCTTAATTGAGAAGTTTCTAATGCATATTTATACAGTGCAATTGGATAGGTAGATTAGGTAATGATAATCATGAATTAACTAAAAATTGCCATAATGATTATTATTGCTTAAAAGCTAATCCATATTTAATATACATTTCAGTTGATTTAAGGATCATCTAGATCTATTATTGCTTAAATTCTATGAAATTTTTGTGGTTTTAGATAGTGCAATTGGCATGGATGCTTGACTTTTATACCCAACTTTAATGGCTACATTATAGTGATTTTTAGTTATTTAAGTTGAATACCTCTATTTATCCTAGCCAGGTACAAATGATTTTTTATTTGGATAGAGAATAAAAGGATGATTCAAAGAGCTACAAAGATAGGATAGCAACAGATTGGTAATTGAATTAAAAATTGGCATGCATAATTATATTAGAAATGCGTTAGATTTAATAGATGGCTTGGTCAATTAGGAATCACACCAAAGCTCTAGATGGAGTTAGATGTGTGTGTGTGTGTGTGTGTTACATTTGTGTTTTAATATTTGATAGCAGTACAATGCTTACAGCAAAGCTATTTTTTGGTTTGATTAACTCAAAGATATGTAACTATAAATATCTTTCTTAATAGTTCAATGATTGATGTCCAAATCAATTGAAAACAATTATAAAGAATTAGGTAGATGGTAAAGAGTAAAGCACCCTACAGTCTGCATTGCTCTATACCAGGAAAGGGATTTCAATTGGATTAATATGCATGTTGTAGGAAGTGCAAGGATACTAAGAGGAAAGCTTTAAGACAAATAGCTTAAACTCAACAACAAAAGTAAGATGGAATATTGTATGCAATTATTATGTTGTACATTGAGGATATTTTTATTGAATTATGAAGTAACTATTCAATTTATTTGTTTTTATTTTCTGCAAAAAAAAATTGTCTAACAGTATATGGAGTTATGGTATTTTTTGTGGTGTTAAAGTGATAGAATGATTTTGTATATTTTGTGGTGTTAAAGTGATAGAATGATTTTGTATATAGAAAGTAGACACTTCTCTCTACATGGTCTAAAATTTTGCCAGTTGGTGTAGTCCTTGCAATATTCTTTTGTTTTTAATTAATTTTTTAAAGTTTCTGTAAGACTACTTACTACTGTAGTCTGATGTAATTCATTACTAATATAGGATTTGAATTTCATGATATTTGAATTATTAATTATTGTTAGTTGAAAACACCGATTCTTGCTTCTAGCAAAAACAAATACACCTATTACATGCTTGAGTGTATGTGTGATGAAGAAAGACGATTTTTTTTTTTTTTTTTTTTTTTTTTTGGGATCTATTTCAAATTTTGTTGAATGAACAAGAAATTTCAAGATTAGATTTCATAGTTTTCTTTCTTGCAAGTGTTTTTATTTTTATTTTTTTTATTTAAATACTTTTTTTGGTATTATCTAATTATAAAATGTTTAAATTTTCACCTACAATTTTTCTTTTGTAATAAATAAAAGTGTCCTGCACATTGTGCTGGTTATAAGCTAGTTTATTTAATGGTACTAACTATGCATATTGGGAAGTACACATGAGAGCTTTTTTGCAGTCTTTAGATGAGAAAGTATGGCTGGCAGTTGAAGTAGTTTAGAAGAAACCCTTGAGAAGACTTGTCTGACCGAGCGATTCATTCGAAACGCCAAGTCATTCTATCTGACTTCCTAGACACTCCTTTACCCGTTGTGTTTAGCTCTCGGGGATGGGCTTCTCTTTGTGAGAAATCCTTGAGGTGTCCCGACGTGTTTATACAGGAGTTTTACTCCAACATGCATGCCATTGATGCCTCTGTACCTTGGTTTACTACGGCATTCCATGGTACATGTATCGTAGTCACTCCGGAACTCATTTCCGAGGTACTACATGTCCCTAGGGTGGATCATCTGAATTACCCTAGTCATTGTCATTTCTCTTCCATCTATAGAGACAAGCTAGCCTCACTCTTCTGTGAGAAGGCCATGTTGTGAGGAGGTACCCTAAATTTCTCCACAAATGAGTTTGCTAAGGGTTCACAGATACTTATAACACTATCACCGAGCCTCGTGCTCGTTTTATTCTTTCCCTCATGGAAGGTCTTTCTATAGACTTTCCATCGCACATGATAGAATTTATTATAGATTGCTATCGAGACACGACTACACATGATAAGCTCATATTTCCTTCGGCTATCACACGCATCCTTACACACATGCACGTCACTATTCCTCCCTCTCCTCTCTTCCATGTCATGGGTGCCATAAGTAAGGAGTCTATTCAGAGGAGTTCAGCACAGCTTGCTGCAAAGTGGCCACGTGTGGAGCCTACGAATGTAGCCCCTACAGACCTTACAGCCCATTCCTTTCGACCGTCTTCCTCCTCTGCCTCTTCTTCCTCATCTAGGGAAATTGTCTCCCTTGCTGACATCATGGACACATTCGTGCTGATTTTGGTAATCGTCTTGACCATCTATCCGATGAGATGTGTCAGATGAACACTAGAATCAGTCGCATCGCTTGCCGCCAGTCTCGCTTTGGTGGTTTTGTACCCTCACCTTCACCAGAGCATGCCGAGGAGTCCTCTTCTTCGGATGGTGGAGATGATGATGATGATGCTTCTAGCTCTGAGTCGGATGATGAGATGACGACCTCTTAGTGATACACCCTTTGTCACTCATGACAAAAAGGGGGAGTAGTTTTGTAGATGAGAGTAGTCTTGTTGTTAGGGGGGGCAGCTAGCATAGGATATACTAGATAAGGGGAGAGTGTTTGAGGGATGTAGTGAGGTTTTGATGTATTCTTTTCTCATTACATGTACCATGGTCTTGTGACCCCTTTTATTACATACATTGTATTCTTTGATATATATATACATATATATATATATATATATATATATATGAGATGATGTATGTTTTCTTCACCTTTGTCTCATATGTGTTGGTTATTTTCTATCTTTATACACATGTTTCTTCTTGTATATAACTTTTTTATGTTTCATACTTCATGCCTTGATGAATCTTGTTTAAGTGTTTCAGATAAGACAGGTTGCAAGTCTACCATGCCATGATCTCTCTTCTTGTAAAGTTTTTTAAGAGTTCATTATAGGGTTAGACTTATGTACTTTTGTAAATTATAGGACAGTTATGTTAGACTTCTCTCATAATTGCTTTTTGTGGTTTTGTCACGGATGGCCACAGGGGGAGATTGTTATGGTCATATTTTATTATAATTGGCTAATCCTTTGACAAAATGCACTTTACTTGTAATTGGGAAGATCTAAGATAGGTTTAGTACTTCAAGAAACATGTTGTTCAAGTCAAGTTTTAAAAACATGAAGATTGGTCCAAGAAACAAGTGAAGAAAAGTTGTTCATTAAGTCTCGACAGATAACTCGACAGATGCCTACTATCGAGACTTAATGTGAAGCTCGATAGATATCTCAACAGCAACTCAATCTATCGAGAATTACAATTTTAGAATTTCCAGATCTGAAATTCGACCCAGTCTTGTGTATTTGTTTAGGATTTCTTTTCTCACAACCCTAGACATATATAAGGCTTATTTTAATAGCTGTCATACACAGATACAGTGATCAAGAGACTTATTTTCTCTTTGTGAAACTACTGCGTTTGTACGCTATAGGGTTTTGTAACTGAGTGCTTCCAAATCTTCATTATTGATGAAGTGAAGAACTTTGCAGCCAATAACATCTATTCAAGTTACTGGAGTTAGTCACGTACTGGGATCCGTACAAAGGGTTAGTCATAAATTGGAGGTTTGTGCATCAAAGGGAAAGAAGGCTATTACAAGATCAAGTCCAATTAGATACTGGAGCAAAAGTTCAACTATAAGTTGGTATTTTAGGATAGGTCAGGGTAGTTGGTAAGATTCCTTATACTTGTAACCATTTGATTGTTGATTAGTAGATTCTTGGGAGTGGTGACCTTAAAATCACCCGGTAGGGTTTTTGGCTTGCGAGGTTTTCCCCATTTGTCAATAAATCACCGTGTCTAATTTATTTTCTGCTGCACTTAGTATTTTTGGTGATTTGTTGGTGCCTTCACATTTTGCATGCAATTAAACTTAATTAATCAGCTTGAGTAATTGAATAATTAAACGGGGTCAAGCTATCTTAACCCAACAACTACAACCAGTACTTCTCAAGATTTAATGCTATGATTGGGTCTATAAGTAGAGAGCTTACTATTTCCTACTTTGGCAAAGATTTGACTAAGATGGGGAAGCATCATAATGACCCACTGCACATTACTATAGATGCCAAAGGCAAGAGGATACCAACGGTCTTAATTAAAGATGGAAGTGCTCTGAATGTGTGTCCTTTAAAAACCGTAAGTTGCCTAGGCTTAAGTATTGAAGATTTTGTGCCATCTAATCAGCATGTGAAAGCACATGACAATAGCAAAAGGAAGGTTTTAGGGACAGTGACGTTGGAGCTTACCATAGGGCCCATGATAAAAAAAGTGGAATTTCAAGTACTGAACATAGCTTCGTGCTTTAACATGCTTCTTGGACAATGATGGATTCATGATACTGATGGATAAATACATGTTTGCATTGCATACAAAATATACGCAGCTGAAAATTAACGGATCTACTTCATTCGCAATTGATAACATATACTATGTAAGTTTCAGATTATAGAATCAAGAAAGTGTACCTTGGTGCCGTAAAATTCAAAACCAAAGATCAAAAGTTCTTGAGAACATTTTTAATCTTCACTTCAATTCCACTTGTGCCCAAGATGTGTGGTCCCTCAATCAGTTATATGTGTGTGTTCAAGAGAGAAATTAGAGAGTGTCCAACACTTACACACAAACCATTTCATGTACTTGTTGTTACAAAATTCTATATGTTTCTCTCCTTATAACTGATTATCTAATTGGGCTAGCCTTTTGGGCCTTTCCAATTGGGCTATAGTATGTGGCTTGGAGTGGGACCAAAAGGGAACAAATAAGACACTAGCTCCAATGGGCCTTGGGCTTTTCTGTCAACTCTTGACAAGTCCAAAGTTACAATTAATTATATTTAATACCACTATATAAATATAATTGCACTCTAGGCCTCATTAATAAATTATATCCCAAGACTTTATTGTACATGCAACCCCTTCATAAAATATTCGTAGTAATACAAAGTCATAAAAGTAGACTGCCACTTTGAAGATTACTACATCTTAATCCTTGAGTACTCGGTTTAATCCTTTTAAGTTATTCATCATATATTTATGAAAACCAATTTCATAAATATATACTTTAGTAATTTCTTACCAAAGTGGTTAGGCCTAACTCTCTGAATGACTGAACTCATTAAACTTATCTCAAGGGAATATTTTATATCTCCGTTAAGAGACTATGAATTCCATCTTGAGAATATATGTTCCATCAACACTAAATGTGGCTGCCTAACATACTGAGGTTTTGACCGTTACTTTAGATCTCACTCCTAATATATCAAAACAACCTACACTTCATGATCAGGTCCATTATTCTCTCAGGATTAAGAGTTCATGTAAATAGAAATCGTGAGATTTATTATTCATTTGACAGTCATTGGGAGAATAATAAATCTCATAGTGGTCTAGTTCAATATGTCTTAACTCTTAAAACATATCAACTAGAAGTCTCCACTTCCATGATCAAGACAAATCATCTTAGTTGATATGTTATAGTCTTCACAGATGAAATGCCCAATTTCATCACTGACTACGAACTACAATTCTGAGTTTACAAAGAACTTGTGACTTATATCTTCTGTGACTAAATCACATAAATCACATACTATGCATCTCATTTTATAAGAGAATCTGATTTTATAAGTTGCGGTTGAATCTGAAGAAGTGCACTTTCAGCGTGACATTCAGAAAATTGTTGGGGTTTATGGTAAGTTAGAGAGAAATTGAGGTGGATCCCCTATAGCTTGAAGGCAGTGAAATTGTTCTTGGTAACAAAATCAAAGCTACTAACCCATCTATTGATATCATGTGTGATTGAATGAGGAGGATTTTGATTGTTGGCCATGAATAATTCTTGTTTGTGATTGCTATTTCTTGATAGTTTTGATGTAGAGATTTGTTTGTAGGTTTAATGCCAAGATAGGCTCTTCTAATCTCTAACCATGTTTAAATAAGTTCAGAGAGTTTGAAGTTGACTGGGAAAGTGTTTCATAATCCAGAATGGAAAAAATATTTTTCAAAAAATAGAAAAACGAAGAAAACACGTCGAAAAAACACGGAAAGTCTGGGCCAGATTGGGTGTGCCAATTGGCACTCCAAGAGTGCCAATCGGCATTTCTTGAGTGCTGATCAGCCCTCCCCAAGTGCCGATGGGCACTCCAAGAGTGCCGATTGGCACTTAGCCTTGTCATGGTCAGATCAAGTTATTTGGTGTTTTTGAGCACATTGTTGGTCTGTTTTGGCTCCATTTTTCACTCCAAAAAGTAGTTGTGCAATAAAATTTCTCAAAATTCACATTGATTGTCAAACTGGGGCATTTGGCCATACCTCGTTCATTTTTCAAAAAAAAAAAAAATTATCATCATCATTTGTTTCAAAAAAAAAAAAAAAAAAAAAGAAAGAAGAGGAAATTAACCAACTTAAAATTTTTTGAAGTCATGCATTCATTTTCTAAACTAAGGGCATTCGGCCATGCCTTATCCCCCTTTCTAAAACAAACCAAATCAATCATCTCTTTTCCAGAAGAAATCATTTTTCTAAAAAAATCATCATACATAAATTTCCAAACTAGGGGCATTCGGCTATGCCTCATTCAGGTGAGCACAATCATATCAGAAGTGGTCAAATAAGTTCAAATTGTACACTACAAAGCTTCATCAAGAGAATTCTAAACTCTCATCTAAATCCTAGCAAAGCTAAAATCATCTAAGGACAAGGAGCTAAAGGGGGGAAATTAGTACAAATTGTCTGACTAAGGAATATTTTGTCTCTTGCAGGAAAATTAAAACATATGTCAAGTATCATTCGGACTTCAAGTCCGCCTATGGGAAGATCTTCTAGACCCACCCCTAGAAGAACCACCCTCTGTGTCTCCTTCTCGCTCTTGACTTTATAAAATCGAGATTCTTGTTGCCTATTTTGAAATTCAAGGTTTCTGATTCTTTCTTCAAAAGATCTTGTGATGGCCTTAGCATTCGCCATTCGATTACTCTGCAAAATCATCAAAGACAGGCGTGGGGAGTGTTATTTTTACCCAATTCACTTTGTTGAGCAGATATTGGGAGGATTTCGTGTGTGCCAACAGCTACAAGCCTCCAATCATCCACATGCTTTCGTCCACGAGATCAACACCCACCTAGACCATAATGTTGGAAAAATTACATGTTTGTATCACATACAAAGCATACGCAGCAGAAAAATTAACGGATCTACTTCATTCGCAATTGATAACATGTACTATGTAAGTATCAGAATTAAAGAACAAGAAAGCGTACTTTGGTGCGGTGAAATTCAAAACCGAAAATCAGAAGTTCTTGGGAAGACTTTTAGTCTTCACTCCAATTCCACTTAATGCCCAAGATGTGTGGTCTCTCAATCAGTTTCCAAGGAGAGAATATTGAGTGTCCAACACTCACATACAAACCATTTCATTCATTATAAGAATTCTTATGAAAGACTCTTCATCTTAACCTTATGAAAAATCACTTATAAAATTCTGTATGTTTCTCTCCTTATATACAACTGATTATCTAATTGGGCTAGCCTTTTGGGCCATTCCAATTGGGCTCTAGTATTTGGCTTGGAGTGAGACCAAAAGGGACCAATAAGACACTAGCTCCAATGGGCCTTGGGCTTTTCTGTCAACTCTTGACAAGTCCAAAGTTACCATTAACTATATTTAATACCACTATATAAATATAGTTGCACTCTAGGCCTTATCTATAAATTATATCCCAAGACTTTATTATACATGCAACCCCTTCATTAAAATATTCGTAGTAATACAAAGTCATGAATGTAGACTGCCACTTTGAAGATTACTACATCTTAATCCTTGAGTACCCGGTTTAATCCTTTACGTTATTCATCATATATTTTTGAAATCCAATTTCATAAATATATACTTTAGTAACAACTTACTAAAGTGGTTGGGCCCAACTTTCTTGAATAACCAAACCCATTAAACTTATCTCAAGAGAATATTTTGTCTCTGTTAAGAGATTATGAATTTCATCTTGAGAATATATGTTCTATCAACACTAAATGTGGCTGCCCAACATACTGTGGTTTTGACCGTTACTTTAGATCTCACTCCCGATATATTAAAGCAACCTACACCTCATGATCAGGTCCATTATTCTCTCAGGATTAAGAGTTCATGCAAATATGAGTCGTGAGATTTATTATTCATTTGGCAGTCGTTAGGAGAATAATAAATCTCACAGCGGTCCAGTTCAATATGTCTTAACTCTTAAAACATATCAACATACCAACTAGAAGTCTCCACTTCCATGATCAAGACAAATCATCGTAGTTGATATGTTATAGTCTTCGCAGATGAAATGCCCAATTTCACCACCGACTACGAACTAAAATTCTGAGTTTACAAAGAACTTGTGATTTATATCTTCTGTGACTAAATAACATAAATCACATACTATGCATCTCATGGATTAAGATAATGTCCCATTAGTTCATTTATAGATAGTCTCGTATAATTAAACAACTTAATTATTTATGACATGCCAATAAATTAGATTTTAAGGCATAAACCCCAACAATCTCCCACTTGCCCTCAAAGACAATTTACCTTATATCCAACACTTATCTCCCTTTAGAGTAATTCATAATTACTCTAAGGCAAGGCTTGGAAACAAGTTTTAGCCAAATTTATTGCATAAGTTATCTTTTCTACTACTACTTCTTAAGTACTCATATCTCTCTAATGAGATAATACTTACGCTTAATGTGTATCTTCACCACCTAGGATGAACACATATCTTGAAGTCTAACTTTATGAATCACACGTGTATCTTCACCACCTAGTAGTGGACAAGTATATAATCCCTCATTGTCCTAAGATATATGAGTATATGCTTTACTCCCACTAAGTTAAGTGATCTTTGATTCAATTGATATTTGCTTACCATGCCCACCGCAAAATAGATATTTAGCCTAGTATATAGCATAGCATAAAGACTTCCTATTGATTTTAAGAACTGTCTTAATATGCTCTTCATTTTATGTCTTAGGACTGTAACCCTTTATAAAGGAACTTCAAACTTAAAAGGAAGGAAATCCTTTCTTAAAGTATTACATGCTATACTTGGCTAGAATCTAATCTATTTAAGCAGTTTGAGATAGACCCAACATCCTAATTTCTGAATTTTAACAAAGTTTAATTATTAGGATGTGACTAGTCTTTCCCAAGTACTTTTATATCAAACTGGACTAAACAACAAAACCTCTATTGATGACTATAACTCTATATCATTCTAAATGATTAGAATGTCATCAACATACATTATGAGATTTATTATTCTATATACCTTTTACACACATAAGGTCTTTTAATACTTGATCAAAATCAAACAATTTGATTTCTTGATCAAAAATGATATTTTATGATTCATATGCTTGCTTTAGTCCATAAATGGAATTTAAGCAACTTACATACTAATCACTATTGGTTCTTTGCTATGTACAAGTCTAGGTACATCATATAGATGTCTTCTTCAAGATTTCTACTAAAAGAAGCTTTCTTGATATCCATTGCCATATTTCATCCAAATGAAATATAATGGATAAGAGAATCTAGATAAAGTCAAACTTGACTATTGGTGAAAAAATCTTTTCATAATCGAATCATTTCTTTCTGAATAAATCTTTTCGGCACTAGTCTTGACTTTGAAGGTTTGCACCTTCAATTCTATCAATCTCATTTTATTGTAGACCTATTTGAGAACAATAGGCTCAATGCCAATAGACGTCTCTACAAGTTCTGGACTTTAAATAGAATCTAATTCTATTCACATAACCTTGATCCAATAATTCATATTCATATCATCTATTGCCTCTACGTAGGACCGAGGATCAAATTCATATCCTTGTGGAATGACTTCAAAAGTTTATCCCAAAAGTATGAATTTACAATCCTCCCACTACAATATTGTACCAGTGTACTAGCTATATATATATATATATACACATATAGAATAATACCTTGTAGTGTATCTAATACAACCATCTCATTTCTAAATGTATTTTATAGTTGTCTCACAACAAATTCTAACATTTTTCTTCTAGAACAATTCTTTAAGATTATTCACATAGTCATCATTAAGAACTTTGTATTTGTACTTTACGGACATCTTGTAAGAACTTTGTATTTGTACTTTACAAACATCTTATCTTCTTTATGACTACCAAAACAATCTTCTGCAATTTCTTTTGGATACTCAACATAAACATACATTTTTCTACCTTTTGATTTCAATTTGTCAGACTTCCTTTCTAGCACAAGTGCTGGACATTTCCAAAAGTGGAAGTATCATATACTAGGTTTTCACCCAAACCACAATTTGAAAAATGTCCTAGGAACAAACTTTTGAAATCAACTTTAGAAAATGTATAGTAATACAAAGAGTATATCTCCAAAAGAAATAAGCAAATTGAAATACTTATCGTGTACTTTACTATATCTAAAAGAGTCTTGTTCATCCTTCATGTATGCACTGACTTAAAGAAGTCATTAATACTATATTCCTTTACAATAAAGGAGTCCTAGATCATATTATCCTCTAAATAGAATTCATAGATTGGGAATATAACAAAAATAATGGTTCTAAAAGCCCATCTTTCACCAATCTTGAATACCAGTTAGATTAATAAGATCTAGACATAAGTGCCAAAACATACAATACCAAAGAATGGAAACTTTCTCTTTTAAAAGTAAAACATGTAAATTCCCATCTAGAAAACAATCATGGACAAATCTTAGTTTAACCAAAACAGAAACACTTTCCTTCGGTCATGCTTTTGAGTCTAATTTCCTTTTGGCAACTACTAGGGCAATTTGCTTGCCCAACTGTTTGGTATTATAATTCCTCTTCTTATCACCCTTACTTTTCGGTTTAGGCTAAGAATTTGAATTAAATCATATTGATCATAGCCTTAGCTTTTAGGATGTCTTCCATTGCGTAGAACTCACTCATCAATTTAGATAATATAAAAAAGAATTTATTTTCAAAATAATCTGAATTGATCAAATGATTCTAACAAGGACTTATGGATCATATCCATATGAGATTAACATTTAATCTCTACATCCAAGAATTCCAATTCATTTAATAAAATAAAATATTTAGATAAAATGATGTGGAAATGGAATTCCTTAAGCTTTTCTTGGCACTCAAAATGACTTATATCAAACATCTCATCTAGATTTAATGTAAAGTTTAAGTCTAGTACTAACTCTTGCATCTCATGCTGTAGCACAATTGAGATAGAAGCCAATGTAACATCTTAGCATTTCAATGGAGACTATGATCATATCATAAGCTATCTTCCATCAATCTACCATGCATAGGAAATTATGACAATGCTGAATTAAAACATAAATATGTACTTCAACTCCTTTAAGCACCATGTCCAAAATTATTTCTTAGTTAATGTGATTCATTTAAAATAGTAGCTAGAGAACAAAATTATGACAATTTTATTTTGAGACTATGAACATAATTACAGGGACATTATATTTTGCATCCATAACCATATAGTATGAAACCCGAAAAACATACTATACTAGGTGCAACGACAACCCAATCCCACAATCAATATTCCTCAGAAGCAAGGTCATACCAATCACTATGATTAGGCGAGAATTATTCTCATTATTAATGCTATCATGGTAACTCTTACCAAACAAAAATAATTTGCCGCTTTTCCTTTAGCCTCAAAGTAATAATGACATAGCTCCAAAGGGAGGTTAACATTACACTTAGTCTAGTGTACACCATTGCCTAGAATCAATGTGAGTCACCAAATAACTCCACGGAAGCGTGGTCATTCTCAATGTAAAAACACACTTCACCTATCTTTAAGAAGTTTAACCTGTAGTACCATGAATTAAACACCCTCCGAAGGGAGCAAGGCATATACTCAAAGGCGAGGTGCCTAATCACACTACTATAAACTAGCAATGGAGGCCGTGAGAATCAACCCTTGAATCTCTCTTCCACTAGAAATTTTAAAACAAGTGGATTGTCATGAAATCATTGTGATTTAATCACAATTTTAACCCTACACATTAAATGTGTTTAATTGTTTAAATTCAATGTGATGCAACCAAGTCACGTCACTATAGCATAACGAACATTCGTGCTATCACAAAGAAGTTTAACCTTGTAATCTGTGAAATAAATGCCCTCCGCATGGAATGCAAGACTTGAAGTCAAGACAAGGTATCTATTCACATTACAATAAACTTAACAAAAGGGCTATTTCAACACTCTCACTCATTATTTGGGTTTTTCTTTAAATAATTGTGATCCCATCACAACTAATAACCTTGCACTTATTGAAGACTCTAATCTTATTAGAATCACTAACTAAAATGGAAGTCCTAAACTATTTAGGATTCCTTAAACACTAATGAATCAAAAATTAGTTATATAGAACTCTATCCTTAATTTACTAGATAAAGTATTCTAATCTAATTAGAAACTATATATCTTTAATTAAGCTTTAATCTCATTAAAACTTCTAATTAAAATAAATTAAGTTAAAGACTTTTAATCATAAAACAATTTAGGACTAAGAGTTCTATTCAACTACCATCTTTGATCTCATTAGGTCTTTTAGTTAGAACCATGTGTAATCACATCACACATTGCCTTACACCTTATACATTTGAAAACATTTAGAAAATATTCAAAATTCCCTTCAAATGCATTTTCGTGAGAATCTCGTGACTAAGCTCTTCTCGCGAAAACACAAAAGACAGAAACTTTCTTTATGAGAAAACACTTAGAAAAATTCTGATTTTCCTTCTTTCGATTGAAAGAATGTGTCCCTCGATCGATCGAAAAAATTAAGAAATTCGAAGTCTTATCACTGTTTCATTCGATCGATCGAACGTGATTTTCGATCGATCGAAAATCGTGAAACTTGAATTTACAGAAATTTTCCAAGGGAGTTTTCAATGGTTTTTGATGAACAAACAATTAACATACAAACATGATAGTCAAAGAACGATATCAAAACTGAAATTCATTGATGCTATAGCCTTAAAGATCAATTTAACATACTTAAATTCAAATTTAAACAACATCATAACATCAATATCAATTTTTATCAAAAAATAATTTCAATGATCTTGCAGAAAATTAAGTGTATAATCTTCTAACAACATGAAATTACTTTCTCTAATTCCAAAACTCACAAAACATGTTATACAGATTTGAAATTGAAGACCGCTCTGATACCATTTGTTAGAAAAATTACATGTTTGTATCACATACAAAGCATACGCAGCGGAAAAATTAACGGATCTACTTCATTCGCAATTGATAACATGTATTATGTAAGTTTCAGAATTAAAAAACAAGAAAGCGTACCTTTGTGCGGTGAAATTCAAAACCGAAGATCAGAAGTTCTTGGGAAGACTTTTAATCTTCACTCCAATTCCACTTGATGCCCAAGATGTGTGGTCTCTCAATCAGTTTCCAAGGAGAGAATATTGAGTGTCCAACACTCACATACAAACCATTTCATTCATTATAAGAATTCTTATGAAAGACTCTTCATCTTAACCTTATGAAAAAGCACGTATGAAATTCTGTATGTTTATCTTCTTATATACAACTGATTATCTAATTGGGCTAGCCTTTCGGGCCATTCCAATTGGGCTCTAGTATGTGGCTTGGAGTGGGACCAAAAGGGACCAATAAGACACTAGCTCCAATGGGCCTTGAGCTTTTTTGTCAACTCTTGACAAGTCCAAAGTTATCATTAACTATATTTAATACCACTATATAAATATAGTTGCACTCTAGGCCTTATCTATAAATTATATCACAAGACTTTATTATACATGCAACCCCTTCATTAAAATATTCGTAGTAATACAAAGTCATGAATGTAGACTGCCACTTTGAAGATTACTACATCTTAATCCTTGAGTACCCGGTTTAATCATTTACGTTATTTGTCATATATTTATGAAATCCAATTTCATAAATATATACTTTAGTAACAACTTACTAAAATGGTTAGGCCTAACTCTTTTGAATAACCAAACCCATTAAACTTATCTCAATAGAATATTTTATGTCTCTATTAAGAGATTATGAATTTCATTTTGAGAATATATGTTCCATCAACACTAAATGTGGCTGCCCAACATACTGAGGTTTTGACCGTTACTTTAGATCTCACTCCCGATATATCAAAGCAACCTACACCTCATGATTAGGTCCATTACTCTCTCAGGATTAAGAGTTCATGCAAATATGAGTCGTGAGATTTATTATTCATTTGACAGTCGTTAGGAGAATAATAAATCTCACAACGGTCCAGTTCAATATGTCTTAACTTTTAAAACATATCAACATACCAACTAGAAGTCTCAATTTCCATGATCAAGAAAAATCATCGTAGTTGATATGTTATAGTCTTCGCAGATGAAATGCCCAATTTCATCACCGACTACGAACTAAAATTCTGAGTTTACAAAGAACTTGTGATTTATATCTTCTGTGACTAAATCACATAAATCACATACTATGCATCTCATGAACTAAGATAATGTCTCATTAGTTCATTTATAGATAGTCTCGTATAATTAAACAACTTAATTATTTATAACATGCCAATAAATTAGATTTTAGGACATAAACCCCAACACATAAGGCCACAAGTTCAGGAAGACAGAGAATGAGACAAGAGACTAAAGGGTTTGAAAATGTACGGGGCTAGTCCAAGGGACATTTGGGGTATATTCCGACCTGTCTAGATCCACAAAGTTGTAAGATCCATCAGAATTCATTATCTCAAATTTCCATGCAGAAAAATTGGGATATGTCTCCGTGAAAGAAGTAGAAGGACCACTAGCGTTGCTAAGAGCAGGACTCTTAGCTTCGGAAGATGAAGCCTAAAGATGCAACATTTAGACAGTTTCACAAAGGGTAAAATAAAAGTGATGCAAATCATGATGCAAATTAATTTGGAAAAGAAAGAAGTTCACCGATGCTCCCAAGATATCAGTTAAGCAACCATGTAAGTAAGCCTTGACAAATTCAAGATAGTCTCCCGATATCCCAGAAACAACGCGGCCAATCCAAGCATGAGCTATTTCTTCATTAGTCAGAAGGTCTGCCAACCAGATAGAAGGACAAGGATGGGCAGGGATCATTTCAGGAGGATACATGTGTTGAACCTGAGCTAGCACCTGGTCACCAAGATATCAGTACCACCTATGGCCACATTCGAACAAGACCTAATGCTCATTCAACTCCCGAGCCCATGTACAGTCATCATGCTCTTCACATCCAAGCCAAGGGTCTAAGGACATCTGAACATCACAAAGAACCCAAAATGAAAAGAGAAGTCATACCCACAAAAAAAAAAAAAAAAAAGAAATAAAAATGAATGAAATGAAAAAAAAAAATGAATGAAATGAAAAATAAATAAAAGAAAAAAACTGAAAAAGAGAGAAGGTGAAAAAATGGTTTTTAAAATTTTTCAAAAATGTTTTCAAAATCTGTAGCATTAATTTTGTTGAAAAAAAAAAAAAAGAGTGAAGAAAAGAATGAATGAAGAGAAAATTTTCAAACAAATGACTTAAGTTTAAAAAAAGAAAAAAAGAAAAAAAATAAAGAAAGAGAAGTAAATAAAAATAAAGAAAAGAGAAAAAAAAAAAAAAAAAACAAGAAAAGAAAAAAACAAAAAGAATTTCACAAGGATAAAATTGATCATTTTCAGTGAAACAAAAAGGAACAGAAAATTCCCTAAATTGAGCGGATAAAGTCTCAATCATCAAAATTCTATTTTTTTTTTTTAACAAATTTTCAAGTTGAGCGTATAAAGTTCTCAATTAGTTTCCAGATCGGGCAAATAGAGTTCTCAATCTACTTCCAAATCGGGCGAATACAGTTCCTGGTCATCTTATTTCAGATTGGGCGTATAAGGTTCTGAATCATTCCAAGTCAGATTGGGCGAATAAAATTCTCAATCAACTTCCAGATCGTGTGAATACTGTTAGGATAAGTGCCCTTAAATCCTATTGTATGATGCTATGTATAATATTAAGTATGACATTATGTATGACTTAATATTGTGTTTAATAAAGTTGTTTTATTATTATCTGAAATAATGGTAACATGAATATTTGGACATTATCATATCGTCCATGAGATGCATAGTATGTGATTTATGTGATTTAGTCATAGAAGATATAAGTCACAAGTTCTTTGTAAACTCAGAATTGTAGTTCGTAGTCGGTGATGAAATTGGGCATTTCATCTGCGAAGACTATAACATATCAATTATGATGATTTGTCTTGATCATGGAAGTGGAGACTTCTACTTGATATGCTGATATGTTTTAAGAGTTAGGATATATTGAACTAGACCGCCGTGAGATTTATTATTCTCCTAATGACTGTCAATTGAATAATAAATCTCATGACTTATATTTGCATGAACTCTTAATCCTGAGAGAATAATGGACCTGATCATGAGGTGTAGGTTGCTTTGATATATCAAGAGTGAGATCTAAAGTAAGGGTCAAAACCTCAGTATGTTGGGCAGCCACATTTAGTGTTGATGGAACATATATTCTCAAGATGGAATTCATAGTCTCTTAACGGAGATACAAAATATTCTCTTGAGATAAGTTTAATGGGTTTGTTATTCAGAGAGTTAGGCCTAACTACTTTAGTAAGACTAAAGTATATATTTATGAAATTGGATTTCATAAATATATGGTGAATAACTTAAAAGGATTAAACCGAGTACTCAATAATTAAGATGTAGTAATTTACAAAGTGACAGTCTACGTTTATGACTTTGTATTACTATGAATATTTTATGAAGGGGTTGCATGTACAATAAAGTCTTGGAATATAATTTATAGATAAGGCCTAGAGTTCAACTATATTTATATAGTGGTATTAAATATAGTTAATGGTAACTTTGGACTTGTCAAGAGTTGACAGAAAAGCCTAAGGCCCATTGGAGCTAGTGTCTTATTGGTCCCTTTTGGTCCCACTCCAAGCCACATACTAGAGCCCAATTGGAAAGGTCCAAAAGGCTAGCTCAATTAGATAATCAGTTATAAGGAGAGAAACATACAGAATTTTGAATAGAACATTTTACATGAAATGGTGTATGTGAGTGTTGGATACTCTTGAATTCTCTCTTGAACATTTAATATAACTGATTGAGAGACCACACATCTTGGGCGTTAGTGGAATTGGAGTGAAGATTAGAAGTATTCCCAAGTGCTTACAATCTTTGTTTTGAAATTCACCACACCAAGGTACACTTTCTTGTTCTTGTATTCTGAAATTTACATAGTGCATGTTATCAATTGCGAATGAAGTAGATTCATTAATTTTTCCGCTGCGCACATGTATTTTTCCATCAAATACAGTTCCTGGTCACCTTACTTCAGATTGGGCGTATAAAGTTCTCAACCATTCCAAGTTAGATTAGGCGAATAGAGTTCTCAGTCTACTTCCAGATCGGGCAAATACAGTTTCTAGTTACCTTACTTCAGATTAGGTGGATATGATGGAAAAAAGCATGTTTGTATCGCATACAAAACATACACAACGGAAAAATTAACAGATCTACTTCATTCGCAATAGATAACATGTACTATGTAAGTTTTAGAATTAAAGAACAAGAAAGCGTACCTTGGTGCAGTGAAATTCAAAACCGAAGATTAGAAGTTCTTGAGAAGACTTTTAATCTTCACTCCAATTCCACTTAATGCCCAAGATGTGTGGTCTCTCAATCAGTTTCCAAGGCAAGAATAAAATGAGTGTCCAGCACTCACATACAAACCATTTCATTCCTTATGAGAACTCTCTTATGAAAAGCACTAATCTCAACCTTATGAAAAAGCACTTATGAAATTCTATATGTTTCTCTCTTTATATACAACTGATTATCTAATTGGGCTAGCCTTTTGGGCCATTCCAATTGGGCTCTAGTATATGGCTTGGAGTGGGACCAAAAGGGACCAATAAGACACTAGCCACTACAACAAAATGTATTTTTAGTGACGAAAATTAGTGAGGAAATATTTGTCGTCACTAAAAATACAGATTTAGTGACGAAATATGGATTTCGTCACTAATAATGGAAAAAAAATATAACATTTAGTGACGAAAAGTAATTTTCGTCACTATTGTTGATCTGAAATATGAGCGCCAATGGGAGAAAACTTGGTGCGAACTTAATTAATTTATAGTGACGAAATATTTCGTCACTAAAAGTTGAAATTTTTAGTGACGAAACAGTTTGTCACTGTAGGTGTTGCTGTGAATAGTATTAGAGACGAAAATCATTTCGTCACTAAAAGGAAGAATTAGAGACGAAAAACATTCGTCGCTAAAAATAATCAAGGTTTACAATTTTGCGAGGAAATCAAAATTCGTCTCTAAAAGTGTTCTTTAGCGACGAAATCTGGAATTCGTCACTAAAAATCGTAACAAAAATTTGGCACCTATTGTGACGAAACTGGAATTCGTCGCTAAAGGTGTTAGTATCAATATGGCGTTTCAGTTTTTTAGATGAAACCTTAACATTTTTTTCTCACCTCTCTCTCTCACCTTCGTTCACTCTCACTCTCTCTCTCTTCGCCGTTCATTGACGCTGCCGTCGAGCTCCTTTTGACGTCGCCGTCGAGCTCACCCTTGCCGCCGCCGTTGAGCTCCTTCACCGCCGCCGTCGAGATCCTTTGGTGTCAATGCTGTAGAAGGCCTCTTGGCTTGTTGTTGTTGGTTGGTTTCATCTTCTAAGAGAGACAGGTAAAGTTCTCTCAATTGCTCACTCCTCTGTAAGCCTATTTTATCAGCCTTAATTTCCGTGTTTTTTTTTTCTTTTAGGTGGGAAATTGAAGTTTTGGTATGTGAGAATGTATTTTTGTTTTTGGTTTTGGATTAGGCATTTGAGAAGCACAGTATGGAGAAAGACGTTGCAGAGCATATAAAGAAAGAGTTTGATAAAAAGCATGGCTCTACTTCGCACTGTATCATCGGCAGAAACTTTGGTAACACCACTTCCCAATCCATATTGCACAACCTTTCCTTTCTGGGTTTTTTTTGGGGTGGGTTTCAGATTTAGATTTAATGGTATTTAATGGTATGTGAGATTTTTTTTTTGGAAATTGGAGTTTCTATATTGGTTTTAGTTATTTATTTTTGGGCATTTTGTGTTGTGAGAGATGGTATGGAATAGATCTAGTTTTAAAGCTATTGATTGGATACTAGGAATGTGGTTAACGGTTTTATATTTAGTGGTTGACTTTTAAGTTGGACTTTAAATTTTTTGACTTATTTGTGGGGCTCTAGGTAGATTGGTGTTATTTATTTACTTTCTTTTTGTGTTTTTTAGTAATTAAGGTAAGAAGTTAATGCAGTTGCAGCTCTGTATCTTTGTGTTTCTCTGTGTAATCAATAACTAAGGGTAATGCTGAGTTGACTGTTTGGACTTTGTTTGAGAACTTAAAAGAATGCTTAATAGTTGTAGTTCAATGGTTCATTTAGGATAAACTATAGTTGAAGCCCGAAACCCATTTAATCTTCAGTTTACCTCATTGTTAGGCACTATCCCAATTCATTGGCTGGACTTTGTTGTTGCTGTAGTTATAGATTGCAGTAGCCAAGCATTTACTCAAATTGTCATTTCCAAATTCCATCTTTCATTATCAACTTTCCCTTTCATCAATTATTATTTTAAAAGGAGAAAATAACACACAGAGAGTTATGTATAGATATATATATAAATATATATATATAACACCGCATGCTCAAACTTCAACTACAACTGCATTTTACTTATAAAACACACAGAGAGTTTTTAAGGGGTCTTTTGACTCTTTTGAGTTTTGTTTTGGTGGGTGTGTACATACCTGCCAATAAGAGAGAGGCTTAATAGTTCCACTGTCAATCGTAGCTGAACAAATTAAAAGGATCTTGCGGTGTGGGTGGGTCACCGTTAGGGAAGTCAAGAGACAAAGGGCAGCAGCCCCTTTCTTTGGTATTATTCCTTTGAATATTCTTCTAGGTGTTTAGCAATTAAGGTTGACGTATACCCATTTGACAAAGTCCTTGCCAATCAACTACGTTGAAATAGAATTTGGAGTCTTTGATATGTGGTTTCTAGTACATGGTTTTTATTTATTTATTTATTTATTATAAATTATTAATATCTAAGTTCTTAAATATATACAAGAAATTGTTAATATATTATTGAGGTTTGTCAGAAGAGAGACCTTTTCTCCATAAAGTGAAAAGAAGATATGCTAGTCTACTTTTGCTCATTTGTTGACTTGGGTCTCAAAGTTTGAAAATATATATATTGATTTTACGTAATTATATCTTTCTAATTTATCTTGCACTTGTTTGTGAAAGTGATCAAGTATCTATATAAACCTAACTTCTTTCTTTAATTTTGTACACCTAAAAGGATTGGTAATTTAGCCAATTTATTCAGTTGTGCACCATTTAAATATGAATATGAATTGGGTTTGGGTTTGGATTTTGGTTTGGGTTTGGGTGAAATAGGAAGCTAAATGAAGTGATAATGAGTATTGAGAATGGATACAAGTCTAGTTTAGGGGAAAAAAAATTGTCTGCAAATCATCATTAGTACTAGTAACTCACAAGCATAGTAACTTTTTTTTTTTTTTTTTGGCAGGCAACTCATTCTTTGTTTGTGGTAACTTTGGATTTCTTTGGTTAAGGTGTGTGCTGACTTAAGCATAGTAAGTAATTTCTTATTAAATTCTTATAAGCATTATATTTTGTTTTGTTGAGAATTGGTATTGTGGTGGGTTGTTGTATTGGAGCAAGCGAGTGGCTTGTATGGTGTTATAAGGTGGTTTAAATTTATATTGGAAGTATTTCTTATTTTTTTGGGAATTGTGAATGGATATTGTTGATTTATATGTGATGAATATTATTTAATTGTTTTCAATACTTGTAAGCATTATATATTGTTTTGTTGAGAATTGGTATTGTGGTAGGTTGTATTAATGTAGACTTGTGCATTCATGAATGGGATATGACTTTATCTAAGTAGCTTATAGGCTTAGATGTTAGAATACATTATGCATGAGTTGTCCTTATTTTGCTAAATTCACCTTGCAATTGTAGTCAAACATGGATAAAAGTTGGATGACAATAGGTAAGACACCTGATGGCAGATGTTAGAAATGTTAGAATTCATTGGTACGTGGCTACTCTTAATGCATTGTTAGAAATGTTTCTTATAATATAGTTAATATTTTTACTTTATGATTTTAATGTAGTATTGTTTTTATATTTGTGCAGATTTCTTATTGGTGGCTTTTAGGGCATTTATTTTTGGCATTACTTGAAGACATTTGAGGACATCTTCTGTTGGTCCTAATTATATTATGCTACACTTTTTATATTGTTATAAAACATCTTGTGTTATTGTATGTGTTGCAAACAATTATTGTATGGAATGAGTTTGAATTGGATACTTGTTTTATTTTTTACTTGTGAAATGTATGGATCTTTTTTTATAAATGTGTTATTCAAATGTGAGGTTTTAATAATGTAATGACAGGTTACAGATTAATATCAAAGCCATGAAAAAAATAAAAACAGAAAATAAGTTTTAGTGACGAATTTTTTCATAACAAATATAGCAACAAAAAATTGTTTTAGTGACGACAATTTCGTCACTAAATATAGTAAAATTTTGTAAGAAATGGTTTTAGTGACGAAAATTTTCGTCACTATATGTGCCTGGATTTTCTTAAAAATAGTTTTAGTGACGAATTTTTTCGTCACTATATGTACCCTAACATAGTTTTAGTGATGAAATTATTCGTCACTAAATATGATTTAGTAAACTAAAGTGTTTTTAGTGACAAAATATTTTCGTCACTGAATAGTGTTTTTAGTGAGGAAAACATTTAGTGACGAAACATTTTCGTCACTAAAAGTTTAAAAAAAAAAAAAAATCAAATCGGACTTTTAGTGACGAAATTTTTCGTCACCAGGACTTTTAGTGACGGGGCTACAGTGACAAAATGAGTTTCATCACTAAAAGTCCAATTTCGTCACTAAAGGTCCTTAGTGACGAAAAACTGGACTTTTAGTGACGAATTTTTTCGTCACTGAAAATACATTTTGTTGTAGTGAGCTCCAATGGGCCTTGGGCTTTTCTGTCAACTCTTGACAAGTCCAAAGTTACCATTAACTATATTTAATATCACTATATAAATATAGTTGCACTCTAGGCCTTATCTATAAATTATATCCCAAGACTTTATTATACATGCAATCCCTTCATTAAAATATTCATAGTAATACAAAGTCATGAATGTAAACTGCCACTTTGAAGATTACTACAGCTTAATCCTTGAGTACCCGGTTTAATCCTTTACGTTATTCATCATATATTTATGAAATCCAATTTCATAAATATATACTTTAGTAACAACTTACTAAAGTGGTTGGGCCCAACTCTCTAGAATAACCAAATCCATTAAACTTATCTCAAGGGAATATTTTATGTCTCCGTTAAGAGATTATGAATTCCATCTTGAGAATATATGTTCCATCAATACTAAATGCGACTGCCCAACATACTGAGGTTTTGACCGTGACTTATAGATCTCACTCCTGATATATTAAAGCAACCTACATCTCATGATCAAGTCCATTATTCTCTCAGGATTTAGAGTTCATGTAAATAGAAATCGTGAGATTTATTATTCATTTGACAGTCGTTAGGAGAATAATAAATCTCACAGCGGTCCAGTTCAATATGTCTTAACTCTTAAAACATATCAACATACCAACTAGAAGTCTCAACTTCCATGATCAAGATAAATCATCATAGTTGATATGTTATAGTCTTCGCAGATGAAATGCCCAATTTCATCACCGACTACGAACTAAAATTCTGAGTTTACAAAGAACTTGTGATTTATATCTTTCTGTGACTTTTCACATAAATCACATACTATGCATCTCATGGACTAAGATAATGTCCCATTAGTTCATTTATAGACAGTCTCATATAATTAAACTATTTAATCATTTATGACATGCCAATAAATTGTATTTAAGGTCATAAACCCCAACAGGATAGAGTTCTCAATCTACTTCCAGATCGGGCGAATATAGTTCGTGGTCATCTTATTCCAAATTGGGCATATAAAGTTCTCAATCATTCCAGGTTAGATTGGGCGAATAGAGTTCTCAATCCACTTCTAGATCAGGCGAATATAGTTCCTGGTCACCTCATTCCAAGTTAGATTGGGAGAATAGAGTTCTCAGTCTACTTTCAGATCGGGCGAATACAGTTCCTAGTCACCTTACTCCAGATTGGGCGAATAGAGTTCTCAGTCGACTTTCAGATCAGGCAAATAAAGTTCTTGGTTACCTCATCCGCATTCAAGATTTTATCCAGGTTCATCAATTATCAAGTAGATTAGATGTCCATAGTTCTCATTTTTTGTAAAACAATAAAGTACTAGTTTAACACCCCAAGCTTCTAGGTTCTAGGGCTAGGAAATCTTTGAAAAATCAACCTCAATTAAATCATGGTTGCTACAATCAGTGTCTTTGTTTTACATTGACATTCACTTTTCAAGATCTGTTAATGAGAGGCATTCTGTAGACACTCGATTTTGCACCTATAATTTAATTTTGGAAGATGACTAAAATGACCTTTGCAAATACCCAAAAATCATACTTGCATTACATGCATTAAATCATTCATCATATGTCATAAAAATGAACTTGAGATTCTAACGGTCGTGACGATATGCCCGATTCCCAAATCGGACCGTCGAATTGAAAGATATCACAATGTCAAATTTTCACGGTTTGCATGCATTGTATGAGGGTGAAGCTGATCACGTGTGATTAATTGAAATTAATTCTGATTGGATAAACAATTAAAATTAATTAAATAAATTTGTGATTGGTTGTTGGTTGTTGTTTTTTTATTAGAAATAAGCTTGGTTGCATAGGGATAAACTAGGTAATCAAATAACAAGGGAATTGCTGATAATTAAGCCTTTTAGAATATTTATCTATCAGATAATTATTGTTTTAATGACCTTATTATCTAAATAAAAGGGATTTATCTTGGAATACGAGTTGAAAATACATCTAGGTACAATTCCCGACTTAGGAAACCCCTAAAAAAGAGTCCAGATCGAACCAAAGTTAAGAATTGGGCTCGGCACTTGAAACTGCCAAACGGCACTCTTGGAGTGCCGATCGGCACAGGGCAAGTGCCAATCAGCACTTCCTTAGTGCCAATTGGCACAACTTCAAGGCCCAGCCTAGAAATTGTCAAATCAAGCTAAAACACATCCATTTCGATTTTTTTGGGATAATAATTTGACCTAATTCGTATCTGATCGAACCTAGCTTATTTTCTAAGCACCAAACTTCTATAAATAGGGAACTAAAATCTGGAATCAGGACCCCTTTTTCTGTCCTCTCTCTCCCCTTACGTTAAAGAAATTTTGGAAGCTTTGCTTTAGGAATTTCTTTTCTGTTAAGTGGCCTTACTTAGATCCTTAAAAATTCATTCTCTTTGATCTCTTGGATAGTTCTCTGCTTGTGGAATATGTTCATGCATGTATGATTCTAACTTTACTTTCCATAACATGATTTTGTTTTTATTTTAATATCAAAAACATGCTCTCATCTATGCTTTATTTTCTATGAATGTGATGTTTCTTCTCGTGTTTATATAACCATGTTTGTCATATGTTATTGCATGCTCTCTTCTTGTTTTTGAAAAATTTACATGATTAGTTGATGAACATGCCTAGATCTAGGGTTGAATTTCTTTTTAAGATTTTAGATCTGCATTTTTATCCATGTTTTTTTAGAACTAAAATTAGATTTGCATTTTTCTCCATGTTTTTCAAACTCAAATCAAATCTGCATTTTTCTTCATGATTTAAAAAAAAAAAAAAAAAAAAAAAAAAAAAAAAAACTGATATGTATTTTGTTTGCAAAATCTGATCTGTTATTTGTTTATTAAATCTAATCTATATTTTGTTTATAAAATTTAATCTGTATTTTGTTTGCAAAATCTAATCTGTATTTTGTTTATAAAATCTTATCTATATTTTGTTTACAAAATCTGATCTGTATTTTGTTTATATAATATGGTTTGTTTTTTAATAAAAAATCTGATTTGTATTTTTTTATAAATTTTTTTTTGCAGTTTTCAAAACAAAAGTTTGTTTTTTTTTTAAATAAAAAATCTGATATGTATTTTTTTTATAAAATCTGCCCTTTTACCTTTTCAATTTGCATTTTCCACATGCTACTTACTAGCCAGCCAATTCAACGTCCAATCAGTTGCTCTCACTGTCTCACTGTAAATTCTATTCCATCTCTATAATCCTCTCTCTCATCCTATGTTCCGAGTCTCACATTCCTTCTTAACCAAGTTTCTCCCTAAATTAATTTGGGAGAAATCCTTCAAACTTATTATATATTTTTATATTTATTATGAATTTTAAAAATTTAATAGTTGAATTGTATATTCTTATTATATCCTTTATGCTTACAAAATTTTAAAAAAATCAAAAATCAAAAATAAAAAATCAATTGCTATGTCATCAAATAAATGTTAAAGTTTCAAGTTTTTGTATTCTAAAATTATTTATAAAAAATAAGTTTATTGATCAAATTGTATATAACATCTGATTTGAACGGAATTTAATATACATGTTAAGAACATAAGGAACATAAAATTCAACAATTAAATTTTCAAAATTCACACTCGAAAAAGAGATATATGATAAGTTTAAAGGGTTTCTCTCAAACTAGTTTAGAGAGAAACTTTGTTCTTACATTCTCATTCAGCTCCTCTTTATTTATTTTTTTTCTTTTTTAATAGAGAGCTTTCTTATTTGAAACTAAGAGGAAATGGTTTTAAAATCTTGAGAGGTAAAAAATTCTTATTATCCTTCTTCAACTATTTTTTTACTTCAATATTTATTTATTTATCTTATGGTTTATGATTTTTTTCCTTTAATTTATTAAACCAATTGATAGACTTTATTCATTATTTTTATCTAAAATTTTATATTAGCTTCTAGTCAAAGAAATGAAATACAAGTCAGATTGGGTATGACAAACCCAACTAGTGCAAGATTACAACATATAGCTACATAGTCCAATTTATGATACCACAAATCTTCTTTGAAAAATCTCATACACGTGCCAAAACTAACAAATTTGTTCTTGTATTTGACATTTGGAGAAAAAAATCTTGAAATTGATGTTTGAAAATTCATTAGTGTAGTGATGAGTGGGTTAAATATACATGCATAGATACATAGATATTGTGAATCAATATGATCATTTAGTTTTGGCCCCCAAACTAAAATTTCTAGCTCCACCCCTCTCTCTTGCATGGATGATAATTAACCGTTCTGAAAAACAGGTGGAAATGATGTGCTATACTGAACAAGTGCTTTAATTCTCTTATCAATTTTTATTTGTCCATTTTGTACATTATAGCTAATACAGAAAGAGCAAACTCAGCTGACCAACATCCTCCAAGATGAACCCACTAAAGATGGAAAATTCATGATCTAATAAATACCCAACTATAGATAATTAAAATTCTATGATAGTGGCACTAAGCTGTAAGCACCACACATTAAAAAGAGATTGAATTTAAACACACCCACCTACACACACAAAAAGGGAAACATGCATCACAGATAAATACAAATTGGTGGAATCAAACTTCCTTGACCCTAACAAAGCAAAGTCATTAAAAATTAAAAAAGAATGACCCTAACAATTATTATCAATATTCCTACAGCTAGTAAAACAGAAAATAAATATAGAATAACATGAAGAATACCCAAAAGAATAGAATCCATAGAGTAAAAGAAGAACGAAAAGGAAGAACCTTGCTGAATTTACAAACTCATGTCATAATGTATCACTCTCAAACAAATGTAGTATGCTTCGCAAGCCTTGGAGCTCAACTAGGAAGTATTTCCAACGGAGAAGTCCAAAAGTCAAATCCTCCCTCTTCCAATCCAATTGTCAAATTATCAAAACAATATTTTCAACTTTTAAATAAAAGATTTTCCTCTGTAAAAACTAGTGCAAACAACCTACTGGAAAAAAAAGTATTGAGTTTCCAATACAATTTTTTTAAAAAAATCATTATAAAAGCAAAGAAAACGTGGAGGCTAGGAGGTGTTATATCATGTACCTGGCATATATGCCGGGTACAAGATATACAAAAGCGGAGGCTAGGCCCTATGGGCTTCAAGATTCCTTCCAAAACTATAGGTATGAATAAGTTTAAGCACGTTATATATAATAAACGAAGGTTTTTTTTTTTTTTTTTTTTTTAAGCGCGAATGCGCAAACAGTGATTTGCTACCGTGCGTTTGGTTTGTTCAACCCGCACTGTTCATCAGCCTTTCTTTTTTTCGTCGGTTTTGTTTTTGCTTTTTTGTCTTTTCTTTTATTTCTTTTAAATATTTATTATTTAAATGTGCATATACAGCTACACCGACTTAACAAATACTTACAATATTTTCACAATTATTTGACAATCTACACTGATCATTGGCCTCTTTCTTTCTTTTTTTCACAGTATGCCCAGTTTTGCTTGTGCTCTTTTTGTCTTTTCTTTTAAATACTTATATGTACATATACAGTTACACTGACACAACAAATTTTTACAATATTTTCACAATTATTGAGATGTCAATTTTTTAAAGGTCAAAATAAAATAATAAAATAAGAGACTGAGAATTCCTACCATCTAAAACTCAAAATACGTGAAAAATAATTTTGGGATGCTAAATTTAGTAGGAGTATTTTAGACATTACACAATAAATACTTTAAGAATCATAAGTTTTCATTACGGTTTAATTGAGAAAATAATAATATGACATATTTGCTATTTTCTAAAATATTAAGGAAAAAATTGTTGATTTTAAAGTTTAAAGAGTAATGCTATGTCCACAATATTTTCACAATAATTTCACAATAAATTTTATGTGGCAAGGAATTTTTTATGGATAAAAAATTGATATCAGTAGTGGGCTTAGTTTAAAACCAATAATAACTTGTCATTATTTAGAATTGTTCTAAAAATGTTATGGATGTAGCATTTCTCTCAAATAATATAAATAAATATATATATTTATATATATATATCTATCTATCTATCTATCTATCTATCTATTCGGATCCTAAAAATGAAGGTATTGTGAAAATGTTGTGATATTTTGTTGTATTCTTAGACTTCTTTTTTAGTATAGTCAAATTGGGTGAGCCAAAATTCACAGTTTCACACAATTTTCTTGTGTTGTCTTTTTGTTTGTTTTTTTTAATGCATAATTTTAAAACTAGTAATAATTTTTCATCTAAAATTTGTTGTGAAAATACAGTGGACGTAAAAAATAAAATAATAAAATATCAAACTAAGACCTACCACAGCTGGAAATAAAAAATATTGCGAAAATGTTGTAACATTTTGTTGTGTTCCTAGCTAGGATTCTTTTTTGTGTGACATTTTGTTGTGGTTCTAGGCTTCTTTTTTTGTTTAGTCAAATTTGGTGAGCCAAAATTCATTGTTTTAGGCACAATTTTCTTCAATTGGCTTTATATATATATATATATATATATATATATTTTTTTTTTTTTTTTTTTTTTTTAAAATGCACAGTTAGAAGTGGTTAGCCCAATTTAAAACCAGTAACAATTTACCACCTAAAATTTATTATGAAAATGTTGTGGACATAACATTACTCTAAAATAAAATAATAAAATATCAAACCAGAACCCACCATAGCTAGAAATAAAGGTATTGTAAAAATATTGTGACATTTTGTTGTGTTCCTAGACTTCTTTTTTGGTTTAGTCAATTTGATGAACCAAAATTCATTGTTTTATGCATAGTTTTTTTAGGTTGATTTTTTTTAACACATTGTTTCAAGTTATAAATAAAAACAAAAAACAAAAAAAAAAAAAAACACACACACACACACACACACACACACACATTGTTTTACACACACACATGCACAAATTGACGAAGTAGCACTTTCCTCCTTTATGTTTGGGGTAGTTTCATTACCCCCTAAACTAAAGTTGAATAATTCCCTCCTTTATATTTTGTAAATGAGCATATACTCCTATTATTACTCTCTTAGTTAAACCCTAATGAAATCTTATAATTCCTAAAATATTTCATTATGTAATGTCTAAAATACTCCTACTAAATTTTAATGTCCCAAAAAAATTCTTATTTTGAATATTATGTGGTAGACTGGTAGTCATGCTTGGAAAGTTAGAATGATGATATATGATGTTCTATTTGTTACCTAGAGAACACTAATTTATTAGATTTAAATCTTCTAGACTTATAATTTTATCTAATAGAAACTTTGATGATAGATGTCTTTTGTTATTTTGTTCTTTTTTTTTTTTAATTTCTTTTCCTACTTAAAAGAGTGTTCATTAAAAATAAGTAAACTAAACATCGTAGTTAGACTCATAAAATAAGATGATAAAGAATGAAGTATGAATAACAAAATTTTCATTGTAGATGGTTGCAAGTATTTAATTTGATGAAGATCTTCAAAAACATTGTAGCATATATCATCATTCATTGCGAAAATTTAAATATTGTGGAAAGATGATGACATTCATTATCATTCTTTGTAGCATTTTTTGGTGAGTAGATATTACATTTAGTAAATAGGTTCTAAGAAATTGTCATAGTAAATAAATATTCAAATAGCTATTTTAAAGTTTTTTTTTTTTTTTTTTTTTGAGGAGCAAGTAAGTGAACTTTATTAAACTAAATCAAGATTGAATACATCATCCAAATCCGAAGGTAGTTCTTCTACCCCATACATCAATGTCTGCAGATACAACTGCTCTTCTAGCTAAGGCGTGTGCCAAGTTGTTTCCTTCCCTTCTCACATGTTGGAAATTACAAGTCAATAAAGGTGTAGTAAGGCTCCATATTTCCTCAATGATGTGGCCAAATAGAGTATGGCATGGCTCCTTTGTATTGATAGCATTAATAATCCGTGGGCAATCTCCCTCAAACATGACTTTGGATAGACTGAGCTCCCTTGCAAATGTCACAGCCCGAGATGCCGCTAATGCTTCAGCATGTTCTATTGATTGAGGCAACTCTATTTTCTGACTTAGAGCACCCATAACATTCCCATTGTAGTCTCTAATCACCACTCTTATACTTGCCATGTTGCTGTTTTCAAAGAGCGCTGCGTCAAAGTTGGCCTTGTAACAGTCCTCTGGAGGCTTTGTCCACCATATCTGATGTCGTTGCACCTCTGGTCTAGTGGGCTGTGTATGAACATCAAAAAATTCCACCACCAACTCCTTTGCCCTCTTGCTAATCTCGTGTAAGGGCCATGAAGGTTGCTGCACCCGGATTTTATTTCGTCGCTGCCAAATGCTCCAAGCGATGGTTGAGAATAGCGCTACTGTAAAGGCCGACCCCTGTTCGATAACAGCTTCTATAAGATCAAGAAAGGACCGATATCCTACCTGATACAAGCGTGAAAAGCTTGGAATAGATTTCCACACCTCCTTTGCTTGATCGCACAACCATATCGCATGCATACCCGTTTCTTGCTGATCTTCACATAAAGAACAGGTCTCGTCAATGGGTATTTTCCAGTGCGCTAAGTTCTGTTTAGTTGGTAAGGAATCCGTCGCTGCTCTCCAAATAAAGTGTCTGATTTTTGGTGGCACTCGGATCTTCCAAATACTCTTCCATACCTTCATACCTTCCCCACCAGACGAGGATAACGCTTCATTAATCACTTTTGTTGCTAGCATCTGGTAAGCCGACTTGACTGAGTAACAGCCATCCGAGGTTTTGGGCCAGACAAGGCAGTCTGTGTTGCAAGCTTCACTCACATAGATTTTTCTAATTGCTTCAGCTTCCCACGGGTAGAAATAATTCTTTAGCACCTCCACATTCCAAATTTTTGTACCTGGATAGAAAAGATCACTAACCCGGTTCAGCCCCACATCAAATTTTGGCAACACCACTCTGCTCATACCAAATTCGGGCAGCCAACTATGGTCCCAAATGCTTATGCTTCGTCCATCCCCGACTCTCCAAACAGCACCTTTTTGTATAACCTTCCTGGACTGTAATATGCTCTTCCAAGCATAAGAGCACTTTGTAGGGATTGGTGCATCCAATATGTTGCCTCCTGGAAAATATTTAGCACTAAATACCTTGTACAGCAGTGTGTTTTTTTTATGAAGTTGCCTTCAAATCTGCTTCGCAAGCATGGCATCATTGAAATTATTTATATCACGAAACCCCATACCTCCAATAGATTTTGAAGAACATAGTGTACTCCATTTCACCCAATGAATCTTCTTTCCTTCGCCACTTCCCCACCAAAATTTCCGGATCATAGTGTCAATATCCTTACAAAGACTAACCGGTAATTTGAACACATTCATTGAGTAGGCCGAGATTGATTGGATCACTGCTTTTATCATAACTTCTTTGCCCGCTTGAGAAAGCAACGTCTCTTTCCATCCTTGCATTTTTGACCATATCCTCTTTTTGATGTGAGTAAAGCAAGCCTTCTTATTCCTCCCCACAAAGGAAGGTAACCCCAAGTACTTCTCATAGTGTTGGATAGCCGGGAGACCAAGGGAACCTTTGATTGCTTCTTGTGTGGCATCATCTGTATTTCTACTGAAGAATAGAGTTGTCTTACCCTTATTCACCATTTGACCAGAGGCAGCTTCATACATGTTCAAAATATTTTTTATTTGCTCACATTCTACCAAGGTGGCCCTGCAAAATAATAGACAATCATTTGCAAAAAAGAGATGGGTTAGTTTCAGCCCTCTTTTGCACAATGAAAATCCAGTGATGTCCCCATCATTAGCTACTTTTCGAAGAATAGCATCAAGACCCTCTGCACAAAAAAGAAAAAGATAAGGAGACAATGGGTCCCCTTGTCTAATTCCCTCAGTTGGAGTAATCATACCCTGTGGCTCTCCATTGACCATAATAGAATAAGTCACCGTAGTGATGCACTCCATAATCAAAGACACCCATGAATTTTGGAATCCCAACTTCAAAAGGATTTTCTCCAAAAAAGCACACTCCATCCTATCATAGGCTTTGCTCATATCTAGTTTTAAAGCCATGTACCCCGTTCTTCCTGTACAACTAGTCTTCATGTGATGCAAGGATTCAAAAGCAATCAGAATGTTATCAGTGATCAATCTACCAATAGTGAAGGCACTTTGTGTTTCAGAAATAATATCATTGAGGAGAGGTTTAAGCCTATTAGCAATAACTTTACTAATAATTTTATAAATTACATTGCATAGGCTTATTGGTCTAAACTCAGAAACTCTTTCTGGATTTTTTACTTTTGGAATTAAAGTAATGAAGGTATGATTTATGGACTTCAAAAGAGAACCGGAACTTAGACAAGAAATAACAGCATGAGAAATATCCATACCCACATCAGACCAATATGTCTAATAAAATAGTGGTGGCATGCCGTCCAGTCCAGGTGCCTTTAAGGGTGCCATCTCCTTAATTGCCAACTCCACCTCCTCCATTGTGTAGGTAGCTGTAAGTTTTGAGTTCATCTCCTCTGTAACAACTCTTTGGACTCCTTCCATAATGTTCTCAAGATTTTGAGGATTAGAAGTTGTGAACAAATCAGCATAATAGTCCACAAAATTTTTTGTGTAAGTGTCCTCCTCTGACTGCCACCTCCCTTCACTATCTTTAAGCCCTTTAATAAATTTTGTCCGCTTTCTCTGAGTTGCTGACCCATGAAAGAACTGAGTGTTTCTATCTCCACATTTAATCCATTGTAATCTTGATCTTTGATGCCACATTTGCTCTTCTTTCTCACATAACCTATTCAATTCAGACTTCAACCTCACTACTTCTTCATCATTCCCTTCCCTGGCCAAATTCACCTTAGCTTGCCTTAACTTTTCCTTGGTCTTCTTTAGTTGCTTCTTTACACTCACAAAATGGTTCCTACTCCACTTCTTTAACATCTTCTTACATTTCCTTAACTTCTCTGTTGCTTGAAACATAGGAGTACCTTCAGCCTAATATGTCCATGCTCTAGCCACCGTGTCACTACAACTTGGATCCATTAACCACATTGCTTCGAACCTAAACGGTTTTAACTTCCACTTATGACTTTCCCCATTCAGATCAAGAGCAAGTAGTAAAGGTCTGTGATTTGAAGTAAAGCAGTAGAGATGTCGCACTCTACCCCTAGGGAACCTGTTCAGCCACTCATAGTTAGCAACTCCTCTATCCAATCTCTCCCAAACTAAGATTTCATACTTTTTCAACAAAAATAAAATTTATGTTAATTTTCTCACTAAAGGGGCAGCACATGCCTTGCACGTGCAACCCACACTAATTTATTAAAAAAGCACAAACAATTTGAGTAATGTAATGCCTCATTGATTGAGGCTCATTCTTTTTCAGTAATTCTAATAGCTGCCTCAGCTGTGTATGTTCTCAGTCAGTATAATTCATTTGGTTTTGAATCAATTTTCAAAGAGAGAGAAAGAGAGACTAATCATTAAAAACATAAAAGATAATATGGCCCGCACGAATGTCAGTGTAGAAGAAAGTTCCACTAATTTTAGGTAGCTACAATAAGTATTGGTTTGGTTCCTAAGAAAGCGCAGGAAAATTACAATGGTTTTGTTGACATTAAAAAAAATGGCTTGCTTGAAGAAGGAGTAGGCTGCAGAGAGTCTGTCTCTCAGCTTACTTCTGTAAGTTCTATTGTTCAATCTTGTGTCTATTTGCCAAATGGGGAAGAAGCCTTAGTCACACACATAGGCACAGTGCAGATTTCTTCCACTCTTACACTTACTGGAGTTTTGTGTGTTCCTTCCTTTAGTTTCAATTTGATTTCTGTCAGCAAGCTTACCAAGAATCTTTATTGTTGCCTTATTTTTCTTGGGAATTGTTGTTTTATCCAAGACCTTGCTCAATGGAGCACGATTGATCTGGGTAAAGAATGCAATGGGTTGTATTTGCTGCAAGATTCTACTCCTCACACTACTCTTATTGTCAATGTTGGTCATTCTTCTTCAGAATTGTGGCATATTAGGCTAGGTCACCCTTCTTATTTTAAGTTTTCCTTGTTAAAAGATGTTGTAGATGTTACTGCTTCCAATAAAGCAGATTGTTGTGATATTTGTCACTATTCCAAACAGAAAAGACTTCCTGAAAGCTCGAAAATGTGTTGAAAACACAAGAGCTGTTTAGACCCCAAAATTAAAGTTACGGCTCAATTGATTTTACACTAACTTAATACTGAGTGCGGAAAAGTATAAATGTGAGTGGATAAACAAACCAGCTACTCTAATCCATATTAAAAGCAACACAGCAGTAAAATGGAAATATAAAAGAGTAGGGAAGAAAGATGCAAACACAAGATAACACGCCAATGTGTTATCGAAGAGGAAACTGAAGTACTCGGCGTAAAACCTCTCCGCCGCCCTCCAAGCGATAATCGATCCACTAGACAATCAGTTGGGATACATGGGTTAGCAAGAGACCCTCCAAGCCTAATCTACCCGATGTACCTAAGCCCTCCAAGCTCCTACTCCAACATGGCTTCTCGGAACCGTGTCTTGTCTAGCTCTCTGGATCTCGCAACAAACTCCATGTTGCATCTACCATCTTTGGCTTCTTCCAATACTTCCTAGCAGCTCCAAACTATCACTTGACACTCTGAAAGGTTGTGGTAAGTGTTTGGGCTATCAACCTCTCAATGGTATGGAAATGGAGAGGTAGGAGTTGAGGAAAATCCACAAGCTATTGTGTAAAGGATTGTAGGTATAACAATCTCTAACTCTCAAGGTGTTTTGCTAGGGTTTTCTCTCAGAAGCACTCCTTAACATTTGTGGGTAATGTGGGTATATATAGTATGGGTACAAAAAGTGTGTATCAGATAGTACAGTCTGGCAGAACAGAATGTCTTGCGGGAAGGCCTTACCCTCGAGATACTCGCGAGACACAGCTATCTCCATCTTGTCCTGACTCTTCGCATTCCAGCATGTGCAAGTCACATAAGTCACTTCGCGAGATGCTTAGTCGCGAGACACCCGTGAAAATTCTTCACTCTTCAATTGCTTGAGTCTTCACACTCTCTCTCTCTATCACACAACTTTTACAATTAAATCCCATAATAAATACAGGGTGCAAAAGATTGAAATAGAATTACAATCAAATTTGGCACGGAATTAAAGCCAACAAAACACATAGTTGTAAATCACAACTTTACACTTCCTTTTTCTTCTAGTACTCATGTATAAACTGAGCCTTTTGAGTTAATTCATTGTGGCCTATGGGGTACTTTTGCTACTTGTACTCTTGATGGATTCAGATTTTTCTTAACCATAATGGATGATTTTACAAGATGCACTTGGGTTTATCTTCTCAAACATAAATCTGATACTCAATTTTTACTTCCTCAATTTGCAACTATGGTTAAAACTCAATTTGATAGTCAAATCAAAACCATTAGAAGTGATAATGGTACTGAATTTCTTCTAAAAGAATTTTTCAATCCAATGTTATTTTGCATCAATTGTATTGTGTTGATACTCCTCAACAAAATGCAATTGTTGAGTGAAAGCATCAACACATTCTCAATGTTGCAAGAGCCTTGAAATTTCAATCCAAGGTACCTTTATGCTTCTGGGGTGATTGCATTTTGACAGCAATTTACTTGCTTAACAGGATTCCTCCCAAATCTTTGGGGAATAAAAGCCCTTATGAACTTCTTTTCAATTCTGTTCTACTTATGCTCACTTAAAATGCTTTGGTTGTTTATGTTTTGCTTCCACTCTTTTCCATAATAGGCATTTATTTGCACCTAGGACCAGAAAATGTGTGTTCTTAGGTTATCCCTATGGCATTAAAGGTTGCAAGGTTTTAGATCTTCAGTCTAATTCTATTTTCATCTCTAGAGATGTTATCTTTTATGAGCACATATTTCCTTATGCTGCTTCTGTTCAACCTTCAGCCTCTTATTTGGATGATTTTGTTTTTCCTCATTATGTTCTTGATTCTTCTGTTTCTAATGTTATTTCTATTCCTAGTCAGTCTTCTTCTTCCACTCCTTTGATCACTACTTCTGCTAATTCTTTTCCTGCAATCCCTACTCACTCTTCTACTGGGTCTTTATATGTTCCTTTAGGTGTCACTGAGTCTATAGACCTCCCTGCTTCTCCTATACTTCTTATATCTTCACCATCTACTCTTGACCCTCCTGTCTTAAGAAGGTCAGTCAAATCACATCACCCTCCTACTTACCTTTTTGATTACTCCTGTAAGTCAGTTAATACCAAACCTGCTCCTGGTTTGCCATATGATGTTTCAGAAAATTTGAGTTACTCTCACCTTGGTCCTACCTTTCATTCCTTTGTTATGGTAGTCACTACAACCCCATTAGAACCTACTTCCTTTCATCAAGAAGTTCAATTTTCTGAATAGATGAATGCCATTGACAAGGAAATTACTACCTTAGAACTTAATAATACTTGGACTTTGACACCATTACCTCCAAGCAAAGTCACCTATAGGTTGCAAGTGGGTGTACAGAATTAAGTATCATGCAGATGGCACCATTGAGAGGTATAAGGCTCATTTAGTTGCCAAGGGTTTTACTCAAAAGCATGGCTTGGATTATTCTAAGACTTTTTCCCTTGTTGCTAAATTTGTTTCAGTCAGAGTTGTTCTTTCTTTGGATGCTGTGAAAGGGTGGTTCTTGCATTAGATGGATGTAAATAATGCATTTTTCCATGGAGATCTGCTTGAGGATGTTTACATGTGTCTTCCACCTGGCTTTCATAGCAAGGGGGAGAATCTGGTTTGCAAGTTGAATAAAAGCCTTTATGGTCTTAAGCAGGCCTCTAGGCAATGGTTTGAGAAGTTTTCTACTACAATTCTACAAATGGGATTTGTTCAGTCAAGATCTGATTACTTCTTGTTCACTCACACATAAGGTTCTTCTTTTACAGTACTTTTAGTGTATGTAGATGATATCTTGCTTACTAGAAACAATCCCACTTGTGTTGATAATTTGAAGAAGTTACTTGATGCTAAGTTTGGCTTAAAAGATCTTGGATCTTTAAGGTATTTTTTGGGACTTGAGGTGGCTAGAACTGATGCAGGAATCTGTTTAAACCAAAGGAAGTATGCCTTAGAGATTTTAAAAGACACAGGGTTCATTGGTTCTAAACCAGTCAAATTAATTTCCTATGGAGCAAAAATTGAGGTTATCTAAATATGAAGGTAAACCTCTTGCAAACCCTACACAATTCAGAAGGCTGATTGGAAGACTATTGTATTTGACCTTGACAAGACCTGACATCACCTATACTGTTCATAGGTTGAGTCAGTTTGTGTCACAGCCAAGGGAACCTCACTTGCTTGCAGCTAACAGGGTACTTCAGTACATTAAAGGTTCACCAAGGAAAGGGATCTTCTTTCCTAGCAATTCAGATTTGCATATCAAATCTTTTTGTGATGCAGATTGGGCTGGATGCCCTGATACTAGGAGGTCACTAACAGGTTATGCAGTCTACTTGGGTGAATCCTTGATTTCTTGGAGGTCAAAGAAGCAAGGGGTGGTTTCAAGATCTTCAGCTGAAGCTGAGTACAAGGCAATGGCTAGTGTAGCTTGTGAAATTACTTGGGTCTTGCAATTGCTTAAGGATTTGAAGATTGATCATCCTAGGCCAATTATGCTATTCTGTGACAATCAAGCAGCATTGTACATAGCTGCTAATCCAGTCTTCCATGAGAGGACAAAGCATATTGAAGTAGATTGCCATTTGGGGAGAGATAAGATCATGGAAGGCATGATTAAAACTTTCCACATTGCAACAAATTCACAAGTTGCAAACATATTCACCAAGGCATTGGGTTACTCATTTTTGCAAGACTGTCAGAAAAGTTAGGCCTGAAGGATATTTTTGCTCCAAGACAAATGAAGTCAACTTCCTCAGTTCAAGTCACAGAACTTAAGGTTCATGACTTGAGGGGTAGTGTTGAGACTGATGCAAGCACTAAATGGCAAGATGGATTAAACGACAATCAAGACCATAAGCAAAAGAAGCAAACGACACACTACAAGTCTAATAGATCAGCACGTGTGAAAGAAATAAGTAAAATCAGTTAGAAGCTCCAGCTGTCATGTTCTTATTGGTGTAGTCATAGTGGTAGTTATGCAGTTAGAATTTTGTTAGAGCTGTTAGTTTTGGCGCCATTTGCTTCTCTGTTTGTACATGTATATATATATTGACTAAGCTTGTAAATTAACTCACTTGATTTTACTGAATTGAATCAATTGAGAAGTTTTCTTTTCATTCTCTAGAAACTTCCTTTCTTTACAAGAGTCTCAAATAAAAATTGTGTTTTTTTTTTTTTTTTTGGGTGCTAAAACTCTCAAATAAAAAATGTTAATGCAATAGAGAATGTGAATAAACACATCCTTTAAATATACAAAAAGTTCTACCACTTCTTTAGCAATACATTGAAAAAACTTTGTCAGCCTATTACAACAATATATTTATTTGAAATATAACAATGGAAATCGCTCTAAAGCTGCAACATTAACTCTAGCGAATTGCAAATTGAGTCAACTTCTTAGGCTCTTAGCTGTAACATTAACAGATTGGTAGCACAGTAGATATCTCAAGTATGAAAGTGTTAGGACATATGTGAATCATGTTAAGAACATATATCAATATAGAATTGGCTAATCCTTTGACAAAACGCACTTTACTTGTAATTGGGTAGATCTAGGATGTGTTTAATGCTTCAAAGAACAAGGTTTCAAGTTCAAGTGTTAAAGCCATGCAAGTCTATCCAAGAATCAACTGAAGAAGTGCTAGATTTTAAAACTTGACAGTTAGTATCTATCGAGGTTTAAAAAATTGTTTAAGCCCGATGCTCGACAGTTGCTCGATAGATAGGGTATCTGTCGAGGTTTATGAAAATCAGTTTTTCAGATCTAATTTCACTCCAATCCGTGAATAGATGTTTGGGTTTTCTTTTCTCACAACCCTAAACATATATAAGGATTGTTTAAGGGTCGTCACAGCTGATACAACTCAATGCAAAAGTTTTTCACAAGCATATTGTGAACTGGAGTATGCCTTAGTTCATCTTTCTATTCAAGAAGCTGCTGTATTTGTACACCATAGGGTTTTGTAACCAAGGAGTTTCGTGTCTTCATCGTGTTGATGAACAGAAGAATTTTGCAGCCAACATCTTTCTCAAGTTGGTGAGTAAGCCGCGTACTAGGATCCGCGCATCGAATTGGTTAGTCACGTACTGGGAGCCGTGCATTGAAATGAGAGATTGTCACTACTGAACAAGTCCAATTGGGTATTGGGGTAAGGGTTCAACTATAAGTTGATATAAGGTACTAGGATTCCTTTACTTGTAACCGCTTATTGTGATAATAGTGAATTCTCGGGAGTGGTGACCTTAAAATCACCCGGTGGGGTTTTTGCCGTATAAGTTTTCCCCATTCGTAAATAAATCACCATGTCAATTTATTTTCCGCCGCATTCTTAACTTAGTTGGTGATTTGTTTGTGATACCACGCTGCTAATTGGATTAATTAATTAACTTGGCTAATTAATTGGTTAATTCATCAAAAGGGGTCAATACATTCTTGGCCTATCAAAAAGGAACATATAAGGACTTTTACCTCAGTAAAAATATGTCCCACAACATCATTTAGGAGAAGAGAAAATTGCTTTAAGAAGTTCATATACAGTGCCTTCCAATTATATCAAAAAAGCCAATCTTAAAAGCAAAAGCACAAACATGAATTACCTATATATATCTTTTGGTCTAGGAAAAAAAAGAGAAGCTTTTTCTCTCTTAATGGACAAGAACTCTGACCCAACACAGCAAACATTCTCACACCTCTTTTCTTGCTGCTCCTGAATTTGAACTTCACGCTTATTCCTATCTGCAACCACTAATTTTTCTTGAAAATAAAACCACTTCAAAGTTCAAACTATCAAACTATATATCCCATCCAAGAGTATATACAAAATTAAGATATTGATATTAATAGCCATCAAAAGCTAGTAATACCACTAATGATTCCAACTTCATTATTAAAATACTTTTCATTTCAACATTAAATCGAGCCAAGGTTTGAATATCCTATATATGGTGTTTTCTCACGAAATCTCATGCATAGAAACCTTCGGTGCCTACTTTTGGTTTGGGCAGCTTGTGAGAAATTGAAAAACATGAACCTTCTTAGTTCTTAGACTGTTGACCCAAAAATCTCTGTCACTTTTTTGAATCAATAGAATTAATCCAAGAAAAAACATTTGCAGAAGCACATGCTATGCAACAGGATTACCCAATACCACTTAATTGCAAACATTAAAGTGATGTGTACATACAAATTGATAGATGTCATTTAAAAATATAAAAAAAAAAAAAAAAACAGAAAGATTGCAGAGAAAAAGGTAAACCTTGGAAGAGAACTCAAACTCTGTAAAGGGTTTTGCATTGTTGTTCCTCCCACAAGAAGAAGCTTATCGTGGTGAAGAATGATATATAGAATAGGTTGAATCGAATGAGATTCTCTAAACAACTCAAGTTATTTTTGTTCACAAAGTTCTGGTAGAATTGTGACTAACGTAAAAATGAAAACATTAAAAATTATAATAAAAAGCATATCAACAACCAATCATATAATTGACCATTAATAATAAGAACATAAACAGTAAAAAATAGTTGAATTTTGTTAAGACAATAAGCAGTTAGAAAAGCCTCACTTCGTTGGCAACAGAGTATTTTATGACAATCTCCTGTGAACAAAAAAAGTTACACCAAATAAGAACATAAACAATAAAAAAAATAGATGACCTTTGTTAAGAAAATAAGCAATTAAAAAAGCCTCACTTCGTTGACAACAGAGTTTCCCAGTTTTATGGCAATCTCTTGTTGACAAAAAAATTACACCAAATGCAACACTCATGGTCATTTTCTTGCAACTAAACAGGAATTAAGCAAAACCAGAGGAAAGAAAGGAGTAAGCAAACCTTAGGAAATCTTGGAATGCGTTTTGCAAATCATAAACCAGGATCATTAAAATTGGAAGATAATGAGAACCTCTTCCCATATAAGATACAGAATACCCAAAAGCATGCATCATTGATCTCGAGAGATCCCTTCCGAATTCCATAGTATTCTTTGAAAAAGTGAGGGGAGCTGTATATTTAGGAATCCTGAACCGGTGTGGTAAGATGTATCGTTAGTTGTGTAGGAGTGGAATTTCAGTTTTCTGATCTGCTTTTGATTTTGGAATTTTGGTTTTCTGATTTGAGGAAAAACTGTTGGATTTGGGGAAGTGAATAGGCAAGCTCTTATTGATATGGGCAAGACTTAGGTACTATTCCTAAGGTTCCCCTTTTTAAGATTCTGCCATGTGGATTTTTTCTCATGGAATGAAATTGTATTTTTTAGTTAAGTAGTCACATGGCTGAATCTTAAGGGGGGAACCTAAGGTACTGTACCTAAATTTTGTCCTATTGACATTCTCATATTCCAAAAGAAATGTAGATTTGTAGAAGGGGAAGTGAACCGTGGCTCTTATACTATGGTAAGATGTACCGTTAGTTGTGTAGGAGTGGAATTTCAGTTTTCTGATATGCTTTTGATTCTAGAATTTTGGTTTTCTAATATGAGGAAACATAGTTGGATTTGGGGAAGTGAATAGGCGAGCTCTTATTAATATTCTCATATTCCAAAAGAAACGTAGATTTGTAGAAGAGGAAGTGAACCGTGGCTCTTTTTTTTTTTTTTTTTTTAAGAAGAAATCATGGCTATTATTTGATATTAAAGAAACACAGTGATTTAATGAGAATGAACACTGATGAAAGGATAACTATAGTGTAGTCTCCACATAAATTTAGACACATTGTGCAAAATTGTGCTCCAATTTCAGATTCTAAATAATTATAGTATGGTTCCCACATAAATTTAGACACATGGCGCAAAATTAGACTTTAATTTAAAATTCTAATTGGACTTTCTTTGAGTTTTGCCTATTAATGTGTATATATATATATAGAGAGAGAGAGAGAGAGAGAGAGAGATTGTCATTAATTTATGCTAAAAATATGGATTAGGAGAATTGTTAGGGTAACTCTATTATGGAGTTTCTAAAATCTTATGCATCCATTGTAAAATGGGTGGATCAGATTTAAACGTATCATCAATAATTTTTTTAATTAAAATATTGATTATAAATTTTTATTAAATATTAATAATATAATAAAATTTAATTTACTTGTTTCAAAATAAATAAATAGAATTTTAATAACTCTACAATAGACTTACCCTAAAAACTTTAGAAGATCTTAAAAGTTGTAAATGAGCTTTGTCGAGTAGTGAGTGTTCAAATTTGACTCGACAATGAATGAAAAATTCTCAAGATTGGCTCGAGCTAGAACCAAGCCTATAATGATGTTTAAGCTCAAGCTCGTCTAAAAATTTGAGCTCAACTTGCCTCATGTTAATTCATTAGTCAAACTGAGCTCGAGTCATATCAAGCATTTTAGCTTGAGATCCAACGTAAAAATATTATCAAGCTCATATCAAACTTATTATGAAGTCTATCTATAATCAATCAATCATCAATATCAATAAATAAATATATATATATATATATAAAAGCTGAAGTATAGAATTTAATGTTGCTGCGCTCCTGTTGAGCCACATCAGCACCACATCATCAACCTATTTTCAATATTTTCTATCATTTTTAATTATTTTTATCCTTATTAATTTGCCACTTTACAATTACACATTCTCCAACATTTACTTACTTTTACCTTTTTATCTTCCCACTACTCTATACTTTAACCTTACAATTTCTCTATCCCTTCATCTTTCTTTTATTTTGACTCTTCTTCTCCCCATTTTTTTTACCATAAAAATTTGTTATTTTCTCTACCATTTAATCCATATTTTGCTCACACAAAAAGGCTCTCCTTTTTAATTATTTTTTTTTTATATTAATTTGCCACTTTACAATTATACATTCTCCAACATTTATTTACTTTTACCTTTTTATCTCTCCACTACTCTATACCTTAACCTTAAAATTTCTCTATCCTTTCATCTTCCTTTTATTTTGACTCTTTTTCTCTCCATTTTTTTTTACTATAAAAATCTGTTTTTTTTTTCTCTTCTATTCAATCCATATTTTGCTCACACAAAAGGTGAATATTCTCTCTCTCTCTCTCTCTCTCTCTCTCTCTCTCTCTCTCTCTCTCTCTCTCTAGTAAAAATAATAGAGAGAAGAAGAGTCAAAATAAAAGGAAAAGAAAAATATGGATTGAATAGAAGAGAAAAAAACAGATTTTTATAGTATGGATTGCAGAAGAGTCAAAATATGGATTGAATAGATATGGTTTAATTCTTTAGATTGATGAATTTTTATATTTAACTCTACTTTAGGTTGATATGATTTGGTTAAATTTTATTTTTTTATCTTTTTAATTTTATTTTATTTGTTTGTTAAATGTTATCCTCTAAAATTTCAGAATGATTTAAGGTCGAATGGGATAAGGCTACACTTGCTTTGGCAAACGCCAATAGCAAAGCTATTAATGCTATTTTTTGTAGTATTTCTACTAATGAATTTCACAAGATATCTCATGTGAAGACCGCCAAAGAGGCGTGGACCATTCTTGAGATCACCTACGAAAGAACCAAGAAGGTCAAGGACACCAAACTTCAAATGCTCACTACTCGATTTGAGGAAGTGAAGATGAGTGACGATGAGTCATTTGATTCATTTTATGGGAGACTCAATGAGATTGTTATTGACAAGCTCAATTTCAGAGAGAAGATTGAAGATGGCAAAGTGGTGAGGAAAGTCTTGAGATCCTTACCCGAAAGCTTCCGGGCTAAGGTCACTGCTATTGAGGAAAGCAAAGATTTAGACGAGATCAAGATTCAAGAGCTTGTTGGCTCTCTTCAAACCTATGAACTCGAACTGCCTTCTCACAAGTCCAGCAAATCACTTGCTCTCAAAACCATAAATGAGAGAACCGATGATTCCTCTAATGAAGATGATGTTGAAAAAGAGGTGACGTATCTTGCAAAGAACTTCTGGAAATTTCTTAAGATGAAGAAAAATGGGAAGTCGTTTGGCAAAGGGAAGTTCTCATCCTCCAAAAATGACAAAAGAGACTTCAAGAAGAAGGATGGGAAAGACTCATCATCAACCCAAGGAATTGTGTGCTAAGAATGCAATGACCATGGGCATCTAAAGAGAGAGTGTCCAAACTATTTGAGAGGAAAGGATAAAGTGCTAACAACTACCCTTAGTGACTCGGAGAGCTCAAATTCCGATGCAAAAGGAGAATGTGATAGTGATGGAAACTATTCAGCATTTATGGCGATTACCACGGTTGATTCTAGAGATGAATTGAGCGATTTGGTCGAAGAACTTGGTGTACATTCAAAGGGTGAAGAGATTGAAGTTTTTGATGGTGAGGATGTGTACCTCAATGAGGGTGATAAGAATCTTCAAGAAATGTACGATGCGTTGCTTGAAGATTGTGGCAAATATGCTAAGGTTACCAAGAGTGCTGTTAAGAAGATGAAGAAAACTGAAGAAGAGCACAAATCCACTCTTGTTCAACTTAAGGATGCCAAGTGTGAAGTTGAAAAGCCGAAGAAAGAGTTGCTGAATGCCTACTCCAAAATCAAGTTTCTCGAACTTGAAGTAATTCAAGCAAATGTCAAAGTGGAACGCATCACCATTAAGAAACTTGACAACGTGCTCTCATTTCAAAAGCCGTCCACGGACAAGACCGGTTTGGGCTACACCGGTGAAGGAAGCTCAAGTGGCAAATCCAAAAAGGAGATGAAGTTTGTGTTGGCAAAGAATGTAGATAAGCCCAAGGTTGAGATCCCTACTTTTGAGAAGAAAGACATTGGTCCAAAACCAAAGGAAAAAGGGAAGTCATTACCTAAGAATAAAAGGGACCTTAAGTGAAGCATTTTTGTCATCATTGTGGCGTTCGAGGGCACACAAGACCAAATTGCTTCAAGCTTTAGGCTCTCAAGAGGGCTGACTCTCTACGTGATCAAGGAAATTCAAGAAGAATGCCAAGGGGAAACCAAGCTAAAGGAGATAATGAAGGTCAACTCATTGAAGACGTTATGGAAATGTTAAAGAACATTTTATCATGCCTAGGTAGCTTTACCCTGAGGTTTGAGAGTTATGTCAGTCGTACCCCTCCTTCTAAGGACTTCACCCAAAACACTCGTGCGGTGTGGGTGAAGAAGGGTACTCATGCATGATCACCCACTATGTCCATGCATTAATACTTCCAATGTATTAGGGTCATAGTTTCATGCATCATGGCATATGCATTCTTCTAGAGTCATTGCTTTCATCCTAGCATGTTTCTTTTATAGGTCTTTGTTTTGTTTGCCTTGTTTTGTTGATCTTACTTTGTTGCTTTGTTTATGAGTATGTCAAAAATTTAAAAACCCATAAAAAGTATAAAATCTCAAAAAGTTTGATCACTTGTGTTGTGTATATCACATGTTAAGTTTGGCCTAGTACCTCCGTACTAATGGCGTAGTGCATTTACGAGCTTAGCTTGTTATGTATGCACAATTTTTTAAGTGTGAGCGAAATTTAGAAATCTACGTTTGATTGTTGTAAATAGATCTTCAAGTTTTTCATGAGTGATTAGTCAATAGTCTTGTTTGATCTTGATACATGCATAGACTTATGCCTATATATCTCCTCACATTTATTTTTTATGTCAAAAAGCTCTACAAACATTAATCTCTAAAAAGAGAAAGAGCTGAAAAAGCCTTACTTTGAAAACTAGTTTGAATAGGAAAAGGTGGAGCAAAATATATTCAAAATGTATGATGCCAAAGCCAAAGGCTTATTCCTCAAAGAAATATCAAAAATTTCATGGCATCGCTGCTCAAAAATTGAGTTGTATTGATCAAAAAGTATGAAAAATGAAAGCCAGATGAAATGCTTTCAATCAATATAAACACTTTGGTAGAGGGTCATATATGTTTATTTCTACTAGTGAGATAAGTCACTTGACTTTGTGCTAGTTGTGTATGACTTGATTGAATTGATAATTGAAACTTCATAATAGACTATGGACTAGTTCATACTTGATTCACACATACAACACACAAGTCTAATGTTCAATGAATGCCTATTTCATTTGTGTGATTGTACGTGTTCAAATGTGATATGTGTATACTCAATTGCTTGATGATCAAACCCAAAAAGATTTTTAAATGTTTTATTCGTTTTTGAAAGTGTTTTTGTGTATCACTTGTGTTTTGAAAGTTTTTCCAAAAAACCAAATTTTGTTTTGTTGAAAAACTCCTCAAGAAACATTTTCGCGAGTATGTCGCAAGTAAGGTATCTTGTACCTTAGTCACGAAAATGAGGAAGCAAATTTTCATTTCTTCCAAAATTTTACACAGAGAGTTTCGCGACTCCCTAGTAAGTGCTTCGCGAGAAACAACTTCCTGCGAAACTTACCCTGTGCATTTAAGGCATTTTGTGAGTAACTCGCAAGAACTTCTCGAGTAGCTATCCGCAAAATGAGCGGATTTTTAGTTTTTAAAGGGGCACACAGTGACAGTTTTTCAAAATTCTTATTTTGCCTCCTTCGTGCCTCTCTCAACCCAACACACCATTTTCACTCAAATCTCAACCAAACCCCTTTGGATTTCATCTCTAAGTCTTCTCTAAGGTATGTTTTAACATCTTTTATCTTTTAATTCCTTAGACTAAGTCTTAGATTGTTAAAATTCTAGGGTTGGGGTTGGGAAAATTCAATTTTTGTCAAATCCTTTTACTTTTTCTTGATTTGGTTGTGTCCCATTATGTTTGGTTGTGTTGTTGTTGGTCCCTAATGGAATTTTAACATGTATTTAGGCAAGTTTTTCATGTGTTCATGTATTGTTTCACATATATGTGTAGTGTGTGCACTCTAAGTGTTTGATAAAATGCCTATATGGTATTTTTTATTTTCATTCTTTTGGACTCCAATGAGTACCAAATTTTGGGGATTACCAGGATTATACATGTTTATCATGTTTTGATTTCTATATGTGTGTTTTACATACTTTGCCCCATGAGTGCTTGTTCATGCATTACTCATGCATCTCACATGTACACTAGATGCACCTTTCATGCACACACTCTAACACTTGACATGTTTTGCATTCACTCATGCTAGTTAAGTCTTTTGAGACCTTTTAACACCTATTACATGTTCTTCTGTCTATGTATTTCTTGTCTATTTCCATTTTTGGACATTTTTTCCCTTATTTATTCTTGTTTATGGACTAACCTGTATCTAATCAAGTTTGTTACCATGTTTGTGTATGGTTTGGTTGTTTGTGTGGCTATTTTGAAGATGTCCCATCGATCTTCACGTGGTAAGGAACCCTTGATTGATCTCACTTCAACTCCGATATCAAAGAGGACTCGTCAATCGTCGGGAAACTTTGACAACAAGAGATTCAAGACCCTTTTGGACTCTCAATCCTTCAACAACAATTTCAAGAATGCACCTACTGTGGTGGAAAGGATTGTGAAGTTTGACACATTGGGATCAACCTTCATCCCTAAAATATTTGCGGACAAAGATTGGGTTAACTTGTTTGGTAGCTTTAAAGATCTCATTGAAGAGTTGGTTAAAGAATTCTACTCCAATGTTTGGTTCACTGGAGCTGAACTGAAGTGTTAGGTTCGAGGAAAAGATTTTGTCATCGCTCCGAACTATCTAGCAAAGATCCTTCACATCAATCGTCTGGCAAATGTAGACACTTCTCCATATGATGACAGATTAGCACTCGTTGCTGAGATCCTTGAAACTTTAGGAGCGCATTATGAAGTCTCCTCCACAGGCACCTCCATTGGGACTTCGAGATTTAAGCCGAAGATGAAGACTCTCACTTTGATTATGCACTCCAACCTGTACCCTTTGTCCAACACAGGTTTCATTAACCTTGGAAGAGCAAAATTCCTATGTGATCTTATCAATGGAGCTCAAATAGACATTTGTGCTCACATATTTCAGTCCATGGGAAAAACAACGAGGAGATCAGCTGTAAGAACATGTCTACCTTTCTGCAGCCTCATTATGAAGATCATGACTCTCAAGGGCCATATGTTTTTTGGATAGTCTAACATATGTTTTTACAGTTTATGTTTTTATTTATAGTGCTTTATTTAAAACTTTTAGTACTTTAGTTTAAAACATAGTTTTTCTTTAGTACTTTGTGTACCTTGGCTTTTATAGCCATTTCTTGATGCTTTTAGTTATCTATTGCTTCTCGCTTTAGTTTCTTTAATGCATCATGTGGTTTGTTGGACATGCAATTAATTTTTGCATTGCTCTTAATTGCATAGCGTGTCCGGATGATCATTTACTCATTAAATGTTCATTGTGGTCATTTCTGAATGACTGTTTATATATGATCAAGCTATGCTATATGTTCTCATATCTTGTGTTTATCTTGATCACATTTTACTTGTTCTCTATACATGCCTTGAGTTCTACTTGTCTTGTGCTTAATGAAGTTTATTTGTTATGTGCAAGCGTTTCTAGATACAGGTGTACATGGTTCAAGTGCTTCACAGCTTTTAGATTTAGGTGTGAGTGAGTTTTTCTTCTATTCCCAAACTCACGTTTAAGTCTAGAGTCTGTTTAGGGGTTTTGTCACGGAATAGCCAAAGAGGGAGATTGTAAAGTTGTGATTTCCAACTAGCCTTTGTTGGCTTTAATTTCATGCCAAATTTGATTGTTATTTCTTCAATCATTTCCCTGTATTTATGTGGGTTTTATTATAAGGGATGATTGTGAGAGATTGGTGAAGAATCAAGCTTCAAAAAAGATTCAGTGCAGTTCATGACTAGCTTGTAAGAAGAGTAACCCGTAAAAGGCCACGTGTGAAGCACATGACTAGAAGCCGAAGAGTCATGCCAAGCTGTCAAATTTGCGAGTACTTTGTGAGAAAGGCCATCTCGCGAGGTACCTGCAAAACTCTCCGTTTGGCAAAAATAAAAAGTGATTTACCAAATTCTTTACCCACACTATAAATACCCTCATTACCCCCGAAATGTAAGGAGTGCTTTCAGAGAGAAAACCCTAGCAAAAACACTTGAGAGTTAGAGATTGTTATAACCACAATCATCTACACATTTTCTCTTGGTTTTCTTCTACTCCTACCTCTCCATCTCTACATCCTTGAAAGGTTCTTAGCCCAAACGCTTACCACACCTAATCTGAGTGTTGAGTCAAGTTTTGGTGCCTTTGGGAAGCATTGGAAGGAGCCATTTAGTGGCGGATGCAATCAAGCTGAATTGCGGGATCCAGAAAGTTAGTGAAAACAAGACTCCGAGAAGTGCGTTGGTAGCAGAAGCTTGGAGGGCTCAAGTACATGGGGTAGACTAGGCTTGGAGGGTCTTTTGTTATTCATGTACTCCAACTTTATTCACTAGTGGATCGATTTCGACTTGGAGGGTCGTGAAGAGGTTTTTCGCCGAGTTCTTTGGTTTCCTCTTCGATAGCACATCTTGATGTTATTTCTTGTTTGCATCTCTCTTCCCTACTCTTTAAGCTTGTTATTTATTGTTCATTGTGGTTGGATATGGCTTAGAGTAGTGTTACCGGTTTATTGTGCATGTTTACTCTTGTTCCGCACTTTGTTAAGTTAGAGTAAAAGCAATCTAGCCGTAACTTTAAAATTGGGGTCTGAACAAGCTCTAGTGTTTTCATACTAATCTAAGCTTTCAATGATTATGCATTCGCATGCCCATTCTAGTGTGCTGTCTTAAGCAACCAAAAATAAAACCTATACTCCTAAAAATACATGTAGTGATGTGAGTAAGGATCGTTCCCATAGAGAATATTTAGCCTAGTTTTATGCTACATGAACAAGGATTGGGGGGGGGGGGGGGGGGTGTTGAGTATAAGGCAAAGAATTTTAAGAAAAACAACTAAGGAACAATTTAAATCAAAGTATCAAAATCAATCAAGAGAACAAACTTTGGTCTAAGTCAACATCCACCATCGGAATATTATAACTGATCATCGATGCAAGCATATATCAACTCACACTTTGAATATTCACCGTTGGAACTATTTTCCTATTTCCCCTTAGTCGCAGTTAATTAGAAAACAAGCGATCTAATTAACCCTAACTACTAAACAACCCAAGACAAGCGCTAAAGGTTTAATCTAATAGCAGCCTTAAGAATTAAAGAGATCGATGAAGCTAAACAACACAAAAACAAGTGGTTACATTTAATTTAGTCGAGCAATCTTCCTAAGATCTAATAATTTCTAACGTAGCAAATCATTAAATCTTGGTTGCTTCACAAGTTAGAGAGATCAAACAATTATGGATTTGATATCTAACCTAGCAATAGATTGCAACGAATAATAAACTAGTAGGCCTCCTAGTAATTAAATGAGACAATCATGAAAATAGGCACAGAAGAATTCAAAGCATAAATTGAACAATAAAAACAAATTAGATCTCACAGTTTTATTGATTCCGAGGCTTCAGTTTCCTTCGACCAAGTATAAAAGTTTAGCCAAGCAGGGCCATGATGAAAACTCAAAGGAGAAGTTAGAGAAGAGGGGAGAGAGAGGCGTGTCTGTCCAATCTGATTTCTCCTCCCCTCTTTTACACGTTAATTCCCCCTTTCCCAAGCCTACAAAATCTCCTAAAAATATTCTAAATAATAATATCCAAATATTACTAATTAAGGAAAATATTTAAAATAAAACAAAGTCCTAATATAACTAGGAAAGTGGTGTTTTTCAGCTGGAATTTTTGTGCACCAGATCTGGAAGCTTCTGAAAATAAACCGCATCAGGTATTAGAATTTCAGGCAAAGGAACATTCCAGAACATCAGCAGTGCAGGTGCAGCAGCTTCAAGCCCGATTTAGACCTTGATGCATCCAATATCTCTCAAAACTCAAAACATGAAAGTTGTAGAGATTTTTCTTGGCGTTCCATAGCATCTTGAATCATCTTAATCGGAGCTCTGATGAGAGAGTTATGCCCAGATTACGAAGTGATGTCAAACTGTACAAAATCGCCCATTTAGCTACGTTTTGCACTTAATGCCTCCATTTGCATCCTAAATCAAAATATAAGAATAATGAGTACATTTAGGCACCAAATAAGTATAAAAGACTAAACATTAAGGTACAAAAATATGAAAATTTGCATTCTCATCACATTCATTAATGTCATAGGTGCCAAGATGCAGCAAGATAAGTAAGGTGAGTCATGCATTCAAATGAACATGCATATTGTTTGTTATATGAGTTTTTACCTTCCTTTGATGAACATATACATATATGCAAGTTTGTATGCCATGTTTTGATTGATAATATGATTTATTTGCTGCCATGATCATGTTTCTGCCCCTGTGATATCTTGTTGTTTGCTACCTTATGTGGATGATATGCTTGCCATGCTAGATGTATGCTAGGGCTTATAATGCGATGCATGATTAGATGTATGCTAGGGTTTGCGATATGATAATAAACATGATAGGTGTATGTTTAGGGATGTTTGATGTCATGTTGATTGTTAGATGTATGCTAGCGTGTGCGCGAGTTAGATAAACAATATTGGACATGTCTTTAATAGGATTAAGACACAAGACACAATGAGAGGAAGCCAACCTTAGGGTTGGGCAGTCTTGGGTGCCTAACACCTTCCCAAGAACGTACCTAAACACCAAACTCATACTCTGATAGTAAAATCAATGGTCCTTCCTCGAAATGACACTATATTCATGGTTCTTAGGCCATTGCAAAACTAGGTGGCGACTCCATTTTCCCGTTGTGTCCACAACGACTAGTATATATATAAAAGCAAAGACCTCATACGAGAGAGTATGAAATTCTGTCATGTGGCGTATTCCTTGAGATTTTTTTTTTTATTATTAGGCGTACACCTCAATAAAGTTTGCATTTACATCATAGTATTAGTTTATTGAATTAACTAATGGAGTTAATGCATGTGTTAATTATATATAGTTATACATCAATTATTAATATTAGGGGAATTTAAATGATTATTTTTATATATATTATATAGAAATATATTTTTATTTATAATTATAATAATTGATTTAAAATATGACATTCTTCCTTATATGAGAAAATATTTATATTTATAATAATAATAATTGATTTAGAATGTTTAGTCGTTTTGACAACAATTGATACAAAAACCATAAAAAATTAAATATTTGTAAAATCACTAAAATTAGTTATAACCATTTAGATTTCTTAACTTCTTTTAGTGATATTATATATATATATATATATATAACCAACATTGTAGTATTTATTCTATATAACTAAAAAAATTACTAATATGATAAATAAAGATTATTTTATATAAATTATTTTAAGTGGTTCACTAATTATTTAAGTATAATGAAATTTTGGTGTAAGTGTTCTAAGATTTATATGAGAAAAAGTTGATTAGAAATATGATATCGTTGCGCAAAATTAGTTTCTTTTGCAACAGTGGAAACAAGGTCCAACAAAAGAAAAATAACAATAATAATAACACAATCAAGAATGTAATGGGTTCAAGTTAGTGAAGTTACACCTGGTGTAATTTTACAAAAGTTACACATTTTATCTACCGTAGATCTCTAAGTAACCTAGCAGTTCAAAAAGAAACTATCTTACTTAATTAATATAGCATGCATGTTTAAATGTTATCTCTCTTATTTATTACAATAAATTATGAAATTCTATTCTATTTTAGTATTTTCTCCCTCTTGTTGAACCACTATAAAAGAATAAAAAATCCCTCTCATATTTTCTTAATTTGTGGCTTCCTCTTGCCATATTTAAAAGAAGAGTAATGCTAGAAATACGAACAATTTTACAATTTTTTTTTTTTACAAAGTGTTGGTATGGCATGGTCCACATTACCCTTTTTAAAAAATTATTGAAGGATATTTGTATTTTTATTTATCAAAATGATATTTGCATTTTTTTTTTTTAGTAGGCATGAAGCAGGCTTATTTATTTATATCAATCACAATATCATGAAATTTTCAAATTTGTAAATACATATAGTATGATCAATTATTACTCTACTTTTATTGTCTTTCTAATTTGTTTATAAAATATAACATTAAATATTGCAATTTTTTAGAAGTAAAATTATTAAAATATTGGAGGAAACTAACAAAATGCACCACACATCATGCAAGAACTCGACTAATATTTATTAAAAAAGGATATTGGGCTATATCATTATCGTTTATTACAAGATTGGGCAATATCATTATCATTTATTACAAGATTGGGCTACATCTTCTTCTTCTTCTTCACTTGTTTTTTCAACTATTAGCTTTTCCTTGCCTGTTGAATTCACAAAGTTGCTACATAGCGTTTTGGTCTTCCATACAGGATAGTGCATCTGGTTTTGTTTCTTTCAACACTGGTTATACTGCTATTGCAACTAGACATGTTTGTCTATCTTCAAATCCTATGTTATGGGTGACAAAAATGGCTCCAGAACCACAAGATGTATATTTATACCATTCAGACAATTTTGGATCCGTAAGATGGGAACACTTGTGGCTACTATTGCCTTCATTTTTGTGTTTGTTTATCCTATGGTATTTGTTCAAGTTTTGACTCAGCTAGATTAGCTAGAAAAAAACATAACTGGTAAAAAAGGCATTTCCATATTTCTTGGAGAACTTCTTAAGTATTGTGATGATAGAGTTGTGTTGTGTTATGTGTGTGTTATTTTGGTAATTATGTTAGGTAAGTTAACCGTGGCTCATTTGCATGGTGTTACATGGACAAGTGTTGAATAACATATTTGCTTTATGAATTGTATATGTTAGAATCTAAGGATATGGTATTTTTTTTTTTTTTTTTTTTTTGACAAGTCAATGCATTCTAATTTGTTGGAAGAATACAGTTGGATATAAATTCTTAATAAAATAAACAGGTTCTTATATCCGAATAAAAATGTTTATTTTTTTCTTCTAGTGCATCAGTATGGGATAACCTAGTTGTTTGAGAATATAAGACCAACTATGATTTTCTTTGGGAATTGAATTTAAGAGATAACCTGACAATTTATCTTTCTTGTAAATATACGTTTACATGTTATTACCAAATAGTTAGTCTTACTTAATTCCCTCATGTGGTTCACATTTGCCTGTAAAAGATATAAATGCTTTTGTTTAAACTGCATAGATATTAATTAGATGAAGTTATCAATCATCCATCCCATTTACTTACTAGCCTCAAGCTTAAATTTGTTCTTGAATTTTGAATTTTAAATAGTTTTCTAGCTTAAACTATCTAGATTGTAGCAATGTATGAAAAAGTTTAATTCCAATTACAACTTAATTATCAAAAGTTTAACAGTCTAGAGTAGCTTAATTCCAATTACAACTTAATTTACCAAATTAAAGTATCAAATAATAAACTCAGGCTTACACAATATGTTTTCTGTGTAATTTAAATAAATGTATCTTCTTTTATCGTTGTTTAGTTTATAAATGATTTTGATTAACTTATGCATCGCATGGGCATAGTGCTAATTTGCAAATAAATTTATTATGTGCCTTGTTGCAGGAAATATATGAGCCAACTGGTAACAGGTTACCTTCCAAGTCTTTTTTTTTTTTTTTTTTTTGGAGAAACCAGACTGGAAACCGCCAGCCTGGGCTGTTACCTTCCAAGTCTAAGTTTGAATTTAGCTCTATATGCCGTTCCACCAACTATGATGCTATTTTCAAGACTAAAGGGGTATATTTCTCGTATTTGGAGGCAAATAAATGCACGCTGCAAAGTCTTGTACTTCACAATCTAAAATGTCTTTTTTGTTGATGGTTTTGCAAGGTTTGTTATTGGTTATTATATCAACCAATTGAGTGCTTCTTTTAGTGTGAAAGACATAGTTGCAGAACTTGCCATAGCAGTTCCGAATCTTCCGATACAGGTTTTGTTCTTTGATTCTTATATAAGTTTATTATTAACCTTTTTCTAGTTCTGCTACTCTATGCAAACTGTTTTATATAATTTTATGTAAGTTTTGAGCATTATTAATTTCCAATTGTTGATTGTACTGAGGCTTTACAATGAAGAGTTTTATTTATGAAAATAATCCCTCGTGATGAATGTTTCACATTTTAAATTCATTATCTAATCTATATATAATAATAGGTGAAGCAGAAAGAAAATTAAAATTCCTAATTAGAGTTCTAATTTTGTGCCATGTGTCTAGATTCAAATCTGAAATTGAAGTCCAATTTTGCTCCATCTTTAGGTTCACCTCCCCTTCTAGAAATCTGCGTTCTACATTTAAATGTTGTGTCATGTGTCTTAAATTATTTAATTTTAAAAAGTTTTATTTCTTAATTTTAGAATCAAATGTGATACCACATCATAAATATTCATTCAAGTGAATTATTAAGTATAAAAACCAAAGAGACTACAATAAATGAATGGAAAAAAAAAAGTGCTTCACAATAATTTAAAAAAAAAACATGGACAATTTACATGTTATACCTAATAATATCCTTACAAATTTTTTAAAGAGTTAACAAAATATAAAAATGACTATCAATAGTATTTAAATTATATATATAGGAATTATATTATACATCTTATTGTATATTTTTAGGTGTATCCATGCATATGCATAGGGTTACAAACTAATATAATATAAAAAGTTGAATCCCAAAACTAGTGGATGCATACTATGATGACACTTATTCATTTTTAAAGCATACTACAATGATACGTGACAACTTCCTATATTTAATTGGTATAACATGGACAATCAATGTTACATGTCCAAAAATTATTTGTACATGTCAATATGTTTGCCCTAATACTAAACACATGGCATATAATTAAAAATTTTGAATGAAATAAATGTCTTTTTTAGTATGGTATTTAAGTTCACATTTTGTTCTTATTTATGACCACTAATTCTTAATTTGTCATTTGCCTATTTATTTCCCTTCCAAAAGCTATTCAAGTATTTTGTTCTAAAAAAATACTTTAATTGAGTAATATATGTGTAATCTAATCATCTATGAGATATTATCTATTGAGATTTTTTTTTAACTTATTTTGGAACCATAAGTAAATACATCACAATTAGAAAAGAAGCCTAGAAGTCATTTTATTTTTTCCACTTTTTTGACACATGAAATTAAAATTGTATAAATATAATAATAAAATGTATACAGTGTTCTCTTAACTTTTAATTTTTTATGTTTCTTTTTTGACACAATGGTGTATGTATGTGTGTGTGTATATATATAATTATATATATTTGTTTTGGGTATTGTTAGGAAGTGTTTTTGCTTTTATATCACATCATTATTTTAGCAATTACAAATACATTTATTTCAATTATCTACATGTATAATGTTTCATCCTCTTTCCCAACCTTTCATCCTCCCCATCCCCTCTTTTTTAGAGAATAAGTTTTATTTCCCTCTTCCCCTCTATATTTTTAGATATAAATATGTTCTCTCTTTATCCCTGTTATAACCAATAAGCTTAGGAATTTTGAAGAGAAATTTGTTTTACAATTGCATTTTTTTTTCCACTATTAGAGCTCTCTCTCTCTCTCTCTCTCTCTCTCTCTCTCTCTCTCTCTCTCTCACACACACACACATTTTCCTATTAATCTCTAACCTTATTCTTTGATTTGTTTTAATACTTTTCACATTACATATTGTAATTTTTTTTTTTTGAGTAAACAGTAATACTTATTAAAATACACATGAAAATAATAATAGTGTTTTAAAAAGAATTTATAATACATTACATAACTAGAGTACAACTATAAAAAGACCTAACCTTTATAGTTGTAAACTGGGGTTATAAACAGCGGATACTAGACACAATTTTTTTAATATGGAATTCAAGATTGAACTATATTTTTGGCAAAATATTTATTTAAAAACTGTTGTTATTATTTTGATGTTAATGCAAATATATTTTATTTTAGTATTTTGATTAGTGGGTGATTTTTTTTTTTTTTTTTTTGGACAATCAATTAGTAGGTGATATTTAATTTTTTTTTTTTTTTTATTTCGTATAACTTTTGTCCAATTGTGATCCAAATGTTTATTCATATTTGCATGATTGTGGAATTCACTATGTATATGAAAGTTTTTAATAGTTATGTCAAAATTTTTGTATCCAATATTTGGGTTATAATTTTTTATGTTCATACTTAAATTATATAACATTTTCCTTTCATGTTTCAAATAAAAAGTTTTATCTCCATTTTATACAAGTGCAACTTCCTAAAAAATGGTTACATATTGTTTTATATATAATCATTGAAACTCACTACTGAAATACATGGTAAAAATTAACACTCTACATTTAAAGGAAAACATTTTTTTAGATGTTTCATTTTCCCAATAATTTGTATCTCATTATCAAATAAATTTTACTATAATTTAGTTTTCTTTCCTTCACATTAAGATTGATATAAATATTGTAATATTAAAATTTTGTATATCGTATAGTCTAAAATTTTATATAATAATTGTGCGGGCCAAAACTCAAGTTACGAACAAGGTTAAGGTCACAACTAATTTGTATTATGGGCTAATAGTAATTCATAGTGAGAGTTTTGAATAAGAACACCAATCATTTACGTAAAAACCACATAAACAAGGTATATTAATTAAGTTTCTGAAGAGTGTTACAAAGTTTATCTCAAGAACATGACCACTAAAATGTTCCAAGAATCCTCTCTTTCTCTATACAATTCTCTCTAGAGTTTTCTCTGATCTTTTTTGTGTGTGTCCCTCAGTTTGCCCTTATCCTCCCTTATATTTGCCCTTCTTACTTCTCTAGGATGTGCTGTCCCTACGTGGCTGGATAATTTTTTGTCCCATCAAGCTCTTCCATCCTTATTTTCATCATGTATGGAGACTTTTAGGCTTCTTGCATTGTTTAGGCTAGTCATTCAGCATTAAATGCGACTATGCCAAGTAGGTGGCTTTCATTAATGTGGAGGAGACTGTAGATTCATTGAATCTTCTGCAAGCTTCCTCAAACAATCTCACATCTTCTAGAATTCTTCCTCGGATGCTTGGAAGGTGATTTGTCTTTATTAGCCTGACATGGATCTTAACTTCGAATGTAGTCCTCGATCAGTTCATCCTCAAATCTAGGGTGGCGCTATGTCTGGTTCATGGTCCAAGGTTTGGTTATTTTAGGATGGCTTAGTCTTAAAGCGAGCCAGCCTATAATGGGCTTATCTTTGCCTATGGCCCAATATTATTTGGGTTTGGGCTCCATAAAACCATGTTCCTACAATGATCTTTCTAATTGTTATATAAATAATGTTATGTTAATATATTAAGAGATTTTCGTTAACCTTTTATGTAATATTATTAATTCAAATAGTATAAAAAAAAATTTATTCATTGTTTCACTGATAAAGCCTATTGATTAGCCACAATTGGAAGCAAAAACAAAAAAAAATCCAGGATTATAATTATGTTTTTGTTAAACTATTAATTTTATCTAATATTTTAAATAACAATACTTATCAGTTTCCATGCATCACAATAATAATAATAATAATACTAATTTACGGGCAATCACTAGCAGTTTGGTTTTTTTGTGAAGCTCATGTCAAACTTATTACCAAGTCTATAAACGAGTCTAGGTCCAGCTTGTTTTGTATCAAGGCCTAATGTTCATGAGTTTATTCATGAACAATTTTTTTTGCTTGGGTTTGGCTTATTAATTATATAAGCCTACAACTAAGGCTTAAACTTGACTCGTTTATAAACAAATAAATATGAACGAGCTTTTTATTGAATCAAGTCATGAACGACTTGATTCATTTACAAACCTAATCGTAATCATCAAAGGGGATTTGTTAATGTTAGGTAAGTGCCTTGGTGGTTGATTTGGTCCACATAGTTGACCAAATCATAGAAATACTAGGACTTAAAGTAGCTAACTAGGTCTTTCGTTTTTGCGATGTGTGGCAAACGTAACCACAACACCAGTTAATCTTGCTCCTAATATGTGCAGCCTTAGTTTCTCAAGAGTACACACAAATTTGGCCTTTTGCACACCATATATAAAGAATAAGAAATTATTTTGGTGTACTAGTTGAGATGAGAAAGAGCTCTTTGAATGTATTTGAGGTTTGAGTTTTGTGAGCATCTTTTGTGACACATTTGTTATCTCCCTATATTCTTAGTGAAGTTTCTCCTCAATGCCACTCATAGACACAAGCCTAAAGACGAACCATATAAATTTTTGTGTTCCTGTATGATCGTTCTATTTCACATAAATCCACTATCAGTGGAGACACCCAGGTATCAAAACATTTTATATCTGAACAAATTGGTATAAGAGTTGTGCTTTCTTTATTTGGATTGGGGATCATTTAAGTTTTGCAGAGTTCTATAATTTAAAATACATATTACGAATCTCTCATATAAAGGATATTTTTTTAAGTCGAAGTCATTCTTCTTCTTCTTCTTTTTTGAGAGGGGAAGTCATTCAGTTTGGGTCTCTACTTGAGCTCGAATTTGGATCACATACTGTATATTAACAATCTGGCTTGGCCCATGGCCAACCCAATCCCTCCCTCTCTAAATTTCCCTCTATTTGATTTGATTTGGATTTGATTTATTTATTTTTTGAGAAACATTTATTTATTATTTATTACTCTTTTTTTATTTTTTTTACTGCTCAGTAGGAAATTTTGAAATCCGGACCCTAGCACTTCCAGGAAATTTTCTTCACAAATGCTAAAGTGATCATAACATAGCAGATGTCTTGAAGCATTATACAAAAATGCAAGATGCTGCACACAACTTGAACAAACATTCAAAGAAAGAATACTGTAAAGTTGTGATTTACAACTATGTGTTTTGTTGGCTTTAATTCTGTGCCAAATTTGATTGTAATTCTGTTTCAATCTTTTGTACCCTGTATTTATTGTGAAATTTAATTGTAAGGGTTGTGTGATAGAAAGAGAGAGTGTGAAGACTCAAGCAATTGAAGACTGAAGAGTTTTCGTGGGTATCTCGCGACTAAGCATCCCGCGAAGTGACTCATGTGACTTGCACATGCTGGAATGCGAAGAGTTAAGACAGGATGGAGACAGCTGTGTCTCGCGAGTATCTCGCGGGTAAAGCCTTCCCACGAGACACCCGCGAGACATTCTGTTATGTCAGACTGTACTATCTGATACACACTTTCTGTACCTACACTATATATACCCACATTACCCACAAATGTTAAGCAGTGCTTTTAAGAGAAAACCCTAGCCAAACACCTTGAGAGTTAGAGATTGTTATACCCACAATCCTCTACACAATAGCTTGTGGATTTTCCTCAACTCCTACCTCTCCATTTCCATACCATTGAGAGGTTGATAGCTCAAACACTTACCACACCCTTTCAGAGTGTCAAGCGATAGTTTGGAACTACTGGGAAGCATTAGAAGAAGTCAAAGATGGCAGATGCAACATGGAGCTTGTTGCGGGATCCAGAGAGCTAGACAAGACACAGTTCTGAGAAGTTTTGTTGGAGTAGGAGCTTGAAGGGTCTCTTACTAACCCATGTATCCCAACTGATTGTCTAGTGGATCGATTACCGCTTGGAGGACAGCGGAGGGTTTTACGCCGAGTACTTCGGTTTCCTCTTCGATAATATATCGGCGTGTTATCTTGTGTTTGCATCTTTCTTTCCTACTCTTTCATATTTCCATTTTACTGCTGAGTTGCATTTAATATGGATTTGAGTAGCTTGTTTGTTTATCCGCTCGCATTTACACTATTCCGCACTTAGCATTAAGTTAATGTAAAATCTATCGAACCGTAACTTTAATTTGAGGGTCTAAACAGCTCTTGTGTTTTTAACACATTTTCGAGCTTTCAAATACCATGAAAAAGTGAAAGATATCAAATGGAGAAAGTTTATACAATTATTATTATTTTTTGGATAAATTGGAGAAAGTTTAAACTATTCTTATCATTATCTTTTATTTTACAATTTAGCCAAATAATTCTTGTACAAATCAAAACTTAGAGAAACAAACAGAACCAATCCCAGGGAAGGCTACTAGCATGTACCATCCATATAATTAACCAACAATTCCTGGATCATGCCTCTATCTGGCATTTTCCCTGCAGCGCCATATACGGGAGCTAGCCCTCCGCTTATTGGACCCGGATTTTCTTTTACCTGAGATCAGTACATGTTTATGCCATTACTCAAGCAGTAAAAACTAAATGAATTCAATACTCAATAATGGGCTCTGATCAAAATGACAGAAGGGTAAGTATTTCACAGGTAAGAACAACTTACAGTCTTCACAGATTCCGTCAAATCCCTTAGGAATTCCTCAACAATTGGTACATGTTGAAGAGTCAGACACATGTGAATGCTGATTCAGCGCAAAGTAATACAGATTTCAGTATTTAGAAACAGACCAACTCCAAGCTAAGAAAATGTATTTACCATATAACTGTAAAGTTTTAAGTCATGAAAAGACCAATATAGAGTAAAAGACATTCAGTGTAGCCACTAAAAGAAATGATCCACCCGTTAGGATCGTCCAAAAATTCAAATTCAAAGGAAAATTATTTTTACACCCTATATCAGTAAGTTGAGCACTGACTTGTCATTAGAATTGAACATTTTCCCCCAGTGGAGAAAGAACACAAGAAGGGAGGGGGGAAGCTGCCATAAGACTATTTCACAAAATATATGCTTCAGTTTTATCTTTTCTTGTGTTAAAAAAGTTGATATACAAATGCTACCTGTTGGGTCTTTGCAGTGCATTCAAATGCCAGCCTTTGGATGACATTGTATCATTAACTTCAAATATATCCACAACATTAGATCCAAACGCCACAATCGTCATGTCTGGCCTTCCAATAATAAACAACTCGGGAATTTCCTCAATCCTGTACATAAAAAGGCTGTTACTTTCAAAGTCAGAACAATACCTCCCTCCTTCAAAACTGAAGAGGGAGAAACAGAGTTGAAAATAACAGATACCCCTGCCAAGAGCCTCATGGCTATGTGGTACTGTCTGGTCTACTCATGGGAAGAACTTGGGTTCAAAATCAAATCCCCTCCCCCAGTTGTTATAAGGAAGAAGAAAGAAAGAAATATACCCCTTTTGTAGCCTCTTTGATACTTCCAAGATCTTTTTCGTGTTCTCCAAGTACCCTATAGAATTTTGGAACAATAATCAGCACACAAGCCAAGCCTTCGGCATATTTCAGTTAGCAATGTTAGAAAGCAAACACCTCATAGCTTCAGGTGTTGCATTCTCTCACCTTCTTCCCCCAAAGACATCATTGCTGCCCAGGCCCCAGCAATCAAACCACCAGGCCTGCTCCCAGCAATCGTGGGAGATACGTACAACCCTCCTGACCACTCAGTAACTGCAGCATGGATAAAATCAAAAGTGGGAACAACAATTCATTACCAAATAAATCAGTAAGGGCAGTTGTACAGGATTTTATAAATTAATTCCGCCAACCAAGTAGAACATGTTTTGCTTGGTACAATACTCTCTTTGAAAAACATTAATTATGCTAAGACCTGCTTCAATCTCCACAATGGCTTTTGCTTATGAAATGCACAAAATGGCCCACATTTTTTAAGCAATAAAATTGCTATAAATAGTTATTAAATTTGCATATAATACTTAAATAATCATGCAAATATCATGGAAAATTAGCCTCATGCTTTAATAATGCATGTTGTCTATGATTTATATTCAAATGATGGAGACAACACTATAGTGTATAATGTTCACAAATTCTTTCCATATTGTCATGCAAGCCAAGAGCATTCATCCAGTGTGATTTTGATCAAATCATTACACATCCATGAGACCATTTCAACACAGACTTGTTGAAAGTCCCCCAAAGAGAAAAGAGGAAAAAGTAAAAGTATATATACGTGAAGACTTGACTTACAAGACTAATTTTGTTTTTTGAATAAAAGAATTTGTACTTACCAGCAACAAATTGGTGCTGTTGGAAAGAAGTGAAAAAGCCAGCATTTCCACCAACCAAGATGCCATGAAAGAAAAGCATATTAAAAAGAATTCAAAATCAAGAAGTAAAAAAAAGAGTGACAGTAAATTTTAGAATTATACAAATGTAATAAATTATAATATATACACACACACATACATACTAGGAAAATAGATAAAAATTAAGGCAAGTAATTTGGAATTTGAAAATTTTGAAATGGAAAAATGAGCAATAGAACTCTCTGTCTGCTTCCTGTTCAAGATGCAAACTACAGTTGTCTAAACAAATGATTGATTACCTTTCTGATAGCATGATTTTTATACAGCACTACACTTGTTCCTTTGGGAGCCAACCCGTATTTATGCACATCCACTGATATTGAGGTCACTCCTTTAACAGTAAAATCGAAAGGTGGGATTGGGTACCTGAAATTTAGGGTCTTAAATAAATAAATAATAAAAAATAAAAAAAGTGGAAGCAGAACAAGCAACCATCAAAAGATAGACTGAGCTAATAAAAATAGAAACAGCCTGCCATACCCAAGTTTACGAGCAAAAGGTAGTACAAAGCCACCAAGACAAAGGTCAACATGGAGACAAATTCCGAAGCTAGTAGCTAATTCACCAAGATCCTATGAAATAAATTTCCAAAATTTGTTCAAGTATTTAGAAATCCAAAATTTAAAAGAGACAATAATTTTTGTTACTGGTTAGCTACACACACACTCATTGGATTTTGAAAGACCTCACCCTCCATCCCATTATTGTAGAAAGAGGAAGTACCAGTTGAGCCAATAAATTTACATGAACAAGTTAAGGTCACATGCTTTTCTCATCATTACTGATAAAGAAAAATACATACCTCAATAGGGTCAATGATGCCATGAGGAAACCCAGGTGCAGATCCAACAATCTGCAAGATCAAAAAATTCTGGTTGGTTCAAGTGGCAGATGTAAATTTAAGTTGGAAAAGCCTACTCAGCCACACAAGAGGGTACACCAAGAAATTTTGTATTTTAGGCCTTTTTCTTTGGGGAAGAGGGAGCGGGGTGGGCGTCACTTTGATTTAAAAAAAGCACCATCATGGACTTAAGAAGAAATAAGCAAGACTAACAAAGTAAAATCAGAATATAGTCTACAAGTGTCATACAAAAATGGTGTTTCTGTTAATACGTCGCCTAATAGCTTGGACATCTGCTTGAAATTCTTTATTCACAGGGACACGCCACAGCTTGATGTTAAAATATTGTGCAGCCTTGTCATATGCTGAGTGTGCAGATTCAGGTATTATCCTGTGCTCGGTAAGAAAATCACACACATAAATTACTTCCAAATCAAGAGTAAACTAGCAAATAACCAAAGAATTGGAACGTTATCAATACATTTCAGGTTTTGTAATTCCCTTCTTAGTTTTCATGTAGTCCCGTGATGATTTCACAGCTAATAGTATGCTTTCTGTTCCACCTGATGTCATGTTTCCACATATTTGTCCTCCTGAACCCTTCTCTTGACTGCCAAGTAGTGCAGCTGTCATTGCAACCACTTCTGCTTCAAATCGTACTACACTCTGGAATACATCCAAATGCAATGGATTGGTATGTGCAAACCTGAAAAGCGAATCAAACCAAGTAATGATGAGAGATAGAGGGCGTGTGCACAAAATGGTGTGGAAAGGAACTGATCTTATTGGATTCATCATTGCAAAGCATATGGAATCCTAACTGTGAGGAAAAGAAAAGCACCATTGAACACATATTGAGCACACATAACCAGGAAAGTGTCAACTTAAATGACAGTCCTAATTAAATTAAAAGGTTCAAAAGAAGTCAATTTTTAGTTTTATCATCCAAAGTATTTAATTTATATTTTTTATCACAGAATGAGTATTTCAAAGCAGAAACTACAAAGTGATTTTTGGTTAAAATTCACAACATTTTCTAATGTTTCAAAAGAGGGTATAGAAGGGATTATACTTTTTTCTTTTCTTTTCCTTTTGATAACGTAGGGAACCTGTCTAAAGAAGAGCCCTTTGGACTCGCCACAAGACCTAAAAGCAACTAATCCCACATACCAAAATCCATTGCCAGGTGATTCAGGAGGATTCACCCCTGAACATTCACTTCTGGCGGGCTAAGCCGTTTTTGCTTACTGAAAGGATTATATGATGCCAAAATATAAGATTTAGTTTATGTTGCTTAAGAAATCTGCATGTCCAAGCATTTAAGAAACTGCAATTCCCTTGTGCAAACAAGGAAGCCACTTTCACAGAGACAAGCATTCAGTGAAGAGCTGTTTGGATCTTTCTTCAATCTTAAAAATAAATATAAAAAAAATTAAAAAAAACCTGGAACTTTCTTCTATCCAGCACACATATTGAAGGTATAAACACGGAGTACATATAAACTATAGAGTCTGACAGTTGTATTGTGCTTGACATTTGAGTAGAAACCAATTCTTGGTATGGGTTAGTCTGAAGAAGACACTGGCATGACTGCCAGTAGAGAAGTCACTCAGTTGCAAAAGGATAAGCAACAAGCTTTAGCTATCACACCCAGTGCAGACTCTCTAAGTTTACCTCCACTCTTGTTTGCAATTATTATGTATCATTATTACATTGTCTGGGGTAGTTTGTAACCTATAAGGACTTGTTTATGGGCCACCACAAATACAGCACATATTACATTTGGGAGTGAGCATTAAAAACTGAACATATAGAAAGAGAAGGGGAGGGGGGGGGGGGGGGGGTTATGTACTGTTATGTACAACATCTTACTAACATTGAACATGCCTCGTTAATTACAGAAAAATGCCCTTCAGATTCATTTCCTCCAATGTACCTGCAAAAGAACCCAAAACTTATGAAGCACAACTGCAGAAACCAGAAATCTAATTTGATATTTTTATGTAAAAGAACAAATACAAAAAGTCCATGACAATGGTAACTAACATACACTGTACCAGAACATTTTCCTTGCCAAGCCACGTCGTTTCTTTTCTCATCTTTCATTTTCTCTATGACTCCAACTCCTAACCCTGCCCTTGGCAACTCCGTGCTCCAAGCCTCTCGCTTCGATTTACCACCAGACTGTAACTTATCCACAACCTGCTCATTCAACCAACCATGAGTCCATGACATCCACAAAAGCATTCAATTTTATTTAAATTTTCCATTAAAATAAATAAATAAGTACTATATTGATTCAAAACACGCAAGAAATCGATGCTCATTGATCAAGGAAAAAGAAAAATAGTTCAGACCGTCGGATTTGGATCCAGTCCTCCAGGCCCTACTAACACACAGAACTTAAAAATAGCTACTGATAAAAAAAACATTTAAACAAACAGCATTGAGGAAAAGATTTCTCTCCAATTATTGAGTATAAATTTTGAAAATCTAATTGTTGAATTGTATGTTCTTATTATATCCTCTATGCTTGCAAAATTTCAAGAAGATCAAAGATTAATAACTATGTCATCTATCAAATATTTAAATTTCAAATTTTTGTAATCTAAAATTATGTACAAAAAATAAGTTTATTGATTGAATAGTAAACACCATCCGATTTGAATGAAATTTGACATGTTAAATCCAACGGTTAGATATTCAAAATTCACATCTAATAAAAAGATATAGGAGGAGTGTAAAGGGTTTCTCTCCAGAGAGAAACTTTGTCCCAGCATTGAATGATCATCTAGCAAACTTCTCTAATTTCCTCTTATTCGAGCTCATTTCATTTATTGCAGAATAACAATTTGTGTAATTTTCATTTACATAAACAAACAAAGAACACGAATCAAATAAACACACGATGACACACTTAAATTAATTAATTAAAACTGAAAATTAAAATAAAAAGAGAGAGAGAGAGAGAGAGAGAGAGAATAAATTCTCATAAATAATATTCTGACCTTCTGTTTCTCGGCATCGATGTAATTCTTGACACCAGGAACCAACCTGTACAATATTTTCTTTTTCGAATTAATAATTTAATAAATCCAAATAATTTTGATAGTGAATGAAAAGTAAAAAATATACTTGATGAGGGTCATGAAGAAGCCTAATGAGGTGGCCTTGAGGCCTCGTTGGTGAAGAAGAGTAAGAAACGAATGAAGCGTGCAAGCGACGAAGAAGGCGGGGAGAGGAGCGAGGAGCAGAGCCAGAGGCTCGTATTGGGATAAGAATGAGTTCGCGGAAGCTCTGAAACTAATCAGAAATGATTTCAAAGAAGAAGAATCCATAGCCAATGATGAAGAACAAGAAAGAATGAAAGAAGGATATGTATGAATACTCTTGTCTATGATATTATTTGTGTATTGAGAGTTGAGAGAGATGATGATGAGTATGTATATTATTGATAATTGAGGTTTTACTTTATTTGTTTGTTTGTTTGTTTATATTTATTTGTCGCGTGCAAGTTATGCACTTCGATTTCGGCGAGGTTGAGATGTGTTGTTGTGGTTGGCGTGTTGAGGAGTCCTGAGCTTCTTTCTTAGTGTCTAGACTCTAGTGGTCTGGTTATTTCATTGACTTCGTTATATTATTACAATATTACTATGAAAAATTCTAAAAAAACATAAAATCACGCAACTTGCAAACTATATTTATGTGAGGGTCTGTGAATGGCGGAAAAAAAAAGTAATGAGTCATGAAAGTGGTAGGCAACTAATTAAAAGTTGTGGCAACTTATGTGATACTAAAACTCCTTTGTTACTATTATTATTGTGGCTCTGTTTGTTTCAAAGATGATGTTTTCTTAAAAATGAGTCATTTTTCAAAAAACGTTTTCTATAAAAGTATCTTATTTTCTTATGTTTTGTAGCAACTTTAAATAAGTTAAAAAATAATTTCTTAACTTCTTTCAGTTAGCTTGTTGTAAGATAGAGTTGTTTTTCAAAAAAAATTAGTAGAAACCCATCTCTAAAAATAAGTCATACTTTTTATGTTGACTAAAGATAGTTTTCCTTTAACTCATTTTTTATAATACTATCAAACACTGGAAAATAGGGAAAACTATCTTTATACAATATTTTTCATTGAAACAAACAGAGCGTTACTATTGTATAGTACTATATTGTAACTCTAATGTTGTTTTGTTTCAGCTGAGTTTTTGATGATTATGTAGTATAAGACGAACAATGTTAAAAAAATGACGCATCGTCTTGTTGTGCTGATGCAATTTTTGTAGTTACGTACGAAGTCCAATTCATGTTCTTTAAATCAAACGACAGGCAACATAAATGGAAGACTTTTTTTTTTTAAAGAATCTAATTGGAAGGCTATAGGACTCTGTTTCACATCAAAAATTTTAGCACCACATAAACAACCACAATTTTTGTCATAACTATCCATGTGTTTGACTAAAGATAGTTTTTCTTTAACTCATTTTTTATAATGCTACCAAACACTGGAAAATAAGGAAAACTATCTTTATACAATATTTTCCATTGAAACAAACAGAGTGCTACTATTGTATAGTACTATATTGTAACTCTAATGTTGTTTTGTTTCAGTGAGTGGTAGGTTCATGTGAAAATGACAAGCAACTAATTACAATTTACCAAGTAGGATAGTTGTGGTAAAAATTGTGACTTTCTATATGGTACTAAAATTACTCATTTGATATTTTCACAGCTTTTTAGTCACTTAATACATTTTATTGAAAAAAAATAAAAGGGTAGTTGGAATTTTGGAATCCATCAAATATGTTTTGCCCATATGTATTCTTAAAAATTTATATTTTAGAATAGAAGTTGAATCCACAAAAATGAATATTTTATTTTCGCATTTTACTAGAGGATAATAAAATTTAATGTGACCAATATTGTTATAAATTAGTAACGGTCGTTCTCAATAGACAACCTGACACGACATGACAAGTAATTAAACACTCGTAATAAATGATGAGTAACATACACTCACCAATGACCAACTAGAGGATAGTAAAATTCAAGGAAGGTGACCAATACTGTTATAAATTAGTAACGATCATTCTCAATAGACAACCTGATAAGTAATTAAACACTCACAATAAATAATGAGTAACGTACACAATACGACAAGTGTTAAGGCCCATTTTTGACAAGGAGCCCAACAGCAGAAGAAGCCCAACAATAGGGAAATATGAAAAGGAAAGGAAAAGGAAATAGGTAATAAACCCAATGAGCCAACATGGCAAGAATGACTGCCAACAGACCCATAGGCACAACAAGAGGTAAAAGTAAAGTAAATGGGTCATGAAAGCCTGAGAAAAGAGGTAATTACCCCAATGGGAAACATGGTAAGAATTACAACTAACAAGCCCATTAGCACAACAAAAAGTAAAAGCAAAGTAAATGGGTCGGGGAAGCTCAAGGAAAGAGGTAATAAGCTCAATGGGCCAACATGGCAAGAATGACAACCAACAGACCCATAGGCACAACAAGAGATAAAAGTAAAGTAAATGGGTCGTGAAAGCCCAAAAAAAGAGATAATTAGCCCAATGGGCCAACATGGCAGGAATGACAGCTAGTAGGCCCATGGGCATGGCAAGAAAAGAAGTAATAGGAGCAAAAGCCCAATGAGCTAGATGGACAAGGGCTTCTACCAAGGCAATGTCCAAGCCCGTGAGGAAATAAGAGAAGGCAGTACAAGCCCAAAAGCCTACGCCCTCCATGCCACGGAGGATAAGCATAGACACAAGAGACACGTAGCAAAATGAGACATGGCAAGAACGTCAGAAATGGCGTGAAAGCGAAAGAAGATAGATGCAGAGGGTAGTGGAGCTTATGTACAAGGGCCAAAGCACTACCTACCTGTACCCAACCAATACAGGAGAGGTGAGCCCGAAGTCAAGGGTCTTAGAGGGTGTGGTTTGGTAGTGGGGGGAAAAGTGGTCTATTTTGGGGTTCCTACTAAGGCTTCTTTTGGGGAAAATTTCTTGCTAGGATGGCATTTCGCCCAAAAGAGGCAAGCAAAGGGCTTGGACCACCTAATGCATGCCATAGAATTAGGTAGAAAGAGAGCCTCCAACCCTTATCCATTTGAATAAGGCAGAAAGGGTGAGAGGGAAAAACAAAACAAGGAAGTTGTATCTTGAAACAGTGAGTGATGCAGCAAGCACACTTTGGACAGAGGTAGCGGCCGGGCAACCAACGGGTTAGTGGATGATCCTGAAGGGATGCTCACAAGAAGCCAAAAACGGCTGGTGAAGCTTTAGGGACAAAATGGAGAAATCTCATAGAATTAGTTCACTATAAAATGGGGAAGTAGCCATAGATGAATGGGGAGATATAGCAAGATAGCAGTAAGAAACTAAGAGAGAAAAAGGGACGGAGAGGATAGCAATAAAACTAAAAGTAATAAGACCTAAGAAAGAAAGAAGGTGGTAAAAAAGGAAGAGAGAAAACACGGCAGAAATAGGGGGCATACATCAATAGACCATTTTTTCTCTCCTCTGGACGTACCCACTCTCTGGGATTCTATAAATCATAATCCAAAACCATTTAGGCCCTTTCTCCAACATGAATAACTTCAATGGCAGAAACCTACAATGAGGTTATCCGTGTTGGGGGTTTGGTTCCCTGGACCTATTCTTGCAAAGAAACTCAACCTAAAACTTGAAGAGTGAACTAACATTATCACGTTTGCCTAGTGTTGTTGCTTTTGTCTTGCTGCGACTTCTTTTAACTTGTTTAACATTTACGTTATTATTTGTTCTGCCGTAGTGATCCATGCTGCCAATTATTCTGATGTAGTAACTTTTTGTATTTGTTGTATTAGGTATTCTGCTGCAGCATCTTTTTCTTATTGTATTTGTTGTATCAGTTGTTCTGCTACAACATCTTTTTCTTATTATATTTGTTGTATCAGTTGTTCTGCTGTAGGATTGATTATTATTTTGCTGTACCAGTCACCCCGTGGTGACATCATTTGATATACCTGCTATATCGTTGGTTCTGTTGTCGTATTTTTCTATTATTCTGCTGAGACATCACCTGCTGCATTTGCAAGGATGCCCAACTTGCTGCAGCATTTTCCAACCTGTCTAAGCATTGGGCATGCCTGGCTTGCGCACAAGCTAGCTTGTAGTATAACCCCACCAGGCCAGTCCCAACTCCTTTACCCATTAGTTCACAAGCCTTGGTGTAGCAGAACAGGTTTTGGCCCATTAACGCGAAAGGCCCCCAAAACAAATAGTTAAACACTCACAATAAATGATGAGTAACATATGCTCACCAATGAATGATTAGCCATTGGCCCTCATAAATGCCATCATAAAGATGATAAATGTTTTACTTCATAAAGACAAAGCATTCAACACCCTATGGGCAAGAGAGTATAAAGTCAACCTAATACTTGAAGGTAGGGGTGGCAATTCGTGTTCGCGGGTCGGGTTCGTGTTGTGTCGAGCCATGAGTATTCGGCTATATGAGTTGACCCGATCCTGACCTGTTTAGTAAACGTGTCAGGAATTTTCAACCCGAACACGACCTGTTTATTAAACAGGTCAACCTGACCCAGCACGTTTAACTCGTTTAATTAACAAGTCATGTAAAAGTCAATACAAATGACCCATTTAATAATCTATTTGATGAATAGGTCATACCAAACCTATATAATTTTTCTCAATTCCCATATATCTAAAATTAAAATACAATTGCAACTATAAATATAGTAATAAACATATAAAAACAACCATTAATTAAGCAATAATATCAAAATAACTAATAATTTTATAAGCTAAACGGATCAAAAGGGTCAGACGGGTTCGCATGTTGAACATGAACACGACCCGTTTATTAAATGGGTTAGTCGTGTCAACCCGAATATAACCAGAACTCGTTTAGCCTCAACCCATGACTTGTTTATAAATGGGTTAGTCGTGTCGGGTTCGCGGGTCGTGTCAGTTTTTGCCACCCCTACTTGAGGGAAAGGTATGCAATATAAGCATAAAGAATTATTTTACTACTCTCTTGATAAATCTAAGGGTCCATTTAGAAACAACTTATTTAGCTTTTTACTGAAAATTTTTTGTTGAAAGTGTGCTAAAGTATACTTGTACCTTGAAATTTTTTGAAAAAGTGAGAAAAAGCTAGAAAAAGTGAGGCTTTAAAAAACTGTAAATAAAAGTTAAAAGTTAAAAGCTAAAGCTTAAAACTGATGTCAAACTCACTCTAAGTATCTAACTTTGTCATCGGAGGGCCCTTGGCCAGTAACTGGCACCACACCGATGTCTAACCTTCGCTTTCCTTTATGATTTATAGGTTTACTATTAGTTAATATCATATATAATACAAAAAGTTTACTCAAGACATAACAATTGATGTGATTGGCGCTGTATTATTTTATTTTTATTTTTTTTACAAAAGTATCATTTTGGTCTATACATTTTGAGGTTATTGTCAATTTGGTCCTCACATTTTGATAGCCGTCAGTGTAGTCCATGTTAGTATTTTCAACTTTGAGTCAATTTAATCCCTAGCGTCAACTCAGTAAAGAAAATATTCTACCAAAAAAATATAGGGACTAAATTAGCATTTTTGCCAATTTTGAAATATTTGTTTTGTTTATGTTTTATAATTAAAATAACGAAAAAGATATATGTAATAAAATTTGTAAATGTTGTGGCATTACTCAATCTCTAATCCATTAGAACATCAACTTCGGGCCCGTGGCTATACTCAATAAGAGCTTCTCAACGCCAAAAAAATTACAGTTTGTTCATGTCTGTTAGGTTTGTATTAGGGCCTTTAACAAGAGTCCGGCCCAACCTGCAAGAGTAAGGATCCATAATTCATCCACGGCTCAATGCTGGCATCAGACTTGGATGGATCATAATTATCTTCTATGTTTTTTTACCCTGTTGCATGAATGAGGAATTTGTCGGAAAATTACCCATAATAATTTTTTCTCTTCACATAAAATTTAGAAAGTTTCAATTTTGATATCATTTCTAGATTAGCCAGAAGAATTATGTTGTTCTTTGTAATTGTGGAACTGGGTCAGCTCAGAATTTGATAGGTTTTGCTTCTTTGATCAATTTATTATTTCTACTTAATTGATTGCTAGTTCTTGCATGGTTGGATCATGGCATTCTATTTAGTAATTACTTACAAGAAATTAGGGAAAATGTTTTTGTAAGGACCGGATTTGAGTCCCTAGCCCAAAAGATGGATGGACTTAGGCCCAAAAAGCCCAAAACAATGAATTTGTAGAGAGTGGGTTGGAAAACTGGGCTAAAATGAGTTGGACAACAAATAATGTGGACTCAAGTGGTAAGACCAGGGAGATAGATTAATTTAAACTAAAATAGATCGTTCTCGGCACAGTCCGAGGAGATCAGTTCTTATATATTTCTTACAAGTTTGATTACAAATTTGATTCCTGATTGCTACAGTGTTTCTCTCTTGATTTCTCGCCCTTTATTCCTCAAGGGTTTCTTACATTATATATCTCTCTTTCAATGATCTTGGCCCTCCATTTGTTAATCATTCAAGCCACTACTTGAGTGCTTGTCCCATCGGGCACCCCCACTAACCCTCTGTGAGTTGGGGTAGCCAAGGCAGCACTGTTCAGAAGTTTTCTCCATATAAATGCGACCAGAAAGTTAGCTGCAGAGCATTCAATGCGGTGGCAGTAGCTTTTCCCTGGATATTTCCTAGTTCCCATTCTTCTAGTACGTTCATAATGCACGTCCCTATCAGTGGAATTTCCTGAAAGGTCACTTTGAACGATAGGATATACATTTGATCTGTGCTTTGTTTATCCGAGGAGATACTCCTCCTCGGACCACCTTCCCCAACCTTTCCATTTGCATCTTACTTACGGGACTCTGAGCTTAACACCCTCACTACTGTTTATTCGTCCTCAGACAAACCAACATCCTCGGCCAAGCCCCAAGACCCAATATACAATTTTGGGCCCTTCTCCCTACAGTTTTTTTTTTTTTCTTCTTTTTGTTTATTGTTATTGTTATTATTAAAATTTTACAATTCTGATATGCCTCTGAAATTGCATTTTATCTTTGGTGATTCACTTGAGTGCTGGATAATTTGGCTCTGTTCAATTTTGATGACTTCGGGTAGTTGCTATAAATTTTTGTGGTATTGGATGTTTCCTCCTTTTATGTTACAACTAGCTTCTAACTCCATGCATATGCATGAATACACTTAAATATATATAATAAGATGCATAATATATATATATAATTTAAATACTATTGATAGTCATTTTTATATTTTGTTAACTCTTTTAAAAAAAAAAAAATTTAAGGATATTATTAGGTATAAAATGTAAATTTTCCATGTTTTTTTTTTATTATTGTGAAGCACTTTTTTTTTTTTTTTACGATTCATTTATTCTAAACTCTTTAGTTTTTATACTTAATAACTCACTTGGATGAATATTTATGATGTGATCTCACATTGGATTCTAAAATTAAGAAATAAAATTCTTTAAGAATAAATAATTTAGGACATATGGCGCAAAATTGGAACTCTAATTTGAAATTTTGATTTGAGTTTCTCTCAACTTCACCTATTATTATTATTATTATTATTATTATTATTATTATTATTATTATATATAGACGAGCGAAAAACAACTGAGGTTATTACCTTGTCTCGTGGTGCTCTTACTTTATCAAGTTGTCATATTTGAAATAAAAAAATAAAAAACTTTCTCTTACGGTTGTGTATATTTTTAACTAGTCGCTAATCCGCGATATGTACAAAAAGGTTTTATATAAATGTGATACATATATAACATATGCACAATTATCTTGGTTTCTTTTTCTTCTTCTATTAAATCCATTTTTCAATTGTCCTTTAAGATGTTACTGTAAGTCGAAAATTATTCCAATCAAATGATGGTGCTTGCCAACCCGAAATAAAATTAATTTTGCCAAATTCAACATTAACATCTATTTGTCAAATCCCAATAGCTAAGCAAAAGAATATTGCCAAAATCCTATTCCTTAACCTTCTTGTACTTCCACGCTAACTAGGCAAAGGGAAAAAAAAAAAATTAGGAGTATGGACCATCTAGCCAAATTAAGTGCAAATTTAAAAAATAATTAACTTAAATTTCTAATAACATTAAACATCCCAAAATTAGAAAAAGTAATAATAAAACTTTAAAATATGACCCTAGGCACCAATTAATTCACTTACAACAAAAGTAGCAAAAGTTACAAAGAATGATATGTCAAGCACAGCTTATTCCTATACCAACACAAACCTTAGGCTAAGAAATCACTTTGCACATCCCCATCATATTTTTTGTAAGCCCATACACATCCTCCTTCAGTATCCAAAGCATAAGGAATTGTATCATCAAACTATATAAACTAATTAGGATGATAGTCTAATATTCACCGTAACAATGTGCAACTTACTTTCTACACCACTTCTGCACCTTCTAAAACACCAAAAATATCTAACTTCTTAAAATGAAGCTGTTTGATGAAATCTCTTTTAAATTAAATCATAAAAATAATTTTATTAAAAAATATTAAAATAATAACAAATGATAGAAAAAAATAATTACTTTGTGAAAAAAATTAAAACATTTTAAAACTCAAACTCAAACTTTTGCACTCACCAGGGAAAATCAGATATTGTTATATTTCGACTCAGCTTGTAACGTCTTCACTGAGCACTGTCTTTGTGAAAATCTCAAACCATGAGTCCGAGGTTGAGGCCGATTTGATAATAGCCTAAATAAACCTTAATCACTAACCATTTGAAATTACAATAGATGAAGAAGAAGAGTTCTAAATCAAAACCTTAATTAAAACAAAATCTAACCCAAGCACCTAAATCAAAAGCCAACCGATCAAAATACCAAAAGCTAAATCCTATTAAACCTCCAAAGTTAAAAATAAAATTTTACATTTTAAGCCTTTATATATTTTGATGAAGATGAGTCTTTCAAACATGGAAAACTCATAACATGTTGTTGATGCCCACTTTGGCAAGGAGGCCCAATAACAAGAAGCCCAACAATATGGGAGGAAAAGAGTTAGTAAATTTAGAAGAAAATCATTAAGCCCGAGTGGCAGGAATAATGGACCATAGGCCTAAAAAATAGTAAAATGGCCTCAAAGAAGGCAAGCGGGCCCAAAGGAGCCCAGAGAAAGAAGTAGAAAACCCATGGGCATTAGGAGAAATAGAAAGCAAGCAAGGATGGGCCAAAGAGGCCCAAAGTAATGAATTAAGTGAGTAAGAGGTTGGTGGAAAAGCCCATAAATGCCAAAAGTAAAGGATATGGTAATTTGGGCTAGGGAAGCCCAAAAGACTTAGCAAGAGCCCATGGGAATGAAGAATTGGAATGGCCGAGGATATCGAAGGAAATGAAATGGGTCGAGGATGCCCAAGGAAATGAAATGGGTCAAGGAAGCTCGGAAGCGATGAAACGAGCCAAGGAAGCCCAAAACAGCATGAATACTAGCCCAATGATAATACCGAGCCACTGGAATTAAGCAAATGGAAAACATACAGCAGGCCCAAAAGAGGCCCAGTAAGCACGAGTTAAATAATAGCACGGCAGGAATAACAAAATGGCATGGCAGAAATGCTAGCAGACTCGCAAAAGGGGTAAATAATGGATTAGAGATGGAAAAGCCCACAATCAAGCAAGGCCCAGCCCAGGAGGGAAGTAAGACATAAAGAACAAAGGCTTAGAGACTTATTCACGCCACAAGAGGTCAAGAACGAGCAGCAGAATGTACAGACGAGCCTTCAGGTCATAACAAACGCATGAACAGCAAACAAGCTACGGACACACATGGAAGTGGAGCACACACAAGGCTCAAGCACTATCAACTTGTACCTAGTCAATACAAGAGTGGTGGGCCATAGGTCAGATGTAAAAGAGGGTATGGTCTGGCAGTGGGGAGAAGGGGAGAGCCTATTTTGGAGTTCCCGCTCAAACTCTTTTGGGGGAAATGTCCTACTGTGATGACATACCACCCAAAAAAGGAAAAGATAAGTTGGAACCACTAGGTGCATGCCATGAGGGATAGTGAGAGAGAATGCCCACCCTTATCCTGATGAGAATGTCACGGTGAGTAAGCAAACAAAATAAGACTCTTTGTCTAGGAATGGGATGTGGCACGGCCAGCATAGGTAAGTGGTGGTGGGTGGGAAGCTGACAAGGACACCCACACTAAGACAAAAGCGGTTAAGGGGTAAAATAGTAAAAACCCATCACGGCAGGCAATATAAAAGGAGCCTCAGCCATGCACAGTAGGGGATAACTTAACAACACCACGGAGAACAACGGAACAACGAAGCAAGAACAAGAGAAAACAGAGAGAAAAAGAAGTAAGAAAGGGAATGAAAAATAGAGCAGAAAACTTAGAAAGGAAAACAGAGAGAGTAGGCAAGAGTTTGATATTAGGCATACACCAATAGGCTAATCCCTTCTCTCCCTCTAAAAGCCTACCCTCTAATAAGGATTAAAAAATTTGAGGATAAGCCATTTAGGTCCATTCTCTCAAAGTGGGTAATTTCCGTGGTAGGATCTTCTTGTAAGATTGCCCACATTGAAGAGTGGTTCCCTTCCTGGATTTAACTCTGTAGGGAAATCAAGCATGACAGACTGACCACCCTTCCTTTCATTTTATTGATTAAGCATCGGTGTTATTTCTATTTCTTTATTATTACCATCTTATTTATAGTGCATTTATATTGCTGCATTATCTCCTCCTTTATTAAAATCACGATTTGGTATTTCCTGTTTTCTGGCTAACAGTAAGCATTTTCCTTTTGTTGTTGTTATATTATACCTTCCTGCCATAACTCTTTTGTAATAGTTTCCTCTGCCATGGACATGTGACCAAAGTTTTAGTAAAGGGGTTTTAGTTTGTGCACAAGCCGGCTTGGGGTGTATTGCAGTCAAGCCGGTCCTGACTCTCCTACCCAGAACCATTGGGCCATAGCGTGGCAGGAAGCAACCCATCCTACAGTTGCGAAAAAGGCCCACCACACATGTTTATAATTATCTTATGGGTAACATTTAATATAACAAAATAGTAACTAAGTGACATTGACACCCTAAAATCTATAATATATTTAGAACCTTATTCAAAAGTTTTGAATTAAAAGAACACAATTTAAAAAGAATAGTAAACCAAAGTGCCAAATTAGACCTAATAACCACAATTTCACTCCCACTAACAAATAAAGAGAACGAGTAAGGCGAAAATCCTAAAATTAAAGTAAAAAAAATCACTAACCATTCTTTAAAGCCCATATAGAATTTGATCTTCTATGACATTTCCCTAGACTCAATAAAAAAGAATAGAGAGGAAAAAGGAGGCTTGGACATGTTGCTATAATTCCTGTTTTCTATGACAATCCAATGTTGTTACAAAAGGTGGACGTCTATCTTCTTCAACCAAATTAACTCTTGTACATCTTTAGCATTGTATCATTCTTACCGTCAAAATTAATGCCTCTAAATTATGTTACTGCCTGGTGTCACATTCTGTACATAAATATACTCTATTCTATAGGATGGAAAGCTAATGCAGTCGAATTCTATTCTTTATTTAATCGAAGCTGGCATAACTTAGCTTTTGGGAGCCTTGACATTATTCTAATATTTTGTGGTGCTATGCTAATTATTTAAAGGTTGTTGACTCTATACCTAAAAGTTATAGTGATGAAATTTGAGACCCTAACATCAAAGATAGCTGAAGAGATTTCGTTGTGTTTAGGTTGATTGGTGAGAAAACTGCGAGGAAAAAAAAATCTAAATTAAACATTCCCAAGAAACAAACAAAGGCTTACACAATATTTTTAATTTTTGTAGTTAAGCCCCCTTCCAAAACCTTAGGCCCCCTTTTCTCCACAATAAGCCTAACTAGCCTCACCTAGATAGCAACTATCCAATCAAAAAACTTAACAAAAACAATAAAAATATTCACAAAGGTGATTGTATTTTAGTAAAAAAAAAAAACTATTTTACCACCAAAGAACCAAAATATTATGTGTTATTGGAGAAGTTAAAGCTAAATTTTTTGCAACTACAGTAAACTGGTATAAATATCAATTGACTATAGCAAGTTGTTAAAAATAAAATATAATATTTTACTAAGATTATATTTCTTCCTTCAATTAAAAAACTCAAATTCTTTCGCTTCTTTTATTATTTTAATGAATTGTTTATATTATTTTAAATGAAGTTATAAAAAAAAATAGAACATTTGATGTTGTAAAGTGAGGTGGTAAAATAGATAAAGTAACTTTTTGATGTACTAAAAGCTAAAATTTTTAGCACCATCAATGTGAATGCTCTAACATCAACAACAACAACAACAACAACAACAACAATAACAACAACAACAACAACAACAAAAAAAAAAAAAAAAAAAAAAAAAATCCTAGCTAGCCTATTATTAAAAAAAGACATTATTTTGTTTTTGTTTGTCTTTGTTGGTAAATGATTGCATCTTAATGTATTTAGAAACAAAGATTTTGAGTATTTATAATTTTTTAATACTATATGGATGCCTATTTGGATTTTTTTTTCTTTATACTCCGACCCCCACTAGCCTAAAATCCTAGGTCCGTCCCTGGGTTTCATGAAGGGCCATCTAAGTGAGGGATTGAAGGTGTTCATGAAGGCAAGGGTTAGAAGGACTGAAGGTTGAGAGAGAGAGAGAGAGAGAGGCGGTGGTGGTAACTGGTGAGTCCTTGAATATGTTTAGGGTTTTATAAGAGGCTGAGAGTCGAAAGAGAGAGAGGAAGTCGAATTTTTTTTTTTTTAACAATAAAACGTTATAAATTAATTAAAAAAAAAATTGTTGATGTCGAATTGTTTTATAGTATATAAAGATGATTGGCATAGATTTCATTTTGGATGCTTTCTATTGGATTAAACCCTATATTTATTAATTCTTTGAATAAAGAAGATGCACAAACAGGATCTCTAAGACATCCTAAAAGAGTGTTTATTAACATGTGTTTCATAATTTAATCTCTTGATTGGATATTAAATATTGAGAGATTGGAAGAAAGTTACACCAGTTAGTGGATTCCTGGACTTGTTAAGTTGGAATTTCAAGTTACTAAAAAAATGTCATGTTTGTGTGTGTCAAGAGAGAAGCAGGAAAGGCTTGAGGTGTTTGAATTTGCTTGTTGCCAGTAATTAACTAATTATACTTTTTAGTTTACTATTCTATTAGTTGCTTGCTGATTTTATTGGGCTGTGTGCCTCCTTACGTCCCTTAGAGCACTAGCATTAGGAGGTGTAAAAACCCCTTGTGGTGGGCCTTTTTGTGTTGTTGGGCTTCGATCCCTCCTACTACACTACGGCCCGTGGATTTGAGGTAAGAGAGTTGGGACTGGCCTAAATGGGACTACACTTTAGGCCAGCTTATGTGCAAGTTGAACCATTCCAATATAGACGCGTTCTAGCAGGAGCATCACGGGCTGGGTGTATGGCATGGCCATGGCAGGAATAACTGTTACAGATGTTATAGCAGGAATACAGTATGACAAAATAACTAAAATACTAAACGGAATGAATGAGACTAACACGAAGAAGGAAGGTAGCTAATAAAGTTACCGCAGAATAATGCAACAAATGGAAATAACGCTACAACAAACAACTTAATAACTGAACAGTAAACTAATCACCCAAAAAGCATAAATAGAAAAAAAGAAAACTTGTTTGCCAAAAAAGTAGGCTTAGCTTTTCAGCAGAAGCGAGCCTAAGAAGGAAGCCGATCTCCAACGTGAGTAACCTCAAGGAAGACTTCTGCTATAGAAGTTATGCACTTAGGAAAAATGACCTAAATGGTTTAAGTTTGTATTCTCAATCCCTCGGAGAGTGGGTCTGTCAAGAAGGAGAGAAAAAGTGGTCTATTGATGCATGCCTCTATTCCTACCACTTGTATCCCTCTGGTTTTTCTATGCGTTCTTTCTTTTTTCTCTGTTCTTTATTTTCTTTCTTTTTACCTCTCCTTCCTTCTTTTGTTCCTCCCCCCTCCTTTTCATTGTTCACAACTACCCCTTTTTATACCATCTGCTATTGTGGGATTTACCATTTTTACTCCTTAACTGCTTTTGGCTCCTTATAGGTGTCCTTCTAGGACTGCCCACTGGCCTGCTAGCTGCCCAACCACTACTTCTGCTTAGAGTGTATTGGTTGCACCACTCTCCATTCCTAGACAAAATTTGATTGTCTTGTTTCTTACCTCTCTCCGTTTTTACTTCACTCATCCGGATAAGGATTAAGCCTTCTTATTACCTACCTCTATGACATGAATCAAGTGGTCTCAGCCCATACTTACCTCTTTTGAGTGAGATGCCATCCTAGCAAACATCTCTCCCCTAAAGAAGCTTGAGCGAGAACCCTAGAATAGACCCCTTTTTCTCCCTACTACCAAACCACACCCTCTGAAAGTCTTGACTCGTGGCCCACCTCCTATGTATTGGCTAGGTACAAGTAGGTGGTGCCCTGAACCTTTGTGCGTGCTTCACACCATTTGTTTCTTTCTGGCCTTTACACCATTTCTATTGCCTCCGTGTTTGTTTGATTCTGCTGTACGTGCCAGTTGGTGCTTATCTTTTGTGGCGTGAAGGATGTGTGGGCTTTTGGGCTCACACTCTCTCCTTTTTATCCCTTCTTGGACTGGGTGTTACTTGGAAAAAAGCCTTCATCTTCCAACCGAGCCCATCCTTTCCTTTTCTATGACTGTAGGCCTTTTGGCCACTGATCCTGCCATATCACTTCATCGTGTTTGCTATAACTTTACCTCTCTTTTTATTTCTTATTACCCCGTGGGCTTGCGGGCTGATGCTCCTGCCGTGCCAGCCCACTTCTTCATCAATCTTTTGCTTAGGGCTTCATTGGCCCACTTTCCACATCTTTACCTCTTTTGGGCTTTGTTGGCCAACATTCCTGTTGTGCCAACCCATTTCACTACTTCATTCCTCGGGCTTCCTCGGCCCATTTACTTCTTCTTTACCTCTTTTATTCCCATGAGCTTTTTGCTAGATTCTTTGGGCTTCCTTGGCCAAATTACCACATCTTTACCTCTTATTACTTTTCGGACTTATTGGCCTTTAAGCCAACCCAATAAGTTTACTAATTCATTTCCAAGGCTTCCCTGGCTCATTTACTTCCTTTTTACCTCTTACTATTCTCATGGGCTTACTACTTCATTCATTGGGCTTCCTCGGCCCATTTACTCATTCTTTACCTCTTTTTATTCTTGTGGGCCTTTTGACCATCAATCCTGCCATTTCAGCCTACTGGGATTGTTTCCTTATTCCTTTACCGTTTTCCCCTTCTCACCTTCTTTATTGTTGGGCTTCTTCTGTTGTTGAGCCATTTGTCAAAAATGGGCATCAAAACCCCTCAGTTGCTATTTTAGCAACCAACAAGCCAAAAATCATCCATAACCGAGTATGGGTATCTATATTTTTTTACCACTAGTGAACAGTTGGTTCTCAAATATGGAACCAATTTTGAGAACCAACTATAGCTTGGGTTGTAAAAAAGAAAATATTATTTTATTGAAAAATATATCTTCTCTCTCTCTCTCTCTCTCTCTCTCTCTCTCTCTCTCTCTCTTCAATCACACTACGACTCTCCTCCCCTTCTCTATCTCTCCTAATCGCAGAAAAACTAACTTTTTCCATGCCGCTCAATCACTCTCTATCCCTCTACCTTTTTTTTTCTCTTCACCCTATTGCTCTCTCCTCAAACCGAAGATTCAAGGGTTTGTTGGTTGGTTTAGGTTAGGGTTTCATTTGGATCCGCAATTGACCGAAGTTCTATCGGTGTTGGGGTTTTGTTTGGGTCATCTCACTTCGATAGAATCATCAATCGTTTAGGTAAGAATCAGTGGGTTCTGTTTCTCACCGTTTGTGTCATCAGATTCGGTATCTCAGCTCTAGCTTGATTGGGTGTGTCTTTCTGTCTCTCCCTCTCTCAGACCTTGCCCTTTCTAAAAAAAGTGTAGATCAGCAGTGGCTTTTTTTCTTTTTTCTTTTTTAATTTTTGAGATGGGTTTGGTGATTGGGATGTTGAATCGGTGTGAGTTTGAATCAGCTGTAATTGTTGAATTGGTATGGGTTTAAATCGGTGTGGGTTGTTGAATCGGTATGGGTTGGTTGTTTTAGTGGTGTTGGGATGTGTACGGTGGTTGGGTTTTCTTTGAATCGGCGTAGGTTGGTTGTTTCAGTTTCGGACTTTTCAATAGTGGAGCGGTGGGTTTCGGGTTTTGTTTGGTTGGTTGTTTGTTTTGGGTTCAGTGGTTGGAATTTTGGTTGTGGGTTGTTGTGGTTCATTGGTGGTGGCTATGTGGGTTTGATAGAGTGAGGGGGGAAGAGAGGAAAAGAGGGAAGAGAGAGATGGGAGAGAAAGAGAGAATTGATTTGTTTATATTATTTGTTGGTATAATTTATATTATTTTAATAAGTTGTATGCAAAAGTATAAATTGGGATGTTTGGTGAGTTATAAAATGAGATGATAAAATAGATAAAGTAGGTTTTGAGGATGTATAATAGAAACTTTTTTGCATCCCCGGATGCTAGTGCTCTTATAGGACTCTTCTCTTCTAGGCCTTTTTTTTTTCCTTGGTCTATTGCATTATAGTAATCGATTTTAAAATTTTTATTATTGTGGGAACAATTATTTTTTCATTAAGGAATAAGGGGGAAAATACAAAGCAAAGTTTTGAAAGTCTCTGTTAAACACATAGTAAGATTTTTCTTAGCAAGGTGAATAACCAATACATTCATGTATAAGTACAGTTTCCACTCATCCATATAGTTTGATGTTACAAATATTTGCTCTAGCATTCTACTCTAGTTTATAGCTGAATTGGCACTTCCCCATGCACAAAGTGCTTGGGGGTCTTAGGAAGAATGGGTTTGTGCTGTGGAGTTAGTATCATGTTGTAATTATTTCTAAAAAAGAAGTTTATAGATTGTTTGTTCTCAGTTGAAAATGGAGTAATGGACATTTATTCATGGTTAATTCATGAATTAAACATTTTGCTAGGCTTAGCACTTATCAACTATCTTTATGTGAGCATTAACCACAGGAGCTTTCCTAGTGAGCATTCCATGCAAAGCTGATATTGGAGAAATTATACAGTCATCTGGTGGATCACGTCACTTGTCCACCATTCCACTAAAAGACTCCCACTTGTTTAAAATTGCTGAGTCAGTAATTAGTTTTTATTTAAAAAAAAAAATTTAACTCAGCAATTTTAAACAGATGGGAGTCTTTTAGTGGAATGGTGGACCATGTCACTTGTCCACCATGAGGACCTTATAATTTCTCCTGATATTGGAGCATTCGTTGTGCTAGATTGTGGAATTCTGTTTCAGATTTAGCAGCCTAGGAACGAGTACCTAATTTTTTGTGGCTACATCATTATTTATGGTCTTTGATGTTTGCCATGCAAGGATGACTCTATTATATAAGGTGAAAGGAAATGTATAGTCACCCGATTTTGTACTGAACAATATCTGAAGTCGTAGTTCCGATGATGAAGAAATTCTAATCTCTACCAAAATTCCGATGACGAAGAAGTTCTATTCTTTACCAAAATAATCAACACTATGTGTTAAACCCAATAGCCCATTCCTCAAGGCCCAAGCACATTTGAAGCCCATTTCCTAACTTCCACATACACAAACTTGAAAGTTTGGCCCTCTCTAAATGTCTATGACCACGCAAACAATAATGTGGCTCTGCTATTGTGCTTGAATGCAATAACGTAGGCTTTTGCTAACGGAGCAGAAGAACAATTCATTGTGGACTTGGTCAAAAGATGCAACAAGGGAATGTAAGTGAGATTGTTTCGTTTGAAGGAAAACATTTTTTTAGAAAATGACCTGTATTTGGAAGATTTTATTTATTTATTATTTTTGTGGAAAACTAATTCTTTTCCTAGGTCTAGTTTCATACTAAAAATGAGTCAAAAATATCTTTTGCTTTTGGCTTGCCTTAAAAATTATTAATATTTCTTTTATTTCTAAATAATTATACGACAGAAACTTTCATTAAGAAAAACAAAGAACACATTTTCTGTTGTTTGGGTTATTTTGGAGCCTCAAATTAATAGGAAAAAAACTCAAAAAAAATAAGTGGGAAAGTGATTGGGTTAAACAAAAAATGTTGTTTAGAGAAAAAAAAAATCATGATCTAGTTAAAACGGTCAACGTAAACAGCCCGTCTTTGGAGAGGTACAATTTTTTGTCTTGTGAAGTTTCTTTGTGGTGATTTTGTGAGTATGTAATGTTCTAGAATACAATTTATGCTCGTACTTTTCCGTCAACCACGAAAAAAGTTTTCCATTTAATTGAGTAACACTAAAAATGAGGAAAATATTTTTCAAAAAACATTTTTTCAATTGATAAAACGAAGCTCTAGCTAGGTGCATGGGTATGAACATTGGGTATGAACATTTAATTTGTTAAGCCAAGTCCTCCAACAAAATTCAATCTCTCTGTACTATTTTTGGAAGATTATAGGGGCACGACAAACTGCATGACCAATAAATATTCCCACCTAAGAATTTAATCCTAAAGTCGCTATCGTATTAATAGTCAAGCAAACGTATACAACTTTTTCCAACTTCAATCCCTAAACAAAGTCATTACCAATCGATTAGGACAGAGGTCCATAGCATTAGGGTTCCTAAAAAGAGCTTGGACATATTTAAATAAATTTTAAAAAAAATCAAAACTACTCTACTTAATTATCAACCTGAAGCTGTAAGTTCCAGTCAGCTCAATTGATAATATCTCCAATGATTAAATAAGATATTTGGGGTTCAATTTACATCAAAAATTGATTAGTATCTTAGTTTGATGATAAAGAGCACATTCATCAGAAACAGACACCATAAGTTAAAACTCTATAAAAAAATTATTAACATGAAGTTGTTGTTAACTATATGGACTGGAATTGGTAAGAAATTCAGCGTGGAAGCTTCCCTTTGTAAAAAAATCAGAACAATAATAGATAACCCACCTAAACTAAATGTGCATGTGGCAATTCCAATTTGGCACATAAAAAGAAGAGTTTGGACAACGTATGGGATGACGAAACAAACTAAATGTTTGACCAACTACTATCTCAATAATGTACTAAGAAACATAATTTGACTAGAGAATCTTATGTAAATTCTTCAAGATTTGATTTTTCCAACTTCTAAAAACCCCATATCTTTGTTAATCACTTCACTAAATTGTGTGAACGCAAATTTTGTTTGTGGACATATTTGCATGTTATGATGTTAATGTAAAACACGTCACCATTGTTGTTCAACTTCAACCTCAAGATCAATTAGTAGTCGGAAGCATCCATATCTATATAAAATGACCTGCCATCCACCGCTCACAGGATTTGGCTGCCTGTAAAATGCAATGTATATTTCCCCGAATGCCAAAAAAAAAACGTGGCTGCTATACATTCTACTATTTACATAAAAATTAAAGGTCATTTTCAATACTCAGTATGTAGTTGAATATGGGCGTGAAGAATGGCGAGCAACATCAACGATCAAATGAATATGAATATGAGAGAATAAGATGGTTGAATTCAGTGATGAGACAGTTAGGATCACATAAACATCATATATCGTCAGCCATTACGTAGAACACCCATGGACAGCTACTTATATATTTAATTATGAAATTAGAATATTATCTTGCATTTTAATTGTATATACGTATGTGGTCACTAGCTATTTTACCAATAAATCATCAAATTTTAATGCTGCAATCTAAATTTGCCAACAATTAAAAATGAATAAAATTTAATAAGATCTGCTATTTTCAACAGAAATGTTTAAGGTTCAAATCTTTCATCTATATTTTAACTATCGAATTATTCACCCAAAAAAAAAAAAAAAAAAACCTTCTAGTCTATTATTAATTGCCTTTGGGGATTAAATATACTTGGTTGAATTTTCTCATTATTCAATATGAGTAATAATAGTCACATACTCATTATACATGCTCGCCGTACACACACTGTTACATGGATTGAAATCGTGTTTTTAAAACATGATTTTAGTTAAAAATGTGAAATCATTTAATTTTAACAAAAATTGTGTTTTTAAAATACAATTTCAAAAGAGAGTGTAAGGACCGGATTTGGGTCCCTAGCCCAAAAGATGGATGGACTCAGGCCCAAAAAACCCAAAACAATGAATTTGTAGAGAGTGAGTCGGAAAACTGGGCTAAAATGATTTGGACAACAAATAAAGTGGGTTCAAATAACAAGAACAGGAAGATAGATTGATTTAAACTAAAGAGAATCGTCCTCGGTACAGTCCGAGGTTATCAGTTCTTATATATTTCTCACAAGTTTGGTTACAAATTTGGTTCCTGATTGCTACTGTGTTTCTCTCTTGATTTCTTGATCTCTCTCTCTCATTGCCTCATTCTTCTTTTATACTCTCTTCCCCTTCCATCTTTACCTCCATGTCCAGGCCAGATGGTTGGTGTTGATACTTGTCCCATCAGCACCTTCCTAAAGTCTTAGTGTAGTAGCTGTAAGGCTGAAAACCACTGTTCAGATATCACTTCCACATTAATGCGTCCAGAAGGTTAGCTGCAGAGCATTCAATGCGGTGGTAGCAGCTTTCTCCTTAGATATTTTAGAACTCCCCCCTATCCTATGTTTCTGTGATGCTTATCCGTATTAATAGAATTTTCTGGAACGTTCCCTTGGACGGCAGACCACCTCTTCTGACCTCGGCTTTGGTTAGCCGAGGAGGCATTCATCCTCGGCCCACCCTCCTAGGCCCTTATGACCAAAACTAACTTCTTCATTTGCTAACACGGACTCCCCTGACAATGTTTACTCCTCCTCGGACAATATTTCGTCCTCAGGTTGGGCCCCAGACCCAATATATACATAAATAATGAGCTCCTGGGCCCAATACCCCTAAAGAGAGTATGTATGAATATGTAATAAGATTTTCTGCCCTACAATAATACACTTTTTGTTATTTATGAGCATCCAGAACAACAGGCAAACGATCAAGCTGTTTTTGTAAAATATTCATCCAAAAACTTACCTATTATAATGACTAATGAGCAATCTCACACCAAGATAATCCTTGACAGAGTATGACAAATAAGATATATTGCAACCATATGATGAGCTGAAATTAGAATTAAAGTGATTTATAAGATGGATACTCATTATGCATGCATGTGCACTCATTCATATCCTAATTGTTGCAAACAATTTCTGTCGGTTTAGTTTTAGGCTTTCTTAACGTTAATTGTCTCCCAAGAAAATGCTTTGTTTGATTTTTGACGAAAGCCATTAAGATATGACATGACACAACAACTTATCGATAAGGTGTTTGTTAGGTGAATGAGTTATTGTTTATTTCTTTGTTTTTATTTTCATTTAAAAAAAAAAACTTTTTTTTGGTTCATAGTAGGTAAGGTCCTTAGAATTTTTTTTTTTTTAATTTAATCCTATATTAATATTTGAGAATTTTGTTCCAAATTAAAAACCAAAAAAAAAAAAAAAAATCCATTTTTATTGAAACTATTAACTATAGTGTATACCTAGATATAAATGCATGAAAGAGTACATGAACATGATGCATGAAGCATTCAAACTTGATTCCTTGAAGCCTATTTGTCCTCGTAGCGCCAACGTTCCTATCGAAGAAACTGACTCGTACGTATATATAGAAATTTCATAACCTGTAACTAAAACAACACAATTCCATGCTGTACGAATACCTCTAGAAATTTTAGAATCTGTCAACTAAAATGACACAAAACCTAGTGCACGTAGACATGCACCTATATTTTCATACGAATAGAAGAGGATTAATGTGAATGTGATTATCGATTAACGTCACTCATATGAATCGATATAAATTATGCCACATGCACTGTCGGCGCTAAAAAACAAAGATCAATGTCAAATAATTATAAATCCAAACAATAGTGTATTTTATATATATATATATATATATATATATAAATATTCAGGTTATGACTTTAAATGAGTCTTTTTCATATTTAATTTCACTTAAAATAATAGTTAGCTAGTGTTTATATTTATTTATGGTTTCTATTAATCCATAATTTTTTTGGGAGAAAATGCTGAAACTATAACCAATTTTAGTTTTACTACCAAAAAAAAAACACTTATAAATTGATGTAGCAATAAATGTGATTTATAACACTTTAAAAAGATAATAAATAAGTATTTGAATGAATGATTCTAAGGACACTACAAAATTTACGACATGAGGTTCATAAAGATCATGTGTCACTAATCACAAAAAGTAATTCAAATATGCATTTGTTAGGTTGTTGAAATCCACTCATCATATTCAATATGCTGCATATTGTCAGTCAAGTTTGGAGGCAGTGCGTGGGTTCCATGAGCTGGAGTTTAATTTAGGTTGTGTTTGCCGTGGGTTTAATTTACTTGGGGTATTTTTGATATTTTCATATTTATTTGGGGTATTTTAGACTTTGCATAAATGAATATTTCAAAAAAAAAAAAAAAAAAAATTGTAAGTTTAACTGAGAGAGTAACAAAATGTGGGTATTTACTCATTTCTAAAACATAGATGGAGAAATTGCTTAGTGCAAAATTTATGAGAGAAATTGTGAATTATCCCAAACAAAAAGAGGTGCTTTTTTCCCTACTAAGTTTTGAATACATTTTAAAAACTATTATCATCTGAACTTACCACTAACGTCACTTTTTTACTTACTAATAATCACTTACTACATTAATAGTTTGTAAATTTTTTATAAATTAATTTGTGGCTTTTAACATTTTCCTATATTTATTTCTATGAAAAATGTTATGTTCACGACATTTCCACGACACTTTCACAACAAATCTTAAGTGACAAGTTATTACTAATTGTTATAGGTGGGCAAAAAAGTAATTTCAATTATGAATTCAAATTAAAATGAATAATTAATTACCACATATAATTTGTTGTGAAAATATTATGAATGTAACACTTTTCTTATTTCTATTTCTCCTGCTGTTACATTAAATCTGAAACGAAATTAATCATTAGTAGTAACTCAAGACGGAATCTAGAGTTCATTTGGTATATCTTTTTGAAAAGTTGATTTTGGCAAAAGTAAAAATAAAAAAGAATTTTCTATATTCATTTTTTTTTTAAAATGCTTTAAACAATTAATGACTTTTGTTAAGGCAAAACTTTCCATAAAAAAGTGGTTGGTCTATAATCTATATTATTAAATTTTACCTTAACAAGTACTCTCGAGACTCATTAATCTTTTTTTTTAAGAAACAAATCACCTTTTATCTCTTAACCAAAAGGACCCTTAAATTTTTGTCCAGGTTCTAGTCCTTCTATAGGTTTCATATCTGTCCTTATATTTGGCGTACGTGCACAACAGCCCAAGGGTTCGATAATATGACTTGGTTAGAGATACCTACACAAAGAATCTAAACCACACCTTGTGGCCTATTGCAATTTGCTATGTTATTGTTCAAAGTTCAAAAACTCAATGGATTAACTGTTTTTAGGAGAACTTATTACGCCCATTGGCGGAATCCACTAGTGGTCACAGAGCAAAATTAAAGCTTTAAAAAAAACAAACAAACTGCTAAACTCAGTCCTGAAAATAACATTTTTTTTTGCCCAACCACGAATTTTTTTGAGTGGAACTTATTCCATCAGAACGTTGACATTTAGGCCTTCAAAATGAACACATATTTGAACTAATTTGGATATAAGACTAGGAGAAAGGTTTTGCTGTATAATGGATTATGACTTATGTTGCAGAAAAAAAAAAGGTATGCTGCCACATAACTCATTATACAACCTTCATGTGCATGCCTGGACGGTTTGGATCTGCGTGATTGAATACATTAAAACAAATTGGGGGGCCTAGAACTAAAGCACATATCCCGCATCTCTACGATGTGATTCCTCAACCCAAATTTCCCCTATAAAAAGAATTATAAACTAAATACACTTAAAAAAGGAGGCTCTCTTAGCCTTTGTAGTTTAAATTTTCTTTTGAGCTACTTCAGTTGGTCAAGGTTTAACCCAAATCCTAAGGGGATCAGTCATTTTTTTTTTTTTGTCCTTTAATTTTTGTTATTTAGTTTTTTTTTTTTTTTTTAAATTATGTTTCTTTTGATGATGCATAATAACAACATTACTGCTTTTCATCATGAAAAACTTGCAAAAGGAATCAGGACATTGGAAAATCTGTCGAGGCTAAGGGTGTCTCAAATGTTCTTTCTAAAATTAAAGAGCTCTTAGGGAAAATTAGCACACCCCGTGATTGATGTAGAACTCTTTTTTTTTTTTTTAAGGAATGAATGAGGTTGGTAATTAGGCATCCTACTAGGATCTTCCTCCAATCAATGCTATAAATTGCTAATTAAATTGTTTTCTTTTCTTTTTTTTTCTTTTTTTATGAGAACAGTTTTCTTTTATTAAGTAACCATGAGTCGTTCTTGGACCTACCAGTCGTCAATAACATCGTTTTGATAACTTCAATGTCATCTTCTTTCTATCATCCATAATATACACATATTTTCCTTTTGTCGAGCCCAACTTTAATTTTGTTCAATTCAGTCCCTCCAAGCTTTTGTTATTTAATATATTCCTTCCATAACTACCCGTTGAAAAAAATGCCGTTAGATGCTAAAAATTTACACAATTTTGAGTTTTTATTAGTTTCTTATACATAAAAATTCATTTTTCTTAAAAAAAATTTTAAAATCCGATTAACAAAGTTTTTTCTCATGATTTTTGTGTATCAAATGTTGTGGCTTTGTTTGTTTGGTGGGAAAGTGATGAAAAGAAGTGGTTTTGTTGCTAGGAAGTAATGGATTTTTTTACTAGCTATTTGTTTGACTCCGAATATTTGGTTAAATCTATGTGCATAAAGATTGAGAAATTTTTTTGTTAAATTCATGTAGTTGCTTTAAAAAAAATTGAATAGAAATAAAAATTGCTAGGAAATCTGTATTAAATTTTTTTGGAAAAAAAAAAATCTATATGTTCTTTCTAATTTGAAGTATGAAAAAGAGTTTTTTATTAGTTTTTTTTTTTTTTTTTAATTTGAAAATACCAAAACAACACGTTTTGGGACAAAAGTGAATGGATGAAGGATTAAATTGAATAAAGTTAAAAATTATAAAAATAATTTGAACAAAATTTAAATTACAAGACTGAAACTTTGAGAGAAAAAAATTACAAGAAAAAATAGAAAATTATAAGATTAAATTGAATTTTAGGTTAGGTACTATTTGTACTTAAAAAAAAAAAAAAAAATTGTATGTCTAGCAAAAACTGGTTTAGAAAATCCATAGCATGATTCATTATCCCCGGGCCGCCGGGCGAGAAAGGAGGGGGGACGCAAAAGTCAGATTTCCTTGTCCAATGGCAATGGTCAATCATGGAGGAAAAAACGCCAATGCTCATATTTTTCTCTTTGGGGAATAGTACGAACAAAATTGAGAAAACAGTCATTTGTACTTGCAAAAGCAATTAAAATAAAAAAATAAAAAAAATGCTACAACTATAACTTTTGTCATAACTTACTCACGAAGCAAGTCATGAGTGGTGAAATAAAAATGATAGGGTCTAAAACTCCACTAATCATGACTTGTCTTGTGATTAAATTGTGACAAAAATTGTAATTCTAGCATTATTAATGAATCAGGTTCTTAGGCTGCGCCCAATGTAGTCACCATTCATTCATTCACCAACCAAACTTCAAAAGTGATTCTGCTAACCTTTTCAATGAGTTTTACAAAAAAAAGTTAAAATCTCATGCTTTTTAAAAAAAAAAAAAAAACTTTTTTATGGGTCAAACCTCATGCTATCATGAGATCTGACTCCGTGCTGAAGAATATTAAAACCCACATGTTCATTAATTATACAGCCATACAGGAAAGCAAAATATGATACATCATTATTAAGGCCATTTTCGTTGAATTTTATAGGTTGACAAAGTTGTTTGCTAGTGAAATGATTGTGACTAAAGCACGTAAGTTCAATCAGAATGAAACCAAAATGTATGTTCATCCGTCATATTTTATGTTCATCTACTAATGGAAATCCTGTTCGTGGCACGTTTTCTTAAATCTAGTCCCTCTCTCTCTCGGTCAAACAACATGGACTAGCAATAGTATTAGTTTTACAATTTCCACATCCATTGAATCTCATTAAAAGCCCGAAAGGTTAGCTAAAAATATGGGCGGAAACACACAACAAGAAAAAAAAAAACCCTAATAATGGCATATATTAATAGACGTGCATTTAGTTAGTTTATTTGCTTAAACAGTTAAACTTGAAACAAAAAGTAATTAAACAAATAAGTTGGCTATTTTAAAAACAAAACTAACTTATTTGCTTAAAATCATTTTTTGGTCTCGTCATTAATTTAAACAAACTCTTATATGGTTTTTTAGTTTCGTGTCCTGTTTGTCTTGCTGTAAAATGTTAGCTAAAGTACAAAACACACCCCTAAAAATACGGAGGTTTTTGAATTTTATATTCTAAAATTTTAGAATTTAGATTGTACTCTTAAAATTATATTTTGTTTGTATGAGTAGTCATTCTGTCCATATTTTTCTTTAAGTGCTACATAAAGCTATGTGTGTTTAGTTCGTCTAAAAAATTATGCCACATGAAATGAAAATGATGTGCCACATAATTTACCATATGTGTTTAGTCTAGATGAATGCATGAACGAGAGAGAGAGAGTAAAAAATAATTTTTATTATTCTATTGATGAACTGTACGTGTTTCAATAGTATTGAGGTATTGTTTAAAAATTATTTTGGTCCACAGTTTATTGAGCCTGGAGTGTTTTAAGCTAAGTTTTAGCAAAAATTTTGGTTGGTTGAGCATGATGCTAATACTATTAAGTTGTTTCTCTTCTCTTCATTTATGTACAAATGAGTTGGAATGGTAGGTCCTAGAGTCCCATAGAAATGTGAACTCCTATGATTTCCTTTCCTTTCTCGCTTTTCCTTCAACCAAAACAAAGAAATTACTTTCCTTTCCTCCTATTATATTTTTCCTTCTATCCACCTTACTCTCAACTCTCAACCAAACTTAACATTAATATTTGGGGGCCACCATTCAAATTTTGAAGACATTATCTTTCTGAAGGCATAACTTAGTTCTATGATAGTATGATTCCTGCACCTCTCACATGCCTATCTTACTATTACTAGTCCTAACTCCTAAATGGGGTTATGACAATTAGATGGTACATCGCACAATCTCCAACAGTGACATGTGTAAATTGAATTGCATGTTTTTCTCAAGAAATAGACTAGGTACCAAAAACATGCCGAAGTATATATGACAATCGAAGCCAGTGGGCTTGACAACATGCAGAATTGAAATTCATGATTAGACAGAAATCAAATTTGAACAGCATGCTATATCTGATTTATGGTAGTAGCTAGGGGATAGCAACTTCAATCCCGATCTCGTCTTGTCCTGCATGCGTGGATTTTTTTTTTTTAAATATTTTTAAATCTTAAAGATTGATGAGGATAAAGAACTTAAGGGATAAGTGACAAGTTGTTTTCAGTTTTGAGGCAAAAGCAGAAACTTATAGCTTTTTAGGAAAATGCTCTATAATTCATTATTCATACTTTATAAATATTCAAAATATTATTCATTGTAAATTATCACATACTCACCCTAAATAACTTTCTATCAAAGAACTATATCAATTAAAATTATATTATTAAAACTCTATATATACTTCCTACACCAATTCCAAATAAGCATTTCGAATTGTTCAGTTCCAATTTTAGCCTAAAGTTAATTTTCATCTTTAAATGAATCCTCAAAACTATTTAGTAAATTGATAAACGTGTGAGTTGTGACAATTTTTAAGTGTTCTAAGGAAAAAGCTCGTTTCCCCTTACTGCATTACTAGACAGTCACTTGTATCAACGAGTTTGGGTGGAATATTATATATATATATATATATATATATATATATATATATAACCAAATTCCAATGGCATACATATAACCTTGGGCGAGAGAAATACGAGAACACATGCTTTGACCGAAGAAATGGCTACACATTCAGACAGACGCCATGACCAATTAATATTATATGACCCATACTCGTGGGGGCTACCTTGTTATATAGCCTACCATAAAAACATATCTAAAAATAAACTGAACGTGGCTCGTACAATCATACATGTGCACCACATCCAAACTTGATAAACTATACCCATTATTCCAATATTTTTTTTTCATTTAGCAGCATATACAATTCAATTATTCAAACATCAAAGAAAAAGTACTCCTGTACGAAATCTGAGTTTGGTCAAAGCAACCAAAGTTACATTATATTATTTATTATAAAAAAAGAAAGAAAGAAAGTGCTAATACAATTAATTTCCGAAGCTTAATCATAGATTCATAAACCCACCCTCCACAAATTTCCACCCTTTGTTGATGTAGTAGTTAATCTTGGTTAATTAAAAAATAAAAATGACATACTTTTCCAATTTCTATTTTCCACTATAATCTCACTAAAGTTTACGTGCCGTTTACGACAACTGATTTAGGATAAAGATGCTGGAGGCTAAGCCAGCCAGCCATCACGCCGCCTCATGTTTGAACCTTTTTATCAAATCCCTTTTTAGCTAGCCACATAATAATAATAATAATATTAATAAACCATTGTCATAAAATCTCATTTCTTAGATTTCTATATCCATAATATATACCCTCATACCTTACTTCTTTCTCTCTCTCTCTCTCTCTCTCTGTATGACTGTATCTGATGGAGAATTACTCAACATATTTTTCTAGTTCATCTTCAACACCACCAACTTCTTCCTTGACACTAAGCATGGCAGATTCTCATGCTTATAATGAATTCCAAGGCATCAAGTCAAATGGGTTTTTGGGACTTATGTCAGAGATGGGGGGTGTTCCTGCAGTTTCAAACATAGATGTTCCTCAGAGCAGAGGCTTTATTGTAGGGTCTGAAACTGATGTGAACTCAGGGAAGAAAAAGGGAGAGAAGAAAATAAGAAAGCCAAGATATGCCTTTCAAACTAGGAGTCAGGTGGATATACTAGATGATGGGTATAGGTGGAGGAAATATGGGCAAAAAGCTGTGAAGAACAACAAATTTCCAAGGTATATAGTTCTTTTTTATTCTATTTTTTACTTTTTTTTTTCTAAATTCGTTTTATATTTATCATCTAGTAAATAAAAATTCTATTGTGATCAAACTAAACTAAAACCTAATTTATAAATGAAATGATATATTGCAATTTTTTTTTTTTTTTGTGTATTCATTATTTGAAAAAAAAAAAATCTTAAAATGGAAAAAAATACATCTTCAAGCAAATTTGATGGTGGATCTATGAGATATAATGATACTACTAAACCGGAAACCATACATAGTCTAATTTGGTGGTGCATGAGTCGATCTTATAGTGAATACTTATTATACTACTCATTAAAAAAAAAGGTTACTACTTAACATTTATTGTTTTGATAAAAAATACTATGCATTCCTCTCTTTTTTCCCTGAATAAGTATCATTGATCAAAAACAATGGTACAACAAAAGCTAAAAGCTAATCTCAGGTCCAGACCATCTTCTTCATCCTCTAAGACCATCTTCTTCATCCTCTAGGGGTTAAAGGCCCTAGGCATACAAAAAGCCATACAAAAAGACCAGGCAGCAGCCAGTAAATTAGCAAGAACATTACAATCCTTGTGCACTTTGCTTTCTATCTTTTATCTTAGACTAGCTAATGTAGTTGGGTAAATATAGTTGCACACCCCTTAATGCACGCTCTTTTACATATATTTGAAAAAATTGCTGAAATCATAATTTCAAGTCACGATTTAAACTGTTTTTTCATTTGTGTGAAAGAGTGCATTAAGGTGTATAATAAACACTATAATAGTGTTTCTGTTAATTACTTGGGCATGCATATCCTATATGTTGTAAGTTATATCTACAACATGCTAGAACTTTTTTAGTAGAACCTTTTCCTACCTTCATCCACGTCTAATTAACCCATCCATTCCTTTAATTACTAGACGACCAGTAACAATTCGGCTTGCTTCAAAGCCCATTGTAATCTTTAGTGTGTTCTTCTACTGAGGGGTTTTTTTTCTCACCTCATAAACGTAAGGATCAATTCAAATTCCCTTTGAGTGACTATTCTTTTTGTTTTCTCTATATCTCCTTGTATTAATGAGAACCCTAATTTTCGAAACATAAATTATTTGAGCAAGTCTATAATCACCGAAAATTATATCAGAAAATTCACACACACATACACACTCTCTTAGGTTTAACCTCACTTGGACCTGGAACAATATAAAGTAAAAGAAAGAGAATGTGAAATTTTCGATCAAATATTCGGTGCCTTGAGATTTTTCGTGTAGGGAATTAACACGAAATTCCTAAACCTGTGAGAGACAAAATAGAGAAAACACACGCCAAAGAAAAATAATCACACGCACAAGATAGTATTTACGTGGTTCGGCAATTTGCTTACGTCCACAGAGTTGCAGAAATTACACTATTATCAGGGAAAAATACAAAGTGCGACAGTAGAATTTTTCTCTCTCTCAAAAAACTATATCAAGAAACCCTAATCACCAAAACAACGGTTTCTATATCCTGCGCACTACGGCTTGGGCCTTTTGGCCCAAGCCTCCACTTCATGGACTAAGCCTCAAAAAATCTCCCATTAAAAACCACTCAACATTATTTCGGGTCGGGTCGTCATCCAGATCAAACACAACTAGGCTTCACAAAGCCCAACATTTCGAAATTATTTGCATGTTTCCACAATTAAAGGAGGGTAGGATTGAGTAGAAATGTACAATGAAGTTGTCAATCAATTATATAGCCAGAGTCATCACTTAGGCGAAATTTCTAGCTCTCCATATGAACACCCTTGTAAAGAGAAAAATGTACGTGATGTTACTATTATTGCATTCCATAATGAAGTTTAAGTTATAGCATAATGCTAATAGCATATTTTGTTGTATTCTATAAATGTCTGTGATTCGAACTCCATCTTTTCCTCCCCCACTATTTTCTTCTTTGTTTTTGGTTTTTGGTTTTTTGTTTTGTTTAGTTTTTTTTTTTTTTTTTTTTTCCCCCCCCTAAGAATCCCCTCCCTCACTATCTACCTATATATAAAAAAATGCTTCATTTTCACATAAACATAGTTTTTCTCACCATATTGACTAATAAATTGATTTTGACTCTTACCTAAAAAAAATAGATGGAACTTGACACAAGTAAAGGAGTGTTCTATGTAATTAGAGGAAAAACTTGTAGCCCATGTTTTATTACATCTAATAGAAAACAACAATGAGATTAAGGTTTGCTAAGGAAATTAAAGTTCTTTTAATAATGTTCATCAAATTTCAAGTGTTCATTGGTTGTTAGTACGTTAAAGATTGAATGTTTTATTGTATTAAATTGTATGAAATATTATACAAGTATGAGTAATGATAATTTCACACTTTTTATTATATAATTACCGTACATACACTCCTTATTACACAATCCCCGTACACACACTATTACATGTCTAAAGTAAACAATAAAATATTATCTCACAATTTTAACTGAAATTGTGTTTTAAAAACACGATTTCAAATGGTATGTGGCACTGCCACATAGGCAGTGTGTACGGGGTGTAGAATAAGAAGTGTGTAATAAGATTTTCTTTATAAGTATATAAGTAATAAGAGTGCAGTACAAGTAAGTGTAATACAATAGTACAATGAACCTAAAGATTTTGGGTTTGTATTATATCCAAATAAACAAATAAGAGAGGAAAAAAAGTATTGCATGCAAATGGTTTTGGATTCCCATTATCATCAGTAGATGTCATGATCGATGTAGAAAATTAATGTTCATATAAACAAATTCCTATATCTACTAGCTAGCTTCATTATATTTGAAGTAACCAACTGATGGGGAAGTTATTCCATATGAATACTCCACTAATATAATGTATAATTTGAATGAGAGAGAGGCAAAAGAGATTTTATTTATTATCAAGAGCAACCCGAAGCAATGAATCTCATATCTACCTAGGCACTCTTGATGACTTCATTGACGTGGGCATTGAGCAAAACTATATAATCATCTAAAAACCAGTTAAATTGAGTCGAAAATTATTAAATGTTGATGTTTTGGGCATCATATCATAATATAGAAGGTCCTAACATTTGACCTATATATTTGAAGCTTTGAACTTAGCCTCCTAGAATTGATGATATTCAAGCATGTTTAATAATTTATAAGATTATGTGACGTTACATTTTGTTAACCTGTCATCTCTAATATCTACAGAAGCTACTACCGGTGTACACATCAAGGTTGCAATGTCAAAAAGCAAGTTCAGAGACTAACTAAAGATGAAGGAATAGTTGTGACAACTTATGAAGGGATGCATTCACATCCGATAGAGAAGTCTACTGATAATTTTGAGCACATCTTGAGCCAGATGCAAATCTACACCTCCTAATTAAGGCCTTGAAATTGCAGAGACAGTCATGAATACTTGTAAATTCTGTAGTTTAAAATAAACTCTGATCAGAATAAAAAAAAAGAGCCATTAGGAATATATAGTACCATTGGACCCTTTTGTACTGTATCTGTGTATCATATTTAATCACGTACGTGAAGCACAGGCGGAAAGGTTAAGGACAATATCGGTATTGGCAAAAACTGCGAGAGCATGGAAGCGCTAAATAGCTTTACTATGATTTAATTTCTTCTGGATTCAAAGAAGGTACTTAAAATCACATATCAAATTGTGGTAGAGTGCCTTTGTCTCTTTTTAGTTTTTCCTTAATTTCCATGTTTTTCACTATATATCTTGTGCTTGCTCAACGCTCATCGATTATATCTATGCACTTCGCAGCTGAGACTTTTTTGTTTGATATAACTTATAAGTACGGCATGGGTGTAATAAATATGGGTAGTGAAAAACTCTAACAATTAAGTTCTTGTTTGGATTGAGGGGATGAAAGGGGGTATATAGTAGAGTTAGCCGGTAAATAGCACTCTACTCCTCTCCCCTCTCTTTCCCCTCAACCCAAACAAGCCATAAAGGAGAGGGGCACTGATCCTTCATACACATGGGATGAGATAAATAGGGTTGTGAGCTACATGCAGTGGGGGGATGTGTCTCTACACTAGAGAGGCAAATAGTAGTAGTTTTTCGTTTGGCAAAGCATGTTATATATATGTACCGCTTGCCATTTGATAAGGTGTCAATTAATCATACTTTTTTAGGAAACGACTTTTTAAAATTTCACTACTTCACTTTTTCTGTACCATATTTTCAAAAAGCTAAAACAAAGGAGCATGAGTCCCTACCCTACCTTCTTTTAATGACATGTATGACTTTTAGAAAAAATTTGTATATTGAATATACATAACTATATATGTTATTTGAAAAAAAAAATTGTGTACTTTTGAATATACAAAAAAAAAAAAAAAAAAATTGAGTATGTTGAATATGTTGGAAAAATACATGTTTGTATCGCATACAAAACATACGCAGCGAAAGATTAACGGATCTGCTTCATTCGCAATTGATAACATGTACTATGTAAGTTTCAGAATTTAAGAACAAGAAAGCGTACCTTGGTGCGGTGAAATTCAAAAACAAAATATTAGAAGTATTTGAGAACACTTTTAATCTTCACTCCAATTCCACTTAATGCCCAAGAAGTGGTGTCTCTCAATCAGTTTCCAAGGGAGAATAAGAGAGTGACTTACTCTCACATACATACCATTTCATTTCTTATGAAAAACTCATATTTTTCACTTATGAAATTTTGTATGTTTCTCTCCTTATATTTTACTGATTATCTAATTGAACTAGCCTTTTGGGCCATTCCAATTAGATTTTAGTATATAGCTTGGAATGGGACCAAAAGGGAACAAATAAGACTCTAGCTCCAATGGGTCTTGGGCTTTTCTATCAACTCTTGACAAGTGCAAAGTTACTATTAATTATATTCTATACCACTATATGAACATAATTGCACTCTAGGCCTTATTAATAAATTATATCTCAAGACGTTATTATACATGCAACCCTTTCATTAAAGTTATTTAATCATTTAAGTTATTTATCATATGTTTATGAAATCCAATTTCATAAATATATACTTTAGTAACTCCTTACTAAAGTGGTTGGGCCCAACACTTTGAATAACCAAATCCATTAAACTTATCTCAAGAGAATATTTTATATCTCTGTTAAGAGATTATGAATTTCATCTTGAGAATATATGTTCCATCAACATTAAATGCGACTGCCCAACATATTGAGGTTTTGATCGTGACTTTAGATGTTACTCCTAATATATCAAAGCAACCTACACCTCATGATCAGGTTCATTATTCTCTCAGGATTTAGAGTTGATGTAAATAGAAGTCGTGAAATTTATTATTCATTTGATAGTCATTAAGAGAATAATAAATCTTACAGCGATCCAGTTCAATATGTCTTAACTCTTAAAACATATCAACATATCAACTAGAAATCTCCACTTCCATGATTAAGATAAATTATCTTAGTTAATATGTTATAGTCTTCGCAGATAAAATGCTCAATTTCATCACCGACTACGAACTAAAATTCTGAGTTTATAAAAAACTTGTGATTTATATCTTCTGTGACTAAATTACATAATTCATATACTATGCATCTCATGAACTAAGATAATGTCTCATTAGTTCATTTATAAATAGTCTCATATAATTAAACAGTTTAATTATTTATAACATGTCAATAAATTGGGTTTTATGGCACACACCCTAACAGAATATATATGATTGGGTGCATTCTTTGAAAAGTTGTGTTCGTTTTTTGAAAGTTCGGAAATTGAATATACAAAATTGTGAATATTTTTTGAAAGTTTGGTTATTGAATGTACAGAACTTACGCTCTAAGTAATTTGTGAAAAAAATGTCCACATATAAAAAAAATTATGCACTTTAAATATACAAAATTGTGTACATTTAAAAAAAAATGTACACGTTGAATATAAAAAATTGTCTCCATTATTTGAGTGCAAATTGCGTACATTTTTTGAAAAAAAAAAAGTGTACATAGAATAAATATAATTGTGCACATTATTTAAAAAATTATGTACATTGATTATATGAAATTGAGTATAATTTTTGAATGTTTAGATATATATATAAATATATATATTTTTAGAATACTAAATATTTTTGACACACACACATGGGGAGAGGGAATAAGATTTTTAAAGAAACTTACAGTGGTGTATATCTAAAAGGGCCTAGCTCTTGGATACACAGCACATGCTTTAAACCTCTTTAACTCATACTCATTTTCCAATGTTTAGATATTGAATGTACAGACTTTATACTCTCATAAATTTTGGTAGAAAATGTCCACACATCAAAATATTGTGTATAATGAATATACAAAATTATATACATTCTTTGAAAAATTGTGTACGTTGAATATATAAAAATTATGTACATTCTTTGAAGAATTATATACGTTAAATATACAAAATTGTGAAATCCGAAAAAGTGTGTACCATAAGTGCACAATAAATGTTTAAAGGTGTGGAAGTTTATTGTAAGTTCACAATAAGTGTTTAAAATATCAACTTTAAATGTGGAAATTCAACTAAGGTTTAGTGCTTTGTTATTCTTACTCTAAAATCATTGAAGGTTTAAAGGTGAAGTGAAAATGCTACTGTTGGGTTTCACGATAAAATGATATATGCCGGTTCACACTCCCCAGAACACTTGGTAGATCTTTGAATTTCAAAGGTAAAGCACGCCTTCGGTCCACACCTTCAGTACTAGAGGAGAATTTCGCCAAGAAAAGAAATGCAGAGGAAAAAAAAAAGAGAAGAAAGAGAAAGAGGCTAGAGAGTGATTGACTTTGGGTTCTCATTGATTTTTCTCTTACGGTGTGGAGACTTTATGGGGAGGCAAAGTTTTGGGTCTAAGATAAAATAATGGATAGAGTTAAAAGTAAGAAAATTTTGCCTTTTGTGTTATTTTCTTCTGAGTGTGTTTAAAAAAAATGTGTATGTTGAATATACATAATTTTTTGTAGAAGTACACTCAAATATTTTTGAAGAAAAATGTTCACACATCTATATATATATATATATATATATATATATATAGGCAGAGTTTAGAAAAAGTTCAATTAGAATCTAATTTTGCGCCATGTGTCTAAATTCATGTGGAGAGTCAGAGACCACACCATAACTATCCATTTAAGTTTGTGCTATGTGTCCATTTAAATTTTTTAATCTTTGTGTCGAGTGAGATAATGAGTACAAAATACTAAGAATCTAATATTAATGAACTATAATTTAAAAAAAAAAAAAAAAAACCAATCACATATACTCAATAAAAATCACCACATAACAAAGATCACCACACGTTCTATCTTATTAAAAATCATAAGAAAAAAAATGATCATAAGTAGTATTAAATTTAGGTAAGAATATTTTAATATGTAACTAATTACGTTTATTTTTAAAAAATTGACCAATTATTTATATTTTATGATAAAAATTGTATTTAATTTTAAATGTATCCACACGTATACATGTGTTACATATTATTTTTTTAATAATTTTACTAATTATTTATATTTTTATAATAAAAATTGTGTTTAATTTTAAATGCATCCATGCATTTGCATGGGTTACATGCTAGTAAAAAAATAATGTACGTTGAATATACAAAACTACGAATATTTTTTGAAAATTTGTGTACGTTTAATATACAAAATTATGTACCTTCAATGAAAAACTGTGTACACTGAATATATATAATTGTGACACTTCTAATAAAATTGTGTAGATTGAATATATAGAATTCTATATATCCTTAGAAAAAATTATGTAAATTGAATATACATATAATTGTGCCAATTATTAGAAACATTTTCCGTTGAATATATAAAATTGTGCACATTTCTTCAAAATTTGGGTACATTGAATATACAAAAGTGTGTAAATTCTTTAAAAAATTATTTACGTTGAATTTCATCAATTGTAGCATTCTTGGAAAAAAAATTACATTGAATATACATAATTGTGTATTTAGTTTGAAAATTTGTGTATGTTGAATATACAGAAATCTGACTTTCTTACAAAAATTGTGTACATTTGTGGACACGGCCACATGACGTCTCTCAGGATGGGTTTTTAAGAAAAGAAAGGTTTGATCTTGAAAGTATTTTTTATTAGAAAAATCATGAGTTTGAAAAAAGTTGAGGAGTCGCCACTTATTTTATTATTTTTTTAAAGGGAAAATAAAACAAGAAATAAAACCCTTTTTTTTTTTATTTGATTGACTCAATGGATAAGGAAAATGGTCTACGTCCACCAAGGACAAGTTCAGGGTCAAATTACGCCGTGGGAAGGTATGAGGCACCCACGCATGCCTGGTATGTCTACCGGTCTCTACTAAATAAGTAAGGACTATTTGATGTTCCATTAATCATTCAATGGGCACAATATTATTAATCGAATTCATTACACCAAATCAAGCAAGTAGTTGATTTTATGACATGGTGGCCTAAAGCTAAATCATAAGACAAGATAACAATGATAAAAATAAGCAACAAGTTAATAACGAAACAAAATAATGACAAATAAGTTAACAACTACTATATATATATATAAATATATATATATATAAATATATATATATATAAATGTGTAAGCTTAAACTCTTCCAAGTCATTATCTGAGCAACATGAGAAGATTTCATTTTAAGGGAACCAATAGGATTACTTTTTCTGAAAGAAGAGTGGGCTTAATCAGATTAGCTTGTAACTTGGTTTTGATTTGAAGTAGAAAATAAAGTATATTTTTATTTCTATTTGTGGAAACCGAAAACATAGACTTGGTAAAAAAGTAAAGCATATTCTTATTCTTGTTTGTGAAAACCGAAGACATAGACTTGCTTTTGATTTGAAGTAAAAAAATAATAATAATAAATAATGATAATAAGAATAATAAGAATAGTAATGATAATAAGAGTAATAATAATAAAGTATATTTTTATTTTTGTTTGTGGAAACCGAAATCATGAACTTGCCTCTAATTTGAAGTAACAAAATAAAGTGTATATTTTTTTATTTTGTTTGTAGAAACCGAAATCATGGAAGTTGTTGGAAACAACATGGGTCTAGGCAACATGTAGAGGTTAGCTACAGTGGAAAAAGAAGAAAAAAAAAAAAAAAAAAGAGGAAGCTATGTCTTCATCACAAGTTTTCAATGCATGGGTCCAACTTTTAAGAAGTCACATGACATGATTTAACCCCACTTCACTTTTAGCCTTCTTTTATTACATCTAACCGGTTATCAAAAAAAAAACTTTCTTTTATTTCAACCAAGTTTTGTTCTTTGTTCACAAGACAACAAGCTTTAACATTCAGACTGAAAAGCAAATACCCAGCAAAGCATACCCAGCAAATACCCAGCAAAGCTATGTCTTCAAACCACTGAATCACGCAAGAATAAAGAGTGGGAAGGTTGAAAACATACCCAGCTCCCTTGGACGAGTTTGATGGTGACTCCGTTGAGACGAACAGCGACGACAACGGCATTCTCTGATGGATGGTCCTCCCACCACGCGACGCTCCTCCGGCGATGGTTGACGAAGAAGTGCTGAAGTATCCGTGTACAGTGTGGGATTTGTCCCCCCTCAGGACCGGGTTTTCTCCCAAGAAATTTCAATCTCTCAATGTTTTTTTTTTTTTTTGTATTTTTTGAAAGTTTTTTTTGAAAATTAGAATGCAAAAAGGTGTAATGGAAATGAATTTTTTGGAGATCAGAAATAGATCTGTCTCTTAGTTCTTGAATCCAGTGGAAAACAAAATGGTCTCTCTGTTTTTTTCTCTTTTCCTTCTCCTCTGTTCTCTCCCCCTTTTTTTTGTTATCCCCTCCTTATATGGTCTCCACTCCCTATTTTCAAAATTCCAAATCCACGCACCTACTATCCGTTTTTTGTTTGCACACACTCTACTGCCCGACTAGAACAGTGGAATGACAACCAAGACAAAAATTGTGCAGCTGAGGGCATGCTGGACTTGCTTATGGCCTGTTTGGAAGTTAAAAAAAGGAGGGGGAGTAGAGTAGACGGAAGGAGAGTAATTCAATTACTTTATTTGGAAGTTTTTTAAGGAAGGAGTGGGAGGAGTTTGGAGGGATTTGGAGGGATTTGGAGGGGTTTCAACCACCTTTAACCTCTCATTTTTAATTCCCCAAATTGGAGAGATTTGGAGGGAGAGTGGAGTAGATAAATTATTGACTAGATAAATTTCCCAATTTACCATTTCTAAATTAATAATAGACCAATGTTGCAAGTTCATTTTCAAATAGGGGTAAATTTATCTATTTTAATCATTTCATCTCATCTCCATCCTAATTTTTAAAACATCCAAACAAGAGGAAGGGCTAATTACTCCCTTCCCCTCTACTCTCCTCCTCACTACTCTCCTCCCCTCTACTCTCCTCCCTCTCTAAACTTCCAAACAGGCCATTAGTGTGGGAGGTGTCTGTCCACTGTACCCAAAATGTACGTCTTATCATTCGGTTTTTTTTTGTCCTTTTCTTTTGGACCACTGAAGCTGGGTTTGCTAGTATATTTGAAATAAAATGTAATTGTTTTTAAGTTAAATTAACAGAAGGAGCTTGAGGGACAAAACTTGACCTTTTTGGATATAACCTTCAAAAACTGAGGATTTTGTGGAAAAAGGAAAAAAAAGACAAGCGTGCATGGGTTAAAAATTGTAGCTTCAAATGCACTTAAAATAAAGATTGATAGTAAAAATTATGAATAAATAAATAAAGGAATTGAAAAATAAAATAAGAAAGTGTCAAATGAGAGAGAGATCAGATAGTTATGCACGTCATTTAATTAGTTCATCATTGGGGGGACGCATGCACAAAAGGTATGCATTATAATCGAGGAACGAAATAGGGTGTCTACCTTTTAATCTTTGTGTTGAGTGAGTTAATGAGTACAAAATACTAAGAATCTAATATTAATGAACTATAATTAAAAAAAAAAAAAAACAATCACATATACTCAATAAAAATCACCACATAACAAAGATCACCACACGTTCTATCTTATTAAAAATTATAAGAAAAAAAATGATTATAAGTAGTATTAAATTTAGGTAAGAATATTTTAATATGTAACTAATTACGTTTATTTAAAAAAATTGACCAATTATTTATATTTTATGATAAAAATTGTATTTAATTTTAAATGTATCTACACGTATACATGTGTTACATATTATTTTTTAAATAATTTTACTAATTATTTATATTTTTATAATAAAAATTGTGTTTAATTTTAAATGCATCCATGCATTTGCATGGGTTACATGCTAGTAAAAAAATAATGTACGTTGAATATACAAAACTACAAATATTTTTTGAAAATTTGTGTACGTTTAATATACAAAATTATGTACCTTCAATGAAAAACTGTGTACACTGAATATATATAATTGTGACACTTCTAATAAAATTATGTAGATTGAATATATAGAATTCTATATATCCTTAGAAAAAATTATGTAAATTGAATATACATATAATTGTGCCAATTATTAGAAACATTTTCCGTTGAATATATCAAATTGTGCACATTTCTTCAAAATTTGGGTACATTGAATATACAAAATTGTGTAAATTCTTTAAAAAATTATTTACGTTGAATTTCATCAATTGTAGCATTCTTGGAAATTTTTTTTACATTGAATATACATAATTGTGTATTTAGTTTGAAAATTTGTGTATGTTGAATATACAGAAATCTGACATTCTTACAAAAATTGTGTACATTGAATATACAATTTTGTTTACATTTTTGAAAAGTTGTGTACCTTGAATATACATAATTTTGTACATTCATCAAAAAAATTTGTGATTTGAATGTATAAAATTGTGTACTTTCTTCAAATAATTGTATACGTTTTTTGAAAGTCTGAAACAGTTTTTGAAGGTTTGGATATTCACTGGATAGACCTTACACTCTAAGTAATTTATGGAGAAAAATGTAGTCACATTAATAAATTGTGTAGTTTGAATATACATAATTGTGTATCTTCTTTAAAGAATTGAGTAGATTGAATATAAATAAATTTTTATATTCTTTGAAAATTTGCATAAAACAGAATTTTCTACATTGTTTGAGAAATTGTGTACATTTTAATATACAAAATCTTGTGTATTCTTTAAAAAATTGTGTACATTAAATATTTAGAATTGTATACATTCCTTGAATGTTTGAATATTGAATATACAAAGACCTTACACTGCTATTAATTTGGGAAGAAAAATGTCCATTGAATATACATGATTGTATACATTGAATATACAGGATTGCGTACATTTTTTGAAAATTTGTGTACATTGACTAAACATAATTTTGTACATTTTTTTAAAAAAATTTGTGTACATGGAATATTCAGAATTATGTACTTTCTTTGAAAAATTATATACATTGAATATATAAAATTGTGCATATTATTCAAAAAATTGTATACATTCAATATACATTTATTTTTTTTAAATGTGTATGTTAAATATTCAGAATTATGTTCAATCTTTGAAGGTTTGGATGTTGAGTGAAAAAAATCTCACACTTTTCAGTAATTTGTGAAGAAAAATGTTCACAAATCTAAAAAAAAAGTGTACGTTTTTGGAAAAATTATGTACGTTGAAAATGCATAATTGTGTACATTCTTTGTGAAAATTTTTATTTTGGATATACAAAATTGTGAACATTATTTCAAAAAAGTGTATACATTGAATTTATAGAATTGTGTATATTCATCAAAAATTTGTGTAAGTTGAATATACAAAATGATCTATATTCAAAAAAAAAAAAAAAATTGTGTACATTTTTTTAAAAAACAATTGTGTACATTTTTCAAATGTCTGGATATTGATATACAAAATTGTGTGTATTCTTTAAAGGTTAGTGTGGGGAATCAATTCGTAGCTAGACAATGCCTAGTAGCTGCCATCAGGCATCGGCCGACGGCCGGGTCCTCGACCTCTGCTAAAGGGGGCTTATAGCAATTAAAAACTCTGGACTCGCCCGTCAATGGACTAGCCGAGGAGGCGAAGTGCGAAGATCTAGAAACGATCGTTGTTGGTGACGATCCGAAGAAGTTCTTTCAGATCGGGGCTCAGCTGCCCCCACCAAAGAAGGGAGAGCTGATAGAATTTCTCAAGAAAAATGTTGATGTATTTGCATGGGACGCTTACAAAGCCCTAGGGGTGGATCCGAGTTTCATCTGCCATCATTTAAATGTCAATCCATCCGCCACCCCCAAAAGGCAACCACATCGGCGCTCGTCAAAAGATCACTCTGACGCTGTCAAAGAAGAGGTGAGGAAGCTTAACCTGGCGAGGGCTATCAAAGAGGTGTTCTACCCTGAGTGGTTGGCCAATACCGTGGTGGTAAAGAAGAAAAGTGGGAAATGGCGAGTGTGTGTGGACTTCACAGATCTGAATAGGGCCTGCCCGAAGGATCATTGCCCTATGCCAAAGATAGACCAGCTAGTGGATGCAACCGTAGGCCATCCTCGGATGAGATTCCTAGATGCCTATCAAGGATATCACCAGATACCACTAGCCTTGGATGATCAGGAAAAGACAGCTTTCGTAACTCCCACTGGAAATTACCACTACAAAGTAATGCCGTTCGGCTTGAAGAATGTGGGTCTACTTATCAAAAGATGATGACTAGGATGTTTGAGCCACAGATGGGCAAGAGCATTGAAGTCTATATAGATGACATGGTGGTAAAGAGTAAAGTAGTGTCCGAGCACGTGGGGGATCTCGGGAACATTTTCGAAATTCTGAGGAGGCACAAACTGTGCCTTAACGCTTCTAAATGCTCCTTTGGAGTGGGATCAGGTAAATTTCTAGGCTACATGGTTACCCACCGCGGAATTGAAGTTAACCCTGATCAGATTAAGGCAATCAACAGTTTGCAATCTCCTCGGAATCCTAAGGAAGTCCAGAAACTAACCGGGATGACCGCTGCCTTGAATCGGTTTATCTCTCGGTTCGCAGATAGATGCAGACCATTCTTCCTGCTGATAAATAAATGGAAGGGATTTGAGTGGACCAAGGAGTGCACCTTAGCCTTCCAGCAGCTTAAAGACTATCTCTCTCGGCCACCCATCATGTCCAGTCCTAAGGTTGACGAGGTCCTGTTCACCTATATTGTTGTAGCCCCTCATGCTGTAAGCTTGGTCTTGGTACGAGTTGATAATGGCCAGTTTATTACGTGAACAAATCGCTACACGAGGCCGAGGTCAACTAACTGCCCCTGGAGAAAGTCATTCTGGTGGTGGAACATGCTACACGCAAACTCCCCCATTACTTCCAGGCACACACAGTTATTGTCCTGACTCAGCTTCCGCTCAAAGCTCTCCTCCGTAGCGCTGATTACACCGGGAAAATTGCCAAGTAGGCCACGATCCTAGGGGCTTTTGACATCAAATATATGCCTCGTACCTTTGTTAAGAGTCAAATCCTCGCAGATCTGGTAGCCGAATTCGCTGAATCCCCATTAGAAGTGGAAGTCGTAAAGGGCGACATGGATGGAAAATTGGTTGGCATAATCTCCCAGCAAGGCCCCTTATCCTGGAAAGTGTACGTTGATGGCGCCGCAAATCAGAGGGGATTCGGAGTGGGGTGGTTCTAGTATCCCTCGAAAAGATTACCATTGAGAAATCGTTAAGGCTGGACTTCTCGGCCACTAATAACAAAACTGAGTATAAGGCTCTGCTGATGGGAATGACCATGGTTCAAAAAATGGGCGGCAAGGCAGTGGAAATATTCTCGGACTCAAGATTAGTCGTCGGCCAAGTGAAAGAAGAGTTTTAAGCAAGGGATGAAAGAATGCGAGGGTACTTGGGTCAGGTTAGACACTTGCAGTCAGAGTTCGAGTCTTTCGACCTATTACATATTCCTAGAAGTGGAAACACACATGCTGATTCCCTTTCCATGCTCGTAACCTCCTCCGCGCAAAGTTTACTGTGGGTTATACTTGTCGAGGACCTGTACAGGCCTACTGTGATGAGAAGAGACGCGATCCAGATCCATCAAGTCAGGGTAGGGCCGAGCTGGATAGACCCTATGGCTCTGTTCCTTAAAGAGGATATCCTTCCCGGAGAGAAGTCAGAGGCTAACAAGATACAGAGAAAGGCTCCTCAGTTCTGGCTATTCGATGACCAGAAATTGTACAAACGCTCTTTCTCTGGGCCGTATTTACTCTGTGTACATCCCAAGGCAACGGAACTACTCCTGGAGGAGTTGCACAAGGGAATATGTGGAAGCCACACCGGAGGAAGATCTTTATCTCATCGAGCCATCACCCAGGGCTACTGGTGGCCAAACATGCAGAAATAAGCTCAAGAGTATGTGAAGAAGTGTGACCAATGCCAAAAATATGCACCAAACATCTATCAGCCGGGAGGGGTTCTTAATCCTCTGTCCAGCCCTTAGCCCTTTGCCCAATGGGGCTTGGACATTGTCGGCCCATTCCCCAAAGCGGCAGGGAACAAGAGGTACTTGCTAGTCGACACAGACTACTTTACAAAGTGGGTGGAGGCTGAGCCCTTGGCGAACATCAGGGACGTGGACGCCAAGAAATTTGTCTAGAAAAACATCGTCACTCGATTCGGGGTCCCTCGTACCCTCATCTCAGACAACAGGCTCCAGTTCGATAGCAAGTTCTTCAGGAGATATTGTTGTGACCTGGGAATCACGAATAGATATTCTACCCCAGCCTATCCCAAGTGAATGGACAAGCCGAGGCTGTCAACAAGGTCATAGTAAGCGGACTCAAGAAGAGGTTGGATGATGTGAAAGGAAAATGGATAGAAGAGTTGCCACACGTCCTTTGAACATATCGAACTACGCCTCGCAGGTTAACAAGAGAGACACCGTTTTCAACGGGGCCGTTATTCCCCTAGAGACTGGATTCCCAATGCTGAGGACGAGTTCTTTCACTCCGAACAATAATGACGAGCTATTGGGAAAGAGCCTAGACTTGATTGAGGAGCGAAGAGAAAACGCAATGGTCCAACTGGCGTATTACCAACATAAGCTCAAGCAAAGTTATGACGCCAATGTAAAGCTGAGACTGTTAGCTCCCGGAGACTTGGTGTTGAGAAAGGTTCTAGGTACGGCAAAGAACCCAACGTGGGGAAAGCTAGGACCCAACTGGGAAGGGTCATATCGCGTCACTTCAATGGCCGGTATGGGAGCATATTTCCTTGAGGACCTAGATGAACATGTAGTACCACGCCCTTGGAATTAAACAACCTGAAAATGTACTATTATTAATGAAAGTCTCCGTTTTCATTCGTTTATTTATTGCGTAAATACCTCGCATAACACCATGACAATTTTATAAGTGTTTAAACGGAACCCAAGTCATGCCTGAAGTCCTCAGACCAGATGCTTGGGGGAAATTAACACATTGACATCCTTTACAAGTGTTTAAACAGAATCCAAGTCATGTCTGAAGTCCTCGGACCAGATACTTGGGGGAAATTAACACTGTGCGCACCTAAAACGGGACTAATAGGTTGGGCTCACAATCTATTTGTAACGTGGGCTTTGGATTTCCTAATCTGGGTGATTCTTGCTTAGAGACCCAGCACCAACTCTCAAACTTTTGAATTCTTCCCCTTTCACTTTTGTAGCTCTCTTGCTCTCAACTCTGAACTTCCTTCCCCCCCACTTTTTCCCACCCCCTTTCCTCCTCTCACTTCTCATATTTATAGCCCACAATTAGTGGTGAGGCCATGATTACCTCCATGGTTAGTGCAATAGGAGGTCCAATATCGTTAATTATAAGTGGACATTTAGGTGGGAGTGGGGTGTGGTGAGAGTGGCTTTGGAAATGGTTCCCACTTTAGTAGATATGCTAGGCAATGATGTTCCCGACGTTGCCGAGCAACCGAGAGGGAATAAGGCCGAGCAATTACTTTCTTTGTTCGGGAAGCTGATTACCAGATGTGATCCACAAGACGTAGCGTGGTACAAATTTATGAAGATCATTTGTTCAATAGGCCTAAAGGCTGCTTAGGCCTGGGCTTTAGTATGGAATGGGCCATATTATTGGGTTGAAGCCCGAGGCCCGAATGGGTCTGGATATCGCAGGGCCGTACAATAGCCCCCCATTGATTCCTGCCCAGCTTTCGGTGACGAATCAAGGAGCCCAATGGGTAATTGTTGCCTAAGAAGTTCAACGGGTGGATACTGGGCAGTTGAGGAACCCATTAATGCGCCCTCAAAAGGCGTGCTGTATTTGACTATTCGCTTAGCCGTCATCATTATCTGACGGTTCGAGAACCGAAGCGTCACATATGGCAGTAAATAGGGATTTGTTGGCTTTCCCGCCCCCCGCCAATTACTACTGTCATTTATCTCTTTGTTGGCTCTTATAAATAGCCCTTTCTGAGTCCTTCCTTCACTTTTGCATTCCTCATCCTCACAACTTTCACTCTGCCGAGCATATATCTGTGCGCCTATTCACCAGTCCAGAGTCCCTTTCTTTCCTAAAGCCCAAAGTAAGTTCTCTACCTCTCTTCTTTACTTTAGCTACTTTCTTCGAGTTTCTCCCTTCAATTTGTAGAGCTTAAGATGGGTTATGCTTTTCTTCTAAATATTGAGGCATCCTTAGTCACATTTAGGCAAAAATTTGACATTCCTGATGACGTGGACGTGGCGTATTGCCACGAAAGTGAAATTGCTCTCCACAGAGGGGTAAATACCGCTTTTTTCCCTTTAATGGCGATCCTAGAGGGCGAGGTTAGGTTTCCCGCAAACCCTCTTCTACTCACAACCCTTAGGTACTATAGGTTGTGCCCCGACCAACTTCCCCCCAATTTTTACCGGGTGGTTAGTTATGTCAGTAGGTTGAACCAAACATTCAATTTGCAATTAGACCACCATGATATAAACCATATGTATAGTCTGTGTGGGAACAAGAGGTCCAACTATTATTTAAAGGTTAGAGATATGAGGGTACGGTTAATATCATGCCTTCCTGACTCTAATAGGAATTCAGCCGGGGAGTTCGTCCGAGTGCACTGCAATTGGTCTGCCGGTGAAATCCCTTGCCCCTTCTCACGGCGTGAAGTAGGTTCGTACCGATCCCTGACTCATTTGTCTTTTCTCTTACGGTTGTTTTATTCATTCGAATATTGATTCATCATATCTTTTGTTGCAAACGGCAGAGTGTTTACCCCGGATCTTAGGGTAGTTCATGTTAGGGATCTGAATTTTGTACTCAGGTCCGAGATATTTATTCACTGGGACGGACAGCTCCAAGCGTCCCACCTAATCCTTGGTGTCAAACTCGTGTACTTTACCTGGCAAACTTTCGGGCAAGCGCTTTTAGTAGACAACCCCCTCCTCTATCCTACATTGATGTTCAACACGCAAATTTTCTTCCTCCGAGGTTCACAGTAGGAGAAGCTAGGGAACTTGGTCAGCGATATACTTGCTCAGACGAGCTCGCGCCTCTGCGGGACGAATCGGCAGAACGCATGTCCCGACGTCTCCGAGAGCTAGTTCACGTGCCTGTTGGGGACGAGGCTCCTGTTCAAGAAGAACTCGCCCAATCTGAAGAACCCGTTGAACCCGAGGCCCCTACTCAGGTAATCAAGCAAATAGCAGCAGAATTTATTAATTCTTCTAACATCGAATTTGACCGTGGTGAAGACATGGTGACCCGAAAGACCATGACCATCAATTGTTTTGTGCCCGGGGTAAGGCAGACTATGCAGCAGCAACCCCCTCAGGGCCGAGGTCAAACGCCTCCCCCTCCTCTTCCTCCCACCGGACAAACCTGAAAGAGGCAACGTATTGCCAAGCAGACCTCTACAGGCTAGCAACCAGGACTCCCTCTCAGCCATCAAGGGGTATCGTCGTTCAGGAGCCACAGACTCAAGTCGGGGCATGCGTGGCGTCCTCCTCCTGAGCATCGCAGGCATGGTAGCCCACATTCCTGTTGGATGGCAAACCACTCCCCGCAAGTTCTAGTGTACGGGTATGGAAGAAAGGCAAAGGAGGTCGCGTTGCCCAAAGCCTGGTGCACGGTCTTCTTTTGCCTAAGGACTTGCACGCCTTTAAGGAGGGGACGGAGGAGTCCATGGGAAGAAGGCTGCAGTGGCATACTATTGCGATAATCTTTCATTTACTAATTCCCTATTTACCCTTATATGCATTCTTTTATTGCTGTATTGATTACTTCTACTTTATTAGGCTGCCCAACTGGCCCATATCCTCGATGGGCGATTGAAAGAACTTTCCAAGGATGTTGGCCGGGAGAAGTTTGCTAGGGAGGCGGCTGTAAAGACGGCAAAGGATAAGATAAAAGTCGTTGACACTACCGAGAAGAGGGCTGCTGCTGCCGAAAAGGCTAAGGCGCTGGCGGAGAAGAGGTCCGCAGAATTCGAGGCGAAGCAAAATGAAGCCGATTTGAAGCTAGTCGAGGCAGTAAGTCTGAATACCGCTCAAGCCGAGGAACTTGCCGACCTAAGAGTGGCCTTGGAGGCTTGTGAAGATAAGTTGTATAATGAAGGGTTTGCCGATGCCGAGAATTCCGTGGAACCGGTCATGAACGAGGCTCGGAGGCTGGGTTTCGAGGATGGTTGGTTGGCTGCTTTGTTAGCTATGGGGGTCCCTAAAGATTCTCCTCTTAGGGATCCCGGCCAGATACCCTTTCCAAGCTCCACTCCAGCAGTGCAAAACCCTCCAGTGCCCATTAATGAAGAAGAGATGGCAAGCATGAGGGAACTGGTAGAGCAAATTGACGCTCATGTGGAGTTGGACGATATGGAAGCCGTCAGTATCCCTCGTGCTGGTGAGCAGCTCAACGAGGACATTCTTCAGTCCACAACAGACCAGCAGCTGACCAAGACCGCCACCCATAGACAACCTGTAGATCCAATGACCTAATTACCGGACTGGACCCTTTTTGCTTACTTTTACTTTTCTTATCCTTAAGTATTTTATCCTTTCGAGTTAATTTGCCTATGTCACCGGGTTATGGTGACTGAACAATTATTTTCTTCGCTCGGTTTAACTTATATATTGTCACCGGGTTTCGGTGATGAGACATTGGTTTTGTTTTTGCATGTTGGCTTTGCTCGAATAAAGTTTACTTGCTAAATGGTTGCTTTAGTCACATTTATGAACGTTTTATTACTGTATTGTTTTCTACGTCATGTTCTCCTATTTTCCGTGCATGTGCATCCTCCTATTGATTAGGTCGGAAGGATCGCTTCTGGGCAGGTTTGATTACCGAGATTGGTTTGAAGGGTCGAATATATTAAGCCCTCGACTACTGAAAATCCCATTCAACATATAAATCCCCGCCCCTGTGTGATTTTCTTATTGAACTGTACGGTAGGCTTCCATCTGCCCGATAACTGAGCCTTTTTCCTTGTAGTATTCCCTAGTGTAAAGTTTTCACCTGCCCAGAGATAATAATTGAACCGGGAAGACAGTTCTTGTCCTTAGGATATTTCAGTATAAGGTTTCCACCTGCTTGATGATATTGATCGAACCGAGAAGCAGGATTTTGTCCTTGTAATTTCTTGATTAAGGTTTTCACCTGTCTGGTGATGGGAATCGAATCGGAGACAAGTTTCTGTCCTTAGAAATTTATTTTTTTTAGGTTTTCACCTGTCCAGTGATAGGAATCGAATCGGGGACAGGTTTCCATCCTTAGAAATTTTTTTATTAAGGTTTTCACCTGTTCGGTGATAGGAATCGAACCAGGGACAAGTTTCTAGCCTTAGAAATTTTTTGATTAAGGTTTTCACCTGTCCAGTGATAGGAATCGAACCGGGGACAGGTGCTGATAAATCAATAATAGGATTTAAATGCACCAGCAATGATAAACATCATCTCAATTAATTTGTAAAGCATATACACGCTGTTTCATTTAACTTACACCCCCGTGCTTAACTAATCACTAGTATAACTTCTTCAAGTTGTGGACATTCCATGGCCGGGGAAGCGATCTTTCATCCAGATCCTCCAAGTAATAAGCTCCCGCTCCTGCGATAGCAGTAACCCTGTAGGGCCCTTCCCAGGTATAGGCCAGTTTCCCAGCATTCGTATCTCATATGTTCCCTACGGCTTTCCGCAGTACCAGGTCCCCAGCACTAAACTCCCGCGTTTTTACATCTCGGTTATAGCACCGGGCGAGTTTTTGTTGATACTCGGCCAGCTGTATGGTTGCTACTTCTCGATACTCATCCAACGAATCCAAACGCTCCACCATCAACCCGTTGTCTTGGGCGGGAGCAAAATTTTCGACCCTTGCACTGCATAGGTTTACCTCAACGGGTATCACGGCTTCTGCACCATACGTTAAAGAGAATGGGGTTTCCCCCGTGGATCTCCTGGGAGTTTTTCGGTACACCCACAAGATGTTGGGCAACTCTTCCGCCCATTTTCCCTTCACACCATCCAATCTCTTCCTCAATCCATTCACGATCACCTTATTGACAACTTTCACCTGGCCATTGCTCTGTGGATACATCGGGGTAGAATACCTATTTTTGATGCCGAGATCGCTGCAAAATTCGCGGAAGGCTCTGCTGTCAAACTGAAGTCCATTGTCGAATATAAGAGAGTCCGGCACCCCAAATCTTGTGATTATATTCTTCCATACGAACTTCTTAACATCCACGTCCCGAACATTGGCTAACACCTCTGCCTCCGCCCATTTGGTGAAGTAATCAACAGCTACTAGAACGAACTTTCGATTGCCCGTTGCCCGGGGAAATAGGCCGAGAATATCCAGCCCCCATTATGCGAAAAGCCAAGGGTTGCTAACCGAACTCAGATGGCCTGCTGGCTGATGAATAAAGGGGGCATGCTTCTGACACTGTTCACATTTGCGCACGTATTCGGCTGCATCTTTTTGCATCTGCGGCCACCAAAATCCCTAAGTCATGGCTCGGTGTGCCAATGAGCGTCCTCCCACATGACTGCCACACACCCCATCATGCAATTCAGACAAGAGTTTGTTTACTTTCTCGGGGTGCAAGCACAACAGGTACGGCCCCCCGAAAGACCTCCGGTATAACTTGCATTCTGCTGACAACTAGTATCGAGGAGCCACTCGGCGAATCCTTTTAGCCTCATTTTCATCATCTGGACTCGGTCCTCGGCTAGGAAATCAATAATTGAGTCCATCCAACATGACCCAACCGCCGAAACCATGGCAATGTATACCCTGGCAGTGCCAACACTACTTGCCACATTAATGCTTGGCTCCTCTATAAGCTCCACCTTAATTAACCGAGGCACCTCCTTCGTTATTGATGACGCCAATGTGGCTAAGGAGTCAGCATGTCTGTTCTGCGCCCGGGGTACTTGGGCGACCTTTGCCATGTCAAACTTATTCATAATCTGCTTCACCATCTACAAGTATGCTTTCATCCGGGAATCCCAGGCTTCAAAACTGCCCTGCACCTGGCTAACCACCAGCCGTGAATCTGAATAAACCTCTATATCCCGAGCACCAAGCCCCAAAACGGTTCTTAGTCCAGCAAGCAAGGCTTCGTACTTTGCTTTGTTATTGGAGGCCCTAAACCCCAATCTGAAAGAATGCTCTAACCGTATTCCTTCTGGTGTGATTAAAACGATCCCGGTGCCAGCCCCCGAGGCGTTTGACGCACCGTCCATAAACACCTTCCACGAGTGACATTCCACCTAACAAACCATCCCCCCTTCGTTCTTAGGAAAAAACTCCGCGACAAAGTCAGCGAGAACTTGACCCTTCACCGAACTCCTTGGCCTGTACCTTATATCGAAGGACCCTAGCCGGGTCACCCACTTAGCTATTCAACCTGTAAAGTTGGATCTCTTTAATAACGACTGTAAAGGGTACTCGGTCAGGACGTAGATGGTATGAGCTTGAAAGTAGTGAGGCAATTTCCTCGTAGCATGCACTAATGCTAACACCAATTTCTCTAGAGGTAAGTACCTTGTCTTGGCATTTACCATGGTCTTGCTAATGTAGTAGACAGGCTGCTGCATCCCCCGATCCCTTAAAAGCACGACACTTATGGCGTGATCAGATACCGAGAGGTACATAAATAAGTCTTCCCCGGGTTCTGGGGCTGCTAACATAGGTGCCCGCACCAAATATTCCTTCAAGTCTTGGAAAGCCCTTTCACACTCCTCATTCCATTGAAATCCCTTCCATTTTTTCAGAAGCTGGTAAAATGGTCGACAGCGATCTGCAAACTTGGAGATGAATCGGTTGAGGGCAACTAACATCCCGGTCAACACTTGCACTTCTTTTGGATTGCTCGGTGACTTGAGGCATTTCACGGCTTCTATATGGTCGGGGTTGACCTTTATTCCCCGGTTAGTGATCAGATATCCTAGGAATTTACCTATCCCCACCCCAAAAGCACATTTCTCCACATTAAGGTGCAACTTGTGTTGGCGAAGCACTTCAAACACCCCTTGAAGATCTTCTATATGTCGTACTTCTTGCTTGCTTTTTACCACCATGTCGTCAATGTATACTTCAACCGTATGTCCAATTTTGTCCCGAAAAATTCTTGTCATCATCCGTTGGTACGTGGCTCTAGCGTTCTTTAGTCCAAAAAGCATCACAGTGTAATGATAATTGGCTTCCGGGGTGTGAATGCTGTCTTTTCTCAGTCCTCGGCTGCCAGAGCAATTTGATGATACCCTTGAAAGGCGTCCAGAAAACTCATTCTCGGGTGTCCGTATGCGGCGTCTACCAACTGATTAATCTTCGGCATAGGGAACGGATCCTTTGGGCATGCTCGGTTCAGGTCCGTGAAGTCTTCACAGACTCTCCATTTACCATTCTTCTTCTTCACCACCACAGTATTTGCTAACCATTCCGGGAAGAAGATTTCCCTTATCGCCCCAACTTCTTTCAACCTCATGACTTCCAACTTCACCGCCTCGGCGTGCTCTTTGGCCGATCTCCTTGGCTTTTGCTTCTTGGGAGGAAACGTCGGGTCTACATTGAGCCTATGGACTATGAATTTGGGATCCACCTCAGGTACCTCATACGAGCTCCAAGCGAAGACATCTATATTTTGAATAAGAAACAACAACATTTTTACCTTATCCTCGTCCTTCATACTTACCCCTATCTAGAAATATCTGTCATTGTCCGGTAATATCTTAACTCTGAGTAGTTCCTCGGCACAACCAGCCCCCTGTTCTTTCCGGGGCTCTTGTAATTGCTACAAAGATACTTTCTCGGCCTGATCCTTCTATTCGGCCTGCTCATTCTTCCAATTCACCGCAGCTACCAGGCATTGTCTTGCTATTTGCTGGCTTCCTCTCACTACTGCTATGCCCTGCTCGGTTGGAAATTTGACCTTTACATGTAAGGTGGAAGGAACTGCTCCCATCGTGTGAATCCACAGCCTTCCTAAAATGGCTGTATAAGGAGAAAACGAAACAACAACTATAAAAGGCACTATTACTTCTTTGCCCTCCATATTCACAGGAAGGGATACCTGCCCCTCAGGGATCACCATCTCGCCACGAAACTCGATCAGGGGCGTATCGTACTTTGAAAGGTTCTTATTCTTCAGTCCGAGTCCCCTAAACAGATCTGGATACATCACATTAACCCCACTTCCCTAGTCTATCATCACCCTTTTTACTACGAAGCCGTTTATCTGAGCCGTTACTACTAGCGCATCATCGTGTGGCTGAATCGTTCCTTCTAAATCATCGTCATCAAAAGCAATGGGTTCCCGTCCTGTTCTCATCTTCTTCTCGGGATGCTTTTCGCCCGAACACATTCCCACTCGGGCTACGGTCAGCACTCCTCTCCTTCTAACCACAGTCATACCGTTCGGGGTGGCGTGGATGACTTCAATAACTTCCAATGGAGGCAGAAGAGGGTTTCCTCTTTGCTGAGCACCCTATCCATTGCCCCTGTTCCCAATCCACCACAAACTCCTTCAGATGCCCTACTTTTACCAATTGCTCTAGATGATCCTTCAACACCCGGCAGTGCTCGGTGGTATGCCCCTTATCTTTGTGATAGGTACAGTACAGGTTCTGATTTCTCTGAGAGGGGTCACCCCCCATCTTGTTCGGCCACCTGAAGTACGATTCGTTTTTTATCCGGTCTACAATTCTGTGCACCAGTTCCTTGAACGTCACATTCACCTCCCCTAGCCGCAATTCCGGCTCCTACATCCCAAAGTCCTTTCAGGGTCTCAGTTGAAAATCGCTCTATCGAGGGCGACTCACTAACGATGCCTTACCCTTACTCTGTAACATATCATCCTCCAGGCGCTTATACTCCTCAATACGCCTCATGAGCTGCCTTATATCCTCGGGAGGCTTCTTCGTCAACGACTCTTGTAGTTCAGATTCTTCGGGCAAACCCATCCTGAAAGTACTCGCCGTAATCTTCTCGTTGCCCCCACCGATCTCGTTATAATGCTCCCAATACCGACTGGCATAACTGCAAAGGGTTTCCCCAACCCTCATTTTCATGGAAAGTAATGCGTCCACAGGTTGCGGAACCCAGCTACAAGTTACAAACCGGACACCGAACTCTTGTATTAACTCGAAAAAATTATGGATGGAACCCTTTCGCAACCCATTGAACCATCTCAAAGTAGTGGGGCCAAGGCTTGAGGGAAATACCTTGCACATCAGAGCATCATTGTAAGTATGCAAAGACATCATCTGGATATAATGGCTGACGTGCTCTACCGGGTCTGTTTTCCCGTAGTAGGAATTGAATGGCGGGCGTGTAAATCTGCTCAGCATTGGTGCCCATTCAATGTTATTCGAGAATGTTGACCGAGTAGCCCTACATAAAGCGCGACTCATTGCGTCCATAGTGGCATTATAGGGCTGCCACTCTTCTGGGGAATCTGAACCTCCATCTGCATATTCTCGCGAACGTGAATGGTCTCGGCGTCAGCAGGATTCCCGCGAATGTGAACGTTCTCGGCATCGACGGGAACCAGATTGATTGAACCCTGTCCCATAACGATCTTCTCCAATATCAGATCTCCCTTCTCGGTTGTCTCGGTCCCTTCTCTGGTGCCTACCCCGTGCTTCCAACTCCAGATCTCTCACCAGTCTGTGCAACCGTTCAAGTTCCTTATCTCTCTCGTCATACTGCCCGTGCCTTGAAGCACTTGACATTGTCCGGTTCGTTTGGTATAACCCTTCTCCAAGGCCAGACTGTTCTTCCTCGCGTTCGTGCTCCCTATTTTTGCGCCTTTTTTACCTTCGCTCTCGCCAGGTGGATGCCCGAGAAAATCCCGCCAAACCGCACTCTGCATAACTCCCAGAACGTCTTTCAGACATTTTGCAGAGCTTGAGTCTCAGTAGAACCACGGCTTTCTAGGAGATTCCCATAGACGGCGCCAATTATGCGCACCTAAAACAGGACTAATGGGTTGGGCTCACAATCTATTTGTAACGTGGGCTTTGGATTTCCTAATCTGGGTGATTCTTGCTTAGAGATCCAGCACCAACTCTCAAACCTTTGAATTCTTCCCCTTTCACTCTTGTAGCTCTCTTACTCTCAACTCTGAACTTCCTTCACCCCACTTTTTCCCACCTCATTTCCTCCTTTCACTTCTCATATTTATAGCCCACAATTAGTGGTGAGGCCATGATTACCTCCATGGTTAGTGTAATGGGAGGTCCAATATCGTTAATTGTAAGTGGACATTTAGGTGGAAGTGGGGTGCAGTGAGAGTGGCTTTGGAAATGGTTCCCACTTTAGTAGATATGCTCGGCAATGATGTTCCCGACGTTGCTGAGCAACCGAGAGGGAATAAGGCCGAGCAATTACTTTCTTTTTCGGGAAGCAGATTACCAGATGTGATCCACAAGACGTAGCGTGGTACGAATTTATGAAGATCATTTGTTCAATAGGCCTAAAGGCTGCTTAGACCTAGGCTTTGGTACGGAATGGGCTATATTATTGGGTTGAAGCCCGAGGCCCGAATGGGTCTGGATATCCCAGGGCCGTAAAAACACATTGACATCTTTTATAAGTGTTTAAACGGAACCCAAGTCATGCCTAAAGTCCTCGGACTAGATGCTTGGAGGAAATTAACACATTGACATCTTTTATAAGTGTTTAAACGGAACCCAAGTCATGCCTGAAGTCCTTGGACTAGATGCTTGGGGGAAATTAACACATTGACATCTTTTATAAATGTTTAAACAGAACTCAAGTCATGCCTGAAGTTCTCGGACCAAATGCTTAGGGGAAATTAGCACTATGACACCTTTACAAGCGTTTAAACGGAACCCAAGTCATGCCTGAAGTCCTCAGACCAGATGCTTGGGGGAAATTAGCACTATGACAATTTTATAAGTGTTTAAACGGAACCCAAGTCATGCCTGAAGTCCTCGGACCAGATGCTTGGGGGAAATTAGCACTATGACAATTTTATAAATGTTTAAACAGAACCCAAGTCATGCCTGAAATCCTTGAATCAGCCCTGAGTAAGTTAATGTTCTTAATTAATTATCTAAGTATCAACTAGAGTGAGGGATGTCTTTCCCCCTTGTTTTTTACAAAGTATATTACTTATTTTCGTTAAATCTAGCGGTCATTGTAGGAAGACCAATTCACAGTACGAATATGTGTTAAACCAATCTATTGCTGGTACTTGGTTAAATTATTGGCAGTATATTGCCATCAATTTTTATTAAAGGTAAAGTGAAAAGTTCAAGGCCATTTGTAATAATGGCACTCGGAGCACATAGAATAGGAATGCAAAAGATGAAAAGAAAAACGTTCCCATTAAAAAGAAAGTGCATTACATACATTGACAAAAAAAACTACTACAAAAGGAATTACAAAGAGAATCCTAAGTGCTAGACTTTGGCGTGAAGGGCAAGAAGATCTTCCTTCTAGCTCGGCTGGGAAGAAGGAGTGACGTCAGCCTTAGGATCAGCTTCTTGGGGCTTGACCTCTGCTTCCTTCGCCTTGGCTGTAGCTTCCCTGTCCTTGGCGGCGCCCTTGGCCTCTGCGGAGGTCTTTTTCCCCTTGTCCTCACTTTTGACGTTCTCCCCCTTGGCCATGATCACCAGCTTGGCTGGATCCCTTTGGAGCCTCAGGAAGAGGGAGAGCATCCGAGATAGCCAAAGGCTACTCGGAAGATTCTGGAACAAGGGCAGGATGAGAAGAGATGGTACCAGGGACTTCGCGGATATCCAGGTGGTAGTATACACTCCCGGGCTGCCTCCAAACAGAGTCTACAGGGACTTCTGCAGCGCTAAGGGCCCTATCCCATGTAACATTGCAATAATCCCTGCACACTTCTAAAAGCTCATCAGCAAGCCTTATTTGCGTCTCATCCACGCTGAGTAGATATGAAGCCTGCTTCTCGGCCTCGACTGCTTCCTTGGCTAGTTGAGCTACCTCTGCAACTCAGCCTTAAGATCTAGGACCAATTGCCTTTGAGTGGCCAGATCTATCTCGGTCAAGTGCAGCTTTCGGCGCTAGTCCTCAGCCTGCCTTTCAACAGTTTTCAAACCGGCTTCAGCACTCAAGCGAGCATGGTTCACTGCCTTAAGCTTCTCAGACATTTCAATCTGCTCCTGTTTAAGGGCCCCCAATGATTTCTCGACGTCGGCACAAGAGAGGGCCTCAGCCTAGGCCTGTTTATGAGCGTCCCGATTCCACTCCTCGGCCACGAAAACTTGTTGAGTAATCTGCCCAAAGACAACAGAAAAATAATACGAGTTAAAAAGCAAAGGAAGAATGAAAGTGCAACTTAGCATTTAAATTCATGAGTATGTAGATTGCCTACCATGGCAAGGTCCCTCTTTAGGAACAGAAAAAGGTCTTTTTGCTGGAAGCGCCTGTAAGCATCCATATCCTTCGGAAGGAGCACAGGTTACTCCAAGGCTTCAGCAATATATCCCGCTCAACCCTTTTGGAATTCTCGGACCGAGGCTTTCCAAGGGATGGGAGAACCATCCACTTCCAGCCGAGAACTCCATATGCGTTGTGTCAAGCGCACATCAGCCCTATTTTGCTCTTCCCGGCTGTCCACGGATTGGGACCTCCTATCCCGGGCATCTTGGACCACTTTTTGTTGTTTTGCCCCCTTTCGAGGACCCACCTCGCTTTCCTCAAGCCCCTCGCTGGGCCTCTTTTTCTTCAAGTCAGGAACTAGCTTTGGTTCGAGGTCGGTGGGGATCTGAGGAGGAAGTGAGGAAAGGTTGGGGGGAACTTGGGATTTCGTGGCCTCTTTCAAGGTCGAAACCTTGCCCCTCGCAGCCATGAGTTCCTTTAGGCTCTTGTTTCCCTTGTTCAAGGCCATCTCGTCTTCTTCTTCCTCGGACGAGTTATCTGGATGGGCAACTATTAGGATCAGGGTGTGGATGCTTGAATGCCTATCAGTCTCGTCCTCGGTGTCTAAGATTGGAATTGGTTACGCTCTCTGAGTATCTTCCCCCTCAAAACGAAACTTGTCAATTTCTTCTTCGAGCGAGGAGTTTGACGATGCAATCTCTTCCCCTTGTACTGCTGCTGCTCTAAGCGGAATCTGCTGGAGTGGTTGTACAACCAATGGAGGGTCTTGTCGAGGTGGTAGTACAACCGGAGGGAGGTCATCTTGGGCTAGGAAGCCTGGTTTTGATACGTCAATCCGAGCCAACCGTGGGTCACCAGCTCTTATGGCGTGGCCGATCTCCTGATATATCTCCGAGATGGGCTCAAAGTCCAGAATCAGGTGGACTGCTCGCAGTTGTCTGTCCTCACTTACAAAGATCTCGAATCTCAGCAAGTAGTTGAAGGCTACGACGTTGGTGAAATTGAGCCTCGGCGCTACGTGATTTCTGTCTACAAAGATAGCCAAGGAGCAAAATATAGTTAGAAAGTTGAAATCCGTCATTAAAGAGGGTGGAACGGAAGAAAAGTAATGACATGGTTAGGGTTGAAGAATCTAAATTTCTTGCTAAGGAATCTAACTCTAAGGTATCCCACCTAGCTCTCCCTCTCAGACTGGGCAATGAAGGCCATCATGCCACGCCCCCGAAGCAATTAGATAGTCGTCTTTCATCCCCTTGTTAGATTTGGGAAGGCACGAGATGAGCCTGACAACATCAGATCGGGATTTGAGGTAAAATCCCGCATTCTTAAGGGAGTGGCACTTATACATGTGGACCACATCGTGCCAGGTGAGACCCAAGTGCAGATGCTCGTTGAGAGCATCGACACAACCTAGGACCCTAAAAAGATTGGGGGCACATTAGTGGGAGCATACCCTATGGTTGAGGAGGTAATCTCGTGTTATCCTACCCATGGGGAAAGTCATCCCTCCTTCTATGAAAGCTATCATAGGTATGAAAGCTATCATAGGGATGATGACTTCCCCTATCTCTCTGTGTGTCACTATTTGCTCTAAAGAACAATATCAAAGAGCGACTTCCTGGGGTATGTGGTATTTATCCTTAAAGGCCTCTATTTTGGCAGGGGAGTTTACTAGATGCTCAAATCTACCCATCCAGACGAGTTACAAGGCGAATCAAAAACTGGAAGGCCGAAAAGACAGGCCGAGGGGAGAAAGAAAAATCCGAAGAAGTAGAAACTTACAAGAACTAAAGAGTGCTTAAATCTCTGAACAATCTTAGAAAACTTTCAAGGATTTTTCGAAGAAAAAGTATTGGGAGTCTAGCAACTTAGAGAGCTCGGTGAGTCTGAGGGCTTTGAATCTCTGGAGAGTTTGAAAACTTGAGAAATAAGGAGAAAATTATTTCTCTCAAGGCTTTATATGGAGGGAGAAAATGAGTGGGAACAATCCCGCTCAAATTTCTAGGAGAAATGTCAACCGTTGGATGCGGGGGACAGAACGTCGCCTGGAGCTATTAATGACGCTTCGCGGGCTTCGAAACGTCAGTAACAATTATGAGGCCGTAAAACGGCACTCCCGCACGTGTGTATCAAGGAATCGGTTGGTCTTATCTCTTAAGAGTCAAAACCCCACTTTTCCTCCTCGGATGAGAGGGAAAAACCGGAGTTTTGAGGGGCTATTGTAAGGAGAAAAGCCCAAAATCATATATTGGGCCCTAGGTCCAGCCCGAGGATGTTGAATGGTCTGAGGAGGGACAAATAGCTGTTAGGGGCCCAATTTACAACCTCATGTGCAAGATACAAATGGGAAGGTGGTCCGAGGAGGAACATCTCCTCGGATATGATAAATACAGCTCGAATATATATTCCAACAATCAAGGTGAGCTTCCAGGAAACTCCAGTAACAAGGACGTGCGCCACAAACGCCTAAGGACGATAAAGACTCAAAAATATCTAACTACTACCACCGTATTAAATGCACTGCAGCTGCTTTTCTGGCCGCATTTATGTAGAGAAGACCCCTAAATAGTGTTGCCTTGGCTACCGCGACTCACAGAAAGCCAGAAGGGGTGTCTGATGGAACAAACACTCAAGTATTAGCCTGGATGATCAACAAGTGTAGGATGAAGATGATGCAAAGAGAGCTATATAATGTGGGAGACCCTCCATAAGAGGGGGATGAGAAAAAGAAGAAGAAACATTGTAGCTTTATAGAACAAAATTTGTAACTTAATTGGAACATAAATAGGAGAGAATCAGCCTCCTCGGAATTAACCGAGAACAATTTTCTAGAATCTAAACGAGTTTATTTCCTCTCTTTTGTTATTAAGATTTACCTCATTGGTTGACAAGTCCACTAAAGTCCAGTTCTTTGACCCACTCTCTACAAATTTATTGTTTTGCGCTTCTTGGGCCTAAGTCCATCCATCCTTTGGGCCTAGGACCTTGAGCTAGTCCTTACAGTTAGGATATTGAATGTGCAAAGTTTATATTCTTAGTAATTTATGAAGAAAAATGTCCATACCTTAAAATATTGTATACGATATTTGAAAAATTATGTACATTGAATATATAAAATTTTATATTTTTTGAAAAATTGTATACGTTGAATATACAAAATTTTGTACATTCTTTTAGATATTTTTGTACTTTAGATAAATAGAAGTGTTTTTGCTTTTGAAAAAAATTGTATGTTTTATATACATAATTGTGTACGTTCTTTGAAGGTTTGGATATTTAATGTACATACCTTAAACTCTAAGTAATTTTTGAAGAAAAATTTCCACACATTCAAAAATTTTGTACATTGAACATACAAAATTTGAAAAAATTTGTACGTTGAATGTACAAAATTTGAAAAAATTTGTATGTTGAATGTACAAAATTGTATACATTTTTTGAAAAATTATACACTGAAATATATAGAACTATGTACATTTTTGAAAACTTGTGTACATTAGATATACATGATTGTGTAAATTCTTTAAGAAATTGTGAACGTTGAATATATAAAATTGTATACAATCTTTGAAAGTTTTAATATTAAATTTACAGACCTTACACTCTAAGTAATTTGCGTAGAAAAATATCCATACATCAAAACACTGTATACATTGAATATATATAATTGTGAACATTTTTTGAAAAATTTCGCATGTCGAATATACAAAATTGTATACAATCATTAAAAAAAATTTGTATGTTGAATATATAGAATTGTGTTCATTTTTTAATAAAATGTGTGCATTGAATATATAGAATTGTGCACATACTTTAAAAATTTGTGTATGGTGAATATACAAATTTGTATACAATATTTGAAGGTTTGGATATTGAATTTTAAAATCTTACACTCTCAGTAATTTATGTAGATAATGGTCTACATATCAAAAAATTATGTACGTTGAATATATAGAATTATATACATTTTTCTGAAAAAAAAAAATTGTATTTTGAATATACTAAATTGTTACACTCTTAATAAAATTATGTACATTAAATATATAAAATTATGTACATTTTTTTTTAAATTTTGTAAATTGAATATATAGAATTATGAAATTATGTTAGAAAAATTGTATACATTAAATATATTGAATCGTGTACATTTTTTGAATGTTTGGATATTTAATGTACACACCTCACACTCTAAGTAATTTATGGAGAAAATTTTCACATATAAAAAATTGTGTAAATATATAGAGTGTGTATATTTTTTGAAAACTTTCATACATTGAGTATAAAAAATTGTGACATTCTTAGAAAAATTGTGTACATTGAATATAAAGAATTGTGTAGTTTTATTGAAAAATTTTGTACCATGAATAAACAAAAAATTGTATATTTATAAAAACTTTGTGTACATTGAATATACATAAAAATGTATGTTTTTTGAAGGTCTGGATATTGAATATGTAGATTATTAACATTCTTTGAAGGTTGTGATATTGAATGTACATAGCTTGCACTCTAAGTAGCCTACACTCTAAGTAACCTGTGAAGAAAATTGCCCACACATAAAAGATTATATACTTTGAATATATCAAAGTGTGTACCTTCTTTTAAAAAATTTGTACATTGAAGAATATAAAGATTTTTGTACATAATTTTTTTTTAAAATGTATATATGTTGAATATACAGAATTGTGTACAGTTTTTTGAAAAATTATGTATGTTGAATATTTAGAATTGTGTACATTCTTTGAAAAATTGTGTTTGTTGAAATTCAAAATTATGTACAATTCTTGAAGGTCTGTATATTGAATGTACAAACCTTACACTTTTAGAAATTTGTGAAGAAATTTTTTCATACTTCAAAAATTTGTGTTAAATATACAGAATTGTTTACATTGATATATTGAATTATGTACATTCCTGGTAAAATTGTGCACGTTGAATATACAGAATTATGTACATTTTTTGAAAATTTTGTTATATTGAATATATAGAATTGTGAATATTATTTGAAAAATTGAGTATATTAAATATACAGAATTGTGTACATTCTTTAAAAAATTATATGCATTGAATATACAGAATTTTGTTTTATATATGAAGGTTTCAATATCCAAATCATGAAAGAGTTATGGAAGAGACTCAACTAACTTATGTATTACAAGTTTGTAGATATTTAACCGGTCTCTTAGTACTTACACAACAATATTTAGATGAGAGTAAAGGGAATCAAATATCTCAATATTTTTTTGTTAGTCACAACTCAAATATAAAACATTTTTTTGAAAATTTCTTTTGAAAACATGTTTGAGAAATGATTTCTTTACGAAAGTAACTCTTAGAGAGATGTTTTATAAATAAAAAATGTGGCTGTGTAAATATCTTAATAAAACACAAGATTCATGAGTTCATAGATAAAATACTCTCTCTAACTCCAAAGCTTTATTGAAAGAGTTTTGAAAAATGTTTTCTTTTTAATGATTGAAAATAGTTTATGCCTTAAGTGAGATATAGAGAGAGGTTGTTTAGGAACAAAAACGTGTGTGATGCTAGGGTTTCAAAAGATTGAAAGTGGAAGAAGGTTTTGAGAAGAGTGGTGGTGAAAATATTCTCTCTCTAGCTAGGGTTTTGACTTGGAGGCATAAGGTTGTATTTATATGCTCAAACTAGGGTTTTTGGAGTTATTTAGAGGGTTTTAGGGCTTCTTAAGGGTCTAAGGGCCGATCGGCCCCTATCAAAGATTGAAGTGTTGGGGGCCTAAAACTTAAATTCTGGGCTGTTGCAAATGAGGGTGCGTGTACACATGGCCTGGGTTGTGTACGCATGGTTGTGGGCTGTGCACATAGGTTGGAGCATGCGTATGCAGATTCACTTAGAACCCTACTTTCCTAATAACTTTGATACCCCGACTTCCAACGGCCATAACTCATTTATTTTAAATCCAAATTTCATAAAACTTTTATTCAAATTGAATCTCAGGATGTCTACTTTCCAATGGAATACACCTTACTAAAAAATTCTTTCTGGTTCAAAAGTTATGATCAAAACACTGAGCAAATGTCACCTTCCAGCATCGTTTTCAAAGCGACCTAGAAAAATTTTTGAGTTGTGATTACTTTTGATCTATCTAAATTCAATTACCCTTTGCTAACATATCAAACTCATCATTGGGACCGGGAACTAAAGGTTATTAACCGGTATAAAATGAGGTGTCTATACTCTTTGTTAATGGCAGGGATAAGATCGAAGTAGTAAAGCCGGTCTAACATAATTCGGTGCTTAAGGCGAAAGATTTATGTGGGTCATTTTATATATAAATATGAATTAAATAAAATTATTTAATACTAATCAAATCGATGCATTAATTACATAATTTAATGAATAATACTAACTAAAACTGAGGTTAATTTCATGTAGAGAATTGATTATTATAGTTGAAACATAAATTTTAACAAAAAGAAAAAATATATATTATTTATAAAAAAAAAAAATTATTTTATCTTGGATATATGACGATACATAGTTAAGTAAATTTGTAATCTAATTTTTAAGAGAAAGAGATAGATATTATTTGGTGTGTGGTTTTGTAGAATATTAGTTTACAAAAATTAAAGTCTTAAACTATTAGAGAAGTTTAATCATCATTAATGATCTAACACATTTGCAACATTTTTTAAAGCATTTTTGAGTTTCAATTGGTTAGGTTTCTATTAGTCTCATATTTTGAAAGCCTTATTAGGAAAACAAAAATGCTAAAGCCTAAAGGTACTACAAAATGTTTATAATATGACTTGATAAAAACTATGATTGGTGAACTTCAATAACGTAGTTAATGAATGTTTGAATTACTTTTTTGTGATGGTTGACATGTCAATTTGTAAGATTATTAGTAAAATTTGTGGTATCTCTTAGCATCACTAATAATATATATAAAAAAAAAGGTTCACAACCATTTGAAACAGAAGAGAGAGCATCATAGGAGTAATTCTTAAGTACTTCCGGAATACGGAGAATAGTACTCCCTCCTCTCATATTCATGGTGGGGTCCACCATGAATGTAAGAAGATAGAGCATAATTTCTCTGTGCTCCGGAAGTACTTAAGAATTTTCCGCATCCTAGACCCTATCAGTGAAGAAGAAGCTAGGGTTTCATTTCACTCACTCACTCAAAAAAAGAAAAAAAAAAGAAAAGAAACAACAGTGGGCCTTTCCTTCGGCCCATAACTAGTTGACGGAAATTGAACGGTAAAAATTGACGCCAGCTATTCTTCTGTCTTCCCGGTGCACTTCTCTCACTCTAGACTCTAGAGCGAGAGAGAGAGAGAAAAACAGAGAGGCACAGACCCTTTCTTGTCCAACAATCCATCATTCTTCGTCTCTTCTATTTTCTTCAGAGGAGGAGAATTCAATGCCGTACAGTCACACATATTAGTCTCCACTCAACTCCCACACTACCATCCCATACATATATATAGGCGGCGATGGCTCTCCAGATTGGCAAGGTGGCCGTTCTTCTTGGCGCAGGTCAGTGCTTTCTCTCTTTTTCTCCTTTCCGATTCTCTGCAATTTTTGTTTCAACTCAGAACTCGTGAGCTTTTTTTTTTTTTGTAGAGTTTTTGATTTCAAGTCGTAATCAGTGTTTTTTTTTTTTTTTTTGGGGGGGGGGGGTTTATATTGTAAAGTTGAAGGAGTTAGGGATTTTGATAAACCCTAGGTCGTGAACAAATACTTATTGGAATTTGACTATATTTTTTGTGACTGGAATGATCCTATTGACAACAATGTGTGCCAGTGTTATGAAGCGGTTACTGTTCACTGCAATGACTTTTTTTTTTTTTTTTATAAACTTTTTACTGTTGACTTAAACAAGCTGGTAAAAGTTTGTGTGTTGCCTATTCAAATGATTGAATTGGAATTCTGATAAAATTAAAACCTTGTAACTCAACTGATACCTTTTATGTTTCCAAGAGAGACGTCCACGTTTTTCCTCAATTATTGAATTATCAAAAAAAAAAAAACCCCACAAATTGTTTCTCTTGAAATTGCCATTTGGGAAGGAAGAAGTGGTTTAGGCATTGTGGTCGTGCCGGCTATTGAGCTTGAGAGGAATTTCTGAACTTATGAAGTGGTATTTGGATGTGATGTACTATGCTTTATTGTAATGGTGTAGCCATACTGGTGATATCTTCCTTTTTCGAAATATTTAGAAGTTAATTTACATTTATATAAGCTTGTTTGAAAGGAAGGAAACTCCTTGTTAACTAAGTACTTTATCTTATGTCTTTTAGGTATTGTTGGTTCAATACTTGTGCAAGAAGGACGTATGCCAACTGTATCTGATTTTGTCTCTGGTGCTTTTAAGGTACTTTGTTGTCTATTAACTCTTTTAAGATTTCTCACTTCCCTTGTACTTTCATGATGTCCTCTTTTTTCCTAATCAATTACTTCAAAAAAAAAAAAAAAAAATTTGCTTGTCATCTATCTTCCAAGTACCTCTATTACAACCAAAAAATATATATAAGTGTTAACTTAGAATTGTTTGAGTTGGCTATGGATCTATGACAGATTAGTTAGGTTGATCCACACGCAATTTTTTTTTTTCATTTCATTCTATTTGAAGTCATACCCTTTGGTACTTATTTAATTAACGTGTCCAATATTCATTCCCTTAACTTGAATCAATTCACTCTTTCTCATGTATTTTCACTTAATGATCTTAACATTCTCATTTTCAGCTATAATCATTTTATGAATATTTCCTTATTTCGAATTCTATTTTTTTCACATATTTACACTTAACGATCTTAACATTCTCATTTTAGCTAGACTCATTTTATGAATATGTTGCTTCTTAACAACCCAATATTTAGTACCACTACCATAGAAAATAGCTGGTCTAATAGTAGTTTTATAAAATTATTCCTTTATTCCAAGTACCTCTACTAAAGAAAATTATTCCTTTTTTGTTCTTTGTTGCTTTTTGTGGAGGATTGCACATATTTAGTAGATGAAGTGACTTTCCAAACTCTTTGTGTTTTAGAGTAATCAAGTTTTGTGATGTGTTGCCTTTTTCTTATAAGTAATAAAAATTTTATTAATAAAATAGATTACTTTATGCTCACGATGATGAGTACTTCGTAACCTAAAAGAGTTACAAATGTTATGCACAAAATATAAGAGATTCTGTAAAATCTATGAGATTGCTACAATTTGTAAGACTAAGACCCCACACACGAGACCAATCAAAAAGACTTCTGATCAGCAAAGTTTCCAACTGAATTGTGATTTGTTGGAATCTTCAAAAAGTGCAGTTATTCCTGTCCATCCACAACAGCCACTTCACACATAATGGTACCACATTCCAAATTTCCAGAGAGTGCTTCCCAAGCAAATTCCTCCACCCAAACAAGAGATCTATGCCCCTCCTCAGTAACACCCATGGTATCCCAAAAGTTCTAAAAACTAGGCTCCATAAAGCGTAGGCTACCTCATAATAAATCAATAAATGATCTACTGTTTCCCCACTACATTGGCACATGTAACACCATCCAACCAAGGTAAATCCATGCTTGGTAAGATTATCACAAGGATTTTCTCCGATGCTGCTGTCCGCACAAAAAGCGACACTCTTTGGAGCCTTCATTAACCATACATTCTTCCAAGGTAAGGGTTAGCACGAGTGCCAAGAAGAGCCTCATAATAAGATTGGACAGTAAAGGCTCACCCCTTTACAATTTCTAAAGCATCCTATCACACCTCCCTTTCCTAGGGATATTGAATAAATAAGATCTAGAAAAGCGTCTACTTACTCAAATTCCCAATCATGAAAAACTCTGTGAACTCTCGTGTTCCGAAGTCAACCTACCCCACCTACCAGGCAATCTAGGATTGAATGGATTGAGGCATTTTGATCAAACAAGTAGGCATACAAGTCACAAGTTAGGAATCAACTCTTTAAGAGCTTTCCCTCCACACCAATAATCATGCCAAAATCTTAAATGAGAGCCATCCCCCACTCAAAATACACAAATTGCTGCAAAGTGGCCCAAACTTGCTCTTATACTCTGCCACAAGCTACAACCATGAGGTACTCTAATTGAACCTGAAGTCCAAGCATCCCATTCCTCCCCATATTTTGTAGCAATCTCCTGTCACCATAAATGGGTAGCCTCATATATAGTGATTGGATTAGGTTCCCAATTCAAATCTTAAAATTGTTACTTGAGCTGTGGGTGGAATGATAGAAGTAGGATATGTTATGGGAGTCAAATCCTTGAGTGGACCTGTTCTCAATATCTCACCCCTTATGTTCTTAGTGAGCTCTAGCTCAGTTGGCACCTCCTGCTTATAATTTATTGGTGAGCTTTATAACTTAAGATCAATTGGGTATGTGCATGGTAGCCAAAGGCAAGTTGGGCACTTGCCTAGGTGCCCGGGTGATGCAAGACACCACCAAGGCACCTCTATGGATCTAAGGGGAGGCACTTTTGGTGAGGTTCTTGCCTTTAGAGGCTAGGCGAGCTATGTGGGTGCCTTACACCATGTTCAAGGTGCTAAGGCAAGAGTCTCAGCTTTTTTCCCCATTATTCTATTTTTTTTTCTACCTCTCACCTCTCAAGCAATTCACCCTCTTTCTTTATTTCTTCTCTCTCCTCTCAAAAAGCTCTATTTCATCCCTTTCTTTTTCTGCTCCCCCCTCCCCCTCTCGCTCTCCTTTCTCTGTATCACCTCTTTATTATTTCCTCATTTTAGATTTTTTTTTTTAAAAAAAAAATTCAATCATATAGTCTTTTAGGCTTTAGCTTGGATAGCTCTCTCTCTCTCTCTCTGTTTTAGTAGAATTTTATTGTACAACCTTTTTTTTTTTTTTTTGGATAAGTAGTTTATTGTAAAACCTATTGATAGATTAATTATTAATAGAAGCTTGTTGTAGAATTATTGTTAGATTTTCAAAAGCTTGTTGCGAAACCTATTGTTAGATTGATTAATTTATAAACGTTTGTTGTAAAATCTATTGTTGTATGTGCTGTTGTAATGCGGAATCTGTGGATCACCTGTTACTTTCTTGCCCGATAGCTCATTCGTTGTGGATGTATATGATTCGGTTGTTTGGGATCGATTGGGTCATGCTAGGCTCAATTGTGGACTTATTATTTTGTTGGTATCATTGGCTTGGGAAGCATAGTTCTGATATTTGGAATCTGGTTCCAGGCTGTTTAATGTGGACTATTTGGACCGAACGAAATCGGCGGTCTTTTGAGGATGAGGGGAAAACTGTGGTTCAGTTAGTAGAGTTTTGCCAGCGGACCCTCTTTGATTGGTCTTGATGTTGGGGTCTATCGGATTGTTCTACCCTTATGGATTTTCTTTCGTCTATTAGAATACAAGGCCTTGGTGCCTTAAGGTCGCTTTTCGCCTTTGACTACCTTGGGGTGCGTGTGTGACTTACCAATAAAAAAAAATCTGATCCTTTATGTTAAATCTGATTCTTTGGTGTCTGACCATGAAGAAACAATTTTTCTGATAGGAAATCGATTCTTTCATTCTTAGGTATAACTTATTCAAGTAAGGCCATCAAAAGAGGCTTGGAATCCTTGGGACTCATACCATAACATGCATGCATGGAGCATGAATTAAATGATTATGGGTCTCTATACTAATAAACAGACCAAAACCAATTGACTAACTTAACCAAGCAGCTGCTTGCTTTATTCTTCTGAATCTGGGTTTTTACTTCCAGCCCACTAATCATACCTTGAACATGCTGCAAACCAAAGAAAAAAGAAAAATTGGAACTTGATAGGGTGGACATTATGGTTTTTGTATTATTCTTGAGCATCATAGGATCCCATAGTTTTTGGATGTGAATTAGATCTCATAGCCATGATTCTTAAAGGTATTAGGGTACTCCAAATTCTGCTTGTGTTTAGCATTGGCATAGGAAGCGCTGATTGTCAGTCTGGCTTTTCAATTTCTTTTTCTTATATCAAATAAGATGCTCTCTTGATCACTCTACCTTTTTCTTTATAGAAGATGTAAATTGAGTTAAATTCTTAATCATTTTTAATGTATTATAAGGTTTTCTAAGTATTAATTTTTTTAATGCAGATTGTTTTGAAGAAAAATAGACACGATGATTCTTCCTCGTCAGTTAAAAAACCACGCAATGACTCTCTAATGGCTCAGGTTTGCCCTTGATTTTATATTGTATAGAGATACTCATCAATAAATCTAGTAGTAGGAGGGCTCTCTAAGCTCAAGAATGACTCTTGGCTATTCTCTTATGGTTGCTATGTGCCTTAGAGCATGATGCAGATTTACTACTTAAGTTACTTTTTGCAAGCTTTCTCCTGAATCTCTACTGAATATTATCTCTGACTGAAATTATTTTCAGGCTTTTCGGGGTTATACTTGAGTTAATTTGGCTGGTTACTTCAAGTAGAAAGTTACATTCCACAATATAGAGGTGTTTTTTTATTTTGAATAGCCAAAAAAAAAAAAAAAACACCCACACTTAATAATGGTTTTCCGTTCAAATAATATGGGGAGGGGTGGGGGGGTGGAGGAGTCAAACCCATGGCAAAGCCACTCCTTAGGACCAAGGTGACAGAAGCCACTCCTTTTATTATATTATTAGTACTCTCCTTTTATTATTTCTTATAAGTCCTAATTACATCACCCTCCAAACGAGCAAGAATTCTCTGACTTACATTTGAAATAAAATTTTCCTTTTCAAGGTGGTCTTTGCATTCTTATATAGTATTGAGATAGTGGGTTTTCGATGCAACATTATAGGGAAAGTCTTTTCCACCCTGACAAGAGTCTTTACATCTTTTTCAATAAAGAGTTCTAGATTGTGTTTTATTTGATAGTAGAGCCCAATGGAAGGCTCAGAGATTTCATAGATTAGTTTGAAACTTCGCATCCATAATATGTATCATCTCCTCCATATTTTGCACAATACCAACTGAAACCATTTCCAACTTCCCCAAATTGACTTTCAAACTTGAAATGGCCTCAAACCTGGTAAGGCCATATCTAAAATGCATTCTTGTATTATAATTTGTTCCACAAAATATCAATGTGTCATCTGTACAAAGTGGGTGAGAAATATTCAATGAATTGCTCTCTGAACCGTTTACCATGAAACCCAATGTATAACCCTCACTACTTTATCCATCATCTTGCTAAATGTCCTCATAACAATAACAAAAAGCATTGAGGAAATAGGGTCTCCTTGGCATAACTCTCGCAAACTTTTAAAGAAATCAATAGGACTGCCTTCTAAGAAGCATGGACATGGCCAATTGCTCAGCATGTCTGTGTTAGCGCTTGTCTCAGCTCAGTAGCACTGCTTTCTGTTAGGTACGGCGATGCTGTCAATTTGTTTGATCTGCTTCTATTTCACTGACTTCTTGAACTCTCTCGTGTTCATTTTTTTTTTGTTTAACCTTTATTTGCTTGATAATAAATGCTCTCAATTCTCTAGTCCCTCTCTCGTCACTACCCATTACCCAACTACACAATAAGTCAATGCTTTTTTCTTTTTTTTTCCCTTTTTTATTTCTTGAATGTCAATTGTTTTTTGTTCCTTGAAGATTAACACTGTTACTTAAACAGTAAGCACTTAATATGTAAAACTGGGTAGTTTAATAGTTTAGTTACATTTTTTTTCTTGGGTATTGATGTACTTTGCAATCTATCATCGATCCATTATTTTGAAATTAAATTTAGATTTGTTTACAAAGATTTTGATGCATGTTACATATTTCTAAAACCTAAAATAAACATGAAATATGTTTTAATATGAAATATTCAAAAAATACATGTTTATCATTTTTTTATAATTGTCTTGTCCTTGTCGCATTGTGTCCTAATTTTTAGAATTGTCGTGTTGGCATGTCCCATGTCTTGTTTATGTCTATGTCGGTGCTTCTTAGGCTGCCGTTTATAAAAATAGAAAATCTGAATGTGGAAATTCAAAAAGAAATCCACCTCCTCTCTTTTTCACCAAAACCACAACTTCTCAGCATATGTAAGAGGAAATCCCAATTTACATGCTCTTTGTTTTCAAGCCATCCCCTCCCTGTCCCTCTAATTTGATCAAACTCCAAACCCTCCACGAATGGTCTCCACTCCTCCGTCTCCTGATACAATTTTTAAAAAATGTAATACATCCACCTCTAACTCCTTATATATCACCCCATCCACCTCCAACAAAATACCCAAATGATTATACCTTCTATGGGAGTTTGCCATCTTGTGGAAAAACTTAGTATTATTATCTCCTTCCTTGATTCATAACATCCTCGATTTTTGTCTCCATGATATTTCTTCCAAGGAAAGAAGATGCGCTACCTGGTATTTTACTTCTTCCCTTTCACGTTTCTCCACATCAGTGAGTCCAAGCTCTCCTTCCTTAGCATCTAACCTCTTCAAATCCTCCAATAATTTTTTCTTATTAATACCCACATTTTCAAACTCTCTACAATTCCACTATACAATATCTTCTTTCAAAGCCTTCAATTTTTTTGTGAGCACAAAACTGGGAGTACCAAAGAAAGAATGTAGATTCTACCAAGATTGAACTCTATCTGCAAACCCATCTGTCTTCACCCACACATTTTCAAACCTGAATGGGCTTTTCCCCCTCGCCATTCCTCTTGCCTCCAAAAGAATTGGACAGTAGTCTGAAACAGGACGAGGTAATATCTATTGGATCACATTCGGAAAGTATTCCTCCCAATCATGAGAGACCAGAGCTCTATCTATCCTAGAAATTGAAGGCTGGTCCGTACCACTTGACCAAGTATGACGCCCTCCTTCTAAAGGCAAATCAATCAAATTAAGATCCTCAATAAACTAAGAAAATTTTTCCATAGCTGGAGTCAGTCTTGAACCTCCCATCTGCTCACTTGGAAAATGTACAATATTGATACCCAAAACCACACCACAGAACTCCCCAAAATTGCTACACTCAAATCAACTCATCCCACATATAACCCCTCTCACTACTCTCATTTGGGCCATAAACCCTTGAATATGCCCACTCAAAACCGTCCACCACCCCCTGCCACCAAACCAACATAGAATAAGTTCCCACCATGTTGTCCACTTGTGCCAAAACCCTCTTGTCCCACATAATCAAAATCCCACTTTGATCAGCATCTAAGGCAACCCAGTCTACGTAAGGAGAACTCCACTAACTACAAACCATCTGTCTATCCATGCTGGCAAGTTTCATTTCTTGTAAACAGACCACATAATCAAAAAAAAGAAAACGCTCTTTTGTTATTGTCATGGGGGCTGTGTGTCAATGATGGATAAAGAAGTGGGAGGTGGATTTTTATTGGGTGCTGCAGTTGGACACTTGGAGAATAATTTATTGATGATTTCACACCTCTTTGTGGGTGACACCTTGAATTTTTCTAATGCTACACCAATCAACTTTGCATTTGAGGTTTGTTTTTACATGGTTTTAAGTTGTATCTGGTTTGAAGGTGCAATTAGGAAATTTGGAGTTCGTACTTGTTGGGGAAGCGCAAAATCTGGATGTATTGGTGTATGTTTTGGTGACTTTGCATACGCCAATGAAATACCTCCTCCCCCTTTTGGATGCTAAATTCAAGGCAAAAACCATTTGTAACACCATCTTGGAGAAGATGGATAGAAGATAGATAGGATGGAAGCGCCTTGATCTATCTAACGGAGGTAAGATTACCTTGGTTAAATGCACACTCGTTAATTTACCCACAAATTTCCTCTCCCTTTTCCCTATCCCTGTGGATGTAGCCCATCATTGAAAAGATATAGAGAGATTTCTTATGGAGAGGATTAGGCAAGGAGTCCAAATTCCACCTTGTTAATTTGGAATAAAATATGTGAACCTCTTCAAAGGAAGGGGTTGGTCTTCAGGAATTTGAGATTGTTTAATCAGACTCTGTTGGGGAAGTGATTGTGGTGTTTTGGCATTGAGAGAGAGGCTTTGCAGAGAAGGGTTATAGAGAAGAAATATGGTGATGTTTATGGGCCATATTTCTTCTCTTCGAATGGGTGATGCACTTGTACCATATCTCAAGTTTCTTTTCTTGAAAACTCTCTTCGAATGGACGATACACTCTTTTACCATGTCAACCTTTTCTTTGATGGAGTTTTTAGATTCATTGCACTTGTATTGCTAATCTTATAGCTTCCCTTTCTTTCTTTTGTTTCTTTCTGTTTTTTAAATCTTTGTATACTTTTGTATACGCTTTTCCAAATTTAATAAATTACAATTACTTATCCAAAAAAAAAGGTACATGGTTGGGAGCTAGAGCCCTTATTAGTTATTGTAGTGCTGGGTAACGGCAAAGATAAGCTTTGTTTGTTGGATGCCTTTTGCACAAAGGAGGTAAGGAGGTTTGAGGTTAAGTCCTATTCTAGAGTTTTAGCTCCTAGGGCGATTTGACCTTCCTTTGGAGAAGCATTTGGAAGCCTAAGGAACCAACTCGAGTTTCTTTCTTTGAGTGGACTGTGGCATTGGGGAAAATTTTAAAAATAGACAATTTGCGAAAGAGTATTATTGTGGTTAATAGGTATTGTATGCTTAAAGAGATGGGGAGACAATTGATCATCTACTCCTCCATTGTCCTATTGCCAGGGAATTGTGGAATATGGTGTTTAGCCTCTTTGGGGTTCACTTGGCGATGTTGAAAGGAGTCATAGATATGTTAGCCTGTTAGCAAGGCTGCTTTGGTCGACATTTAAACATGGAAATTTGGAAGGCTATCCCTCATTGTCTAATATGGAGAGGAAGGAATACTAGAAGCGTTGTAGGAAAACAAAAGGAAAGTTCTAGATTTGAAATTGTTGTTCTTTATATCATTGTTTTAATGGCTGACAGCGACAATATTATTTTCCTTTTCCCATTTATTGAACATGAATGATCCTTGTAATTTTCTAGTTTAATTGTGGGGTTTTCCGGTGTACACTTCCTGTGTATATGGGTTTTGCATCCCTGTTTTGAATAAATTCTATTATTTAATAATAATAAAAAAAAGCTTTTTCCAAAAATGATTTGCGTAAGACCGTTGGAACTCCAGATTTCAGTTATTGTCTAAACATCCATTAGCACTAAGAACTAAATTAAAAATCTACTTTCCTTTAACAAATGCGTTTTGAGAGCCTGATAGAATTTTTTCTAGCACCAATCTCAACCTATTTGCTAGGACTTAGCGATGATCTCATAGTGCGCCCGCTAATTAGACTAATAGGGTGAAAGTCCTTCGCATCCAAAGAACAGTTTATTTATTTATTATTGAGAGCGATAAAAGTTGCATTAAGACGATTTTCAAACAGCCAGGTTTTGTTAAGCTTAAGATGTTCCCCCCCCCCCCCCCCCCCTTTTTTTTTCCTTTTTTGTCAAATCTGCTTATCATCCTTAGCAAACTAGAATACCTTGTACTTCTTGGAGACTTATTTAGAATAAAAAATGTAATTCATGATCATACATTTGACATCTCCAGGTTAACAGCCTACGGGAAGAGCTGCAGTTATTGGCATCAAATGGACCCATTACAATTGTGACTACGGGTGTAAGAGGTTAGAGTTATACACATTCTCCTACATATTAATGGAGATTTTATTATATATTATGTTGATTGACTCTTTGCTGTAGCCACCCTCTACTCTCAGGCCAGCCAACCAACCCCCTATACCCTTAGGTCAGACAGCCAGGCACACTCTACTCTTAAGCCAACCAACCACCCTTTTTGACCTCTTAGGGCAGACAAGTTGCGTCACTTACGGAGGTGGTGCAACATTTGTAGCCTCCTCCTAAGGCTATTGATGACTCTCATCTCATTTTGAGAACGCTTTTGGAGCTCTTCCAAGGGGTAGGCCTTGTGTGGAAAGAAATGAGCTAAGGCTTGACTACTGCTTCAAGGTTGAAATTCTAAAGTTTCAAGGGAGTCTCAAACTGGAAGACTGTAAATTGACTTACATTGTTGAGAGGGTCTTTGATTATTATAAATTTTTGGACGAAAAGAAAGTGAAGCTAGTCGCTATTTGCCTTAAGGGGAGAGCTTCTGCTTGGTAAGAAAAATCGCAAACTTCTTGCCAACGAAGTGGTAAAGTCAAGATCAACTTTTAGTTGTGGTGGATTTAGGGTAGGAAAGAAGAAGCATTAGAGAGAAGCTAGGGCTGTTTAGGGGCTGTGTGAACAGTACTTTGAACAGAAAGAAGAGAAAATAAAGAAAAGAGAGAGAGAAAGAAACAACAAAGGCCAACATGCCTATTGCTCAAAACACTCAATTTTATTAATCAACTCATTCTGTTTTTCTTTGAATACATTGAGCACAATATATATAAAGGCTCTTACTTGTACTAGTAGTAATATGATTCCTACTAGTATTAGGACTACTAATAAAACCTAATAAATACTAACTTGGACCCAAAGTAAATAAACCTAAGATACTTAAAACCCTAGAAGATTCTAGACTCAACAAAATTACCAAAATACCCTTAATTCGCAGGAATTGCAGGAATTGCAGAAATTACAGATTTGCCCCTCAATATAAAACTGACCATAACTAATAAAATAAAAACCCAAATTAAAAACTGTTTTAACCCTAAAAGACTCATACTTAGACCATTAAAAGGGCACTACTTTCACTTCAATAGGAAGTCACACAAGGACCCAATAAAATAATTCTTGAATAGGCAAATTTGCAAAGTAATAGCATATTAATCTTCCATGACTCCATCAGTAGTGTAGAGGAGTATACGGAGGCATTTCACCAACTTGTAGTAAGGGTAGATTTGAATGAAAGTGAAGAACAAATGGTTGCAAGGTACTTGAGTGGATTGAAGTCATCCATCCAAGATGTCCTTAGCCTTCTAGCCTTCTATGATTGTGGAATGTGTCAGAAGCCTACAACTGGGCTTTATTGGTGGAGAAGCAACAAACTAGGCATGCTTTGAGGTCTGGACAGTGGGGTTTCAGGTCTGGTCAGGGGATTTCTAACTAATATAAGGTTTGGAATTCGAGTATTAATGGTAGAGGAGAAACTTCTGGGGTTGGACAGCAAGCAGCAGGCCCTAAACCCGCTATTACAACCCCAAAACGGTCCCAAACAGCCACTGTTGATGGGGGTGGGGTTAGACAGCAACAAGTGGGTACTTTCAAATGTTTTTAGTTTGGAGAGCCGGGGCATCGAACTTTGGATTGTAGGAAGAAGGCTCTTATGTTGGAGGAGCTTGAACGTCAAGATGGAGAACCCATTTTTGATCAACCTTCAAATTAGGAGGTTGGTGGTAATTTCGAAGAAGAGGGCTTGACACTTGTGATGAGGAAGACTCTTCTTGCTCCTAAACTCAATTCCGAAGAAGATTGGTTGGGAACCAATATTTTTTATACAACTTGCAACATTTGAGGAAGAGTTTGTAATATGATCATTGATGGGGGAAATTGTGAAAGTGTGGTTTCTCAAGAGTTAGTTGATGAGTTGAAGCTTGCGTCTCAAGATCACCCACATCTTTACAAACTTTCTTGGTTCAAGAAGGATAATGAGGTGAAAGTATCGAAGCGTTGTTTGGTGCCATTTTCTATCCGGAAGAAGTATTTTGATGAAGCATGGTGTGATGTAGTACCAATGGATGCATGCCATATCCTTCTTAGAAGGCCTTGACAATATGATTGCCGAACGATGATTGATGGGAAGAAAAACACCTATACCTAAAGCGAAGATAACAATTTACTTTGCTACCAATGAAGGAAAATGTGACTTCTAAACCCTCTGCAGCCTCTTTACTTGCTTCTAAAAACTTCATTCAAGAAAGTCAAGGTAGTGGTTACATTTTGGCATTGATTCCTGTCAACATAGTGGCTGGAACGGTTTATCCTAGTGTTGTCAGTGAGTTATTATAGCAATATGGTGATGTTTTTGCCCATAAGTTACCTCTCAACTTGCCTCCTATGTGAGACATTCAATATGCCATTGATTTGGTATCGGGAGCAGCCCTTCCAAACAAGGCAGCATATCATATGGCTCCAAAGGAGAAGGAAGAGTTGCAAAAACAAGTTCAAGAGCTCCTTGATAGAGGCTACATCCGGGCTTGTATTAGCCCCTGTGCGGTACTCGCTCTCTTGACTCCTTAGAAGGATGGTTCTTAGAGGATGTGTATGGATAGTAGAGCTATCAACAAGATCATAATCAAGTATCGCTTTCCAATTCTTAGATTGGATGATATGCTAGATAGATTGATTTTCAAAGTGGGTATCATCAAATTAGAATTTGTTTGGGAGATGAATGGAAGATGGCTATCAAGATGCATCATGGATTATTTGAATGACTTGTTATGCCATTTGGCTTGACAAATGCACCAAGCACTTTCACGAGGGTGATGACACAAATGTTGCAACCACTATTGGGGGATTGTGTTGTGGTATATTTTGATAATATTTTGGTGTATAGCTGCTGTTTGGAGGACACTTGCTGCATTTACAACTCATGCTCGACATCTCGAGGAGAGAAAAGTTCTATGGTAACATGAAAAAATGTAGCTTTGGGATGGATCAAGTAGTGTTCTTGGGGTATGTTGTGTCTTCCAAAGGAGTGTTCATCAATGAAAATAAGGTTAAGGCAATTGTTGACTGGCCTACACCTTCAAATGTGCATGAGGTGAGGAGTTTCCATGGCCTTGCTACCTTCTATAGAAGGTTATTAACAATTACAACACCATTGCAGCACCTCTCACCAATTGTCTCAAACAAATGTCCTTTGTTTGGACTAAGAAGCCTAAGAAAGTTTCTAACTTTGAAGAGGAAGTTAACCGAAGCTCCTATCCTTGCATTGCCCAATTTTGACAAGATATTCGAGCTTAATTGTGATGCATCAGGAGTGGAAATTGATGGTGTCCTTAGCCAAGAAGGGCACCCCATAGCATTCTCTAGTGAGAAGTTGAATGGGTGAAAATTTAGGTATTCTACCTATGACAAGGAGTTCTATACTATTGTTCAAGCCATCAAGCATTGGAGTTACTATTTGGTCTACAATGAGTTTATTCTACACACCGACCATGAGGTTTTGAAATATCTCAATAGCCAATCCAGTGTAAACAGAAGGCATGCTAAGTGGGTAAGTTTTTTTGCAACAATTCACTTTCTCTTTGAAACATCAGTTGGGAATTCTCAACAAAGTGGCTTATGGGTTGAATAGGAGGACTAATTTCTTGGTGGAAATGCAAGCTAAGGTCGTTGGTTTTGAAGTTTTCAAGGAGAACTACCAAGGTGGCCCACATTTTGGTAATCTATGCTAACAGTTACAGCAGGGATAGCAACCTGCCAAGTCTGATTTATGGTTAAAGGATGAATTTCTTTTCAAAGGGCTGAAATTATGTGTGCCTAAATGTTCTCTAAGGGAGTTGATGATTGTTGAACAACATAATATGAGGCATTTTGGCATGTCAAAGACCCCAGAATTCCTTCAACACTTTTGGCCGGGAATGATTAAAGATGTTGAGCGGCATGTTCAAAGGTGTCAAGTTTGTCAAAAGGGTAAGGTTACAACCTCTAATGCAGGTCTATATTTAACTCTTCCAGTGCCTAATAAACCATGGGAATGTATTAGAATGGATTTTGTTCTTGGTCTTCCACCTACACAATGAAAGAATGATTCAATCATGGTGGTAGTGGATTGTTTCTCCAAGATGGCTCACTTCATCCCATGCAAGAAGACTTTGGATGCTTCCAAAGTGGTTGTCTTATTCTTCAAAGAAGTCTACAAGCTTCATGGTGTACCCCTCTCTATTGTTTAAGACAAAAAATGCTAAATTTCATGCTCATTTTGGTGAACTTGTTGGCACAAGATAGGGACTGAATTGAGCTATAGTACTTCTTTCCACCCTCAAATGGATTGACAAACTGAATTTGTCAACCAGAGTCTTGGGAATCTCTTGAGATGCTTGATTGGTGAACATCCAAGGAATTGGGAAAGCATCTTTCTGTTGGCTGAATTTGTTTACAACTCTTCTCTTAGTAGGACTTTTAAAGCATCTCCTTTTGAAGTTGTGTATGGGATTAAATCTTTTAAGTGTCTTAGATTTGGCACCATTGTCACTTTCTGAGAAGGAGAATGTAAGAGCAAAAAAAAAAAGAAAAGGACAAAGTTTATGCAATCTGTCCATGCACAAGTCAAGGAGAGAATTGAACATTCCAACGCAAATTACAAGGCTGCTGCTGATCTTCATCGATGGAGACTAAATTTCATGGAAGGGGACCTCGTTTGGGTGATTTTGACTAAGGAAAGGTGTCCTCATGGCTCCTATTCCATGTTGGGAGCTAGGAAAGTGGGTTCCTGCAAAGTATTGACTAAAATCAATGACAATGCCTACACAGTCCAACTACCCCCCTCTTTTAAATGTTTCTAATGCCTTCAATTTGAAGCCTTATTTTCCAGCTGAAACTTGAGGGCAAGTTTCCTTTTTGGAGGGAGTATGATGTAGCCACTCTCTACTCTTAGGCCTGCCAACCAACTCCCCCTACCCTTAGGCCAGACAGCCAGCCACCCTCTACTCTTAAGCCAAACAGCCAGCCACCCTTTCTGATCCATTAGGGCAGACAACCAGCCACCCTTTCTACTCTTAGTTATTTGATCTTGATTTCCACCACTCTTATGTTCCAACTAAACTTTATCAGGGGAATTCGTGTTGGACATTTATATCATTTCCTACCTCATTAAATGAAACATAAATATGGGCACAGATGAATGAGCATCAATATAGTGTCTTGCTCAATAACCTAGGCTGGCATTTCTTTTGTTGATTGTTTGTTGGCTTCCATGTTTTTTAAGTTGTCAATCATTTTTAGGGCGAAAAAAAAGAAAAAAAGAAGAAAAAACTTTATGAATTAGCTGTATTTGAAGTTGTTGGCTCAAACTTTAGAAGAACTTTATTTGAAGTTTTAACTAACACTAACATTCTCCTCTGACCTTCATGCTCATTTCCATGCTTTCTGTATGACATTATTAGATATAGTTTAAACTAGTGAGTAGTGACATTAGTGACACTCCTTTGACAACAACAGCTTCCAATTTACTAATCATTATTGATGGGGTCTTGAAGTATGCTGTATCTTTAGCTCTGTAGTAGTTCCTGAGAAGACTTGTTTTCTCTATGTGCAGGTACTACCAGATATGGTGTTATTATCGTTGTGGTAGTTTTAGGATACGGCTATGTTTGGTGGAAGGTATAATGTTTCTATACCTTGTTTAAGTATTGTAATCATGGATATGATGATGCTTCAGCTATCATTATATATGTCCATATAAAAGAAAATTCTTGATATGTCCTACTTTTCTAAGCCAAGAGCCTTGTAGCTATGAGGAGAACCAGGGTTTAAATCCACCCTCCCTCCCCCATTATTGTAACTATCAAATTATCAACAACAAAAAATCCTACTTTTCTAAAGATTTTTGCGTTAACATGTGTTTAGTATTATACCCATATTATGTATCTGTATCCGTTCCTCCTAGGATATGATGTAATCAACCCTTCTCCCTTCTCCATACTCCCTGTTCTCATGAAATTTTTTTTTATGCTACTTTAATTTGTATCTTTAGTACCATGTCTTCCTTTTAGTTACTGATGAACTTTTGAGTGCATCTGTTGTATGATTGCAGGGCTGGAAACTCCCTGATATGATGTTTGCTACAAGGCGTGGTTTAGCTGATGCTTGCAATTCTATAGCTAAACAGCTTGAGACTCTGTATTCATCAATCTCAGTAAGTTTTGTACTTCTGATCCTTCTGTACGTGTTCAATCAACATTGTGAGTGTGAAAGAATCACCAAACTATATTATCCCTCAATGATAAAAATACATAAATTTTTCTTGTTCTAGATAATAATGTGATACTCTTTACTGCTTTTGTCAATATTATTTTATCTAAACAAAAGCTTCTGTTCATAAGACCATGAAAAACATGAGATGGGAAGCTATGGGTTTACTTGTAATTGTTCTTTATTATTCGATGCTTGTCAACCTGGTTGGCAGTTATCTTGTGCCGCCAATGGAATAGCCTTGTATCTTAGCTTTGGATGACAAAATGAAGTATTATATAATTTATATGTCAAAACCATAATTGAAATTGAATAATAAAATAGATAGTGAAAATAAAAGAGCAAAAATTACTAATACCAATAACCAAGCCTTAGTCTCAAATTATTTGGGGTAGGTTATGGATTCTCAAAAGATTAGTAAGGATCGGTCAAATGTATTATTTTCCTCCATTCTATTCTATCCAAAGTCATACTCTTTGTTAGTTCCTTAATTCACATTTTTTTTTATTACTTCTACTAATAGTATTTTTTTCTTCCTTCACATTTTCTCTATTCCCTTTATTTGAATCAACTCACTCTTTCTCACTAATGCATTAATCGCTATTCTCTGAACATGACCAAACCATCTCAAGTGACTCTCCTTCATCTTTTCATCATTAGGCTCAACCTATCTTTAAGCAAATTTCCTTATTTCGAATCCTATCCTTGTTAACATTCTTAGTTTAGCTACACACATTTTATGAATATGTTGCTTAACTGTCCAACATTGAGTATTATAGAATGTAGTTGGTCTTATGATTTTTTTTAATTATTTATTTTTCAATAACATAGGGAACCTTTCTAAAAAAGAGCCCTTTAGATTCGCCTCTAGCCAATAAATGCAACTAACCCCACCTGCTAGAACCAATTGCAGGGTAATCCAGGTTCATTCAACCTTGATGGGTTGATGGAGTAAGCAGTTTATACTCATGCCCAGGTTCAACTGGTCTTATAAAATTTTCCTTTAACTTAATAGTATTTTTAAATTTCTTGGCAACAGAGTTTCACTTAGAGCAATCTATGTTAATAATTCGAATAATTTTAATATACTTATAAGGCACCACTTGATGAAAGCACATAGTTTTAAGTGTGTCAAATAAAGGGGCAATGAGCTTTCCACTTGGCATAAGTAGGAAAAAAAAAGAGAAAAAAATATATATAAAGAAAAAAAAAGAGAGAGCATCTATTTGGTGCAACTACCAAGTGTAGGACACAACTTTTATTGTGTTAATATATGATGTTAACATATTGTACATTGTGATTCTAACTTAGGATAGAAAGTCACAATAATATATATATATATATTTTTTTTTTTTGATAACTGAGTTTGGCTGGCCCCAATGGGAGGGGGAAGGGGAGATTCAAACTTGTGATTGCTTAAATAAGCATGGTTCAAGCTAATTGTGCTATCCTTGGGATTAGGGTCTCTCAATAATTTATGCGGAGTGACTTTGCTATGGCATAGTATCTAAAATTCTTCACCAGATTGGGTGTTAGTGATTCAATTTTCTATAAGTTATATGAGTATATTTAAAAAATCTGCATTAGGCTGTACAGATCACATATATTTTAATTCATTAATCTATAGTTTTATAATGTCAATCACTTGCCTTTAAAATTTTTAGGTATCTTTTTTGAGGAAAGTCAACTGAAAAGGATAAATCTAAAAGGTTTTATGAGGATAGCTGTATTTATCTAAAACAAAAGGATATGTCAGGATAGATTCAAAACACGAAACTGTAGTGAGAGATTAGAAAATGTGCAACTTATTGCTTTCAAATAGTGTAATTTATTTGTTAAATGGGTTAGATAGCATATATTTGTAAGATGGAGAGGGTAAAACTTGAAAGGTATGGGTCTATATTCAAATTGAGATAGAAAGGGTGAAATTGGAAAAACATTATTATGGTGATGAAGAACAACAATTGTAGGGGATAACAACCTTTGGATTTGGATAATGTCACATGATAACAAGCACATGTCAACCACCTTTTCCTCCTTGGTTGATACTATGTTGCAGAAGACTATCAAGTGATTTTATTAGAGAGAGAGAGAGAGAGAAGACTATCAAATGATTATTTTTATTTTATGAATTTCTTTGCCAGGAAATTTATTTTGTTTTTTGTTTTCCTGTCTTTTCAGGCTTATAATTGTCTGTGTACTTAGTTCAAACACATCTTAAAAATGATACTTTAGCTGAACTATATTGCAAAACCAAGTGCAACCTGCCAAAAGGATTAAGTGTATTAATGGTGAACATGATTATGCTGGTGATGATACTTCTCATTATCATCTAAGTAGTGCAGAACTTTCTTGAACATTCTAATAACTGCTATTCTATACTCTGCATTTTACTTGAAGAAATTACCTGAAACTGATTTTCTTGTCATGTATTTGGAATATCTTGTTGATTTAATCTATTATGAGAAATAGAGACATGTCTGATTTCTTACATAGTGGAGATTTTATTTTTCCCAGGCCACCAAGAGGGAACTATCTTCAAGAATGAACATCATGGATTCTACTTTGGACGAGTGTGCAGCAATTAATTCCGAAACACAACAGGAGGTGGGTCCAAGTCAAGCATTAGCCAGTAGTTTAGGTAGTCCTATGGTTTCTGTTTCAACTTTATTTACACAGCATTTATTAAGCTGTTTAGGTTTCTGAACTACGAAAAAGAACGGATTTCGTCAGTGTGGATGTTATAAATATCCATGATGCAGTACAGACTCTGGTGAGTCATCTTCAAGATTCTATTTTTTATTTTTCAGGTTTTGTTTTTGTAGCTCAATCATGTCTATAAGTTTTATCCTGGATGTGAAATTTAAATTTAATCTTTCTTCTTATTTTTTGGTGCCTCAGGAAACTAAGATTAGCAGAATAGAAGGGAAGCAGGTAGTTTTTATACAGCCAACATTATTTAGATTCCCTATAAAATAAAGTGTTTTTACTTTTAAATATGGTTTGTTATTTACAGCCCATGAATATGTTTTGTGCTGATGGTCATGGCTTCTGATTATCTGCTTAGGATCTTACAAATGAAGGAGTAAGGAGGTTGTGTAGTTACACCTGGAATCTGCAAAATAGCAGAACCACGGAAAGTACTCAGGCATGAACTGAACCTTTTCCATTTGAATGATTATTTGTCAAGACTTTTATTGCTCTTTTGTACTATTTCATATTACACTATGTCAAACAATGTCCTACACTATTTCATATTACTGTTAACCAGAATATCTTTACTCAATTGATTTCCACCCATCTCAATATCAGAATTTCTTTTCAGCTTGTATGTTTCTGCCCCATATTAACTGTGATCTCTAAAATCTGTAGGCATTGCCTTCCAGTTCCTCCAAGCTTGCTCTTGAACAGCCAACTTCTACTCCCTCTTCAAAGGTATAATAATATATATACATTGATTTAATTATGCATTCTTAGTATGTATGTATACAGTTGTATATTATTCACACACAAAGCTTGGATATTTTATCTCCTAATTTCTTTCAGATTGTATATTTCATCTCTCCCATATGAACTATTTTCTTTAAATTATGTAGGTGGCACCATCCATTTCCTACAGGCCAGCTCTTGAACAGCCACCAATTACACCCTCATCAAGTGTAAAAATTGTCCACTCGCTCAATTAGATAACATTCAAAATTAAGTCATTAGAGCATATTGTCTAATTCTTATCTTTGACACACATCCACGACCACTTGTATGGGAGTCCTAACCTTCTAATGTTTCTGGATGTAAGAAACCCCAACTTTCTTGGACACATCTGGAAAGGTCGCCTTTTTGGTTTTCCATATTGATTTAGTGGTTTTATGATCTGTCTTTGCTTGAATTTGGAATTGCAAAAGGTTCGATTGACGGCCTTTTAATCTTTTCCTCTGTTCTGGCCATAAAAGTAGCAAAGAAGAAAACCAGCTCAACAGATGGAAATATATTAAAATGATGTCAAATACATAGTTCACTTGTATTGCCCTATATTTTGTTCCACCCTTGATGTTCTTGTTATGTTCTTGAAATGATTTCCTAACTTTATTCTACTTGTGCTTGTAGAGTGCTTCTTTGCCCCCCGATATATCTGCTGAACCTCTGTCTTCCCCAAGTTCTAATGGATCTCACCAGGTTCCAATACTTTTCTACTCCTTTGGGTTTAGTAAAGGCTGAAAGAGGGGCCTTTCAGTGTCTGGTTTACACCCCATTTATAGCTTTTCCTTCCCTTTTTGGAATGTACAACAGAATATGGCTCTAGTTTCCTATCACCTGATATGAAACTCCCAAGTGTTCCTCAAAGAATTACTTTGGGATTTGTGTCCCTCCCTTAGACCAACTTGAACAACAAAGAGAGAATTACTCCTTTTTCATGACTTCTGTTTCTGTGCCTCTCTCCTGATGTGTTCTTTTTCAGGTGAAACAGTCGTTGCAGAATGTTGTCTCAGCACCTGGTCTCAAGGTTAACCTGGACTTCTATTTTTGGATTTGTATTCTTTTTTTTATTGTGCATCCACAATCTTGAATATTCTCAATCTGTTTTCAGGACATTAATGTAACTTCAAAAGTGGTTGAGGCCTCAAGAAATCATGAGGTTTCTAATGGGAATCGTACTCCTGAAGACTCAAGAAATCATGAGGTTTCTAATGGGAATCATACTCCTGAAGACACCAATAGTGGGGCTTCAAGTTCTGGTCGGTTCGGGCTGTGGTTTCCTAGCTTTAGAACTCCATTCCTATCAAGATCGTTTAGTGCGACAAATACAGTGTTACAACAATCACGTTCAAGTAGTCAACACTCACGTTCAAGTAGTCAACAATAATGTGGATCTTTTGTGTTGATCTCAATTAGAACATCTATGTAACGATATACCACTGGACTCTGCTTCTGGAGAAGATTTCAGGGGTTACTTGTGGCTGGCCCGAGACCTGTTAAATATAGGTTGTGCTCGTGCCAAATTGATGGAAACAGCATTAGGCACTGAATGTTGTGGAGCTGTTTACGTTATAACTTTTAATTAGGATTATTTTTTATGTGTAATTAAAATTATATAGTTTTTCCTTTTTGGCCTAAAGAATGGTGGCTGCAGGAAAGACAGGGTTTGGCAAACAAAGAGAGGCTTCCAAAATTAAGTATGCTAGTCACTAGCACGGGGTTATCTTTTGTTAGAAGAGTGTTCATTCCTCCCTTGTTTTTTGGTTTGGGCATTGATAGATTGGATGTACATATTTTATGAGAACTTTTCTTCACTTTTGTTGACCTTGAGGTGGTTGGGGAAAAAAAAAAAATAGAATGCATTTCACAACAAAGAAATACAATGTATGAAGGACAAAGACATAAGATAAAATTCTTTTTTAAGTAATTTTGTTATACACTCCAGTCTCCTCGGTACTTTCTTCTCCTTGACTTGATCTTCCAACCCATACATATACGAATCCAATCACAATTGAACATAGTTTACCTTTTTGTATTTTTCCCTAAGGAAACACACTAACATTTAATCATAGTAAATTGCAAGGGGGGAAAGTTGAGAAAAGTAATCACAACATAAAAGAATGGAAAAAGAGATCGGACCTGTCAACATTTTTTTGTTCATCACCTACAAAACCCTTGCACCATACTTGTAATTACTAATAATTTATTTATTTTTGATCTATTGTTACCACATTTCTATTGAGCCACGTCAGCGTAGCATTTCAGTCTAGTTTGGTCTATTTTGTCTAATTTGGTCCACTTTGGTCCATTAGATCTATTTCGGTGCACTTTCCAACTCGGTCCACTCAGTCCATTTGATACATTTCAGTTTCTTTCGGTCCACTTAGGTCCATTCGGTCTATTTTGGTCTACTTAGGTCCACTTTAGTTCATTTTGGTCAACTTCGGTCTATTTAGGTCCATTTTGTCCAGTTTGGTCCAATTCAGTCTATTCGGTCCACATTGATGATGTTATAGGATAAGAGGTTCCTTCTCAATGTTATATTGGTAGGTTCTTGATAAAATTGCATTTAAATTTTTTTTTATGGGTAAAAATTACATTTTTTTAATGTTATTAAAGTCGTGTGTGTATTTATATTTATATATATATATATATAAGTGAGAGATTTACTTATATCTGCTTTCTCTTTAGGCAATTTAATATATATAGAGTATGAATCATTTATAAGGAGAACTTGAAATAAATTCTAATCACACATTACATTATCTATAAAATATTATGCCTTAAATAATAATTGAATGTAAAATGCATTATGTTTCCTTAAAAAAAAAAAAACCTTACTAAATTTTAAACACTTTCAAATAAAAAATATAGATAGCTTAATTTTGAAAATCTAATATATTGTGTAGGGACTGGATTTGGATGCTTCTACTGTTAGATGAGTGGACTCAGGCCCAATTAGCCCAATACAATAAATTTATAGAGGATGTGTTTAAGAACTAGGCTTTAGTGAGGGTTACAATAACTAAACAGGGTTATGAGTGGATTGAATAACAAATACGTGGATTAAAGTGTGAAATTCCGTCCTCGGCCTTCATCCGAGGAGCTTGTTGTTCTTATTGTTTCTTCCGTGCTTGGTTACAAAGGTTTCCAAGATCATACAAACTGTTACTATCTTCTCTATTTCTAATTTTCGATCCCCATTTCCTGGAGGGTTTCTTACATTATATATCCATTTTCAGTTGATCTTGACCCTCCATTTGTTGATCATGCAGGTCGCTACTCGAGTACTTGTCCCATTTGCTGCCTTCCCAAACCTTCTGTGAGTTGTAGCAACCAAGGCAACACTGCTCAGGGGTCATTTCCTCATTAATGCGGCCATATTGATAATTGTGGGCATTTAATGTGGAGGTGACAGTTTCTCCTGGAATTGCTCTTCCACCATGCTCCCATGGCTGACTCACTGTACTTGTCATTTTTCTTGGGATGCTGTGGAAGGCTGTCTTTGATGGCATGCCGCTCTTCCCTTCTATGATCTCGATTTGCCGAGGACAGGATTGTCCTCGGCGATGTTTCTTGGCAATTTGGACTTTCTTCGTTCGTCCTCGGGCATTTCTTCCTCCTCGGCGTGGGTCCTGGGCTTAGTATAAAGTGGGTCGGAGGCCAAATTCTTTAACCCCACAATAGCCCCTCAAAATCCTGCTATCCGGCTCCTCGGATGGAGATGAGGATTTTGGTGTCCTCGGGCCTTCATCATGGCTTGTCAAGTCTTGTCCCCCATCAGTGCCAGAGCCTTTTCGCTTGTCCAAGGCACGTTCCTGGTGCTTCGGTATACGGAATGCGCCCTCATTAAATTCTGGCGGCTCTGTGCTCCCCACGTTCAACGATGTGATGGTAATCGAACGGTGGGGATTTCTTTAACTTTATGGGCGGGAAAACTCGCACGGTTATTTTTAATCGAGGGTATAAATGCTCATTTGAACCAATTTGCCTCTTACTTTTACATTCAAGAGTTCTTGCGCACATATCCTGAGTTCGGTCAAATCTCCAGCCAAACTCGCGTTTCTTTTCAGCATAAAAAGCCTGTCTGAGGAGCTTTTCCTCATTTTTGTAAGTTTTCTTATCTCTCTAACTCGTGCTTTCTCTCTTCTAAGTTTCTTCTCCCCTTATTCCTCTCTTTCCTTCGTCCTTCCCTGAGTCTTTTAGCCGTTTCCTGGGATGGGTAAGTTAAAAAAGTTGGTTGAGTCCGAAGAGGCAATGGAGAAATTTATTGCCAATTATAGGATACCTAGTAATGTAGGTTTGAGATACTTTGAAGAAGGGGAATGGTATTTTAGGAAGCAAGAGGGTGAAGTAGTGATTCCCATAATCGCCTTCATTGAAGGTGGTATGAGAATCCCTATGGGGCCGGTGATGAGAGACTACCTTAGGCATTTTCGATTAGCTACCACTTAGTGCGCCGCCAACGTGTTTAGAATCCTGGGTTGTGTGGACACCTTAAATGAGAAAATGGGGTTGAGGTTAACCCATCACGATGTAAATTGGTGCTACAACCTCCAACACTTAAGGGGTAAATCCTATTATATGAAAACGAGGGATGATAAGGTTCGGCTTATTCAGTGCCTCCCCGAAACTAGCAAGGGATTAAATAAGGACTTTCTCATCGTGTCTGGGGAGTGGCAGGACGGCCTTCCGTGTCCGACAGTGGAGGGGGAACCAGGTGGGGTATTCAGAGTATGAGAGGGTTAGTCTTTTGTGTTATCATAGTTTGCATTGTTCGGTTGCTAACATGAATATGCTTTCTTTTTTGCAGATCCCCACGCCTTTGAAAGACACTTTCACTTGGTCAACTGGGAAGATTTGGGAACCATTCTTAAGGCAGAGGTCTTTGTGAACGAAGCTGATAACCAAGTCAAAGCCGCTCACAAGATCCTCGGGTATGATCCCATTCAAAAATCATTCTCGGCTCCGAAGTACGTGATCAGAACTAAAGATCCTCGGCTTCACAGAATCACTGTAGCAAATCACGGGTTCTTGCTTCTCGAAGGATCTCTTATCCTAGAAGGCGTTTCATTGGCGGGCCTTTCTTCATCCCATCAAGCTGCGGAGGCCGAGGGAGGAAGAGTAGAAAGTGAAGAAGAGGCCGCTGATTTGGGGTCCGTCCGAGGACAAATTTGGTGTATTCGACCAAGTTAGTCTATCCGAGGGTCCATCCGGTGACTTGGGTGACCCCAGTTTGACTGAAGTGGATCTCCTATCAGTAGGGACTTCTTCTCAGGCCGAAATGGGTTTTAAGAGAAAACCCCCAACCAACTTGCTCGACCTAATTGAGGGCCAACCGGGGAAGGACGCGCCGGGGAAGCCACAGTCCAAACCTCCTCCTGCTCCACCCAAGCCTCAGCTGCTCAGACCAAGTCCTCTTCCACCCAATTACAACCATCATCTCCATAGTCTAAACTTCCTCCTCCTCCCCAGTCGACTCTGCCTCCTAGGCCCGAGCCCACCGATCCGAAAAGGAAAAGAGGTCCCAAAGGCAAAGAGCCCATGGATGGGGGGAGATCTCGCCCCTCTCGGGAGGAAGATGAAGCCTTACGAGCTTCAAAACAATTAAAAATCAGGCACCAAAGCCTAGGAAAAGAAATCGCCACTCAGTCCGAGCCCCAGGCCTGGCTTCTTGCCCCAATGCTTCACGATGAGCCTTTGATGGACAACGCATCCCTCAGGGACTTCCGAGGGGGTGAAGGCACCTATGTGGCCGATGCATTGGAGAGGTCCCTGCTACTTCCCGCTGATATGGCCAAGTTGGGGAATTTGAGGAGGCAGGAGGTCTTCCTCAGCACCAAGAGGTACTTGGGCATGGTAAGACTTCTAACACTTGTGACTCCGTTGATTTTTGTTCCTTGGTTTCCTACTTACCGGGTGCTTGTTTCAATTGGCAGACTGTCCAGGCCATTTATAGATTAGAAGAGGCAGCCAACGACCAGGGCAGGGCCTTGGAGCTCGAGCGTGACAAGCGCCTGGATGCTACGCGGACCCTTAAAAACTCCGAGGCCGATCTCTTAAAAGCGAGGGAGGATCTAAAGGAGATGACAAGGGCCAGAGATAGCGCTGAGTCAGGCCTAGCTGGCGCTCAAAAACAGGCCGAGGACCAGACGAGGCGCCTACTCGAAACTGAGGATCAGCTGAAGATTGCCAAAGAGCAAATCACTGATCTAAAGAAGAAGCTGGCCGAGGCGGAGGGGGCCAAGAACGTCGTGGAGTGGGCCAGGGATGAAGCCTTGAGGGCTAAGGCGGAGGCGGAGTTCGCCAGGACAGAGGCCGAGAGCTCCACGGAGAAAGCTGAGGAGGAGGCTTATGCCTTGAGAGTGGCTGAAACCTAGGCCACTCTCAAGGCTCAAGTACCTGGGGTATACAGACTCTATTGTTCCCAAGTTTGGAATGAAGCCTTTAAACAAGCTGGGGTTGAGGCGTCATCCGATCTATGGAAGGTGGAGAATGTATACTATCCTCCTGCCATTCGGGAAACTGCCGCCTCTGGCTCCGAGGTTGAGGTTGCTCCTGAGGAGGGTGAGACTGCTCGACCTGAAGCTACTCTTATAACCACTCTTGATAAGCCAGACAGGGAGAGTGAGCTTTCTGGGGCGACGGAAACAAATGAAGGCCTGAACTCTGAAGCGCCCCGAAAGACTACTGAGTCTACAGCTGATGCTCAGGCCCCTCATGCTGAGGAGTCAGCCTTCTCAGTTCAGTCCCTTCAGACTGTTCCCCCAAGGGAGGACTCCGAGGATCCCGAGGCCGTTTCTACTTAGCTCTCCAAGGAAGGGACCAAGATAAAGCTGAAGAAATAGGCCATCTTGACTAGCCTCTGTTTTAGTTTTGGCCCTTTTTTTTTTTTTTTTTTTTTTTTTTTTGAACATTGGAATTATTGTATTGTGACCTTTAGATTGAATGTATGGGATCCCCCCCCCCCCCTTTTTTATGTGTTTGTTGTTATCGTTATTATTATTATTATTCCGAGGCACTGAACGTATATTTAGGCTGTATTTGTACCTTGCATGAATGCTTGATCTTGCTAATTTCTTTAAAGGTTATGGTCCGAGGATCCACCCAACATTTGGATTCTACTCGCCACCTAAGTTCTTGCTGGAAGCAGTTAGTTTCCCTATAGGTTTGAGTCCGAGGACCATGCAAGACCTTGGTTCCGTCTAACACTTAGATTTTTCTAGAAGTAACTAGTTTCCTCATAGGTTTGAGTCCTGAAAGTTGGTGGTGGTGGTTTTTTTTTTTTTTAAAAAAATAATAATATTTAGGTAATTGAAATAAGATAATGCATAATTTTAGGATGTGATTAAATAGGTGAACATGTGACAAGTTTTTTTGTGAAGCAGGGAGGAGTGGTACAAAAGATTTGAATATGAAGTATGTATAGTGAATAATTAAGAAAAAAGTATTTAGAGTAAAAATCTTGTTGTGTTAAGTGTTATTGGTTTCATTAGGTTTTTTTTTTTTTTTTTTTTTTTTTTTTTGGGCAGTGAGATTAACTGTATTCATTCTTATTATTCTTATTTTCTTCTAGATTTTTTTTTTTTTTAACTTAAGTTTTTGGGAATAAACCATGAGCATTGTAATCTCTATTTTATTATAGTGAATTGATCGGATATGTTTAATGGTTTTTCCTCTACAATAGATGGCTTTCTATATAAAATTGACATGTTCTTGTATTATATATGTTTTATTTTAATATAATTTAAATTATTTATGTATAAATTTTAATCTTTTTATACACATCCAATTTATAATCTATTTTTGGTACATATTATATCATATTACCATCATTTCAAAATACTTGATTTCTCTCTCTTTAAGCACTCTCACAATTGTCACTCCATTCCTTTTTTCTTTTCTTTTTTATCTCTACTTTATTAAAGTCGAAATAGTTTCCCCATAGGTTTGAGTCCGAGGACCATGCAAGACCTTGGTTTTGTCTAGTACTTAGATTTTTCTGGAAGTAACTAGTTTCCCCATATGTTTGAGTCCGAGACCATTGAAGACCTTGGTTCTGTCTAGTACTTAGATTGTTGCCAAAATATAAGACATGTAATCATAATAGACCTAAAAATTTGAATTAGAGGAATGCTTTTGTTAATAATAATACATTCTTAGGTTATTTACATTCCATGGACGAGGTACCGCTTTTTCAATCAAGTCTTCTAAGTAGTATGCACCTATTCCTGCTACTGAAGTAATTCGGTATGGTCCTTCCCAATTAGGTCCCAGCTTTCCCCAAGATGGGTTCTTGGCAGCACCCACAACTTTCCTCAACACTAAGTCCCCTAGAGCTAGGGGTCTCAGCTTTACATTGGCATCATATCCCTGCTTGAGGTTCTAATGGTAATAGGCCGACTGGATCACTGCCTTTTCTCTTCATTCGTTGATCAGATCTAGGCTCTTCCCTAGTAGTTCATCATTACTGCTTGGAGTGAAGAAGCTCGTCCTCAGCGTTGGGAAGCTTGCCTTTAGAGGGATAACAGCCTCGACCCCATAGGTTATGGCAAAAGGTGTCTCTCCTGTTGACCGCCATGGTGTAGTCCGGTAAGTCCATAAGACGTGTGGCAGCTCTTCTACCCATCTTCCCTTGGCGTCATCCAGTCTCTTCTTAAGCCCATTGACTATGACTTTGTTGACAGCCTCGGCTTGTCCATTTCCCCGAGAATAAGCTGGAGTTGAGTACCTATTCGTGATCCCCAGTTTGCAACAGTATCTTCTGAAGGCTTTACTGTTAAATTGGAGTCCATTATCTGAAATGAGGGTACGAGGAACCCCAAATCGTGTAACAATGTTTCTTCAGATGAATTTCTTAGCATCCACATCTCTGATGTTGGCCAATGGCTCAGCTTCAACCCATTTAGTGAAGTAATCTGTGCCTACCAACAGATATCTCTTATTTCCTGCTGCCTTGGGGAAAGGGCCTATGATATCCAAGCCCCATTGGGCGAATGGCCATGGACTGGACAAAAGGTTGAGGACCCCTCCTGGCTGATGGATATTCAGGGCAAACCTTTGGCATTGGTCACATTTCTTAACATATTTTAGGGCTTCCTTCTGCATCCCCGGCCACCAATATCCTTGGGTAATGGCTCGGTGCGACAGAGATCTTCCTCCTGTGTGACTCCCACAGATCCCTTCATGCAACTCTTCAAGCAGTACTTCTGATGCTTCAGGGTAAATACACAGTAAATATGGCCCGGGATAAGAGCGCTTATACAATTTGTGGTCCTCGAACAACCAGAACCGAGGAGCTTTTCTTTGTATTTTTTCAACCTCCGTCTTCTCCTCGAGCAAAATATCATCTTTGAGGAATCTCACTATAGGGTCCATCCAACTAGGACCCACTCTAACTTGATGGACATGAACCTTGCCTTTTGTAACCTCATTCGCTCTACCCAGATGCTCGACAAGAATAATTCGAGGCAGACCCCCTGCCGAAGAGGTAGCAAACGTAGCCAATGAATCTGCGTGGGTGTTTCCACTTCTGGAGACGTGTGACAAGTTGAAGAAATCGAAGTCTGACTGCAGGCGTTTAACCTGGCTTAAGTACTCTTGCATCCTCGCATCTTTGGCTTCCAACTCTCCCTTTACCTGGCCCACTACCAATCTCGAGTCCGAGAACATCTCTACTGCTTTTTCTCAAATTTTCTGCACCATGGCCATTCCTTGTAACAAGGCTTCATATTCGACTTCGTTATTTGTGGCCGAAAACCCAAGTCTTAGGGATTTCTTTATGATAGTCTTCTCAAGAGATACTAGGACTAGCCCCACTCCGAATCTCCTTTGATTTGCTGCACCATCAACATACACCTTCCAACATAGGGGTCCTGGCGTAGAGATTACCCCAACCGATTTTTCATCCATGTTTCGCTGTTCTGCTACTATTTCTACTGGTGGTTCAGCAAATTCGGCCACCAAGTCAGCTAGGATCTGGCCCTTGATAGAGGTCCGAGGCATGTACTTGATGTCAAAAGCTCCCAGAATTGTGCTCCATATGGCAATCCTTCCAGTGTAATCAGCAGTCCGAAGTACGGACTTCAAGGGTAGTTGAGTTAGAACAACCATTGTGTGGGCTTAGAAATAATGGGGAAGCTTTCGCGTAGCATGGACTACAGCTAGTATGGCTTTCTCCAAGGCTAAGTACTTGACCTCCGCTTCATGTAGCGACTTGCTCACGTAATAGATTGGCTTTTGAAGGCCATTGTCATCCCGTACTAACACCAAGCTCACAGCATGAGGGGCCACAGCAATATATGCGTATAGGACTTCATCGGCCTCAGGACTGGACATGATAGGTAGCCGGGATAGGTACTCCTTGAGTTGCTGGAAGGCCATAACACAGTCCTCGAACCACTTAAATCCTTTCCACTTGTTGATCAGGAGATAGAATGGTCTGCATCTATCCGCCAACCTAGAGATGAATCGATTCAGGGCTACGATCATTCCAGTAAGCCTTAGGACCTCCTTGGCGTTCTGCGGTGGTTTTAGACCATTAATAGCCTTGATTTGGTCAAGGTTAACCTCTATTCCCCTATGAGTAACCATGTAGCCTAAAAACTTGCTTGATCCCACGCCAAATGAGCATTTGGAAGCGTTTAGGCGCAGCTTGTGCCTCCTTATGACATCAAAGGTGCTGCCGAGGTCTCTTAGATGCTTGGACACCACTTTACTCTTAACCATCATATCATCAACATAAACCTCGATGCTCTTGCTCAACTGCGGCTCGAACATTCTCGTCATCATCCTTTGATAGGTGGACCCTGCGTTCTTCAGGCCGAACGGCATTACCTTATAATGGTAGTTCCCAATAGGTGTCACAAAGGCTGTCTTCTCCTGATCCTCCAAGGCTAGTGGTATTTGATGATAGCCTTGAAAGGCATCTATGAAGCTCATCCGAGGATGTTCCACTGTTGCATCCACCAGCTAGTCTATTCGAGGCATGGGGAACGGGTCTTTTGGGCATGCTTTATTTAGGTCCATGAAGTCTACACAAACCTGCCATTTTCCACTTTTCTTCTTGACCACCACAGTGTTGGCCAACCATTCGGGGTAAAAAACCTCTTTGATAGCCCCTACACGCTTAAGCTTCGCCACTTCGTCCCTAATCGCATCGGCGTGCTCTCTTGATAGGTGTCGGGGTGGCTGCTTCTTGGGAGTGACGGACGGGTTGACATTGAGATGGTGACAGATGAAGCCTGGATCAATCCCTGGAGCATCGCAGGCATCCCATGCAAATACATCAATATTTCTTTTGAGAAACTCAATCAACTCCTCCTTTTCTTAAAGGGGCAGCTGAGCCCCTACCTGAAAGAACTTCTCTACGTCATCACCAATGACCACCTTTTCTAGATCTTCGCATTTTGCCTCCTCGGCAGCTGTATCAGGAGGCGACACCGGGGCCTTTGATTGCTATAAGCTCTTTTCAGCAGAGGCTGAGGACTCCGCATTGAGCCGATGTGAAATGGCAATCACCACACACTGCCTTGCCGTGGATTGGCAACCACGGATTTCGAGAACCTAGTCCCCTGACTGGAATTTCACCTTCTGATGCAAGGAGGAAGCAACAGCCCCCAAGGTATGGAGCCAGGGCCTACCGACGATGGCTATGTATGGAGAGTAGGTGTCCACTACGATAAAGTTCACCTCCACTATCTCTGGGCCGGTCTGGATGGGTAGCCTAATCATGCCCTTTGGAATAACAAGCTTCCCATCGAAGCTCATTAAAGGAGAGCTATAGGGCATCAAATCTTTCGGTTTTAATCTCAGCCCCTTGTAGAGATCGGGGTACATAACCTCGGCAACACTGCCACCATCCACCATCACTCTTTTCACATCGTAGTCCCCGATTCTGAGAGTGATCAACAGCGCATCATCATGGGGCTGGGTGGTTCCGATCTTGTCTTCTTCTGAAAAACTTAAGATTGGGTGAAAATTCATTCTGGCCCCACTGATAACACTCGTGAAGGGCGCGTGCCTGTTCTTCCTGGCGCGGCAGTATCCCTCTGGGGTTCTTGAGGGGTCTGGCCTTGATGACCGCTGGAATGATGCAAAAGGTGCTTCAACTTTCCTTCTCGGACTAGTTGGTCCAAATAGTTCCAGAGGTTCTTGCAGTTCTCCGTGGTATGTCCACAGTCCTGGTGATATTGGCAATAAAAGTTCTAATTGCACCTCGTGGACTCTCCCGCCATCTTATTCGGCCACTTAAAGTATGGCTCGTTCTTGATTTTCTCTAATACCCAATGTATTGGTTCTCAGAATACAGTATTGACAGTCTGTGTGTTGGTTGCTCCGAATTGTCCTACGAAATCTCTCCTCGGGCGGTTGCTGTTATATCGGTCCGACCTGAAATCCCTCCTCTCTTGAGGGATAACCTTCTCTTTTCCCTTACCTTGGAGCTGGTCTTCCTCTACTTGTTTATACTTATCGATCTGATCCATCATTTGGCGCACACTGGTGGCGGGCTTGCCAGTCAGAGACTTCCTCAAGCCGTGCTCGGCTAGGAGACTATTTTTGAAGGTGCTGATGGCGATATCGTCAAAATTGCCGTCCATTTCATTATACATCTCCCAATATCTGTCCGAGTAGGCTTTTAAAGTTTCTCCATCTTGCATGGATAACGACAATAACGCACTCAATGGCCGAGGAGCTCTGCTGTTTGTAACGAAACGGGAGCCAAAGGCTCGGGTTAGCTGCCTATACAAATCTATGGAATTCGTCTTTAAGCCGTTGAACCACCTCATCGCTACTAGTCCTAGGCTAGATAGGAAAACCTTGCACATCAGCGCCTCGTTTTTAGAATGGACAGCCATCCTCTGGTTAAACTGGCTCACATGCTCCACGGGGTCTATCTTGCCATTGTAAATGGTGAAGGTTGGCTGCTGGAATCGTCGAGGAAGCGTAGCCTTTTCTATGTGGCGTGCGAAAGGTGATTTGGAGAGTTGATCCAGTGCCCTGCTCATGGCATCGTTTCCCAAGCCCCTAGGAGACAGGCTTTTATGTTTACGCCTCCGGTAGTGCTCTTCTTCGTGAGTGAAAGTCTCGTTTGGAGGAGTTCTCGATCTTTTCCTATAGTCATCATCGCTATCATCACCGGAGGGCACATCAAGGCTAGAATGGGATCGCCCCCATTGTGCATGGCACAGCTTTCTCTTCAAGTCGCCTATTTCTCGCTGCATGGCCTGCTTATCATTCTGTCTCTGGGATACGTGACTCCTAACTTCTTCCAGTTGCATGGCCCGGTTGTTATTTTGTCTCTAGAGCACGTGACTGCCCACACGAGAGTGGCTTCTGCTGGTTTGAATGGTGTGCACACTTCCCTCTGAAACCTTACATTCTCTTCATTTCGATCACGTTCGGGGTTGGGAAAGTTACCCTGTTGTTGGGATCTAGCCGATTCAGGCTGATGGAAGCCTGCTTGATGAGGGCCTGATCCTACCATGCTTGATTGCTGCCCTTACTAACGCCCAAGTTCTCCCTACAGACGGCGCCAATTGTAGGCCAATTGTAGGGACTGGATTTGGGCGCTTCTATTGTTAGATGAGTGGACTCAGGCCCAATTAGCCCAATACAATAAATTTATAGAGGATGGGTTTAAGAACTAGGCCTTAGTGAGGGTTACAACAACTAAACAGGGTTATGAGTGGATTGAATAATAAATACGTGGATTAAAGTGTGAAATTCCGTCCTCGGCCTTCATCCGAGGAGCTTGTTGTTCTTATTGTTTCTTCCGTGCTTGGTTACAAAGGTTTCCAAGATCATACAAACTGTTACTGTCTTCTCTATTTCTAATTTTCGATCCCCCTTTCCTAGAGGGTTTCTTACTTTATATATCCCTTTTCAGTTGATCTTGGCCCTCCATTTGTTGATCATGCAGGTCGCTACTCGAGTACTTGTCCCATTTGCCGCCTTCCCAAACCTTCTGTGAGTTGTAGCAACCAAGGCAGCACTGCTCAGGGGTCATTTCCTCATTAATGCGGCCAGATTGATAGTTGTGGGCATTTAATGTGGAGGTGACAGTTTCTCCTGGAATTGCTCCTCCACCATGCTCCTATGGCTAACTCACTGTACTTGTCCTTTTTCTTGGGATGCTGTGGAAGGCTGCCTTTGATGGCATGCTGCTCTTCCTTTCTATGATCTCGGTTTGCCGAGGACAGGATTGTCCTCGGCGATGTTTCTTGGCTATTTGGACTTTCTTCGTTCGTCCTTGGGCATTTCTTCCTCCTCGGCGTAGATCCTGGGCTTAGTATAAAGTGGGCCGAGGGCCAAATTCTTTGACCCCACATATTGTATCAACTATTCTTTGTTTGAAAATAATCACATCATTTTACGAAGGATTTGAGATTAAGCCTTTTAAGTCTCATCTACTATGTTCATTTTTCACTTAAAAAAAAAAAAAATTATCAAAATTTTCAGCGCATCGTATGAGTCTATTACTAGTTATTGATAAAATGTAAAAAATGTATTTATTGATAGAAAATTATATGAGTGCACCAGAAATGACAACCTGCCAACCGATTACAATCTGCAATTATAGACCCTGCATATTTAGCTAACATTATAGCAACCCTAAGGCAATCTTGGAAACAGAATATAAATAGCAGCAACTAAAAGTCCATAGCTTTGAATTTTGGAGTTTGAAGATTGCATAGCAAAAATTACCTGCTGAACATTTGTTTCAAAAATAACATAAAAAATGCCAACATTAATTAGTTCATTTGGTTAATTGTAATCGGAACCTTAATTAAATCCTTAACACATATTAAACCTGAAACATAACGTGGTTCTACTTAAACGGGCTAATGTTTAATTTGTTATATTCCTAAACAAAAGGATTTATTTACCAAATGATAAATCTGGAAAATTCGGTCTTAATATTTTCATGTATTATGCTCACTAGAGGTTCAAAATTGGGTCCAACTTTTGTTGGGCCTTTGATCAAAATTTATTTCCATTTTGTATTCCATTCCAACTCAAAACTATTAAAAATTGCTGTTGTAACTAAATTGGCACTTTTGTATAGATGACCAGCTTGTTTGGCATGAAAAACAATGTAGGCAAATTTTTTGGTTCGGAGTGCTTCTCATTTGGCTTTGACACGACAACAATGTGATTTGGTGGGTGTTTCATCAACTGCTATACAGGATCAAAGGCTTTTGGAAGGTTCTGTGATGGGAATTGAGTGATGAGTGATGAAAATCACTCAAACCAAACAGGCCCTAAAGCATTCCCGTGGTGAGCAATGGTTAATATATTGCCTACTAAATAGAATTTGACTCATCGTGGTGTTCCAACTGAAGCTGTTTGCTCCATAAGTGCTCAGGAAGATGAGTTTGTGGTGTGTGGACTTTTCATGGAGTAAGGTTCAAAACTTTGGTCTTCATTGGAGAAAATGTTCCACCAATGTAGTATAGAGGTGGTGGCTAAGTTTGTGTGATAGCTTGGAATATTTGGAGGGTGTTTGGTTTGCTCCTAACTCAAAACTTAAAACCCATCACTCATTTCTCATCACTCAAAATCATATCTCATTTTTCTATCTCTACTATAACTCAAAACTCTCTCTACTTTTTGTTTGGTAGCCAGCTGCGGAATCCCTCTCATATTGTTGCTGATGGTTCTAGATACTGGGATGAAAACCAAAATTTATGGCAACATTGCCATTGCCATTACCTAGATGGCTTCCCCATCATATTAATAAGTATAAAGTTAACTGGATTGTAGAGGAGTTTGCAAATCTAGACTGTTGTGGACTGGGGAATTATTGTTCACTGATAGGGTTATTTCTAGCAGAAGATTAAAACCCCCAGATGTGTCATTCTAGGGCAATGACGGCGCCTACGCACCCGTCAGCTCCATGTAACCCAACGAGAGTCCTAGGCCGACGCCCTAACCACTTGATAACCCCACAGATTGTGCTTGATGGGAAACCCTTCAGAGGCTAACGGGGAGGGGTAACTGAAGAACTAGTAGACGAGCTCATAACCCAGACGGAGAGGCAGGGCAACGGATGGACCCCTTAAGGTAGACGGATCCAAGGTAGACGGTTTGTTAAGGCCACGTGGCATGGGTGGTCTCCAAGAATCCTAGTATGGAAATATCTTGCATTCTACACCCAACCATAATCAGAGGAATCCCTACAAGGAAAGGATCCCACAAAACCTCTTCTATGTTAAAAATAGCGTCACCCAACAGTGTAGTCATAGCGTCGAGATCCATCTAATCTGCCCAATGGCACTCTAGAGTTGTAGAAATTCTCTTTCTCTAACTTAACCTTCGAAGGGTATTTGGCCGATACCACACCAGTACTTTCTGTAAGGTCTTTTGTGTTTTTGTTTCGCAGGTTTTGTCAAAGAGCACGTGAGGACTGTGCGACTCATTGACAATTTTTTGCATCATCAGTTGGCGTCGTCTGTGGGGAAGACGATAATAGCCATATTACCGCTTCTTAGACAAAGAGTTGTATGGTACTCACACGCTCAATGGTAACCAACAATAGTCAAGAAGGTGAACCACGCATTACTGCCCTCGAAAGACAGGTACAAACTTTAGCCGCGGCTGTGGAGCGCCTTACTAAGCAGAATCACAACCTGGAAGAATAGTTGTGCCAAAGGAACGCTGGGCCCAACAATCAGGGAGAGGAGCAAGAGGGTGACAGCCTCCAGCACACCACCGAAAGGCGGGATAGAGAAGGACCAGAGGGCAACAATGCCCTGAGCAGACAAGAGCGACAAGACACCAATCGTCCATCCGTCGAAGATACGGCACCACCGTATATGGTTGCAAAGATGTAGGTGATGAAGGAGAGAATGGACTTCATGATGAATGCCTTCAAGGGATGGGTGTCAAACGACCTTGACGAGCTGGTCCACCGGACAGACTCGCCCTTTACAGCACCCGTCACTTCGTTCCCCCTTCCAGCGAAGTTTCGTATGCCATAGATAGAAGCCTATGACGGGTCAAAGGATCCCTTGGATCACTTGGAGTCATTCAAAACCCTTATGCACTTACAAGGTGTTCCAGACGAGATCATATGCTGAGCTTTCCCAACTACATTGAAAGGTCCCGCTAGGATATGGTTCAGCAGATTGACACCTAACTCCATCGATACCTTCAAAGAGCTAAGTGCGCAGTTTTCATCGCACTTCATAGGAGGGCACAGGTACAAGAAATTCACTGCGTGCCTGATGAGCATCAAGCAACGAGAAGACAAGACGCTGAGGTCATACATAGCACGTTTCAACAAAGAAGCCCTTTCAATAGACGAAACTGATGACAAAAGACTTATTGCTGCATTCACCAATGACTTACGGAAGTGGAAGTTTTTGTTCTTCTTATACAAAAACGACCCAAAGATCATGTCAGATGTGCTTTATCGAGCCACTAAGTACATGAATGTAAAAGACGCGCTACTGGCCCGAGAGAAAAAACCCAAGAAGAAGGAAAGGCAGGAAGATGCACGGCAGGATAGGGGACAGAAGACGACTAGAACCGGAGACCGATGGGAGGATAGGCGCTCCAAATCGCCCACTGGAAGGTTTGCAAATTTCAACCCGCTGACTACCCCGATCGATCAAGTCCTGATGCAGATCAAGGACGATATGACCTTAACATGGCTTGGCAAGTTAAAAAGAGATCCAAACAAGAGGTCTAGAGACAAGTATTGCCGTTTCCATTGTGATCACGGTCACGGCACATTTGAATGCTATGACTTGAAGCAATAGATCGAGGCCTTCATTAGACGGGGAAGCAACAACGGTTCGTCAGCAAAGAAAGAACAGACCCACCGTAGGAACAGGCTGGTAGGAGGGATGTCGAGTGCCCCAGGCAACCCTTAGGGGACATAAGGATAATAGTAGGAGGCACCGCAGCATCTGGCTAATCTAGGAAGGCGTGAAAAACCTACCTTAGGATGGTTCAGAACATCCAGTTGACGGGGTTCGTCCCAAAGATGGCACGGGTGGACAACCCTATAGTTGGGTTTTCGAAGGAAGATGCTCATCGTCTCCACCACCCCCACGATGATGCTCTTGTTGTTAGCATACGGGTGAGAGACTATAACACCCGCCGGGTCCTAGTCGATAATGGAAGCTCTATTGATATCCTCTATTACCTAGCATTCCAGCAGATGAGAATCAAGAAAGAACGGCTTGTGTCGACCAATGCACCACTCGTCGGGTTCGGAGGAACAAAAGTGTACCCCATTGGGGCAATTACATTGCCCGTGACGGTCGGAGATTACCCTCAAAAGATCACTAAGGATGTTACTTTCCTTGTTGACTACTCGTCGGCTTACAATGCCATACTAGGCCGACCTACCCTCAATTCGTGGAAGGCCGTAACTTCAACCTATCACCTGATGATCAAGTTCCCCACCAAGTATGGTGTAGGAAAGGTACGTGGAGACCAAGTAGCAGCACGCGAGTGCTACATAGTGATGTTGGAGATAGATGACCACTTATAGACTCTGAGCGTAGAGGAGCAACGCATAGTTGTAGAGCCTGTTGAGGGGTTGGAGGAGATAATTCTTGATCACTCCAGACTTGAGCAGATGACCAGGATCGGCACCCTCGCCAGTCCATCCATTCACTAAGCGCTCGCGACCTTCCTAAGAGAGAACCAGGATGTCTTTGCCTGGAGCCACGAAGACATGCCCGATGTAACGACACAAGGAAAAGCGCTAGCCATATCTACGCTATACCTCAAAAGGACTAGTCACAATTGAAGCTCCTTATAGTTGTTAATAAAACCCAGATCTACCCAGTAAATACCCGATGTGGGACTCATCACACACCCACATACATCACACAATCAATCAAATTAGGGCATCACAATCTTCCCCACTTAAATCCCTAACATCCCGTTAGGGCCCACTTTGTGGGTAGTGTCTCTGAGCCCACACAGGGTTACCGGGCCAGCTCTGACACCATATGTAACGACCTAAGGAAAAGCGCTAGCCACATCTGCACTATACCTTAAAAGGACTAGTCACAATATGGGGCTCCTTGCAGTTGTTAATAAAGCCCAGTTCAACCCAGTAAATACCCGATGTGGGACTTATCACACACCCACATACATCACACAATCAATCAAATTGGGGCATCACAATCCCCCCCACTTAAATCCCTAACGTCCTCGTTAGGGCCCACTTTGTGGGGTAGTGTCTCCGATCCCACATGGGGTTACCGGGCCGGCTCTGATACCATATGTAACGACCCAAGGAAAAGCGCTAGCCACATCTGCGCTAGCCACATCTACGCTAGCTACATCTGCGCTATACCTCAAAATGACTAGTCACAATATGAGGCTCCTTGCAGTTGTTAATAAAGCCTAGATCAACCCAGTAAATACCTGATGTGGGACTCATCACACATCCACACACATCACACAATCAATCAAATTGAGGCATCATAATCTCCCCCACTTAAATCTCTAACGTCCTCGTTAGGGCCCACTTTGTAGGGTAGTGTCTCCGAGTCCACATGGGGTTACCGGGCCGGCTCTAATATCATATGTAATGACCTAAGGAAAAGCGCTAGCCATATCTGCATTATACCTCAAAAGGACTAGTCACAATATGGGGCTCCTTGCAGTTGTTAAGAAAGCCCAGTTCAACCTCGTAAATACCCAATGTAGGACTCATCACACACCCACACACATCATACAATTATCAAATTGAGGCATCACACCCCGAGATAGACCCCTTAGTCATGGTTCTCAGGTTGAATGTATCACCTTTTTTTCCCCCTATCCGTCAGAAGAAGAGAGTGTTTGCCCAAGAATGAGACAAAGCTATAGCGGAAGTAGTCCGCAAGTTGCAAGATGCAGAGTTCATAAGGGAAGTATATTATCCCGACTGGCTGGCTAATGTGGTGATGGTCAAGAAGGCCAGCGGAAAGTGGAGGATGCGTGTAGAGTTCACGGACTTAAACAAGGCCTGCCCCAAAGATAGCTACCCACTCCCACGGATCGACGTCTTAGTGGACTCAACAGCGAGACACTAGTTATTGAGTTTCATGGATGCGTTCTCTAGTTACAACCAAATCAAGCTGGACGAGGCTGACCAAGAGAGAACTTCATTCATCACCAGTCAAGGCCTATTATGTTATAAAGTGATGCCATTCGGTCTCAAGAACGTAGGAGCAGCGTATCAGAGGCTCATGAATAAGATGTTTGCATATCAGATTGGGAGGAATGTCTAAGTCATCGTAGACGACATGCTAGTGAAAAGTCGACAGAAGATCACCATTTGGAAAACCTCAAGGAGACCTTTTATACCCTCCGTTTTTATAACATGAAGCTCAATCCAAGCAAATGCGCATTTGGGGGTAACGACTGGAAAATTCCTAGGGTTCATGGTGTCTCAGAGAGGCATTGAAGTCAACCTAGATAAGATCTGGGCCATAATGGAGATGGTACCACCTAGGAACGTGAAAGAAGTGCAAAGCCTCAATGGTAAGGTAGCGGCGTTGAACAGGTTTGTGTCAAGGGCAACGGACAAGTGCCTACCTTTCTTCCGCACGTTGAGAAGTCCTTCGAGTGGACGGCCGAATGTCAACAAGCATTCGAGGACTAAAAAGCATACCTCTCTTCCCCGCCGTTGCTAAGTCCTTCTAAACTTGGGGAGGAGCTGTTTCTCTACCTGGCCGTTTCCCTAGCAACGGTAAGTGCAGCCTTAGTCAAAGATGAGGAAAAGGTGCAGAAGCCTGTGTACTACACTAGCCAAGCGCTCCGAGGCGCAAAGGAAAGGTACCCCCCGATGGAGAAGCTAGCCTTCACCCTAGTTACCGCAGCTCACAAACTCAAGCCCTATTTCCAGGCCCATATGGTGGTTGTCCTGACAGACAAGCCCCTACGGAGAGTAATGAGTAATCCGGAAGCCGTCGGATGGATGGCGCTATGGGCAATTGAGTTGAGCGAGTTCGACATACAATATTGCCCGCGTACTGCAGTGAAGGGATAGGTAGTTACTGACTTCATTGCAGAATTCACCAATATGGAAGGCTAGGGGGCAGAGGAGCATCCTCAATGGAGTATCCATACAGATGGATCATCCAACAGGCAGGCTGGCGGAGCAGGAATAATGATCCACTCTCCAAAAGGGGATGAGATCGAGTGCATGGTTCATCTCGACTTTCCTACGACTAACAATGAGGCGGGGTATAAAGCCTTAGTGGCAAGACTAGACCTCGTTAAAGTAGCAGGGGCCATAAGTATGATTGTTTATTGCAACTCTCAGGTGATCACAAATCAGGTGAACAGTGACTACGAATGCAAAGGTGAACGGATGAAAAAGTACCTAGAGCAAGTAAAGAAACGGGTAGGCAATGACCTTCAGGCCAAGTTTGTTCAAATCTCAAGGGAAGAGAACGAGCAAGCAGACCGTCTTGCTAAGACTACTTTAGCAAAACACATGCTCATTTCTAGTAAGGTACTTTCTTTTGTTCAACTTTCGCCCTTGATAGATGGCATGGGTGTGCAGGAAATAGGTTCGGAAGGCAACTGGACCACACTGATAGTTTCGTATTTGAAAGACGGCACATTACCCAACGGTAAAGAGGCCGCAAGGAAGTTGAAGGTCTAGACGGCACAGTTTGTCCTAATAAAAGGCGTCTTGTATAAGAGAGGATTCTCCCGACTGTACCTAAGATGCATAACCACCGAGGAAACAGATTATGTCATGAAGGAAGTTCACGAAGGAATTCGTGGGAACCATTCGGGATCACGGTCGCTAGTGCACAAGCTAATTCGAGTAGGATACTATTGGCCTACCATGTAGAAGGATGCCTAAACTTTTGTCAAAACTTGCGACAAGTGTCAAAGGTTCAGCAACATTATTAGGCAGCCAATAGAAGAGCTCACTCCGATGACAGCCCTGTGGCCTTTTGTTCAATGGGGGTTGGACATCATGGGCCCATTCCCAACTGCAGTAAGATAGCTAAAGTTCCTAGTGGTCGGTATAGATTACTTTACCAAATGGGTGGAAGCTAAAGCACTGGCCACTATCATGGAGAAAAACATACGAAGCTTCGTTTGGAGAAGCATTATCTGTAGGTATGGAATCCCTAGAGTCTTGGTCTCAGACAACGGGAAGCAATTTGATAACAAGTCGTTCAGGGATTTTTGCTCACAATTGGGAATCAGGAATCATTACTCCTCGCCAGCCCACCCTCAGGCCAACAGGCAAGTTGAGGTCATAAATTTATTCTTGCTCAAAATCATCAAGACTCGGCTCGAGAGGGCAAAAGGTATATGGTCAAACGAGTTGCCAAGTGTACTGTGGGCGTACAGGACGACGGCCAGAACGCCTACAGATGTAACACCCTTACGACTAGCATACAGGAGCGAGGCTGTTATCCCTGCTGAGATCAGACTCATGAGCTTAGAGTGGAGAAACATGATGAAAGTAAGAACGATGAGGCCATACGCCTGCAGCTGGACCTAGTGGACGAGGTCAAAGCAATAGCCGAACAAAGGTTAGCACAATACCAGAACCTCATGGCCAAGCACTACAACTCCAGAGTCAGATACAAGGACTTTCAAGTTAGAGATCTTGTCCTGAGGAAGGTGACGGGCGCCACAAGAGATCCCTCCCAAGGAAAGCTAGGACCCAATTAGGAAAGACCCTACAGAATCACTTCGTGGCAGAGGAAAGACACCTATCACTTGGAAACACTCGACGGACAAAGGTTGCATCATCCATGGAACACAGAGCACTTAAAAAAATATTACTAGTAGACGATAACATACAGACCACCACTCCTCATCCCCAGTTTATTTTTTTTATCTTTATTTACAGTATTTTTTGCCCAAAAGGCAATTTTAATGTAGTTTTCAGACATTATGTGGTTTATGCTTTTGTTTTACCATAATAAGAAGAGTTATTCAGCAACACTATGTGCAAATGTATACATACATCTATGTCCTTTAGTGGATGGATCAAGGAACCTAAGAGGTGACTTGAAATTTACGTCCTTTAGTGAACGGATCAAGAAACCTAAGAAGTAACCTGAAAATCTATTAAGTCTAACCCGAAAGATGAACGGACCATGTATACCTGGTTAAAATATCCTAAGTCTTACTTACGAGGTAGATAGACGTCCACGGATACCGACGGGTACCTGGTCAAAATATTTTTAAGTCCTACCTACAGGGTGGACGGACAGCCACGGATACCGACGAGGTACCTGGTCCTTGAAAGCTATACCAAGTCCTAACCTACTAGGTGGACAGATGACCATGAACACCGACAAATGTTTGGTCTTAAGAATTCTACCAAGTCCAACCCCCAGGATGGATGGGTGAGTACCAGGTCCCCAGAAATTAACCTAAGTCCCACGAGACAGACGCGTAGATTAAAAGACCCATGTATGGAAGAGGAATATTCAAATAGCAAGTAAAATCAAATGCAAGCAACGGATATAAAGAGATAGACAATAGATAAAAGCCAAAAAATGACAGGGAAAAATGTTTACGTTCAAAGCCCAAAAACGACGGGGCACTCACTATTGTCTGAAAATAAGATAGAAAACTTAAATACAAGTTAAAAATTAAAAGCTAAGATAGGGGGAGCATCCACGGCAGGTGGGTCTTTGGCAGATGAATCCACAATAGACGGGACCACTTGAGCACCGACACCTTCAGAAGCAGGTAGGGCAATAACTACGCCGTCATCCTTCACCTCTTACTCAACTGTGTGGGAGAAGTCATCGGGCTCATCATTGACGGTGTTGTCCCCTCTAGGCGTCTGCGGCACGGTGTCATCTATGTTGATCTTGGACAAGTCCAGATCTGGATAGACGGACCCGACTTATTTTAGGCAGTCGTTGAATCCGACACCATAGTAGACACTGCAGGCATCGAAGAAGGATTGAGAGACCCTAAACTTCACCACGGCGTCGGCCATTGCCTTCTCCACTTACCCACGGAGGGTAGTTAACTCCGTCGCCAGGTCAGCCTTCACCTTCTTCGCCTCTTCTCAGAGACGGGATTCCTCCTTCAGCTTGGCTGTTGTGGACGTCAACTCTTCATTAAGAATACGGACAGCCTCTTTGTACTGATCCCGCTCCTTATTCTCAATCTCTTGGTGCTTATGGTACTAACAGATCACCCCCTTGTTGGCAATGCACCTGTCCTTAAGCGCCCTCATACGCACCAACGCCTGAATCGAGACGCCCATCAGGAAAAGAAAAAAGAAAAAACGCATCAAATCGTCGCTTGAGAGGAACATACCCTAGATAAGTCGAAAAGGCTCGACGCCCCCAATTCCTCCGTGGTTTGATCAGCGCAAGGGTCCAAGTCTGTCTCCTTAATGATTGAATCAACCATCTCGACGGCGTGCTCCTTGTGCGTAAGCAACTTGCGGATGGCTCCAGACCACCACATAAGGCGTGGAAGGTATCAAGGGTCACCAAATCCTTCCACTTCCTTTCTTCCAAGGGAATAGCCCAGACCTTCCTTAAAAAGTCTTCTTGCTCGTCTGTTATATCGAGACTGAATGAGGCTGAAAAACAAGAAAAACTTAGTGTCAAACACGAAACCAAAGTTATCAAGGATACAAAAGACAAAGACTCACCAGACTCCTTGACGATTCCTCATGTATTATCAAACCCGTCTGGTATACTTGCCTATTCTTCAGGCCTACACACCCACTGCGTCCCCTGGACAAAAAAGTACCTATTTTTCCAGTTTCTGTTAGAATCTGGCATGTCCGATACCAGCCTGAGTGACGACTTCATAGCTAAAAAATGGTAGATACCCTTTGATGAGGATATCTGCTGGGGCTTGTAGCAATAAAAGAACTCGTCAAGCGTAAGCCGACGGTTCCCTCCACTCAACTGACCCCATATCACTTCAGCACCAATAAAAATCCTCCACGCGTTTGGGGCAATCTGGCTGACGGATAAGCCTAGGAAGTTGGCAAGTTGAAGGTGTAGTTCTGTCAGCAGCAACCTTAACCCCACAGTAAACATAGCGTCATACATACCCACATCCGCTGTTTTACCTGAATAACATCTCTCAAACTTGCCAGGTAGACAGATGGGGAAGTTGTCAGAGATTTGATAACGGTCCAGAGGGTGTCAAAGACCCTTTGAGACATGGTCGGATAGAAGTCATTCACCGTCCATATCTTAGGTAGAATAAAAGGCCTACTGCCTCTTCCGTCACTTTCTTCGTGACTCCCTTCATCACTCTCTTCTTCTTCCTCCTCATCTTCCCTCTCATCTTCGTCCTCTCCCTCGTCATCCTTTCCTCCATCTGCTTCATAATCTTCCTCATCCCTATCGTTAGGAGAATGAGCAGACGTTTCCCTTTTCAGGGACCAGGTTAAGCCCTTCTCGGGCCCACGACCTGACGGGTAGACCTCGTCGTAGCCCGCACCCTCATGGACTGACGACGATTGTTCACTCATCGCTTCACTACCACCTGACATCTATTCACCTACAAGCGACAGAAGTATTCTAAGAACCTATCTGATGGGTCTCAATATAGATGGCGACGAACTAGGAAAAAGGTAGGAGTAAAGGAGAAGGAAATAACTTACAAGGCAACGGATTCCTCGAAAGCGACAGATTGACTCAAAGGACGAGCTCCTGAGAACAACGGATAGATGCAAACGCTCTAGTCTCTGAGGTTCTCCAAGAATGAAAATGAGATAAGAGGACAAATGAAGGGGAGGGGGACTATTTATAGGTGAAGAAGCACGATAAACGAAGCGACGCTTTGATTAGAAACTAGGCCAACTAGCAGGCGCCACATGTCACTTTGCATTTAAGCTTAAAGGCGCCTACTCCATTTAATGACACACTCTTCGATAAAACTCATCAATGATCATAAATACTCACATACTCTGCAGCCCGTCAACCAAAGCCGACGGAACCATGTAGTAAAGGGCAGCTGATAGGGGTATTTCTGGCAGAGGATTAAAACCCCCAGATGCATCATTCTAGGGCAACAACGACGCCTGCGTACCCATTAGCTCCACGTAACCCGAAGGGAGTCCTAGGCCGACACCCTGACCACTTGATAACCCCACGGATTGTGCCCGATGGGAAACCCTTAAGGGGCTAACGGGGAGGGGTAACTGAATAACTAGTAGACGGGCTCATAACCCGGATGGAGAGGCGGGGTGACAGATGGACTCCTTAAGGTAGATGGATCCAAGGTAGACGGTTTGTTGAGGCCACGTGGCACCTACGTGGCATGGGTGGTCTCCAAGAATCCTAGTATGGAAATATCTTGCATTCTACGCTCAACCATAATCAGAGGAATCCCTACAAGGAAATGATCCCACAAAATACGAAGTAATTAATGAGAATCTTCTCTACAAAGAAATACCTTCTCCGCCAAGAAACGAAGGTGAGCTTTACACTACTATAAAAACCTCAAAGCCCTCATAAATCAAGGTATGCATAATTTTCCCAGCTCTGGCACTCTAGAGTTGTAGAAATTCTCTCTCTAACTTAATCTTCAGAGGGTATTTGACCGGTACCACACCGGTACTTTCTATAAGATCTTCTGTGTTTTGTTTTGCAGGTTTTGTCAAAGAGCACATGAGGACTTTGCGACTCACTGACAGTTTTTTACATCATCATTCACCATGAACTAGGCCAAGTCATTGCTGCATAGAGTTCAAGATTATCACTGGTTCATGGTTCACACTTATTGCTTTATCATTGGGGCTATTGATTTGATATAACTCACTTTTGCTTGGATATTGGGGTGCATGATGTTATTTTTGAATGGGATGATCCTGCATCAGTCACAGTTCTGCAACTAAGGAATGCACCGTAATCAGCCACAGACTTCTTATGGTCACTTGCTTCAAGACTTTCATTGTTTGGTTCAGAATTTCCGTCATGGTCTTGTCTTGTAGCTATGTAGTCAAGATATCAATAGAGTTGCTTGTAAATTGGCTGGTTTTGTCTAGTCTTGTAGTGGAGTTAATATTTGGTTGAAAGATGTTCCAACCGCTTGTGCTGCTGAGTTGACAGTAGATGTTGTGTCTGTTTAGTTGTTCTGAATAAAATTTTTGAAAAATCTTATTACACACTCTCTATTGCACAAAAAAAAAAAAAAATGTAGTTATTTTGGTCCAGTTTTTTAGCCCATTAGGCTATTTTTGCAAACATATATAATATATAATTGAAAAAGAAACATATTAGTTACGTAATCTTATTTGGAACTTGAGTCTCTAAAATTTGAGTTCCAATATAAAATACTTGAGTTCCACTTGAAAGTGGAAACTTAAAAAAGAATATCATCCTAGGTTTGTTTTCATGAAACTCGAGTCTTTTAACGAGGCCACATAAATAATATTTTTGCAACTAATATTTTTGCAAAAATAGGGTACCGTTACCCCAAAAAAAAAAAAAAAAAAAGTCGTTATTTTTCATGCTAAGAACTTTCAGCGGCTCAGCGCAGGCCCAACTTCGCTGAGTCCTGGGCCTTGCGACACGTTGAGCCCAAAACAACTCCGAGTCGCGCTGAGTGAGAACATAATTGGAATCGTCTCCCGCCATTTTGAGTCCCTCTTTTAGCGCGCGTTTTATCTATCAGCAACATTAGCCAGTAACCACTAGGGTTCATCTCTCTCTCTCTTTCTCTTTGCTCTCTCGAGGCTCATTTCACATAGAGTTCTGAAAATGGAAATTATTCGATCTCACAGAAAACCTGTCCACATCGACGTCGTTCCCACTCTCCCTCTCTACCGCTCCGCTCCGCCGCTCGAAGTCAGACTCGAAGATTTCGAGCTTTACGCCATGGATCGCCTCCGAGGTATTATTTTTCTCTCATACTCAGTTTCACCTGTCCACATCTTTACTTTAAGGCTGTGAATTTTGTTTCCGCGCGAAGGTTTTTCAGAACGGAAATTTAACGAAATTTTAGTTTTTAGGCTTCGTTTGGTTCTTGAGAAATTCTCGAGAAAGAAGCAGCATCGAATTGTTGAATCGCTAACTTTTTCTCTCCATGATTTTGACCGTGGCTTTACTTTTTGGCTGAAGATTTTACCGATCTGTTTGGCTGCTAAGATTGTGTAGGAAAAGAAAAGAAAGGAAAATTTTACATATTTAGCTGTTTACTTATGTCAATTTAAGCCTAAATATCTGTTTGGCTCAATTTTATAGATTTATTTTATTTTAAAAGCGAAAATTCTCATTTCTAGTATGAATTTAAAGCTTCAAGAGTTGTGGTAATTTATAGCTTTTTGTGGATGCAGTTCTTAAAGGGATTGCTGATGGTTTATCCCGTGGAAAGAAATCAGAAGAAATGAAAAATTTGGTAAATTTCTCGAATAAAATTGATTACTTCGCTGTAATAGACCTTATTCCAAATTAACCTATAGGCTTTGAACAGGCAGATCATATATGGAAAGCAAATATGAGGCATCCAGACGCATCCGAGGTTGTCAACAAGGATATAATATCCCACTTTGTTCTTCGTCTCGTGTATTGCAGGACGTAAGATTGGTTTTTTTTTTTCCTTAGTTATTATTATAAATTTCTACTCTTTTTTTTTTTTTTTTTGATTTATTTTGTTGGTGTCTTAGGGAGGACTTGAGGAAATGGTTTCTTTCCATGGAGACTAACCTATTTCGTTACCGGCTTCTGTTTGAAAAAGCTGAAGCTCAGGTAGGATCTGCTTATTCTATATAGTATATGTACTTCTTTATTCAAGCCAGTTATTGATGCTTTGCTTGGATTGCAGAGAGCACTCATGGCAGAATTCAATCTTCCTTACAGAGCAGCCAGCAATGCAGAATTAGAGGTAATTACATCCCATCTGGTTAAAATGATTTTCTCTCTCAGAGAACACTTAGCAAACACTTGTAATCACTGTAAAAGTAAGATACGCTTACTGACAAAAATTCTTAGCCTATGCTTCCTCTCAAATATATAGTGCCCAAGCCTTCTAGAGTTTCAACTATCATGCTATTTAATGATTATATTAACATATTTTCCTCCACAGAGTGTGAAGGAAGGCTTAAAGCAAGTTGCTCAATCCTTTGGTCAGCCGTTAGCTGGTATTGACGTCTGTAGCCTTTTATTATCTTAAACCATTTTATTGCTCTTTTTTCTTCCTGATTATGAAGGTGCCAACCACAAACTTGACTGAATGTAATATATATTTTTTTGATAAGTAATGCAATTCTTATTGATTTCAAAGAAATAGAGTCACCCAGGTATACAGGGAGTATACAGCTGGAGACCATACAATCAATCACGCAAATTACATGAATCTATCAAATCAATTATAGAACATAAAGACAGCCTATGTAAAACAGACGTCCAATTCAACTAAGTACTAAAGAAAATTAATTTGAGATCAGGCATAGTTCTCCCTATGTTCTTGAAACTCTGATTGTTCCTATCCCTCTATAAACTCCACAACACATGCCACTCCTTGACCAAATTTGGACCATAGACCCCATAAAAGCTCACTCAAATTGATCTCCCGGACCAACTGAATGTACTTTTCAACGCTTAAATAAGGATTGTTTTTCTTGCAGTTTGATTTCAGTGTTGCAAGTTATATTTTCTGAGTCCTGGGATCTCGTGGTAATATCTCTCTATTTATGGTCTTACAATACATATCTGTCACAGATATTGAATGATAAATAACATGCTTCTTGCATTTTGAATGGAAACAAAAAGGGGGGAGGGGGGGAATCTTTTTACCAAGGAGATGGTTTCAAAGTTTATTATGGTGGTAATTTTGGGTAGTCCTTTGAATTCATCTAGTTGAAAAGAATTCCAGGTTGAGCATCCTTGCCATGTGCAGTTTTCTGATTGCTTAAGAATGCAAATATATTAAAAATGTGTGTTTGACTATGCCACCTCATATCTTGCTTATGGTATATTTTCACTTGGGACATGTTCACTGGTTGTTTTGGAAAGATACAAGATCTAGAATTCTAGAAAATTTTGGTTCATCCTACTTGAAGTCCAGGTTACTGGCCATAAAATTTTTAGTTTTTGCGGTTAGTATTTATTTTCTTTTTTCATTTTTTCTTTGTATTCTAATGCTTTCCACTCTTTGTTTCTGCACCTTCTTTTGCAGCTGATGCGATATTCTACAAGGTTAGTTCTTTGCCTTCTTACTTCTATTCAGCTGTATAAGAAATTATATGTATTTTTTAAATAGATATCCTAGAATAGGATATGGAAATAAGTCTTCTTACTGCCGCGTGTGTTTGGCCATAGTGTGTTTAGATGACCTATTGGTCAATACTTTTCTTCTGATGGTTCCATTGCCTGTGTTGCTTTATTGTTGTATGAGATTCAAAATAAAAAATAAAAAAACGATATTGCTATGTATCAAAAGAATTTGAATTCACATTGTTGTCATTGTGCAAATGTATGCTTAGAGCCTTTATTGATGATATTCACTCTATTGAAACTTAAGGGTCCCGTATCTGGGAAGGATGAACTTCTCCCAGCTTTTAGGTTTTCAGATTGTTATCTCATCTCTTGTTCTCTACTTTTATTTGACTTGTGTATATCTATGTTTTTCCCCAACCCCAATGAAGGTACCGTTTGAAGAAGTTCCAGAACTTGTAGCTGGTCGAAGAGTATTTATCCATAAAGGGTATGCATACATCGCCATGAATCAGGTTATAAACTGTTCGTGCCATTAATTTTTTTCACATTCATAAGTGATAGATGTTTATTAGCTCATTTTTCCTTTTCCCCCTTCATAGGTGGTTTCTCTTGTTGCCACACAATTCCGTAGTCATCTGTCAAAGGCACTCATTCTGACAAACAGGTTGTTGTTTGCTATTTAAAGTTCATAAAGCTTTCTATTATTATGTTTGCAATATCTACATTGGTCTTTGTTAACTAGTAAACAGATTGCAGTGTTGATAGGGTGTGTAGAGACATTGTAAAACTGAGCTGCATAACCTTCTTGTTTCCGTTGGGAGAAACCTTAAATTTTTGAATATGTGGAATTAGGACATACATTATTGTGTATAGATAGTTTTACTGGAAGAACAATTTTATACATATGGAATTTTGTACATAGATTAGTTGTACTTCTGTTGGATCCATATCAAGTGTTATTCTGTTAGGAACCTAGTGATTCTTAATGGGGAGGGATAGGAATTGTAGGGGAATTGACATAATTCGAGGTAGTCACTCTCCATAGAGAAATATTAAGAAAGAGAGGAAATGCACAAAGCAAGGAATTTGTTTATTCTTCAATATCTAATGTTAAATTACAATCATCTATTTATAGGAGACTAGCTCTAATCTCATTGGCCCACATGGCTTAAGATAATTGGCTAGTTAATTCAACATGTGCTCTAAGAATCAAGCCATGTGTTAAATGAGTTACATGTGCTCAAATCCTAACTAACTCGTCCTTATCTCAACTAACTAACTAACTAAAGGGATTACAAAAATTATTATTCGATTCCTAGCATATTCCAATTCAACTCCGCTGATTATGTGTGTTTGAATCTTAAATCTAAAGTCTGGTTTAGTCTTTGAGCAAGAGATACCATTTTTACTTCTATATTCTATTTTTAATTATTTGGCTTTGCTGACTTAATTTACACGCCTTTCTGAATCTTTAAACATGCCAAGATGGTGATACCATTTCTCCTAGCTTTTGGTCTATGTCAATTATACCAATAAGACAGGAATTGAAGGATTTTGATAGTTGTCTTTTCCTATGTTGAAACATCATCTTTATTGCTTAATTTAGTCCACATCATGCCTATGGTTTGCTTATGAATTAGGCATAGACTTGCATAATTTATTATTCTTTATAGTCAAAATAAGGGTCTAGACTTTCAAATTGATAGAACTTTCAGTTTCTGCTTTCAGAAAGTGGACATCTACAATCAGAGAACAAGAGAAGGATAGGTTGACTCCTGTAAGTATTGGATTGTGAACCTTATTGGTTGAAGAAGAGACTTTGTTTCAAGTATGGTGCTTGACAATTTTTATGGTAATGCCTAGATTGTAGAAGCCCTATGCTCAAGCTACTTGGGACCTGACTATTCTCAGGTACTTTATTTATTATATTTGCTAATCCTCTTACTTGTGGATAACATATTTGTAAATTAATTGTCATTAATTTTGGTTGAATATCACTTTAGCCAAGGGAATTTGCTGAGATATCAATAAAGGACATTGACCAAATAGCCAAGAGTTCGTTTCCTTTGTGCATGCGCCACCTTTTTGAAAAGGTAAGACAATTTTCATAGAATTGGGTTATTATTTTCTGTAATTAGTTGTTCATCATTTTATTTATATCCTTCATCTCTTTTTTCTTTTATGTTCTATATTTTTGGTGTGTGTGTGTGTGTGTGTGGATTTACATCTATGTGTATATAATGTATTCTCTGAATAAACTAATGTTTTCCTTTCCATGTTGTTCTTTATGCCAATTGTGCAGCTGAGAGAGGATCATCATCTAAAGCATGGAGGGAGGATGCAGTTAGGTCTCTTTCTCAAGGTTGTATTTCACTACCTGCTTGGATATGCATTTTATTGTCTGTTGTTAGTTGTTACACATTTTGTATTAACATTTCAATTAGGAGACACTAACAGATTTTAGATGCATGATTCAAGTAAACTTCTAATTGCATATTGGTACTTATCGGGTATAGAATAGATCTGCTTATTTATGTTCCTACAAACAATTAAAGAGTGTTTTTCCTTGTTGGGCATGACCTGCATAAGTGTGTTGCACACTTCACAATCAGCATCTATGGGCAGTTTATTTGCTTGGGGGTCTGCTTTATCAATCACGACTTGCATTTGTATTTTTATTTCATGCATGTACACAACATATTCTCAATGTAAGCGTGTGTAACTGGGTTAAATTGATTCTGTTCTTTTTTTATGTACACACACATGCAGACACCCACACACAAGTGATGCAAGTAATTAATCACATCCAAGCTTTACTATAGCATGCATAATTGTCATGCATAGTTTGATTACTAGTTGCATGCATCAGACATGCAAAATTAGTAGGGTTATTTATAGTGATGTTGTGGAAGCCGAAATAGTTACCAACTTACCTTTTATAAATCACATATTTTTCTTTGCCTTGTTACTAGTTGTTATTTTACTGTGTATTAATTTTTCTCCAATTGCAGGGTGTTGGATTGAAGCTGGAAGATGCCCTTGCATTTTGGAAAGCTGAGTTCTCCCAAAGGGTAAGCATGGTGCTGTTTGAAGTATTTTGCGTATATGTTTTCCTTTGGCTTCTGTGCATATGCATATTCTTTGTATCGTCAATTACAAGTTGGAAACAAATGGCAACTGCTAATGTTATATTTAATTATGGATTCACCTGAACATTACATAGATCAATTATTAGTAACAACTAACAATAGATGTGTTTTCATAAAAAATAAATAAAACTAGCAAAATATGTATACATGGTTGTCATCCATGCACAGAAATTTTGCTATGTCATCAGTGAGTTTATGCTTGGTATACAGTGCCCTGGTCCTTGCAAACACTATTTCATAGGCCTCTCTCTCCTTCTTCCCACATATATGTGCAGAAATTTTGGTATATTATTTGTGACTGGACGGATTGGTATGCAGTGCCTTGTTTCTTGCAAGTACTATTCAATCTATGCTTAGTGCTTAATCTTTTTGTTACAGGTTGGTTCTGAAAGGTTTGACAAGGAATATGCATACGGCATTCGTCATAATTATGGAAGAGAAGGGAAGAGAACTGTAAGTCAACAAACTTCATTAAGAGGATAATTTTAAATGCTGTATTCTTCTTTGCTTAAAAAGATTGTTGGGCTGGAGATTAGAGATTTCATTATTAGAGTTTTACAGGAGTTCAGTGGATCATATCAGGAGTAATAAAAATCAGTGGAACATCTAATGAAGAAAAGAAATGGGTGGAACTAGTCTTAGTTTCCTACTCATGTTATTCTTAAAGGCGCTGACCTCTTGTCAGAAAATTTCCTGAGAGGAAGTTGTACTTCCTTTGTGTACTTGTATGAATGTGTTTGTGACATATTTAAATATTGTTTATTTCTATATGTATGCAGGATTATACACCTTATTCTTGTCAAAAGATCATCACTTCAGCTCCTGGCGTAGGAGATCATCATGGATGCCCCTATCGACATTTCAGGTCACTTCTATAGCTTTATTATAGTTATTGTAAGTATCTTCAACTAGTAATGATGGAATTAAACTCTCTAAACTGCTATAAAACTTACGGTCAAATCACACAATTGTGATCACATCCTTTCTGGACTTCACCATATGAATCCCTGCTACCCTAATTGCATTTCTCCTACGGATATACTAAGGTACTTGTTGCTCATGACCAAAAGTATTTGAATTAGTTCTTTTCATCTTTTAGCCAACTTGTGGTTTTGTCTTCGTTTTTCTTTTTCTTTCTTAACCCAAAAAGACCTCACAAATCCATCACCATAACTTATTAAATCAAAAAACAAATATCAGTATTAATGCTAGGAAATTATACTTACATATTTATGCTTTTTCATCCACCTTTAGCAATCATCCTTCCTGTTAGCTTGGTAGAAGCTGTTTAATATGTTAAGATTCAATTACAAGGTAGGGCATATTTTCTATGTGAGATAAATATGTTAGGTTATTACTTTTATTTTCAGTGATCCTCTCTATTTTTCTTTTCTTCAGGACAAAGATAAACCAGTGAGGTTCCAAATGAGTGTGTCCATGAAATGAGTCAATGTGTGAAATTATTTTTTTCTTTTACTTTAGGTCTACTAGGGAAACTACATCATTCATATCTATTCATAAATCTGATGCTGCATTTTTTAGTTACTTCTAATTACCTAAGCACCGCATATTGTATTGACAATGACAGCGCTTTGGGAAGCTTGTGAAGGAACTTTATTTGATATTTCCTATTGTCTTATCAATTCTTTTGTAACAGTGAGGAGAATCTAAGAGCTGCCCTTGGTAAAATGGGAATAAGTAACAGGGCAGTTGAAGATGTAATGGACAAAGTGCGAAATAGACATTATCAGGTTGGGACAGCTGCCTATAAGTTGCTTCCTGGTGGCTTTGTATTAGTTCTGAAATCTTGGTTAAGATTAGTGAACAACTTGATAACATATATGCAGTTGGCATGCACCTTGACATTTGAAGCTGTGCATGGAACATCATGTGATGCTGGGATTAATCATCCAAATCAATATTTCAGTGACAGTCAAAAGGTCCTGCAATCAAAGGTAGTTCCTCTGCTTTGAACTTTAATTCTCTGTAATTGTCTTGGTGTGAACTTCTAATCAACCTTGCAAGGAATACTTCAAATCTGCATGAACAAACTCTGTTTAGTGTCCAAATCCCCATGGTGCCACACAGTTGGTGCCACCACAGAGAAAATTAGATCTCACACATCACTTGGGTCTAACTGTATTTACTAGTTTCATAACCCCTCCATCCCCCTCTTTTTGAAAAAAAAGAAGTGAAATTACTCCCATTAGTTTCCTGTTCCTTAGGCAGGTTTAGAGGGCTTAATGAAAGCACCAAGTTAGGACAAATTTATAAGTTTTTCCACTTAATCTCAAATAAGTTTCCGTGATCCGACTTCCTAAAATTAATGGGGCTCATTATTGTTTACATTCATATTTGATCCAACCCCTGGCCTCAGCTTTCCCACCATGACCATATCCCTTTATCAATACCCATCTTGTTCTCTGTAATGAATCTTTGGTCAAGTTTGGCCCTTTTATTTGAATTTGGGAAAGGCGTTGATAATCATAACCTTGATACCAATTTAACAGGCCATACAATATCTTTGATTTATATCATTCACATAAAATGAACTTATTGCATCTGCTCATGCTTAACCTTATCTCAATTGTGAGCCTGAAATAAAACCTGGGTACCAGCCTAAAGTAGGCATGTGTCAACCCACTCAAGTATGCCAAATTAGCTGGCTTCGGGATGGACTAGATCAATCGGTTGAAACTTGAAAGACCCCTTCTCTCTTACTCTTACTAATAAAAAAATGTGTTGTTTGTTTTAGGCCTTTAGCAGATAGAAGATATATAAATATTCTGGAAGCCTCTTTCTGTCCAACATTTGTTTTTTGCAAGATGCTACATACACAAATAGTTTTTTTACAAACTGATTTAGTAGTTGAGTTACTTTGCTGTGTTTGTCCTTTTGTGCATTTGGGACATGTTATTTGTCATGTCAAAACTGAAATGGTTTACTATGCACTGCCACATAAGTTGCATGTTTGTTGGTAACATAAATTTTGTAAAATTTTTATACATGTAGCATTACCTTTTTCTTTTAAACATAATTTTTTAGTTCAATTTTAATTTGAGTTACTGTTAGAAAGAGAGTTGTATCCTTCTAGAAAGATATGCTTGGTGAGGTGTCCCTATTGATGAGGTATCCTTATCAACTCACTATCAAAATATTATTTTTAGTATTTTGTAAATCTTCTATATATATGGAATGGATTGGGTGAGGATTGAACATATAGAAAACAACTTTTCATATTTTCCCTTTTTATTTCTCCATTCATTCAAAAATGGTATTAGAGCAGGGAATTCGAATTGTTCCCTTGCCTCAGGTTCATTTCCATTTCTTGTCTCCTTTTTATCTTTTTTTTACCCTTGTCTATTTTATTCTTGGCGATTTGATGCAGGACAATCAATATGATAATAAAAGAACAAGAAAATTAAAAGATAAACCCTTAGAAGTAGAACCAGCGCCTAAGTTGTTAGGAATCAGCACCCAACATGTTGAAAAATCTCCAATGTGAAATTTCATTAATCAATCATTTCTCCTCAGAATACAAATAAGCATGAGCTTACATAGAGCTAGAGCTTCCAGGAAATAAAGAGAAAAAGGGTAACAACTAATGAAAACTAATCCTAACTGAACTCAAATACTAATCCCTATTTAATCTCAAATCTAATTCCTATCTGATTAAAAGTCTAAAATTATCCAATTTCCTATGAGATTAATACAAAAATCTGGAAATATAAATTCTAAAATAATTTCGGTTTTGCTCTTGCATCATGATTTTTCTATTGGTTGGTTTTGGCTATGTTGAGTTGAACAATTTGTTGACTTGAATAACATTAGGTGAATGAAAACATGAGAAAACTATCATCTTCATCCGTTGTGTTGTTTTTGGTGTAAGAATGATTTGTTGACTTGTTGGTTTGATCAGCATTGCCTGGGAAATGTTGATGGATTTTTTGAATTTTTTTTGTTGGTTTTTGGTAGTTTTGGCACCATCATCGGTGGTTCTCAATGCACAAACTTGCATGTTTGATTGTTTTTAGTTGTCAATAAGCTATGTCGGTGCTGGCGAAGTTCATCGAAGATTTTGAGCATCGATGGTGAAGTCACTTGCCGCTTGCCAGAGTCCCCTGTTTGGTTTAATGTTGGTTATCCCCTATCCTCGATAAGAATAGTTAAATCCTGGATAAGCATAATTTGGTGTTTAGTTCCCCTGTTTGGTTCTCAGAGATTAGTTTCTATTATCCCGAATAAGGATAGCTTAGTCTGGCCAAAGGTATTTTGATTGGTTGTTTGGATGTCTGTTTGGTTCTTCCAGATACTGATTTCTTATCATGTATAAGGATAGCATAACTTAGATAAGGGTATTCTGATTAGTTCTTTGAACTCGGGTAAATTTAGTTTCAACTCATTTCAGTCGATTCTATCATCTTTTGGTTGATATAGTGTGTTTTAGGCTGGTTCAGCCTAATTCTTCCATTTTGTGGTATTTTGGTCAGTACAATGTGTTTTTTAGTCGGTTAAGCCCAATATCAGTAGGTACAACTATTTTTTGATTGGTTGAGCTATTTTTTTCCTGATTCAATGACTTTCTTTGCTAGTTTAGCTTACTTAATGGAATTTTTGAGGTTGTTTCTTGACCTTTTCCATTTTCTTGTATAAATTTTTTGAGATTTTCTACTTATTTTTTGATACAATGGCTAGAGACCTAAGTTTATCTCTTCCTTGTCTACTTTAAATTCTCCCAAGACATCCACTAAATTTAATGGTAAGAGTTACATTTATTGGGCCCAATAAGTAGAGATATTCTTACAAGGAAAAGGATTATTTGCACATCTGATAAGCCGACATCCTCTGTGTCTGCAAGTGACACAACTAGCTTAGATAGCTCAACTACTACCACCTTAGCTATCTCAACTAGTTTTGTAATCAAGAGGGTAATGTAATCATGTCCCTCATGTTATCCACTAGTGAACCTAGCATTGGGATCACTTTGATGCATCTTTGACCTGTGAAGGCTATTTAGGTTCAGTTGCAGTCTACCCTAGATTTGAGAACGCCACTAGTTTGTATGATGTATGCATGCAATATTTCATGCTTGAGTAAGTCAATCAAAATTTGGTGGGGTATACTCATAGGTCAGAGGTGTACTCCAAGAGCGGAACATGTATCGGCCACTCACAAATGACATCATTTGTATGGAGAAGCAGTGTCAGGATATGGATGTCCTTCAATTCCTTAGTGGTTTGATGCTTGAGTATGAGTCAGTCTACGCATGGTTCTTGTCTGGCTCCAATCTTCCCTCTCTCCATGAGATTTATTCCCAAACTTAGCTCTCCACTCTTTTTTTTGATAAGGACACCAGTCCTAGCGAGTGCTTTGCATTTGTTGCCTTTCTTTGAGGTCTTGGTGGATCACGAGGATGTCGTGATAGTTGAGGTGGATGTAGTGCATGCCAAGGACAAGATTCAAGGGGAGTGTAGACGCTCTGAAAATCAGGATCTTAAGAAGTGCATGCATTGCAGTTGCAACAAATCAGGAACTTAAGAAGTGCAAGCATTGCAGTTGCAACAAACATTTGGTGGATTACTATTGGGACCTACATGGCAAATCCTCTGCGTCCACCAATCATGCCTTCTCTTTGGATGATTTTTTCCCAAGACCATCCACCCTCCAAAAACACAGACACGATCTCCATCCTGAAAGATGTGTATGCTCAGCTCCTCACCCATCATAAATGAGCAGCTTCCTCCACAGCCACTCTAGCCCAGTCAAGTATTGCATTCCATTATCTTTTATCCTTTACTTCTGATGCATGGTTCATTGATTCTGGTGCAATCAAACATATGACTGGTGCATCTACTCATCCCTTTGATTATCATCTTGTCAGATGACCTTAGAGTATTAATTTCGCCAATGGTTCCTTAGCCTCAATTCAGGGCTCTGGAAGCACTATTCTTAGTTCCAATATTGAGCTATCTGTTTTACACATTATTGATTTTCCTTTCAATTTTGTGTCAATTAGTAAACTCACCAAAGATCTTTTGTGCTGTGTTAGTCTTTATCCTGCTCTCTATATTTTTTAGGATCTCAAGACAAAGTGGATGATTGGAGGTCTTCTACCTAGATTTTGCTCCCATCTATGCTCACGACAACTTCAGTCTTCATTATCGCTTTTCTAGTGGCATTGTCTGTTTGCTCACCCACCTCAATCCACTTTGAAGCGTTAAGTCAGGAGTCTTGGTCACATATTTTCTTTGTCTTGTGAAGCATGTTAATTTAGGAAATAATTTTGTGCGTCTTTTCAATCTAGTATTATTAGTTGGGTTTCTAAACCCCTTGGATTATCACACTGATGTTTGAAGTCCTTTTCACATTGTGTCAAATAAGATTTGATATTTTGTTACCTTTGTTGATGACTACTCCCAAATGACTTGGTTATTTTTAATGAAAACACACTATTACTGTCCATTTTCAAAATTTTTCATAAAGAAATCAAAACTCAGTTTGGCCAAAAAAATATGCATCTTATGATCTGACAATGCCAAAGAATTTCTTAACTATCTAACAAATGCATTGTACACCAAACTACTTATCTTCATATGCCACAACAAAATGGTGTTGTTGGGCTAAAACATAGACATCTTCTTAATGTGGTTCAAGCCCTTTTGTTTCATTTGAACACGCCCATATGGTTTTGGAACAATGTTGTATTGATTGTATGCCCTCATCAACATGATGCCTTTCTTTATTCTTGATGGAGCATCTCCTCACTCCATCTTATACTTTCTTCTCTAGTCTTTCATTTGCCTCTCGGAACAAGTGTGTTTGTTGCGTTCATAATCTTGGACTAGGTTTTGATAAACTTGGTCCTTGCTCCACTAAGTATGTTTTTCTTGGTTATTCCCAGACTTAAAAGGGAAATCAGTACTACTTTCTAGTCTTGCACTGCTACTTTAGAAGTGTTGTTACCTTTATTGATTCTCAATCATATTTCCATGGCATTAATTCTTCTGAGGAATATCAATTTAGGCCTCTTGCATCTTATACCCCTTTTCCAACTTCGAGTTCTTTATTGTCTTCACCTATTTTTGTACCTTTCCCAAGTCGTTGCCTTCGAAGGCCCTAGCTCTGTTACAAGTATACACCAAATGTCCACAGAAGACAAGCTCCAGTGTCCCCTCCATCATCCTCAGTCTATCGATCCTTCACTGTCTACTGGTTCCAATCCACTTCTCATTGCTTTCTGGAAACTTGTACATGTTCCTATGTTACTAAACACCCTATTAATAACTTTGTTTCTTGTCAGTCATTGTCTCATTTTTCTTGGTTTGTTTCCACCATTTCTTGTGTCTTCATCCTTAAATCTTTTTAGGATGCACTCTATAACTCGGGTTGGAGGCAGGCCACGGAGTTGGAGATGATTGATTTACATCAAAATGGAACTTAGGATCTTGTTCCCTTGCCATCAGAGAAACATATTGTTGGTTCTAAATGAGTATATACTATTAAGTTTCATCTGATGGTTCTGTTGATTGGCTCAAAGGATAGTTAGTTGTCAATGGCTATACCTAAACTAATGGCATTGATAACGATGAGACACTCTCTCTTGTGGTCAAGATCTCTTTTGTTCGAGTCAGTTCTTACGCAATTATTGTGGTGAGTCATTTCATAGAAGTCATAAGAATCTCATATTTGGATGTTGCTATTAGAATTGTTCGATACCTTAAGAGAGTTCCAAGATCATCTTAGGGTAGAAGGCTTCACTAGGCAAGATCACCTTCAGATAGAAGGTCACTATGTGGTGTTGCACCTTGGGAGGAAACCTCATAATATGGAAAACTAAAGAAGCAAAATGTAGTTGCTCAATCAAGTGCAAAAGCATAATGCATAGCGATGGCACATACTGCTAGTGAGCTAATTTGGTTAGAACACTTTATTAAGGAGTTAGGCTTCTAAGTACCAACTATTCCACTATTATATGATAATTGCACATATTGGTTTGATATGACGTATGCTCTAGCTTGAGGGACAAACATATAGAAAACAACTCCTTCACATTTTTTCTTTTTAATTTTTTTATCTCTATTGGGGAGATAAACATCTTAGTTTGTTGGGAGATAAACACCTAAGGGAGTCTTCTTGAGTAGTTGATATAACATATAGAGATGCATTTAACCCAAAAGGCCTAAAGCCCAATGGGTATGAGCTAGAGTTGTTAAAAGCACGCTTTAGCTCAAAGCTCGAAGGCTCAAGCTCTCAACACTTTGCTAGGCCAAAAAAAAGCTCATTTAATGAAGCGTGCTTTAGGCACACTTTTTTGGAGCTTTTTGAAGAAGCACAAAGCACACCTAGGCATGCTTTTTTTATTTTATTGCTAAAAAAGATATGGATCATCAAAATTAATTGCTTGATCTTGAAAGAAATGACATGGACCAATGATTTACTACACTACCACTATCCTTAGGGTATTGTATTACACAATTTATTTATTTATTTATATGTCATAATATACAAACAAAGTTAATTTACAATTCTTGTGCTTTTTGGTCTTTGACTTTTAGATGAATGTTGATTGAACCATATAAATCATTTGATCACAACTATCATGGTTATGTACTTCTATAAGCACAAGAGAATGATGTAAAATATTATGCATAAACTTTCTATGACTAGATTATTATAATATTCACCATTGATAATTGTTTTCAATTAACTATATTAAAATTTTAAGAATTGAAATGACTTTTAGATAAAATTTGAACTTACAAACATTATACAATTGCACTTACCTAATAGGTAAAATATACAATATACAAAATTTGAGTTATTATTATTTTTTATTATATGTTACCAATATTTCTATTAGAAGTTATGAGATATTATATTTGATAACTATGTGCTTTACTTTAATCAGGTGCACGCTTGCGCTTTGTACTTTGTGCCTAGGCTCCAAGAGGCCTATGCCCTTAAGTGCGCTTGATGCTTTTACCCACATTAGTATGATTTCAACTATATTATATTAACCACTCATTTTTCTTGTCATTATTTAATGTGGGACTTCACTCACACTATACCCAACAATCTCTCTATTCATTCACTAACAATAACATTAAATCTTAGATAGATAATCAGTAAGTACTATCTTAGCAATATACAATTTCTGGGCCCATCTTTTTGGGGTTTTCCCTCCTCTTTAAGCTGTGCATTTGCTCAGAATCATTGCAAGTACTTTAGTATGTATTAATCATTGCAAGAACTTTAGTATGTATTTACCCAATTTGACCTTTTGCAGAACCAATCTACAGTATAAAGAATTTTTTGGGCGCACTTGCGACCAACATTGATGGAGTCCTCCCCAGGTTTGCTCTTTTTCTTTCTTTCTTTCTCTCTTTTTAAAATAAAAATAATGTTTGGATCCATACCCCTTACCACACATTTTCTTAAAAGAGTTTGAATGGTTTAGTTGTGTTGGGCAGGGTAAAGGACCTACCAGTTGTAATAATTGAGCATTGAGCTGAGCTGAATCAGCTTATCATTTTTCACTGGATCTTTTATTTAAGGAACCCTAGCTTTAGAATATGCTTTTTTCTGCCCTTGACTAAAAGATATTGAGACTCTTGAGTGCATTATACTTGTGGAGAAATTATAAGGTCCACATGGTGGATAAGTGGGAATCTTTTAGTGAAATAGTGGACAAATGACGTGGTCCACCAGAGGACTGTATAATTTCTCTTACTTGTGACAATGCTCAACTTTATAAAATCTTTTAATACAATTTTTGTGCTATAACTTTTATCGCAATTCTCTTTACTTCATCTCTCTACTGCATACCTCCTATAAAATCGGCTTTCCAATTACTTTGAAAGCTTGTGGTTTTACTTTACTCAGTTTTATAATCTCCTCATCATGCTTGAAAATGACCAATTAGGTAATGGGAATTGGTTGTTGACCCACCTTTTTCTCAAATATTTGGTTGTTGGATGGGAAAATATCTCCCACTGTACCTCTTGGATTGTAATTAAAGGGAATCTAAAAGGGAAACATTTTCATCGAAGAGGGGGGGGGTTTGAGCACGTGTCGCAACTCGAGACCAGTACCCCAAACTTGCCAATCTAGTTGGTGTGTGTATTTGAGATTAATTAAACCGATTAGTTGGAATTTGGAATGACTGTAGTTAGTTTTATGTAGAGGTTTACCCATTATGTAATCAGAGAGGCATTCCCTCAATTTAGGAAATAACATGTTCTCATTTAATTTTAAATTACTACTGTACTATTACCTATACTGAATTACATTTTTTAAATAATATTTAAAGAAGAAAACGAAAAGAAAGCGATGGCATGCTATCTATGAAAGGAATGCAGCATTGGTTTACGTAAATCTTAGTAATACTATACTGGGTTGGTTCTTTCACCCTTAATTGATAAGAATAGTTTTAAATTTCGCTGCAATGCCAAATTTGTTTTTGTTTTTCTATTGATTGTCATCATCTTTTATTGGTCACAAATATGACGAGTGGTTTTATTTTATTTTTGAGAGTTTCAACCTCTCATCAGAGGATCCTAGCTATATTAAGCAAGCTTTTATCTATGATGTACTCTCTTTTTCATGGTTGCAATAAAGTGTTTTGGCTTTCTTTAAAAAAAAAAAGAAAAAAAAAAAAGACACCAAGCGGTAGTGGTTTTATTTTATTTGACAAGTGTGATATGCGATATATTTGTTAAATGAGTCTTTCTTTCTATCTTTCACTAAAAAAACAAGTCTTTCTATTTTTAGCTCATTCAAACGGTATCTTCAACAATTGTAACTTAGTTATTATTAGTGGACAATTTACAAATTTTTTTAAACTATTCATCTTGCTTTTGTTATTTTTCCTGATCAGGTCAGCATCTTGGAGCAATCAATTATTCATATGCTTGAGATCAAAGAAAAATATTCATATGCGCATGTACCTAACAAAATTTATTCTGCTGTATCAATTGTTAATGCATATATGTAGTAAAGTGTGACTCTCGTAGCCAATTATTAAACATGAGAATTGATAAACATTCTACGATGTGGCAGTATGAGAATTTAATGTGGCTTCTAGCATATGTTCTCATTGTCTTATTTATTTATTTATTTTTTATGGAAGTTCTCATTGTCTTATTTAAAGTTAAAAATGGGGGGTAATCAAATAAAAAAAAGGGGTTCCGGGTTCTGTGCTTGAGAAACTAAAAAATGCTTGACAAATATCTTTAATCTAATAAGACGTTATAAAATATTTATTCCGTCCCAATTTGTTAATCTTCTATTCTAATTTGAGATGTCCTAAAATGAAGTCTTCTTTTTAGAATTAATAAATAAAATTTCTATCTTACCCTTTCCTTTATTTGAAAAGTCAATTACATTTTTTTTTCTATAGTTTAAATCAATGAGGGTAGCTCTGGAAATTTATACATTTTTTTATACAGCAGACAAGACAATAAATGTTCCCTTAAAAGGTTGAATTTTTAAAAGAGAACAAACAAATTGAAATGGAGGGAGTATTTGCCAGAGCATTAGCACCTGGGGATGCAAAAAAAAAAAAAAAAACCTATTTTGCATCGTCAAACACCACTTTATCTATTTTATCAACTCATTTCACAATTTACCTTACATTTCAGTTTTTATTTTTCCCTACAACACAATAAAATAATATATATATATATAAATCATTTCTCTCTCCTCTCCCATTTCTCTCTTTCCTCTCTTTCTAAGTCTCTATCTCTCCGATCAGTCTTTATCTCTCCAACAAACTAGCAGCAACCACCACCACCCCACCACTACACACACCCCAGCAACCACCAACAAAACAAAAAAAACCTAGCACCCAAACACAAAACCCAACACCCAAACACCAAACCACCACTGATCTGGCCACCTAAACACCAACCCACAGCCATCTAAACACCAAACCACCACCAATCCAGCCACCCAAACACAATACCAACACTGATTCGACCACCTAAACACCAACCCACAGCCCATCCCATGCCCACCAAGATCCACCAAAACCCACAGCCCATCCGACCCACAATCTCCACGCCGCCACCATCGCATTGCCACGGCCACTAGAAACCCACAGCTCTTGTCTCCACCACAGCCCTATCTGACCCACAACCCACAGCCCACGTCTCCGCCACAGCCCTATCTGAACCACAACCCATGCCGCCACCATCGCATCGCCTACAACCACTAGAAACCCACAGTTCACGTCTCCACCACATCCCCATCTAACCCACAACCCACGTCTCCACCACAACCCCACTTGACCCACAACCCACAACCAACAAAAAAAAAAAAACCCCCCCTAAATCGAGACAGAAAGATGAAGAAAGAATAGAGAAGAGAGAAGAGTTGGAGAGTGAGAGAAAGAAGGGAGAAGAATCGGAGACAGAGAGTGAGAGTGAGAGAAAAAGAAAAGAAGAAGAGAGAGAGAGAGGAGAGAAAGAGAGAGTCAGAGATTGAGAAAAAAAAAAGAATATAGAGTAAAGAAAAAAATATTATTTTAATTATCCATCCTTGCTACAGTGTGGTTCTATATACCTATACTTACTGTAGCGAGAATGTAAAAAAATTTGGGTTTACACACCCAGATGAAGGTTGTTTTTATAAGTTAGGTGGGTAAAATAGCAACTTGGGGGGTTTTACATCCCCAATGCTAATGCTCTTAGAAAACATTTAAAAGTTTTCTCATGATTTATTAATGATAGTTGCAATAGCGTAAAGAGTGTTGCATTATTATTTTGACCATGCCTAAGAAAGAAGCATAGTAGCATACTGTTTTTATAGCAATTTGCTTCTGGTGATTATTATTTATCATCAGATTAAGACACCAATTAATTTTTTGTGTAAGCAGGGATCGAACTCTAGATGGTATTCAATAAGAAAAGATTTTACTAATTAAGATAAATGGAATCCACAATTATAACATTGTCTAATTCTACCTTTAGTTACCTAAATTTTTATAAAGTCTTTTATTTGTTTAAGGTATACAACGGGTTCAAGATTTAACATTATAACATGGGTGAACATGCACACATGACACAACTCTATTGAATCATTTGCCATTTTCCATCCCTGACTCATTCTCTAGCATATGTTCTCATTGTCTTATTTAAAGTTAAAAATGGGGGGTAATCAAATAAAAAAATGGGGTTCTGGGTTCTGTGCGCTTAGTTGAGAAACTAATAAATGCTTGACAAATATCTTTAATCTAACTAGTCGCTAACCCGTGCGATGCATAGGATAGTTAAATTTAAAATCACTTATATTTATAATAACAAAGATAAAACAAATGTGTGACTGCATTAAAGATAAATTAATATAAATGAATCTAAATGCTTAGAAAGGCTTTTAGAATAATTTCCCAAAAATTGAAGAGACCAATTTGATACTATTAAGGTCTAAAAAATAATAATTGTGACTTCTTAGGATCAAGCATGCTATCTACTATAGTCGGACCTAAAACACTATTATGCCATCATAAAAATAAAGGATTTTCAAATTTTAACATAAATATTGTAGGGGTGGTAGGCCCAGTAGTATGTATCTATGTATATATTGGGCCGGGAGCCCAATTTGAGGACATTAAGTAGTCCGAGGATGGGAAAACACTGTCAGAAGAGTCCGTGTTAATGAATGAAGAGGTGGGGTATGGTCATGAGAGTCCCAAAAAAGTGATCCGAGGAGGAATGCTTCCTCGGTTGAACAAAGCCGAGGTCAGAAGGTGCAGTATGACATCAAGAGCAACGTTCTGGACAACTCCACTGATGATGATAAGTATCAGGAAGGAACAGGACAGAGGGAGGCTATGAAATATCTAAGGGAAAGCTACTACCATCGCATTAAATGCTATGCAGCTAATTCTCTGGCTGCATTAATGAGGAAGTGATACCTGAACAGTAGTTTTCAACCTTACAACTACTCCCCAAAAACTTCAGGAAGGTGCTGATATGATAAGGATCAGGACCGACAATTTACAACACATGGAGGGCAAAGATGAAAGGAGGAAGATAGTATAAAATAGAAGAGATGCCTTGAGAGAAAAAGATCGGAGAATTGAGAGAGAAATACTATAGCAATAAGAACTGTACTTGTAATCAACTTCAAAAATTATATATAAGAACCGATCTCCTCAGATTGTGCCGATGACGATTTTTTTAGATAAAACTAGTCTATTTTTACTTTATTATCATTTGGATCCATTATAATCGTTACCCAACTCATTAGAGCCTAGTTTTCCAACCCACTCTTTACAAATTCATTGCATTAGGCTCTTTGGGCCTAAATCCTTTTAATTTTTGGGCTTACGAACCAAATTGCGTCCTTACAATTGGCGTCATCTGTGGGGAATTCTGGTGCTGTAGTGAGTTTAACGTTCAATTATGGTAGGTTCAAGTCCGAATCTGGAGGAATCTATGGGGTCCCAACGTCAAGACCATTTTGTTAATCTTGAGCGAAGAAGGGACCTTCGGGAGGTTAGTGTGCATACCACCAATACTAGTAGGAGCCAGTCTCGAAGCAGGAGCCACCTTTCTAATGAGGAGAATACCAGAGCCATGCAATTGGAGATTGATCATTTGAAAAGGAAGTTGCGCCACGAACGGCGAAGGCGAACTCCCTCCAATTCTGATTTCTCTTCTGGCGATGAGGAGGATGGTAGTTATAGACCCAAGTCAAGGACTCCCCTCAGTGAATCTTTCTCGTGTGATGAGGACTACCACCGTGAGCGTAGGAATAAGATTAAACCAAATTTCCAGATCGCTTTTCACACGTAGAATTGAAGGAGGAAAGCTTCCTCGGCAGTTTGCTCAGCCAACGTTCACCATGTACAATGGTCTAACAGACTCTATGGAGCATGTAAGTCATTTCAACCAGAGAATGGCTGTCCACTCCAGGAATGAGGCCTTGATGTGTAAGGTGTTTCCATCCAGTCTGGGGCTTGTGGCAATGAGATGGTTTGATGGCCTGGGGGCAGGTTCTATAGATTCCTTTAAGGAACTCACTCGGGCGTTTGGATCTTGCTTTATTACGTGCAGTAGGGTTCCTCGGCCCTTAGATTCCCTGTTGTCTATGACCATCGAGAAGGGGAGACCCTGAAAACGTACTCAGACAGATACTGGGAGATGTTCAATGAGATAGATGGTGACTTTGATGATGTGGCTATAAGAACTTTCAAAGTCGGCTTACTTGCCGAGCATGGTTTGAGGAAGTCTTTGACTGGGAAACCTACTAATAGCGTACGTCAACTCATGGATCGAATTAACAAGTATAAGCGGGTCGAAGAGGACCAGCAACAGGGGAAAAGGAAGGCTAAGGTTATCCCTCAAGAGAGGAGGGATTTTAGGTCGGACCGATACAACAACAACTGGCCCCGGAGAGACTTTGCTGGGCAATTGGGGTTTACCGCTACTCAAATGGTTAACACGGTGTTCCAAGAGCCAGTACACCAAGTCTTGGAGAAAATCAAGAATGAGCCATTCTTTAAATGGCCAAATAAGATGAGAGGTGACCCCATGAAGCGCAATCAAAGCCTTCATTGCTAATACCACCAAGACCGAGGGCATACCACAGAGGATTGTAGAACTTTGTGGAATCACCTGGAGTAACTGGTCTGAGAGGGGAGGTTAAAGTAATTTTTGTATCATCCCAGTGGGCAAGGGGGCTAGGCAGGTTTGGAACCTCGGAGAGATGCTTCTTCAAGAGCCCCTTTGGGCACAATTAGCGTCATCCTCGCTGGCCCATGAAGGACTGGTTCTCATCCCCCCAAAGTGATGTCTGTAGCTCGGCCACCTGCCGATGACTCTAACTATGAGCCGAAGAGGGCTAGGATGGAGATCCCACTGGCATTAAGCTTCTTGGATGAGGATAAGGTTGGAACCATACAGCCGCATGATGACGCCCTAGTGGTCACCCTCAGGATAGGGGGGGTATGATGTGAAGAAGGTGTTGGTGGATCAGGGTAGCGGGGCAGAGATTATGTACCTTGATTTGTACAATGGACTAAACTTGAAACCGGAGGATTTGACAGGTTATGATTCACCTCTGTTGGGCTTTGATGGAAAGGTTGTTATTCCAAAGGGTTAGATTAGACTACCCGTGTAGGCAGGCTCAGAGGTGGTGGAGGTGGATTTTATTGTGGTGGATGCTTATTCTCCCTACATAGCCATTGTAGCAAGACCTTGGCTTCATGTCTTGGGGGTTGTTTCTTCCACCCTCCACTTGAAAGTGAAGTATTCGTCCGGGGATCAGATTGAAGAGCTGGTTGGGAGCCAGTTCATGGCTAGACAGTGCTTAGTGGCTGTAATTATGCATCGGCCTGAAACCGGGTCCTCGGCCTCTACTGATAGGGGTTTATAGTAATCAAGGACTCCAGTGTTACCCAAGGATGAGACAGCTGAAGGGGCGAAGTGTGAAGATTTAGAGAAGATTGTGTAGATGATGATTCAGAAAAGTTTTTTCAGGTTGGAGCTCAGCTGCCTCCTCAGGAGAAGGAAAAGCTGATAAAGTTTCTCAGGAGGAATATTGACGTCTTCGCATGGAGTGCTTACGAAGCTACTGGGGTGGACCCGAATTTCATCTGTCATCATTTGAATGTCAATCCATCTGTCACCCCCAAAAAGCAACCACCTCGGCGTCCATCTAAAGACCATTCTAATGCTGTCAAAGACGAGGTGATAAAACTTAAGCAGGCTGGGGATATTAAAGAAGTGTTTTACCCTGAGTGGCTAGCCAACACTGTGGTGGTGAGAAAGAAAAGTGAGAAGTGGCGAGTGTGTGTGGACTTCACAGATTTGAATAAGGTCTGTTCAAAAGACCCTTTCCCTATGCTTCGGATAGACTAGCTAGTGGATGCGACTGTAGGCCATCCTCAGATGAGCTTTTTGGATGCCTTCTAGGGATACCATCAAATACCACTAGCCCTGGGTGATCAGGAGAAAATAACTTTTGTCACTCCTACTGAAAATTACCACTACAAGGTGATGCCTTTTGGTTTGAAGAATGCAGGGTCTACCTATCAGAGGATGATGACTAGGATGTTTGAGCCACAACTGGGCAAGAATATTGAGGTTTATATAGATAATATGGTGGTGAAGAGTAAGGTGGTGTCCGAGCATGTGGGAGACCTCGGGGATATTTTTAAAATACTGAGGAAACACAAATTGCGCCTTAATGCTTCCAAGTGCTCCTTTGGCGTGGGATCAGGCAAATTTTTGGGCTATATGGTCACTTATCGTGGAATTGAGGTAAACCCTGATCAGGTTAAGGCAATTAACAGTTTACAACCACCTTGGAATCCTAAAGAAGTCTAGAAGCTAACTAGAATGACTGCTGCCCTGAACTAGTTTATCTCTCGGTCAGCGGACATATGCAGACCCTTCTTCCAGCTATTGAATAAAAGGAAGGGATTGAGTGGACCGAGGAGTGTGCCTTGGCTTTCCAGCAGCTTAAGGAATACCTTTCTCAGCCACCTGTCATGTCCAGGTCCGAGGTGGACAAGGTCTTGTTTGCTTACATTGCTACGGCTTCCCATGCTGTAGGCTTGGTGCTGATACGAATTGACAATGGTGTGCAGATGCCAGTTTACTATGTAAGCAAGTCGTTGTATGAAGCAGAAGTTCGTTATCTACCATTGGAGAATGCCATTTTAGCAGTAGTACATGCCACACATAAACTCCCTCACTACTTCCAATCCCACATAGTTGTTTTAACCCAACTTTCACTTCGATCACTACTTCGGAGTGCTGATTTCACAAGGAGGATTGCCAAATGAGGTACGATCCTAGGGGCTTTTAATATCAAGTAAATGTCTCGCAACTCTGTTAAGGGCCAAGTCCTCGCAGATTTGGTGGCCAAGTTCGCTGAATTCCCATTAGAAGAAGAGGTAGAGAAGCAGGGCATTGATGAAAAATTAGTTGGCATGGTCTCCTTGCAAGAACCTTTATCTTGGAGGGTATATGTTGATGGTGCAGCGAATCAAAGGGGATCTGGAGTGGGATTCGTTTTAATATCTCCTGAGAAGATCACTATTGAGAAATCTTTAAGACTAGGCTTCTTGGCCACAAATAATGAGGCTGAGTATGAGGCTCTATTGGTCGGTATGACCATGGTTCAGAAAATGGGAGGAAAGGTAATGGAGGTATTCTCAGATTCAATATTAATCGTAGGCCAAGTGAAGGGAGAGTTAGAGGCCAGGGATGGGAGAATGCAAGAGTATTTAAATCAGGTTAGGCACTTGCAATCAGGGTTTGAGTCTTTCAACTTGCTGCACATCCCTAGGAGTGGAAACACACATGCTGATTCTCTAGCCACTCTTGCAACCTCCTTGGCACAGGGCTTACCTCGGGTTATCCTTGTTGAAGACTTGTGTAAGCCTACTGAGATGAGGAGAGAGATAGTCCACATCCATCAAATTAGGGTAGGACCTAGCTGAATGAACTCCATAGTGCTATTCCTTAAGGAGAATATCTTGCCCGAGGAGAAGTCAGAGGCTGACAAGGTGCGAAGGAAGGCTCCTCAATTTTGGCTGTCCGAGGACCAAAAGTTGTATAAGTGCTCTTTTTCTGGGCCATACTTGCTATGCATACACACTGAGGCATCAGAGCTACTTCTTGAGGAGTTACATGAAGGGATTTGTGGAAGCCATACAGGAGGCAGGTCTTTGTCTCACAGAGCCCTCATTTAAGGATACTGGTGGCCGAACATGCAGAAGGAAGTGCAGGAGTATGTGAAGAAGTGTGACCAATGCCAAAGATTTGCACCAAACATTCACCAACCAGGGGGAGTCCTTAATCCTCTATCCAGCCCTTGGCCATTCGCTCAATGAGGCTTGGATATTGTAGGACTTTTCCCTAAGGCACCAGGGAATAAGAGATGGTTGCTGGTCAGCACGGATTACTTCACCAAATGGGTTGAAGCTGAACCATTGGCAAATATCAGGGACGTGGATACCAAGAAATTTGTTTGGAAAAACATTGTCACTCGGTTTGGGATCCCCCATACCTTCATTTCGGACAATGGTCTTCAGTTTGATAGCAAAGCCTTCAGGAGGTACTGTTGTGACCTGGGAATTACGAATATGTATTCCATCCCGGCTTATCCACAGGGGAATGGACAGGCCGAGGCTGTCAATAAGGTCATAGTGAATGGACTCAAGAAGAGATTGGATGATGCGAAGGGAAAATGGGTGGAAGAGCTGTCACACGTCCTTTGGACATATCAGACCACACCTGGTAGATCAACAGGGGAGAGACCCTTTTCAATGACTTATGGAGCTGAAGCTGTTATTCCTCTGGAGACTGGATTCCCAACACTGAGAACGAGTTCTTTCACTCCAAGCAACAATGATGGGCTGTTAGGGAAGAGCTTAGCCTTAATTAAGGAGCGAAGAGAAAATGTTATGGTCCAATTGGCGTATTATCAACACAAGTTCAAGTAAGGGTATGATGCCAACGTAAAGCTAAGGTCATTAGTGCTTGGAGACTTGGTATTAAGAAAGGTTTTGGGTACTGCAAAGAACCCAACATGGGGAAAATTAGGGCCCAATTGGGAAGGGCCATATTGCATCACCTCAGTGGCTGGAATAGGTGCATATTATCTTAAAGATCTAGATGAAAATGTTGTACCATGCCCCTGGAATGTAAACAACCTGAAAAGGTATTATTATTAATGAAAGTTTTCTCTACCATATTTGGTTTATTACATTATGCGTTATGCGTCCTATTATTTATTTGAATATCAAACAAAAGATTGGTCATATCTAGCTCCTCGGACCATATACCTTGGGTAAATTGATATTTTCAATCATTTTTCTAAGTATTAAACAGAATTTTAGTTATGCCTGGCTCCTCGGAACACATACTTTGGGTAAATTAATACTTCATATCATTTTTCTAAGTATTAAACAGAACCTTAGTTATGCCTGGCTCCTTGGACCACATACTTTGGGTAAATTAATACTTCATATCATTTTTCTAAGTATTAAACAGAACCTTAGTTATGCCTGGCTCCTTGGACCACATATCATTTTTCTAAGTATTAAACAGAACCTTAGTTATGTCTGGCTCTTCGGACCACATACTTTGGGTAAATTAATACTTCATATAATTTTTCTAAGTATTAAACAGAACCTTAGTTATGCCTGGCTCCTCGGACTATATGTTTTGGGTAAATTAATACTTTATGACATTTTTCTAAGTATTAAACAGAACCTTAGTTGTGCTTGGCTCCTCGGACCACATGCTTTGGGTAAATTAATACTTTATGACATTTTTTTAAGTGTTAAACAGAACCTTAGTCATGCCTGGCTCCTTGGACCACATGCTTTAGGTAAATTAATACTTTATGACATTTTTCTAAGTGTTAAACAGAACCTTAGTTATGCTTGGCTTCTCGGACCACATACTTTGGGTAAATTAACACTTCATGTCATTTTTGCTAAGTATTAAACAGAACCAGTCATGTCTGGCTCCTCGGACCACATGCTTTGGGTAAATTAATACTTCCATTTACTTTTGCTAAGTAAATTAATACTTTGGAGTAAATTATTACTTCCTATTATTGGTTTAACTGCCAAATAGAATCAGCCATTCTAAATGGCAGAGATCTTCATTGTAGTAACATGCTCAAATAGACACTCATGAGCATCACTTAAAGCATTTGTAAGAATACCTGTTATCTGTTTGAGAATTGATTGTCCCTCTAGTCCTTTAGACTTACTAATCAGTAGGGGATAAAGTGGAGTTAGACATGTATGGATACTCCACCATTTCATATGTTAGGGGAGTAAAAGATATACTTTGTTGAGATTTCAAACACATTCTTATTTATGCAGATAACTAAATGAAATTGCGCCTCATTTTCACATTGGTTAAGTGTTGAATAAAACAGAAGTTATATCAAGATTTGCATAAGTATCACAATAGTAGAGGAAACGTTTATAATTTTCATTAATTTAAACCTTAGAAAAAGGCAAAGGGGTTACAAAAGAACAAGGTGGCTACAACTTGTGGAAACAAAAACAACAGTCTACTAAAAAAAGAAAAAGAAAAAAAGAGAGACACATCTTAAGGCTTCATTTTTATTACAAGCTTATCCTTTTGGGTCTTGGGAGGCTGGGTGGAGGCCGCCGTAGTGGATGCTGGTCCTTTACCTTTGAGGTCTTCCTTGGAGGGTATGGGGAGAGTTGCTAGCACGATCTCCATGTTTGGGAAGCCTTTTTCTCTTTGGGGGGTCTTTAGGGGCGGCTAGAGGCAGGTGGGCATCATGGGCCACTTCCTTGGTGGTGTCTACTGCCTTTTCAGCGTCCTCAGATTGCTTTGCCGCCTCAGGGGAGATGTTGGCTGTAGGAAGAGCTTTGGTTGGGCTTTCCTTGCCTTCATCTGCCTCCTTGGAGACTGAGTCAGCCTTGAAGCCCGAGGCGCGGATGGCTAAAGGGTAGTACACATTCTCTGCTCTCTTAAGGGCAGAGGAGGCCTCAACCCCAGCTTGGTCGAAGGCCTCAACCCCAGCTTGGTCGAAGGCCTCGTTCCACACTTGGAGGCAATAGAATCTGCACACCTCCTAGACCTTAGCCCTGAAGGCTTCCTCAGTTTCTGCCACGCCCACGTCATAGCCGTCCTACTCGGCCTACTCCTTGGCCTTCTCGGCCTCCTCCAACTTCTTCGTCAGGACTTTGATTTGGCTTCTGGCAACAGAGAGCTCGTCCTCGGTTTGGCGGAGCTGCTTGCACTGAGCCTCCGCCTGCCTCTCCACCCTATCCAAAGCGGTCTCGGCGCTTTTCTTGTCTCGATCAGCTTCAACTAGCTTAGCAATGAGGTCTTGTGACTTCTTCTCTGCTAGTTCAAAAGTTTTCACGATGGCAAGGTGCCTACCCTTCTCTTCCTTCATTACCTTGTGAAAGCTGATGACTATTTCCTTAGCTCTGTGGGTAACCTGGATAGCCTTTTAAAAAAAAAAAAGTAATAAAACCGGCAAAATATAAGTACAAGTATAAAAAAAAAAATTTATTACTATGATAATGGGAAAAAGAAGATGGTCGGTGGACTTACCAGAGCGAGGTCTCTCTTTAAACTGAGGAAGACCTCATGCTTCCTCATTGACCTTAAATCGGCCATATCTTCAAGCAACAATAAAGCTTGCTCCACCGCATCGGCCATGTAGCCGGCCTTCCCTTGTTAGAAGTTTCTGACTGAAGCATTAGCAGGTAAGGGAGCTCCGTCTTAACCTCACGTTGGCATCATACCCTTACTTGAGCTTATGTTGATAATACGCCAATTGAACCATGGCATACTCTCTTCGTTCTTCAATTAGATCTAAACTCTTCTTTAACAGCCCATCATTGTTGCCCAGAGTGAAAGAACTCGTCCTCAGTGTTGGGAATTCGGTCTCCAAAAGGAATCACAGTTTCGGCTCCATAAGTCATTGAGAAGGGAGTCTCCCCTGTTGACCTACGAGGTGTGATCCGATATGTCCAAAGGACGTGTGACAGCTCTTCCACCCATTTTCCCTTTGCATCGCCCAATATCTTCTTGAGTCCATTCATTATAACCTTATTGACAGCCTCGGCCTGTCCATTCCCCTGTGGATAAGCCAGGGTGGAATATCTATTCGTGATGCCCATGTCACAACAGTACCTCCTGAAGGCTTTGCTATCAAACTGGAGGCCGTTATCCGAGATAAGGGTACGAGGAATCCCAAACTGGGTGACAATATTTTTCCAAACAAACCTCTTGGCATCCACGTCCATGATATTTGCCAGTGGTTCAGTTTCAACTCACTTGGTGAAGTAATCTGTGCCAACCAGTAGCCATCTCTTATTCCCTGCTGCCTTTGGGAAAGGCCTTACAATATCCAAGCCCCATTGAGCAAATGGCCAAGGGCTGGACAGAGGATTAAGAACTCCCCCTGGTTGATGAATGTTTGGGGCAAATCTTTGGCATTGGTCACACTTCTTCACGTACTCTTGTACTTCCTTCTGCATGTTCGGCCACCAATATCCCTGACTGAGGGCTTTATGAGATAAGGATCTGCCTCCTGTATGGCTTCCACAAATCCCTTCATGTAATTCCTCTAAGAGTAGTTCTGATGTTTTAGGGTGTATGCATAGCAAATACGGCCTAGAAAAAGAGCGCTTGTACAACTTTTGGTCCTCGAACAACCAAAATCGAGGAGCCTTTCTTTGCACTTTGTTAGCCTCAGATTTCCCCTCAGGCAAGATATCCTCCTTCAAGAATAGCACTATAGAGTCCATCTAGCTAGGTCACACCCTAATTTGATGAATATGAACCACCTTTCTCTTCATCTCAGTAGGTTTGCACAAGTCTTTAACAAGGATAACCTGAGGTAAGCTCTGTGCCGAAGAGGTTGCAAGAGTGGCCAGAGAATCAGCATGGGTGTTTTCGCTTCTAGGAATGTGCAGTAAGTTGAAAGACTCAAACCCTGGTTGTAATTGCCTAACCTGATTTAAGTATTCTTGCATCCTCACATCCCTGGCCTCCAACTCCCCCTTCACCTGGCCTACAACTAACCTTGAATCAGAGAATATCTTCACTGCTCTTCCTCCCATTTTCTGAACCATGGTCATCCCTACCAATAAAGCCTCATATTCAGCCTCATTGTTAGTGGCCGATAAACCCAATCTTAAGGATTTCTCAATAGTGATCTTCTCAGGAGCTATCAAAACTAGTCCCACTCCAGATCCTCTTTGATTCGCTGCACCATCAATGTATACCCTCCAGGATAAAGGATCTTGCAAGGAGACCACGCCAACTGATTTTCCATCCATGCCCTGCTTCTCTATCTCTTCTTTTACTGGGGATTCAGCAAATTTGGCCACCAAATCCATAAGAACCTAGCCCTTAATAGAGGTGCGAGACATATACTTAATGTCAAAAGCCCCTAGGATTATACCCCACTTGGCAACCCTTCTAGTGTAATTAGCACTCCGAAGCAATGATCGAAGCAAAAGTTGGGTTAAAACAACAACTGTGTGGGATTGGAAGTAGTGAGGGAGTTTACGTGTAGCATGTACTACTGCCAAAATGGCCTTCTCCAATGGTAAATAACGAACCTCCGCTTCATGCAACGACTTGCTTACATAGTAAACTGGCCTCTGCACACCATCGTCGACCCATATCAGCACCAAGCTCACTGCATGGGAAGCCACAGCAATGCAAGCAAACAAAACCTTATCCACCTCGGGCTTGGACATAACGGGTGGCCGAGAAAGGTATTCCTTAAGCTGCTGGAATGCCAAGGCGCACTCCTTGGTCCACTCAAATCTCTTCCACTTATTCAACAACTGGAAGAAATGTCTGTACCTATCCGCTGACCGAGAGATAAATCAGTTCAAGGCAGCAGTCACTTCTGTTAATTTCTAGACTTCTTTAGGATTCCAAGGTGGCTGTAAACTGTTAATTGCCTTAACCTGATCGGGGTTGACCTTAATTCCACGATGAGTGACCATATAGCCCAAAATTTTGCCTGATCTTACGCCAAAGGAGCACTTGGAAGCATTGAGGCGTAGTTTGTGTTCTCTCAGTATCTCAAAAATATTCTCAAGGTCTCCCATGTGCTCGGACACTACCTTACTCTTCACCACCATATCATCTATATAAACCTCAATATTTTTGCCTAATTGTGGCTCAAACATCCTGATCATCATCCTCTGATAGGTAGACCCTGCATTCTTCAATCCAAAATGCATCACTTTGTAATGGTAATTTCCAGTAGGAGTGATAAAAGCTGTCTTTTCCTGATCATTCAGAGCCAGTGGTATTTGGTGGTATCCTTAGAAGGAATCCAAAAAGCTTATCCGAGGATGGCCTACAGTTGCATCCACTAACTGATCTATCCGAGGCATGGGGAAAGGGTCCTTTGGACAGGCCTTGTTCAAATCTGTGAAGTCTACACATACCCGCCACTTTCCATTCTTCTTCTTCATCGCTACAGTATTGGCTAGCCATTCGGGGTAAAACACCTCTTTAATAGCTTCGGCCTGTTTAAGTTTGATCACCTCATCCTTGACAGCATCAGAATGCTCTTTAGATGAATGTCGATGTGGTTGCTTTCTGGGAATGATGGACGGATTGACATTCAGATGATGGCAAATGAAGTTCGGATCCACCCCAGGAGCTTCATAAGCACTCCATGTGAACACGTTAATATTCCTTTTAAAAAACACTATCAACTTTTTCTTCTCTCGAGGAGGCAGTTGAGCTCCGACCTGAAAGAACTTATCCGAATCATCATTTACAACAATCTTCTCTAACTCCTCACACTTCGCCCCTTCTAATGTCTCATCCATGGGTAACACCGGAGTCCTTGATTGCTATAAACCCCTATCAGCAGAGGCCGAGGACCCAGATTCAGGCTGATGCATGATTGCAGCTACCAAGCACTGCCTAGCCAGGAACTGGCTCCCAACCAACTCCTCAATCTGATCCCCGGACAAATATTTCACTTTTAAGTGGAGGGTGGAAGAAACAGCCCTCAGGGCATGAAGCCAAGGTCTTGCTACAATGGCAGTGTAGGGAGAATATGCATCCACTACAATGAAGTCCACCTCCACCACCTCTGAACCTGCCTGCACAGGTAGTCTAATCTGGCCCCTTGGAATAACAACCTTCCCATCAAAGCCCAACAGAGGTGAATCATAACCTGTCAAATCCTCAAGTTTCAAGTTTAGCCCATTGTACAAATTAGGGTACATAATTTCTACTTCACTACCCTGATCTACCAACACCCTCTTCACATTATACCCCCTATCTTGAGGGTGACCACTAGGGCATCATCATGTGGCTGTATGGTGCCAATCTTGTCCTCATCTGAGAAATTCAACGCTGGTGGGATCTTTATCCTAGCCCTCTTCGGCTCAGATTTAGAGTCCTCGGCAGGTGGCCAAGCTACAGACATCACTCTGGAGGGATAAGAGTCAGTCCTCCCTAGAGCAGCGAGGATAACATTAATCGTGCTCAAAGGGGCTCTTGAAGAAACTTATCTCCGAGGTCCTAATCTTGACTGGCCCCCTTGCCCACTGGGTTGATGTAAAAATTGCTTTAACCTCCCTTCCCTGACTAGCTGTTCCAGATGATTCCACAAGATTTTGCAGTCATCTGTGGTATGCCTTCTCTCTTGGTGGTATTGGCAATGAAGGCTTTGATTGCGTTTCATAGGGTCTCTTCCCATCTTATTTGGCCATTTGAAGTATGGCTCATTCTTAATTTTTTCTAAGACTTGATGCATTAGCTCACGAAACACTGTGCTGACTACCTGAGTGGCAGTAGACCCAAACTGCCCAGCAAAGTCTTTCCGAGGCCGATTATTATTGTATATGTCCGACCTGAAATCCCTCATATCCTGAAGGATAACCTTTGCCTTTCCTTTCCCTTACTACTGGTCTTCCTCGACCCGTTTGTACTCATCAATACGATCCATGAGCCTACGCACACTCCTTACGGGCTTCTTGGTTAATGACTTTCTCAAATCATGCTCGGCAGGTAGGCCGACTTTGAAAGTCCTTATGGCCATGTCATTAAAGTCCCCATCTATCTCATTGAACATCTCTCAATATCTGTCTGAGTACGTTTTCAGGGTCTCCCCTTCTCGCATGGTCATAGACAATAAGGAATCCAAAGGTCGAGGAACTCTACTGCATGTAATAAAGCGAGATCCAAACGCCCGAATGAGTTCCTTAAAGGAATCAATAGAACTTGCTCCCAAGCCATCAAACCACCTCATTGCCATAGGCCCCAAGCTGGATGGGAATACCATGCACATCAAGGCCTCATTCTTGGAATGCACAGCCATTCTCTGGTTGAAGTGGCTCACATGCTCCACAAGATCTGTTCGTCCATTGTAAATGGTGAACGTTGGCTGAGTGAATCACCGAGGAAGTCTCCCTCGTTCAATTCTGCGTGTGAAGGGTGACTTAGAAATCTGGTTTAATGCTTTACTTATCGTATCGTTTCCCAAGCCTTTGCAAGACGAGCTCCTATTTCTGCGTTTATGATGGTAGTCCTCATCACACGAGAAATACTCACTGGGAGGAGTCCTTGACCTGGGTCTGTAACTGCCATCCCCATCATCAGAAGAAACATCAGACTTTGAAGGAGTCCTTCTCCGTCGTTCATGGCGCAACCTCCTTCGCAAACGATCAATCTCCAGCTGCATGGCTTTGGTATCATTCTCATGAGAAACGTGACTCCCACTTCTAGATTGACTCCTACTAGTATGGGTAGTGTGCACACTAACCTCCCGGTCCCTTCTTTGCTCAAGATTGAGAAAATGATCTTCACGTTGGGACCCCATAGATTCCTCCCTATCCATCCCTGAACCTACCATAACTAAACACTAGACTCACCAAAGCACAAGAAATTCCCACAGACGGCGCTAATTGTAAGGACCCAATTTGGTTTGTAAGCCCAAAAGGTAAAATGATCTAGGCCCAAAGAGCCTAATAAAATGAATTTGTAGAGAGTGGATTAGAAAACTAGGCTTTAATGAGTTGAATAACAATTATAATGGATCTAGATGACAATAAAGTAAAGATAGACTAGTTTTATCTAAAGAAAATCGTCCTCGGCACAATCCGAGGAGACTAGTTCTTGTTTATATTTTTTGAATTTGATTACAAGTACAGTTATTGTTGCTACAGTCTTTTTCTCTTAATTCTCGATTCTTATCTCTTAGGGTCTTCTCTCTATTTTATACTATCTTCCTTCTTTCATCTCTACCCTCCACGTGTAGATTAGATTACTGGTGTTGATTTTTGTCCCATCAGCACATTCCTGAAGTCTTTGGGGAGCAGTTGTAAGGCTGAAATTACTGTTTAGGTATCATTTCCTCATTAATGTGGCCAGAGAGTTAACTACAGAGCATTCAATGCGGTGGTAGTAGCTTTCTCTTAGGTATTATATGGCTTCCCTCTGTCCTGTGCTTCGAGGATGCTTGTCCTTATCAATGGAACCTCCTGGAATGTTGCCCTAGATGGCAGACCACATCGTCGGACCTCGGCTTTGCTCAGCCGAGGAGGCATTCATCCTCGGACCACCTTCTTGGACTCTTATGACCAAACCTCACCTCTTCATTCCCTAACACGGACTCCTATAATAGTGTTTTACCCGTCCGCGGACTACTTAACGTCCTCGGATTGGGCCCCCAGCCCAATATATACATAAATACATACTATTGGGCCTATCACCCCTACAGTTATTTTCTATTATAAATTATTACATATAAATAAACCTCATTACATAAATATATTCTACACTTATATGATTTTGGGGATCATTCACCTAACAATCTCTACCCAAGCATCCTCCTTCTAAAGTCCTATCTCTTTTCTCTAAACCTGCATATGAACAATTTTAAGTGAAATAATTTCAGCCAATGATTTCAAGTAAATAAAAGTCACTTTTGCGCAAATCTAAGCTAAAGCGTAGCATTTATTGTTGTTACGCTCCAGTTGAGCCACATCAGCGTCTATGTCATTACCTTATTTCTTATAATTTTTTATAATTCTTTTTAACATTTACTCATTTTTTTAAATATTTACACTTTCTCCCCCCCATACCTTTTCATCTCCACACTACTCTCTACTTTAATATCACTCTTCATCTTTCCCTTATTTTGTCTCTTCTTATTTACACCATTTTACTATAAATTTGTCATTCTTTCTTCCATTTTTTATATAGTTTTCTATCACAAAAACAAAGGCTCTCTCTCTCTCTCTCTCTCTCTCTCTCTTTTGGTTTTTTTATTTTTATTTTTCTTGCATCTCTGCTTTAGGTTGATAAATTTTTGTGTTCTTTAGAACTCTACTTTTGGTTGATGCGATTTAATTTTGTATTTTAGGTTTTTTTTTTTTGTTCTCTTTGATTGTTGATCTACTCTAATCTATTATTTTTAAAGAAATAATCCTAATACATTAATTTAGTACAATAACAACCTTCATATCTAATAATTGTTAACTATGTTTTAATTTTAATCTTCTATCATGAAAGAAATGTGGAAAAAACTCGAATGGAAGGAATTCCTCTACAATTCAAGGAGGAAATACCGCTTGAAAAAAGATTAAAAAAAATACAATGAAAATCAATTTTCATTGGTCAATTTCCAGTTCATAATATAGATAATTATCATGAAGCATATACTATAGATTTTCAATTTACTTCCTTCTAGATGTCTAGAAATTTTATATTGTTCTAATTAATCTGAATTGTTTCAAATGCCATTTTTTTGGAACTTTATAGTTGATTGATGACATGTGCTCTATATTTCCAACTCAATGCTTTCTGGGAAATGTTCTTCATAAAGAATTGGACAAAGAGTTGAGTTTGATGGTTTAGGACTCATATATATTTAAAATCATTTAAAACCCAAGTGATATGAAAGGGAATCTTCCAACTTGCAAAACGTAATAGAGAGAATTGGTCTTATAGTAATTACAAAATTATGACTATTTTTTATTTGCAAAAGAAAAGATAAAATAGAGGTTAAACAAAATATCCAAAACTTTGAGTCTCCATTTAAAAACCCAAATTAGACTGGCTCCTAACCATGATGGGGCTACTACACTGCCACCATTGTGATCAAGATCAAAATACAAAACGATAATTTTGAATTTGTGATTATTCAAATAATGATAAATTCATTTTATTACTTTTTTTATTTTAGGAAATTGTAAATTTATAATTCAAGACTTTGAACCTCTAAAGTCTTGAAAGAGATTTTTGGAGACTTTATTTTTATTGTCCAGAGTCTTTGGATACAGAGTAATCCATACGCTGGGCAGAATTTTTCAATTTAGAAAATTGTTTCTTTAGTACCTAATTTTCCACACTAACAACGAATACACTTAATAGCATTTTTGTTTGTCTAGATTTTTCAAGAAAGTGTCTTTCAAGTAAATTAAAGTTTGATTGCGAGGCCTTAGAATCTTGACAACAAACAATAGGAGACATCGAAATCTAATACTGTGTAAACTGGGTTTTCTTTGTTGATAGTATGAAATTTTGGTAAGGTATTGAAAGTCTAGATATGTGAGCTCCTAAGTAAAACAAAATTAAATAAAAAAGTCTAGTTACTCCTAATTAAATGGCCTTGGAAGGTCTCTAGCTGTCTCGTCCTTGACTAGACTACTACTCTGCCAAGTCAAGTGCCAACCCAATGTCACGTAGCTCCTTAAATCTTAATCATCAACTTTTCTCGCGAATAATCATCTTCATCTCCCAATCAAACGCAACAAACTAACGTTTTAATAGTGTTTCTTTGTATATCATTTTTTTTCCTCACTATCACTCATAAGGATTACTACATCTACAAGGAAGTCAAAGCAATGTTAATATTATTATTTGCATGCTCTTACTATGCAAAACCAAAAACAAAAGATCCTAGAGTTTCTTATGTTTCAACATCTTATAGCCTTACACATCATCAAACACCATCAACATGAGATGTTAATTTTGTGAAGCAATGTGAAAAAGAGTTGGAAGACATTATCTGGCAAATTGATTGAAGCCATCCTATTCATATATTCATTGCATGCATGTGTGCAAAATAAAAAATAAGTTTTGTTTTCTTTGCTCACCATGATCAATATATATCAATCCTAATTGAGCACATATGAGTTCAAAATAAAGGCCCCAAGAGGGGTGGCCTAGTTGGGAGAGATCCCATATGCAAGCACAAGGTCCCTTGTTCGAGTCCTGGCAGTTACCGTGTGGGAGGAGGGTTCCTAGCTTGCATTGTGCCTCTCCTGCTGGCTCTCTTGGGGTGCTAGGGTGAGGTCTGTGGCGCTCTGGTCACAGTAGCTATGGCTCAATCCAACATTCCCTAGCGGGGGGGGGTGCCCCTACTAGGTCACGCCCTGGGGTGTTAGTCACAAATGGTCGCTCCCGCCCCCCCTTTTGTTCATCAAAAAAAAAAAAAAATGAGTTCAAAATAAAGATAGCAGTTTCAATTTTTGTCTGCAGTGATTTTTCACTTTCATCAACCAAGACCATTCGTTATAATGAAGAGCTACGTCATTGTAGAGTTTATATATGGTATAGAATACGAGTAATGGCAATTGACAACATAGCCACATGCATCTTATTTCATTCATATATACTTTAGTTCATCTTATGTTCAAGTCAAAATTTACTTCTCTAAGCAATGAAGGACACCACAATGATGCAATCATTTACAGTAAACTTAATCCAAAAGTTCAAACTCTGAATCTGAGTATCATGAATAACCTAAACCTGAAACAATAGATTATCCATGAAAATCGAACAAATTGTGGATAGAATCTGAAGCATTCAAAAGGATCAATTATTGCTTGGTATAATAGATATATTGAATCAAAATGGGTAAAATACTACTTTAGTCCCTAAACTTTATTAAAAGTTTGTTTTTCATCCCTGAACTTTAAGGAGTTCATTTTTCGTCCCTGAACTATTGAAAAGTTCGTTTTTCATCCCTAAACTATTGAAAATGTTTTATTTATGTCCTTAAGCTTTACTTTTCATCCCTAAATTATTGAAATCAGTTCCTTTTTCATCCCTATTTTTGTCTCTAAACCATTAAAAAAAACTCTTTGCAAAGTTTAGGGATGAAAAAAGAACTCTTTAAAGTTTAAGGATGAAAAACAAATTTTTGTCAAAGTTTAGTGACCAAAATAGTATTTTACCCAATCAAAATTCATGGCTATGTATAGTAGATTGCTTTATAGTTCCTATGCTACAATAAATGTCATGATAATTGTTATGCCAATTTTTTGAAGATAAAAAATCTCACCAAAGTGTACTTATAGGAACTTGTTTGGACTCGTCAAACTTCATAAGGTCGGAGATGTGAAACACAATTTATACATTATAAATAAATTGAAACTAAATAAAACTCACCAACGTTCTACCTTTTCATACTGGAAAACCTATCAGCATCAGCCACTGCAGTTGGCTTTGATGCTCCAACAACCATTATATAGGCCTAGGACATCATTCCAAATTTAGAGGTTAGAGCAAATGGCTAATAATTTACAAAGGGGCATAACAATCTCATAAAATCATAACAGTACATTTAAAAATATAAATAAAAAATAAAAGCCTACCTATTATGACCCACAGCCTCAATTCTCCCTTTCTCTTTTTTTCTTTATTTTGTTGGTTATACTGCTCTTTGATGAAATCAACAATAAGCAAAATTAGTCAAAGCAAGCAATGAAAAAAATTTTAAACCATTTGTAGGAAGTGCAAAGCAAGCAAGAAAGAAAATTAAACCTATAAACAATATGCACAAAATTTGTTGTATATCATAGTAAATGGCATATTAGTCAATTCATGGAGTCATAAAAGTAGTTAAGTTGTCTACAATCAAATTAATTTTTTTATTTAAATAAATATATTTGGGAAATTTTTATAATAACCAAATTAATCATTTGCATAGAAAAATTAATTTTTGACAACCATAGTATAGCTACTTAGATTTACCACAACATGAGGAGGGGAAAAAACTTTGAATGGAAAGATTTCACATCAAATTTAAAAGAGATTTCATTGAGCATATGTTATGCAACACCAAAAGAACACCTATAGAATAGATTAATTCAAAGAAACCCAAAAAGACGATTCAAGAAAAAACACTTACCATTTAATCTCATCAAGCAATTAAGTTCCCAACAGATAGGCCCATGAGTACAGAATATTGGCCAACAGCTTTGATGATCTTGAATTAAACTGAATTTCTGCATTTTGATTAAACAATGAGAAAAACAGTATGAGACCCAAGATAAATAAAATAAAATAAAATTTAAATTAAAAAAAAAAAAACAATTTTCATCGAATAGTAGAGAGAGAAACCACCCCTTTACAATTGGAGAATGTATATGTTTTCTAAAATAATAAAATCAAAAGAAACCTAAAATCAAGTTCAGAGAATAGGTGCCATCCATAGAAGCCAATAATTCATTTTAAGTTGGAGAAACATAATCCAAATAAAAAAAAATTGTTGGCAACTTTTGTTATATTGTATGAAAAATGCCATTTTTAAAAAAGGCCAATGAAACATCACTTAGGAATTTTATCAAACTATTTGTGCACATGTAACACTATGAAATTTATCCAAGTTTAAAGTAGGGGTTTAAATAGTAGCACAAAAATTATAAATTGATGCATAATTCAAATGTAACAACAAAACTCTAAATAATCACTATCTAATACAGCTAGTTTGCTTCAAAATAAAGGAAACCATTTAACCACATATTAAAACAACTTGCTAAGCATGGCCTCCAAATTATTTTCAAATTAAAGATTTATCAACCAACTAATTATCGCCATAGTCTTCATATATATTCACACATCCATTTCTTGATCCAAAAAAAAACTACTTTCTATTCTTCCCATATGTTTCGATTTGCATTTCACGAATTGGGCTTTATGTAATACTACAAAATAAGTAAAAATTCTTCAAATCCCACGTTCAGAAATAAAACATTTCATTCATATAGTAAATTTCAACGAAACCCACCAAACAAAAAAGAAAAAAAAAAGTTTTGATCTTTGGAGTTATAAACCTGTTGGGAAGCCTTTAAATAATTGTGCAGGACGACTCAATCTTATGGGTTAGAGAAATGAACAGCCTAGGAGGCGTTCATCAAGGCCACTCTCGCCTTCAACAACACCATTGTCAATAACTCCAATTTAAACAGTTTGGATTCAACCATCATGCTTCTTCATTGTTGTTAGATTCAAAGAAAGGCTAGAGGTAAGAAGAAGGAAGGGTTGTAGAATGAGAGAGGGTTGCTTTGGCATTTTAGATAGAGGGACAGAGAGAAGAACATAGAGAGAGATAAAGAAAGAAGTTAAGGGAGAAGGAATATGAAAGGTACAAATTTGTAACTTCCTAAAGCCGAAATGTTGTGTTTGTTGGTTTTTAAGGGAAAATGCTAGTGAAAATTAGATTAAGAGATTGAAACTGTAGGTTTTGGCAAAGATGAAGAGAGAAACTGATATAGATAAAGATATAGATATATAGATATAGTGGTGGGAATTATGGTGGAGATAGTGGTGGGAATTAATAAATGGGCTTTATGGTGGAGATAGTGGTGGGAATTAATTTAATAAGAAGTGGCCTTTATGGTGAAGATTTATTTTATTATTTTAAAATTGATAAAATCTATTTTAAAATTGTTGGGAAAATACAAAAAAATATTATGGAAATGACATGGCTGCTGACGTGGCTCAATGTGAGCGTAGCAACATTAAATGCTACGCTTCAGCTTTTAGTAATATATAGATATAGATAAGACGTTATAAAATATTCTCTCCATTCTAATATGTTGGTCCTCTATTCTAATTTGGAATGTCCTAAAATGAAGTCCTCTTTCTAAAATTAATAAATAAAATGTCTATCTTACCCTTTACTTTATTTTAAAAGTTAATGACATTTTTTTTCTATAGTTTAAATCAATGAGGGTAGTTTTGGAAACTTATATCTTTTTATACAATAGACAAGACAATAAATGATGTTTTCTTATAGCATTAGTATTTTTTATACAGCATTAGAGCATTAGTATTGGTAGTGCTAAAAAGCAATATTGCTATTTTTAGCACCACCAAATACAATTTTATGGTTACATTGGTGGAGCCAAAGCCAAATAATTTGGCTCCACAGCTACAGTGCACAGCCACCCAAAATGGCTGTGCACTATAGATCATAGTTTAAAAAAAAAGTATTATCAAATTGTGTGTTCACACTGTTTTATATTAAATATATTATTTTACTCACATATTCACGCTGTTTTGTAGTGAATATATTATATTATTGTAGTGAATATATTATTTTATTGTACTATTTATATTATTTTATTGTGTTGAAAGTTAAAATAAAACCATTAATGTTGGGTGTTTTGTAAAGTGAGAATGTAAGATAGATAAAATAGGCTTTTGTGGAGCCATATTGCTAAATTTATGGCTCCACCAATGTGGATGCTCTTAAAAGGTTGATTTTTTAAAAGATGACAAACAAATTAGGACAGAGAGAGTACTTGTTAGATCATTAGCATCCTGGGGTGCAAAAGAAAACCTATTTTGCATCATCAAATACTACTTTATCTATTTTACTAACCCATTTCACATGTTACATCCTAGTTTTTATTTTTACCTACAACACAATAAAATAATATATCTACCTAATAAAATAATATATATATAATAATTTCTCTCTCCTCTCCTATTTCTCTCTTTCCTATCTTTCTCTGTCTCTATCTCTCTGATTTGTCTCTATCTCTCCAGCAAACCAGCAGCAACCACCACCCCACCACCACACACACCCCAACAACCACCAACAAAACAAAAAAAACCCAGAACCCAAACACCAATCACCAATCACAACCACCACCCAAACACCATACCAACACCGATTCAGCCAGGGACAGAACCAAGATTCAAACTTAGGAAGGGCCAAAGTTCTTTGTTCTTAGATTTTAAAAAATTGGAATATCAGTATTTTCAAAGTCTAAATGATGTGTGGATGAAGCGATCAATATGTGGCATAGAAGTTGTCTCTATGGCTATGAGGGTGGAGTCATTTGAGAGGGGCATAGAGCTCTCAAGTGAGAGGGAGAAATTGGGTAAAGGTTATTGGGTTTTTGTGATTTTTTTTTGCTAGGATTTGTAATTAATTTGTTGTTATTGTTTTTGCTTAGATCGGATTTATGATTTGTCCAAAGATTTTTCTTATTATCTAGATATGTGTATTTTTTTTTAATAGATTTTGCTTGTAATCTATTTGTTGGATTTTTTGGGGAGGGGGGCCAAGTATATAAATTTAAGAGCCAAAATTAAAATTCTTTTTGTTAATACACATACTAGTATTTTTTTTTTCAAAGGTTGGGGGGGGGGGGGGGGGAGGGGATGGCCCCCCTCTGCCCTTGAGTAGTTCCGTCCCTGGATTCGGTCACCTAACACCAACCCACAACCCATCCCATGCCCACCAAGATCCACCAAAACCCACAAAACCCACAGCCGATCCGACCCACAATCCCCACGCTGCTACCATCGCATTGCTCACAACCACCAGAAACCCACAGCTTTTGTCTCCATCACAGCCCCATCTAACCCACAACCCAAAGCCCCATCTGACGCACAACCCACGCTACCACCATCGCACTGCTTACGACCACTAGAAATCCACAGCACACGTCTCTACCATAGCCCCATCTGACCCACAACCCATAGCCCACGTCTCCACCACAGCCCCACCCGACCCACAACCCACAACCCACAACCAACAAAAAAAAAATACCCCCAAATCAAGAGAGAAAGATGAAGAAAGAATAGAGAAGAGGGAAGAGTGTTGGAGAGTGAGAGAAGAAGGGAGAAGAATTGGAGACAGAGAGTGAAAGTGAGAGAAAAAGAAGAGAAGAAGAGAGAGAGAGAGAGGAGAGAAAGAGAGCCAGAGATTGAAAAGAAAGAGAAGAGGGAGCAAAGAAAAAAAATATTATTTTAATTATCCATCCCTGCTACAGTGTGGTTCTATATACCCATACTTACTGTAGCAAGGATGTAAAAAAAAATTGGGTTTACACACCCGGATGAAGGTTGTTTTTATGAGTTTAGTGGGTAAAATAGCAACTTGGGGTGTTTTACACCCCAATGCTAATGCTCTTAGAAAACATTTAAAAGTTTTCTCATGATTTATTAATGATAATTGCAAAAGCGTAAAGAGTGTTGCATTATTCTTTTGACCATGCCTAAGAAAGAAGCATAGTAGCATACTGTTTTCATAGCAATATGCTTTTGGTGATTACTATTTATCACCAAATCAAAACATCAATTAATTTTTTGTGTAGGCAGGGATCAAACTCTAGATGGTATTCAACAAGGAATTTTTTTACTAATTAAGATAATTGGAATCTACAATTATAACGTTGTCTAATTCTACTTTTAGTTACCTAAATTTTAGCCAAAAAAAAAGAGTAGTTACCTAAATGAAAAGGCCTTGATTTTATAAAGTCCCTTATTTGTCTAACGGGTTCAAGATTTAACGTTGTAACATGGGTGAACATGCACACATGACACAACTCTATTGTATCATTTGCCATTTTCCATCCCTGACTCATTTAGCCAGGTCATGCAATGCAACTGAAAATTTACCCCTTTTTTAAAAAAAATTTCTTTTTCCTTTCTCTAATTTTTTTTTTTTTTTTTTATCTTTTTTGTGGGTGCCCCCAGTTCTCCCACCCATCCAAAAAAAAGTCTGTTTAGCGGAACACCTAGTATATCTCTTTTAGGAAGCTCACTTCATGCAAGACATTGAAATTTACGATCATCTAAATGGATATTAGCCAATTAAAGGATTGTAAAGTTGTAGTGTTTGGAAACAGTAGGATTAGGCGATTAGTTCATGAAGTTAGGCATGAAGATTAGACAGGAATCTTTGTTATTTATATGACAATCCAAATATTTTAATAAGATGATGATCATTATGAAGCATAAGACATAATTTAATGGTACTTGGCCAAAAAAGAAGGCATAATTTATTGGAAGAAGTGAAGTATTAGTGGAATATTCTTTCTAAAAGTAGTAAAATGAAGGTGTGTGGCGCTATGATGTCTTTAACAAAGTAACTTTCGGCTCGCTTCAGGAAATAGCGGATGGCTGTCATGAAAGCATTTGAGTATTTTTAGGGCCTATCTACGAAAGGGTGGGGCCACTGCTCTTTTGTTGGGATGGTGGGCACTTTAGAAGTCTATATAACTTGAATTTAATATTCGATTTTTGCTTTATTTTGCTCCCAAATTTTTGGGTTCAAGTCCAGCCTCCACAAGTTCCTCTCTAAAGAAACGATCATGTTCCTCATAGTGGCTTGCAAAAAGGCTTTGCTATGCTGGACCATTAACTAGGTTTCCATTTTTGTAGCTCAATGTAATCAGCATTTCCATGATAGGACTCCAAAAGAAAAACAGAAAAGAGAGGTACAAAAAGAAAAAAAGGAAAAGTTTTTTTGTTTTTTTGGAAAGGAAAAAACTACAAAAGGAAAAGTTATTGGTTAAGTTCAAAGAGAGAAAATGCCTGATCAGTGGTATTCGGATGAGTACGTCATGGTAAAGCAAGGAGTATAGTTAATAGTTTCCTCTGTTGAAAGGATATATACTATTAACCAAAACTAAAGAGCTTTCGAAGAGGAGTACTATGTGGTTCCCTATGTTCAAAAATCAAAATATATAGCAGTGCTTTTTTGGTCGGTTTTGAAGGTGCTGTAATAATGCACATCGGTTTCGAAGAGGAGTACTCACGCTTTTGCCAATTGCCATGGACATCTACTGCAATTTGTGCTGCAATAACAGAAGCAATTATCATATCATCAATAAATCTAGGATTAAAATAAAATAAAAATTCGGAATTGTTAACATGAGATATTGTAATTGGATTTTGCTAATGTGTGCCTTAAGGGCGCACAATAATTTTTATTTTTAGAAAAAAATTTCTTGAAAATTGAAAAAATATTGACAATTTTTTCAATTTTCGAAAAAATATTTCCAAAAATAGATAGTTTAATGTGTGCCCATTGTAATTAGTGTGTAATAAAAATAAGATTGATAGTGTGTTTAAAAATGGTCAAATTAATTAATCACATTTGACAACCCTACACCACAGTTTAGGGAGTGCTGGCGCTTTTTGTAGCTTTTGATATGGTTGAAACTCTTATTTAATTTTGGCATGTTGAAACTCAAATCTGTGCATTGATTTACTTTGTGAAAGAGTGCACTTTGATTGATCATGAACTCTCTGTCACTTTGGCTAACAAATATTCCCGAGTCCTTGCCCCTTAAGAGTCAACTATGCTCCCATGCAAACTTCTAAATGGAAGAGTGGGACATTAATTGGATTTCTAATTGCAGGACCACAGTTACTAGATCCAGAGTGGATATGAGGAAAGTGCCTGACCCTACAGACTACAGACAGAGAGAGAGAGCCAAATACAACGTAAAAGAAGGCCTTATGACAGCTTTATTTACTAGCTTATTGTATCATCATTAATGATGAGGTGACAAATACAACGTAAAAGAGCCCACCCACATCAGGATAACATGGATCCTAGATGTAATAAGCTTGTAAGTTGCGACTACATGGCTGGTGTATTTCACGGGCATTATTTTTTTATTTCAATTACACTTTATCATCTTTCAAGCCAAAAAAAAGACAAAAAACACTTCATCAAAAAAAATATTTTTTTGGTAATGAGAACACTTTATCATCTTAAACTCTCTCTCCATGTGATAGGGAAATTCTTATACAAGACAAAACATCATGACAGGGGATGACTAGCTCAAATTATTTGATTTTGGGTGTTTCTATAAATTAAACAAAGTAAACCTACTTCATAAGATGGGGATTGTTTGATTCTAGTGTTTCTATAAGACAAAGTAAACTTACTTCATGAGATGTGTGCTTCCTGGGAATGGGTTGGCCGAGTTGGTTAAGTTAGATATGATTTAGATTAGGAAGATTCAGCAGTAAATTATTTAGAAATTTTCTCATACATTTTTCAGGGTCTGTGATCCATTTCTATAGCTACGGACTCTACCTTTTTCTCACCTAAAACTGCCTCATGGATCCAAGCTTTTCATGTTGGGTTTACACGATTGAGTACATTAAATAATGATGAGAAAAATGAATAGTTAATATAACATAATTAAGCACATACCCATCGGACTTGACCTTTTGGGTTAAAGTGTGTCTCTATATATTATATTAAGTGTGCATTTGTGTAGCGGCAAGTGTGCGTTTGCGTGCGTTTGCATTTTTTGCTAGGTCCCATAGCACTGTTCATGACCTAGCCAAACTCAGCAAAATGCAAATTTCTAGATAAATTTGGGTCCTTTGGCATTATACACACATTTAAAAATTATTTTGCTACAATATTTTCAGTAATAAATTTTCAGTTTTCAGCAAATAAGTAATATCCAAACAGACTCTAATTACTTAAGAAAGCTCTCCAATGTGTTTATCTCCCTAACAAGTAATATCAGAGCCCAAGTGCTAGGTTCCTAATAATGATAAGAAGAATAAATTGTTAATATAATATAATTGAGCACATACTAATTAAGTTTAAATTTTTTTTAGATAAAAATATATCTCTATACGTTATATTACGTTATATTAATTACTCAAAAGACCCTCTCTAAAGTGTTTATCTCCCCGACATTTCAAAGTATATAATGCATGTAACTTTGATCAACTGGCTAGGGGGACTCTACTTAGCAGCTTGCCTCAGGCCACCAATTAAAAGAGAATAAATTGCATCCCATTAAATGCCATGTGAGGTTGTTGAGGCACAATAAGTACTGAGGTGAGTGGCTAGTCGCCAAGCAACACTTCTTTTGAGATGGTGGCTTTAGTTCAGCTGGATAATTGATTACTTAGGTCATACGTGTGGATATTTTATAGGGTTTGAACTTGCCTTGTTGGCCTCAGTTGTGGTTAGTTGGTTCCATAACCGCCCAAAGTAATGAATATTAATTCATGCGGCTTATCATTCTTTTTGTACCCTTTTTTTTTTTTTTGAATTTTCCTCCCTTAGTTTTGCTCCTCTCCTTATTATTCCTTGCTCTTGTGCCTTTCATGTATCCAAAGTGACTCTGCTCGTTCCACCTGTGAGCCTTCTTCTCTCTTATTTCCTTATCGTCCTTAGCATAGTCTAGGCAATGGGTAGGTTGGCTAAATACGAGAGTTTAGCTGAGGCCACGCCTGTCTTTCGTCATGCCTACAATGTTCTTGCAAGAACATTGTAGGCGTACACCTCAGGTACTCGCACAAGGAGGATGCCTTGCTGACCTACCCTAGCTAGGGACTTGCTTTTTACACTTGATGGTGCCAAATCACTCCCAATGTGTTTAGTATAGTAATGGGCATCGGGTCCATTTAGATACTGTTTATTTTGCTGAAAATTGAAAATACTGTAGCAAAATAATTTTTTAATGTGTGAATAGTACCGTGGGACCCATTTTTAATGAAAATTTGTGTGAAAAAAGAGGTTTGTGGGTCCCGTGAACAATGCATGGGACCCACTGACAGACACATTTAAGTGCAAAATTTGCTGGTCAAAGAGGTAATGGGTCCTGTGCACAGTGCTCGGGACCCACTGACAGACAACATCCCACGTAAAAACACTGTTCTTAATTAAAAAAAAAAAGAAAAAAAAAAGGAAAACGCAAATGCTGAAACGCTGCCCAATAACGCAATCCAAACACTACCTAACTGTCATTTAGGCTTGAATATGACAACGTATATATGACATTGTCAAAACATACTTGGTGTTCAAAACCAAACGCAATAGTTACTCCCTCAAACCAAGGGATCCCAATTATACTTCCATCAACGGCCTCAAAGGCTCAAATATAGGAAAGACTCAAAGATAGGAATGGATGATGACTTCCTTATCGTTTCCCCAAGAGGAGTGATCCTAGGTTTGACGGCTTAATTTCCATTGTTTTTTCTTTTCCTCGTTTGGATAGTTTTAACCCTTCTAATTCTTCGCGTAGACAACTAACGCGAGTCAACAATCGATTTTTCAGCCTAATTGATATTTAGGACCTAAGGGTAGCTTGAGAGAGTGATCTTTGTACCATCAAGTGAGTAAACCAATGTCAACTTATCTATTACTCTAGTACGTTCTCCATATATATAAGAACTTTTTAGAGTGTCAATTGATGAAAAACATGGAAGCATCCATATCTCATTTGAAGAACCAACTTGATCTTCCTATCGACTTTCAAGAGAAATTATACTGTATTCATGATGGACCACGTCATTTGTCTACCATTCCAATAAAAGACTTTCACTTTTGTTTAAAATTGCTGAGTCAATAATCAGTGTCTGTTAAAAAAAAAATTTAACTCAACAATTTTAAACAGGTGAGAGTCTTTTAGTGGAATAGTTGACCACATCACTTGTCTACCATAAGTACCTTATAATTTCTCGACTTTCAGGGCTTGTTTCGAATTTGTCTTCCATCCCCAGACACAATGTCTGGAATTGACTTGATGGGTCTACCCCTGAAGAGAAATTCAATGGAAAAGTTGGAAACATTCTAATTTTACAAAAATCATTATTCGACAATTCTCTGCATTAAATTGTAAACCAGGAAATGTGTTAAATAGCATTTTTTCATCATCGCCAAAAAAGGTATAGAAATTTGGAACTTTGTAACCCCTAGGTATTTCCCCTCTTTAAGGTTCATGGTCTATCCTCGCATTTTTATGACTATTTCTTCCATATTCATGGCCATTTCACATATTTTCATCGTTGATCCTTGTGTTATCGTGGTCATTTCCTTGTTCTCCATTGGGACCTATTTGATGTTGCATGTGTGGTCCCTATAGGGAACCTCATTACGATCAGTCTCATTCCTTGGAGTTTCTTACTTATCTCATTTCAAGAGATCTCATAGTATCCTACTGACCTCTTGTCCCATGTGTGAAAGGCAAACTAGATCGATAACCACCAAAGCTTTGGCCATTTTCTCCGCTATATGTGATGAAGGTAAAATGAGGCACTACTACGATGTATGTTTTTAGCTTTTAAGTCATTTTATCTACTATTTTTCTTTTTAAAATGGTCTAGAATCCTTATTCTAATGCACTGGTCAAGGTTCCCAAAGTTGCATTGGTTTGCACTAAAACTTCTAGTTGATTTATCTCCCATTGTGTAGGGCCGCAAACGAGCCGAACCGAGTAGAGTATTAAATGTTCAAGTTTGTTCATTTACTTTTTTTTTTTTTTTTTTTTTCGAACACGAGCTAAGCTCGAGTTTATTATCAAACAAGATTTTATATTTAAGCTTGGTTCATTTTTTTATCGAGCAAGCTCGATCTTGTTCTCAAACTACTTGATTAACTTATTATTTTTCTATATTATGTGAAACCATGCCTAAATTGTTTTACCTCTTCACAATTTTATGAATTTTAACTATGAATATAATGTTTATATCGTTAATAAGTTACAAATAATAATTTAATATCATATGAACCTATTGACAAATTTATACAATTTAATTTGAAGTCTATATAAATATATTTTTAGACAAGTACACATATAAAAATATAATATTATATATAGTTAAATCGATTTATTATGCTCATGAGCTTATTTACGAACACATTATTTTGTTTGAACTTGACTTGTTTAATAATCGAACCTAAACTTAAGGCTTGAGCTTGAATTGTTTTTTAAACAAACAAACATAAACAAGTTTTTTCTCGAGCCAAACTCGAGTTATTTATAAACAGTTTGGTTCATTTACAGCCCTAAGATTGTGGCTGCGAATTTATTTGTGATGAAATTTTCTATACTTCTAGGTGTATCAATGTTATTGCCAATGTATGGACAAACTTGTTTGAGCTCTTAGTTTTGTTTTTTGACTTCATGTTCAAAGGATGTGATTTGACTTAGTTTTATCATCGACTGTCACTTGTAATTATAGAAGATTTTCTCTCTCAACATGACATCTTTTCTAGGCATTTTAATGGCAGTTCTCTTTGATTCCAAGCATTATTTGAAATTTACTAGCATTATTATCCCCTCTGTTAACACATTTAAATTGTATTTCCAGCCATATCATTTGACACATGTCACATCCCTACATTGTCATTTGTGTATGTAAAGTTGTAATTTACAACTATATTTTATGTTGACTTTATTCCATGATAAAAAGTGTTGTAATTGCATTAATTTTGGTCTTTGTATTTTGTGGGATTTTATTGTATTGGGTTTAGTATTAAGTTGGTGAAGAATCGAGTATGAAATGAAGATCAGTGCAGTTTCGCGACTAGCTCGTAAGAAGTTCGCGAGAAAGGTTCCCGCGAAAAAGGCATGTGAGAAGCACATGCTAGAAGCTGAAGAGTTAAGTGTCAGGCTGCATTTCACGAGTACTTCGCGAGACAGACCATCTCACGAGGTACTTGCGAAACTCTCTGCTTGGAGGATTTTAAGTGTGACTTTTTTACCCTTCACCCATACTATATATACTTTCATTACCCACAAAAGTAAAAGAGACTATATTTAAAGAGAAAACCCTAGATAGGTTTCTACAACACAACACACTCATCTTTTAGAGAGAGAGTTACTCATACTTTAGTGAGAAATCATTGTAGCCTCTTCTCCTTCTCTCTCCCATTGTTATACTTTGAGAGGAGATTTGTACTCAAATACAACCCACACATTTTTAGAGTGTAGAGAGTGTTTTGGAGTATGGGAAGTTTTGGGGATTTGCTAAAAAAAGCTGGTGAGGCTTGGCGGATGCAATTGGGCGGTATTGCAGGATCCGGAAAACTAGTGAAAACAAGACTCTGAGAAGTCCATTGGTAGCAGGAGTTTAGAGGGCTCAAGTACATCGGGTAGACTAGACTTGGAGGGTCTTTTGTTATTTGTGTACTCCAACTTATTTACCAGTGGATCGATTTCGACTTGGAGGGTTGCAGAGAGGTTTTTCGTCGAGTTTTTCAGTTTCCTCTTCGGTAACACATCTTGGTGTTATCTTGTGTTTGCATCTCTCTTCCCTTTCTCTTTAAACTTTATTTTTATTGTTGCTTACTTGCTTATGGCTTAGAGAGTAGATTCGGTGATTGCCTTTCATTTACTCTTGTTCCGCACTTAGATAAGTTAGAGTAAAAGTAATCTAGCCGTAATTTTAAAATTGGAGTCTAAACAAGCTCATGTGTTCCACACAAATCCGAGCTTTCAGTGTATAATTAGAGAATCGTGAATTTAATATAGTTATCTAATAGAAGTATATTTCAAAAATATTTTGGGACATCCCAAAATTATATTTATATATATATATATATTAATAAAATTATTTATAATTGCATTGGTTCAAACATCGATTAGATACCTCTTAGACCAAAAATCTAAAACTACTCTCTCTTTTTGTTCTTTAATCGATTCGGTTTTTAAAACCTTGGAAGAATGACCTTGGCAATGAAAACGAACTTTAGAGATGAAAAGGATAAAAATAATAATAATAATAACAAGAAAGAAAATAAAAATTTACCTAAATATAAAGATGTAATTTGAATTTTTATCCTAGAAGTGCTACTTTAATTGTCCGTAGAATTTGCTACCTAAATATAGAGTCATAAAAGTTTTTTCTCGATCCGAGCTTGATTCATTTACAATCCTACCACTGTGACCGCCAATTTATTGGAGATGAAATTTTCTATACTTCTCGGTGTATCAATGCTATTGCCAATGTATATATGGACAAACTTTATTAAGCTCTTAGTTTTGTTTTTTGACTTCATCTCAAAAGGATGTGATTTTTGACTTGTATCAATGCTATTGCCAATGTATATATGGACAAACTTTATTAGTTCTTAGTTTTGTTTTTTTGACTTCATGTTCAACAGGATATGGTTTTTGACTTAGTTATATTATCGACTATCACTTGTGTTTATCGATGATTTTCTCTCTCCACATGACATCTTTTCTATGCATTTTTTCAATGACAGTTCTCTTTGATTTCAAGTATTATTTGAAATTCTCTAACGTTATTATCCCATTTGTTAACACTTTTAAATTGTATTTTTAGCCATATCACCTAACATGTGTCATATCCCTACATCATCGTTTGTGTATAACTAGAGAATCATGAATTTAATATAATTATCTAATAGAAGTATATTTCAAGAATATTTTTGGACATCCTAAAATAAAAGAGAAAAACATATAAATATTAATTAAATTATTTATAATTACATTGGTTCAAACATCAATTAAATACCCCTTAGACCAAAAAATCTAAAACTACTTTCTCTTTTTGTTCTTTAATAGATTCGCTTCTTAAAACCTTGGAAGAATTACCTTGGCAATTAAAATGAACTTTAGAGATGAAAATAATAAATAATAATAATAATAATAACAAGAACGAAAATAACAATTTACCTAAATACAGAGATGTAATTTGAATTCATATCCAAGAATTGCCACTGTAATTGTATGTAGAATTTGCAGCTTGATTGATATTGGTTGACTTGAGATCCCTTGTACTGTATACAGTCCAAATCCAAGGGGATAAGAACGTAGTGTATGTATAGGATTGGTGGTAGGCCCCCCACAATAATGGAGAAGAAAAAACCAAACGAGGAAGTGAAGGAACATCTTTTTTGGTAAGTAGTGAAGGAACATCATGGAATGTGAAACACAAGAAACTCATACCTCCCCTTTCCTTTCCACTCCTTTTGTACTTGTTCTTTTCTCACTTCCAAAAGTTGAAAGCCAACTACACCCTGTCCCTTTCCTTACCACTCGTTTTTCCTTCTTTTGTTTTTTTTTTATCATATTCTTTATTATTATTTTACACATTTTTTCCCCCTCTTGCCACAAAGCCTCAAGCCTAAAAAGGAAGGAGGGAGACTTGTTGGATTCTTGGAAAGAACAATTTCTACTCTTTACTCTTCACAGCAAGGTCGCTCTCTCTCTTTCACTCTCTGTCTCTCAGTTGAATACATTATCTTTCTTTTTCTTTTCTCTCTTTTTAATCTTTACATAAACAGCTCAGTCTCTCTCTCTCTCTCTCTCTTGCTTTGCTCTGTCACTTCTGTAGCTGCTAGGTACACACACAAACAAAAAAGGCTCATTCTCTCTTAATATCTCTTGAATTTTAGTTGAATTGTGTCTCAGAGAGTTTAATGGCTGAGAGTGGGAAGTCCCAACCAGGCATTTTCTGTTTTATCTTTTCACACACTGTCTGTCTCTATTTCCACACCACTGTCCTTTAGTTTTTACCATTTTTTTTTCTTTCTTCTATAATTTCAACTAGCAATTTTTTCCCGCCTCTTCTGAAAGATTATCTGCAATTGGTCAGCTTGGAAGTTACCAAAGACAAGGTTTTTTGCCTCTTCAGTGTTTGTTTTCTGGGTTTCTCTAAGGTAACCCTTATTTAACATGTGCTTTTTTACACCTTTCTTTCTTTTTTCTCTTTTTTTGGCAGGGGATAGTAGTACAGATTTTATGAACTATTGGGTATTTACTCTGTATGTTGCAATGAAACTAATTTCCTTCTTTCTTTTTCTGTCTTGTTTTTTTGGAGGTAAGAGTTATTTATAATATTTGTTAAGCTCATTACTACAAGTACAATTTTTTTTTTTGGTGTGAAATGGGTGTATAATTTTGGGTTCTTTTGGAGGTATGTTGCAATGGAAATCATTTCAGGGAAAAAAGACAGTCTAGGAAAGTGGCTTTAAACGATGATAATTGTTAGTGATCCATGTGGCATGTGGTTTTCTATTTCTTACTTGAAAAAAGGTGTTGCCGACTTAGTAACTTTCCTTGGATTGCTATTAAAAATTTGAAAAAGAAAAACTTTCATCTAGATGGTAAAGATAAGCTTGTTTGAGCAGCTTGAACCTTGAAGATGGAGTTATTTATGGTGGAAATTGGGAAAGTACAAAAAAATTAAATAAATAAAAAAGAATTATTCGGCTGCATGTGGTTGTGGTGAGATTGTTGAGAACCATGATGTGACAGTTTTCAAACATTTGAACAAGCATAGATAGTCGTAGTTTCACTTTAATATGAAAAATGCATGACTATTACTAGTGACAGCAGAATAAGATCCTTTCTATTGCAGCTTCTCTTAATTTACTTCTTGAAAAAAATTGCTTCCCACAATAACTCTCTCTTTTTTTTTTTGTTACATACTTAATAACACAGAAAGTTGAAGGAACCTGGGCTTTGTGATATGGAGTCATCATCATCATCAGGATCAACAAAGAGGGCTCGAGCACCTGTTAATGGAACCCAAGTCCCTTTGTGCTTGGTTGATGGGTGTAATTCAGACCTAAGTAAATGCAGGGATTATCACCGACGCCATAAAGTATGTGAACTCCACTCTAAGACCCCAAAGGTTACAATTAGGGGTCAGGAACAACGGTTCTGCCAGCAGTGCAGCAGGTCTAAATTAGAATGCCTATAGAAATACAATTAGTGCAACAAAATTTATCTAGTCTGTTTGCCTTTTAATTGTGTAGACTAATTTATATACATCTTTCTTTATGCTTTGATTACAGTTTTTCTATTAGTAGAATTTAACTTATTCATGGTATGTTATTTCAGTCACCTTTTCTCCATTACATGATTTTTGGAAGTAGCATATAGAGTCACCTCTTATAGGCCTTTTGTTTTTTGGCCCCTTGGCTCGAGTCAAATTAAAATTTCTAAGATTATATTATATTTTCCTAAAGAAATAGTGGAGGATGTCATGTTACAAGATTAAAGCATTGAAATGTACAAGAGATTTGATTGAGACTATACATACCTCACTTGTGGTTTAAGAGTTTAACTCTAGTTTTGATGGAAAGTCCAATTTGGCTGTTCAGCGTTTAGCTGCATCAATTGGTAAATTTAGATTAAATTAATGAAGCGCCAAGACCTTTGCAGCTCATTGCTCTACATAGGGGAGGGCTCAGGTTTGCTTTCTGGGGGCTATGTCCCTCTACTTAATGTAACCAAGAAAAAAAAATGAAGGAACCATTGTTCCAAGCCCTTTTCTTTTACAATTTTCCTTTTATTATTATAATTATTATCTGTTGCTAGGCTATTTGCTTTGACATGTTCAAAAATGATTTCTACCTGTATACATGCACTTCCTGCTTCACCCAAAGAATTTCAGAAGGTGCAAGAGCAAGAAACTATTTTCCTGGGGTATCTCCCATTTTCTTTATTCTTCTTACTGATGTTCTTTCATGTGTCTATATGTTTGAACAATTAGGTAAAGACGAAGAGCCAAAATAGTTTTTGAAAGAGGGGGAAATAAAAACAGAGGAAAGACATTTTAGCTTGTGAGCTGATGGAAACTGTAGCAATAAATACAGTGCAATCAATTAACTGGACATGTATAAGCAACTCTGGTTAGGATAATGTGCAATCAATTAACTGGACATGTATAAGCAACTCTGGTTAGGATAATGTGCAATCAATTAACTGGACATGTATAAGCAACTCTGGTTAGGATAATACTCTATTTAGATGGAGTGGACCAACACATTCAAAGTTTCCATAAGGTTAAATTAGGCATCTATGTAGCATCTGAATCTATCTCTATTAAGAGCGATCTCATAACACCATTTATGCTTAAAAGTCTTTGTAGTGGCCATCAGCAGTTTTCAATCTGTTGAAGATTTGTATGTTATGGACTCTCATTATAATTTGCACTGCGTGATAGATATTTTTGTTCCGATTGGCTCTTTGGTAGCTCTATCCTTTCTATGTATTCTTGGCTTATTACTATCTCCTCAACACATTATTTAGGTTCCATTCCCTGGGGGAGTTTGATGAGGGAAAGCGTAGCTGCAGGAAACGTCTTGATGGACACAACCGACGCCGTAGGAAGCCTCAACCAGATTCTCTGTCCTTAAATTCAGGAAGGTTTCATTCCAGCTACCAAGGTTTAAATTCTTCATTTGGTTCAATTTTCTTCCATTGCCTTAAGTTGCAGATTCTTATTTTGCTGTTTATAGGCTGAGTTAAAAGATACATGCAGACGCTTTATAGCTATTGATTTCATCATTCCAGGCACCAGAATCTTATCATTCACTAGTCCACAAATATTTCCACAAGGTGCTGTAGTGAGCTCTCCTTGGACTGGGGCTGTCAAAGCTGAGTCTGATGCTGCTGCGCTTTACAACAGCTATTCACAGTTGAATTATTCTGACAGAAAAAACTCCATTAATCCGGGATCTTTATACGATAATTACAAAGGAGGAAAGCAGTTCCCATTTTCACAAGGCTCTAGTTCCTCCCTCCTTGGAGCTTCTATTAGCCAACCGCTTCTGGATGCTAATTTTGCATCCAGCAATGATAGCCGCAGTCAGAAAGTGTTCTCAAATGGGTTAAACCAAGTCATGGATTCTGACTGTGCTCTCTCTCTTCTGTCATCAACACCAACTGAGACTCGGCAGGTTGGTTTGAGCCACATGGTGCAGTCCAATCCCATCCACACGGGTCAGTCCTTAGTCCCAAGTCTGCACTACAATGGGTTTGGAATGGAGGTTAAGGAAAATTCTTCTGCTTTGGGTAGCAGCAATACCAACATCCATTGCCAGGGAATGTTTTCAATTGGGCCTCATGATAGTGATGGGTCATCTGCAACCGGGCCTAATCAAACACTTTCCTTCTTGTGGGAGTAGTAAGTGCCAATTCTAGCTAGCTCCCTTTTGTGAATTGTCATCTTCAAGCGGGCCTTTACAAATAAAAAAAATGTTACTGAATTTAAACTACTCTCATCTTTGAAGAGTTTTTTTTTTTTTTTTTTTTTTTTTTTGAGAAGGATTATCTTTGAAGAGTTGATTCGCTAAAAAGGTTCTATAATGCTATATGCAACAATTCTCTCACTGCGAAGTATATATAGCTGCCTGAAGTAGCTCTCTCTCTCTCTCTCTCTCAAGTCAATTTATTTTCTTATATATAACCTTTTAAAGTAAAACCTTTTCTTGCGGTATGTTTGTTTCATGTCAATTGTTTTTCGGTAGAAAATATTTTCAGTGGAAAACATTTTACCTTTCAATGTTTGGTTGCATTTTTTAAAAATGTTTACAAAAAATATTTTCAAGTATTTGAACCGATGCAAAATGAAAATTTTCATCTTTTTCTATGAAAAATTAAATGACCAAAATATCTCAAGAACTTCCAAAATTACTAAAATCCAATCATGCTATATTGGTCATTTGGTGGTTTTAAGGATATTTTGGTCATTTTGAAAGTCTAGATATTTTGTACATTTTGAAGGTGTATGGATATTTTTGTCATTTTAGATGTTCCAAGAAGTAATTCAACCATTTTGGAGTTTCTAGTGGTGTTTCGGTCTCTTTTTTTTTTTTTTTTTTTTTTTGGGGGGGGGGAGGGGGGGTTGATACATTTGAGCGTCTACGTGGTATATTGGTCATTTTGAAGGTTTTGAGGGTTTTTTTTATCAATAAGGAGATTTCAAGGGGTATTTTGGTAATTTTGAAAGTTTTAGGGAGTATTTTGATCATTTTAGAGTTTCTAGTAGTATTTGGTTAGATTTCATCATTTCAAGGGTAATTTAGTCATTTTGAAAATTTTGGTGGGTATTTTTATTCTTTTAGGGGTTCCATGAATATTTTAGCAATTTAGAGGTTTCAAGAGTATTTTGGTCATCTTGGAGTTTCTTAAGGTATTTTATTCATTTTGGGGATTTCAAAGGTATTTTGGTAAATTGGAGGTTCTAGCAGTATTTTGTGGTATTTTGTTGATTTTAGCTGTATTTTTGGCCTTCTGGTAATTTTTTGAGGTTTCATGAATATTCTAATCATTTTAGAGTTTTTTGGTGTTGATATTGTGAAGGGGAAACCTGGAACGTTTTCTTGGGCATAAGATATTTTATAAAACTATATTTTCTTGGTTATCAAATAAATAAATAAATAAACATTTTCAATTTGACTAGGATTTTATGCTATGTGAAACACCTGAAAACACTTAAAATATATTTTTTTAAAAATATTTTATGCCAAAACAAACACATCCTTAGTAATTGTTTAGTCAAATTTAATTACATTGTTTTTATCTTACCAAAATAAAATGTACAAAATGCACATATCATAGAGATAACAACTTCCCCCCAGCATAACTTAGCTTGAGTGTTAAACTTTATAATTGTTTATTTAATTTTATTTTGAATATTAGTTGAGTTTGAGCTTATCATCAACTATATTATTTGTTAAAGATTGGATTTTTCATTATTCAAACAAGTTTGAACTTGTTTACAAGCTACTTAATTAACTTATTTTTCTCTTGAATATAGTAAAAAAAAATCAATGCTAATAATTAATAATTAAATTATCATTGAAATTATATTATTTGAGTTAATTAGATAGAGACTTAAAAAAAAAAGATTTATCAACTTTTTATTTTTGAAAATTAATAAAATATATATATATATAAATAATTTTTACTATAAAATGGACTATTTATATTTTCAATAATTTACAACTAATAACTTATATCTTTATGAATCTATTTACAAACATACACACTCCAATCTAAAGTTTTATAAGTATTTATACATGTGTACATATAAACAATATTATATGTACTTAAATTGAGCCTTATATTTATAAGCTTGTTCATGAACACATTATTATATTTGAGTTTGGTTTGATTTAAAAGTGAGAGGCCTTAACAAGTTTTTCTTCCTAGGCCAAACTCGAACTGTTCGAGAATAACTTAGTTAATCTACAACCCTATTTTTAAGCAAACAATAATTTGTCTCAATTCTTATTTTGTTAAATTTCTCATCTTCTATTTTTTATTTTGTTTTTAAAGAGCATCGGTGACCACAAAAAAAAAAAAAAAAAAAAAAAAGGAAAAGAAAAAGGAGTTGTATTAAGTTATTCCTGGTATAACTTTAAACAATGTTACATCACCTACTAACTTTTTATCAAATTAATATTTTAAAAATATCACATTCGGATTACATGCATGTTCTCTTTGTTCTTAATATGCATACCAAATTTTGTACAAATTAAATATTGTTTACCATTTGATTTATAAACTCATCTTATATGTATTATTTTAAAATAGAAAAACTTAAATTTTACAGATAAGATTGCTATTAATTTTATATTATTTTAAAACTTTGCAAACATGAAGAGTACGAGAAGAGGTAGTTCAATGGACAGATTTGTCAAAATTTTTATTTAATAAAAAATATTAAATTATGTAACATTACTTAAAATTACATTTGGTGTGACTTGAAACATATGGTTGTGTGAGAGACCGCACTGCTTGAAGGGTGCTCTCAAAAAAGGAGATTTGGGTGTTTAGGGCACCTCTCTTTTGGGGTAATTGTGTGAAGTCGCCACTTATTTTTTATATAAAAAAATAAGAAAAAATAAAATACAATTACATGTCCAAAAATTCCTCGAATGATATTAATTGATTATGGAAATACAATTACATCATGGTAGAATAACTTTACAAGGCTTTGGTCCTAATACAATCTATGTAAAAATTACAAAGTTTTGAATATAGTTACAATCTACCAAAAACAAAAGACAAAACACTAGTCTACTTATCCAAAAATCCTAAGTTCGGGGGCTAGGTTATGGAATGAGAAGGTGTTAGGCACCCATTCTGCCTAGACAGAGTCTGGTCTTCTAGATTTTAATGACCATTATATACACTTTTGTATGACATTGAATGATATGTTGTAATACATGTAACAAACACTTTACTTGACAAAATTAATTTAAACAAATTTGTTTTATGAATATGCCCTATTCTCAAAGTAAAATCAGATCTGTTTTGGTAAGGGATAAAAAATGGGATTTTTGGTTAAGAGAGGATTCATATTCAAATCTATTATGCACGCATCATATATTTATGGAATTACATAAGAAAAAGAACTTTAACCTAACTATTAATTCATTCTTTGAAAATTCAAAATCTGCAATTTTTATTTAAGAAGAAAACTTTTTCAAAAAATTTTCAGATTTGTATTTAATGAAAATACAGATCTGTTTTGTGACCAGAAAAAATTACAGATCTATATTTAGTGAAAATATAGATCTGTTTTTTACTTGAAAAAATTTTCAGATCTGTATTTAGTGAAAATACAAATCTGTTAATGTTTAAAAAAAAGAGTTTTTGTGTTTAATTGCAAATTTTGAAATCAAAGAAGGATTAAAACATGTTAAACAATTAAAGAACATTCTAACTAAGCATGCGAATATGGCATATATAAATTGAGAACAAGATCATTATAAAATCAAACACATATTAACAAAAACTCATGCAATGAACAACTCAACATGTCAATTAAAAGAAAAGAACCATAAGAATGAAAATACCTACTTGCATGAGCGTACCCTTCATTGGAAGAATATTTTAGAAATCAAAGAAATTTTCACTTCTTTGAGGTTTAAAATTCTTTACTTACAAAAAAGAAATTCTTAAAGCCAAGGCTTCCAGAACGTCTTTAACTTAAGGGGAGCAGAGTAGTCAGAAAGGAAGGGCTAGAAATAAGGATCAGAAAAAAGGTATTGAATGTTGGGAGGCCTCCCCTATTTATAAAGGTTGGGATGCTTGAAAAATAAGTTGAATAAGATCAGATACGAATTGGAACGCGTCTTTATTTCTAAAAATTCGAAAAAGATATGTTTTATCTTAATCAGGAGGTTCTTAGGCCGAGCCGAGCATTTAGGCCAATCAGCACTTGGGAAGTGCCGATCGGCACTTGCCATGTGCCGACCGGCACTCCAAGAGTGCCAACAGGCCCTCTTGGGTGCCGAGCCCCCTTTTCAATTTTGGTTCGATTTGGACTCATTTTTTGAGGATTTTTGAGTCAAGAATTGCACCTAGACGCGTTTTTAATTCATAGTCTAAAAATTAATAACTTTTTCTTGATATTTAGGTCTTTAAAGTAATAATTATCTGATAGATAAATATTCCAAAAAAGACTTAGGGGGTGTTTGGTGTCGGTGTTTAAACAACGGTTTTCAGTGTTTAAATACCAAAAATACTTCTGACACGTATTTCTATAATACTCAAATACGTATTTCCACAACACTGAAAACTAAACAACAATACTTGAAAACCGCTACCAAATGGACCCTTAATTATCCACAATTTCTTTGTTATTTGATTATCCACTTTATTCCTATGCAAGCAAGCTTATTTTAGACACTAATCGACAACCAATCACAAAATTATTTAATTAATTTTAATTATTTAACCAATCAAAATTAATTCAAATTAATCATGCGTGGTTGGTTCCACCCAAACAAAATGCATGCAGACCGTGAAAACTTGATCATATGATATTTTTCAATCTGAAGGTTTGATTTAGGAATCGGACATATCGTCAAGACCGTTAGAATCTCAAGATCATTTTTATGATATGCAATGAATGAATTAATGCATGTAATTAAACTATGATTTTTGGGTATATAAATGGTCATCTTAGCCATCTTCCAAAATTAAATTATAGATGCAAAATTGAGTGTTTACAGGTTGATTTGACTTTTGTGGAAAGGAAAAAAATTGGGGTGTTGGGGTGGGTTTTCCTTGAACTTTTAGGTGAAAATGGGAATTCAATGTAACTAATTACATGTTTTCTGTACATAAATGTAGATACTACAAATGAGTCGTGAGGTTTCCAACTTTTCTTTTATACCAGGAAAATGTTTAGGATCATAGTAAATTTGCTTGGTAAACGGTAATCATTGTAAACCTCCAAGTGGATCGGATGAAAGTTATTACAGCAATGAGGCTCCGTCAATGTCTAATGATGGGCCTACTTGTCGGAGGGAAAACCCAAGAATATGACTGGTCATGAATGTGGTCAAATTTGATACTTGCTACCCAATGGGATGAAATATTACAAAGAGATCCGTGTACTACACGGCGTGTAGTACGTCCACAGTCACGAACACGTGAATTCTGACACAATTTAAAATAAGGAAAAAAATTCATTCTTTTGTATATATATATATATATATATATATTATTTTAATATGTGGTTGTTTGAGAAAAGAAAAAGTGAGGGTGGGAAAAAGAGAGAGAATAATGTTTTTTTATTATTTTATTAAGTAATTTATATTATTTTATTGGGTTGTATGTAAAAATAAGAGCTGGGATGTAGAGTGAGTTGTAAAATAGATTGGTAAAATAGATAAAGTAGTGTTTGAGAATGCAAAATAAATTTTTTTTTTTTTTTTTTTTTTGGCATCCCCGGATGCTAATGCCCTTATATTTTGACTATATTTTCAATTTGGTTCTTAAGTTTTCATAACTTCATTTTGATCCTTCAATTTTTAAACTTGATGCGCAGTTCTCACAATTTTAAGCTAGCAATGCAGTTTATTAATCACATAAATATTCTTAGTAAGTGAGATGACCATAGAAACTAAAATGACAATAAGTTTAAAAATAAAAAGACTAAAACGAAGTTATAAAAACTTAAAAGACCAAATTAAAAATATGGCCAAATATGGGGACCAAAAAAAGTATCTTTACTTAAAGATGTTAATGTCTTAGTATTTGTTTGGATTCACGTTTTGAACCTCACGTTTGCGTGTTTTTTTTTTTTTTTTTTTTTTTTTCCAGCGCGTATGAACAGTAACATCACATGGATTCACTGTGCAGGAGACAAAGTGCACTGTTCACGGGTCCCACGGCACTATTAACATATTTAAAAATTATTTTGCTACAGTGTTTTCAGTTTTCAGCAAAATAAGTTGTATCCAAACGGACTCTTAGTATTGTTTCTGTTTTTGTTTTTTGTTGGGAGAGGGAAGGGGGAGAGGCCGATCACGATCATGACCACGACTGCGACCATGACACTAGAGAGAAGAGAGAAAGGTATGTGCCATGGGATGGAAGCCCATTGGCGTGATATAATGTACTTTCACTATATATGTCACGTCCTCACATGTATGTGTTAAGTATGTGATAACGGTATCGCCCTACAGAGATTCAATTCAAGAGATTCAATTCAACGTACAAGCATGCAAGCTCTCACTAAAAAACTAGGGGCTGTTTGGTATGGCATTTTAAGCAATAATTTTCATTTTTTAAACAACATTACACGTATTTTTACACACTTTTTCACCCACACGTATTTCCAAAAAATACAAACAACGTTATTAGGACAACGTTACCAAACGGGCCCCTAATTTCCTAAGATTATTTAAGAACTAATAAAATGAAGAATATTGTTCTTCAAGATAATATATTATATCTTTCCACTAGTACACTGTAATTCAACTGTCAATTTTATAATTAGTTTAGATCAATGGTTCTAGATTAGGCTTTATCATGTAATTTTCATTTTTTTAGAATGTAACAAGGAAATCATATAATATAATTTTCTTGGATTGTATTTAGAAATAAAAGTTTTTTAATATTCTTTTTATCTTCTATAAAATGAAAGTTTCCATTCAATTAATAAAAATGATTTCTTTTAATAATGCTTTTTGTTCCTTCTATTTAATATAATAAATGGCAACTCCATGTAAAACTCTTGATCTAGAAGAAAATGCAATTATTTTAGTCATCATTTTGAGAGGAAACTAGCATGACCTCACCCATCATCGTGGGCCTCATTTAAGTTGAGGTCTAGGTCTCTTTACTCATTGGTAAGGCCAAGGGGCTTCACAGCTTGAACATTGATAGGGATATTTTAGCCATGAATTTAATACCCCTGAAGCATCACACAAAAAGGTCGACGGCACCCGCGTACCCGTCAGCTTCACGGAAACCAACGGAAGACTTAGGCCGACGACCCCAAATGTGACGACCCCACAATGAAACTGGATGGGCACCTGTGTAAGCCGATGGGAAACCATCGAACGGGTTAAGGGCCTGACGAGGAGGAAAGGCTGACAGATCCAGCGTGGCCTATCTTGGTCCCCACGAATACCTATACATGGAAATATCTTGCATGACAAGCAAAATAAAACCCATTACTCACCCGTATCTCTCTCATATGGAAAGGCACCCTAAAATCTTGGAAACCCTAAGTGCTAAGCTCTCCCAGCAAGGAAATATCCCTACGTTGAAGGGATTTCGATTCAGCACTCGCTACTATATAAGCACCAGACCTCCACCTTTCACAGGTACGCAGGAAATCCCTAGCTCTCTCACTATAGAGTTCTTAGAGATTTCTCATTCACTAACTTGACATTCGGAGGGTTCTTGGCCGGTACCACACCGGTGCCTTCTGTTTGGTCTGTTTGGTCCATTTGTTCTTTTTCCATAGGTACCTATTAGAGTGATTTGGAGCATACAACTCACTGACGATTTCAGCATATCATCAGTTGGCGCTGTTTGTGGGAACAACGAGTGATAAGCCATATTGCCATTTCAAAGACAAAGAGTTGTATGGTCCTAACATGATCGATGGCCACTACTAACCAAGAGACCGAGAACCCACCCAGCGCATTGGAGAGGCAGGTGTAAACCCTTGCCGTAGCGGTTGAACGGCTCACTCAGCAGAACCACGAGTTGGAACGACAGCTGGAGCAGCGGAATGACCAAGAGCCGAACAATCAGAATGACAGACAAGACAGGGACGAACGTGACAACAATCGTCCCCCGACGAATGATCACCAAGAAAGGGGCGACCAAGAAGAAAGCAATGCCATCAGTAGACGAGATCAGCAAGATACCAGTCGTCCCTCTGAGCTGGAGGTCGACACGTTGCGCATGGCACAAGAGATGCAGACGATGAAAGAAAAGATGGACATGATGATGAGTTCCCTGAGAGGAAGGGTATCCACCAACTTGGACGAACTAGTCTAACGGACCGACTCACCCTTCACCGCACCAATGACTTCCTTCCCCCTTTCGGCTAAGTTCCGAATGCCACAGGTGGAGGCATATGACGGTTCGCGGGACCTACTGGACCATTTGGAGTTGTTCAAAACCCTCATGCACTTGTAAGGAGATCCAGACGAAATTGTGTGCAGAGCCTTCCTTACCACACTAAAGGGGCTAGCAAGGGTATGGTTCAACAAGCTTACCCCGAACACTGTCTCAACCTTCAAAGAGTTAAGTGGACACTTTGTCACGCACTTCATCGGGGGACAAAGACACAGAAGATCCTCAACGGCCATACTAAGTATTACGCAGCAGGAAGATGAAAGCCTAAGGTCATACGTAACCCGTTTTAACAAAGAGGCCCTCCTAATTGACGAAGCTGACGACAAAGTCCTTGTTACTGCCTTCACCTGTGGGTTACGAACGGGGGAGTTTCTTTTCTCCTTTTACAAAAATGATCCAAAGATGATGACTGAAATGCTGTACAAGGCCACGAAGTACATGAATGCCGAAGACGCGATGATAGCTTGGGGGGACGGGCCGAGGAAGAGACAAAGACAAGACGACCATCGTCCGGACAGAGGAAGGAAGTTGTCTCGAACAAGTGAGTGAAGGGACGAAAGGAGATCAAAACCCCCGTCAGGGAGGACGACAAGTTTCACCCCTTTGAATACCCCGCTGGATCAAGTCCTAATGCAGATAAGGGATGACGTGGCGCTGACATGGCCAAATAAGCTGAAGGGCGATCCAAGCAAAATGCCCCGGAACAAGTACTGCCGCTTCCACCGGGTCCATGGGCATGACACCTCAGAGTGCTATGATCTCAAACAGCATATCGTGGCCCTCATCAAATAGGGAAAGTTACAACGGTTCAGCAGGGGCAGTGAAAACTCGCCAAGGGACCCCGAGTCGAACCAACGGGCTGAAGAGAGATCCAAACCCCCGCTCGGCGAGACAAGAGTAATCATAGGAAGAAACACTATGGCGGGGTCGTCCAAGAAGGCCAAGAAGACGTATTTACGTATGGTACAGAGCGTTCAGATTTCCGGACGGCCCCCAAAAGCTACGAAGGTCGACAACCCTGCCATCAGCTTCACAGAGGAAGATGCTAGACGACTACACCACCCTCATGACGATGCTCTGGTCATTATCTTGTCCATCGTGGACTTTAATACCCGACAGGTACTAGTGGACAATGGGAGCTCAGCAGATATCCTCTATTACCCTGCATTCTAACAAATGAGGATTGACCGAGAGCGTCTCCAGCCCTTAGACGTGCCGTTGGTGGGATTCGGTGGCACCAAAGTCTTTCCTATCGGAACCATTACTTTGCCAGTAACCATCGGGGCGTACCCTCAGCAGCTTACTAAAGAGGTCAGTTTCCTTGTCGTTGATTGCTCCTCTGCCTACAGCGCCATCATTGGTCGTCCCACGCTTAATGCATGGTGAGCGACCACGTTTACATACCACCCGCTGGTAAAGTTTCCAACAGAGTACGGGATAGGAGAAGCACAAGGGGACTAAATGGCCGCCCGTGAATGCTACATAGCCATGCTTGAGATGGACGATCATTTGCAAGTCTTGAACAATGAGGAAAGAAAGGTCACTGTAGAACCAACAGAGGATCTGGAGGAAGTCTCCTTAGACGACGATACCCCTAGCCGAACTACTTGTATCGACACACAAGCTGACCCTTTAGTTCGCAAAGAGCTTACCCTCTTCCTAAAGAGCAATCAAGACATCTTCGCCTGGAGCCATAAGGACATGCCGGGGATTAGTCCCAGTACCATGGTTCACAAGCTTAACGTATGCCCGTCCTTCCTCCCGATCCGACAGAAGAGAGGGTCTTCGCCCAAGAAAGGGACAAAGCCATAGCCGAAGAGGTACGCAAGCTGCTGGAGGCAGATTTCATCAAAGAAGTCTACTACCCCGAATGGTTGGCCAACGTGGTCATGGTAAAAAAAAGCAAACGGCAAGTGGAGAATGTGCGTAGACTTCACTGACCTGAATAAGGCATGCCCAAAGGACAGCTATCCACTCCCGCGCATCGACCTCCTCGTGGACTCTACGGCCGGTCATCAGCTGTTAAATTTCATGGATGCCTTCTCGGGATATAACCAGATCAGGTTGGATGAAGCAAACCAGGAGAAGACTTCATTTGTCACAAGCTAAAGACTCTTCTGTTACAAAGTCATGCCATTTAGATTGAAGAATGCAGGGGCCACATACCAAAGGCTTGTAAACAAGATGTTTGCCTAGCAGATTGGGCGAAACATGGAAGTGTACGTAGACGACATGCTTGTGAAAAGCTCATGGGGACTTAGCCACTTGGACAACCTCCAAGAGACATTCGATACCCTTTGCCTCTATGATATGAAGCTCAACCCCAGTAAGTGTGTCTTCGGTGTGTCGCAACATGGAGTATAAGCCAATCCCGAAAAAGTTTGGGTTATAATGGAAATGGCCCCTCCGAAGAATGTCAAGGAGTTACAAAGCCTGAACGGCAGGGTGGCAGCCCTTAATCGTTTTGTCTCTAGGGCAACAGATAAGTGTCTACCATTCTTCAAGGTGCTAAGGAAGGCTTTTGAGTGGATCGACGAGTGCTAGGGGGCATTTGAAGAACTGAAGGCATACCTCGTGTCCTCACCGTTACTCAGTTCATCCAAACCTGGTGAAGAGCTCTCCCTTTACTTAGTTGTATCCCCAACGGTCGTCAGTTTTGCTCTTATACGGGAGGAAGACCGAGTTCGATTACCCGTATGCTACACTAGTTGGGCACTTCGGGGAGCTGAGGGAAGATATCCCCCAATGGAGAAGCTGGCCTTCGCACTAATCACAGTTGCCCGAAAACTCAGGCCATACATCCAAGCACACACCATAGTGGTCCAAATAGATAAAATGTTGCCAAAGGAGGCAGCAGGGTGACTGGTTCTATGGGCGATTGAGCTCGGCGAGTTCGATGTCCAATACCGACCTAGGACCGCAATCAAAACACAAGCTTTAGTTGATTTCATTGCTGAATTCACAACAGGAGAGGACGAAGGAAAGAAACCGACGGCATGGATGATATGGACAGACGGTTCGTCTAATCAACGGGCCGGAGGAGCTGAGGTCCTACTACGGTCACCGGAGAGAGATACAGTAGAATGTGCGGTCCGCCTCCAGTTCTTAATGACTAACAATGAGGCCGAATATAAAGTGGTCCTTTCGGGCCTCGACTTAGCTAAAGCAGCGGGAGCTGAGTCAGCTGTTATACACTGTGATTCACAAGTTGTGGTCAGACACATCAATGGCGACCTCGAGGCAAAAGGGGAACGGATGAAAGAATACTTGAGCATGGTCAAAAGCAAGATGAGCGAGGAATTCCCGGTTAAGTTCGTACAAATCCCAAGGGAGGAGAACGAACAAGTAGATTGCTTGGCCAAAGCAGCATCAGCCGAGTATACGGACCTCCCCAGTCAGGTACTATCCTTCATCCAATATTCCCCTGCAATTGACAAAGTGGAGGTGCTGGTCATCCCCTTGGGAGTTGACTGGACAATGCCGATCATATCCTACCTCAGGAATGGAACATTGCCAGAGGATCGCAACGCTTTCCGTAGGCTAAAGGTACAATTGTCACGTTTCGTCATGATGGGGGATGTCCTTTACAAAAGGGGTTTCTCTCGCCTATATCTAAGGTGCTTGATCCTCAACGAAGTAGACTATGTTATGAGAGAAGTACACGAAGGAATATGCAGCAACCATTCGGGGGCACGCTCTGTTGGGATTAGTGCCTTTAAATCCTATTGTATGATGCTATGTATGATATTATGTATGACATTATGCATGACTTAATATTGTGTTTAATAAAGTTGTTTTATTATTATCTAAAATAATGGCAACATGAATATTTGGACATTATCATATAGTCCATGAGATGTATAGTATGTGATTTATGTGAAAAGTCACAGAAGATATAAATTACAAGTTTTTTGTAAACTCAGAATTGTAGTTTGTAGTCGGTGATGAAATTGGGCGTTTCATCTGCGAAGACTATAACATATTAACTAAGATGATTTGTCTTGATCATGGAAGTGGAAACTTCTAGTTGATATATTGATATGTTTTAAGAGTTAAGACATATTGAACTGGACCGCTATGAGATTTATTATTCTCCTAACAACTGTCAATTGAATAATAAATCTCACGACTTCTATTCACATGAACTCTTAATCCTAAGAGAATAATGGATCTGATCATGAAATGTAGGTTGCTTTGATATATCAGGAGTGAGATCTAAAGTAACGGTCAAAACTTCAGTATGTTGGGCAACCACATTTAGTGTTGATGGAACATATATTCTCAAGATGGAATTCATATTCTCTTAACGGAGATACAAAATATTCCCTTGAGATAAGTTTAATGGGTTTGTTATTCAGAGAGTTAGGCCTAACCACTTTAGTAAGGCTAAAATATATATTTATGAAATCGGATTTCATAAATATGTGGTGAATAACTTAAAAGGATTAAATCGAGTACTCAAGGATTAAGATGTAGTAATTCACAAAGTGGCAGTCTTCATTTATGATTTTGTGTTACTACGAATATTTTATGAAGGGGTTGCATGTACAATAAAGTCCTGGGATATAATTTGTTAATAAGGCCTAGAGTGCAATTATATTTATATAGTGGTATTAAATGACAGAAAAGCCTAAGGCCCATTGGAGCTAAAGTCTTATTTGTTCCCTTTTGGTCCCACTCCAAGCCACACACTAAATCCCAATTGAGAAGACCCAAAAGGCTAGGCCAGTTAGATAATCAGTTTTGTGAAGAGAAACATACAGAATTTTATAAAGATGAAATGGTTTGTATGTAATAAAAAAGAGACACTTTTTCATTCTCTCAAGAACACATACATATAACTGATTGAGAGACCACACATCTTGGGCATCAAGTGGAATTGGAGTGAAGATTAAAAGTATTCCTAAGTACTCTTCATCTTTGGTTTTGAATTTCACCGTATCAAGGTACACTCTCTTGTTCTTAATTCTAAAACTTACATAGTGCATGTTATCAATTGCAAATGGAGTAGATCCGTTAATTTTTCTGCTGCGTACATACATATTTCCATCACGCTCATTGGTTCACAAGCTGATACGAGCTGGATACTACTGGCCCACTATGCAGAAGGACGCCCAGTCCAACGTAAAGGCGTGTGGCAAGTGCCAACGCTTCAACAACATCGTACGACAACCGACCGAGGAACTTACACCAATGAACACCCCCTGGCCTTTCGCCCAATGGGGATTGGATATAGTTGGGCCCTTCCCCATCGCTGTATGACAGCTCAAGTTCCTTGTCGTAGGGATTGACTACTTCACCAAATGGGTCGAGGCCGAACCATTGGCCACTATCACAGAAAAGAATGTCTGTAGCTTCATTTGGAGAAGCATCATTTGCCGTTTCGGAATCCATAGGGCCCTCGTCTCTGATAATGGAAAGTAATTTGACAATGACGCATTCAGAGATTTCTGCCAACAGTTGGGGGTCAAGAACCACTACTCCTCTCCTGCTCACCCTCAGGCCAATAAATAGGTTGAAGTCACAAACCGATCCCTGCTCAAGATGATCAAGACTCAGCTTGAGGGGGCAAAGGGCTTATGGCCAGATGAGTTACCTAGTGTCCTGTGGACGTATAGGACAATGGTTCACACACCTACAGGGAAGACACCTTTCCGCCTCGCATACGAACACGAAGACGTCATCCCGATGGAAGTAGGACTGACCAGCCATTGAGTATCCCACCATGATGAAGGAAGGAACAAAGAAGGAATGTGCCTACAGTTAGATCTTCTTGACGAAGTCAGAACAACGGCAGAACAGAGGATGACTCGTTACCAGGACCTTATGACAAAGCACTACAACACCAAGGTCAAGCCTCGTCATTTTTAGGTTGGGGACCTGGTCCTAAGGAAGGTGACAACGGCCACTAGAGATCCCTCACAGGGTAGTTGGGCCCAAATTGGGAGGGACCCTACAAGATCGTCAACTGCCATAGGAAGGGGACTTGCTATTTGGAAACCCTCGACTGGCAGAGACTCCATCACCCGTGGAACACCGAGCACTTGAGGAAGTACTACTAGTAACAGTCAGATGCAGCTTATTTTATCGCTTTCTTTTCATTTTTTTCCATTTTTTACATCAAAAGTTGAATGTCAAAGACTTTAAGGATGTCACGTTTCTTTTTTAGCTCTTTCCATCATTAATAAGACTTTGATGCATTATCAGAAACGTTGCTTTACTCTCTACCCTTCAGTGGGCCACCTAAATCACACTAAGTCCTACTTATGGGGTGGACGGATGACCAAGGATACCAACATGTACCTGGTCTTACAAATTTTACTAAATCCTACCTACGGGGTGGATGAATGACTAAGGATACCAACGGGTACTTGGTCTTACGAATTTTATTAAGTCTTACCTACGGGGTGGCGGACGACCAAGGATACCAATAGGTACTTGGTCTTACAAATTTTACTAAGTCCTACCTACGGGTTGGACGGATGACCAAGGATACCAACGGGTACCTAGTCTAGTCTTACGAATTTTATTAAGTCCTACCTACAGGGTGGACAGACGACCAAGGATACTGATGAGTACTTGGTCCCAATAAATTATACAAAGTCCTACCAATTGGGTGGATGGGTGACCACATATACTGACGGGTACCTTAGTCCTATGGATTAAAAGGATATAGAAAGTTGACGGAATCAATACAACACATGCACAACCATAATGAAGCTAAAAATCACATAAGTATGAACAACGGATAAAAACAGTATAATTAAACTCAATGGGGCAAGAGTTTAAAAAATAGTATAATTAAACCCAACGGGGCAAGTGTTTAACATAGAAAGCCCAAAAACCAAAAAGGGCGTTCACTATTGTTTGAAAAATGAACTTACAAAAGCATAATTTAAATACAACTTAAAAAAAAAGGGGAGAATTTGGACCGAGGAGCATCAGAGGCTGTCAGGTTCGCAGTAGTCGGGCCGCATTTAGGCGACAGATCCACGGTTGACAAGACTATAAGAGCGACGGGGCCCTTAGGGACAGGCTGAGCAATGATCACGTCATCATCCTTCACCTCTTACTCAACCGTATGAGCAGAATCATCGGTCTCGCTGCTGTCAGCATCGTCCCCTCCAGGGTTCGGTGGTAAGGGTCTATGATGATTTGGGACAAGTCTAGGTCGGGGTAGATGGATCCGACCTGTTTTAAGCAGTCATCAAACCTGTAGCCATAGTATGTACCGCATGCGTCAAAGAAGGGCTACGAGACCTGGAACTCCACCACGGCGTCAGCCTTGGCCTTGTCCACCTGCTTATGAAGGGCAGTTAGCTCCATTGCCAAGTTGGTCTTTGCTTTCTTTGCCTCCATCCTAAGATTGGACTCCTCCTTTAGCTTTGTAAGCGTGGCCGTCAGTTCCTGGTTGAGAGTACGGACGACTTCCTTGTACTGGTCCCGCTCTTTGTTCTCAATCTTTTGATGCTTGCGAAACCGCTAGATCACCCCCTCCTTGGCCACGCATCTGTCTTGGAGGGCCTTCATCCTCACCAACGCCTAAAAATAAAAATAAACGACGGTGGTTTGGACAGATACACAAGAATTACCAAAGTAAGAACAACGGATACATACCCGCGACAGATCGAAAAGTCCTGAGGCCCCTAGGTCTTCTGTCGAGTGCTCCCCATAGGGGTCCAAATTCGTCTCCTTGATGATTGAATTGACCATCTCGATGGCATACTCCTTGTGCATAACAAGCCTTTAGACGAGATCATTTACGACGAGGCCCTTACTCGTTATCAAACCCTTGCCAGCACCATGCCGAGGGGGAGGAGGGGATTTACGCTACTGGACCCCAATGGAGGAACCTGTCCCCTTCTTGGGTGGACGTTCGTCCTTGGATTCAATTTTCCTCTTGTTGGATGCTTTGAGGACCACTTTGGGGACCAACGCTGACGTCTCCCCCTGTTGCTTACGAGCCACAGCTGATTTTCATATCAGCGCCCTCTGTCTGCCTATATCCATCTCTAAAAAAAAAAAAAAGCTACAGGACGAATAGAAAAACTAACGGACAAGTTATATAAAAAAAGGGGGGGGGGTTCAACAAAACACTGACGGATAAGGAAACTTACGACATCGTGAAGAAGCATGCAATCGTCGGGCTACGAGCGTCGGCTCGGGACCACTGCAAAAGGCGTGGAGGGTTTCAAGGGTGACCAAGTCCTTCCACTTCCTCTCTTCCAAAGGGATCGCCCACACCTTCCAAAGAAAGTTCTCCTGCTTGTCAGTTATCTCAGGACGGACGGAAGTTGAAAAACGAAAAGATTGTGTTAGATACGAGACTAGGCATAGCAAAGACATGAAAAGCAGAAGGCTCACCAGACTCCTTGAAAATCCCTCGTGTGTTATCAAACCCGTCGGGCATGTTGGCCCACTCCTCGAGCCTGCACACCTACTTCGTCCCCTTGACAAAAAAATACCTATTCTTCTAGTTTCTATTAGAATTTGGCATGTAAGACACAAGCTTGAGCGACGGCTTTCTAGCTAAAAAATGGTAGATACCCTTTGATGAGGATATCTGCTGGGGCTTGTAGCAATAAAAGAACACGTCAAGCGTAAACTAACGGTTCCCTCCACTCAACTGACCCCATATCACCTCAGCACCAATAAAAATCCTCCACACGTTTGGGGCAATCTAGTTGACGGATAAACCTGGGTAGTTGGCAAGTTAACGGCGCAGTTCCGTCAACGGCAACCTCAACCCTGCAGTGAATATAGCATTGTACATGCCCATATTCGCTATTTTACCCAAGTAACATCTCTCAAACTTGTCTGGCAGACGGATAGGGATGTTGTCAGGGATTTGGTGACGGTCGCGAAGGGTATTAAAGACCTTTTGAGACATGGTCGGATAGAAGTCATTCACCGTCCATATCTTAGGTAGAATAAAGGGTCTGCTACCTCTACTGTCCGTTTGGTCTATTGACTTGTCACTGCTCTCGTGACTTCCTTCACTCTCTTCTTCCTCCTCATCTTCCCTCTCCTCTCCTTCCTCTCCTTCGTCGTTTTCTCCTTCATTTGCTTCATACTCTTCCTCCTCCCCCTCGTCAGGAGAATGAGCAGATGATTCCCTTTCCGGGGACCAGGTTAAGCCCTCCTGGAGCCCACAACTTGTCCGGTAGACCTCGTCGTAGCCCACACCTTCACGGACTGACGACGACTGTTCACTCATCGCTTCTCTACCACCTGACACCTATTCACCTACAAGCGACAGAGGTATTCTAAGAACCTACTCGACGGGTCTCTATATAGACGACGACCAACTAAACATGAAAGAAAGAGATGAAGGTAACTTATAGAGTAGATCATAACTCAAAGCAGTGGACCCCTTGAAAGTGATGAAGCGATGCAAAGGACAAGCGCTCGAAGACAACGGGTGAACTCAAGCACTCTGATCTCTAAAGCTCTCCAAAGGATGAAAGTAAAATAAAAGGGACAATTGAGGGGAAGGGGAACTATTTATAAAGCGAAGAGGCGCGACAAATGAAGTGACTCTTTTGATTGAAAATGAGGCCAACCAGCGAGTGCCACGTGTCACCTGGCATTTAAGCTTAGGGTTGCCTACACCATTTAATGACACACTCTCCAATAAAACACCTAATTAATGATCATAAATACTCTAGTATTCTGTGGCCCGTCAGCCAAAGTTGACGGTTACACAGAGTAGGGGGCAGCTGATAGGGATAATTTTAGCCATGAATTTAATACCCCCGAAGCATCACATAAAAAGGTTGATGGCACCCGCGTACTCGTCAGCTTCACGGAAACTAACGGAAGACTTAGGTTGACGACCCCAAACGTGACGACCCCACAATGAAACTTGATGGGCACCTCTGTAAGCTGACTAAGAAACCATCGGACGGGTTAAGGGCCTGACGGGGAGGAGAGGCCGACGGATCCAGCGTGGCCTATCTTGGTCCCCACGAATACTTATACATGGAAATATCTTGCATGACACGCAAAATAAAACCCATTACTCGCCCGTATCTCTCTCATATGGAAAGGCACCCTAAAATCTTGGAAACCCTAAGTGCTAAGCTCTCCCAACAAGGAAAGATCCCTACTTTGAAGGGATTTCGATTCACCACTCGCTACTATATAAACACCAGATCTCCACCTTTCACAGGTATGCAGGAAATCTCTAGCTCTCTCACTATAAAGTCCTTAGAGATTTCTCATTCACTAACTTGACCTTCGGAGGGTTCTTGGCCGGTACCACACCGGTGCCTCTGTTTGGTCCATTTGTTCTTCTTCCACAGGTACCCATTGGAGTGATTTGGAGCTTACAATTCATTGACGATTTCAGCACATCATCAAACATATTGCTTGAGATGATTCTTGGGGTTTCCAATTTTATTGAGAGGATTCATCTTTGACATTTTGAAGTTTGGTGGAATTTGGACGTGGGGCAATGGACACAGTCCTTCTATATTAAGCATATGGTCTTCCATTCCCTGAGAATTAGGATCTCTTCATCATATCCTTAATCTTCTTAATTTCATAAACTACTTCCTGGGTTTCCCTTGATTGTTATTTCCTCTTGAGTTCCTTGTTGATCTTAGCCTTGTTTTCCACAATATAATCTCCTTCACCACTGAATATAAAGTCTTCATCTTGAGCTTGTTGAAGAATTTGTTTTTGTTTGGCCTAAGTATTCTCAAGATGATGCAATTTCTCAAGGCTAGGAGCATTCATATTAGTTATTATATCTTCCATCTTCTTAGTCGTTTATATGAGGTTCAAGACCAAGTAGGTCATGAGAGATCCTTTTTAGTTGTTATGGTGGGTTAACTACAAGGGAGATTGATCCTTATTCCTTATGAGATTCATTTAATTTCATGAAAATTATCTATAATAGATTTCATTTGACCATGCTCTCAGAATGAGAATATAAAGCTTAGCCAAAGCCCAAGAAAGACAAGGTTTAAATTGGTAAAACATGGAGACACATCAACTAGATAACAGACTTAAAACCTAAAGAGAGATGACTATTGACCTAAAGCCCAAGAAGAAAGAAACTTACAACTTACTAAATAAGGATGAAGTGGGTCTAAAACCTTCGAAAAAGAAAGATGCATGCACCTTGACATGACAAGGGCCTAATGCCTCTAGACAAAGCTAGAATGTCCTAAGGGCCCAAACAAACAACAAGAAGTGTTGATACCTTTAAACAACTTGGAAATGAGTCTAAGGCCCAAGCGAATAACAAAGTAGACTCAAAGCCTCAATGAAACAAGGATGGGCCTAAGGCCTAGATGGAGAACTAAATTGGCATAATACGCCCCTAGGCAAAACAAGAATAGGCTTAATGCCCAAATAAAGAACTATATGCCTAAAGCCCCTAGACATAAGAAGGCTGGGTCTAAGTCCAAACAATGAAAAAGATAGGCCTAAGGCACCTAGACACTGTTAGTTATCTTGACGGTGGAATCAAAAAACAACCCCATATCCTAATAGCATACTGGATATGAGAGAGAGAGAGAGTATGGGTTTATTTTTGGGGTACATTTATGAAAGATTGTTGTTTAAAATGTTTTATTTAAAAGTATGAGGTTTAATATTTCCTAATGATAAAACTCTTTTTTTTCACCTTGCTCCTAATAACTATGGATTGATAATAATTTTCAGCTTAATACATATATTCTTAATTTTCAATCAGATAGCATATATTATCTTAAAACTTCTAGAACAAAACCTTTTCTTTTCTTATTAGGAATCATTTTCATTCTTTTTTTTTGTCGAACTGTATGCATGATTTGAACCCTTATTACCTGGTCCATAAGACATCAATTTTACCATGCCACAAGTATGTTTACATATCAACTTTTTAGGAGCAAGGGCTAAGCATATAGAAGTGGACATTATTATTATTATTATTTAAAGAAAGTTGGATATCTCTTGTAAAGGTTGTCGTATGGCAAATTCAATCAAGAATATTGCTGCAACATTTTTTATGGGGGAGTGGGTTTGTGAAGGAATTAAGTATATATATAGTTAATCCTTTGGTCCTATTTTGTGATTTAGACATTAGTATGTCATCTTTTTTACTATATTCTAAAACACACGTTCCCTACTAAAAAGTTAGTGATCAATGTTTTAGTGCTTTCTTCTCTTGATCCTTTATTTCATTCAAATTTAAATGCTTAAAAATTCTTTAATGTTTTTATAAAAGTAATTTTGAAAACTCTCAACCGTGTGAAGTATAGGGTGAAAGTCTGATCTCATAAAAAAGTGATATGTTCACAACATTTTTACAACAAATTCTAAGTGGCAGGTTGTTATTGGTTGTTATTACTGGTTACAACAAATTCTAACCACTTATAATTTGTTGTAAAAATGTTGTCAACGTAGCACATCTCAATCTCATAAAGCATATTCTACCATACATCGTGGCGTTAAAAAGGTAGTGAAAAAACTCCTATAGTCTGTCGTGAAACGCGAGGAATAAAGCAAAAAAAATGATGTTCTCTTTCGGTTGGGAGGTGTTTATTGATTCTTACTCTTTAATTTGTGATTACCAATCTGAATCCAAGACTTGTGCTTTGCTCGACATACCGTATCATCGATCCTTAATCGGTGAAAGTTTCTAGGAATGATCGCACATTCTTTACCGTGTTGCATTACATGGTTTCCGAACACTTTAAGCTATAGTTAAGTTATTCTGTTTAGTAAGGACTATGAAAGTATGTGGGAAGCTGCATTTTTTGGTCGGAAATAATAATTCAAATAAAAAGTTAAAACGAGTCAAAAGCTTAAGGCGGGGGGGCATATAAATCACTTTATTTCACATGACGGTGCCTTAACTGTACCAAGAAAAGTTTAATTCTTTTGGCTAATTAATTGGACGATATTGATAAAGAAGAGAATAACAATTGCCCGTATCTTTCTGGTTGGCTGTGAAAGTATGTATCCTCGCCAAGTTCTTTGTAATCCATATCTTAGAGCACTGTTCAAAGCTCTAAACACATGAAATTAAGGGAATATATTTCTCCCACATACAGAGCCTAGTACTGAATCGGATCGTGTTTATATTATTTTTGTCTAATCAAAGTGGGCCATCCAAGATTTCATGAATGTCTAAAACCATTTTAACTTGATTCCTTAGTGGATGCAATTTGCACGTGACAAAGTTTAGGAACACAATTTTTGTATCACAATTTTGATAGGTGATCGGCTGTGAATTATAAAATAAACAGGTTCTTATAAAAATAATTGCTTACTACTCACTGTGATCAATGATAAAAGTTTTATGTTATTTCATTTTATTCGTTGGATAAACAGTTATATAAGTTATGGCATTAGAATAACTCTTTCCACATACAGGGCACCACATTAGTTCCTTCAAGTGCAATTAATTACAATATCTTTTGGAAAGAACCTCAGGGTTAAACTAGTCTTATCAACGACTGGATTTGGTATCAATCTCTATAAATAGCAGGCACACCTCTTGCAATCGATATAGCTCAACATCTTCTTCAGTTTCAATATCCAAAATGGAGAAAGACCACAAGCGTAGAAGCTTCATCAAAAGCATATATCAAGCCAAGCCATTAGTGCCCTTACACCGTGGCAGCAGCAAGGTCAAGCCAAGCCCACAACCTAGCCACTATTGCAGTAGCAAGGGCACCAGTTTCCACACGGAGCAGTATCTTGCTAACCCTTCTTCATCGATGCCAAAGGCATTATTCTCAGCAAAACCAACCGGTTTGCATGGCTACAATGGAGATTTTCACGGCCCTAGTGATTACGGCGGTGACGAAAACGTGGACAAGAAAGCTGCCAGCTACATATCATACGTTCGAGAGCGTTTCAAACATGAAAAGGTTGATTCGGATCACAGGATGTAGCAGGAAATTCTCAACAGATCATCTAAACAAATTTTCAGAAAAAAAAAAGAAGGATAAAAAGAAACCTGAAGCAGAGACATGGTAATGATTTATATTATGCTTTGCAAATCTTAACGTGTCCTTTTTTTTGTTGGAACACTTTATGTATCTTTTATCCTTCGTATTATCATGTATATTAATTTTAACGTTTCCCTTTTGAAGTAGTTCTAAAATGTATGAAGTCACGACATGTATCTTGTCATAAAGATTTAGAATGTCTAGATTAAAAGCTCTTTAAATATATTTTATAGTCACTTTCCTTTTTTCTTCTTCTTCTTCTTCTTCTTCTTCTTCTTCTTATGCTTTGCTTATGGACTATGGTTCAGAAATGTATGTGATAATTGTATTAGAATTATGTGATTAAATTATTAAATCTACAATCTCCTAATAGTTGAAACTTTTTGGAGAATCAGTAATTTAATATAGTATTAAAGCAGGAGATTAGAGTTTGATCTATGTCTCCTTCATACTTCGTCTTATTTAAAATCTCATGTATTAGGCCTCACCTATTAAAAAAAAGTTTGAAATTATATGTGAAGAAGAGTGTTAGAATTATGTGGTTAAATAATTAAATCCATCATCTCATAATAGTAGCTTAAACTTTTGGAAGAGCCTCACCTATTAAAAGAGAGTTTGACGCCACACATGAGGAAGAATGTTAGCATTATATAGTTAGAATTATGTTGTTAAATAATTAAATTTATCATCTTCTAATAGTTCAAGTATGTTCGACTGGAAAACAAAATATTCAATTACTTATCTTTTATGGCATAAGAATTTAGTGACGTATTGCCAGCCTAGGTAAGAAATGAGAATGTGGGACGTCATAAATAATAACTTTGTGCTCAAAATGATTGCATATACTTGGAGCATATTACGAGTTAGGTACGAAATGTTGAATATGTTCTCACCAAACCATTCACAAAAGGTGAAATGGCCAGCGGATTATTTGTAAGCCCAGAATCATCTATCAAATAGAAGGACAGATTAAAATATGAGCTTTTTCTTATCCTCTAATGGGAAATCCTCATTGTTAAGTGGATTTATTTGGCTTAAATTCCTTTCCTAGAAAAAGAAAAGATAAAAAATAATACTTGATTCCAATCCATTTGAGACAGGCATATCAGGATTCTTAATTCCTACACATAACATGCACATATATGGTGGTAGAGTATCGATGGTGCAATATCTTATTTAGTGGATCACATCTAGATATGAATCATATGATGTGAAGCCGCGAGCATACCACCTGAAGTAGGGCATACTAGTGAGACTAGTTGCCAAACCTACGCATAACCATGGAAAAGGTGCCACCCTAGCTTCTTCTTCTATTTTCCCCTTTAAAAAATCAGTTCCGGAGGGACGCGAGAATGGAGACATTATAGTAGACAGGGCTGTATACGGTGCGGTGCGGCTGGTTTTTTGGGGCATTTTTGCACCGCACCTATAGGAGCGGTTTTCCCTCATCCCTAACCGCACCTCACCTGTGGAGGGGTGGGAACCGGTTTACACAAGGTGCGGTGCAAAATACCGGTTCGGTGCGGTTAGTTCGGTTAATTCCTCACTTTCTCAGGAACCAAACACAATGCAATTAACAACCCAAACCACATCATACTCATGAAAAAAAAAAAAAAAAAAAAAAAAAACCCAAAATGCCAAAAAAAAAAAAATCAAAAGAAAACAAATTCACAATCTTTCTCTCAAACATACCCATTTCAAATCACAAAAACCCAAATAAAAAAACTAAACCAAACCTATAAAAGATCAAACAAAACCATTGAAAATAAATTACATAAACAAACCTGGTAGAAAGCATTACATTTGCAAGGAAGAATATCTGAAGTCAAAATCATCACTAGAAACTCTTGAGAATATTGTGACAAAGAGGAGAGAGGAGAGGGTGAAACTCCAAAAAACACGGCATCAAGCACTAGATTGCGGTGGCAGCAAGCGACGGAGGTTGAGGACTTTTGTTGCTGACTTGCTGGGACTGGAAGAGGCAGGCGGATGAGAGTGAGAGATAGAGAGGGTGGGTAAATAAACTTAGGGTTTTAAATTAAAAGGACAAAATTTTTTTTTTTTTTTTTCCCTTGTCCAAGGGTCGTCCAGAGCACTGTAAAAGTTACTGCTGTTCTTTAGATGTGCCTTTACATTAGTTGTTAGATGTCGTGCCACGTGTCATGACCTCATTGATGATTAGTCGCGTCGATTTACCTTTTCGAGGAATATGCCACATGTCGTTCTCTGATTGGTTGTGTTGTTTCAAATTACAAAATTTACTGCCTATAAATAGTGGAATTCCTCTCCTACCCTTCACATTTCTTAAATTCTCTCCCTTGACATTCCTCGTCCAATGCCTCGTCTAGAAGTATTTCTGCATCCCTAGTCTTCCTTCGTCTAAAGCTAGGTACTCTCCTCATCCTCGTTCTTAGGTTTTCCTTCAAATTTCAATATGTCTGAAGTTGTCGTCTCTTCGTCTAGTAATAGTGTAGATAAGGCTATAGACGAGTACCATGACTTAACCAGTTAGCAGTAGAAGTAGTAGTAGTGGGAATACCACGGACGAGGAATACACCTCTAGTGTTCCTGGGGTTCCTCTAGAGGTTTTCCAAGAGCATCTTAGGACGAGGGAAGCTTCCGGGTCTTGACCTGGCACCTCGACGAGCATTCCTTCGTCCCCTCTTTTAGACGAAGTAGAGACAGTGTACAGTTGTGCTGTAGGCATCCCTTCTAAAACAGATGAAATGAGGCTTACTGCACTTAAGAGTTGGTACTAGATCCCAGATGATCTTAACCCTAGGTTAGCCGTCCGTAGGGAGTGGTGTTTTAACCCTCGTTTTGGGATAGGCGTCTATAAAGCTTACCTTTTGGGGGGACTTAGGTTACCCCTTAATGCCTTTGCTAGGGAATTATTCACTAGGTTAGGTTTAGGAGTGTGTCAATTTAACCCCAATGCATGGAGACTGGTCGTCTCTGTGCAAGTTTTGTGGAGGAAAGTGTTTGAAGGGGATCGTCCTCTCACTGTGGACGAGTTCCTCTTCTGCTACAAACCCTCAGAAATTAACCAATCCCTTGGCTTTTATCAATTCACAACCAGGGGTAAAGATTGTAGATTAATTAAGTTTTTGGTAACGTCTGACAGAAACTGGAAGACGGAGTTTTTCTTCGTCTCTAGTTTCTGGTCTGGGCACCCTGTTGAGGTTGGCAAGGATCCATTTTCCCCTTATACTGGAAAATTAGGGAACCTTCGTCTTGAAGGTATGTTTTGTTTTGTTTTGTTTTGTTTTAAGTATTTTAATCTTTTGCTTATAATCCTCTAACCCTTCTCTCTCTCTTTTTTATAGCTGTTGGACGACCCTCTTCAAGCAAATTTTACCGTGACTGCATCCATAGAGCTCGTCTTTACGCTGATAGGAGTTTCCATTCGCTGGTGACCCTTCAATGTCTTGCTACGTGGGGACTCGGTCCTGAACCATCTGCTGAAGCTATTGCTCACGAGCTCACTATCCGTAGACGTAAGTTTTCTTTTTACTTAGAAATTATCTGAGTATTATTTGAGTTATATTCTTTAGCTAAACCTTTTTTTTTTTTTTTTTTTTTAGGGATGGCAACCATAAAGGAGAATAAGGGAAAGGAAGTGGTGGACGACGCAACCAGGCCTGAGGCTCAATCCCAGCTTCGTCCTTTCATTGGGGACAAAAGAAAAACTTTATCCAAGACGCTTGACTTGGGAAACCTTCCCAGTCGTCGAGGAAAGAAGGCGAAGCATGGGTCGTCTAGACCTGAGGTTGTCAAGCCTAGTCTTCCCACCTCTTAACTGTCTGTCCAAATCTTTGATGTTGACTCATCCATTCCCATCGAAGTCACTCCGGCCAAGACCACTGCGCCTACCTCGGCTCAGCCTTCCCAGAGGGTTCCTATGAACCTTCTAGAAAATGAGGACTTAGCTTGGGAAAGGTTTGAGAAGGCTATAACTGGTAAGGACATGGCTGCATGCTACGACATGTCCTTAAAAGAATTTGAGCATTCTGGTGTTCATGATTTTTTAAAGGTATGTAATTACTTTTACCTCGTCTTGTCATAGTAATATGTATATATATTTTTTAACAAAATTTTTAATCACCTATGTTGGCAATGTCAAAGTTCATAGCTGCGTCCAAGCAGGCCACGGAGATGGACAAGACGAGGATCTTGCTTGAGACGAGGATCCAGGAGGTCAAGGATGACTGCAAGGGCTGGGCTGAGGTGGCAACAAAGGCTAAAGACGAGGCCAAGGAACTGCAGAACCTCGTCGAAGAGCTCAGAGCTGACATTGTTGAAAAGGACACTCATTTTGACTACCTTCAAAAAAGGAATGACAAGCTGAGTACCCTTCTTAACAAGGCCAAAGAAAACGTTGTAATGGAGTTCAGAGCTTCCAAACAGTTCACTAATCTGTTGGACACCAACTATGCAGCTGGCTTTAAAGACTTTCATATGGACGCTATGGAAAACTTCCCTGAAGTTGACTTTAGCTCCATCAAGCTCAACCTTGGCGCTGCAAGCTCTCTTCTCCAAACGAGTTCTGAAGATGTTAATATTGAAGATGATGCCACCACTTAGCCTGCCCAGGACGAGCCTAACGCCGGAGATGACCCCCCTCAATGAAAGTTAAATTTTAGCGTCTTAGTTTCCTTTGAACTTTTCTTCCCCCTTTTTTTTTATAAGGTCCATTGTTTTGGACCATTTGAAGTTATTCAAGTACATTTTACTCATCTATGATATTTAGGACGAGCTTCCAAACAGTTTCCTTTTAGGCTTTATTTTATAAGGGTTTTTGGATGGTGGTCGTCTAACCTTTTTCTAAACTTTTATGAATGAATGTGTATTTCCATCACTTTTTCATTTACTATTGAACATGTTATTGTATGGACAAACTTTTCTTTATTTACATCATCCATTATATTGGTTTCAAGTGTGGTCTGTCCACTCATTAAGGCATTTGGCTCGTCCATGACAAGAATTTCTTCATGTTTAACATCTTTACCATTCTTTAAATTTTGCAAGTATAACTCATCTTACGAATGACATTGGTTTTACCAGCTTTAATCGTCCAAAGATTTGATAGTTGGTTCTATTTTTCGTTCATAGGACTCATCTTTTAGGCAAGACGTTTCCAGCCTTTTACTCATCCAAAGATTGGATTGTTTTAGCTGGTTATACTTATCCATGGACTTTGAATATTCCTACGCACGCACATTTTCACATCCATTAGTTGGACGAATATGCTTCAAGCTTTACCTCGTCCATTGTTTAGACGTGTGTGCCTTTATTTTTCTTTGTTTTATCCTTATTTTAAGGAAAGCTTGATAGACATTACCTCCCTGCGTCTAGAGATTTTACTCGTCTTAGGCCGTTAGCCTTCTTGTGGATGAAATCATGAAAATTAGAAATTCATACATCACATATATTGGAAATCCAAATTGTATATATGTAACATAAACATCGTCCATAAGCATGGCACATGCTTTAGAAGCCAGTGCCTTTTAGGGAATTAAGAATACATATGGATCGTCTATGACTTCGTCCATAGCGCATAGTTTAAAAACTAATACACCTTTAGGGAATTAAAATACAACACATAGTGTTAATAAAGAACACATGTAACAGAAAGCAAACACATAACAGAAAGCAAACATATGTAACAGAAAGCAACAAACTTTACTTCATCCAGAGTGACAATGCCTAGGATGATTTTGTCCATGGTGCTCGTCCAGGCTGACCCCTTACTGATAATATCTTCTTAAATGCTCGACATTCCAAGGGTGCTCTAGCTTTCTCCCATCCAGGGCTTCTAAGTAATACGACCATTGCCTTTTGCAATTAATAACCTTGTAGGGTCCTTCCCAATTAAGTCCCAGTTTCCCATGGGCTGAATTTCTGGTTGTCAAAGAAACCCTTTTTAGGACGAGGTCTCCAATGCTGAAATGCCTGGGTTTGACCATTGCATCATATTGTCTAGCCATGAGGTATTTATACCTCGCTGTCCTTTGCTCCGCATTCATCCTTACCTCGTCTATCAGATCAAGGTTGAGGCGAAGTTACTCCTCGTTATCCTCATCCTGATACTTCATCACCCTGTGGTTTTCCATATGCACTTCTGCAGGTATCACTTCTTCGCTTCCATAGGCTAGTTTGAAAGGGGTTTCCCCTATGGGGGTCCTCACAATCGTCCTGTAAGCCCATAAAACTCCTAGTAGCTCGTCTGGCCATACTCCCTTTGCCCCCTCAAGCCGAGTCTTAATGATTTTCAATAAGGATCGGTTTGCCACTTCTGCTTGACCATTTGCTTGTGGGTGAGAGGGTTAGGAATAATGATTCTTGATTCCAAATTGCTCGTAGAAGTCTCTGAAAAGCGAATTGTCAAATTTCCGTCCATTGTCTGATATTAATACCCTAGGTACCCCAAACTTGCATATAATGTTCTTCCAGACGAAGTTTTTGACATTCTGCTATGTGATCTTTGCTAGGCGTTCTGCTTCCACCCACTTAGTGAAATAATCGATCCCTACTACTAAAAACTTCATTTGCCTAGTTCCAAGTGGAAAGGGGCCCAAGATATCCAATCTCCATTATGCAAAGGGCCATGGGGTCATCATCGAGGTGAGATACTCTGATGGTTGTCTAGAGATATTGCTGAAGCGTTGGCACTGATCGCACACTTTGACATAAGCTTTAGCATCTGCTTGAATAGTTGGCCAGTAGTAAACTGCACGGACGACTTTATGGACTAATGCTCTTGCTACTGAGTGGTTTCCACATGCTTCTTCATGAACTTCCCTCAACATATAGTTTGAGTTTTCTGGAGCTAAGCACCTTAAGTAAGGCTAAGAAAAGCCTCTTTTATATAGTACCTCGTCTATGAGGACATACTTGGTAGCTTTGATCATCAATCTTCTAATCTCATCCTTGTCCTCCAGAAGTCTTCCATCTTTAAGATAAATTACTATTGGAGTTATCCAATTTTCTTTACCTTCAACCTACTGTATCTCTAGAAGATCTATGCTCGGCATGTATTGGACTTTGTCTTACTTTTCCATAGCTCCCCCTGCCGAAGTTGCTTTTGCCAAAACGTCTGCTTCCATGTTTTCCTCCCTCGGGAGCTGAACAAAACTGGCTTCTTTAAATTTTTTGACAAGCTGCTTTACCCTGCTTAGATACTTCTTCATCCGATCTTCCTTAGCTTCACACATTCCATTCACTTGATTGATAATCAACTATGAATCCCCTTGGACGACTACTGACTCCGCTCCTAAGGACTTAGTCAATTCCAATCCTTTAAAGAGAGCTTCATATTCAGCTTCATTATTGGTGGTTTGGTATTGTAGACGGGCTGCATATTTCAACTTATCTCCTTCCGGGGACTTGAGTATAATTCCAATTCCTCCTGCATATAACGTGGACGAGCCATCCATATTGATGACCCACCCCGTCTTGCTCACCTTGGTTGGGAGTGAGCTCTGCAATGAAATCCGTCAATACTTGTGGTTTTATCGCATTTCTTGGTTGGTACCTGACATCAAACTCGCTGAGTTCTATGGCCCATTGGATTAGTCGTCCTGCAGCTTCCAATTTGTTCATCGTCTTCTTTAGTGGATGATCTGTCAAGACATTTATGACATGAGCCTGAAAGTAATGCCTTAACTTTCTAGAAGCTGTGACCAAAGCAAAGGCTAGCTTTTCCATCATTGGGTATCATCCTTCTGCCCCTCTTAACGCTTGGCTTGTATAATAAACCGACTTCTGTATCTTCCCTTCTTCTCTAATCAACATTGAGCTCACTGCATGCAGGGACAACACTAAATACAAATATAATTCTTCACCTAGTATAGACGGGCTTAGTAGAGAAACTACTGTGAGGTAGGTCTTGAAAGGCCTTTTGACACTCATCCGTCCATTCAAATGCCTTCTTAAGAACCTTAAAAAATGAAAAACACTTGTCAGTAGCTTTAAAGACCAACCTATTAAGGGCAGCAACTCGTCCGGTGAGAGATTAGACTTCTTTGATGTTCCTTGGTGGCTCCATATTCAATATTGCCTGGATTTTATTGAGATTCGCCTCAATTCCCCTGTGTGAAACTATGAACCCAAGAAACTTACCAGACAATACTCTAAAAGCACACTTGCTCGGATTCAACTTCATGTTATATTGTCTAAGCATATCAAAGGTCTCTTAAAGGTCTTCCAGATGCTTTTTCTTGTCCAAACTCTTTACCAGCATATCATCTATGTAAACTTCTACATTCCGTCCAATTTGTGGACGAAACATATGGTTAACCAGCCTTTGATAAGTTGCTCCCACGTTCTTCAAACCGAAGGGCATCACCTTATAGCAAAACAAACCTTGGCTGGTAACAAAAGATATCTTCTCTTGGTCCACCTCGTCCATCCTTATTTGATTATAGCCTGAGAAGGCGTCCATAAAACTTAGCAATTTATGACCCGCAACTAAGTCCGCTAGCTGGTCAATGCATGGCAACGGATAGCTATCCTTTAGGTAAGCTTTGTTTAAATCGGTGAAGTCCACGCACAGCCTCCACTTGCCATTAGCTTTCTTGGCCATCACCACATTGGCCAACCAGTCTAGGTAATAAACTTCCCGGATAAATTTTGCCATGGTTAACTTCTAGACTTCCTCTTTAATAGCATTATCTCGTTCGAGAGCAAAAACCCTCTTCTTTTGACGCACAGGCTTGGAGGAAGAATACACGTTCAGATGGTGAGTGATTACACTTAGGTCAATACTCGGCATGTCCTCGTGACTCCATGCGAATACATCCATGATTTTCTTCAAAAAATGGACAAGGTCTTGCTTCGTCTTCATTTCCATGCTTGTTCCAATCCTTGTGAACTTCTCGGGGTTACTTTTATCCAAAGGAACATCTTCCAATGCTTCTGTGGGCTCCGTGGTAACCCTTCTTTCGTCTATGCTTATCGTTTGCACGTGTGCTCGTCCATGGCCAACATGGCTAGATAGCATTCTCTGGCGATTAATTGGTCTCTTTGCACTTGACCCACTCCGTAATCTATTGGGAACTTCACAAACAAATGGTAAGTAGATGTTACTGTCTTCCAACTATTTAAAGTCGGTCTTCCAATGATAGCGTTGTATGACGACGAACAGTCCACGACAAGAAAGTTTACTTCTTTGGTTATCTGTTGTGGATATGCTCCTACCACCACAGGTAACGTAATGGTATCCATGGGCTACACTTTCATCCCTCAAAATCCTACCAAGGGTGAATTTACTAGACGAAGTTGATCTCGTCCAAGCCTCATTTGCTGGAAAGTAGGGTAGTATAAAATGTCTGCCGAACTCCCAATGTCCACCAACACCCTTCTGGTCGTATAATCAGCAATAAGCAAAGTGATGACGATCGCGTCGTCATGTGGGTGGTGAACCCTTTCAGCATCCTCGTCCGTGAACGTAATGGCTTGCTCGTCCGTTACCCTCTGCCTTAGGGATCATCCTGAAAGTTGGACGTTTTGCACTACCTTCAGGTACGTCTTCCTTGACTTGGAAGATTGTCCTGTCGAGATTCCTCCTATGATAACTCTTATTTCTCCAAGTGGAGGTCGTGACGACTCTTCTATCTTTCCCTTCAACTTCTCATCTTTGTGATCTCGTCGAAGGAAATTTCTCAATTTTCCTTGCCTAAAGAGATTCTCTATCTGCTGCTTCCAATCAAAACACTCGTCTGTGTCATGCCTATGGTCTTTATGGAAGTGGCAATACTTGTTCCTATTACACTTGTTGAGATCTCCCTTCATTTTTTCTGGCCACTTCAAGGAAGGATTATCCTTGATTTGCATAAGCACTTGTTCAAGTGGCATGTTCAAGGGCGTGTATTGCTGACTCCATGCTGAAGAGCTTGCCTTCTTGTTGTCTCGATCTTTCTTCTCTCCCGCCCGTGCCTTCTTTGGACGAGGATCCTGCTTAGGATGGCGTGGGAGATCTGCTTCCATTCGCTCGGCTCTCTTCCTCTTCTTAGCTATAATTGCGTCTTCTGCATTCATGAAGTTTTAGGCCGAATGGATGAGTTCAGCCATGGTTTGAGGCTCTTGCTCATAAAGCTTATGGATGAATAAATCAGAGTTAACTCCATTAGGGAAGGCTATCAATAACAACTTGTCGGCCATCTCGTCCACCATCAGGGCTTCCTTGCTGAAACGGGTAATGAAGGACCACAAGCTTTCATTTTCCCCTTGCTCTATGGTTAACAGGCTGGAAGAGAAACGTTTATGCCTTTGCCCTCCGATAAAATTGTTGACAAACAGCTTACTCAATTCTTCGAAAGAACTCACAGTATTCTGAGGTATCTTGCTGAACCACACTCCTGCTGGCCCTTTAAGGGTGGTAGGGAAGGCCCTGCACATAATCTCATCTGGAACCCTTTAAAGGTGCATCGTAGTCATGAAAGTAGCAATATGATCAAAAGGGTCGCGCGTTCCATCATATGAGTCTAAGGAAGGCATCTTGAACTTAGGAGGCAAGGGGTGACTATTGATGGAAGCCGTGAAAGGGGAGTCTATTCAATGAACTAAATCATCTATGGGATTCGCCCTTCTCATGTTCTCCCTCATCTCATCCATGGCCTTCCTCATCTGATCCATCTCCCTCTCCAAGTGTGGCACCCTTCGTGAAGCGGTACCCCTTAACTGGTTTTCAGGCTCAACATTTCCTCCTCTATCTTCTTGACTCTGAGCTTGACCTTCCGCGTATCTTTCATGGCGTTGCCTCCTTAAACTAATCTCCCTAGTCAACTCTTGATTCTGACGGGTTAATTCCGCCATGGCGGCTGCCATGGACTGTACATGTTGGATGGAAGGCGGTTGCGTGACAAGTGCTGACTGTCGATCACGGTGGGGATTACTAGAAGCATCCCTACTCTCCGATGGCCTGGGCTATAGGCCCTTGATCTTGTCCGAACCATACAGCCTTTTGTCGGAGAAAGATAAACTGCAAAACACAAAATTAAACTTTCCCACAGACAACGCCAACTAATGAAGCACTGAAAATCAGTAGGCTGAATGCTCCGGGCTTCAATGATCTAGAGACTGCTTGAAAGGCCTAAAAAGGAAAACACACGATCAAAGGTGACCGGGGCAGACTAGCCAAGAACCCTCCGATGCTTAAGTTAGTTTCTCTCTTAAATTCTGGAGTTCCAACTTATTGGGAGTTGTCTAAAACTTACCTTCATTTGATGTGAATGGGTGTTTATATAGTGTGCTCTTAAAGCGGTTACTTGTCTCGTAACTTCCCCTATATTTGAGGAGGTCAGAGGGTTCAAGGTTAACTTCCACAACCGCTATAAGAGTTAGAATATTTTATCTTTATCTTCTATAACTGTCGTTGGAAGTTAAGTACTGAGTAGGAAGTTATAGCGATGAACCAGGATATTACTCATGCCTCGAAATAATAACACGTGGTTCAATTTACTAGCTCTTGTAGATAAATCTCTATGGAATTTTCCAAGTGTCGGGGGTCGTCCAGTGCTTTCCTCATGGACAACCCATATGCCTTTGGACGACCGTTTTGTTAGGTACAGCCATTCTTGTCTTCTTAGCCTGGACGACCCTCATAGACAAATTGAAGTTGGTTCAATTTTCAGTTCACCATCACATACAATATCATATAAACAATATTATACAAACATAAGCAATATCATACAAGCAAAAATATCATACAAACACAAGGGTATTTAATTGGTCATTTAAAGTCTAATATGAAGCTTAGCCCTCGACATCCCCAGTGAAGTCGCCACTGTGAGAGACCGGGAAATTCGGCTCTCGAAAAAGAGTTTAGGCATCAACAACTTCCCTTTTCAGGATTATATGGAGTCGCCACTTATTTTATAAGAAATATAAGAAAACTATACAAAATATTACAAGATGTCTTGAATAATACACATTCTCATTAATTTAAATAAGTACAACTTGATAGAAGAAACCATACATAGCTTTGTTTCCTAGTTACAATCTAGCAAAAAAGTTACAAGGCCTTGTTTCCTAATTACAATCTACCAAAAGAAAATAAGACACTATCCTACAAACCTAAGATCTATGGCTAGGGGGCAAGGGTTACAAAATAGGAAGGTGTTAGGCACCCATTCTACCTAGACAGAGTCTGGTCTTCTAGACTTTTAAATGATCGTTTAAATATCCATTAAAAGAAAATGATATGCAACTTGTTGTATTAATATTCCTAGATCTATGATTGGTTAACATGCAAAAATCATAAATCTATTGCATTTATGCAAGGAGAAATCACATCTGAATTTTATTATAGGAAGAGAATTTTTAAAGAGAAATTTCAAATCTATTTTTAAATTAATAGACAAAATGAATTTTTGATAAAGAATTCAGATCTGATTTTTTTTATTAAAAAGAATGGATTTTAAAAAGAGTTTCCAAATCTGATTTTTTAATTAAAGAACATAATGAACTTCCAAGAGGAAAATTCAAATTTGATTGTTTAATTAAAAAACAGAATGGGTTTTGAAAGAAATTTTCAAACCTGATTTTTTTATTCAGAAAATAGTAGAGATTTGGAAAATAAATTTCAGATTTATTTTTTATTTAGAAAAAGAATGGGATTTCGAAAATAAATTTTAGATCTGATTTTTGGTTTAGAAAAAAAAAATGAGATTTTGAAAATAAATTTCAGATCTGATTTTATGGTTAGTGAAAAAGAACTTTTAGACCTCTTCATTGATTAATTATGCGAATTAATTAATGATTAATTAGTTTTTTTTTTTAGTAAACAGTAATACTTATTAGAATACATACGAAAATAGTAATAGTAGTATTTTAAATCCGGTTTATAATACATTACGATGAATGTTGGTCGTTAATTATATTATGATGAATGTTGGTCGTTAATTACCCCTCTATAACTTCATTTAGTTCACTCCCCCCCCCCCCCCCCTAATGTTTCAAACAAAACAATGTCATTTCAACATAGTTAATACCTTAATGGTTAGTGAAAAAGAACTTTTAGACCTCTTCATTGATTAATTATGCGAATTAATTAATGATTAATTAGTTTTTTTTTTTAGTAAACAGTAATACTTATTAGAATACATACGAAAATAGTAATAGTAGTATTTTAAATCAGGTTTATAATACATTACATAACCAGAGTACAACTACAAAAGGGTCTAACTTTTGTAGTTATAGACTGGGGTTATAAACAGCGGACACTAGACACACACAACCAATGTGGGATAAACATCATTTTTTTTTTTTTTAGTAAACAGTAATACTTATTAGAACACACACGAAAATAATAATAGTAGTGTTTTAAACCGAGTTTATAATACATTACATAACCAGAGTACAACTTAAGTCAATTAGATGATTACAACTTAGATTAATTAATCACAGCCACACTGAATACTAAATCTAAAAATCAAATAACCAAACACAAGAAACACATAGATTTGGTGATAATAAAGTGGAAAAAATTGATAAACACTCCAAAGGAAAAACTACTAGCTACAAGGGTACCTGTACCTTAATAAAGCAATTTACTGTAGAAGAGAAGCATTACAATTAGTTCAAATCCTTGAACCTAGACATCGCTTTATAGTTTAATTTACTCATGCAACCTCACACCAGCTTTTGAATTTCTGAACTTTTCGTACATGAATCTCTTTCAAAAACCTCATCTGTGATCACGATCAAACCCTCTAACCAACTTTAACAAACTCAAAGACAATAGTTGAGGATTTGAGCTCCACAATAGCACACTAGGATTGATGATTCTATATAGGGGTGTATAGCCAACCCACTAACTTGTCAAAACCGACCCGACCCAACCCAACCCACCGGGTTGGGTCGGTTTTTAGGGGTTGGTGGGTTAGGTTCAGTTAAAAAAAAATAAAAAATTTAATAGTGGGTTGGGTTGGGTTTGGGTCATAACAATTACAAATCTGTCTAACCTAAACCGACCCACCTATATATTTAAAATTTAAATTATATATATTTAAAAATATATTATATAATTAATAATTTTTTTATTTAATTTTTTTCCCCTATTTGGCTCTTTCTATATAAAGCTCAATTACCTCACAAATCCCATGCTTTTAAAAACCAGACCGGACCGACCGGTTCAACCGGGAATCGGCCTCTAATTCGGTCCGGTTATGATAAAAAACCGGAAATGCTTTAAAAACCGCTAAACAGTAAAAACCGGCCGGTTCAACTTGAGAACCGAAAAACCGAAGGTCGAACCGATTAATGACCGGTTGGGGGTTTTTTGACTTTTCCGTTAAAACTACGTCGTTTTGGTCCTAAAAACTAACCCTAAGCCTAAAGTCCTCACCCTCAGACTCTCTCATCTCACTCTGCCTCTGCCTCACTCACCTCAAGCACGCACCCGTCACCTCTCTTTGCACTCTCTGCATTCTCTGCTTCACGCATAGCGGCACTGGCACACTCTCACTGCGCTCTCTGAAGTTCAACTCAAGCTGAGATTTTTTTTTTCTTTTTTCCTTTTTGCTTTGCTCTCTGCTTCAATGCTTCTCGGTGTCTGGGTTTCTAATTAGGTAATGTTCTATACTTACATTCTTTTTATTTTGATTTTCTTTTTCACTTTCTCGGTTCTTTTTTTTTTTTTTTTTTCGTTTCTCTCGACTTCATCAGGTAATAAACTAATTAATTAATATTCTTTTTTTTTTTTTTTTTTTTTTCGGCTTCGTCTCAGATTCTCAATCCATGTTCTCGGCTTCATCTCAGGTTCTCCTTCCGTGACTTCACTGGTAAGTGGTAACTTCAATTATTAGTTTACAACGACATTTTAGTTTATTTGTGATTTTGTGTATGTTGTGGATTTGATTTACAGAGCATTGTTGTTTGTAAAATATAGTTTACAGAGTATTATACTATTGATTGTGTATGTTGTGTTGATGAATTTATTTGTTGATAAAATGGTTGCTGTTTGCACCTATGCTCTATGATACCTTTGTGATTGAGTGCCTCTTGTGCAGCACTGGGCACATGCATTCCAAGTAAAATTTTACCCTTCTTTTCTGCTAGTTATACACTTTTTAGACTTGTGGTTTATTTGCTGAAGTGGACCTTGATTGAATCTGTCTGTCTATCAGTAATGACCCAAAGTAAAGTGCTAGACACATCTACGCTATACCTTTAAAGGATTAGTCTAGTCACAATTGAGGCTCCTTGTATGTTTATAAGCCCAATGTGAGACTCATCACACGCCCACACAACAACACACAATTAATTCAATAACAATCCGAGGCATCATTATTATCAATTAATATGAAATGGATGACATGGTGTTGGTGTCAACTTAAGTGATTTCGCAAATAATAAATTGCATTTTGAGTTGGTGTGTTTGGAACTCTGGAGAATGTGGACTTGTTAATAACATAGAAGTTGGTGTAGGATTTCATTTAAATAGTATTTGGTTTTTACCACGTCAATGATTTTTGGTAAAAGAAAATAGTAAGGATCAGTGCTTATAACTTAATATCATTCTCTTATGCGCTCAAGTATCTTATAATTTATGCTCGTATTATTTGGTTCTGGTTGTCCTTTCTTGTTCTTTTATCTTTAAGGATTAATTGGTAAGATGAGTAGTTGAAAGATCTCTCTCTCTCTCTGTATATTGGTTTTGTCCTATTTATTTTGAATATTGGAAGCCATTTTCTAGATGTTTTTAAAGATAAGTAACTACATGTATCTGATGTGGTAATCTAAAGTATTTAGCAAACTGCTCTGCACAACTTATGTGCGTCACAGGACCTTGATTTAGGTGGTAAATGGTTAGTGTAAGCTGTAAGGTGGGTTGGGGAATTATTTTTATACGTTCTGTTGATGCTTCTGACTTGGTTAAGGATGCTATTAATTTGAGTAACTTGTTTAATGAAATTGTTAGTTGGGTTGGTCCTGCAAATATAGTACATTTGGTCACTGACAATGCTGCAAATTATGTAGCTACTGGAAGAATTGTGTGTGGAAAATATAGGAACATTAGTTGGTCACCTTGTGCAGCACATTGCCTAAACCTAATTTTTAAGGAGATTGGGAAGATGGATCATATAGCTAAACTTGCAAAGCGTGCATCCAAGATCACAGTGTTCATCTATAACCATGTGGCTTTGCAAGCTTGGTTGAGGACTAGAAAAAATTGGACTGAAATTGTGCGTCCAGGACCAACTAGGTTTGCTACTACTTTCATTGCCTTAGGGAGTCTTAAGGAACATAAGCATGACTTACAAGCATTGGTGACTAGCAAATTTTATGTTGAATCAAGATATGCGAAAGATAAGAAAGCAAAGGCAATGGTGAAAATCATTCTTGACAATCAATTTTGGAATGATTGTCATGTAATTGTGCATATTATGTCACCATTGATTCGTTTATTACGCATTGTTGATTCTGATGAAAAACCAGCTATGGGTTATGTATATGATGGCATGTATAGAGTAATTGATGGAATCAAAAAAAATTTCAAGGACAAGAAGAGACTATGGGAGCCTTATGTTAATATTATCAAGGATTGTTGGGATAATAAATTCTATAGAGATATTCATGCTGCTACTTACTGGTTGAATCCTGCATTCCAATATGACTCATCCACTCTTAATAAGAGGCTAGAGACACAATCTACTGTGACAGATGTTATTGAATCAAAAGTTTCAGCTGGTTGGTTGAAGTTGGTGGAGGAATTAAGGCTATTTCGAGAGCGTGAACAAACTTTTGGAACCCAACTTGCTCAAAAATCAGCCAAGACATCTCAGCCGGGTAAGATATTGTTTACTTTAGCTAATAATAAAATGAAAATATGTTTTAAAGATCATAGCTCTTTTTTATATTTTTGGGATAAGTATAGCTGTGTTTATTGATTCATTGTATCTTTGTTTTGTGTTGTATTTGGAACTTAGATGAGTGGTGGAAGTTGTTTGGATCTTGTGCTCCAACCTTACAAAAGTTTGCAATTCGGATCCTTAGCCAAACAGCTGCCTCTTCGGGATGTGAGCGGAATTGGAGTGTTTTTGAACAAATACATACCAAAAGAAGAAATAGATTGGAGCATCAACGACTTAATGATCTTGTATTTGTTCATTATAACTACCGATTGAAAGAAAGGTATATATTATATAATCTCTTTGTTTCAATGTTTTTGTGGGGAAATATGAGTGATTCACTGATTTGGTCAAGTGGGTTCTTTGTGATTGTGAAATATAAGTGATTTGGTTACTAATTAAATTATTCATTATGTTCATCTTATGATATAGAGTCAAAAGGAAGAAGTTCAATTTTGATCCTATTGATTATGCAAGTATCGATAAAACTGAATTTTGGGTAGTGGAAGATGAGGAATCTCCATTTCTGGATCATGAGGAGATAGAGAATGCATTATATGAAGAGGGAGCCTATCCAATTGAAGAAGGGTCTTCTAGCCATGTACAAAGAGGTTAACTTATAACAATTCTTTGCCTAGTTGCATATTTTAATTAGATTATTTATGATTTATGAGAAATGATTATTAGAATCGTTATTTCATTTATTGTTCTTTGGTTTTGGAATTTGTATAGATATGGACAATTAAGTGATTGAGGATGATGATGACATTAATTTGGAATCATTTGGTGATGAAGATGATGCTCCTCCCGGATTTAGAGATAAAAATCATCCTATTCATGTTGAAGATGAAGAAGATGAGGATGAGGATGATGATAATGATGCTAGTGGTGGAGCATTTGGTTCACATGATGATATTGATTTCAATTTTCTTCATAACAAATGAGGCTTGGGTCTTAAAACTTAGTAGTGTTTGAAACTTTAAAACTTATTTGCTATTTGAATGTAATGAACTTATTTGTTATTTAAAATTTGGATGTAAATGTATTGACTAATGAACTTATTGTTGTGGAATTTGTGTGTATCTTTTTATTAAAAGACAAAGCTATAGATAAAGGTACATGAGTTGTTGATATGAAACAGCAAAGATGCTTGGTATTGTTGGCACTTCATCATCCCCATTCCCTACTGACTTGCACTTTGACCTCACCTATGCTAGGGAAAACTTTGAATATGAGCCTAATCATGTTTTTAGTGGATTAAAAAATTATTAATTATTTATATAATTTAAATAAATAATAATTAAATTATTTATGACGTCATCAGTTCGACCGGGGTCCGACCATAAAACCGGTAATTAGCTCATTTTTCGGTTCTTTCACCGTACCGGTTTTTAAAACCATGGTCACTATCATTGTGTTTTTTCATTCTATCATAAAATAATCAAGTGAGGGAAATAGAAATATAATGAGAAAAAATAGAGGTAAACAAATATGTTAGGCTACTGTTAGCAAGACCAAACAAATATATTTAATGAAATTAAATAAATATGTTTGTTAATTTCTAAATAAGTATATTCAACAATAAACCCAAGCCAATACATGAATTTAACTGGATCAGACAAAGACATCTAGTAATAAATGAAAAGCCTGAAATAGAAAGTGAGTGTAAATTATCTTAATCGCACACACTCATCTTTCTCTCTTTTCTAAAACAATTGCAAAGCATGTGCAAGAGGTCAAGCCTATCAAGCCCAAAAAGTAGGGGTGTGCAGAAAACCCACCGACCCGCCAAACCCGATCCGACCCAACCTGACCCGCCGGGTTGGGTCGGTTTTTAAGGCTTGGTGGGTTGGGTTGGGTTACAAAATTATTTTTTATAGCGGGTCGGGTTGGGTTTGGGTCAAAAAATTACAAACCCGCCAAACCCGACCCGATCCACTGACCCACCCATATTTAATATATATTTAAAATATATTATATATTAATTTTTTTTTAAACTAGCTGTAGGGCACTTATATAAATATATATTATATATTTAATAATTTAAAAAAAAAACTAGCTGTAGAGCAGCACTTCCTCGGTTCCTCGTACTAATACTAATTTAATATATATATATATATATATAATATATTATATAATTAATAAATTTTTTAAAATAACCAGTTCTACCTATACTATATAAAAGCCAATTAGTTCACACAAATCCTAATAAATTACTATTGTTGTTTAGTCATTAGTGTTGTTTGCCTTTAAGGAATTACATTGATACTAATTTTTGGGTTTTTTTAATATATTAATATTTATATTTTTTTCTACTCAATTTAATAATAATAATAAAAAATTTGTCAAACCCATGGGTTCAACTCGACCCAACCCGACCTATGTGGGTTGGGTTGGATTTATGTGATGGGTTGGGTTGGGTCGAATTTTTTTTGACCCACCATGGTGGGTTGGGTAAAAAAATCCCCTTAACCCGACCCAACCCGACCCATGCACACCCCTACCAAAAAGCTTACAAAAATAAATGCGATTAGTAGTAGCTATAAGGGGATCCTTGTTCCATAACATGTTAGTGATATGCAAGAGGAAAAAACATACAAGGAAGATAATAGATAAAAAATTGTTTCTTGTTGGGTGTTAAGCTGGAAGATGGCAACAGATTAGTGAGAAATGACACTTGGATAGTATTACTGAACGAAGGAAACTCTTCCGAACCTGCTCAATTAGAAAAAAATGGGATTTGAAATCGCTGAAGGTAATGAATATAGGAGTGTGTGCAGAAATGTTAATGCCCATTGCCAGTGCCCCCCCCCCCCCCCTCCCCTCCTCTTCTTTTTGTTAAAAGAATTATACTTGGGACCTAGTGAAACCGCTTAAAGGCTAGAAGATTGTTGGTTGTAAATGTGTTTTCAAGAAAAAGGAAGGAACTCCATGGTTTAAAGCACCAAGGTTCCATGCATGATTGGTTTCAAAGGGCTATATTCAGAGAGAATGTATATGAAGTATCCTCTTCTACTGTGAAACATGGTGTTACTCTCCATGATTGCATTTTTTATATGAAAATAACTTTTCTCAATGGTGAGCTTGAGGAACAAATTTATATGCAATAGGTAGAGAGATTTGTGATTCAAGGAAAATAGGACATGCTTACTTATTGAAGAAACCTGAAAGCTCAAATAGTGTGAAACACTATAGCCAATTTAGACCCCCAGTTTTAAATTACGATTTGATTATTTTTACTCTAACTAACTACGGAACAAGAGTAAATGAGTCGTAATAAAATCGGAACGCTACTCTAAGGCATAAGCAAGTACAATAAACAATAAATGTAAAGCTTAAAGAGTAGGGAAGAGAAATGCAAATACAAGATAACACTGAGACGTGTTATCGAAGAGGAAACCGAAGTACTCAGTGAAAAACCTCTTCGCAACCCTCCAAGCCGAAATCGATCCGCTAGTGAATAAAGTTGGAGTACATGAATATAAAAAAGACCCTCTAAGCCTAATCTACCCAATGTACTTGAACCTTCCAAGTTATCCGGATCCCCCAATTAGCTCCAAATTGCATCCGCCACTCAATGGCTTCTTCCAATGCTTCCCATATGCACCAAAACTTCTCTCAACACTTAAATCGGGTGAGGTAAGTGTTTGGGTTAAGAATCTCTCAAGGATGTGTAGATGGAGAGATAGGAGTAAAGGAAAACTTTAGAGAAAATGGTGTAGATAATTGTGGGTATACAATCTCTAACTCTCAAGTGTTTAGCTAGGGTTTTCTCTCTCAAAATTTTCTTGGAAAAACTCCTCACAATTTCATGGGTAATGAGGGCTTATATAGTGTTGGTAAAGGTATGAAAAAAAGCACACTAAAAAAGCTCCAGGCAGAGAGTTTCGCGGGTCACTCGCGACTTGGCCTGAGTCGCGAAGTGACTTGCGAAATCCAGCCTGGCAAAGAGACTCTTCAAATTCTAGCATGTGCTTCTCACGTGGCCTTTTGCAGGTTGGCACTCGCGAGCCAGTCGTGAGTTAGTCACGAATTCTTCATCTTCACTGAATCTTCACCAAACTCTCACACATAGTCCTTACAATAAATCCCACAAAAATACAGGGAAATGATTGAATAAAAATACAATCAAATTTGATATGGAATTAAAGTCAACATAAAAACATAGTTGTAAATCACAACTTTACAAAACCATTTCATAATTTGAAGTAATTTCTGAGGCAATGGTATAAGAGGTTTAACACTTTCATGATTAGGCACGATTACTCTTAAAGTTACTATTATAATTGTATGTATCACAAGAAGCTATTAGATGGTTCTTTTGTCTACTTGTTGCTATATGTTGATGATATGCTCATCATAGCTAAGAACCTAGTTGAAATAAACAGGTTGAACACTCAGACTAACGATGAGTTTGAGATAAAAGATTTAGGTGCAGCCAAGAAGATTTTGGTAATGAAAATTCATAGATAAAAAAGATGGCGAGTTGATCTTGCCATGGAAAATTTACACTGAGAAAGCACTTAAACGCTTAAGTATGCAGTGATCTAAGTCAATGAGTACTCCATTAGTGGCAGATTTCAAGCTTTTAGAGGTTTTGTCACCACAGTTCAAGGAAGAGAAGGAACATAAGTCTCATGTTTCTTATGCTAATGCAATTGCTAGCATGATGTATGCTATTGTTTTCACTCACTTAGATATTTCACATGCAGTTAGTATGGTTAGTAGATATACGTCTACATCGAGTAAAAAACATTAACGAGCTGTGAAAGGATTTTTTTGATATTCAAGGGGTACTATAGACATTGGTTTGGTATATGATGGGTTTCTATTGGTAGTAGCAATTTGGTTGGATTTGTAGAGTCTGATTATTCTGATGAATTAAATAAGTGGAGATCTCTAACATGTAATGTCTTCACATTATCCCATTGGATATTAGTTCGAGGGTGACGTTATAGTCTATAGTTGCTTGTTCTACTATAGAGGTAGATTATATGACAACAATACTGGTAGAGGTGGCAACATGTGATATGACCCACAAATACAACACAAACCCAACATGAAGTTAGCAAGTTAAGGTTTAGACTTAATGGGTTTGTCTCAAATTTGGGTCGACACGAATTAATCCATTTAATAAATAGGTCGATCTAGCAATTATTACAAGAATCTTCAGTTACTCTAAACAACGAACGAATACCCATTGCCACATTAAATGAGCCAGACGTTATGTCAATCCCATAAATGTACACCATTAATGGGATAAACATCCAATGACTAGAAAGACACAACTATAAAAGGAAACACAACTCTACATTGAGAGGTACACACTCCATTACATACAAAGTTACTTCTCAGCTCACATCTCAGTCTCTCCAATACTTATCGAATGCTCCTTGGCCAACACCCCACCAGTGTTTAAGCCATAACTTCTTAATTGCTCTATGTTATAGAGTTCGTCCATCCTAAGCCTACTCTAATAGCGTTAACCTGACTACATGACTTATTTATCAAATAACTTGTGTTAGGTCGTGGCAACCCTAACATGACTCGTTTATTAAACAGGTTATGCGAGTTATGTTGTGTCAACTTGATTAATAAAGTCATGTTAGGGTCAAGAGGATATTCCTAATATAATTAATAAACATATAATTTTTGTGTCAACCAATCTATTCGAATACTCAAGAGTCGACACAACATGAACACTACGTGTGAGGATGAATTGCCACCCATTAATACAATCAGTGAAGGAAACTATTTGGTTAACAGGTTTGGTTAGTGATCTTTGTTTGCACTAGAGTGAGACTATTGTGTTTTGTGATAGCCAAAGTGCCAAACATTTAACTAAAAATCAAAGTATCATATGTGAGAACCAATCACATTGATGTTACAGTTAGAAAGGTTGCTATAATGGATAATCCATCATATATGATGACTAAGTCAGTTCTTTTGCACAAGTTCAAGCAAACACTGATTGGACTTAATTTGTGTTTGCCATCAATGGTAGCCCTTGATCTAATCCAAGCCAAAGTGGAGATTTCTTGATAACATGGCTTGAATCAATTGGTTTTGCACCAAATAATTGTTAGTTTAAGATTGCAATGTTTTGTTTACTTAAGATTGCAATGTTTGTAACTGTTTTTGAGTCAGAAATTATCCTAAACATAAGTTTTGGAGTAAACAAATTTTCATTGCTTTGATGGGTCATATATGATTTAGGCAGCTAGTTTAGGTTGAGCATGACTATGCGAATTTGATGACTCCATATAACCTTCTGAAATTATTGTCTTAGGTCTGTTTTTAGAGTTAATTTCAAGGGCTTGGAAATTGAATTGTTTCTTTCTGTGTGTAGATTAATTTTTATTGTTAATAAATGTCAGTATAATTTGAATGAAAAACCTGACATAGAAGTGGAATAGAATTTTAATTACAACCATGCGTTTATGATTCTTTGTAGATAATCGAAGGGAAAATTCTTTGGCACTTCTTACACAAAATTTTGTCAAGCTCTCTCTGCTCTAATGTGAGTGGAAACATGATCCTTCTATTTTTTATACTTCTGTCATTGATTTACCTTGTAATAAGTCATGACTTTATTTCCAAATGATTCTATAGGCGAAATTGATTTCCCTTGATGAAGCTGCAAAGTTACTACTTGGGGATGTGAGAATGCATGCACTCTTATTGTTTACAGGAATTTGTGATTTAGCTTGGAAAAAAAAAAAAAAAAACCTATAGCCGCGTTTTTAAAATGTGGTTGTAGGTTGAGGAGAGGACTTATAGCTGCGTTTTTTAAACGTGGCTAATGTACACCCTATAGCCACTTTTGTTAAACATGGCTAATGTACACTTTATAGCTGCGTTTTAAAAATGCGACTAAAATAACTCCTATAGCCGTGTTTGAAAAAACGCGACTATAGACCTATCGGACCTATAGTCACGGTGTATAAGTCATGCCTAAAAACGTGGCTATAGAAAACACGACTATGGACCAAATGGACTTACAGCCACGTTTTTAGGAGCTACAGCCGCGTTAAAAATGTGGCTGTAGACCAATTATTTATTTATTTATTTTTGTAGTAATTTGCATCCTCAATGATTAGATCACTGTTAGACTACTTATTTTAATCGACTTCGAGTGGTATACATAATTGGTCTCCTTTACTGTATAGAGAGATTACCTAGTCGACTGTATACAAACATAGTGGCACATAATTGGTCTCCTTTACTGTATAGAGAGATTACCTAATTGACTGTGTACAAACTATGTTTATACATCCAGCCATAGCTCCTTATTTTTCCCAAGCCAACACACAACTCTTGTCTTTTGCATATCAAATTTAGAGAATTAGGAAATTTGTGGTGAGAGAGAGTTCTTTGGGTTTATTTGAGGTATGGCTTTACAATCATACTTTTGTTTCATCTTTTTAAAATCTCTTTATTTTCTTAATAAAACTTCCTCCAAGATGACGTTTATAGACGTAAACTTAAGACTAAACCACGTAAATATTTATATTTCTTGTATGATCATTTCTTCTAGTACTTCATTTCTTTTTATTTTGTATAGACCCACTATAATTTTTCGTACCGACAACAAATTAGATAGAAAGACATAATGGATTGAGGGATGCAATCATGCAATACCATCCAATGGCTCATAACAAACGTTATCTAATTTGTTTTTAAAATATTTATTTGTTTACATTTGTTGTTATCTGATTGTATGGCTGATAACAAAAGTTAATTTTTGTTACGAATCATTGGATGGTATCGCATCATGCTCAATCTAGACATAATTTTCAACCTCCTTGTTGACTAAAAAATCTCTGTCCATCCCTTGTTTGTAGTTTTTCCATCATGAGATATTGAGCAGGACTACTTTGGATTGGAAGGGGTGGCAAATCCTATCTGATGTAACGTGTCATCTACCCACAAGCTCCTTTCCAACTAGCTCACTTATGTAGGATATAGACGCATCAATAAGTCAATAACATTCTTTTATGGTTTGTAACTTCATATTAAATTAATGGATCCCTAGATATAGAATTTTCTTAAATTGTTTCTGCAAGAATAATGTCGTGGAAAAGTTCTAACCGAAAATAATAGAAGTTTGAAAGATCATACCCAATACAAAACACGGACGAATAGAGAGTATTGCACTTTTCAGTGGCTGAAATTGGGAGTAACTTTCAATCTCAAATCTCAACCATGGAATAAAACAAGTTAAATTTTTTTTTTTTTAAAAATGATAAAAATATTTTGTGAGTGAAGAAAGGAAATTGCACCAGATCCAAATCCAATTTTACAAGATCTGATTATTTGATATAAAGTTTTACATACCTCCAATTCTTGACAAAAATTATTTGGAGAATAAATATTTAGGACAAATTACAATTTATCTACCTGTGATTCGGCCGAAATTTAAGTTATCTATCTGTGATTTGAAATTTGACACTTTACCAATCTGAGGTTTGCTTAGTTAGAGTTTTGTAACTCATCTCTATTAAAAACATTACTAAAAATGTGATTTTGCTCCACTTTTATGTCTCTCTCCTCCAAAAATACAAAAAACATAAAAATACAAAATCAAATCAGATCAAAAAGAATCCAGCGGAACAGTTGTATCATGGAATTTCAAACCACAGGTAGACAACTTAAATTTCGGTCGTGTAAAATGTTAAATTTCAAACCACAGGTAGGCAACTTAAATTTCGGCCAAATCACAAATAGGTAAGTTGTAATTTGCCCAAATATTTAAGTGATGGATCAATAGCTCATTAGCTCTACATTATGGATTAGAGGTTGTTAAAGCTTATTGAAAGATCTGTCTACTTTACTTTTCTTCTTTTTGAGAAGGATCTGTCTACTTTACTTGCTTCTCTCTTTTTTGCGATTTTCTTTTTGAGGAATACTTGCTTCTCTCTTTAGGCATATTATGCCGCAAGATTGAAATAATTTCTTATAACTATTTTCTTTTTCTTTTTTGAAAAAAAACGTTTTGGACCCTTGAGATTTTGATACTAATTGACAGTGAAGTTTTACTTTAGCTTATTTCATAATCTAAATATAAATGAGCAAAGATCAGATATAACTAGTACAATGATAGAGCTACATCTATGGGGAATATAATTAAGTTTCTGTTCATTGCTGCTTTTCCCATGTGTAGTGCTTGAAAGCTGTCTAATATGGACATTTTTGATGAGGAAAGCAAACCAAAGTTACTTTCCTTATCATTATAAGTTCTCCATGTTGAACTATTATTACCAGCACTTCTGTGCTCAAAACCCTATTAGACATATTTTCCCCTTCATAAATCACAATTTATAGTAATGGTTGTAGAAAGGTTGCAGCGCTTGAGACTAGTATTTTTGTATTTATATATATATATATATATATGAATTTTTTTCCCATTCTATGGCCCATGTTAAGATATCGAGAGAGAAAGACCTAGTTTGTTCATTATGGAAAAGTTTTAAGCGTACATTTTTGTTATATTGAATTGTGTATTACAATGGAGCTAATATATATATATAAAATATTAGGCTAATATAGTAATCCTAATCATGGTAGCCTGTAGCATTACATAACCATGATAGCCAATTGTATTTCATAAAACCATATTCTAATTTTTTTGGTATCATCTATTGCATTACATCCCCTTAAACTTGAGTGCAAAAAAAAAAAAAAAAAAAAAAAAAAAATCCCCTTAAACTTGATTTTTAAAAAATTAATAATAAATAAATAAATAAATCTCCTTAAACTCAAGTTTGGGTTTGGAATGTGAGACCTTTATTGCACATATGCAGCAATTGGCAACGACAAGCAATTCCATGATGTTTGGGCTTTGTGAGTGTGCTAGTGGCACTGCAAATTAATAGGCCAAGACAACATCAGTTGGGGGTTGTCTTAAGTTATTTCCAGCAATGTAATTTAACTCTTAGGCTAGCAGCAAGTGAGAAAGAAAAATAGAGAATGTGTCGTATAAATTCTCTAAGTTCTGTGAATGTATCGTAGTCTATTGGTATAGGCTATTCCTTTGTACCTTCGGTGAAGTGATAAAGGTTGGGAGTTTTCCCTATAACTTTGTGTGTGTTGTGTGCTTTACATTCCATTAAATTGTTCTAAGCATGAGACTAAGTCTGGCACTTAGACACTTAGTGCCATCACAAGGCAAAAAAACATTGATAGTGAAATTAGCCTGTGACAACTGCAAAATGTGATCGAACTAGACATGGCATGAAGCGCAAGAGACAACTACTGGATGTACAAGCAACGACAATTGATGACAAATGGGGACTAGAAAACAGTTGAACTAGTAACTAGAGGACGAGGTATGGCCACAGAAAGGCTACACCGATGGCTAGAGGACACCAATAGAGAAACAGTGACTGGAGAATGGCAAATGGTGGATGGTGACACTGATCGATGTCCATAGAAGAATGGCACTGTTGGCCAAAAGATGTTGGTAGAGGAAAGCTTGAGAGCCAAATTACTTCGACAAAGGTTAGCTTTGTGGGGATGCACATGAGCAAGTTGACGTCCTTTAGGGAACCGAGTAGGGATGTGACAGATCTCATGTTAAAATTAAAGTTGAGAGATAGAAGGAGAGATTACGAATATTAACATGGTTTGGTCTAATGACATACATTCATTACAAAAAGTCATAAGTAATTACATATTTATTATATTCTTACAATGATTTACTGTTAGATTTAGACTCCTGAATGTTTAGCAAAAAAAAAAAAAAAAAAAGATTTAAACCCCTGAACAACTAGTGTTTAGCCTGATTTTAAGGCCAAGTTGTTAACTATATCAATTATTAATCAAACATATCATGAATAACAAAAAAGTAAATGACATAAGATATGATATAGATCTGTTCAAACATAAACCTCTAGTTCACGTTTTAGATCTCCAGTACACTAGATAGCTGAAACTTGGTTTGCAACTTGATTCCACCGGTACTAAGAATATGTGTGTGATCTCCGATAGAAACTTGAAAGAGCACAAGGTACAGAACTTCTCAAACCTCAAAAGAGTAGCACCCAAGCCTTGAAAAACTTGTATTAGGGCTTTATTTATATACTTAGTGAAGTAGGACTAAAACCCTAAACATTTGATGGGTTGATGGGCTACAAAATAACTTCTGCATAATCGTCTTTCGATCGATCGAATTGCTAAAACAGATTCCATAAAATTGCAACTTCTTTGTTCTTATACTCTGATTTGCAACATTTTGAGTATTGTCTAATCATACCTATAGACTCTATGAGCTATATCTAAACAAATTTGTATTCTTTTTTTTTTTTGAAGCCAACAAATTTGTATTCATGTGTTTGCTAATAAACCTATTCATATATATATGGAACCTAACACTTACATAAAAGATAATATTAACTTCAATATATAGTAATTTTAATACTATGATAATTCACAATATTGCAAAAATATAGTAATCCATGATATTCTTTAAAATCATGATTCACGTATTTATGGTATAGTCTTTTTATATTCTAACAACACAGAAAAAAGTGAACTATAATTTTAAGATCATTGCCTATCCACGAAGAGAAGATCAGTAAAATTATATTTATATCAACCGCCGGCTTGTTACTTTGTTGTTAGCCAGGCAATGGGCTAGAGATGAACCATAACAATAATCATCATTCTTAATTTTTCCTTAAACCACATGGTAGAGTCTTGGATGATGATCAATTGATCATAGACGATAAATCATAACTGAGACATGGTTGCAAACCACATGTGACTCTTTCTTTTATCAAACCAAAGTGTCTTTAATTACCACCACAAGTGTCAAGTGTCACAAGTCACAAGTCACAACCAAAAAGAAAAGAAAAGAGAGCTTTCAAAGGTTCAACCGGTGCGCCAAAACAAAAGAAACGTGACCGAAAAAAGACAACCAAGCAAAGAGACGGGGTCAGTGTTTTTCTAAAGTGATTGGAAGTGGGTTTTACGAGGACAACCCACTAGACCTGACTTCCTTAAAGAGACTTACTATATTTGGAATGATGTATACGTGTCATTGTGGTTGACGTTGATTGTGCCCGCCTCATAATAGCAAAAAATCGTGTCATCGATAATCACTCTGGGCCGCCTCCCAAATTTCAACTCTTTTTAACTCTATTCTCTAGCCATTGGATATACCATCCAAATTTCCTGGTCCTCTCTCATTTCCATTGATCATTCCTAGCTACTTTTTTAATATATGAACTGACATGGAAATTGAAATTTAATTTGTGTTTGCTGTGAGACATTGATTGCTCCCCCTAATCACTTCTTCTTGACTTTAGCTTTTTTTTTTCTAGATAAAATATGGTACTAATATTAATATTTGACATTCATTACATCCAATTAGAGTGGTCATAGGTCAGGATCAAATCAGAATTGTGCTCAATCCACACCCAACCCAATCTAATCAGTTAGAGAAAATGTCTAGATCTGATGAAAATCTCACTAGATTTAGTGAGATCTTATCGAAACTAGAAAAGATCTCACCAAAATTTTCTTAGTTTATCAATCAGTTCAATTGGGTCGGATTTTGGGGGAGGAGACCCACCGCTGACCATCGAAATTGTCAAATCAAGCATCAAGTTCTCTGTCCACTTTATTTATACTCCAAGGGTAAACATGTTTTGTGTTTGATTTTTGTATCATTTTAAATTTTGATTATTTTATAAGGTAAAAAAGAGGGTATATAACAAATTATGATTGATTGAATGTAAAGTGAAACACTTAAAATATAATAAAGATTTTTTATTAAGTTTCATAATAATTGCAAGACACCAATAAATTTATTGTTGGTATAAAAAGAATGGGCAGAAATTGGGTCTAGTGTCCGACCTATCAAGATTATGATGTGTCAACTTTTTGATATATGTCTTGATCTTAACAATTGACAAATCTAGTACACAAAAGCGCTAATCCCAAGCCAAATCCTAATATATATTAAACTAACTAAAATCCTTGTTTTACTTTCAATTACGATCCAATAGTGTTATGCACTTTTCTCTTTATTCCCAGTGGAATGTCTTGGGCAATATTTATTGATTTGCTAATACCATCCCAGCGTGCTGACTGCTGCTGATGATGCCAACGTTATCACCCATTACTGTCGCCAATCTTGGACCTCTTGGTCAAGAACCGTGTCTAAGGATTATGGCGTTAGCCTCACTTAGATGACTTTTTTTCTTCTTTGTCGACGTAACTAATGGGTTGGTTAGATAGAATTTGAGGGTGTCGGTGGCACAAGCGTGACACAAAAGCAGTAGACTCTAAGAAGATGAAAAATTGAATTATCGACTTCAACGTAATTATTGGCTGTATTACATTCTTTGTTTTCACTAAAGAAGCTAGCTTTGTAGAAACATTCAAATTGCAACCATACCATAATTTCTCAAACCTTTATTATGACAACTAGAGTCCATTAATGCTGGAGATCGAGTACCGAGTTTGGTTAGAGAAGTGAAGTGAGTTAAATAAAGTCTCAATTATTTTATTCTCCCATAAAACAAAATTCTCAATTATTCTCAATTATTGACTTAACAGTGACCTGCTGACCTTTGTGGGTGATGAATAACCATTGGCACTTTTTTCTGTAAAAACTTGTGCTTTTGCTTTCCAGTTTTTAAAGAGTGACAAAAGAAATCTGTGTGTAGTGGCCCACTGTGATTGATGAAAGGTGTGAAGGTGGACATTAGTCGCAATCAAACTGGCAACTCATATATCAATATATGGCCCAATGGTCAATTTTCTTAATGATGGTTACCATCTAACTCTTTTTTGTATTTGGGCATCATCCTATGTGAATTATATTATACCACACGACTCAATACAGTACCTAAATTCACTGAAAGACGAAAAGGAATGGCTTTCATTGCTCAATTAAATTAATGTAAGAAAATGTGGTAATGTTATTCCGAAATTGCTCAACGTACTTTTTTATCATTTCTTTACCATTGGAACAAAAGGAAAAAATCAAAGTTACATGCAGTGACAGATTCAAAGTGGTGCACTGGTGCTCCAGTGGACCAGTACTGAGAGAAAAGAAAGGATGACTAGCTAGCTTTTCATAGCATAGCTAAAGGTAGTACTAGAAGTTGAATTTTGGCCTTTAAGGTCGACGCTGTTTTATCTTTTAAGGCTAGCGACATATAATAAGGCAGCCAATGACTAAAACCTTGTCTATGCAAGAATATATAAGAACAAAATGAAAAATGTCAATGAAGAGGGATTTCATGTAAGGAAAGAACGAGGAACTAGAGCCATATATAACAATTATGAACATTTTTCACATAGTCAGGGTTTACTTAAAAGCCTCCACCAGCTAAGGTTGTATTGTTTTTCAACAAAATTGAAAACTAGGGAAAACTAGGACTAGGAATTCATCATGATGTTATGGGTTTCATAATTCAATGTACCCAAAAAATAAACAGTTGATTGGCCAATCCAAGGGTCACCTGTCCTGTGATATTGGACCACATCAACAGAGTTCGAAACTTAGCTTTCGTGGAGGACCCCATGCAGTCTTGACTCTGTCGCAATGTACTCTAATATTGGTCCCCCACACCACCAATGTCATAAGTTTGGCTTTTATTGGACTTTTTCACCTTACAATTACCATGGATCAAAATTTATGGATGAAACATGAAAAGTTATTTACTGGATATTATCCATCCCCCAACTCCCCCACAAAAAAAATAAACCAAGGTAGTCCATTCTTTAATTTGCTCAATTACCTCTTAAAAGTTACCATGGTTATTGAATTGGGTTTGTAGTGTGTTTTTATGTTAAAATCGATTCTCGATTTGTTTCTTAAAAAATAAAAAAGCACTCCTTTCATTTAGACATACCATCGGTCTTCTCTATCTTATTTTTGTATGAGACTGTATTGATGTAAAAGATCTTTAGCCAAAATACAAATCAAGAGACTCAAAACTCAATCAAACCAAGAATGCATGCTAGTAGTGAGAAGGAATAGGAGAGATATTGTGGGGCTATCAACTATGGTGGAGCGTCCATCCCCATTGCTAGGGGGGCCATGGCCCCCAAGCCTTTTGAATTTTCTAATTTTTTTTAAGCATATATAGATCTATATTTATAAATAATTTTTAAGAAAAATAGTATTTGGCCCCTTCAAAATTTTTGAATGTTTAATAGTTTTTATTAAATGCATATCTATAGACAATACCCAGACAAATTATATATCTGTCAACTGATGATTTATATATATATATATATATATATATTTATATACAGGTTATAAATTAATTTATTATAAAGTGTTTTGTGTAAAATATAATCATTTCTCTCCAAATTTTACTAATTTTTTATTATGCCATTAGTTTTCAATTTTTCTGATCACACCTTTATGGTTTAGGATTGCTTTAATCACAACTTTTACCCAATGTTGTTAGCAAATGGTTAAAAAAAGTGTTTTATATAATATTCACATTACTTATAAATTATTGAGCAAATTATATGTGATTTGAATATATATATATATATATATATTTGCTTACATAATTTTCTTTTACATATATAAAAATTCTCAAAATGAAAACATAAAATATAAAAGGAATTCTTCAAAATTATTCTAAAGATAAAAGATAATGATGTAAATTTTATTTTTCCTTACAGCTTGCGTCACATATTTTGGTTTATAAGTATAGTGAATTCCAAGAGAAATGGATGAAAATGGTGTGATTAAAAAAACCCTAAATAAAATGGTCTTGATTAAATAAATTTAAAACACGTGGTGTGATTAGAAAAAAGCCAAAGTTGGAAGAATATAAGTTTTTTTTTTTTTAATAAAAAAAAAATTAATTACTACAACCAATTAAATCTTATACAAATGTATTATTTTTTGAAAATTTTTTAACAAAGCAATATATCATAGTTCAATATGATTAGTTTTAAAATGGACACTTAAAAAAATTAGTTATCTTATAATTTTGCAATTATTCTGTTTAGATGTAGAACAATTCAATTCAATTCATAATCCATATGATTAAGGTCAATCATGACCCCTACAGTATAATTTTTTTGGCTCCACCACTGCTACCGAGAATGATGAGTAGTTTGGCGGGGCAAGGAGAAGAAAATTCAATGATTAAGCTAGACCAAATTGTGCATGCCAAAGGTTATAGGGGGGATTGGATTCTGCGAACTTTAATTTGGCAATGTTAACAAAGCAGGATGGTAACTACTAAAGATCACTAACTCCCTATTCTTTAGAGTATTCAAATCCACATATTTCCCAAATTCTTCCTTTTTATATGCTCAACTTGCTCGGAATTATAGTTTTGCTTGGAAAATCATCTTGGCAGCAAGGGTTGTGTTGGAAAAGGGCCTAAGATGGAGTGTTGGCAAAGGAGAGAAAATTGGAATTTGTCAAGATCATTGGTTGCCTACCCTCGTATTGTGAAATAACCTGTTTACGTAAGATTAAAGTAGAGAAAAGAGAGAGATCAATACTAAAAATTTACTTGGTTCTATTTGTCAAGTCGCTCGTTTGACTCTGCTCCACTCCATTTTGCTATGCCCAATAGGTTCCCAACTTAGTAGCATAATAACAAATATGAGCCAACTCCAACGCCTCACTACTTTCAAGGTCATCTCCTTGTATCGTGCTCCCTAGAACAGTAAAGGTGTAGAGCCTACTTGATCCTGATACTCACTATAGGAATTTATCTTTCATTGATCAAAATGTTTCCCTCGTTTAGCAGCTATCATCAAAGGGATTCCTTTAATCAATTAGGATTCTAATGACGTCCTACTTTTTCGGGTAATAAATAATTCAGGGAAATATCATATTAAGAGTGCTTAAATTAGGCATCATCCTGAATATTCTAGTAGCATTTGTGGGTCATATTATCTTAAACAACTTTGGAAACTCCGAGTATCCCACAAAACTAAGTTGTTTCTATGGAAGGAATGCAAAAACTTACTACCTACTTAAATAACTTTGTTCAAACACAAGGTAATTTGTAGCCTACATGTGATAATTGTGGGGATGAGCAAGGAAGATGTGATCCCTGCTCTATGATATTGCACAGCGCAGTGGCTCAAGAAACTTAGGCATATACGTTTCTTGTGTGAAGCCTCTTCTTAAAGCTTCTCAACCTCCACTTCTTGAATGTTACTGCTTGTATGTTAGATCACCTGGTAAAACCAGACTTAGAGATTCTTTTATATTATTAGCTGGCTTTTATGCAATCGTAGAAATTCTTCATGCTTGGCTCTCCGTGCTTTGTGTTCATCCCTGAACGCTTTGGTTTGGAGCTAAATGATAGTACTTCTGCTTCTTAACTTTGTTAATTGTATTTATTTATTTTGCCGTTGAGATTCATTTGGATTGGAATTTATTGTCGTAGGGCCAATTCTTGTCTTATTTAGAATCGAAGGAGGTAACCCTCCACGTTGTTCTAGGTTTTTCTTGCCATATTATACATGCTTGATCACATTTCTCGTTAAATAAAATTATGTTGATTTTACTCGGGAGAAAGAAAAAAAAAAAAAAACTAAAAGACAAAACCAATTCCATTTGGCTTGTAAATTCATTCAGCATTAGAAGTTTCTTGTAAAGTCGCATGTAAACACATAAAGTACTTTATGAGTTGTTATACAAGTTTTTTTTAAAGCAATTAAGGCACCTAGACTAATTTTTTAAGTGTATTGTCATACATTTAATGCCTCTACAATTGCCTGTATTCTTGATTTATTTTCTTATGTATGTTACTTTAAATTGTCAAAAAATTGTGTTAAATTTTCTTATTTAGATTGATTTCAAACGTCAATTTATTATTAAGTATATATTGATTATTTTTCTAACAATTAATTATATGAATATGTGCATGTAATTTACAAAGATTATGAAGAAACTCGAGGATACTAATAAATGGCAATCAAATTCTAAATGACTTCTGTAGGGTCACAAATTGTAGCCTTAAGCCCAAAACGTGTAGGACTTGGGCCCAATAAGCTCAATACAATAAATTTGTAGAGAGTGGGTTAAAGAATTAGGTATGAATGGCGATGACAGCATTTAACATGTTCTATAAAACAAATCAAAAAGTTAAAAGAGAAAGGAAAAGCATATTGGGATAACTTTGGATAAACATGTTCTTAGTTCGATCCGAGAAGACTTCGTATCATATAATTCACATTCTTTTTCTAAAAGTCCGTCCCTCTCTCATGGAGGGTCTGCTACCTTATGTAGTTCTTCTCTAGTCATCCTAACCTTACACTTGTCACTCATCTAAGACGTCACTTGATTACTTGTCCCATCAAACATCTTCTTTGCCTTCCCTGTGAGCTGTAATAGCTTTGGTAGCACTGTTCAGAGGTCTTCTCCACATAAATGCGGCCAGAAAAGTAGTTGAAGGATATTTAATGTGGTGGTAGTAGCTTTTCTTTAGATATTTTCGGATCTTTTCCTTTCCAGTAAGTTCACGAAGGCCATCTTTGTCATCGTTGCTTCCAGGGAGGTCCCTCCAATAGGTGGTATACACACTTGAATTGTGCTCTTCTTATCCGAGGACGAGATCCTCCTCGGACAGAATTCCTTTTGTTTCCCATGTATGGATCTTTTGAAATAGAATATTTAATAAATGCAGCTCTGCTTGGCCCGTGAAACTTCCTCGGATTAAACCCACAGCCCAAGATGCATGGTTCTTGGTTCTTGGTACTTTGTCCCCACAATAGCCCCTCAAAACTTCAGTTTTTCCCTCCCATCCGAGAAGAAAAAATGGGGTTTTGACTTTCAAGAGATAATGACAACTTATATCTGACCCACAAGTGCGGGAATATGACTTAATTGCGCTTTATAATTGCTTCTAACGCTTCGCAGTCCACGAAGCGTTATTAATTACTCCAGGAGGCGTCTTGTCCCCTGCATCCAACGGCGATGCGCAGATCCAACGGCTGATATTTCCCTTAGAATTTTGAGCGGGATAACTTCTTCTCTTTCTTTCCCTTAGTATAAAGCCTTGAGAGAAATCATTTGTCTTCTTCTTCAAAGAAATCTTTAAGCGTTCCAGAGAATTCCGACGTTCCTTCTCCTAAAATACCCCAGATTCCTGAATATCTATTGCTATTCTTGTAAGAAGTCTTCGAAGATTTTCCTAGAAAGCTTCAGAGATTAGCGTGCGTGTTCCCGTAAGTTTTTGGCTCTCTATATTTGCATTTGTCTTCTCGGCCTTTCTCCTCGGCCTGTTAGTTCTTGCTTCCTTATTCTTAAAATTCAGTTACTTCATTTTAGGTTGTAAAAATGGGTAGATTCGAGCGTTTAATATATTCGCCCGCAAAAATAGAAGTTTTTAAGCAAAAATACCATATACCCTAGGCAGTTGGCCTGCGATATTATTCCTTAGAAGAAATTGTTCTACCTAGAGAGGCAGGAGAAGTAGTCATTCCTATAATAGCCTTCGTAGAAGGGGGAATGACTCTTCCTATGAGTAGGATGACCCAAGAATACCTTATTAATCATAGGCTATGCCCTCATTAGTGTGCACCCAATATGTTTAGGATTCTAGGTTGTATTGATGCTCTCGACTAGCATCTTCACTTGGGCCTTACATGGCACGACGTGGTTCATCTGTACGAGTGCCACTCACAAACCGACGGAGGGTTTTATCTCAAATCCAGGTCGTTCATTGTTAGGCTCATCTCGTGCCTTCCCAAGTCCAACAAAAGGATGAAAGATGACTACCTCATCGCTTCAGGGGCATGGCACGATGGTCGACCTTGCCCAACCCAAGAGAGAGAGACAGGTGGGATACCTTAGATTTAGACCCCTTAGTATAGGATTTAGATTTCTAACCCCCACCCCTGCTTCCCATTACCATTTCTTCTTATAATGGATCTTAATCGTCTAACTACATTTGCCTTCTTGATTATTTTTGCAAATAGGAGGCTTATTGCTCCTCGGCTCAGTTTTACCAACGTGGTGGCCCTCAACTATCTTCTTCGATCAGAAATTTTTGTGAACGAGGACCGACAACTGCGAGTCGTTCACCTGATCCTAGATTTCGATCCCATTTCGAGGATCTTTCAGGAAATCGGTCACGCTATCAGAGCTGGTGATCCTCGAATTAACCGTATTGATGTGTCAAAACCAGACTTTCTGGCCTGAGACGATCTTCCCCCAATCAGACTACCAACTCCTCAAATTCCTCCTCAGCTTGTAATACCATTGCAGCAAGTCCCGCTCGGAGCAGAAGCTGTAGAAGAAGAGGAGATCGCTTCCTCGCGATTGTCACTAGAAGAAGAAATAGATCAGTTCCGCTTTGAAAGAGAAGAGGACATACTAGAAAGGCTTTTGCAGCTCTCGGACTCTAAGACTGAATCCGATAGACTTTCCGCAGCTATTCAGCCTGAATTAGTTATTACTCGGGTTGATACGAGTTCAGAAGAAAAAGGAGAGATGAGCTCAAAAGGAAGACCGTCTCTGAAAGGCTTAGTAGTCAATAGGGGCAAAAAGGGAGCCCTGAAAGACACATCCCAGACTCAGGCTCCTGTCAATCTACCACCTCCACCTCCTCTTCCTGCTGATCTTGGACTACACGCCCTCCCAGATTTGAAGAAGAAAAGACTCATACAAGATATAGAAGAAGGTGATGTGATCCCTTCAAAGGGCCCTAAACAACAGAAAACGAAAGATCCAAAGGACAATAGGGCCAGTTTTGTCGACAGCAGGGAAGATGCTGAAGTGCGCCGACAACCGCGCCCCTGGGCCCCTCGGATAGAATTAGATGGAGCCCAAATTCCCTGGGATGCCACTATCAGGAAGTCCCAGAGAGGTCACTTGGCCCATCTTGCTCAAGCTTTAGAGCAACCCCTCTTGCTCCCACGGGATATGGAAGCTCTCAGACATACCAGGCAGCCCGAGCTTTTCATGTCATTGAAGCGGGATCTCGCCTTGGTAGGCTAACTTTGTTTTATGAATTAAACGTTAAGAAACTATTGATCTTATCAGCGTTATTACACTTGTTTTTACACACGTGACCCCTTTGCTTTTGTTATGCAGGCCACTCAACAAGTCTATGTGGCCGAAGAGTGGGTTCGAAATGCCCATAACAGATATGAGGTTGAGTACCACTCTCGGCGTGAAGTTGAGAAAACCCTCGGGATCCTGAAGGAGGAAAAAGCGCAGCTGGCCGAGAAGCTGAAGATTTCAGATCGTGCATGCTCAAGTGCCAAGGCAGGGCTAAAAAATGTTGAGGCTCAGGCCGAGGACCAGCACAAACAGCTCTACACGACCCAGCTAAACTTGGCTACTGAGAAAGCAGCAGTTCTAAGCTTGAAAGCTGAATTGCAGAAAGTTAAAGAGGCAGCAATAAAGGCAATGGAAGCTGCTAAGTCCGCGGAGGAGGCGGCATATGAGCGTGGGGTAGGAGAAACGGAAGAGAGGCTGACCGAGGAGGTAGCTGAAGTATGCAGGGAATATTGCACGGAGACTTGGGTAGAAGCACTTAATCGTGCAGGGGTTCCTGCTGATTTCGAGTTGAGGAAACCTGAAAACGTGTTCTTCCCCGAACACATCAGAGAGATCCCAACCAGCCCTCCTCTGGCCACTAATCTACTCCTCCCTCCTCCTGAGCAGATAGCTGATGTAAATGCCCCTGTTGTAGTTGCTAAGGCTTCCAAAGGAGTTGTCAAAGATAAATCCACCGAGAATTCCCTTACCATAAAGGACGTTGTTTCTCAGGCCAAGGAAGTTGAGAAAGAATCTGATGCTGAAGATGCCAAGAACAAGACTATTGGTCCCGAGAAGGGTTCTCAATCCTTGAAGAAGTAGTTGTAGGATCTTTTTTCAGTTTGTTGTTTTGTTTTGATGTAGCTTCTGCCAAGACTTATGATGTACTTATTTTTTTATTAAAGAATAGACTTGTCTTTCCTACCTTTTGTATTTATACTTTTGCCATTTGCTTTTATTAAAAATTAAGATGACTTGCTATTCACAAAATGCTTGTAACAGATGGGCTTATCATGCTCTTGTTTCAAGAACTGGCCTTTTTGTGATAAAGATTGACAGCAAAGACTTGTTGTAACTTAAGATCTGTTTAATACTTTATAAAAGATACCAGGGGATTAATTCAATTATATATGATCTGAGGGCCCTGCAATAACTTAGGACTCATTTGAACATTCTGATAAACTATTGTTATCTACTAACATTAATTTCCCCAAAGCATTTAGTCCGAGGACATCAGGCATGACTAAGATTCTGTTTAAACACTTTTATAATAAACATAAGTGTATTAATTTCCCCAAACCATCTGGTCCGAGGACGTCAGGTATGACTAAGGTTCTGTTTAAACACTTTTATAATAAACATAAGTGTATTAATTTCCCCAAAGCATTTGGTCTGAGGACGTCAGGCATGACTAAGGTTCTGTTTAAACACTTTTATAATAAACATAAATGTATTAATTTCCCCAAATCATCTGGTCCGAGGACATCAGGCATGACTAAGGTTCTGTTTAAACACTTTTATAATAAACATAAATGTATTAATTTCCCCAAACCATCTGGTCCAAGGACGTCAGGCATGACTAAGGTTCTGTTTAAACATTTTTATAATAAACATAAGTGTATTAATTTTCCCAAAGCATCTGATCCGAGGACATCAGGCATGACTAAGGTTCTGTTTAAACACTTTTATAATAAACATAAGTGATGGGAATCCCCACATCTTCACACAACACACGAGTTTAATGATAAAGGAAATTCTTATTAATAATAGTACCTTTTCAGGTTGTTTACATTCCAAGAACGTGGTATTACATGCTCGTCTAAATCTTCCAAAAAATATGCCCCTATACCTGCTTCTGATGTGATGCGATATGGTCCTTCCCAATTGGGCCCTAGCTTTCCCCATGCTGGGTTTTTTGCAGTGCGCAGAACTTTCCTCAACACCAAGTCACCAGGCGCTAGTGGCCTTAGCCTTACTTTGGCGTCGTATCCTTGCTTAAGTTTGTGTTGGTAGTACGCTAATTGGACCAGTGCACTTTCCCTTCTTTCTTCAACAAAATCTAAGATTCTTTCCAGTAGATTATCATTATTATTCGAATCGAACGAACTGCTTTTTAGCGTTGGAAACCCTGTTTCCAAAGGAATGACAGCTTCGGCACCATAAGTCATTGAAAAGAGTATCTCCCCCATTGACCTGCAAGGTGTGGTTCGATATGCCCACAGGACATGCAGCAATTCTTCCACCCATCTCCCTTTTACATCATCTAACATCTTTTTCAGTCCGTTTACTATGACTTTGTTAACGGCCTTGGCTTGCCCATTTCCCTGGGGATAAGCTGGGGTGGAATATCGATTCGTAATTCCCAATTCGCCGCAGTATCTCCTGAAGGCCTTACTGTCAAACTGAAGACCATTGTCCGAGATAAGAATGCGAGGGACCCCGAACTGAGTGACGATGCTCTTCCAAATAAATTTCTTAACGTCCACATCTCTGATATTTGATAAACGCTCGGCTTCAACCCACTTAGTAAAATAGTCAGTGCCAACTAGCAGATATCTCTTGTTCCCTGTTGTTTTGGAAAAAGGCCCGACAATATCCAAGCCCCATTGAGCAAATGGTCAAGGGCTGGTTAGCGGATTAAGGATCCCTCCTAGTTGGTGTATGTTTGGTGCGAATCTTTAGCATTGGTCGCACTTCTTTACGTACTCATGTGCTTCTCTTTGCATATTTGGCCACTAGTAGCCTTGCGTGATGGCCCTATGAGATAAAGACCTGCCTCCAGTGTGGCTCCCACAAATCCCCTCGTGTAACTCTTCTAGGATGACTTCTGTCGCTTCAGGGTGAATACACAGTAGATATGGTCCGGCAAAAGAGTGCTTGTACAATTTTCGATCCTCGGACAACTAGAAGCGAGGTGCTTTTCTTCGTATTTTTTCAGCCTCCAACTTACTTTCCGGCAAGAGGTCTTCTCTCAAAAATAATATGATGGGGTCCATCCAGCTAGGTTCCACTCGGACCTAACAAATCTAGGCCAACTTCCCCTTGCCTTCGTGGGCTTGTACAAGTCTTCTACGAGGATAATTCGAGGCAAACTCTGTGCCGAGGAGGTTGCAAGTGTAGCCAGGGAATCTACATGCGTGTTACTGTTTCTAAGGATGTGCAGCAGACTGAATGATTCAAATTTTGACCGCAATTGCTTAACTTGACTTAAATACTTTTGCATTCTTTCATCCCTTGTCTCTAATTCGCCCTTTACTTGACCAACAACTAATCTGGAGTCTGAAAATATTTTTACTTTTTTTCCCCCCATTCTCTGAACCATGGACATTCCTTCCAGCAAGGCTTCGTACTCGGCCTCGTTATTAGTGGCCGAGAAGCCCAATCTCAACGATTTCTCTATCGTGAGTTGTTTAGGAGAGACGAGAACTAGCCCCATTCTAGAGCCCCTTTTATTTGCTGCATCATCGACATACATTTTCCAGCCTAGAGGTTCTTGCAGGGAGATGATGCCAACCGATTTTTCATCCATGTGTTGCGGTGCTGGCACATTCTCCAATGGGGCTTCAGCAAATTCGGCTACCAGGTCTGCGAGGATCTGACCCTTGACAGAGGTGCGAGGCATGTATTTGATGTCAAAAACCCCTAGAATTGTACCCCATTTAGCAATCTTGCTCGTGTAATCAGCACTTCGAAGTACGGCCCTCAGTGGGAGCTGAGTCAAGACGATAACAATGTGTGCCTGAAAATAGTGGGGAAGCTTCCGAATACCATGTACCACAGCTAAGATGGCTTTCTCCAATGGTAAATAGCGCACCTCGGCTTCATGTAACGATTTACTAATATAGTAGACCGGCCGTTGCACGACATCGTCAACACGGATCAACACCAGACTTACTGCATGAGGGGCCACGACGATGTAAGCAAACAAAACCTCATCCCTTTGAGGACTGGACATGATGGGAGGACGAGAAAGATACTCCTTAAGCTACTGGAAGGCCTTAGCGCACTTCTTGGACCATTCGAATCCCTTCAACTTCTTCATCAAGAGGAGAAAGGGCCGGCATCTATCTGCTGAACGAGAGATAAACTGACTCAAGGCGGTAGTCATACCAGTAAGTTTCTGGACCTCCTTGGGATTACGAGGAGAGTGTAGATTGTTAATCGCCTTAATTTGATCGGGATTGACTTCAATTCCTCTGTGAGTTACCATGTATCCCAGGAATTTGCCTGATCCCACACCAAATGAGCACTTAGAAGCGTTTAGGCGCAACTTGTGTTTCCTCAAAATTTCAAAGATGTTTCCGAGGTCATCAACATGCTCGGACACCACCTTACTCTTCACCACCATATCGTCTATGTAAACCTCAATGCTTCTCCCTAATTGAGGCTCGAACATTCTCGTCATCATCTTTTGATAGGTTGATCCTGCGTTTTTTAAACTGAAAGACATCACCTTATAATGATAGTTTCCGATGGGGGTGACAAAAGCAGTCCTCTCCTGGTCTTCCAAGGCTAAGGGTATTTGGTGATATCCTTGGAAGGCGTCCAAGAAGCTCATCCGAGGATGTCCCACTGTCGTATCCACCAACTGATCTATTCGTGGCATGGGGAATGGATCTTTTGGGCAAGCCTTATTTAGATCTGTAAAGTCCACGCACACTCACCACTTGCCATTCTTTTTCTTTACCACCACAGTATTAGCCAGCCATTCAGGGTAAAACACCTCCTTGATAGCCCCTGTTTACTTAAGCTTCCTCACCTCTTCCTTAACAGCATCTGCATGCTCCTTGGATGGGCGTCGAGGTGGTTGCTTTTTTGGAGTAATGGATGGGTTAACGTTTAAGTGATGACAGATAAAAGTCGGATCCACCCCCGGGGCCTCGTAAGCGCTCCAGGCGAATACATAAATGTTCTTCTTGAGAAATTCTATCAACTCCTCTCTCTCATGAGGCGGCAACTGGGACCTGACTTGAAAATATTTCTCCGGATCATCCTCCATAATGATCTTCTCTAAGTCATCACATTTTGCCTCCTCGGACTGCCCATTGATAGGCAACTCTGGAGTTTTTAATTGCTATAAACTTCCCTCAGCAGCTATCGATGATTCAACCTCAAGTTGATGAGATATGGCAGCCACCAAGCATTGTCTAGCCATGGACTGGTTTCTGAGGATTTCTCTAACCTGACCCTCGGACGGATACTTCACCCTTTGATGCAGAGTAGAGGAGACAGCCCCCAGAGTGTGAAGCCAAGGTCTGGCCATGATAGCCGTATACGGTGAATAAACGTCCACCACAATGAAATCCGCCTCCACCACCACAAGACCGGTTTGTACAGGTAGCCTAATTTGACCTTTCAGCACGACGGTTCTTCCCTCGAAATTAACCAAGGGGGAGTCATAGGCGGTTAGATCCTTGGACTTTAACCCCAAACCTTTAAACAGGTCGGGATACATAACCTCCACAGCACTCCCTTGGTCCACCAACACCCTCTTCACATCATACCCACCTATCCTAAGTGTGACCACCAAGGCATCGTCATGAGGTTGGATAGTTCCAACCTTGTCCTCATCTGAAAAACCCAAAACTGGTTGGATTTCTATCTTGGCTCTTTTTGACTCCAGATTATTATCCTCGGCGAGTAATCGAGCCACAGACATCACTCTGAATGGACAAGATCCTATTCTCCCGGGGGCAGCGAAGATGACATTTATTGTTCCTAGGAGGGGTCCTGAGGAAGCACCTCTTCTAGAATCAAACCCAGCCTGTCTTGCTTGGCTGCTGGAATGATGCAGCAGATCCTTCAATCTTCCTTCTCGGACCAGCTGATCCAAATGGTCCCATAAATTCTTGCAATCTTCAGTAGTATGTCCTTGATCTTGATGATATTGGCAATAGAGGTTTTGATTATGCCTCATGGGGTTCCCAGCCATTTTGTTCGGTTATTTAAAGAACGATTCGTTCTTAATTTTTTCCAAAATCTGATGGACTGGTTCTCGAAATATCGCGTTGACTATTTGGGTGTTGGAAAAATCTGACTGCTCGGCGAACTCTCTCCGAGGCCGATTGTTATTGAATCAGTCCGACCTGAAATCCCTCCGCTCCTGAGGGATAACTTTTGCTTTACCTTTTCCTTGCTGCTGGTCTTCTTCAACTCTCTTGTACTTACTTATCTGATCCATAAGCTGGCGCACGCTGGTAACAGGTTTACCAGTGAGGGACTTCCTTAAACCGTGCTCGGTAGGAAGGCCGCCTTTAAAAGTACTGATGGCCACGTCTTCAAAGTCACCATCTATCTCGTTGTACATCTCCCAATATCTGTCCGAGTATGTTTTTAAGATCTCCCCCTCCCGCATGGACAGAGACAGTAATGAGTCCAAAGGACGAGGTACCCTGCTGCATGTGATAAAACGAGAGCCAAAAACCTGGGTAAGTTCCTTAAAGGAGTCTATGGAATTAGCCTTCAACCCATCGAACTACCTCATGGCCACGGGTTCTAAACTGGAGGGAAAAATCTTGCACATCAAAACTTCGTCTCTAGAGTGGATAGCCGTTTTCTGGTTGAACTGGCTCACGTGCTCTATTGGATCCGTTCGGCCGTAGTAAGTAGTGAAAGTGGGCTGATGGAATCGCCGAGGAAGTTCTTCCCCCTCAATCTGACGTGTGAAGGATGATCTAGAGATTTGATTCAACGCCTTGCTCATGGCGTCATTTCCCAAGCCTTTAAGGGGTGGGCTTTTACGTCTCCGCTTATGGATGTGTTCTTCATCGTAGGAAAAAGACTCACTTGGTGGTGTCCTAGACCTGCGTCTATAAGTGATATTCTCTTCTTCGTTAGAGGAAATGCCAGAACTGGAAGGAGTTCGTCGCTGGTGTGCATGGCGTAGCTTCCGCTTTAAATCATCAATTTCCTTTTGCATGGCTCTGTTACTTTGCCCCTAAGGGAAGTGATTCCCTATTTGAGGGTGACTTCTGCTAGTCTGTGTGGTATGCAGGCTACCCTCTCTATCTGCTACGCTCGAGGTTATGGAAGGCATCTTGTTGACGGGAGCCCCTGGACTCCTGCTGATGGGGACCTGATTCTGCCATGGTCAAACGTCGCACTCACTATTACACAAATTCTTCCCACAGACAGCGCCAATTGTAGGGTCACAAATTGTAGCCTTAAGCCCAAAACGTGTAGGACTTGAGCCCAATAAGCCCAATACAATAAATTTGTAGAGAGTGGGTTAAAGAATTAGGTATGAATGGCGTGGACAGCATTTAACATGTTCTATAAAACAAATCAAAAAGTTAAAAGAGAAAGGAAAAGCATATTGGGATAACTTTGGATAAACATGTTCTTGGTTCGATCCGAGGAGACTTTGTATCATATAATTCACATTCTTTTTCTAAAAGTCCGTCCCTCTCTCATGGAGGGTTTGTTACCTTATGTAGTTCTTCTTTAGTCATCCTAACCTTACACTTGTCACTCATCTAAGACGTCACTTGATTACTTGTCCCATCAGACATCTTCTTTGGCTTCCCTGTGAGTTGTAATAGCTTTGGTAACACTGTTCAAAGGTCTTTTCCACATAAATACGGCCAGAAAAATAGTTGAAGGGCATTTAATGTGGTGGTAGCAGCTTTTCTTTAGATATTTTCGGATCTTTTCCTTTCCAGTAAGTTCACAAAGGCCATCTTTGTCATCGGAGCTTCCAGGGAGGTCCCTCCAATAGGTGGGATACACACTTGAATTGTGCTCTTCTTATCCGAGGACAAGATCCTCCTCGGATAGAATTCCTTTTGTTTCCCACGTATGGATCTTTTGAAATAGAATATTTAATAAATGCAGCTCTGCTCGGCCCGTGAAGCTTCCTCGGATTAAACTCACAACCCAAGATGCATGGTTCTTGGTTCTTTGTCCCCACAACTTCATATCAAGGTATATTTTTTGAATTATCCTGTGGCAATTTAAGATTTTTTTTTTTTTTTTTTTGTTATTACCCCACTAATAAAGACAAAATTTCAAAGAGTTTATATATAAAAGAGATCATATGAACCAGTTAATCATAATTTTTCACAAATAATTTGACAAAATATGTTGTTGGGTTTTGTAGCTCAATTAGGACCTTCTAATATTTTTAACGGAGATCTCTAGAGTTTAAATATTTCCTCCCTTATTGTAACTATTGAATTTATAATAATAATAATAATAATAATAATAATAATAATAATAATAATAATAATAATTGTTTTCATGTTTAATGTGCTACTATACGTACCCTAATATTTCCATATCAAGGATAAAATTATTTACGTGACTACAAGTGTAATGATGCTCATATATTGCTCGTTTACATGTCCAAATAATTTAGTGTTTTTCCATCGGTCTTGCACATCAAAATATCAAATGAACTTAGAAGTAAGTTTCTAATATTAAACAATCCAATAAACCTTTCTAATACAAAATATACTCAAGTAGTGACATATAATTAACTCAACATTCATATATAACCTTTCTATATGCATGATCTTTATAATTGGTTACTGTACGTGCCCAAATTTCCACACTGGACTGGGCCTAGTGGTGGGCTCACAACTTATTTGTATAGTGGGTTATGGGTTTCCTACTACAGGTAGCTCCCAACCGAGCTTCTAAACTACACTCCTTTACTCTTGTGATCCTCTCCCCTCTTTCCTTTTAAGTTGCCCTCTGTTGATAGTATTCTCCCTCTCTTCAACTCTCTATCTTCGCTCAAAATGACCAACCCTCCCTCTCTACTCCTTTCCCCTATTTATAGCTTAAGGTTGGTGAGGTGCTCATGATTACCTTCTGGTCTCACTCGTGTGGGTGGGGCCTGATTTGATTATTCCTGACAAGGAATATGCTTCCTTGGTAACAGTGGTAATGGGTGTTAGAATTGGTTTTAGCCTTCAAAAGATTGCTCAGTAGCGATATTCCCCAAGGCAATAACGAGCTGCCGAGGTCGCGGGCTGCCCCTGGTTAGTACAACCCCCGACCAATCCATACATGATCGGCATGAGTCTGTCTAACTTGCGATCAATGGAACAGACATACCATTGGGTTTGGGCTTAAGAAAGTCTTAGGGGTGTGTCTAGGCCAAAGCCCAAGGCCCAATGGGCCTGAGGCCATATGCCGTACGGTTTTTTTTCTTTTTCTTTTTCTTTTTTATCTTTATCTTTTAGATAGATAGTTATAGATAGTAGGGGAGAGAGACATGGTGGTGAACCATAAATATGAAACATCACGTAAGGATATCATTATCACTCGATAATTACTTCAACCACCATAAATAATTACATTTTTATTAAGATTATCATAGTCAAGTTATTATTTATTGATGCTGACTTCTTTGGTCCACTCGCGCATATATATATATATATGAGAGAGAGAGAGAGAGACTGTCTTGGTGGTAAAATTAGAATTTGACTTTTCTGATAAATGGTGGAATCTTTACCTAAAAGCATTAATTACTGGTGCTTACTTATCTGGTTCCCTTTGAGATTGGAAGCAATAACAAGCAAACTGCACTTTTGGTGTGAAAACTATAAAAGAAATTTTAAAATTAAGGGAAAGTATCCAGCCTGCATGCAAGGGCTATTAGTGAGCAGGCGAGAGACCCATTATCACTGAAGATTTGGAACAAGATCGCACCATTCGGTATACTACATTTAGCCTAGTTGGGAGGATTGATTTGTCTCTCGATCTCCACTATATGTTGAAAGTTGGAAGACTTTCAAATACTCATAATTATATATAAACGCTACTCACAATAAAAATAAATTCTCACTCTCAAAAACTTATAAAAAGGAAGATAGAAGAAATTAAAGATAACTCTCTTATTTCTTAATTTCACTTTGGGTTACAATGCATGGTTTTATATTTCTTTCATGCCCTCACATAACCTTCATAAAATTTAAAACATTCGCTCTATTTGTTTTAGCGGTGATGTTTTCTAAAAATGAGCCATTTAAAAAAAAAATTCTATGAAATTATCTCATTTTTTTATGTTTGGTATCAATCTTAAATGAGTTGAAAAACAATCTCCTAACTTCTCTTATTTAGTTTGCTATGAGATAAAGTTATTTTCCAAAAATATTTAATGGAAAACAATCTCTAAAAATAAGCTATACTTGTTATGTTAGCCAAAAATAGTTTTCCTTTGACTTATTTTTTTTATGTTATCAAATACTAGAAAATACGAAAAATTATCTTTACACAAGGTTATCCATTGAAATAAATGGAGCGTCAATATTTAATTCCATATAAATTAAGTTAAAAGCAAGTTATATATATATATATATATATAAATATGAAAACTCGGATTTGTGCTAAAACACACGAGCTTGTTTAGACCCCAAATTTTAATATACGGCTAGATTACTTTTACTCTTACTTAATCAAAATGCGAAATAAGAGTAAATGTGCGCAATGAACCAATACTACTCTAGTGCATAAACATGAACAACAAACAATAAATATAAAACACAAGAGTAAGGGAAGAGAGATGCAAACACAAGATAACACCAAGACATGTTATTGAAGAGGAAACCGAAGAATTCGGCGAAAAACCTCTCCGCAACCCTCTAAGTCTAAATCGATCCACTAGAGAATAAAGTTGGAGTACACGAATAACAAAATACCCTCCAAGCTTAGTCTACCCAATGTGCTTGAGCCCTCCAAGCTTCTGCTACCAACGGATTTCTCGGAGTCATGTCTTCTCTAGCTTTCCAGATTCCGCAAAATGCCCGATTGCATCCGCCAAGCCTCACCGGCTTCTTTTGGCAAATCCCCAAAGCTTCCCAAGTTTTAAAACACTCTCTACACTTTGAAAATGTGTGAGTTGTGTTTAGGTACAAATCTCCTCTCAATGTATGATAATGGGAGAGGGAATGAGAAGATGCTACAATGATTTCTCACTAAGGATGAGTAGTTCTCTCTCTAAAAGATGGGTGTGTTGTATTGTAGAAAACTTATCTAAGGTTTTTCTCTCTGAATAGTCTCTCTTACTTTTGTGGGTAATGAGGGTATATATAGTATAGGTGAAGGGTAAGAAAGTCACACTTAAAATCCTCCTGGCAGAGCGTTTCGCAAGTACCTCGCTAGTTGGCCCTTCTCGCAAGACAGTCGCAAAATTGACAGCCTAGCATGACTCTTCAGCTTTCAGTCATGTGCTTCTCATGTGTCATTTTCGCGGGAACCCTTCTCGCGAACTGCTTGCAAGCTAGTCGTGAAACTGCACTGATTCTTCATTTCATGCTCGATTCTTCACCAACTTAATATTAAACCCAATACAATAAAATCTCACAAAATACAAGGAACAAAATTAAAACAATTACAACACTTTTTGTCATGGAATAAAGCCAACATAAAATATAGTTGTAAATCACAACTTTACCATCTATATTCCATAATTCTTCCCATGATTAATGATATACTCATTTAATAAAAATCAGGTTTATTTCTTTAACAAGTAACAACCCCTTTAAACTTGAATTATTGTCCCTCCAAGTAAAGTTTGTAGCTTGTAAAACGTGTGTTGTACGTGAGTGGTTTGGCAAGCATATCTGCCACCTGATCATTTGACTTCATAAACTCAAGTTGAACTTCCTTTCTAGAAATATATTCTTGAATAAAAAGATAACTTATATTAATGTGCTTGCTTTGATCAGACAGATTGGATTTTTTTTGGTTAGTGCTAGTGGTGACTTATTTTCTACAAATATATCTGTAACTACTACTTGTGGCATATTTAGCTTCTCGATAAACCTATAAGAGCATTTGCATCCGCAACTTCCATCTTATTCTATTTTATTATCTCAAAAAGCTATTTTATCAATTATACCATACCATTTTACAACACAACCAACATCCCAACTTTTATTTTCCTATTCTACTCATTAAAATAATATATATTACTCACTAAAATAATATAATATATTCCAATACAACTCTCTCTCTTTCTTCTCCCCCATCTCTCTTCCACTTTATCAATTAAAATATATTATAATTTTTACTAAAGTGCTACAGTGTCATCCTACATTTAGGATGGCATTGTAGCACAATTGCAAAAAAATTTGCAATTGTAAGATTTTACAAGTCCGGCTGCTAGGCTCTTTTTGTGCCTTTATGCTAAATTTTCCCTATATATACCATTTACAATTGCCAATGGGAATGCTCCAAATTGCATGACAAACACTTCAATTAAGAGCAATGTACTTGGATTCACAAATAAAAGTGTCACAATTCATTACTTCTTAGAAGTTCATGTGAATGTTGATTTTAGTTGAATTTGTTACACTTACAGTGAATAAAATTTTCCACTTCAAGTGATTTTTAGTGATTAAAATTTTGATAGAATTGTAGCACATGTAGTGCTTTTGATTATGAAATATTTTGCTAATATTATTTGCATTTTTCAATATTGGGTCAATTATAGACTATACCTTTCCCTTTTTAATGCCAATTGGTGACATGGGTTTAGTTTACAATATATCTAAGCCTTCATCCAAACATGGGCCAAAATGGCAAAATACTCATTTCGCCCAAAAGTTTCAGCAAAATGCTCATGTTCTGAAACTATCTAGCAAAATACTCCTGTTTTGAAACTCGATTTTCTAAAAATCAAATTTCAGTAAAGAACTCGAGTTCCTTGAAAAACTCGAGTTCCATAAATTTTTTTTATTTTTAAAGTTTGATTGCCTATAACTCGATTTTCTACAAATCGAGTTTTACATTGAAACTCAATTTTTAGAAAATTGAGTTTCAAAACAGGAGCATATTACTAGATAGTTTCAAAACAGAGACATTTTGCTGGAACTTTTGAGTGAAATGAGTACTTTGTCATTTTTGCCTCCAAACAAGTATTTACAGAGAATAAACAAGGAAGATCATTAATAATTGGCCATTTTGATCCTTTGCAAAACTCAATAAATTTACTTGATCTCCTTATATTAGGAGGCCTCAATAACCAATGGTTTTTACAAAGCAATGGTTGTATATTCTTACCTACCGTTTATATATTTATTTATTTATTTGGTTTTAATATCAGCAATGCAATACAACCATTAACCTAATGAGAATTATAGCTCTATGACACAATCTACCAAACCAGGACCAAAAAAAATGTTAAATATGTTGAACTGAAATATTTTGTCGTATCAGTTTTTTTGTATTTATTTGCGCCACCCATGACCCTGGGCCTGTGTTTGTTCTTTTCTCCTGTGGCAAGAGGCGTGAAAGATGAAGGGAAGAGCCATGAAAAACGAAGCAAGTGCCATGCTCTACTTTAATGCCAACCCTATCTAACCTTGGTTAACAACTTAACATGTACAGCACGTTGTGTCTTTGACTCCAGGAAAGAATCGCTGCTCAAAAAGCTTTCTTTTATTTTCTGTCTGAAAGGAAATTTCCACAATTTTCATGGTCACATGTAATCTTCTTATAGCATCAAAAGAAGCAGGTAATTAAACGTGCATCTCTACGCCACCTATGTTCTAAACGTGTCTTTATTTCTACTTAGAGAAAATCGACATTGGATATAATCTGGAAAAGTATATATATATACACATATATATGCACTACAGATTCAGCACGTGGCAAATTAAACTACCATGTTAGCACAGCATTTAATGCAAAATGAGGTGCTATATATGTTATCAATGATCCTCCTAGTCCTGGCACACTTTTTTCTTTTCTTTTTTATTTATTTATTTATTTTTAAACATAACTTAGACCTTTATAATATGTTTGGATTGAGGGGATTAGGAGAGTAGAGGGAAGGGAATGTAAATGCTTAATTGATCTTGCTTAAATATTTTTCAAAGGAAGGAGAAAAATGGTTTGATGGGATTAGGAAGAGATATCTAAACCCCTCAAAACCCTCATTTTAATTCCCAAAATTATATGAAAATTTGGATAGGAAAGGTTTCATTTAGATTAAGTTTTTTTTTTTTTTTTTAATATTAAATTGTCAATTTTACCTTTGTGATATCAAATTTTAAATATATATTAAATTGAACAAAAGAAAAACTTAATTGACAATTTAAATTAATGTCTTATCATTTCCTTTCCTCCCTATTTTAATCTTTAAAAAATCCAAAAAAGGAAAAAGGGATAACCATTCCTCTTCTCTATCCTCTTCTATCTTCTCTATCCTCCTCTCCTTTCCTTACTCTTTGTACCCTCTACTTTATTCTCCATTCCTTTCAAACTCGTTTTATAGTTTGTGCTCAATTTGATTTACCCCATAGTATTTAAAATTTTAACCCTTTAATTTATGTAGTATTTTGAAACAAACCCTTTTGTCTATAGAGATTACTATTAAATGCCACCTAAACTTGTCACATATGCTAACCGGTCCAATAAAATTATGACATGTTATTTTAATTATGCCACATTAATAAAATATGGTAAGGAATTAAAAATTTTAAAAAACCTTTTGTTAGGACATATGTGATTCACTTGTTAGGAACATATGTCACTATTTTATGTAATTAGCTTATTTTTTGACAAAACGCACTTTACTTGTATTTGGGTAGATCTAGGATGTGTTTAATACTTCAAGAAATTTTGTTTCAAGATCAAGTGTTGAAGCCATACAAGTCTGTCCAAGATTCAAGCTGAAAAGTGCCTGTCATTAAAGCTCGACAGCTAGCCATTTATCGAGCTTAAAGAGCTGTTCAGCCTTGAGGCTCGATAGCAGCTCGACAGATAGGGCATCTGTCGAGCTTTATGAAAAACAAAATTTCAGTTCTGTTTTGACTCTAATCCGGGATTATGTGTTTGGGCTTTCTTTTCTTCTAACCCTAGACATATAAAAGGATTAGTTTAAGGCCGTCAAAGGGTATGCAAGTTGCACAAGTGTTGAGCAAAGTTTGTTCAAACAATTTGTAACTAGAGACAAAGTTTTGCCCTAGTTCATCATTCTTGTGAAGAAGTTGCTGTGTTTGTGCACTGTAGGGTTTTGTGACCAATCATCTTCTTGATTTTCATCGTTGGGATGAACTGAAGAATTTTGCAACTAACAACCTTTTCTAGTTGGTGATTGAAGTCGCGTACTGGGATCCGCGCATTGGTTAGTCACGTACTTGGGAGCCGTGCATCAAAATGAGAAATTGTCACTATAGAATAAGTCCAATTGGGTATTGGGGTAAGGGTTCAACTGTAGGTTGGTATAAGGTATTGAGATTCCTTTACTTGTAATCGCTTGTTGTGATAATAGTGGAATTTCGGGAGTGGTGACCTGAAAATCACCCGGTGGGGTTTTTGCCGTTAGGTTTTCCCCATTTATAAACAAATCACCGTATCATTTATTTTCCACTGCATATTTAGTTATTTGGTAATTTGTTTGTGCTACCACGCGCTTTGCATATTAAGTTGATTAATTAATAAATTTGGCTAATTAATCAATTAATTTATCACAAGGAGTCAATTCGTTTTTGGCCTATCATCTTTAAAATCCAAAAAGTTACATGAACTAAATAAAATAAAAATAAAAGATAATAATTCAAAAACTCAACTTTTTTTGGCATCCAAATAAAAACTCAAACAATATCTAGACAAAAGGCTTGAATTAAAAAAATACATAACATTAAGGGTCCAAATTTGATAGGGATGGCTGTTCCAACAATGCTCGTCCAAGACATGAGTCTAGCAGGACGACCTTCCACCAACCTATCAAGTGTGTATGTTCACCACTCAAGACAAAATTTTGTCCTACAAGTTGAGCCAAGTTGATAGCCTCTCATTTTTAGAACATTAAAAATAATAATAAAAAAAATGAAACTATAGTATTTTTAAAAATTTTGGAATAATTAACGATTCTATTAAAAAGTATGATAATCATTGAAAAATGAAAATTATTTTGGACCAAAACCAAAATTATACATGCGGGATTTTTGAAAATGCTTGATTTGTTAAGACATTTTGAATTTCTCATTAGAAAGAAAATGTCCATGCACATTCAAACACAAGTAACAAGAATAGTCAATAATCAAGAAGATCAAACGTTAGTCATCAAACTATTTCCAAACGTTAGTCATCAAGGATTAATTTCAACGAAATTTCGTTTGACAAACTATTGCAATTAAGATTGTTCCAACTCTAATTTTTCCATTAAAAACTCATTGGCTAAACAAATTATAAACTTAATTATCAGATTGATCCGAACCCAAATTTACAATCAACTTTTAAAAAAAAAAATATATATATATATATATTGAAAAAAAAATTCATGTAAAAGTAAAAAAAAAAAAAGGTAAACAATCACAATTTGCCACATTATTACAACAAAACACAAAAATTGTTGTCCATATATATCATGCATAAAAGCCAAAATCACATCGTCCTCAAGGGCATATACATAGTACAGTACACACACATTATGAAGCCCAAGGAATCTTGTTTGAAAATGCAAGCCAAAATCTCAATCAACAAAACTGTTTGACACGGTGTAATGGCCAATGGACAACTCCCAAGATATTTCACTTTCGCTTTACTTGCTTCGCTTGTTTATTTTTACGCTCACAAGTCACAACTAGTCAAATGGCATGTTCTCGCAAAAATTGTGCAATATATAAGACACAAAGGGGTTGTTTGATAGGGTGTTTTGAATAACAGTTTTCAGTGTTTAAACAACATTATACGTATTTTTACACACTTTTTTATCAACACGTATTTCTAAAAGTTATAACTAACGTTATTAAAACAACATTACCAAACGGATTCAAAATTGCTTGTTTACTTTCACCACTCACAATTAGTGTCAAGTTGTGATAAAAATTGTACTTTTTTTTTCCAGTAATCCTATCTTGACGTATATAAGAGTATAAGACTAATTACCACGCACATTTGGCACAATGGTCACTCCAGTGCTTGTGGGGCGTGGAGGATAAGGGACAGGGTTTAAGTTTTTAGGATGAAATTTTACACATATATATATATATATTTAGATTAAGTTAGAATGAAATTTTTATTTTGTAAAAGTTTTTTAAAATTTTTTCTTAAAAAGTATAAGATTGAAACCACGAGGGGTATTTCCGTAAATGTAGGAAGCACGAAAAAGTTCAGTGGTTCCACTTCTTAAGGTTAGGTCACATGATTGCCCGAACCCGAAAATGGTCAGGTATGGATATCAGAAGTCCTTTAGTTCATAGCTCGACACGTAGCGTAGCACTGCCCAATACCCTTAGCATTCATTGCCACTTCCTTCCGTTCTTTTTAAGGTTTTTTCTCTCATTTCCCACTTTCTAGTTCTAATCTCCTGCTTCCCACGTGCAACCACTCCTCATTTTTCCACCCTAGGATCCACAACCATTTCACAACAAACACTATGGATAAACTATTAATGAAAGCATACCTACACCTTAGTAGTGGTAGTAACCATTACTCGTCCTTAGTAGCTTTGTTTAGAGTGTCTTATCATTGTTTAGTGTTGTTATTATCCAAGCCAAACAAAGTTGGAGAGAGTTTATATTAAATAATAGAGAAAGGGTTTAGGAGAAAATCTATGGCCATAATTTCTTTTTTATGTGGCAAATATGAATAGTGGAAAAAAAAATAGTAAGTATTATTCATGTAAAAATGATAAGTAATCATTCACAATATGTTATGTTAAAATTGTGGTAAAAAAAAAATTGTAGTTCTAAAATCACTCACGGTTTAAAATTTATTTTTCATAATTTCACAACTAATCTCACATCTAATTTCTCAGTATATATTAAAATGGCTAGTTTAAGTATAGTTATGGATTTTGTTCCATTTCACCCGAAACAACCAAAAAATGCTGTACATGTAAGCAATTGGAATGAGAAAGCCACTTATTCCATTTCGGATTAAACTCCAATGCATTTCGGGTCATTTTAGTCAATTTCGATGGCTGATTTTGCTTCATTCTAGTTTTTTTTTTTTTTTTTTTTTTTTTTTAAAGAACTAAAACTAAAAAACTAAATCTATTTTAATTTGATTATTATTATTATTTCATTGATGATGAATGTGCATTTGTGTTTTTGTATATATTAGAGATAATCTTGGAATGATACGCTGGAATTAAATGGTTTTGAAATATTATGTTATAATAGACAACTGAAATAGGCACCAAAACGAAATTCATAAAATTAGTTATAATATAAACGTCAGACAAAAAAAATAATGGATCAATGTAAAAAATTATGCTAAATTTGCTGATTGTGAATGGTAAACAAAAATTGGCAAGTCAATGTAAAAAGTAGTAAATAGAAAATGTTCAACTTTTTCAACCAATCATTTCGTTGTTGTGTTGCGAAATTGAGTGTAAACTTGAAAGCATCCTTAGATTTATTGCTTTATTATAATCTTCTTTTCCCGTATAAGATACGCAACAAATCTCAAATAGCCCACACACTGTCTGGGACGGAGATAGTATAAATAGAGAAGCATAGGGCACACTGACACACAGAACCAAAATAGCTGTTAAATTTTCTGTAAAAAGAGAAGTGAATAATTTGGTTTGGTTTAGTTAGTTGAAGTGAGAGAGAAAGAGAGAGAGAAAAAAAAAATGGGTAGAGGAAGAGTGGAGCTGAAGAGAATTGAGAACAAAATCAACAGACAGGTGACCTTTGCAAAACGAAGGAACGGACTTTTGAAGAAAGCCTACGAGCTTTCCGTCCTTTGTGATGCCGAGGTTGCACTCATCATCTTCTCCAATAGAGGAAAGCTGTACGAGTTTTCCAGCACTTCAAGGTATTATCACCAAAACAACTAAACCAACTTTTTCACTCTACAAATCACAAAAAGGAAACAACAAAATACAAAAAACAAAACACAAACCTTTTTCTTTTCTTTTAAATGCTTTGAATTTTGTTTGCTTTTTTTGTAAGAGAAAAAATGAAAGTTGATTTTATTTTTGGGGTGTTGGAGTTTTATCCATTTCTGTGAAATGACTGTGTCTTGAATGCTTCGGTGTTAGATCTGCAACTGGGAACGGAACGCCATAAAAAGACGATCACTGTTGTATTGACTCTTTCTTTCTGTGTTATTTTTGGGAGAGTCAAAAGACTCTGCCTTCATTTATTTTGCTTTCCTTTTTTTCGCTTTCTTTTTTGAAATCTGCTTCTTCTATTTTCGTTGTTTTAAAAAGTGATCTGAGAGAAGCTGATCTTAGTTCTTTTTTAAACTGATCAAAGCTAATTGAGAGGATTTATGAGAGCCTTTAGAAGAGTCAGAAATTCATTCATAATTATATGCTTCAAGCTTCAAGCTTCAAGCGGAAATTTGTGTTTTTTCTTCATACCTAGCCTTTTTCACCTACTCTTCTCTCATTTTTCTTCATGTGGATTTTATACTTAGTTTCCCTTTTCGTTCTGCTAAGTTTCTTAGCAGCTCCGTGTTGTTTAAGTTTCTAAACCACAAATCCAAATTTATGAACCATTCCTCTACGGCTCTACGGCTTACAAGATCTGTCTTTTTATCTTATATGCAGATCTTGAACTAGGGTTTTCTTCTTCTTCTTTCTGTTTTTTGTCTTTTATCTCTATTTGTAGTTGTTTGGTTTTCTTTTTCAACTTATATTTCCTTTTAAGCTTTCTACCTTAGCTCAAATTAGTCTTTGTAATTTTTGAAAGAGAGTATTTGTATAATATAGTAGTAGTTTCTTTCTCTCTTTCTCTCTCCCCCCATTTTTTTAAGTCTTAGTTGTTTCAAATTGTTTATACAGCTATAGCTAAATCTGCTCTTCAAATCGGTCCTTTTGAGTCTCCAATCTTTCCAATGGATCAAAACTCTCTCTCTCTCTCTCCACAGATCTTTCATAAGAGACGTTTAAATGTCAGGACTCAGTTATGGTGATGGAGACATTTTTATTACATGAGTTTAGGGCTTGATCTTTCCAAAGCCCTAGTAAGTTTAGGGTTTCTCTCTTTCTCCCTCCTTTTCAATCATTTGTTTCCTTTCAAATCCAAATTGATGTGAAGAGAATGACATGATTTTTAGTCTACTGAGTTTTAAAGAGTAGTTTACTAGTGATCTCCCTAATATCCATGGGTTCCCCCAATTTCATCTTATTACTACTTCCAAAAAATATTTCTTGTGTATCAAATTGATTTGAGAGCGCTTTTTTTTTTTTTTCTACAAAGAATGAACCCAAAAAGAAAAAAAAGAAAAAAAAGGAGAGTTTATTCTGTGAGTTGATTTTAGGTTGAGTATGATTATATGCACACGCAACTCAAGTAATAGCTAGGATCTATCTTTCTACACTTTTTTTGTTTTTTTTTGGTTATACTGGAATGGTTATATTCTGAGAGATTAGGGGCTTTTGGATTCATTTCATTATATAGAAGGCGAAGAATTCATTTCACCAAACATATCATGAGACAAGAGAGTGTCTTTACTTACAAGAGAATTTGGGATTACAAGTTATTTATTCTCTGATGGAAGAAAAAACTTCATTTTGTTATTAAATTCTTAGTTCACAATATTGCCCGAAGAGGCTTAGTTAAGTAACTGAGCTAAACATTTTTTTTTTTTTTAAATCTAGTAAACATTGAACATATTTTTGAAGATGAAAACAAAGCTAGCAACAATAATGTATGGTGAATTTTAAACTAAAAGACAAAAACAACAAAAGAAATAAAAAATTATTGACATACAAGCTCAAGAGTCAATAGTTTCCTCTTGAATTGAATTCTAATGAGGCAAGTCCTAACTCATGAATCTTTTTTCTTAGTCATTGAATAGGCATACACTACTTACTTTCACAAGAGCTCACTTTATTATATGCTTGCCACATTTCATTTGATCTATCATCTATTATTTGATCTTATATGCACCTCTTGGCATGAGGAATTCTTACATTTTCCATTATGTTAATATTCAGCATGCTCAAATCCCTAGAGAGGTACCAGAAATGCAACTATGGAGCACCAGAGCCGAATGTATCCACAAGGGAAGCCTTGGTAATGGTTTAAGTTTTAGTTTCAGTTTTTTTGGGTGGTATAATTATACATTCTTACTTTATATTAATTAGCATCCGAATTTAATAACTGAATTTTTTTTTTTTTAATTTATTCGTCACATATATTTTGATAGAGGTTGGGAATTAGTACTGTAAATTATGATGATTGAGGTTGCAGAAATAAGTGTCCTATATTACTACTTAGAGTTTGTTTGGATGGAAGGAGAAGAGAAGTGAGTAAAAAGAAGGAGATGGCGAGGGTTTAATAGACCTTATATGGATATTGGGGAAAGATTTAAGGGGATTTGGAGCCTATTTTACCCTTTCAAACCCCTTAGTTTTAATTGCCCTAAATTGGGGGAATTTGGAATGGGAGAGAAGAGAAGGGGTTATACTTATATTCAAAATTTTAATTTTTCAATTGATTTTGCTCTTATAATGTCATTCTATCTATTTTTTGAAGTAGAAAAAAAGTATCATAATTTTCAATTTATATAACCATTCCCTTCTCCTTTACTCCCCTACTTAATATTTAAAACATCTAAGTAAAAGGGAGGAATATCAATTCCCGTTCTCCCTATTTAATTTTTAAAACATACAAACAAGTGGAATGGTTATTCATTCCCCTCCCTTCTCCTTTTCTTCCTTCTTTTATTCTCTACTATTCTCTCCTTCCAAACTTTCAAATACAGTGTTAGAGGTAAAAGGTGGTTGTTGAAGAAAACGCGGAGAGAAAGGTTAATGAAAATTGTATGTAAAATATCTTGCCATATAATAAAGGATGAAATCTAGTACTTAGCTTATCAAAAAAAAATCTAGTACTTATAAATTTTTATTCAATTGCCTAAAATTTTTAAATGTCTATTTGGTATTGTTGAAAGAAGTTGAGTTTTATCTATTGAGCTTTAGTTTTAGAGCTTTTGTGGAAAAAAATTTTATTTTAGGTAAAAAATTTTAATTAAAATAAAATCTTAGTGTTTAGAATGTTTGGCAAACTAAAGCGCCAAAGTGTTTTAAATCTGTTAAACTATTTCGTTACCAATTGCTAAAGAACTTTTAGACGGGAGAAATGATTAGAGATGATATAGTAATTTTTATAATAAAAATGAATTCATAGTTACACCTAATTAATTTAATTAATGGTCAATATTTAATTAATTATTATAATTGCATACACTCTTAAAATGGGTGGACATTGTCTTTCTGAAAAAATTACTACAGTATATTATGTCAAATTATTATTTATAATAAAAATTTAAAAGTGCAATAAAGAGATTTATCACTAAAACTCAAAATTTCAAACTGTTTTCAGTTTTATGGATCCTAAATATACCAAAGGTTATAAGGTCACAATTTGTTTAGGGAAAATTATATTAGTTAAAAAGAGTATATTACCAAACCAAGCATTTTGCTCATCAAAATTTACTTTTATTAAGAGGTTGTATGCTGAAGTATATAAAAATATCAAACATATTATAATCTTATAAGAAATGGTTAAACACAAACCATAACAATATTAGGCTAATAATACACAAACAGACTAATCAAGTTGCAATTAGAACTATTCGTAATTTAATCCTTCAAAAAAAAAGAACTACTCATAATCGCTTATAAAGTTAATTTTACTTAGTAAATATCTAATGTAAACTTAACATATGCCTACAAAATACAAACTTTTCTAATTCAATCCACATAATTTAATGTATGATATAAGAAGATTCAGTTTACCCTAATTAACCTTTCTTTAGCCACTTGAGTCAGGACTAAGTGACATTGCTCTTTATGTTGCAATTCATCCTAAAGCTTCAATGTTGCCACACTTTAAAAAGTGTCCATTCATCACTAACTGCATTCCGTATGTACCAATGTTTGTCTTAGAATGCTTACTAAAAGAAAAAGTCTCTGAAAAAATCTAGTTATCCAAAAGTTTATTATTCTTATTTTTTGTTATAAGTGAGTTTCAGCCCTAAGTAGATGGGAAAATATGATGGGATAGTTGTAATCCATTTTAGTGTAATACTCTGTTGTGCAATAGTATGTGGTATCATTATGAAGACCTACAACGATCCCAAAGGTAATCAATAGTATGTGTAATCAATTTTTATTGCTATACTTAGGAGCTGAGGAGTCAGCAGGAATACTTGAAGCTCAAGGCACATTATGAAGACCTACAACGATCCCAAAGGTATTGCTATTTCTATTCTCAGTTATGCTGATTATTGAAAAGATGTTAAAACACTGTCAATTAAAACATTTGAGTTGTTATCATAATAGGAATCTTATGGGAGAAGATCTTGGCCCTTTAAGCAGCAAAGAGCTCGAGTCACTTGAGAGACAGCTAGCTGTTTCACTGAAGCTAATCAGATCAACACGGGTACTCGCACCTACCAACTTACCAGATTATATAGATTTCATAGTAATTATTCTTCCAATAATTTTCCCAATTGCATATTTTTTCAAAGTTCTTTTTATAATATAGCTAGTCATGCATCATACACTGAATGAATGTATAAGTGTTGTATGTACATCAGTACATCCCACTTATATTATGAATTTTTTTTTCTTAGTGGGTTTCCTTGTATGTATTTTTGTTGGTAAGACTAATTGATTGATTTTTTTTTACTATGAGTAAATAGAATGAATTCAATACCAGACATTCACCTCACAAAAGCTAGCCAGCATGCCAAGTTGCCTTAAGCTTATGGGCCATCACTATAATTATCTCTAGTTGATATATTTTACCGTACGTATAGCTTCTTTTTTTACTTGATATTTTACTGTATAATTAATTGGCTATTATCTCTTTGATGCATCAAACTTTTAAGAAAATTAATAAATAAAAATGTTCATTTATATATATATAAAGAAAAATAGAAATGATAGGGGAAAAACGGAAGGAATCAATATAAAAAAAGTCCAAAATAAAAGAACATTATCATTATGATTATATTTGAAAATTGATACAAATTTGTTTTTTATGCAATCATTTGTTCTTTTCCATAAAACATTGTTTATAAATAATTAAATTAAATTTACTAGTTTATATTGTCAATTTTTTTTTTCTTTATATATTGTTGTATATGATAGTGGAAATTGTGATACTAATTGTTGGGACAGCGGAAGTTTTTATATCACTTTTTGTGTAATAACGCTTTTAGAATTTAAAAAAATAATAGTAAAGGCTAATAAAGAACAAGCACACATAGAGAATATAAGAATTTACATGATTTAGCAAATAGCCTACCTCCACACACACACGCCAACACAAGAATTACTTCTCCTCCACTAAGGAAAACTCTTCTTCTAAGAGTATTCTCTTTTAAGTGAAGTATTCTTCTAAGAGTCTTCTCTTCTTTTACGAGAACCTTTTTTTTTTTTTAGAGTTTTCTTTCCTCCTTAAATGGGAAGGTCCTTGGGTCAGAGCGGTCAAAAACTTATTGTATGTATAAATTTCAACTCATTTCTTTGATGGACAAGAAATACTCATTGCTTCTTTGACAATGAATTCCTTACTTCTTTGACAAGGGATTTACTTTCATTCCATGTAAAGAAAACCCAAAAAAATAATCAAGTCAACTATCCCTCCACATCAAGTAAAGCCAAATAAGTAATCTAGTTTATACAAGAATTTGAGAGAATTTTCAACAAATCTTCATATTAATTAAAATTCTAATGAGTGATCTTCATTATTTGAATAATAGCTCCACCTTAATACATGCAAATCTTTTCAAGGAAGGTGATCATCCTTTGCACAGCCAAACTCACGTGAATCTATATAGACCAATTGCAAATTCGTTCAAATTCTTCTCTCGAACCATATCAAGATCAACATTGGGCTTTAATACCACTTGTGTGATAGTGGAAGCTTTTATATCTTTCGTGTAATAACGCTCCATGAATTTGAGTAAGTAACAATAAATGAAAATAAAAGAGCAAGACATATATAGAAAACACAAGAATTTACATAGTATGACAAAAAATCTACCTTCACACACAACGCATGCACGCACAAATCAAATCCACTATACTTAATAAAAGTTAAAACTCTCAACCTCTCTTACATAGGTCTCATTCATGAGTATTCTTTTAACCCCAAAAAACTATAAAACAACGCTCTTTCTATTACACTTCTCCTCTAGTAAGTGAAACTCTTCTTCTAAGAGTTTTTTATGAGAACTATTCTTCTAAGTGACTTCTCTTTTTTTATCAAAACTCTTCTCCTATGAGTTTTTTCTTCTATTTGGATAACTCTTCTTTTAAGAGTTTTCTTTTTTCCCTATATGGGATGATCCCCTTAAGCCAAGCCACACAAAAAATCCTTCATTGTAATGTCTTATATAAGCCTTCAAATTTTATTCCTTTGTGGACAAGAAATACAAATTACTTCTTTTACAAGGAAAACACTATCCTTATATACAAATAATACTCAAAAAAGTAATTAAGTTAGCTTTCCTTACATACCAAGAAATGTCAAATAGGTAACCAAGTTCAAATAGGAATTTGAAACAAATTTGAATATATATTGTTAAATAACCTAGATTGTATATTATATGATTATGTGTATTATAAATTTTTCATTCTTGCTAAAGTTGCCACTACATTTTTTTTTTTTTTTCCTTTTGCTACATATTTGTGCCCCATTATTAGGGGATCGCACCTTGGACGTCTCCTTTAGGAGGCATCAAAAAGCATCATCTGATGACAAGGGTCCTTGGCATCGTATAATGTATTATGAAAGAATAATTGGTCTAGGTGATGCTTGGAAAAATAGTGTCAATTGACATGTCTCTCTCATGCAAGGGTTTGGAGGTAACGATGGAAAACTTCTAGAGTTTGAGTGCAAGAGTTTTTCTTGTGATTAGAAGTAATATAACTTTACTTTTATTGTGGACTGATTATACTGGAAGTTCATTTGGCCAAGTGTGGTTAGTACATTCTTGAAATTAATAGGAAAATAAGCTATTTTGTCCTAATATTTGAAGGAGAGGGGTGTCAAAAGACAGTTTCATTGTGTTCATGTATATTTTCTGTATGCGTATCATTGCTTGAATATAATTCTTTTTTTATTGGCATGCATGCACTATCTTCTTACGACTCTCTTAATTACACGATGTACAACAATTATATATAGGAGGGGAATGAAGTTAAAGCTGAATTAGATGTAAGCTATTACTAACACGGATGCAATAGCTTTCAAATAGCATCAGTACCGAGTCCTTGTAACCAGTAATATTTTTCTATTTGAGTAAAAGGTAAAATAAAAATTGGGACCGTAGGGGGAATTGTAACCAATAATCTGATACAAGATAGGTTGGAATTCTTGACGTTCCACACTAAAGAGAGCTTGTCTTTCTTGAGTAAATTAAGAACCTTATCTGCTTTTCCTTGCCATAAACAAATCAACCAAAGCAGTTGAATTGAATTAATAAGCCTTCATCAAACTGAATAATACCTGAATTCCCAAAAAAATATAAATGAGTAATAGGAAAATGGTAAAAAAACTCAACTAATTTTGTAACTTCTGTTATTCTCTATTTGACAGACGCAGTACATGCTGGATCAGCTCAATGATCTTCAACGTAAGGTATGAGAACATTATCAAAACTTCATTGAATCATATGTTCAGTATCTTCACCCACTTATTTATCTCAAACTTTTATATGTACAGGAACATGTGCTTAATGAAGCAAATAAGTCACTTAAACAAAGGGTATGCAACATACCCAACTCTTTTGATTCTAAATGATTATAGAAGAAAGATAATTAATTTCTATCCATGCACTAAGTATGTTTCATTTGTTTTCTAATATATACTAATTTTATTAGAAGGAGTTCAGTATTTGACATAGAAGGCATTCATTTGAAAACCAAATAATTTGTGATAAACCTCCTAAAGTATACCTTTCATAAACAAAATTTGTAAAATGCAAAAGAAATTTTTTTCAAAAGAATTGAAGTGCTATGAATTGACGAAACAATTGAAAGTAATGGTCATATTTGGCAACTACCAAATTGCATTGCATTATCAAAATAATCATCAACAGTACGTAATAGATTTTTCTGCTAATGTTTTGCAGTTGATGGAAGGATACGAACTCCAACTGAATCCAAGTGTCAACGATATGGGATATGGCCGACAACATGCTCAACCTCAGAGTGATTTCTTTCATCCCTTAGACTGTGAACCCACGTTGCATATTGGGTATGCATCCCTGATTTTTTATTTTTAATATATTGGGTATCAATGCAACCGTAATTTGATACCAAGAAATCTATTTAATCCGAGAACCCATTACAGTCTCTTTTTCATGTCTGCTGAAGAGTCATGATTTTTTTCTTTTATTAAGAATTTAGGATCATCATTTCCCTCATAGCATGGACTCTAGCCGTGTGTGATGCACACGTGTGAATCAATATGCATATATTGAATGCATGAGATATCTTCTCCAACTTAAGCCCGTTAGCATGAAAACATAAAGAGGGAATGATCAGTAATCTTATATAATGTCAAAACTATCTGACTAGCCATATTTCATTAGGGTACATTAATATCTTGTTAGGGAGAGGCTAAACCAAAAGAACAATTAATTATACTTGCAAATGAATCATGGTTTTCAAATGTAATGTTCTCAATAGTTTATAAGGCAATATCACCATCCATAATTACAGATTAAGCATGGATGATGAAGATCCACTAATTAAATTCATCAAACTGGTTAACTGAATTGCAGGTATCCGTCCGATCAAGCAGTATCAGTCGTCACTAATTCAGCCCCAACCTTGAATAACTACATGTCAGGGTGGATGCCATGATAAGAAGGGCATGGCCAGACATGGTTTGCTTCAGGCATTCCTTCCATAAGAATCAGCATATTCATCTTTTTTTTTTATGTCCTTTTGATGAAAGGAACATTTGTAATGGTATTTATTGGTGTGGAACTATGCTTTTAAGTTTTAACTGTCTACATTGTAGTGTGTGCCCAAGTACTGCTCTTCCATTTCAGCAGTTGCATAAGATGTTTGAGAATAATTAACTGTGGTTTGCGTATCAGAATTAGACCAGCTAACTATTCGTATACTCTTTCATGTCCATTATTGGATATAAATGTAGCAGCAATGACTAATGAGCCACTAATTGACCAAGAATAAGCACTACATGTGCACGCGCTCGACTTGTGGAATACAATATATTCATTAAGAATAAGCACTCACGATCTCGACTTGGAAACAATATATTCACGAGAAATAATATATATGTACAAAATTCTATAGGACCAGTTCTGAACTCGTCCATCAACTGACCTTAAGAGACATAAACTTAGAGTTTGGATATACCCATGACCACCACTTCAAGGTGAGTCCTTGGGTTAACCACTTGGATAACTGAAGCTTGATTTTTGGAAGGGAATAGGTAGTTCTCTTATCTTCACATGCCGAGTGAAAGCATTAACTCAGTATATCTTACTAAACATTAATTAGTATTATATATATATATATATATATATATATATTAATCATCTTTTTTGGCTGAGAGAAATGGGGAAAACAAGATTTGAACGTAAGTTTTCTCCATGAGAAAGACCAAGTAACATAGATGGAACAATTAAGCAAAACAATCATGCTGCAAAAACATTATTATTTCACAGTTCTAATAATTAACTTATTGAGGAATCCAAATCTTCTGTCCTACTTTTCCTGCTCCACTCTATACTCCACCAATAAAGGCTTACTACGTGTTAACATAATTAATTAAATACTATCATTATTGACTTATTAATATTATCATTATTAATTAATGGTAATACATCACTTTTATATAAAACCACAACTATCATCACTTTTACTATACACTAATCACAAACGGCCATTTCAATCATTGTAAAATTGGTTGTGGCCTTATACTTGTTGGTAGAGAAAATGCAACTAAATAATATGGAGGCCAAAGAAAGCAAGCAATTTTTTTTATTGAAAAAGAAAAAGAAAAAAAGAGAAGCTTTGGTACAAAAAAATGCTTATATCTATAGGCACATGATATGAGAATAGTGCAATTAATATGAGTGTTGTATAAATAACATGAGTGCAGGTCAAATTTAATGGACTTGGGCCTATACAGGCATAAGGCTAATATGTCCTAGCCTAACACACTTGATCAATTGAACTTAGCAGGTTGAAATCATGCTTAGGTTAGTAGTGGTTCTAGGATTAATTTTTAAAGTAGTCATTAAAAAACTTTAATAATAAAAATAAAATTTGAATATATTGACATAAAAAAAAATGCAAATACATAAAGTTTTACAAATTTCTTTTACTAAAAAAATGAAAAAACAAAAAGAGACTAATATAAGATAAAGCGAGAACTGAGAAAGCTAAGATGCCAAGTTGCACCGGTAAAGGTATGAGTGTGAGAGTACGACATTTTTTTTGAAAAACTAGAGTATGACACATATGGGATACAAAAATTAATAAATATAAATTTTTAGGTGTATTTTAAATATTTTTGAACATAATTCATGTTTATTTTAGGTTTTAAAATTAAGTAATAATAACAATAAAATGCTTGAAAACATATCTAAAATTATAATTTATGTTTATTTTACTTTAATAAATAAATATATTACCAGATAATAATATCATTCCTAAATAAACAAAAGCACTTTGGAGTATAAAGTTAACCAAATAAATTACCAAATGTCATTTTTTTTTTCTTGTTTGAGAAGAAGAAAGAAAAAAAATGCTATAGATTAAATTCATGGTTTCTATTATTTAATTAAAAAAATTGCATTGTTAAGGTTAAAAGAAAAGAGTACTAAATGTTTTCCTTAAAAATAAATAAATAAAAGGTATGGTTAAGACTTGGTCACATGGCCTAATGCGTAGGTGAGAATAAGACCAAGGTTTGAATAGTCACTCTCATACTTATAACATATCAGAATCACGTGGGGGAGGCGGACAAAACAAAAAGGGTGAAACCAACTCATGGCGGTACCTATTAGGTAATTTTGTAAACTTTAAACTTGTTGTGAAAGTAGAATTACTTTACTTTTCTCGAACTCAAATTCTTGAGATCTTTAAGTTAGAATTAAGCAGGAGAATATATATATATATATATATTTCTGATGAGCTAATGTTTGTGTCCTTCTCAAAAAAAAAAAAAAAAACTAATATTTGTGTATATATATTGTATAAATAGTGATACAATTACAAACTATTTTATGATTATTTTACAAATTATTGATGCGATCAATTTTTATTAATTCTCATATGAGTCCACCAATATATCAATTTTTTATTTACTAATAATCACTTACCACATCAACTGTTTATAACAAAAAATTGTATTCCTAGCAATTTTTTCATACTGTATTAAAATTTGACAAGTGATGACCAGTCTTTAAATGGATCAGATTTCAACTCAGATTTTACAGTCCAAAGTTAAAACTGGGTAATATTTACTCTTACCACTGGTGCAAGTTTGGAGGATCTTTTAGCACAGATTTGGGTCGATGTTTATCCAATCAAGACCCGGGGAGTAGAGTAAGTCATGGTCCACCGTAACCCATCGAGAGCTGGACCGACTGATATAAATTCAGAAAGAAATAGAGTAAGTCATGGGCCAATATAAAAGCTTCTAAAGTAGGTGGACGTAGTCTATGATTATAAAAGCTTCCGAGTATAACCCACCTAGGCCTGTGTTTCAGACTTTCTGTTAACGCTCTATATCTCGGCCCAATAGCCTAACACACTCCTTTATGTTCCATTAATCGGTAACATAACAATGATTTTATTTTTGTTTCAGCTTAAGTTGCAATCTACAGTCCCTAAAGTTTGAAAGTAATTGAATTTTACATCATAAAATTTCATAATTTGGAATTTTACTCCTGGAGTTCTATTCCGTTTGTATCAGCAATCCCTCCATCCAAATTTTCTGTTAAGTGCCACATAAATTTATCACTCATGTTTAGTTTATTCAATAAAATAATGCCACATCATTTTTAATTATTTAATTTTTTTTTAGACTACAAAAATGATGTAACATCAATTTATTGGACAAACTAAACAAGTGTGGCAAGCTTATGTAACACTTAATGGAAAATATGAATGGAGGGATTGCTAATGCAAACAGAATAGAATATTAAGAGGTAAAATCTAAATTTTGAAACTTCAGAGACAAAATTCAAACACTCCCAAACTTTAAATATGTAGTTTGCACTTTACCCTTTTGTTTTTTAAGATACGTAGATAATGGAGAAATAGGAGGTGGGTTGTAACTTGTAACTTTTATTTTTTATTTTTTGAGGGGAATGTAACCTGTAACTTGTAAGCATGATTAGTTTAAGAAGCCAAAACAAAATACAAAGCAAGTTTCTATATTGGAAAAAATTATTTTTACATTGCACTATTCATGTAAAGTGTATATTGTAGTTATAAGAATTGTACACTTTTTCTTAAAGGGTCAGATATTAGGGTGCGTTTGTTTCACCTGAAAACACTTTTAGGAAATTATTTTACACCATTGTGTGTTTGGCAGCTACGGAAAATACGGTCAACGGAAAATCATTTACGCTTTGACCAGAAATTAAGCCGCTTTGAGCGTAAAATCATTTACGCTTTGATTTTACCTTCAAACAATTTCCGGAAATCACACCTGAAGAGAGAGAGCTCGAGCACACTCCTCACACGGTCCAAAACCCATATCCAAGCTCACCTCAGCCAAACTCCGGCCAGCCCAGATTGTGCCGCCCCACGGTCCAAAACCCATCTCCAAGCTTACCTTCAAACCATTTCTGAAAAAAAAAAAAAAAAAAAAAGAACCGAACCAAGAGCAAGAAGAGAGAGTAGAGCCGACGAGATCGCGCACACCACAACCCCAGATCGCACCACCGCATCCAACCCCATATTGCACCACCGCACCCAACCCCAGATCGCACCAGTCTTGTCACACCCCAGCATCGGCGAGATCGCACCCCCAGCACCAACGAGATCGCACCCATGACCCACCCATGCCCGATCTCTCTCTTTCTCGATCTACCTCTCCCTTTTCCCTCAATTGTCGATCACTCTCTCTTCCTCCCTCTCTCTCCGTTTCACCGAATTTTTGAGTTCAATGAATGTTTTGTTTTGATTTTTGTTTCTTTTAAGTTTATTATTGAAATTTTCTATTATGAAATTTGTTTGGAAGCTGAGAAAATGGTTGAGAAAACGTGAGAAACTAGGAAAATAACATTTTCAGAATGCAACCAAACACTTGAAAATATTTTCTTTTCCTGCAAATATTTTCACCTAAAAATATTTTACAACAGAAAAATATTTTACACCAAAAGTCTGAAACAAACGCACCCTTAGTCACATTTTTATCTACAATGTACAATTTACCTGGTACTATTCATGTAAAAGCCCTTCTGTATTTTCAAACCAGTTTCGATAAAGACAATCAAATTTTCATTTCAATTCCATTTTGTCTAGTGTTGGAAATTGAGGGGCTTGGGCAAAGTGGCCAGCCTTTTTTATTCACTTTGCAGTCCCAGCTATGCGGCTTTTAGCAGTAACTTTGTGCGGCCCTTAATGCCACACGGAGCATCCAGTCAAAATCAATTACATCACTTCCTCTTAGTAGCTTAATCGACTTTACACATGTGTAGTGTGTATATATATATATATATATATGTATGCTAAGCTGTCACAAATCGTATGTATTCGGTATCAGTCAAACTATTACATAGAATACGTTATCTCACTAGCCATTTATATGTATTTCGTATCCTACTAGCAGATGACCACCTAATAAGAAACTTACTATTTCACTTCAGCTTTCATTTTTTATTTTTTATTTTTATTTTGTGGATAGGCACTTCAGCTTTCTTTGTATTACTTAACTGTTTTAATTTTATTTCACAACAGTCAGCCCAATGTTTGAGACTTGAGTGGGTTTTCAGCCCCGCGTATAATGCATATTGTAGCATTTCTCAAGATTTTAAATGAACCTGAATGCCCAGGTGTTTTGCCATGTCAAACAACAGATTAGATTTGAATGTTCCATTTGGGAAAAATTCTTACAGTTAATGCATTGCTCCTTAAACACAATGTTCATAATTTTACATACGATATACACAATTTTTTGAGCATGTTCACACTTATTATTATTATTATGGTAAATTTCACTAACATATCCTGAGATTTGGGTTAATACCAATCAAGTCTAAGACATTTTAAAATTGACTAATTTCTTTCCTAAAACAATTTAATCCCTAACCCTGTTAGCCCTCTATTACTCCTTTTTCTATGTTCTTTCTCAAACGTCTCTTCTTTGAGCTCTCTCTCTCTCTCTCTCTCTCTTGTTCCTCTCTCTCTAACCCGGCCCACTCTCCTCTTTCTGACTCACCTTTAATTGTCTCTTTCTACTCTCAAGCAACAGCAATGGTGTGGTGGGTTTGTTGTGTGGGGTTTTGAAGGTTTTTTGTTTGGTTTTTATGGTCGGTGGTAGTTTTCGATGGTGATGGTGGGTTCCGATCTAGGGTTGATTTGTAGTGGGGGTGATTGTGAGTTCCAATGTGGTGGTGGGTTCGCTATGGGTATTTTGGATTTGGGTTTTGTTGCTATGGGTTTGGCTAGGTTTTGTGGCCAGTGGTGGTTTTTGGTGGTGGTGGTGTGTTCCGATATGGGGTGGATTTGCAGTGGGGATGGTGGTGGGTTATGATGTGGTGGTGGGTTTGCAATGGGTTTTTTGGATTTGGGTTTTGCTGGAGGATTTGGGTGGGTAAAATTGGGTTGTTAGCATGGGCGGCACTAGCCATAGCCCAGAGGATTCAAACCCCTGACTTGGCAAAAAAGAATATATAATATATAAAAATTTTATTTTTATTTTGTTTTGACCCTCTAAAATAAAAATTTGAACACTCTGACCATAATTTTTTTAAGCACAACTAAAATAACCTTAAATATGATCCTCTTACCAATATCTTGGAATTTAAAAAAAAAAAAGGGGGCGGGGGGCAGGGGAAATTACAACTTACCCACTTGTGGTTTGGTCGAAATTTAAGTTGCGCCTACCTGTGGTTTAAAATTTAACACTTTACCCACCTAAGGTTTGACCAAAATTTAAGTTGCATACCTGTGATTTAAAATTTGATACTTTACCCACCTAAGGTTTGACCAAAATTTAAGTTGCCTACCTGTAATTTGAAATTCCATGATGCAAGTGTTCCGATGGATAGTTTTTGATCTTGTACTTTTATGTTTTTTGTGTTTTTGGAAGAAAGAGACATAAAAGTGGAGCAAAATTACATATTTAGCTCTGTTTTTAACAGATGTTGGTTATAGAAATCTAATTGAGCTAACCTCAGGCGGGTAAAGAGTCAAATTTCAAACCACAGGTAGGCAACTTAAATTTCGGCCAAACCACAGGTGGGTAAACTGTAATTTGCCTTTAAAAAAAAAAGCCCAACAACAAGCCAATTTAATCTAAAACCTTGAAAATAAAAATTAGTTGCTGAATCTAAAGTGCTTTTTGTGAGAGACTGCAACTTCTTGAGAGGGTGCTCTCAAAAAAGAGATTTTGGTGCTTTGAAGAGTACCTCTCTTTTTGGGTAAGTGGTGTGGAATTGCCATTTATTTTTTATACAAAAAAATAAGAAAAAATTAAGTACAAATTTACATGACTGAATTGTTCCATTCTCATTGATTGAATAAAAATACAAACTTAATAAATTGAGTATTAAGTTACAAACTACCAAAGATACATGGCTTTTTATCCTAGTTACAATCTACCCAAAAAAAAAAAAAAAAAAAAGATAAAGCCTAGGTCTACCTATCCAAAGACACTAAATTCGGAAGCTAGGTTACGGAATGGGAATGTGATAGGCACCCATTCCGCCCAGACAGAGTCTGGACTTCTAGACTCTCATGACCAATGTACCCCTTTATGCATGATATGAATGATATGTTGCATACATGAAACACTTAACTAAGTCACATACATCTATTTTATGAATGTGTCCTCTTCTTTGTTAAAAATTCAGATCTGTTGTTGTGAAAAAAAAAATTTGATTTGGTTCATAAAAAAAATCAGATTTGTTTTGGAATTTGGCGAAGAAAAAATCAAATTTGTTTTGTTAAAAAAAAGGTCTTTTGCTTAAAAAATATCAGATATGTTTTGGAACAAAATAAAAATTGTTTTTTGGTTTATATGAAAAAAAAAAAAAAAAAAAAAAAAAAAAAAAAAAACCAGATCTGTTTTGTAATAAAAAAAATCTATATTTGTAGAAAGCTTTTAAAAAATCAGATCTGTTTTGTTATGTGAAATAAAAATAAAAATCTTTTTTTCTTTTTTAAGAAGAGAACTACATTCATGAAATAAACCTACGCTACTTGTATCAAACAAAACAAACATGACATTACTACTCATGACTTTCTTTTTTATTTCAAAATCTGCTATGTTTAAAAATTCAGACCAATATCTTAAAGAAGATATAGATCAGTTTTTGTGTTAAAAAAAATCAAATATGCATCTAAGGAAGATACAGATCAGTTTTTATGTTTAAAAAATTCAGATTTACATCTAATGAAGATACAAATCAGCTTTTATTTTGAAAAATTCAGATTTGCATCTAACGAAGATGCAAATCAAAATTTTTTTTTTTTTGAAAAATTTAGATTTGCATCTAATGAAGATGCAAATCAGTTTTTGTTTTGAAAAATTCAAACTTGCATCTAAGGAAGATGCAAATCAATTTTTATGTTAGAAAAAATTCAGATCTACATCTAAGGAAGATACAAATCAATTTTTATGTTAGAAAAAATTCAGATCTGCATCTAAGGAAGATACAACTCTGTTTTTGTATTAGAAAAAATTCAGATTTGCATCTAAGGAAGACACAAATCTATTTTTATGTTAGCAAAAATTCAGATCTGCATCTAAGAAAGATACAAATCTATTTTTTTGGTTTTGAAAAAGATTTGTTAATGAGCAGAATTTTTGAAATTCAAAAGAAAAACCATAACAACAAAAGAATTAAGAACATGTTTTCAAGGAAAAATTTAACAATACATGGCATCCACATCAGAAATTAAAAAAACATCCTAAATCTATTCATGCATCACCAATCAAAATTAATAAAGAAGATTAAAAAAAGAAAAGAAATTCACTACCTCTTGCATGCGTGCTCTTCGTTGTGAATGGATATTTTAGGATTCAAAAAAATTTATTCAATTATCTTTGAAGCCTAAAATATTTTTCTTACAATAAAGAAATTCTTAAGGCAAGAGCCTCTAGAACATCTTTAATGTAAGAGGGAAAAGAAAAGAATCAGAAAGAGGGGTAATCTCAGAGCCTGAAAAAGTGTCCTGAATTTTGAGATGTAGCCACTATTTATAGATGTTGGAAGGCTAAAAAAAATAGCTAGATGATCAGAATACGAACTGGGACACGTCTTTATCTCTAAAAAATCAAAAAGGATGTGTTTTAGCTTAATCCAAATGCCCTCGAGCCGGGGCCCGATTTTGTGCCATTTGGCATTTGGAAAGTGCCGTTCAGCACTCCAAAAGTGCCGAATAGCACTTTTGGGTGCCAAGCCACTTTCAAGTTTCAATCCATTTTGGACTCCTTTTTTGAGATTTTTTGAACCGGGACTTGTACTTAGACGCGTTTTTAATCCATATTCTAAAAATTAAACTCTTTTCTGGATAATTCAAGTCTTTTCCGTAAGAATTATCTTGTAGATAAATACTCTAAAAAAATCTTAATCATCCTTAATTTTGTAATTATCTAATTATCCCATTTATTCTCATGCAAACAAACCTGTTTTTGAAACTAACTAACAACTAATCACAAAATTACTTAATTAATTTTAATTGTTTAACCAATCAGAATTAATTTAAATTAATCATGCGTGGTTGATTCTACCTAGACACAATGCATGCTGACTGTGCAAACTTGATTATGCGATATCTTTCGATCCGACGGTCCGATTTGGAAACTGGGCATACCGTCGCGAACATTAGAATCTCAAGATCATTTTTATGATATGCAATGAACAAATTAATGCATGTAATGCAATCATGAATTTTGAGTACATGAACGGTCATTCTAGTAATCTTTTTTGATTAAATCATGGGTGCAAAATCGAGTGTCTACAGAATGCCCCTCATTGACAGAGCTTGGAAAGCGAATGTCAATGTAAAACAAAGACACTGATTTTAGTGGCCATGATTTAATTGAGGTTGAATTTTTCAAAGATTACCTAGCCCTCAAACCTAAAATCTTGGAACATAGAACTAGTGCCTTACCTTTGATAAAAATGCAAATTGCAAATGCTTGACCTACTTGATAGCTAATGAATCTTGAAATGATTCTTGACAATTGAGGTGACTGAGAGGCTTTTCTATCTCAATATGAATGTGGATAGTAACCAAGGGGCTTTTCTACCTCAGGACCGGAGTTGTAACGACCAAGGGGCTTTTCAACCTCAATCTTGATGAAAGGTAACCAAGGGGCTTTTCAACCTTGGAACCAGAACTGTGGCGACCAAGGGGCTTTTCAACCTCGATCTTGATGAAAGGTAACCAAGGGGCTTTTCAACCTCGGAACTGGAACTGTGGCAACCAAGGGGCTTTTCAACCTTGATCTTGATGTTGAAATGTCGATCAAAGGGCTTTTCTACTTTGATTTTGCTGTTGAAATGTCGATCAAAGGGCTTTTTTACTTTGATCGTGCTGTTGCCTGCAAAAAGTCAAAATTTGGGATTAGGCTTTAAATGATGAGGGCTTTGTGGTCCCGCTATTTTTGATATGTGTGATTTCCATTTGTTCCTTCTTGATTTGGATATTACATTTTTATCAAGAAAACTTTGATTGATTTTTGTAGTTCTTTGAAAAAGATTTGATTTTTGAAACTTGAAGCTTGGAATTGGAAACTGGAAATTTTGAATTTGAAACTCGAGATTTTGAAAATTTGCAACTTGAAATTTTGAAACTTGAGATTTTGAAACTTGGAATTTGAGATTTAGAATTTGAAATTTAGAATGTGGAATTTTGAAATTGGAAACAAAAATTTTGGATTGAAAATTTGGGGATTTGGAATTTGAAATTGAGGGGGTGTTTGGTATAATAGTTTGAGAATTGTTGTTTGGAGTTTTTTGAAATACATGTGGGTGAAAAGTGTGTGAAAATGTGTGTAATATTGTTTAAAATGTGAAAATGTGAGTTTGAACTCACTCACCAAACAGGTCCTTTATCCTTAATCTGCTCGAAAATATTTCTTGGAAATTGATACGACCTTTCTCTTCTTCATGATTTTTTCTTAAAAGAAAAGAAAAAGAAAAAAAAAAAGAAAAAGAAAAAGAAATTTTTTTTTGAGAGTTGACTCAGCAACTCAGTTACTTTAAGTGTGGCGGGCCGAATTTTGGCCCCCATTTTTCTTGTCTTTTCCTTTTTTCTTTTTTGCTTTCTCCTTCCTCCACCTTTCTTCCACCATTGTTACTATTCACCTTCTTCTTCCACTTGATTTTTCTTCTTCACCCCACCATTTCCTCTCTAAAAAATTACTTTCCTAAGCTTATTGACCTTCCTTCACTCATCTCCCTCAATATTTTTTCATATCCTTGTGTCTTTGGCCATTTTTGCTACACACCCATTTTATGAAACCCATTTCCAAACTTCCATTTTCTTTGCGCAACAATGTCATCCTCTTCCAATGGGCCTTCTTTTCTTACTTTTCATGGGAAGAAATATCATCCATCACTTGAATGGAATGATGAAGTGGGGCTCCTTCAAGACCCCAAGACCCATGCTCCACATTCCCACATGGACTTCAAGGTGAGTTTTTTTTTTTTTTTTTTTTTTTTTTTTTGGAAAAATGTTGTTTTCATGTTCCATTGAGAGTCTGTTGTTGGGACATTGTCATTGTGTGGTCTTGTTGAAATTTGAGGCATTGCATGGTTGACCATGTTGTAATCTTGGCTTTGGAGCATTTTTGTATTGTTGTATTTTTTGGTCATGGTGTAACTTGGACAATGTTGGTGGCTCATGAATTTTGGCAATGTTGATAATTTGTGATGTTGTTGAATGAATTTTGGCTTGAATTTTGGGGGCATTGAAATTGTGAAAATTTTTTTGTGTGGGTTTGGATGAATACATTCATGATATATGCGGGAAATTTTGTTGGCATGTGTACATTTTATTTCATGAGCATGGCAAAATTTTGTAAGTATGAGTATGGGAAAATTTTGTGGGTACAGAAAAAATTTTTGTGGATATGGAAAAATTTTGTGGGTATGAGATTTTGGCTATGGAAAAATCTTGGTTGGGTATATGATGTTGGATGTGTGATAAATTTTGTGGTTGTGATTTTGGTTATGGGAAATTTTTGTTGTTGTGATTTTGGTTTATGAGAATTTTTTTGTGATTGTGATTTTGGTTATGGGAAATTTTTGTGGTTGTAATTTTGATCACAGGAAATTTTCAGACATGTGATTTTGGTTATATGAAATTTTTGGACATGTGATTTTGGTATGGGAACTTTTTGGACATGTGATTTTGGTATGGGAATTTGTTGGACATGTGATTTTTAGCATGGAATGAGGTTTTTTTTTTTTTTTTTTGGTATGGAAATTTTGGCATGGAATGAGATTTTTTGTTGGCATGGGATTTTTTTTTTGACATCTTGATGATGGGTCAAACTTTGTTTTGCAGAATCTCAAAAGCCGAGGTAACCTTCAAATGCTGAAAGGCACATGGGAAATACTATCTCCAAATATCAGGATCATTATTAATGATGCGAGCTTCGAAACTTTTTTCGAGGCTTTATTGAATCAAGAAACCCATGAGTACAAGGATCTTCAGCTACTCCTTGCTTTGTTAAAATGTTTTTGGGACACCACGTGTACTTTCCATTTTTCGGGCATTGGTGAAGTAATGTTGACTCCTTACGACTTCTCCTTCATCACCGGCTTGAGATTAGGTGGTGAAAGAATCAGGATCAATGATTTCCTTACTCCAAAGGAAATTAAGAGTCTTTTAAGTGTAGTGCCTTTGAAAATGAGGAGTAAAAATGTCCCTTTGATGTGGCTGTATGAGAACATTGAGAGCTGTAAAACTGTGGCAATGGGTACACGCATATTCATGCTCCTCTTCATTGGGACCTTCTTGTGTCCAGACTTAGGCGGTGTTGTGAACCTGCGCTATTTATGGAGCCTAAGAGATATTGACCAAATTAAGAATTATGACTGGGGTTGCATGGCTTATGCAACCCTCCTGCATTTTATGACTCAACTTTCCAAGCGTAGTCTCTTAAGTTTAGGAGGTGCGCCATTTGTTTAACAGGTGAGGTTTGGAATTTTTTTTTTTTAGCTGTGTGTGGGTTTTGGAAAGTTATTTTGGTTAGGTTGTAATAATGTTGTGAATTTTTTTTCAGGTTTGGATGTATGAATACTTTGGGGTTGGTCCTCAAGTTCGGGAGGAGGTTGATGGTATTTATCCTAGATTTCTCCGTTGGTTGCCCAAATACCGTTTGTCAACGCCCTCCAGGTGTTCTTTGGAGGTTTGGCATATGTTGATCAATAATTTGACTGTTTCTGATGTGAGTTTCTCTCTTTTTATGGGGGGGTCTTTGGTGTTTGATTGTGGTTTGGTCTTCTTCTCATTTTGGGGTTCTTTGTGATTTTCAGATGTCTTTAAATCCTTGGGTTGGATGTGAGGAGTATGTTGAATGTGCACAGGCTCTGGAACTGAATGGTTGCCAGGTGTTGTTTGAGTGTGGGCATGGGAGGTACTGGTATCTTGGTGATCAGGTGTTGCCTTAGGTTCAACATGTGTACACTCCTACAACAATTCTGGTTCCTCCTTGTCCCTCCATTAGGTTGGCTGATCTGCTGACTAATGAAGAGATTGCTCAGGCTCGGATTGGCCATGTTATTTTAGGGATACCAGGAAGTTACTCTGAATTTATTCAAACTCAATTGCAAGGATGTTTGGCCAACATTCCTGTTGCCTCGGTATTTCCCTTCCCTCCTAAAGTCAAATTTTCATCTTGTATGTTCGTCCTCCATATTTTGGCCTTGTGACAATATTTGTATGTTGGACTTTCAAGGTTCATCTTCTGAAGAAGAGGAAGAGGAAGAAGAGATTCCTTCTCCTCACCATGTTGGTAGCTCTTCTAGTTCTTTCATGGAGACTTATCCCCATTTTTCGGCATGGCAATATGAAGTAATGAATCCTGAAGGAACATATAGTTCCATGCCTTTGGATAGGCCAGAGCACACCCCAAACGTCCCTTGGCCTGATCTAGTGTGTTCTTAAATTTTTAGTTCTTTGTCCTTATTTCTTCTTGGCTTATTGAATGGCTCATAATCTAGTAGATTTGTGCTTCAGGTTGATGTTGATCTTATGGATGAAAGTATGCAGATGATCGGAGGCTTGCAACTATTAGCTCACACTCAGTCTTCCCGATATGTGATCAATGAAGCGAGCTGGGTATAAGATGATGCTATCTGAGTATCTTTTGCTTGGACTTTTCCTGATAATGGATCTAACACTTGTCTTTGCTGATTTTTTTAGGTGAGTCGGATGGAGATGGCTGATTCCACTAGAAGATCTTTGGAGGAAAGGATCAGGAACCTTGAACTTAAGAACCATCAGCATGATCCTCGATTCTATACAAGTCAAGAGGGAAATACCGAAGGTGGCTCCTCTAGAGGTCGATCGAGGAGATCTTCACACAGGCGGACTCGGAGTCCCAATGATGTTTGATTTGTATTTTTAATTTTTCCTGCAAAACAAAAAGAAGTGTTCCTTAGACAATCTTATATTAATTTCCATTTTTAGCTCTTTGTCTTTGGAATTGCCTTTGATCATGTGGAAACTTTAAATGAGACAAGTTTAGAATTCACCTGATGAGGTTTTGTAGTACCAATTTAAACTTATCTTGATTGGCTCTGATGGAATTTGCACTTATTTGAATGAGGCAGAGCCGAATGCTCCTAGTTTAAAAATGAATGCATGATTTTTGGAAATCTTGAAATCTTGATTTTTTTTTTTTTTTTTTTTTTTGAAAAAAATGATGATGGTGGTTCCTTTTTTTAAAAGAAAAAATGAATGAGGCATGGTCAAATGCCCCTAGTTTGGGACATGAATCCATGGTTTTGGAAAATCTTGATTTGATCCATTTTTCTCTCTTCTTCTTTTTGAAAGTAGTGATGCAAGTGATGATTTTTTTTAGAAAACGAATGAGTTAGGCATGTCTGAATGTCCCAATTTAACCAAAAAAATCTTTTCTAGTGTTTAATAGGGTAAAAAATGGACTTAAAAAGTGCTTGAAAACGCAAAATAGTGCAAATGAGCATCAGTGGGGCTAAGTGCCGTTCGGCACTTTTAGTGTGCCGAATGGCACTTTGTCATGCCACTAGGCTTAGACCATGGTGGGCTGACTTCTCATGCCTTTTCGACGTATGTTTTGCGTTTTCAAGTTCTTTGAAAAACATTTTCTTCATTTGTGACCATGAAACACTTTCCTACTCAACTACAAACTCTTTGAATCTTATCTAAACCTGATTAAGAACTAATGTAGCTTACTTTAGTGATCTCACCTGAATGAGGCATAGCCAAATGCCCCTAGTTCAACAATCAATGTGAATTTTGAAAAATCTTATTGTATAGGGACCTCAATAAAGCAAAATTTGAGTAAAACAAGATCGAAATCACAAAACTAGACAAAATAAGGACTGCTGGGATGATGGGCCAATGGGCTCTGTTGGAGTGCCGATTGGCACATCTAAACTGAAGATTGATGGTGATTGTTGATTAGATGAAAGATCCATGTCCACCTCCTACAAAAGATTCTTTCCATGAGCTTGTTAGTAATCAATTATTATAAAAATGTTTTGGGCCAATGCCCCTAGTTTAGACATGCTTGCACAAAAAATTGATGATATGCTTAATGCAAAACAGATGCTCAGTGTCTTGATTTTGAGTCTTTGAAAAAATGTTTTTTTTTTTTAGTGATTGTGACCGAGCCTTTTGAAAAGGCTGCCTACGTACCTCTCTCATAGAGGAGCAGGTCTAGACATAGTTTGAAAACAAAGTTTTGAAAAAAATGAAGTTTTGAAATGACTTTTTGGGTGATTGTGACCAGGCCTTTGAAAAGGCTGCCTACGTACCTCTCTCATAGAGGATTAGGTCCAAACGTAGTTCGAATACAAAGTTTTGAAAAAAATGAAGTTTTGAAATTCCTTTTTTGAAATGAAGTTTCTTTTTGGGTGATTGTGACCGGGCCTTTGAAAAGGCTGCCTACATACCTCTCTCATAGAGGATCAAGTCCAGACGTAGTTCGAAAACAAAGTTTTGAAAAATGAAGTTTTGAAATTTCTTTTGAAAAATGAAGTTTTGAAATTTCTTTTGAAAAATGAATTTTTTAAATGAGTCTCTTTCTTCCCTTTTTTTTTGAAAAAAAACAATTTAATTAGAATGAGATTTTTTTGAAATTTTATCTTTTTCAAATGAACAAAAGGTGATCCTTTGAACAACCTCTTTGACCAATCATAATGCTTAATTGTTAACTCGATCTCATTGACTAGAAAGGATTTGAAATCATTAAAAACATGTAATCAAATTTGCTTCTTCATTCTGAAATTTTTCTAGATTAAGTCTTTAAAGATAATCAAAGGAATGAAATGCTTGGGAATCACACATATTGGGAGTAAGCAAGAAAGGGGAAAATCCTAAGTTTGAAGATTTGAAAATTTTTGAGAATTTGGAAATTTGTTCTCTTGAGAGTTATTTTTTGTTGGGAGCAAACAAAGTGAGTGTTTGGAGCTTAGAAAAAAAATTTCGGTCACTTGAGAATTTGTGAAATTTGTCTTTTAAAGATATCAGCTAGGGGGGCTTGATAATCTTGAGCAATTTTCCTTCTTAATCCAAGAGAAAATATTATCAGAGCTAAATGTGTGTTTTCAATCAGCAGGACTTCAAGGAGGGCTTTATTCAAAGGTTGTAATGTAGGCTGGGTTCAGGTTATTGAAAGGAAGGATATAAAAGGCTCAAAACCCCTATGATATTTCCCCAAGTATGCAACACTTTAAATTCAAGCATTGGAAGATTTTCCACATCTTCCATCATTAACTCTTGTGCTAAAATCCTTATCATGTTCATCATCTTCTCATCGGTCTTCATTGATTCCTTTCATTTACTCTTGATTTTTAAAGCTTGACAACTTCCTCTTTTTGGTCTTCTTGGCATCCTATCTTGTGGTCAAATTAGTAATTCTCATTTCTGTTTTTCTCATTTTTTGAAAGATTTTTTTTTTTTGAATTTTTTTTTTTTTGCTCTAATTTTTGCCTAGACTGCCCTTTCAAGCTTTCAGCCTAGCGAGCTCTTTTTTTCTTTTTTCTTTTTTCTTGGAATTTGTTTTTGGAATTTTATTAGCTTTTCACTCAACTACATTTTTTTCTTTCAATTTGACAGACTTCCATCTTTCTTGGATGAATTTGCATTTCTCCTTGATACCCTCTTATCCTTTCTAATGCACTTTCATTTTTCTTGACTTGATTGAACACACTTTTTTTGATGAAATGTATCTTACTTTTTCTTTTCCTCATCTTTCTCACCTTGATTAAAATTCTTCTCTTGATGAATCTTCATTTTTGCTCATCCTTCTCAACTTGAATGATCTTTCATGGAATCTCATATCTCTCATGTCTTTTGATGAATTAGTATTCTCTCACAACTTGATGAAAATTCTTGCATTCACTTCTCTCTCTCTTTTCTTTTCTTTTTTTGGTTGAAGACTTTTCTAGCTTGATGGCCTTTTTTTCTCACAGTTTGATACTTTCTCAAAATCTTATCTCTCCTTGATGAATTTCCTTTCTACCTAGCTTTGATGAACTCTCTTTCCTGAACTTGATGAATCTTCCTCTTTTGAACTTGTCATATTGTCTTCATTGAGGACCTTACCAAGTGGTGCTGGATCCATAAGGTCAACACTTCCTCATCTTGAAATTTAAGCATGCATACTTAATTTCCCCACCCAGGGTTTAAGTTTTTAGTGGGTTCATTGAAAAACAGGCTAACTGTTTAAAGGCTCAAGTTGGCTAGTGATGGATAATTATTGTAATAAGTGTCAAGGAATAATGTGGGTTATTGAAGGCGGCCTCCTATCCCTAGTGATGCTTACTTGTTAGCACAGTGTCTTAAGCTCTTTTAATAAATTATTCTTAGAATAGAAGCATAAATGCTCTAACAATGTGAAAAATTCTGTAGAGATTGGGATTGAGTGTATGTGGTTTGAGAAATTTGGATGAATGGATGTATTTCTTTGATTGCCTTTTAAGACCTTTTCTTATCATATTTTGAATGTTTAGCAAAAGTCCTTACATGGATTGAATGAAGTTAAATCCTTATTTGGAACAAATTGATTGGTAGAGCAATTAATCATCATGATTTGGAAGAAGTTTTGTCAAATGGATCTTCTTGTATTCTCTTGAAAAGAAGGCTTTTGGAAAAAATTTGGAGTCTCTGAAGGAACAAAAAAAGGGTTTTTAGAAAAAGGTTACTAAGAAGGCCCAATGCCCCTAGTGCAATTTTTTTTTTTTTTTTTTTTTGAGTTGACTTACATATGAATACCATGGCAAACCAAATGCATTCAATCACAGCATGGATTTTATTAAGAAAATAACCAACTAGAAAGCAAATCCTAAATAAACAATAAAACCAAAGAACCAAAATGAAATTCAAACAAAGTCAAGATGACTGGCTGATGATGGCAGAGTAACGACTTGTTGCTCAATGAGATCCTGAATGTCATGCCTCAAGTTATAACATTTATCAATTGTATGGCCTTTCCCTTGATGATATCTACAATGAGCATCAGGATTGTATCTTCTAGGCATGGGATGTGGTATTGGCTTGGGATCCAATGGCTTTAGTAATCCCTTAGCTTGTAATTTTTCCAAGGCTTCGCTCAAAGTCATGTGTAACTCTGAAAAATTCCTTCGGCGCCTGCAATTGCTAGTTGATGGTTTGACTATACTGTTACTGATGTGGCAAGGCACTACCTCCTTGGGGGTTGAGTCCATTGACGTGTTCTTTGATAGGCCAAAAATGTATTGACCACTTTGGTAAATTAATCAATTAATTATCCAAGTGAATTAATTAGATTCAATTACATGCAATAAGCGTGGTAGCACAAACAAATCACCAACTAAGTTAAATGCAATGGAAAATAAATTTGACACAGGTAATTTGTTTACGAATGGGGAAAACCACTGAGGTAAAACCCCATCGGGTGAATTTAAGGTCACCACTCCCGAGAATCCACTATTATCAAAACAAGCAGTTACAAGTAAAAGGAATCTTAATACCTAATACCAACCTACAGTTGAACCCTTACCCCAATACCCAATTGGACTTATGATGTAGTGGCAATCTCTCATTTCAATGCACGAATCCCAGTACGTGACTAACCAATAATGCACGAATCTCAATACGTGACTAACACACCAACTTGAGGAAGATGTTGGCTGCAAAGTTCTTCAGTTCATCCAACAATGAAGATCAAGAAGTTTCTTGGTCACAAAACCCTTGGTGCAAAGACACAATAGCTTCTAGAGAGAATATGATGAACTAGGGCAAATTGTCTCCGGTCACAATATGCATGTATTATCACTTTGCATCACTTGTGACGGCTCTTAAAATAATCTTTATATATGTCTAGGGTTGTGAGAAAAGAAACTCTACACAAATACTCATGGATATGCGTGAAATCATATCTGAAAATTCTAATTTCGTAATTCTCGACAGATATAGCTTCTGTCGTGCTTCAACATTAATCCTCGATAGAAATGATTCTGTCAAGACATCTGTCGAGCTTTAATGAACAGCACTTCTTCACTTGTTTCTTGGCCAGACTTGCATGACTTCAATACTAAATTTGAACACTCGTTTCTTGAAGTACTAAACCCATCCTAGATCTACCCAATTACAAGTAAAATGCGTTTTGTCAAAGGATTAGCCAATTACATCAAATATGTCCCTAACATTCTTGTTAATTGGAGAGGATAGTTGGAAAGACAACTCATTGAAATCCCTAGCTCTTTTCTTTAGAAATTGGAAGTGTAGGATCTCTTTGGGTTCTGGTGAATTATCCTTGCATAAGGTAGAGAGCATAGCTTGATTGGCTAAGCTGACTTGTAATGCAGAGTTAGCTATCCGGGAGATTTGGGCTAGCTCTTCATTTATCTTCTCTTGACCTTCTAGGATGGAGTTGAGAACATCTTCAATTCTTTCTTGACTCATTAAGGTTGAACCTTTCTTGAGCTTGATGGGCTTGACTTTTGATGAGCTTGTGTTCCAAAGGGTTGAAATCTCGGTGGACTTTGGCTTTGGGTTGTCTTGTAGGTCGAACATGGGATTGTGATGTTGCAGTAGTGGAGTTTCTTCTATGCTCACAAGCTTCAGTACCGTGATGGGCTTGGAACTGGAATTGCTAGGTCAAACATGGGATTGTGATGTTGCAGCAGCGAAATGTCTTCTATGCTCACGGGCTTTAATACCGTGATGGGCTTGGAATTGGAACTATTAGGTCGAACACAGGATTGTGATGTTGCAGTAGCGGAGTGTCTTCTATACTCACGGGCTTCAAGACTGTGATGGGCTTGGAACTGGAATTGTTAGGTCGAACACAGGATTGTGATGTTGTAGCAGCGGAGTGTCTTCTATGCTCACGGGCTTTAGTACTGTGATGGGCTTGGAACTGGAATTGCTAGCTTGAGTGTCAACCTTGGGTTCTCTTTGCAGCCTTCCTTCGGATCTTGACCAAATTCTTCCCTCTCTCTCTCTCTCTCTCTCTCTCTCTAGAATAGGCTTTCTTGGGTCAATTAAAGCTAAGTCACCATCTGCATCAACCAACCAAGCAAAACAAACACACACAACATGCAATGCAATTTAACATGGACCGGCCTAAGGGTAGGTTCTAAGTCATTACGTTGTAAGGTGGGTTTGTTGTTTCATTGTTTCCCATAGCTAGGACGTTACACCTCCCAACTTGTAATGTAATGAACATTGCGTTGGTCCAAACGACATGGTTTATCCTTTACAATCAGCAGGAAATGATCCAGTGACTTTAGGCTATGAGTTGGTGAGTTCGCCACTGGGTACCCGAATCTAATGAAGACTGGTGATCCATGGTTATACCACCACATTGTTGTTAAAAGGGGTACATACATATTTGTTGATTTGATGGCACACACTATGACAGTTAGGGAAAGCTCTTAACAAACAATACATACAACAAAATATCATACAATATCTTAACAAACATAAATAAACAAACAAACAACAAAATCATGCAAGACCATGCAAAAACAAGGGTACACATTTGGTCACTTAAGTCTAATATAAGTCTAATACGAAACTTAGCCCTCGACATCCCCAGTGGAGTCGCCACTGTGAGAGACTGCAACTTCTTGAGAGGGTGCTCTCAAAAAAAAGATTTGGGTGCTTTGAAGGGCACCTCTCTTTTTGGGTAAGTGGTGTGGAGTCGCCACTTATTTTTTATACAAAAAATAAAAATAAAAAATTAAGTACAAATTTAAATGACTGAATTTTTGCATTCTTATTGATTGAATAAAAACACAAACTTAATAAATTGAGCATTACATGGCTTTGGGTCCTAGTTACAAACTACCAAAGATACATGACTTTTTGTCCTAGTTACAATCTACCCAAAAAAAAAAAAAACAAAGATAAAGCCTAGGTCTACCTATCCAAAGACACTAAATTCGAAGGCTAGGTTACAGAATGGGAAGGTGTTAGGCACCCATTCCGCCTAGACAGAGTTTGGTCTTCTAGACTCTCATGACCAATGTACCCCTTTATGCATGATATGAATGATATGTCGCATACATGAAAAACTTAACTAAACTAAGTCACATACGTCTATTTTATGAATGTGTCCTCTTCTTTGTTAAAAATTCAAATCTGTTGTTGTAAAAAAAAAAAAGGACAGTTGTTGAAAAGGTCTTAGTTAACTGCTGACATAATTCAAAGAGGTCTTCAACTAAGACAGTTGTTGTTTCATTGTTTCCCATAACTAGGACGTTACACATCCCAACTTGTAATGTAATGAACATTGCGTTGGTCCGAACGGCATAGTTTGTCCCTTACAGTCAACAGGAAATGATCCAGTGACTTTAGGTTATGAGTTGGTGAGTTCGCCACTGGGTGCCCGAATCTAATGAAGACCGGTGATCCATGGTTACTACCACCACAAGTTGTTGAAAAGGGGTGCATACATATTTGTTTGGATGGCACACATTATGATAGTTAGGGAAAGATTTTAACAAACAATACAAACAACAAAATTCCATTCACTAAAATATTATACAACATCTCATCAATCATAAATAAACAAACAAACAACAATATCATGCAAGACCATGCAAAACAATGGTACATATTTGGTTACTTAAGTCTAATATGAAACTTAGCCCTCGACATCCCCAGTGGAGTCACCACTGTGAGAGACCGAGAAAATTGTCTCCCAAAAAAGAGAGATTTTTGGAGTGCTTTTTAGGGCACCTCTCTTTTTGGGTAAGTGGTGTGGAGTCGCCACTTATTTTTTATACAAAAAATAAATAAATACATGACTGAATTGTTCTCTTCATTGATTGAATAAAAAATTACATAATTGAAAAATTACATGGCTTTGGGTCCTAGTTACAAACTACCAAATAATTACATGGCTTTTTTTCCTAGTTACATTCTACCCAAAATAAAATAAAGACAATGCTAGATCTACTTATCCAAATACCTAAATTCGGAGGCTAGGTTACGGAATGGGAAGGTGTTAGGCACCCATTCCGCCCAGACAAAGTCTAGTCTTCTAGACTCTTGTGACCTATGTATCATTTGTATGCATGCTATGAATGATATGTTGAATATGTGATACAAAAATTAAATCCCATAAATTTATTTATGAATGAATCCTCTTCTTTGTTTTTTTTTTTTTTTTTTTAAATTAGATCTGTTTTGGTGATGAAAAGAAATTGATTTTGGGTTTGTAAAAAAAATCAGATCTATTTTTAAGAATCTAAAAAAAATGGTTTTTACATTGTAAAAGATCAGATCTGTTTTGTGATGATAAAAAAGAGTTTTTTGATAACTGAAAAATTAGATCTATTTTTTATATGTTCAAAAAAATACGGAAAAGATTTTTTATGAAGAGAATTTAACTCATAACATAAATTTATGTTATATGAACCAAGCAAAACAAACAACCATAAACACAATCATGCATAATCTTTTTCTTTGTTTCAGAATCTGCATATGTTAAAAAAAATCAGATCTGTATTTAAGAAAGATACAAATCAGTTTTTGATTTGAGAAAAATTCAGATAGAGATGCAAATCTGTTTTTATTTTAAGAAGAATTCAGATCTACATCTAAGAAAGATGCAGATCTGTTTTTATTTTAAGAAAAATTTAGATCTACATCTAAGAAAGATGCAGATCTATTTTTTATTAAGAAAAATTCATATCTATATCTAAGAAAGATGTTAATCTGTTTTTATTTTAAGAAAAATTCAGATCTACATCTAAGAAAGATGTAGATCTATTTTTAATTAATAAAAATAATTGGTTATATGCAGATTATTGAAATTAAGAAAAAGATCATAACAATTATATATATAAATATATAATCAGGATCATGTTTTAACAAAACAATGATTAACAATTCATGTATAGATAAAAAAACATGCATCATCATAAAGAAAGACATAAAGAAAAGGAATATGGTGATTGAAAACAACCTCTTGCATGGAGCACTTCTTGTTCTTGAAAGTATGTTTTAGGGTTCAAAGAAATTTATTCAATTATCTTTGAAACCTAAAAACCCTAAATATTAAAGAGGGGATTAGCAAATATGAGCAATTTGAGAGCCTAAAAGAGTGTGACTCTCAGAGCGTAAAATAGTTTCTCTCCCTGGGGGGGTGAAAAGTGTGCTGAATTTTGAGAAGCATTCTCTATTTATAGAGGTTGGAATGCTGAAAAAAAAAAAAAGCAAAGTACCTTGGAACGTGAATCTGAAATCTGTTACTTGATTAGCACGTTTTTGAAGTGTTTTCCAACTCTAAAACTGTATTTGGACGAATTTCAAAGTTATTTTCATGATAAACCTCATTCCAAAGTGATAATTATGACTTTTAAAATAATTATTTTGAATATAATTATCTCAAAAGCGTAATTATCCACAGTCTTTAAATATTATTAGCTTATTTGTTTTAATCTCATGCAACAAATCTCTCTTTAAGAAAAATACTCTACCAATCACATAAATTCATTTAATTAATTTTAATCATCAATCAATCAAAATTAATTTCAATTAATCACACGTGATCGGTTTCACCCCATACAATGCATGCTGACTGTGCAAACTTGATCATGCAATATCTTTCGATTCGATGGTCCGAATTGGAAACCGGACTCACCATTATGACCATTAGAACCTCAAGATCATTTTTATGATATACAATGAATGAGTTAATGCATGTAATGCAATCATGATTTTTGGGGTACATGGATGATCACTCTAGTCATTCTCCTTGATTAAATCATGGGTGCAAAATTGAGTGTTTACAGGTTCATAAAAAAAATTAGATCTATTTTGGAATAAAAAAAAAAAAAAGCTTTGGCGAAGAAAAAATTAGATCTGTTTTGATAAAAGAGGGTCTTTTGCTTAAAAAATATCATATCTGTTTTGGAACAAAATAAAATTTGTTTTTTGGTTTATATGGAAAAAAAACCAGATCTGTTTTGTAATAAAAAAAAAATCTAGATTTGTAGAAAGCTTTTAAAAAAATCAGATTTGTTTTGTTATGTGAAATAAAAATAAAAATCTTTTTTTCTTTTTTAAGAAGAGAACTGCATTCATGAAATAAACCTACGCTACTTGTATCAAACAAAACAAACATGACATTACTACTCAGGACTTTCTTTTTTATTTCAAAATTTGCTATATTTAAAAATTCAGACCTATATCTTAAAGAAGATATAGATCAGTTTTTGTGTTAAAAAAATCAAATATGCATCTAAGGAAGATACATATCAGTTTTTATGTTTAAAAAAAATTCAAATTTACATCTAATAAAGATACAAATCAACTTTTATTTTGAAAAATTCAGATTTACATCTAATGAAGATGCAAATCAGTTTTTTTGTTTTGAAAAATTTAGATTTGCATCTAATGAAGATGCAAATCAGTTTTTTTTTTTTTTTTTTTTTTTTTTTTTTGAAAAATTCAAATTTGCATCTAATGAAGATGCAAATTAGTTTTTGTTTTGAAAAATACAAATCTGCATCTAAGAAAAATGCAAATCAATTTTTATGTTAGAAAAAATTTAGATTTGCATCTAAGGAAGATACAAATATGTTTTTGTATTAGAAAAAATTCAGATCTGCATCTAAGGAAGATGCAAATCAATTTTTATGTTAGAAAATATTCAAATTTGCATCTAAGGAAGATACAAATCTATTTTTGTATTAGAAAATATTTTGATCCGCATCTAAGGAAGATACAAATTTGTTTTTGTATTAGAAAAAATTCAGATCTGCATCTAAGGAAGACACAGATCTGTTTTTATGTTAGCAAAAATTCAGATCTGCATCTAAGGAAGATACAAATCTATTTTTTCAGTTTTGAAAAAGATTTGTTAATGAGTAGATTTTTGAAATTCAAAAGAAAAACCATAACAACAAAAGAATTAAGAACATGTTTTCAAGGAAAAATTTAACAATACATGGCATCCACATCAGAAATTTTTTAAAAAAAAATCCTAAATCCAATCATGCATCACAAATCAAAATTAATAAAGAAGATTAAAAAAAGAAAAGAAATTCACTACCTCTTGCATGTGTGCTCTTCGTTGTGAAAGGATATTTTAGGATTCAAAGAAATTTATTCAATTATCTTTGAGGCCTAAAATATTTTTCTTACAATAAAGAAATTCCTAAGGTAAGAGCCTCCAAGACGTCTTTAACGTAAGAGGGAAAAGAAAAGAATCAGAAAGAGGGGAAATTTCAGAGCTTGAAAAAGTGTCCTGAATTTTGAGATCCAGCCTCTATTTATAGGGGTTGGGAGGCTTGAAAAAATAGCTAGATGATCAGAATACAAACTGGGACGCATCCTTATCTCTAAAAAATCGAAAAGGATGTGTTTTAGCTTAATCCAAATGCCCTCGGGCTGGGGCCCCATTTTGTGCCATTCGGCACTCCAAAAGTGCCAAATGGTGCCAGGCCCGCTTTCAAGTTTCAGTCCATTTTGGACTCCTTTTTTGAGATTTTTTTGAATCGGGACTTGCACTTAGACACGTTTTTAATCCATATTCTAAAAATTAAACTCTTTTTTGGATTATTCAGGTCTTTTCAGCAACAATTATCTTGTAGATAAATACTCTAAAAAAATCTTGATTATCCTTAATTTTGTAATTATCTGATTATCCCCTTTATTCCCATGCAAACAAGCCTATTTTTTACACTAACTAACAATCAATCACAAAATTATTTAATTAATTTTAATTGTTTAACCAATCAGAATTAATTTAAATTAATCATATGTGGTTGATTCTACCTAGACACAATGCATGCTGACCGTGCAAACTTGATTATGCGATATCTTTCGATCCGACGGTCAAATTTGGAAACCGAGCATACCGTCGCGAACGTTAGAACCTCAAGATCATTTTTATGATATGCAATGAACAAATTAATGCATGTAATGCAATCATGAATTTTGGGTACATGAACGGTTATTATAGTCATCTTCCTTGATTAAATCATGGGTGCAAAATTGAGTATCTACACTTTTAATTTGTTATTTGTTGAGTGGGGATTAGGGGTGTGGGATAGGCCAAGAGTGATTGAGTGAAGACAAAAACAAATGTAAACACAACAAAATTTTTCTTAATATCTATTTAGGAACAGTTTATCTAACTTTTTACTAAAAATATAAAATAAGTAGGAACTCACATGAGACCCGCAAATAATAGGAAAAAATATGACGTAATAAGTTGGCTTATAATCAAGACCCAAACACACTTAATACAATTACAAAGAACAATAGTTGTCAAAGTTGAGTTAAATTGTTAAATAAAAGAATTGTAAAGGGTTAAAACAAACTAATAGATAAAAGAATTCTGAGCAATAATAATTAAAGTTCACTTAGCAAAAATAATTAATATGTTTATTGTATTTAGAAACAATTGATGATTTCCAAGATTTCATCTTAACAATAATAATTAGTATGCTCATTGTATTATGAAACTATATGTCAAATGAACTAATAGTTTATATTTTATTTTCTTGCTAGTACTATGGACGAATTTGTAATAAAGAAATATCGTAGACCACAAGATTCATTTCCTATTTAAGATTTATCTTTTTATTGACCCACTAGAAAAATAATCTTGGAGCCGACACTTGCTGTTAGTTGGCAGTGGCAGTGGATGTGGCTAATCTGAGGTTAGAGAGAGAGAGAAAGGAGAAGAGAGAATAGGAATGTAAGAGGAGAGAGTCACATAGAAAAGATAGACAAACTAATTAATAACGGGTTAAACAGTGTTTAGGGACCAAATTGTCTTTAGGGACTAAATTGGTCAATTTTAAAATGTTTTGAACTTTGTTGGCATTAACCCAAACTTCAAGTTATATCAATGGAATTTGATAATAGAAACAATTAACGTAGGAAAGGGATTTGAACTTAGATGGCAAAATGTTTACATTTAACACATTAAATAGTTGTTCTGTACTAACAAGCAATAGTCAGTGCCCTTTCATTTCATAACTATCTTATTCCAAAAAGCAACAAAAGAATTTCTAACTCTTACAAATCCTGCATTTATAGTGGATCAAATTCCAGATTTTGACCTGTTTGGTTAGAAATTTTTAGTATAGTTGTTTAAGTGTTATGGAAATACATGTGGGTTAAAAAGTGTTGTGGAAATACGTGTTTTAGTGTTTAAACATTGAAAACTATTGTTTTTTTTTTAAAGAGTTTCAACCTATGGCGTCCGCTCCTAATGATAGCTCTTTATCATCAAACCAAAACACCAATTAGTTTTTGGTGTAGGCGGGAATTGAACCCCAGATCTCTTATACAATCATCAGAGACTTTACTAGTTGAGCTAACTAGAACCTACCACTGAAAACTATTGTTTAAACACCCCTACTAAACACCCAACAAATATCATTTTATGAGGCCATCATTAAAAACAAAAATGTTTTTTTGTTTTTTTTGTTTTTTGGTGAAACAAAAATGTTGGCGAAATATCACAAAGTTTATATTAAACAGGACAACACGCGCTTGTGACCTTCAGAATATAAATTAATTTTACTACGTACGAAGGCCACATCACATGGATACATTATAATCTAAATTTTGACAACTTTTACAGATAATATATTCCTCCTAAGAAACTGTATGTACCAGATGTTAGTGCCTATATGTGCCGTACGTACATGCATGTCTTCACGTTTGAGCAAAGGTACCACAGGGTTGTATTTTATTCGTGATTGTGGTACCACGAGGTTGTATTTATTCGTGATTGTGATTTAAGACATAATAGACTTCTCATAAAAGAAAAAGAAAGGACCCAATAGACTTACAGATAGGCTGGATCAGACTTCTTATACATGACAAGGCTTCTCTCAGACCTAGCTACTAATGGCTTGTTTGGATGCTTTTTTTTCATCACTCAATTTCCGTCACTCATCACTCATCACTTTAAAATACCCTATCTGTTTGGCACTATCACTCAATATTTTTCACACTGTTTGTAGGCATCATATCTGACACTCGGTGCAACTTTTTTTTTTTTTTTCCCAGTACCCAAACTCACCGAACCCAGTAAAAAAAGAAACCCGAACCCAATGAAAAAAAAAAAAAAAAAAAACCAAGAAATCCGAACCCAGTGAAAGAAGAAGAAAAGAAAAAGAAAAGAAAAAGAAAGAAAGAACTGAAGACCGAAAATTAGAGGTGATGAAGAACAAAAAAAAAAAAAAAAACCAGTGAAAGAAGAAGAAAAAAAAGAAAAAAAGAAAGAAAGAAAGAACCGAGCCAACAGAGACCAGTGAAACAAGAAGAAAAAAAGAAGAAAGAAAGAACCTAGCCAACGGAGACTAGTGAAAGAAGAAGAAAAAAAAAGAAAAAAAGAAAGAAAGAAAGAACCCAGCCAACGAAGACAATGGAGAAAAAAAAAAAAAAAAAAAAAAGGTCAAAAGTTGCGGCTGACCCTGACAGTAGGTCCCTCCATGTGTGTTTAATTACAAAAATGCCATTGAAAACAGAGTTATGGAAACTGAAAACAGCTAAAATGTGTTTTCATAACTTATAACTCAAAAATCAGAAAATTGAGTGATAGAAACAAAAAACTGAAAACAGAGTTATGTGGTGCCAAATGGACTTCTCAGCTATGGGTCCCACCATTTTTGAGTTATGAGTTATGGAAACAGAATTATGAGTTATGGAAATCACTCATCCAAACAGCCTTTAATTTTCTGAGCTGAATTCTGAATATATATACTAAAAAAGCACCAAAATGAATTTTTTTTTATAGTAGTACTTGTATAATAATATAATAGAGCACCTACATCAGTGTTTATATAACAGAACAAGTGGTATCAGAGCGGACACGCTTTGATTAGGTTTTTAATCTTTGATATGTGATCTATTGACCCCTGTTGTCATGAAAATTGTTGATTGTTTTGAGTTGCATGATCTTGTGTTGAATAATGATGATGATGATATTCAAGATGCTTATTATAAGCTTTATAAATTTTGTATGAAATCTCTTAAAAGTTCTACAAAATTAAAAGCTAAATTTTAGAAGATCAAGCTTGAAAAAGATGAATCGATTGCATAATCGGATGAAGCCAATAAATTGAATGAGAATTTAAAAAATAAATTTTCATCTCACCACTAAAACTCGTCAATCATTAACACCTGTGTGCAATTCATAAAAGCTGTGCTTGGTAAGGTGTAGCACTTGCACAGAAAAAAAAAAAAAAGTGTTTGTTTATAAAAAAAAAAACAAAGGGTATTTCTTTTCTCTCTCTTATATACTCATGCATGATATGGTTCATTGTGCCTAAAAGAAAAAGAAAAAACAAAAAGAATCAAAATACTTTTAAATATGATTGCAAGCATGTTTCTAGGAGATGTGGAAGTTATAAGATGTACCTCAAAAGTAATAGTCCCCATCAAACGGTTATAATTATGTGTGAGTTTTTATGATTCTCTTGTATCATTATTTTTGCATGACGAGACACTTATGCTTACTTGCAAAAGTTTCACATACAACACGCAACTTTTTGCTACTCTTGATACAATGTGATTGGGCCATTTAAAGTTACTCTTATACTAGTATGAGTTTTTTTTTTTTTTTTTTTTTTTTTTTTTTTTTTAATACAAAAATTTGTGTTTTTGCTTTTAAATTATTTTGAAACTTTGAGTTTTTCATTCACATGTTTAACTCTTTTTAATTTGGCTTGGTTCATGATTTTGATTATTTCATGTTTGCATACACTCCATGCTTTTTCCTCTTTGAAAAGTTCATGTTTTATGCATCTCGACGCCACATTGATACATCGAGCTTATTTTCTCATATTTCTGTTTGCTCGATACCTGTGTCGATCTATCGAAGTCTTCTCGACATGACCCTCAATACCTCTCAATAGATCGAGCTCCTCTTGCTTGCTTTTCATGTGTGATTCATATTTTGCATTTTTGTTGTCCCTTTTGTGTCCATAGCATCTTATTTTCATGTTTTTCATATTGGTCTATGGTTCCTTGCTCTCCTTGTTCCCTCTGTGTCAAATTTTTTTTTTTTTGGTAACTAACTTAGGGGAAGAGTTAGTTTGATACACTTTGATATTGATATGTTTTGAGATGTGTATCTTTGTGCTTTGGTTCACATGCTACCATTGAGATATTCTTCTTGTTTATTCTGCTAGCATTGTGAATAAAAGTTTTCTTAAGCTTATTTATTTAACTTGTCAATGTTTTCCACTTGATACCTTGATGTGTCTTGTTTAGCACCTTTCAGGAAAGATAGGTTTGAGCAAAGTCAAGATTATGAGCTTTCTTCTTGCAGCAACTTCCAAGGTTCAAATCTTTTAGACTAGGCTTTTGTATTTTCTGTGTAAATTAATTGGGGAGATTGTTAAGTTAATGTTCTCTCATAATTGTTTTTGCGGTTTTGTCTTGGATTGCCAAAGGAGGAGATTGTTAGGGTCATATTTTTTATGTATTGGCATATCTTTTGACAAAATGCACTTTACTTGTAATTAGGTAGATCTAAGATGTGTTTACGATATCAAGAAGTGTGTTGATAAGACAAAACAAGTGGTTTCATTGAAGACATGAAGATTACTCAAGAACTACTCAAGAAAAGTTGAATCTGCAGGACCCGATACCTCTTCAATACCTATCAATCTATCGAGTTAGTCATGTACAGGGATTCGTGTAAAAAAGTTAGTCACGTACTTGGATCCGTGCAAAGGAAGAAGTCTTTTACAAAATCAAGTCCGATTGGGGATAGGAGCAAAGGTTCAACTGTAGGTTTATATTTGGGATAGGCCTGGTAGTGGTAAGATTCCTTATACTTGTAATCGCATGTTCTTGATTAGTGGATTCTTGGGAGTGGTGACCTGAAAATCACCCGGTGGGGATTTTGCCTTGCAAGAGGTTTTCACCATTCATCAACAAATCACCTTGTCAATTTAATTTCCATTGCACATTAGTTTATTTAGTGATTTTTTTCGTGCCTCCATGATTTGCATGTAATTTGACCTAATTAATTAACTTGGGTAATTGAATTAATTAACTGGGGTCAATCTATAACCCAACATAACTAATGGCAATGGAAACTTTTGACCGTTTCGGGTGAAACAGAATGAAATTGATAATTATGGTTTTGAATGCTAATATAACATTTTGGGAGTTTTACAAACTTGGATATGTTAATGCTCTTAAAGGCCAAAACTTCTAAAATGCTATAGCACCCTAAAAACCAAAATACTAACTACTTCCGAGTTTCAAAAGTTAAGAAATTAAATAGATCTTCGTTACAGTATCAGAAATCACATCCAGGTTTATAAAAAAAATTAACTTTTAGCATCTCCAGAAGGTACTTTATCTATTTTAACACACCATTTTAACTCAAAACTCACCCTACACCCCATCTCTTATTTTTCACATCACACCCAACACTATTCATTTATTTATTTGTTTCTCTCCCTTCCTCTTGGTCTCTTTCTCTCCCTTCCTCTTTGTATTCTTATGCAACCAGCAACCACCAAAAACCCACTACCACCCCACAACCTACCATTGCAAGTATAATAGCAAAACCAAGTTATCCACTGTAGATTTACCAACAAAAAGCCAAATAAATCAACAACCCACCAGCAAGTATCTACCCAAAATCATCACCATGCAAACCCATCGCCACAACTTGACCGAAATCACGATCAAAACTTGATTGAAACCCAAAATCAACCCACATCGCTCCACATAAATCAACCAAAGAGAGAGGCAGTGAGAGAGTCGGAGAGAAGCAGAGACTTGAGAGAGAGAGAGAGAGAGAGAGAGAGAGAGAGAGAGAGAGAGAAATTTGATAAATAAATAATATTTTTAATAAAATGTAGAGTAAACTAGATAATTTGATATATGGTATTTTGAAAAGTAATTGTGTATAATAAAATAAGTATATTCTTATGCTAAAATAGACAAATTTTTCTTAAATGAATACAAATACTATTTGATGACGTTGTCGATTAACTTCTCTAGTTAACTCCTAGTTCTGCTGTGTCAGTTTTGCCATTGCTGCTACCATGGGCTGTAACTGTTGTTAGACGATTATGGGGGGTGAGGGCGCACAATTTGGGTGACTGGAGGCGTCTCCACTCTCCTGGTGTCCTGGACTAGTGGCCATTGACCTAGTCCGAACCATGCAACCTTTTTGTCTTGGAAAGAGCAAAGAAGTTAACACTTAGAAACTTTTTTCTTTAGCACTCTTATTCCCATAGACGGTGCCAACTGATGATGCACGGAAATCAATAGGATGTAATACTTCAGGCTATGATGATGGCTATAAGTCCTGAAAAGAAAGAAAGTGTTAGGACATATGTGTTTCATATGTTAGGAACATATGTCACTATTTTATGTAATTGGCTAATCCTTTGACAAAACGCATTTTACTTGTATTTGGGTAGATCTAGGATGTGTTTAATGCTTCAAGAAACAAGGTTTCAAGTTCAAGTGTTAAAGCCATGCAAGTCTGTCCAAGATTCAAGTGTGAAAAGTGTTGTTCATTAAAGCTCGACAACAACTCGACAGATAGGGTATCTGTCGAGGTTTATGAAACTCAGTTTTTCAGGACTGTTTTTCATCCAATCCGTGATTGTATGTTTGGGCTTTCTTTTCTCACAACCCTAGACATATAAAAGGATTATTTTAAGGGCCATCAAAGGTGACACAAGTTGCACAAGTGTTTAGCAAAGTTTGTTCATGCAAATTGTGACAGGAGACAGAATTTTCCCTAGCTCATCTTTCTTGTGAAGAAGTTGCTATGTTTGTACACCGTAGAGTTTTGTGACCAAGGAGCTTCTTGATCTTCATTATGTGATGAACTGAAGAACTTTGCAGCCAACAACCTTCTCTAGTTGGTGATTGAAGTCATGTACTGGAATTCGCGCAATTGGTTAGTCACGTACTGGGAGCCGTACATTGAAAATGAGAAATTGTCACTACAGAACAAGTCCAATTGGGTATTGGGGTAAGGGTTCAACTGTAGGTTGGTATAAGGTATTGAGATTCCTTTACTTGTAACCGCTTGTTGTGATAATAGTGGATTCTCGAGAGTGGTGACCTTAAAATCACCTGGTGGGGTTTTTGCCGTGTAGATTTTCCCTATTCGTAAACAAATCACCGTGTCAATTTATTTTCCGTTGCATACTTAGTTTAATTGGTGATTTGTTTGTGCTACCACGCATATTGCATGTTATTTTGATTTAGGGGTGTGCTCAGTTCAGTTTCGGTCGTTTGTATGGGTATGGCCAACCAAAACCGAATATTTCGGTTAGTGAAATTCTCAACCGAAACCGACCAAAATGGTTGGAAATCAATCGGTTTCGGTGTATTTCGGTTTCAGTCGGTTTCGGTCGGTTTTCGATTTTTCAAAGAGAGGGTCATTGAGATTTTCAAAACCACACTCTTTCAAACGATAAAGCAAAAACCAAAGCATATAAAATCACACTCAAAATCGATAAAAACCACAAGCTCAAAACTTTTCACACAGATCACTCTAAAGCAAAATCACCGTTCACTTGAAAAAAAAAAATCACAGTATAAACGAAACAAAACAAACACAGCCTAAAGTGTAAAAAAAAACTCACCGATTATATGAGAATTTGAGATATACGAAAGATCTGTTATAGTGGATCTTCATCAATCTGAAGCGAAGAGAAGAAACTCGGATATAGAGAGAGAGAGAGAGAGAGAGAGAGAGAGAGAGAGAGAGAGAGAGCCAGAGAGACTGAAGAATTTGAGTGAAGAAAGCTTGAGAAAGCTTCTTCTTCCATTTTGCTCTCTATGTGTGTGTCAAACAATCACACCGATGATTCCAAGGAAAAAGACAAAAAAAAAATTGAGAGAAAAAGTTGGGGAAGGGGGCGGCTGAACTGAAGAAAAGAAAAGGGAAGAATAAAATAAGGGAGGGGTATTTTCGTATTTATCTCATGCTCTAGGGTTTTAAAAAATTAAATAGCAAAAAACACACGGCCCACACGAAGGCTAGAACCTAAGATCAGCTAGCCAAACCACAAGGAGCATACCACTAAGCCACTGATCGGTTATGTACTAGAGTTACATAAATATATATATATATTTTTTCGGTTTCAAGGTGAAAAAATCCAGCACCGAAACCGAAACCGAAAATTTCGGTTTTTAAAAACTGAAACCGAAACCAAACCGAAATTTTGGCAACGGTTCGATCGATTTCGGCCAGTTTTTTCGGTTCGTTGGTTTTTTGCACAACCCTAATTTGATTAATTAATAAACTTGGCTAATTCATCACAAGGGGTCAATACGTTTTTGGCCTATCAGAAAAAACTGTCAAATGTGACGATGTAACTCGGCCAAGGACCCTCCAACGGTTAAGTCAGTTTTCTCTCTAGGACACAAGGATGAAAAATAGTGAATGGTTAGAGCTTACCTTGGGTGAATGGAATTTGTTCCCTTTATAGAGAGTTAGTAGTGGGTCTACTTGTTTGGATCCACTACCATATCATGGGCGGTTAACGGAGAAAATGGGGTATATGAAGCCAAGTTTGAGGAGTCTCTTCCACGTAGTAAGGGCAATGTGTCGTGGTATGATTATGTGGAACTTTTTGGAGAATTATATGTAGGATTTATCAAGTGTAATTCAATCGTCTATGTATACACATATACTCATCCATGTATTTAATCGTCCATAAAGGAATTCTAGACTGGACCATTTTCGTTGTTAAAGGACGAGTGTTGTTCACTCATTCTTAGATTGCTTCCTTTGGACGTGATCTGGTCATGGACGACATCCAAGGACGACTTAACCTCTGATCCCCATCAGTAGCTGGAGCACCCGTGGAATGTGGAGCACTTGAGGAAGTACTACTAGTAAAAAGGACTCGTCAGGAAGGTCAGCATGGACGAGTCTAAAGATTGCTAGTGATTTCTAGTAGTTTATCTAAGTTATGTTTTAGCACTTATGTTTTTCAACAGTATCTTATATTTTCTAGCGTTTGAATTCCCTAAAAAGCACTAGCTACTAGCGTTTGCTGTGGACGATGTCATGAACAAAGTCCTGTATATAAAGTAATTTGAATTACCTAAAAAAGGACTAAGTATTAGCATAGATGATGTCTTTGGACTGTTACGTACTAAGTTCTCTGATGTTTATGCACGATGTTATGTACAGTTATTGTATATAAAGTTGCTTGAATTCTCTAATTTAAGTGTTTTGTGAAATTAATGTCCATATTAAATTAAAGACGTTTAAAATCTCTGGGAGATATATCATCATGAGCCATCCTTAAATGAGGAAAAGGCAAAATGCCATAAAATCTAAGGCAATAATGATAAGTGCAAAGGGAAGGAACAAAACTCCCAGTACACTCGTCCAAAAAAATTAAAGACGAAGAAAAGCATGCATGCGATACTTTTTATGGGCAACACGTCCAACCTGCCAAATAATCCAAGCTATGGATAAAAAGAATAACCAAAAAAAGTTCCAAGAATAAGTCTAAGGACGAGGAAAATATACATATATTCCAAAATGAAGTCCTAAACATGGATGAGAAACACTTGGAATTAAATTTGGCAATACGGATAAAAGTGCATTCATAAATAAAAAGGGTAGACGACTATACACCACTGTAAGTTTTTTTAAGACCTTCTTCCCTCTCCCCGTGTGTGTGTGTTAAAAATACTTAGTATTCTCAAAACAAAAAAAAAAAAAAAAAAAAAAAAACCCTTAAGAAAGTTAAGCCTAAACAAGGCAATTGTATCAAGACTCATCTTTAAACATGGACGAGCCAAATGTACTTAGATAAACTTAAAGTGGTCCATAACAACATACCCTTTCTAAAAAAAAATAAAAAAACTAAAAAAAACTAAACAAAACAAAAAGCAAGGAAATAGATAAAATGGAAATCATTTCAGGGGGATAAACCACTGGGGGCATCACCACCAGATTTTGGGTCGTCATTAGCAGGCTGAGTAGAAGCATCGTCTTCAACATCAATGTCTTCAGAGCTCGTCTGGAGAAGAGAGCTCTCAGCAGCAACACGGAGCTTAATAGGGCTGAAGTCTATCTCAGGGAAAAGCTTAAGCACGTCCATATGGAAATCTTCGAATCCCGCAGCGTAGTTCTTGTCCAAGAGATCAGTGTACTTGCTGGACGCCTTGAACTCTTTGATAGCTGCTCCTTTGGCCTCTCCAAGAAGGGTACAGAGCTCGTCACTTCTTTTTTGCAAGTGATCAAGACGAGTGTCCTTCTCAACAGCGTCTGCTTTAAGCTCTTCGATAAAGTTCTTTAAATTCTTCACCTCTTCCTCAAGCTTGACTCTCACTTCAGCCCGACAACTGGACTCCGTCTGCATTTCACGAATCTGTGCCTCCAATCTAACCCTTTCATGGTCCAACTCATAAGCTTGTTTGGACGCTGCCACAAACTTTGACATAGCCTGTATAAGAAGAATTGGATGTAAGATAAGTAGACGAATATATCAATTTATGGATGATTCAAGACGAAAAAAATACCTTGAAGAGATCGTGAACTGTGGAATGTTCAAATTCCTTCACAGACATGTCATAACATACAACAAAGTCCTCTTCAGTCACAACTTGTTGGTACCTTTCCCAGGCAAGATCTTCGTTCTCAAGAAGATTCATAGAAGCACTTTTAGGAGGTTTGGACGAGTTAGTTTTAGGAGGGTTAGACAAGTCTAAGTCAAAAATCTGTACAAACGACTGCTTAGTAGGGGCAAGAGGGACGACTGAGCCAGGTTTGACGACCCCAAATTTGGACGACTTATGCTTCGCCTTTTTATGGCCTCGACGGCTTGGAAGACTCCCCATGTCAACTGTCTTAGACAAAGTCTTCCTTTTATCCCCTACTGCCGAACGAGGTTGGGAATGAGTCCCTTCTTGCATAGTTTTCTCGTCTGCCAATCCCTTCCCCTTATTTTCTTTCATGGTTGCCATTCCTGCAAAGAAGAAAAATGTTAGAGTTTGGACAAAACAAGTAATAAAAATGCTAAGGAGAAAACTCACGTCTTCGATTGGTAAGCTCGTGGGCAAGCGCTTCTTCAGTAGGTTCAGGGTCAAGTCCCTAACTTGCAAGATGGCGAAGTGTCACTAAGCAGTGAAATGTCCTATCCGCAAAAGAACGAGCTCGCTGGACGCAGTCTAGATGGAATTTGGACAAAGCAGGTCATCTTACAGCTGTTATAAAAAAAAATAATAATAATAAAAAAAAAAATAAAAAAAAAAGGTTAGACAAGCACAACAAAAGAAATGAAATAAGTAGTGAAAAATGGACATACCCTCTGGACGAAGATTCCCCATCTCACCAGTATAGGGAGGAAATGGATCTCTGCCTACCTCAACAGGGTTTCTTGCCTAAAACTCGGAGATGAAGAAGAACTCCGTCTTCCACTTCCTATTAGACGTGGGGAGAGACTTCACCAATCTACAGTTTGAACCCCTAGCTGAGAATTAGTAAAAACCTAGGGATTGACTGATTTTAGAGGGCTTGTAACAGTATAAGAACTCGTCCACAGTAAGAGGACGATTCCCATCAAATACTTCCCTCCACAAAACTTGCATAGAGACGATAAGCCTCTATGCATTAGGATTAAGTTGGTTAATTCCTAAACCTAACCTAAAGAGTATTTCTCTGGCAAAAGCATTAAGAGGCAACCTAAGTCCTCATAGAAGGTAAGCCTCATAGATACCTACCCCAAAACGAGGGTGACTACACCATTCACCACGGACGGCCAATCGAGGATTAAGGTTGTTTGGGATCTAGTACCAACTCCTAAGGGAAGTAAGTTTTACAAGGAATGCCTACTGCATAGCTATACAAAGTCTCCTCTTCACTTGAAGAAGGAGACAAAGGGGCATTGGTGGATGTGCCAACAAGTGACCCAGAAGCCATCCTCGTCCTCATCTCCTCTTGGAAAACATCCAAAGGAACTCTAGGAACCCCAGACATATACTGCTCGTCCATGGTATTTCCCCCACTACTACTGTTGCTACTACTATCAGTGCTACTACCACTAGGGTTACTATCATGGTACTCATCTATCTCCCTATCATCACTATTGCTAGACAAAGACACTAAAATTTTAAACATTTTGAAAAACTGAAGAAAAGCCTAAAGACGAGAAAAAGAGGATACCTAGCTCTAAACGAGGATGACTAAAGACGGAAACTTCTAGACGAGGCGCTGGATGACAAAGGTCAGAGGAGGAAATATAGGAAATGTGAGAGGATAGGAGAGGAATTCCACTATTTATAGGCGACAGACCCAGTCACTGAAACAACGCAACCAACCAAATGGAGCCATGTGGCATTTCTCTCGAAGAACGAAACGACATTATGAACGAGCCTAGAGATTGCACCACGTGTCAACATCAGGGACAAGGTCTAAAAAAAAAATCAAATCAATCAAAAAATAATCAAATCGCCACAAATCGAAGCAACAATGACTGACAACACAAGGACAAGGGGGCAACTGATGGAGATCAGAGGTTAAGTCGTCCATGACCAGATCACGTCCAAAGGAAGCAATCTAAGAATGAGTGAACAACACTCATCCTTTAACAACGAAATGGTCCAGTTTAGAATTCCTTTATGGACGATTAAATACATGGACGAGTATATGTGTATACATAGACGATTGAATTGCACTTGATAAATCCTACAAATAATTCTCCAAAAAGTTCCACATAATTATACCACGACACATTGCTCTTATTACGTGGAAAAGACTCCTCAAACTTTGCTCCATATACCCCATTTTCTCTGTTAACCGCCCATATTATCCATGATGATAGTGGATTCAAACAAGTAGACCTACTACTAACTCTCTATAAAAGGAACAAATTCCATTCACCCAAGGTAAGATTTAACCATTCACTAATTTCCATCCTTGTGTCCTAGAGAAAAAACTTATTTAACCGTCGGATGGTCCTTGGTTGGGTTACACCGGTCACATTTGACCGTTCTTTCTTTCTTTTCAGAACTTACAGCCATCATTATAACCCGAAATATTACAACCTGCTGATTTTTGTGCATCATCACTATTAAACTAACCATTTAAAAAAAAAAAAAAAAATTCCTATGCTAATGCTGCTGTAGACCTATTATAGCTATTGGGCACAAGAAATTATAAACTGTGTAAATGATTGTACTTAAGTATGTTTTTTTCCCCCCCAAGAGAGCATATTGTACTCCAACCCACAAGTTATCATTTTAGGCCGTACCATAACCCCGACCGCTAAATCCCGTAAGATAAAGAAAGTTTGCACCCACTCAATGGGAAAAAAATATCTGGCTCCTCTATTCACTTCAACTCCTCCACTCCACAGTCTCCACCAAGTTTCCTTTTTGGTTTATGATATTTTCTTTTTATGTTAAGTTTATCAAGACCATCTTTATCTGCTAGTACAGTACCAAACCAACCCAAAAAAAGAAAAAGGAGGATTTACTATTCTAAGAAAAAAGATAAAGCTAGAATCCGTGGAAAACAGCCGCAATAGACACGGGTCAGTCAGACAGAGAATCATTTCAATTACACCACAGATTGACCGACTTTCACTTCTTTTCTTTATATTTCTCTCTTTCTTCTTTCTACACGAATATCATCTTACTCTCTCTCTCTCTCTGATAATAGAGAAAAGACAAAGAGACAAAAGAGGAAAAAAAAAAAAAAAAAAAAAAAAAGGCAGAGAGAAAATAAAAGAAAAGAAAAAACAAAGGGGAATATATAATAGTTAAGTGGGTGTGGGTGAGTAGAGTTACTTAGGGCAGCTTGAAATTAATTAAGTAGCAAGAGAAATCGAGAATGGGGCGGAAGAAGGTGGTTCTGAAGCGAATTGAGGACAAGAGCAGTCGACAAGTGACTTTCTCGAAGAGGCGAAGTGGGTTAATCAAGAAGGCTCGAGAGCTCTCTGTTCTCTGCGACGTCGAGATTGCGCTCTGCGTCTTCTCCAGCCGCGGCAAGCTCTACGAATTCTCTAGTGGCAACAGGCAAGAGTTTTTCTTTACTTTACTTTTTTTTTTTTTCTTCTTGTTCTCATTTCTCAAATCCATTTCCATACACTATGATACTCTTTTTTAGGTTGAATTTACGGTCCGTACTGTTTATGCTTTGTGTTTAAAACTGCACTCATGTTGAAGTAGACGAAATTCAAACCCTAATTCTTCTTCTTCTTCTTTTTTTAAAATTTTGTTTATTTTATAAATAAGTATTTCTAACCCTAATTCCATATTTGTTGACACAAAAAATATATATGAAACGAAATACTATTTTTTTTATTATATAAGGTACCAAAAACTTAACTTCCGATCCTTGTTCTTCACCCCACAAGAACTTAATTTGTATTTTAAAAGTGCGGTAGTAAAAAAAAAAAAAATACTAGTTAAACTAACTTAAAATTTTTTTTTTTAGCATTTCATTTAGGTAATTAATATCAATTGGTTTGGGAGTTATTCTGTCATTATTTCCGAGTTTCTCATATATATATATATATATGTCATAAATAATTTCTAAATATCTCTAGATATATATGATTTTTTATTAGAAGAAAAATTTCTCTAGATTTAGTGCTAATTTTAGTATACGCAGTTGAGAGTTATGTACAATATTGGGGTACTTCCAAAGCTTTAAACTGAGAGTTTCCTTTTTAAGTACTTTACTGGTATACTTTTATAGATACTTTTTTGATAATCTACTTTTATATATACTTCTTCGGTACATTTTTAATTGAATTGTTTTGTAATTTTAATAATGTTTATAACGTGTGGTCTTGTATAATCCTGTTTTTTTATGGGTAATTTTAAGGGAGGTACTTAAAATAATTGTTAATAAACTATAATTAAGAAAATTTTCAAAATTAATTTTATAGAAAATATAAAAATTTGTTAAAAAAATTAATTACTTTATCAATTATTTATATAAAATGTTTCTAAAAATAGTTTTTAATCCGGCCATTCGTTAACATTTTTTTTTTATTATTATAGAAAGTTAGAATTTTAGAATCAGTTTTAGTGCATATAATATAATATTCATTACATCTTTAAAAATCCTCAAAAGATCTCTCCGAAACTGGCGCCACCATTAGTTTATTTATTTATTTATTATTATTATTATTATTATTATTATTATAATATTAGCTGAATTGTTAGTTTAATTATCTATTTATTGCGCTTCTAAAACAATATTATTTATTTATTGCCATTATTATTATTATTATTATTTTTTTGGCTGAATAGTTTGTTTAATTATTTATTTATTGCTAAGTGCGTTATTTTCAGTTTAAAAATATTATGAAGTGTCCAGAGCTACAATCCTTTTTTACACAATTTAAAGAGTAATATTAGAGACGCATTTTTATCACTCACAACTCATTATATAAATAAGTTATAGCACAAATTTTACTATTTTATATGTTCTTAGCATTGCTCTAATTTAAGTGGTAATAAGCGCTCATTTGTTAATAAGTACGACAGTAGTACCAGTTGTTGGGACATCCATCTCCATGGGATTAGGATACACCATTATTAGTCATTTTCGTCTCAGTCTGTATCTGCAGACGGTGGTCCTGGTTCTCGTTTGTTGTGTCTCCGAACTTATTTGCCACATAATTTCCCCTACAGGCCTAGGCCTACTCTACACTTGTCTTTTGTTACATATATGAAACTAATCTAAACCCCCCCTCTCTCTCTCTCTCTCTCTCTCTCTCCACCAAGTTTGTGACTTTCATAAACTCATAATGGTAAAAAACTGTTTTGTTGTAGACATTAGGGTTCAGCTGTTTTAGTACCTTAGAAACATGAGAAGGTGGTTTATATCAAGTTAAGGGCACAGAATAATAACTTATCAAAAAAGAAAAGTGGCATAGAATAATAAGGAAATCTAGAGAACACAGGTTGAGGTGGTGAAGCCAGATAGGATTGCCATTGTCGAAAATGTTTCATTTGATCAAGGTGCGTGGTAAAGAATATATTACTAGTTGGCATTTAGATTCTATTGGAAACCAATAGTTTAATTCTCCTTTTTTTTGGTCATGACTCATTGAATCTATGTGCATATGTAATTAGTGGCGGAGCTAGAAAAGTTTTTCAAGGGGCCAAGCTAAAAATATATATATATATATTAAATCTAAAGAATAACACGCGCGCACACACATATATATCTTATACATTAAGAATATTTTTAATTTTGATTTAATATATGATATTTTCTTACATAAATATAAATATTTATATCAAGTAAATCTCTATATCTTTATGGAAAAAAAAAGTCATGACATGTCTAAAATATACGAGTTAATTTAATTTAATAAAAAATTATTAAATTACATATGGTATACATTAAATATACTTGATTCAATGAAAATGTATGATATAAGAGAGATTAAAGGGAACAAAAATGCATTAGTCAACTATATAAATACATTACATATGTTTAGTAAAGTAAAAAATCTAAGGGGGCCTTAATTTAAATTTATATCCAAAATTTTTTTTTTAACCAAAAATATAAGAGGGAGGATTTTTGAAAAGTCAAGGGGGACATGGCCCCCTAGCGCCCCCCCCCTCCCCTCCCCCCCGGGCCGTGTGTAATTTAACAATTATTTAATAATAAAAAAGCATAGTTAAAATCAGGTTAATTAACTAGGAAAATACATCACAATAATATATTATATTATTATTATAATTGTTGTTGTTATTATTATTATTATTATAAGAATAAATGTAGTAAATCATTTTTGAACTTAAAAATACTCAGCCTAATAAAAATTAGTCCATACATTCAATATTTCAAATAGTATTAGAAGTATTGTGCTAATTATAGAGAGAGAAAAAAAAGTTTTCATTTATTTTTCAATGTGGGACTTGTAACACTTCTTATTAATACTTCTTCCTTATTTATAGAGGAAGAATCATAGCACCTTATTCCATTAATTCAATATGTGACTTGCAATACTTTTAAATATATATTCATTTTTTCAATGTGGGGCTTACATATTATTTTATTATTAATATTCTATTATTTATGACATTATTACGATTAAACCTTTGGTAGAATCATTTTTTTACCTTAAAATCTTGAATCTTAAAATAAATATTGTTAGCCTTTCTCAACCTAATTTTGTAGGCTTGCAATAACTAAAAGTGATCAAACTCAGAATCAGGGTCACTCACCCACCACCAACCTAATTTAGCAACACTTACAACAACCAAATGTGATGTGACTCAAAATAAGGCCATTCATCCACCATTGACAAGAAGGAAAAGCATTGGCCTTAATGTGATCACTGTTATAGCACTGCTATAAAAGAGGCACACCAAAGCAAAGTGCTACAAACAAGCTCTACGGTTATCCACCAAAGTAATCGATTGTAGCCACTACCACAATAGATGCCATTAATGCATCTAACAATGAGACACATTAGCTCACAGTGGAACAATATCAATAACTTCTCTCTCTTCTCAACATGAACCTCTCCTAGTCCATTGCCAATCTCACAAGGAATTCCAATTTTTCACTTTAGGTTATAGATATTGACACTTTTATTATGTCTTCCTGTGTTAATTACTTGTCTCTTGTTCTTTTTGTTTCTTATGATAGACATGTACGTCTACATAATGGGGAATTTTCATCTATTTCTCTCTTTGGGATTGTCACTCTCTCAGATAAAATACAACTTAACAATATCATGTGAGTCCCGGATTTTATGTTTTAAACTTTTATTTGTTAGCAAACACTTTTTAAAAAAAAATTGTTAGCAAACTCGCACATTGTTTAATGAACATTACATTATTTATCAACATACTTGCGTTGAGATATCCCAACAAAATGGTTTTGCTAAACGTAAACATCGCCACATCCTCAAGGTAACTTGTGCCCTCCGCATCCAAGATCACTTACCACTCTAATTTTGATGGGATTGTGTCTATATTGCTGTTCACTTAATCAGTTGATTGTCCACTCCTCTTCTTTAAGGCAAATCTCCACATGAACATCTTAAATCTAAACGGTCATATGCACACCTTTGTGTCTTTGGATGTTTATGTAATGGTCAAAATTTGTCATCTCACAAACACAAATTCTCTCATATAACCATCAAAGGGGTTTTTCTTGGATATCCTTCTGCTCAGTTTGGGTATGGAGTTTACGATCTCAATAGATGTATTGTCTTCATTAGTATTGATGTCACATTCCTTACGACTATTTTTCCACCACAAGAGCTTGTTTCTCTCCAAGATAAGCCGATTTCAGTCTTCTTAAAACTTATATCAAGCAGGAACGTCAACCCTAGAGAGAAACTGATCAGCTTCAAGTGGGAGTGTAAGATGAAAAAATCATTCCAATGGAGCCATGATGCAGGATTGGTCAAGGGAGAAGAAATATTTTGATATTTTATGTTGTTTTCTCTTTCTTAGTGGAATTAGGATTTATTTGCTTTTACAAGTTCAATTAAAATCATTTTCCTAGTTGAATTAGGATTTTAATTGTTTTTCTTTTCCTAGTTAAATTGTTTTTCCTTTCTCAAGTAGAAGTAGGTTTATTATTTCTTTTCCTAAAAGGAGTAAGAGATTCTATTCCTATAAATACTTTTTATAGAGAGGTGGATTATTGTTATGTGTTGATTAATAAAAGTTTGTTAGAGAGGTTTTCTTTTCTATTTTGCTTACTAGCCTAATGTTCTTGTAGAATTTAGGTTTCGTGGAAGAGTTATAGTAATTGTGTGTTATAGATTCTGTTTCTACACACGTACGCTACATCAATTAGTATCAGAGCAAGGCTAGGTTCCTACCATGGCACGAAGAGGATCATGTGGGGGAAGACCTGTTGCCTTAGATGACGTGTATGAACGCGATGAGGTTGCACGCAATGCGCAATTAGAGGCATTCTTTCAATGAACAGAGGAGTTAAACATGTGGAGGATGAGGAGGAGGATCTCAACATCGAGGAGGAGGACTGCAATATCGAAGAGGATGATGAATACATTGACAGAGTTTGTGCAGTAGATTGGGATTCTCTACCAATTTATGATGATTATCCTGAAGAAAATAAAGTCATATACATACAAGGTGAACCCATAACCCACATTGTTGATGAGACTTTCTATGTTCAAGCACAAGAGGTTACTAATTTTATTGATTACAATCATACGTTGGTACAATTAGTTTGTTCAGCAGTAGATGAGTTCTCTATTGATGAACGAAGTTTCAATCTACTAAAGCTTAAACTTGAAACATTAAATACTATGATTTCATTGGGGTTGATTGAGCTTCTCTCAAATTGGGTTTGATGAGATAGACTATAATATTGAGGATGAGATGAAAAATCTATTTGCTGGACATAGAAGGAGGAGGGAGAAGCCCTTGGTTTCATACAATTCAAGTAGATGGGAATCTGGGTTTAAATTAGATATTCCAGAGTTCAAAGGTTGTCTACAACTTGAAGAATTCCTAGATTGGATTGCTGTGGTTGAAGAGATTTTGGAGTTTAAGGAGATGCCACAAGACAAGAGAGTTTCTTTGGTGGCTACCAAATTCAAAGGATGTGCTACATCATGGTGGCAACAATTAAAGCAAGGCCTCATTTGCCAAGGTAAATCTAAAATCAATACTTGGGAAAATTTGTTGAAACATATGCGTGCTACATTCTTGCCCCATAATTATATGCGTACATTATATCAACAACTACACAATCTTAGACAAGGTACACAATCTGTAGATTATACTCGTGAGTTTTATCAACTTGTAGCTAGAGTTGACCTTGCAAATTTGAAACATCAATTAGTTTCACGTTATATTGGGGGCATGAGGTAACAATTTCAAGATACTTTGAATTTCCTTGATTCGATTTCTGTCTTTGAAGCTCATCAGAGAGCCTTGCATTTAGAGAAGACGATGAATGGGAGGACTAATATGGTTTCAAATAGTGGCGGCAGCTAACTACCCCCAGTAGCTCCTCCTCATGATGCAACTACACAATCTACACAAGGAAAAGACCAAGTTAATCAAGCTAATCCACAACCGAACCACATTACAACTAGTAGTTCTGCCTCTCGATGTTTCAAGTGTGGTGAAGCAAGGCATAGAATGGCTGATTGCAAGAAGGGTGGCCGGTATGGTAATGGTTAATTTATTGAGAGTGAAGAATGTACTAATGATCATTTAAATACCTTTGAGCAAGAAGTTGTTTATGATGCCGAAGAGGAAGAGCAAGAGGAAGAGGAGTATATGCAAGGAGATGATGGCCCTTTGTTAGTTACGAGAAGGGCATGTTTCACACCTTGCAAATCTAAAGGTGAGGATTGGCTCCAAAGCAATATCTTTCAGAATACATGTACTATTGGGGGCAAGGTATGTAGACTTGTCATTGATTCTGGAAGCTGTGAGAATGTGGTATCAAAAAAGGCTGTTCAAAAATTGGGATCAACAACAGAAAAGCACCCTAACCCTTACAAACTATCTTGGCTCAAAAAGGGTAATGAGGTAACTGTATCTAAATGTTGCTTGATACCATTTTCTATTGGGATGAAATATAAGGATAATGCATGGTGTGATGTGGTAGCTATGGATGCATGTCATCTTCTCTTAGGTAGACCATGGCAATATGAAAGGGGGATTCAACATGATGGTAGGAAGAATACATACAGTTTCATGTTTGTATGTGATACCCACCTACTCATGGTGATATCTATTAGTATGTGACACAGATTAGGGTTATTTAATTATTAATTGGTAGTTTTTTTTTTTTAAGTAATTATTGATTTGTAGGTTATACAAGCACTTAGTGTGTTTGAACCCATGACCTCACCCTTCACCAATTTATGAAAGGAGGAAATGACTCTTGAGCTAGAGCTCATTCAAAGCATAAAAGGGCATTTGTTAAAGAGATTTTAATTGAACTTGTAAAAGCATATAAATCCTAATTCCACTAGGAAAGAGAAAACAACAAAATATTAAAATATTTTCTTCTCCCTTAACCAATCTATATCAAGCCATCAAACGCCATAAGGTGCACCTAGTGGTAAAGCGTTTAACTCAAACTGAAGGGCCGAACTACCGTGAAACCTTTGCTCCAATTTCCAATTTAGTCATTGTCAAGTGTGTTTTGGTTGTCACCATTAAAAACTAGACCTTGCATCAACTTGATGTCGACAATGCCTTCTTACATGGAAAACCTCTATAAAAATGTTTACATGAACCCCCTACTAGGTGTTCGCACTCAAGGGGATCACATGGTATGCCATCTTCAAAGTCCTTATATGGCCTTAAACAAGACTTACAGAATTGGTTTGAGAAATTTTCTTCAATTCTTCGCCTTGTAGGGTTCAACAGCCTCATTGCGACTATTCCTTGTTCACAACTATCAACTTGATGTCTACAATGCCTTCTTACATGGAAACCTCTATGAAAAAGTTTACATGAACCCCTACTGGGTGTTTGCACTTAAGGGGATCACATGTTATACCACCTTCAAAAGTCCTTATATGGCCTCAAACAAGACTAATGGAATTGGTTTGAGAAATTTTCTTCCGTTCTTCGCCTTGTAGGGTTCAATAGCCTTATTACGACTATTCCTTGTTCACAACTATCAAAAGTTCTTTCATTACGATTGTGTTAGTTTATGTTGATGATATCATATTACCATTAATCACCCTTATGCCATTAGTTCTTTAAGGCTTTTCTACATAGTTGTTTTCACATTAAAGACCTTGAACCCTTAAAATAATTAATTGGCATTGAAGTTGCTTGCTCTAAACATGAGTTTTTGCATATATGAACTTTGCTTTCGGCTAATGCATTCTATTGTCTTCCACATCCTCCACCCATCTTGCAACCTATTATGATTCTAATTGTGGTGCTTATTGAACTACTCACTGATCTGTTACCAGCTATAGTATTTTCCTTCCTAACAACCCCATTTCTTGGAAGAGCAAAAAACAAACTACTGTCTCCCGCTATTGTCTTCCACATCCTCCACCCATATTGCAACCTATTAGAGCATTAGCATCCAGGATTCTAAAAAATATCTCATTTTACCATCTCAAAAGCTACTTTATCTATTATGCAATACCACTTTACAACACACCCAACATTCCAAACTCTATTTTTTTCCACTTTATTTAAATATTCTTTTTTTATATACTATTTCTCTCTCTCTCTCTCTCTCTCTTCCTCTTCCTTAAAGCAACCAACCAACCATACCAACACATGACCCATTGTCACTCACATCCTAGCAAACCCACTGGCCAGCAACTGCCACCACAACCACAAAAGCCACCACCATGCCAACTACCAAAACCCATTAAAAAAACCACCAAACAAACACATCACACTGCCTCCACCACTCACATCCTAGAAAACCCACCAACCTCCGGCCAGAAACCGGCACCGCAAACCCACACCAACCACCACCACACCACCACCAAGAGAAAAAAAAAAAAAACACATACACAACACCCAAACTCATAAACTTCCACAACCATAACCACAACCACAATAGCCAATCAACCACCACCACCATAAACCTAACCCATAACAAAAATCCACTGCCACAACAGCAAACCCACACTGAAACCCACCACGGCAACCCCCCACCTCCACCACCATGAACCCACAGATGACCCATGACAAAAACCCACACCCCCAGCACCACCACCGCAGCAACCCCTACCTCAAAAAAATCCATCCCAAAATCAAATCAAACCCTTAGCAAAATCCAAATTCAAAAGATGACCCACAAAAAAAAAAAAATAAAAAAAAAAAAATAAAAAATCAAATTAAAATCCAAACAAAAGAAACCCACAAAATCCAAATCCAAAAGACAAAAACTCATCCCAAAATCCATCCCAAAATCAAACCCATAGCAAATTCCAACCCAAACCCCATCAAAACCCACCCACCTTTGCCATGACCCACCCGATCTCACAACGCCGTGACCTCGCAGAAAAAACACCACCGTGACCTCGCCACATCAATCTCCACCACAACCAGGCCACCACTGCACACCGATCTCAACACCACGACCCACGCCCCACGATGATCTCCATGCAAAACGGCCCAACCTAGCTTTGATAGCAAGTTTTGAACGAGAGAGAGAGAGAGAGAGAGAGAGAGAGAGAGAGAGAGAGAGAGAGAAGGAGTGAAGACTAAAGGAAAGAGAGAGAATCGGACAAGTGAGACACGGAGAGAAACAAAGTGGGAGACAAAGAGTGGGAGACGGAGAGAGAATAAATTAATTAAAAATTATACAACCTGCTACAGTAAGGTTGTAGAAGTAGAACCTTACTGTAGTGTGATTGTAAAATTTTTTAGCACTACCATTCCGGATAATGCCCACTTTTTATGGGTTGATGCTATAAATTTGCAATTTGGGGGTTGTGTTGATGCTCTTATGATTCTAATTGTAGTGCCTGTTGAATTACTCACTGACCTGGTACTAGCTATTGTGTTTTCCTTCATAACAACCCCATCTCTTGGAAAAGCTACGGCAAACTACTATCTCTTGCTTCTCTGTCAGACCACACCATGACCTCCATCAAATATGAACTCATTTGGCTTTTATGGCTTCTTAGGCACCTTAGCATCATTCACAGTGACTCTATGAGACTTTACTATGACAATAAAGTAGCACTCAAAAGAGTCTTAGTTTTAGATCTGGACAAAAGAGTCTCTCTGTTTCTACAGTCTTCTCTGTAATTCAAGCTTGGATTCTTCATTTTAATGCAATTCTACCTCAGTTCTTAGTTAGTTGATCTTGATTTCCATTATTTAGTATCAGAGTAGAGATTTGGTCCTCTTTTCCCAACTGATTTGATTATTTGAACCCTAGATTTCCTTGTGATTCTTTTTTTTTTTTTTTTTTTTCTCTCCATTCAAGATCCTAGAATTGAGATTTAGGTTCCTTGTGCAGATTAGATATGTATTGTGATGCTATTACTGCAGCAAATTATCACAGATTTTATCAATTTGTGTTGTTGCTACTGTTTACAATTTTTTTTGTGGAAGAATGTGAAGCTTCTAATGACCCAATGAAGGAGAGGAAGGAAATGGTGAGTAAGGGGAAATCAACTAACATTTCTTACGTAACAAACCTATTTATAATATCTAACTACTAGGAAATAAACTAACTAATAGTTATAGCTAGGCTAGCTGTCAACACCATAAGTCAATGTTGAAATTAAAGACAACACATGGCAGATTTGAGAAGTCAAAACAAGTGGCTGGTTGTTTGCCCTAAGAGGTCAGAAAGGGTGGTTGGCTATTTGGCTTAAGAGAAAAAGGTGGCTGGCCTAAGAGTAAAGGGTGGTTACATCATACTCTCCTCTATAAAGGAAACTTGCCCAGGCTTCAAATGCTTCACATTGAAGACATTAGACATATTCAAATAAGTGGGTAGTTGGATTGTGTAGGCATTGTCATTGATTTTAGTCAACACTTTGCATAGACCCACTTTCCTTGCTCCCAATTTGTAATAGGGGCTATGAGGACAACTTTCCTTAGTCAAAATCACCCATATGAGGTCCCCTTCCTTGAAAATTAGGGAATGTTCAATTCTCTTCTTAATTTGTGCATGGATAGATTGCATAAACTTTATCATTTTTGTTGCTCTTACACTATCCTTAGAAAGTGGAAATGGAGCCAAATCTGACACCCGCAAAGGTTTATTCCCACACACAACTTGAAAATGAGATGTTTTAATAGTCCGATTAAGAGAAGAGTTGTATGAAAATTCAACCAAGGGAATGATACTTTCCCAATTCTTTGGACTTTCACCAATCAAGCATCTTAAGAGATTCCCAAGACTCTGGTTGACAATTCAATTTGTCCATCTGTTTGAGGGTGGAAAGAAGTACTAAAGTTCAATTTGGTCCCTATCTTATGCCATAGAATTTGCAAAAAATAAGTAAGAAATTTAGCATCCTTGTTAGATACAATAGAGAGGTTCACACCATGAAACATATAGACTTCTTTGAATAATAAAACAACCACATTGAAAGCATCTGAAGTTATCTTGCATGGGATAAGGTGAGCCATCTTAGAGAAACGATCACTACCACCATGATTAAATCATTCTTTCGTTGTTGTGTAGGTGGAAGGCCAAGAACAAAATATATACTAATACATTCCCATGGTTTGTTAGGCACTAGAAGAGGATAATACAAACATGCATTAGCGGTTGTGCTCTTTCCCCTTTGAAAAACTTGGCACCTTTGAACATGCAGGTCAACATCTTTAGTCATTCTTGGCCAAAAGTAGTCTTGTTGAAGGAATTCTAGAGTCTGCCAAAATGCCCCAAATTATATTGTTCAACAATCATCAACTCCCATAGAGAACATTTAGGCACACATAACTTCAACACTTTGAAAAGAAATCCACCCTTTAACTAGAAATCAAACTTGGTAGGTTGTTGTCCCTGCTATAAATGGTAGTATAGATTACCAAAATGTGGGTCATCTTGGTAATTCTCCTTGGCAGCAACCTTAACTTACATTTCCACCAGGAAATTAGTCCTCCTACTCAACCTATTAACCACTTTGTTGAGAATTCCCAACTGATGTTTCAAAGAGAAAGTGAATCGTTACAAAAAAAACTTACCAACTTAGCTTGTCTTTTGTTTACATTGGATTGACTATTGAGATATTTCAAACCCTCGTGGTCGATGTGTAACATTAACTCTTTGTAGTAACTCCAATGCTTGATGGCTTGAACAATAGCATAAAATTGCTTGTCAAAGGTAGAATACCTAAGTTTTGCCTCATTCAATTTCTCACTAAAGAATGCTATGGACTGCCCTTTTTTGCTCAGGACACCACCAATTCTCTCTCCAGATGCCTTGTCAAACTTGGGCAAGGCAAGGATAGGAACTTTGGTTAACTTCCTCTTTAGAAGTTGAAAACTTTCTTGGGCTTCATCAGTCCAAACAAAGGACTTTTGTTTTGAGACAATTGGTGGGATGTGCTGCAAGTGTGTTGAAATTGCTAATAAACCTTCTATAGAAGGCAGCAAGGCCATGGAAACTTCTCACCTCATGTACAATAGAAGGTGTAGACCAGTTAACAATTGCCTTAACCTTATTTTCATCCATAACACTCTTTTGGAAGACACAACATACCCCAAAACACTACTTGATCCATCCCAAAGTTACATTTCTTTCTGTTATCATTGAACTTTTCTCTCCTCAAGACGTCAAGCACGAGCTGTAAATGCACCAAGCGATCCTCCAAACAGAGATTATACACCAAAATATCATCAAAATACACCACAACTCTAACCCCCAATAATGGTTGCAACATTTGTGTCATCACCCTCACTAAAGTGCTAGTTGCATTTGTCAAACCAAATGGCATAACAAGCCATTCAAATAAACAATAATGCGTTTTGAAGGCCGTCTTCCATTCATTTCTCTGGCGAATTCTAATTTGATGATACACACTTTACAAATCAATCTTGGAAAACACCTTTGAAGTCAAGCAATCTAGCATGTCATCCAATCTAGAAATTGTAAAGCATACTTGATTGTGATCTTGTTGATAGCTCTACTATCCACAAACATCCTCCAAGAACAATCCTTCTTAGGATTCAAGAGAGCAGATACCGCACAACGGCTAATACTATCCCTAATGTAGGAGTTATCAAGAAGCTCTTGAACTTGTTTTAGCAACTCTTCCTTTTCCTTTGGAGCCATACAATATGCTGTTTTGTTTGGAAGGGCTGCTCTCAGTACAAAATCAATGGCATGTTGAATTTCTCGCATAGGAGGCAAGTTGAAAGGTAACTCAAGGGGGAAAAATCACCATATTTCTCTAATAACTCACCGACAACACTAGGAACAATAGTTCTAGCCAATATGTTGACTGCTGCAATTAATGCCAAAATGTAGCCATTATCTTGAATTTCTTGAATGAAGCTTTTAGAAACAAGTAAAGAAGTTGTAGAGGGTTAGCAAAGTAAATTGTTGATTATCTTTGCTTAAGGTATAGGTGTTTTTCATTTCATCCTGCATCGTTTGGCGATCATATGACAAACTCTTCCTCCAATGTTGCAAGTTGTATAAAAAATATTGGTTCTCAACCAATCTTCTTCAGAATTGAGTTTGAGCTAGATGAGTCTTCCTCATCACAAGTGTCAAGTCCCTTCTTCTTCACAATCACCACAAACCTCCTCATTTGAAGGTTGATAAAAAATGGGTTCTCCATCTAAATGTTCAAGCTATTTTACTTCCTCTAACATAAGAGTCTTCTTCCTACAATTCAAATATTGATGCCTCAGCTCTCCACACTTGAAACATATGAAAGTACCCACTACCCCCAACAACAGTGGCTATTTGGGACTATTTAGGGACTGTAATAGCAGGCTTAGGGCCTTTTGCTTGTTGTCCAACCTTATATTGCTTAGAAATACCCTGACCAGACCTGGAACCCCACTGTCCAGACCTCAAAGCAGGCCTAGTTTTTTTTTTTTCTCCACCAATAAAGCCCAGTTGTACACTTCCAACACGTTCCATAATGATTGAAGGGTAAGGACATCTTGGATGGATTGCTTCGATCCACTCAAGTACCTTGCAACCATTTCTTCATCACTTGCATTTAATCTACCCTTACTACAATACCTTCATATACTCCCTTACACTACCTTCTTGCTTAAGGTTGTGTAGGTCTTTGTAGAGTGCTTAAGTGTAGTTGAAAGGAAGAAATTGCTCTCGAGGCTTTCTCTTCATCTTTTCCTAACTCATCTTGACTTTACCATTTTATTTGTGAGAAATTTGCAATTGTTTCCACCAAGCAAAAGCTCTCCCCTAAAGGCGAATAGTGACTAGCTTCACTTTCTTTTCATCCATAACTTCATAATAATCAAACACCCTCTCAACGGTGTTAAGCCAATCTATAAAGTCTTTCAGTTTGAGACTCTTTTGAAACTCCGGAATTTCAACTTTGAAGTTGCAGTCAAGCCTTGGCTCATTTCTTTCCATATAAGGCCTACTCCTTGGAGGAACTCCAAAAGGGTTCTCAAAATGAGAATGAGAGTATTCAGATTCATTAATAGCCCTATGAGGATGCTGCTGCAAACGCTACACCACATCCATAAGTGACGCAACTTGTATCCTTAACTCTACAATCTCATCTCTTCTCTCCATATTTTTATTTCGTCCGCCATTCCTCCCCATCAGAGGGTTGGCTTCAACTCCTTCCCAAACATCCATTGGATGTCTCCTTACTTTTCTTATTTGGGCCATTAAAATCTTCAAAATCTTCAAAAAATTGCAAATAGCAGTAGCAACAGCACCACAAGTTGATCAAATATGTGATAATTTGCAACAACAGCAGCAGCAGCACAATACATATTTGATTTGCACAGGTTACCTAGATGTGAATTATAATATCTTGAATGGAGAGAAAAAAAAAAAAGAAACACAAGGAAATCTAGGGCTCAAATAATCAAATCAGTGAGGGAAAAGAGAACCTGACCTATGCTCTAAATACCAAATGATGGGAAATCAAGATCAAATAACTAAGAACTAAAATAAATTGCATTAGAATGAAGAATCTGAGCTGGAATTACAAAGAAAACTGGATAAACAGAGAGAAAGTCATCTGTCCAAATATGAAACTACAATAAAATTACATCAAAAACTAATTCTTCTCTTACATAGCAAGCCTATTTATAATCTCTAACTACTAGGAAATAAACTAACTAATTCTTATTAAACAAAAACTATTATTAATAAATTGCTATCAAGTTATTTTCTGTCATCTGCTGGATTTGAGAGCATTTACTTGTGGATTCAAAGATCGCCATATGACTTTTGAAGGTTTGCATTTATCTAGAACTATATTTAGTCTTTTTAAGCTTTCCATTTCATGTCAATCGGTATCAAAGTTTTTTGGCAACTTAGCATCCCGATATTGCATAAGGCTATGGCGAAAGCAACCACCCTATTGACGAAAAGCATGGGGTACAAGTCCTCAAAAAGGCAAGCTAGCAATGAGAGATTGACCCATGGTCTATACGAGATGTGTGACATGGTCATCAATATGGGTTTGAATGCCAAACAAGATTGTGAAGATGATGGGCATATGATTATCAAAGACTATGCTTGTGACCAACCTATCATACAAAGAACATTTCATAGATTGGATCCTTGCTCTTGAAGCTTATTCATTATGCAAAGATACCAAAAGATTTTAAGGTACAACTTGAATCAAGCAAAAGCTTGAGAGTGGTACTACAAATTAGTAGAATGATATAGAGTATTTCATAATGAGAAGAGGCAAGATTGGCATCGATAAGATCATAAGAATGAAAAGGATTATTGTAAATTTTTCTTTCCTCGAGATAACAATGAAATATTATTTTAAGCACCACTCATAAGCAACCAAATATTTTAAGCACCAAACATTGAGAAATTGGAAGATAAAAAACTTGAAGTAGAAGTTGCACAAGCCAAAGATGAAGTAGAATAATGAGTTAACAAGAAATTGAAGATAGTTTTTTGGGAAAATTTCTTGAGGCTAGAAAAGAAAGTATGGAGTCTGATAAAGAAATGGTCATTTGAAAAAATTCCAATGGTCATTCATCAGCTGGTCAATGATAGTCAATGGTTGGTTTGTAAAGAGAAATGAAGCCGAAAGAGAGAAATTACAAATATATGATTTTTGTAGTGTGGCTTTTATTTATAATTGTCTATGGAGTATGTAACATTGAAGAAAACCTTTTTCTATTCTTTAAAAGTGGAAAATGTTTTTCACTCTATTGGGCTTATTTTCTGTTAACCACAAAAAATTGTTTTTCATTGGCTTATGTTTTTCCAGAAAATGAAATGGTTTTTGGAAAACATTTTTCGCTAAAATAAACAAAGTGTTTTTCCTAAATATATTGAGAATCAAGAGACTTAAATTTAGGTGCCATTACAAAAATTAAAGGTTGTAATCAAAGCTGAAATCTAGAATAGAGATGAAGTCCGAAAACCTAATAGATTCAACCCATATGTTTTATACCCTTTGTAACATGAGTTCGAAATTTAATTTTTCTTTGAGCTAAGTTTAGATGTTGAACTTAAGTTTTGGAGAGAAGCATGATTTTTCTTGGTCTCTAAAGGTATTAGCTTTTGTTAGGTTATAGAATTTGCCAACTCCATGTGACAAACCATGCATCATAGGGGATTGTAACATGGTCTCTCTTTTCTCTATTTCTCGTTGAGTCAATCGAATCGGTTCAAATCAAATAAACCCAAAGATTTATACCCAAATACCCATTGATGTTTTGTTGCTTACTTTGATTTGAAGTTTGTTGTTTGTTATTTTCTGTGTTACTGTCTCATTATTGATTGTAGCCCAAGCCTGGTCACTTGATGGTTTTGACCTACCCAACTGATGACCTGAAAAAACCCGATTTCGACTGACCACTCAATTGACAACAAATGATAGGGTTGAGTGATGGTTCAACCCCAAACCCAACTAAACCCAACCCGTGGACTGCCCTAGAAAGGATAGCGAGAAAGATTGTTGGTTTTTTTTTTTTTTTTTTTTGAAATAGATTGATGATACTTGGCACCTTGTGAAAGGTAAGGAAAGCAACAATAGGGAAAGCTTAATCCTACATGGTTCATTAGAACGTCCCCATGAAACTTCTTATAGGGTTACTGTGTATCTAGATTAATGCTTCTCAATTCCACCAGAAAGAATATAGGAACTTCTTATGAGTCAATGAGTGGATCTATAGGTTCATCAATAACTTTAGTGGCTTTCCTGTTCAATTAATGTGGAATATGTCTCAAGTAAGAGTTAGTTAGTAATCTTTTGGAGAAATGTCTTAAAGTAACTTCAGAAAATTGTCAGATTTGTGGGACAGTTAACCACCCTAGTAATAACATACAAAGTTCCTTAAAAGTAGGGGAAAATGGGTGCAATTTCTAAGCCTAACACTAATGATCCCACTGATAATAGATGAGATTTTGAAAACTCCCTGATAATGTCATGGCTATTGGATTCAATGGAACTTGAAATTAGTTGTGACCTACTATTGCAAATTCCCAAGGAGATTTGAGAAGCTATTACTAAAACTTATGCTCAATATGAAAATCTAGCGCATGTATGTGATTTGAAGTGCTGCTTTCACGAGGTCAAATAGGATGGTTGGCCTTTTGACAAAAATTTCAAGGCACTCTGTAACTTGCGGCAAGACTTGGACTATTATCAGAATTTTCAGTCTGGATGTGCTACTAACACTACAACGTTCAAGAAAATGATTGAACAATAGTGTGTACTTGAGTTCTTAACCGAATTAAATCATGAATATGATCCTATTCAAATACAGTTGTTGGGAAAGGAGCCTCTTCCTCCTCTTCAGGTTCAGGAGGTCTTTGCCTATATTTACAGAGAAGAAAGCCCAAGGGTATTATGCTCCATAATTGTTTTCAAGAGCAATTTGTGTTGGTCACTTCCTTTTCTAGGGATATTAAAGGACTCCATGACAATATTTCTATTACTAATGAAAAGGACATGCTATTTAATCACTACAACAGAGACACACAAGAGAGTGTGATTGGAAACTCAGAGGTCACCTTACCATAGTAGCCTTGTAAGGGAAACCAAAGGCATACCCAAATATATCATAGGCGAAGAACCCACTATTCAAGAAAACACCACCATTTGTTCTTCCACATCTCCAACCTCCCCCATTGAAACCATTGCACTCTTATTCGGATTTATCTTCAATCTTGAGACAGCTTTGGAAAGCAAGAGTATGGCTCATATATGTGGAAGGCATCAAAAAATAAAAAAGTGTCATCTGCAAAAAGTAGGTGAGACATTAGCAACACTTCAGAGGAGTCTTCACGCACTCTAAATCTATCCAATAAACCTTACTCTATGGCTCTAGAAAGCAAATGACTAAAAATCCAAGACCTTTCAAGCAACCAATTTCTAGTACCATGTTGAAGGATCATCAGTACTAAATTTTTAGAATTTTTCAAAAATTGCTTGGCTATTAGAATCTTTATATGCAAGTTTGCATGGTCCTCGAATGGCCTTCCCAATGTTTGACTGTTTAAACTATATTGGATGCTTTTCATTCTTTTGTGTAATTTTGACCGTCACATTACATCCTGTGTAAGTGTTCCAATTTATGCAAGTTAACCATAGAACTGTTAACATTAAACACAGTCATCAAAAATCTGATTATAAATAAACACTAGTATAGTTTAACATACTTTAGACATTATGATCTCTGATACTTTTTGTGTCTCGCTTATAGTTTGTCTTTATTGTTGAGTGTTATGATTAAACTAACTAGTTCTATACTAGTATGGGTGCACCACTTCTACTGACAGGTTTGTGTAACTTATTTTTATTTTCAGCTTGTCGAAGATCCTCGACCGTTATCAGAGTCGCTTTCAGGTGGAAATGAAGGAATCCAAAGGTCTTAATGACATAGAGGTAAGCAGTTTAACTTTTTCCATCTATCTCAAAGTCAAACACACACTCCCTTCCTTATCATTTTTCTTCATTAGGTAACTCAAAATGTCTACTAATAAGATCTGAAAACTTTATTTCGCTATTTCCTATTAGGGCTTCAACTGCATGTGAAGTAAACCATAATACTATTGGATTCAAAATTTG